>CM042437.1:32261137-33526137 GCA_023631565.1 Gymnocephalus cernua | reverse complement strand
GTGCTCAAATTTGTTGGTACCCCTCCACAAAAAACGAGGAATGCACAATTTTCTCTGAAATAACTTGAAACTGACAAAAGTAATTGGCATCCACCATTGTTTATTCCATATTTAATAGAAATCAGACTTTGCTTTTGATTTTTTATTCAACATAATATTGTAAATAATAAAACAAATGAAAATGGCATGGACAAAAATGATGGGACCCCTAACCTAATATTTTGTTGCACAACCTTTAGAGGCAATCACTGCAATCAAACGTTTTCTGTAGCTCTCAATGAGACTTCTGCACCTGTTAACAGGTAGTTTGACCCACTCTTCCTGAGCAAACTGCTCCAGCTGTCTCAGGTTTGATGGGTGCCTTCTCCAGACTGCAAGTTTCAGCTCTTTCCATAGATGTTCGATAGGATTCAGATCAGGACTCATAGAAGGCCACTTCAGAATAGTCCAATGTTTTGTTCTTATCCATTCTTGGGTGCTTTTAGCTGTGTGTTTTGGGTCATTATCCTGTTGGAGGACCCATGACCTGCGACTGAGACAGAGCTTTCTGACACTGGGCAGTACATTTCGCTCCAGAATGCCTTGATAGTCTTGAGATTTCATTGTGCCCTGCACAGATTCAAGGCACCCTGTGCCAGGCGCAGCAAAGCAGCCCCAAAACATAACCGAGCCTCCTCCATGTTTCACTGTAGGTATGGTGTTCTTTTCTTTGAAAGCTTAATTTTTTCGTCTGTGAACATAGAGCTGATGTGACTTGCCAAAAAGCTCCAGTTTTGACTCATCTGTCCAAAGAACATTCTCCCAGAAGGATTGTGGCTTGTCAATATGCATTTTAGCAAATTCCAGTCTGGCTTTTTTATGTTTTTCTGTCAAAAGTGGAGTCCTCCTGGGTCTTCTTCCATGGAGCCCACTTTCGCTCAAAAAGCGACGGATGGTGCGATCAGAAACTGACGTACCTTCACCTTGGAGTTCAGCTTGTATCTCTTTGGCAGTTATCCTTGGTTCTTTTTCTACAATTCGCACTATCCTTCTGTTCAATCTGGGGTTGATTTTCCTCTTGCGGCCGCGCCCAGGGAGGTTGGCTACAGTTCCATGGACCTTAAACTTCTTAATAATATTTGCAACTGTTGTCACAGGAACATCAAGCTGCTTGGAGATGGTCTTGTAGCCTTTACCTTTACCATGCTTGTCTATTATTTTCTTTCTGATCTCCTCAGACAACTCTCTCCTTTGCTTTCTCTGGTCCATGTTCAGTGTGGTGCACGCAATGATACCAAACAGCACAGTGACTACTTTTCTCCATTTAAATAGGCTGAATGACTGATTACAAGATTGGAGACATGTGTGAAACTAATTAGTTTGAAATATCACTATAATCCAATTATTTATTATCTTTTCTAAGGGGTACCAACAAATGTGTCCAGGCCATTTTAGAATATCTTTGTAGAAAAAGCAATAATTCATCTCTTCTCACAGCTTCTTTGCTTTATTCTATGACATACCAAAGACATGCAAGTATACATGATAAAATAGCTTTTAATTTCATCACTTTTCAAGAGGTATGAAGCATTATTTCAATGAGCTGTAAGGGTACCAACACATTTGAGCACGTCTGTATATCAGTTATAGAACAATTTAAATACTGTAACCACAAAAGGGACAGGAAAAAATAAACAAATAAGAAGTAATAATCTGTCATTCCCTTCTCATTAAATTAGGCCTAAATTCCTTTTATACTACAAAATTAACCATTTGAAATTATCAACTGTCGCGAAATTCACAGCGTGACTGTATGACAGGATACGTCAGGACATTTAATGTCACAATTTAATCTACGGAAAACAAAAATGCACACAGCATGATCTGAAATCAACAGCATGCCGAATATTCTTTTCAAAAATCATTTATAGGTCCCGGTAATTCAAATGCATGCTGTGTCGTCATATTAGTCTGTGAAAAAACAAATGAAAAAGATCTTCGGAGAAGAATAAGAGACAATATATCATCCAAGGAGTTATGGAGACTTCATATGGATATTCCGGAGTACTTCCTCCGCCTCACCAGGGCAGCGAACCAGTGCTGGTTTGCCGTCAGTGATCACTCTTAGTGTGGCAGGAAATAGCAATGAATATTTTATATCCATATCTCTGAGTCCATATCACTGAATCCTCATGGGATGTTTGATCAACAGGGAGCGTCTCTGATTGTTTGTCACCTGGGATTTAGATAAAAAAAACAGGAATATTGATCAAATCAAGAAGATTGAACAATCACATTGATATCCATAATCAGATTAATATAAATATTGAAGGAATACAGAAGTACATGTACCATTCAGGACATTTTCACACACTTTAAATCTTCAAATTGCATGTATCAGTATGCGTGATCTAACCAACTCACCTTTTTACGCCATGGCCATTTTGAATCACAGTAGTTGTAATCAATTTCTGTTCCCGCTTCAATATTCTTAACAGCAAATAGGCACAAATTGGCCTGTCGTTGACTGTGATTTTTTTCATGATGCAGTTCGGAGATTTGTGGCTGTCATTTACTAATCTTCCAAGGGATCCATCCTCTCTGGATGCATCAATATTAAAAGACATAAGAAAAACTACTCATTAACCTTATTACTAATAAATATCACATTTGTTTTATTTTTATTTCAAGTGTATATCTTCACAGCCTTTTAAAATACACAAAACATCAGCTGTAACTGTATGACCTGCGATGAGAGAAATGCCTGATCCAGGTAAAGCTCTTTTCATTAGCCTAAAATCTCAAGACTTATGTGATAGTTAAAAGTTACGAACCAAAAATGATTCACTGGAATTCACTGTTGCAATCCACCTTCCATGTGTGGTTAAAATATTTTTCCTGCTTTCATTCATCCATAAACTAGAATTTCCCTGATCTCTACAAAACATACGTTTTTACATGCTTACCACCAGTGGCGTTTCTGCCACTGAAACTCGTACAGAAATGTACACTGTTTATCAGAGTATTGTCTTGATTGGCAATCTTCCTTTGATAGCAGTTCACCCCTGTACTCCAAGACAAAAGCCCCCTGTTCAATGGGCTGACTCAAAAACACTCCTCTTCCTGTGAGGACACATAATTAAATATAAATTTGATTAGAAGAACCATTAAGGCATTTCAACCATTCAGTATGTGTATGTACAACCCGTAGTTCTCACTCCGAACTTGTAATATACGGACGTTTGGACAGTGGCTGTCAGCGTCTGAAGAGACGAAAAGAGTGCCCTTCAGCGTGTTTGTAGAACGTACCGGGGAGAGCAGCAGCTACATGGGGGTTTGAAGATGACGTAGTCGCGAGTAGTATGAAAGCCCGAAGGGCTGCGTAGGGAGGTTGGTTGTGGGGGGGGGGTGGACAGGTCAAACACAGGACTTTCATTGCCAGGAGACCGGGGATCGTTTCCCAAGTGTAATGTTTCGTAAACCCCCATTATTGTTTACCATCCTTTTCCTAAACCCAACCCAGTTTTTTTTCCCTCAACCCTACCATCCCGTTCTTTCCAAGCCGACCCAGAGCCGGTCGCGGCACCTTGCGAGGAGCTGCCAGCAATAGGGAGAGGCAGGGGATCCTCCCACACCGTGCAGCGGAGGTCGCGGCGCCCATCTGCCAGCAACGGGGAGAGGCAAGGTATCCTCCCACACATTGCAGTGGAGGAAATGCGCTTTTTCCCCGCTGCTCTCCCCTGTCTCTCCCTGTGAAATGCACCCTGTGTTCCTCCGCTGCCTCTCCCCGTGAAATGTGCCCCGTGCAAAGGGGAGAGGCAGGGGATCCTCCCACACTGTGCAGTGGACGCTAAAGGAGACTTTTAGCATCAATAACAACGACAAAGGCACCTCACCAAGCGTCCGTATTTTACGAGATGGGAGTGAGAATGTGTTGGTATGTAAATGAATAGTACTGAGAAATACACTTGTGTAATAGGCTGCCCCTGAAAGGACACCTTCGTACCTTTGATACTATCAATAAAGATTTCTTTGAACAAAGGCTTGTACCTTGAAGACAGAATATACAACACTGCTTTATCTGCAGGCCGTATCCTCTTCCTCCTTTTTAACATTATGGCTCTGTGAAAATCATTTTAAAATAATTACACAGGTTTTCAACATGAGTACACAACCTCCTCAATAACAAATCAACTGATTTCAATGAGTTGTTTTTATATTCAAGTCTTATGATCTATGTCAAGTAGTCACCAGAACCACAGAAGTATCCAAGATGGAGCAGACCAAAGCATAATAACATACGCCAGCAAACCAGAAAGTTAATTCAGGTACTAAGGCACCAAATGCTGGAGGATACTTTTAAAAGGATAGAAACATTATCTCAAGACGACAACAAGGCCAAAAGGTTTACTAAAATTTTAAATAAAATATAGAAGTAATGTTGAGGAACAGCTTGGATCTAGGCATGTGGTTCATAGAATATGATGTATAAGCAAAAAAAGCCTACACATGTGTAGGCTACATGCTTTGATGAGTTCACTGTGTACATATCCTGCCTGTCAATAAACAAAGACAATATTTGAGTGGAATTGCTCCTGTTGGCACTTAGCCTACACACCTATATTACACTACCTACCCTAGCCACCACCTACATTACACTGCACACTAAATTACTTATTGAGCAACTCAAAACACATGTATATTGACAATAATGAATAATCAAGTGCTACTAAATCAGCTAAATAAACTGATACCAGAGAATATAATACAGTAACCTTCAATAACATTGCATGGAACAATTTACAGCCTTTGAATTTCTTTATGGTTCATACTATTACAATACTTGAATACCCAACAATAACTCTCCAACATATTAGTAACTCTAATAATTCTACAAAATATTATAACGTTCATGTATCACAGAGATTTTGTGAGGCGAGTGATATTCTGCCATTCAGGTTAATTTATACAGGTGCTGGGGCCTAAATAAAGAAATAATCACAGAAGCAGTGTTCCCTGATTATAAAAATGACTCAATGAAATCAGTTGATGTACACAATATAACTGCTTGTGTTACACATGCACCAAAACCCTGATCATTTGTGTTACATAAGTCCCAGACTGGCTGTCTGTGTCCAGGGGAAAGAAATGAGGCAGAACCTCCTCTCTCCCTCTCCTCCTCCTCCTCTCTCTCTCTCCCTCTCCTCCTCCTCTCTCTCCTCCTCCTCTCTCTCCCTCTCTCTCTCCCTCTACTCCTCCTCCTCTCTCCCTCTCTCTCTCCTCTCTCTCTCTCCTCCTCTATCCCTCTCTCCCTCTCCTCCTCCTCGCTCTCTCCCTCTCTCTCTCCCTCTCCTCCTCCTCTCTCTCTCCCTCTCTCTCTCCCTCTACTCCTCCTCCTCTCTCCCTCTCTCTCCTCTCTCTCTCTCCTCCTCTATCCCTATCTCCCTCTCCTCCTCCTCTCTCTCCTCCTCTTCTCCTCTCTCTCCCTCTCCTCCTCTCTCTCCCTCTCCTCCTCCTCTCTCTCCTCTCTCTCTCCTCCTCCTCTCTCCCTCTCTCTCTCTCCTTTTCCTCCTCCTCCTCTATCCCTCTCTCTCTCCCTCTCCTCCTCTCTCTCTCTCTCTTCTCCTCCTCCTCCTCCTCTCTCTTTCTCTCTCTCTCCCTCTCTCTCCCTCTCCTCCTCTCTCCCTCTCCTCCTCCTCTCTCTCCTCCTCCTCCTCCTCCTCTCTCCCTCTCCGTCAAAATGTCTAACATTCTATCAAAATATCTGTCCAAATACGAATATAAACGATCTATTAATGTTTTCAGTTACTTTAATGGTGTAAAACTAAAGTGTAGCTTCTCACATTTCTAACGGTATATAGTTTTACTTGTTTACTTTATCTTTTACCTTTTTTTTAATTCTTTTAGAGCCAGCCAAAGTACGCTATCAACGGTGAATTAGCTGTGCGCTACCCTCGGCAGTAACCGGACACCCCTATCTCCTCGCTGTAAACCATAGCTGTAAACTCGTTTGACGTTGGAAGCGTAAAGTATCGCATCCGGAAAGTGCATCTGGCAGCGACTGGTGTCCGAACGTGGAGTGACGCAAATGAATGAGCGTAATGATCTGTAGCTAACAGTAGCTGCTAATGATCTTTAGCTAATATTAGCTGCTAGCGATCTTTAGCTAAGATTAGTGGGCAGAGATCTGTAACTAACACATCAGGATCGATGTCTGAATCATCATGGACAGTTTGATTAACAGGGAACATCTCAAGAAGGAAACTAAAGATCTAAAAGAGCTAAAGATCTGGAGCTAATATTAGCTGCTAGCGATCTTTAGTTAGCATTAGTGACTAGCGATCTGTAGCTAACATTAGCAGCTGAGCAGTATAAAATGATAGTTTCTCAATCTTCATGGGGAAATTGTTGAAGTGCAGTTGCAAGAAACTGGGTACCAAGTAATAAGCAATATCAAATAAACAAAGTAAAACAGTGAATTAAAATGATAACAATAAAATAAGCTTACCTGTTGTTCACAGCCACACTTCATGTTATGTGTTGGTATGTTTATGTATCAAATCTCGCGAGACCATCTGGCATACGAGATTTAAGGCGATGTCTGATTGGCTAAAGCGATACACACTTCCGGAAGTGTGTATCCTTGGTCATAGAGCAGGCCCAGCTGTAGGGGGCGATATGGAGCAAAATCTCCACACACACTTACACACTTTTACCCATAATTTACAAGGGGGCAAGCTTCTCTCCACAGAGTGAAGCCTCCTATGGCGCCATTTTAATGCTACCAGACTCTCACCCCCTGTTAGCATCCCATTGACTGCCATTCATTTTGGCGTCACTTTGACAGCCATAACTTTACATCTGAAGCGTTTAAAGACTTTATTTGCCCGTTGTTTATTTCTAAAGAAACACGACAATGTATAAAAGGCTCCGTTACCTTGTATCTCACGTTATGGCTCCGTAGCAGACGTTTTTATAAAAATAACGATTGTGTCATAACCAAGCGACCTACTGTTGCATAGTAGAGGAATTACCGTACAGTACATGAGAAGCTCGCAGGCAGTTTCGACGTACATTAGCTGTTTAGTTTAATTACTAATGTTAACTAGCATTTTAGTTAGCAAAAATTAGCCTGTGCCTATGTTATCTCCTTACATATACCTACGCTCTCCGTCTCTGATAGATTGGGAACAATTTAGATTTCTCTTGGCACAGCTACCAGAAGACTTACAACGTTCAGACAGGTTGCTCACGTCACATCTACGGCGGCAAGCTCAGTTTGCAGCTGCGCAGTAACGCTCGGCCATCACCAGAAAAGTGCTTCTAATAGACTTCACTGGTCTCCGTCCAGAGCAACGGGTCCATTTTATATACTGTCTATGATAATTTATCACCTTGTGGGCCAAGTAAAAAAAAAAAAGCAAGAGGCATATCAGGGGAGGCTCCTGAGCCATATTAGATCAAAATTGGTGTGGGGTCCACCATTTTGGGCCCCATTAGGGTTTTGGGCCCCATACCGTGACTGGGCGCGCGCGCACGCACACACACGCACACACACGCACACGCACACACACACACACACACACACACACACACACACACACACACACACACACACACACACACACACACACAGAGACATGTAATCCTCACAATCCCAGTTTTACACCTCTGTTCTTCTCCTCCAGTGAGGTCATCCTCTCCAACATCGATGTGGGCACCGCTGGCATCTGGGAGTGCCTGGTGACCAGTTCCCGTGGCAACACGTCTCAGCAAATGGAGATAGTTGTTCTGGAGACGTCGGCACCGTACTGCCCCGCTGACAGAGTCACCAACAACAAGGGGGACTTCAGGTGAGTCACCTCTCAGCGGCCACATACAGCTCGGCCATTTGAGTTCAACTCCTAACACTATTAGATCTAGCAGGTTGGAATAAAAAAGACTTAAAGACCCCCTGCAGTGAAAATCAAGTTTTTAACGTGGCGGTATTTCCATATGGTGCTTTAATTGCTACAAGACATATTAGCGAAATAATTAGTCAACGCCATGGCTGAGCAAGGCCAGATCCAGAATTTCTCCATTGAGGGAGAAAGAGTAGACGGGCTTCCAGCCTCTTTTCAGATTTATTTTTTTTACTTTTCTACGTGGGAAAACCATGTTAAACAAAATATTAATCATAGCAGAATATTGTTGTCTGGAAGGGGCCTTTAAAGGAATAGTAATATTTTGGAATCTCTTGGCAAGAGTTAGATGAAAAGATTAATACCACTCTCGTGTCTGTACCGTATGCACTGTATAAAGCTACCAGCAGCTTAGCACAAAGAATGGAAACGGGCAAACGGCTGGCTGGGCTCTGTCCAAAGGTAACACAATCCACCTGCCAGCATCTCTAAAGCTCACTAATTAATGTAATATCTTGCTTATTTAATCCGTACAAAAAGTGTAAAACTGGTTTTATGGGGGTTAAATTCAAATGAAACCAAAAATGTAGAAAAGAAAAATAGTAGCCCTTTGAGAGGTTGTTTCCCCGTTTTCACTCTATGGCTCTGAGCTAAGCTAACCAGCCACTGGCTGTAGCTTCATATCTGAATACATACAGTACAAACATGGTTGTATCAATCTTTCTATCCAACTCTTGGAAAGAAAGCAAATAAGCCTATTTCCTAACAGCAAGGTTTTTCTTGCCTCAGGTAAAAAAAAAAAAGATCATATAAATAAACCATATCCTTGAATCTTGAGTGTCCTTTTCATTTATGAACCAGTTCTTTGTAATTATTGGTAATGGACAGTGATCACCTGTTTCCTAAGATGATACCAGGAGGTCTCCAGCTGAAATAAAATGCAATAGTTTAACCTCACAATATTTTAAGTCACCAGAGTCTACTGTATAAAAATGTATAATTTAATCATTGCGCTCACTCTCCTGCTATTACCGCTCCATGTACAGTGCAGCTGAGGTACTTAAGTCTGCTTCTTACTATTGTCGTGCTGTTTTTTGTTCCACCTGACTAAAGTGTGCCGCACCTGGTCTGCCTCGCACCAGATGCAGCTCATTAACTGTCAAAGACTATTAAGAATTGAGTACGTGCAGTAGAGCCCGGACAGTCCTTATATTTAAATAATAATTGGATGTGTGATATGAAAACTACCCACAAACATTATGGCTCAATATAGTTCAGCTTTATAGCAAGACTA
This sequence comes from Gymnocephalus cernua, assembly GCA_023631565.1. NCBI lineage: Eukaryota > Metazoa > Chordata > Actinopteri > Perciformes > Percidae > Gymnocephalus > Gymnocephalus cernua. The sequence goes on along the minus strand of CM042437.1, from coordinate 33,516,963 downwards.
ATATAAGAGGGAGAGCACTTGTTTCCATGACTCAGGTTCCACATTAAAAGAGGAACAAAAACCACACATCTCCTCGCCTTCCTCCATCTATCCTCCTTTATCCTGTCCTCCACACCTTGTGACCACCTTGAAACCTCGTGGTTGTACACACACTCTCACATGCCCCACCTCTCCTCCCCCGTGGGTGTGCTGTTGTCATGTTTACTCCTTTGTAGTCGCTGCCCACTTTCAGCACAGCAAGCACAGAGGCTTTATTTCTGCTGGAGCACTGGAGTAATGGGCTGGAAAATGAGACCCCTATTTTGTTGGGGGTGAAATTAACGCCATTTATTACTAAGTAGCTGCTGTTGCAGGGAGAAAAAAAAATGTATTGGGAAGCAGCAGGATGTCAGGTCTCTACCCCCAGAACAGATTACCTGCCTACTGAGTGTGCTGGTCCTTTATTTTCATTTGGAAGAAGTCAAAAGTGTTGCCACATTAAGCATAACTTTGGCTACTTTTCTGCAGTAGGGTTTTGACGTTGTCTTACAGAGGAAATCGCAAAACATAAGACACATTTCCCCGCTGATTGTAGACAAATGAATCAGTATGTGTGAGCACCAACAGCTCTTTCCTAAGGCTGCACAGGGAATAAGCCCTTTAATCTACAAGAGCGCCAAGAAACAAAACCTGGAAAACCTTTTATTATCTGGGAAATGGAGTCATATGTAGTGGACTGGAAAGTTTGTTTGGCTGCCTTTTTACACTCAAATGAGCTTTATTTCATTGAAACACTAACAGGCATTACCCAGAAAATGAAAATGTTCCATTTCCTCGTTAAATAACCCTGGCTCCTATCACAGGTTGGTCAGTAGAGCAGCTCCAGGACTTGGCTCTTGACAACTTTATTGACAAAGTCTCATTTCTTGCTCCAGAGGAGACTTCACTGAACTTTGCATGGCCATACGAACAGCACTTGTAATTACTCTTTTAGGCAGAATTTCCCCTTCAGGAAGGAACAGGCAGGAACAGGTTTCTTCTGCATATATAGACCCATCTCTGTCGTGTTCCATCTGTGGCAATTTAGTAAAGACGTTGTGCATACACAGAAATCACTTCCGGGTAGACAACTGGCCGTTGAGTTGAATTGAAATCTGCAAACTAGTCTATTTTCAGCCATTTCCACAGGTCACACTGACTGCTAGTTTGGGTGGTGTCATTTTTCTTTAGTCTTTGGTCAAACAGGTAAATTAGGTCTCCAACCTAATTCTAGTGAAAGGTTTGACATATTGTACTGTAGTATCAAACAAGCATTATAGAAGAATGAGATGAGAGTATATCCGGTCGTTCCTTGCTGCTGTTCGCCCAGCGCCATTAAAATGTATGTATACCCAAAGTTATTGCAAACAAGCATTGTGATTGGGTCTGTTGCACTTTCATAAAGTTGTGTGACTCATGAGAGTTGAACAGCAGAGGCTGAGATATCCTGACGTTTAGGCCATGTGGGTCACTAAACACTAACACTAAAACTCACATTTCCCATTATTCAACTCAATAAAGTATTACGTTAGACCTTCCCTGGCTGTTAAAATCCTGTGTCTTTCCCATATCCATGCCCCGAGTTTGTAAAGTTTTTTGTTAAAAATATTTATGTTCCAACGCATTACAAAAGAATAACCACAATGAAATCATCAGGGTATTTTTTTCAGACTGTACTTAGCTCATTCAGTGCCACATCATACATTATACAACTGTTTTCACAGGCATTAGTACTCCCCATGAAGAGTGAAGAAATCTTATCTCAGTTAAATAAGTCAGAAATCATCACCTAGACAACCCATTGTTTCACAATCAAGTATCAGAACCTGGCAGTCTTCTGCAAAAAATAATTAGAGCTAGCTGTAAATCTAATATGCAAATTAATAATTTCCTAAGTACAGGGAGTATGAAATTGCCATCTGGTGCAGATTCCTGTGTAGATTCCTAAACTCACTTCATTGCTGATATCTTGTGTGGCAGATGGCCAAAGACTTTAGCTGGCATCCTCTCCTTCCTGCCCTGCGCTCCTGCCACCTTTGGCTCTGCCCCCCACCCCTCTGGCAGCGCTCCTCACCCCTCCAGCCAGAAGGAGAAGAAGGCGTGGCGGAGCTGCGACCGGGCTGGACGCTGGGCTGAAGAGGACTACACTCAGTGCCCCTATGCCAGTGAACTGACCCGCGTGCTGCATGAGCTCACACAGGTATCAACACACATGGAGACCAGATTCAATCACAGAATCTTTTCCACACTTTTTTCCCCATTGTCAATTCATCCGTTCAAATTTTTCAACATGTTTAAAATGATGACTTTTACATGTTTGCTCACACTGTGTAACAGCAAGATTTGATAACTTCATATTTCTAGAATACAAAAACAAACAACTCCACTGATTCATCTATAGCCTGCTGGTATTTGCAGATTTGTACATGTAAGCCTTTATATGCATAATACAAACTGACTGATGACAAGCTGTTTTTGTTCTACATTACTCATGGGATCACTGTACCACGTTTAATTAGTCAAGATCAAAACTACATGCATGGCATTAAAATAGCAATACAGTGATTTATATTTATTACATGTTGTCAGAGCTGTTTTTGTGTGTGTGTGTGTGTGTGTGGTGTGGTGTGTGTTCATCTGTCTGCCGAATTATGATGATAGGCTGCGTGATCATCCTTTTTGAATATTGTTGTTTATTTGCCTTTGTATTCCAGATAACTATTAATACCACCAATGCTCAGCCTTTAGGCCAGCAGTTAGTGGCCTTCACCAGCAGGGCGGCACACTTCACCGATGTCATGGATGTCATCTTTGTCACACACCTGGTGGAGAGACTGACAAGGCTAGTGGAGAAACGTAGAGATGTAAGAGTGGACACACACATACACCACAGCCAGTTTACTTCAAAAAATGTGATCTAAGCCTTATGGTACGTGTCCACTGGCATAGGCGCCGATACCGTGGGTGCTCCGGAGCTCGAGCACCCACGGAAAATACTGAGCGCCCACGTGTGCCAGACCGACAGTTGGCTAGATTAATTTAAAATTAAACATTGTAGTTGGTGCTAAGTGGAGCGTCTGTCATAGTGTGATCGGTTATGTCGCTGTCAGTCCCCTGCTGATCACGGTTACGTTTCAGTTAAACTTCTCACCTCCAATCCTATCTGTATTTGTGAGAAGTGACGTTGTCCTGAGTTGAAAGACAGCCTACTTCACGGCTTTATTATCAAGTTAATAGGCGTGTGTGTTCGTGTCGGCCGCTGTCCATTTCCTAAGGTTCTGAAATGCAAACATTTATTGACTACTTTTTTTTAAAAAGGGCGTGCGCCCGTGAGCACCCATGGAGGAAAACATAAAGCGGCGCCCATGTCCACTGGCATGCGTCATTTCCATGTTTCCCTTTCATTACATTGCATTACATTACATGTCATTTCGCAGACGCTTTTATCCAAAGCGACTTACAATTAAGTGCTTTCAACTGTGAAGGTACAAACTCCAGACAACAAGTAGTAAGTGCAAGTACATTAGCTTTAAATAAGTAAAGCTACAAAGAGACATTTTTTTTTTTTATTATCCGAGGTGTAGTCGGAAGAGATGTGTTTTTAGCCTTCGGTGGAATGTGTGTAGGCTTTCGGCCATCCTGATATCGGTGGGGAGCTCGTTCCACCATTTGGGAGCCAGGACAGTGAACAGTCGGGATTTCGTTGAGTGATTAGTTCTCCCTCGATGTGAGGGAGCAGCAAGCAGTTTGGCTGATGCAGAGCGAAGTGGGCGGGTTGGGGTATATGGTTTGACCATGTCCTGGATGTAAGCTGGGGCTGATCCATTCGTGGCCCTGTATGTAAGTACTAGTGTCTTGAAGCGGATATGGGCAGCAACTGGTAACCAGTGAAGAGAGCGGAGGAGTGGTGTAGTGTGAGAGAACTTGGGGAGGTTGAAGACAAGCTGAGCTGCTGCGTTCTGAATGAGCTGCAGGGGTCGGATGGCACATGCCGGCAAGCCAATCAGGAGGGAGTTGCAGTAGTCTAGACGTGAGATGACTAGAGCCTGAACCAGAACCGGGGCCGCCTTCTGCGTTAGAAGGGGACGTATCCTTCTGATGTTATGCAGCATGTATCTACAAGATCGGGTGGTTGCAGCAATGTTAGCAGTGAAAGAGAGTTGGACGTCAAGTGTCACACCCAGGTTTCTAGCAGTCTGGGTGGGGACTACCACAGAGTTGTCAGCTGTTATAGTCAGGTCTTGTGTAGGGTTAGGTGACTGAATGACAGACCCGAGAGAGTTGGTGTACAGAGAAAAGAGGAGGGGACCCAGGACTGATCCCTGAGGAACCCCAGTTTTGAGTGGGAAAGGATCTGAGCTAGATCCTCTCCAAGTTACCCGGTAGGTTCGGTCTGCCAGGTAAGATGTGAGCAATGATAGCGCAGAGCCTGAGACACGCAGATTCTGGAGTGTCGAAATGAGGATCTGGTGGTTCACTGTGTCAAAGGCAGCAGAAAGGTCCAGAAGGATGATGATGGAAGAGAGATCGGTTGTTCTAACGATGTGAAGCTGCTCAGTGACAGCAAGGAGGGCAGTTTCTGTTGAGTGACCAGCCTTGAAGCCAGACTGGTGGGGATCAGGTAGAGAGTTGATTATAAATGGCACGCTCAAGAGTCTTAGATAGAAATGGAAGAAGGGAGACGGGTCTATAGTTATTTACATCAGAGGAGTTGAGTGTTGGTTTTTTGAGTAGTGGGGTCACTCTTGCCTCCTTGAGGGCATCGGGGAAACAGCCAGTTGACAAGGAGATGTTAATGAGATGAGTGAGGAAAGGAAGGAGGTCAGGCGCAATGGACTGGAGAAGTTGAGAAGGGATAGGATCCAGGGGGCAGGTGGTTGGGCGGGCAGAAGTAATCAAAGTAAGAATTTGATTTGGAGATAGAGGGGTGAAAGAGGAGAGAGTACTGGATGTGATGGATGGTAAGGTGATTTCAGAAGGTGTGGTGGAGAATGAAGAGCGTATGTCATCTATCTTTTTTACAAAGTAGTTGAAAAAGTGGGTTGGTAGGAGGGTGGAGGGAGTAGGTGGACTGGGGGAATCTAGCAGGTTAGAGAAGATGGAAAAACGTCTTTTGGGGTTTGAGAAAGAGGATTCAATTTTGGTTTGATAAAAAGAGATTTTTGCTGCAGAAATAGAGGCAGCGAAGGAGGAAAGAAGAGACTGATAGGTAAGAAGATCAGCTGGGTGTTTAGATTTCCGCCATTTCCTTTCCGCTGCCCGTATAGTTGATCTTTCAGCACGCACTGAGTCAGATAACCACGGCGCTGGGGAGGACTTGCGAGCCTGTCGTGAAGTAAGAGGGCAGAGAGAGTCGAGAGAGGAGGATAGAGTAGAGAGTAGAGGGTCTGTGGCAGCGTTGGGAGGCATGAGTGAGAAAGAGTCAGATGGGGGGAGGGTTGATAGAGTACATGCCGACAGAGAAGAAGGAGAGAGTGAACGAATATTACGGTGGACAGGTATAGTGTCTCTTGAGATATGGTTGTGAGCTTGGGAGAGTGGCAGAGAGAAAGAGACGAAGAAGTGGTCTGAGGTATGGAGTGGAGTAACAGTGAGGTTGGATGTAGAGCAGTTTCTGGTGAATATGAGATCTAGGTGGTTGCCAGCTTTGTGAGTGGGTGGTGAAGGAGAGAGTGAGAGAGCAAAAGAGGACAGAAGGTGAAGAAAGGCTTCTCGGTCTGGATGTTGAATTCGCCCAGAAGTAGCAGCGGAGGGCCAGTTTCAGGGATGTTTGAAAGAAGGACATCCAGCTCCTCCAAAAACTCCCCCAGAGGACCTGGTGGGCGGTAGATGACAATGATGACTAGTTGTACCGGATGCGTTATGGTGATAGCATGAAGTTCAAAAGAGAGTGAAGTGAACTGTGGCAGTGGGTAGAGAGAGAATCTCCACCTGGGGTTAATGAGTAGGCCTGTACCCCCGCCTCTACCAGTGGGTCTTGGTGTGAAGGAGTAGGCAGAAGAGAGAGCAGCAGGGGTGGATGTGTTGGTTGGTGTAATCCAGGTCTCAGTGAGAGCAAGGAAGTCAAGGGATTTCAGGCTGGCAAGGCCAGAGATGAACTCAGTCTTGCGAGTGGCAGACTGGCAGTTCCACAGGCCACCTGCAACAAGGTGTTGAGTGTGTGTGGAACGGGTTGGATAGGTAAGAGAGTAGAGGTTGCAGCAATGTTGCGAGCTAATACGTGGTTTGTAGAATCTCCGAGAGGAAACACGGACAGGGATGGAGAAGCAGCACATTTCTGGATGAAGACACCGAGAAGTGTAAGTGAGAAATGAGATATCAAGCCCACTTAACTTCCCACTTAGCCTCCCACGAAGACTCCTGTGTAGACTCCTTTGTCTTTGTCCTCCGAGTCTTCGTCCGCTGAAGCTTTTATTATTAAATACAGGGAGGAGATTGGTGTTGGCTAGAGGTGGGGAGGCCACACCCTGGCTAATCAGTCAAAAGCACCTGAGAGTCGTTAAACTCCACTCCCCAAATTCACACTTCACACTAACTAGTTTCAGTGTAACAACAACCAATCCAAGCCTAACAACACAATCAATCCAACAAAAAACACAGCAGCAGTAGAAAGTAGAGAAGAAGAAGCAGCAAGACCCAAATAAAGTAAGTACTTAGCTTAATATCTAGCAGTCAGTAGTCAGTTCCTTCAGAAATCAAAATGCACTCTTTCATTGTTTATGTAAGCAGCCTGGCAATGCATTTTGGTAGCATCCTGAATGCAGTGACAGTTTGCCAACAGATTCAGCAATTGCATCGATTATTTCACACATAACTTTTTTTCAGAAACACATTTCGTATTTTCGTAAAATAAGAGAAAGTTTCCAAACGAGCCGCCATGTCGGTCGGTTTTCAAATACGAGGAGCAGGCAGCCCAAGAGTGAAGCGTTCGTCAAATCAGGTGCAGCCATTGTGGTTGTAGGATGGTGGAGCTTGTTTTCTTTGTTTGTGAGTGGTCATTAAGAAGAAATTGATAACTGATAAAATGCCAAAAAAAACACCCCTGTGGACACGTACCGTTAGATCCAATACAAAAAAAACGAAGTAGTAAGTAAAAGTAGTTTCCACAGTCTGACACTGTAACTGAAGGGGAACTTCTGTACTCATATACTGCTAGTCCTGTTCTGACAGTATTCATGCATGTGCTCGGTCACAGTTTTCTGAAAGCAATGACTTTCTGTTGATAAGGTCAGGAAAACTGTTGACTAAGCTCACCTAGAGCTAACAATGGCTTCTCAAGAGCACTAAGAGACAGCAGGAGCTGCCTAAAAAGACATTGCAACACGCTGGTGTTCTGGCTTCAATCCTTCAATCCATTCCAGACAGCTTAACTTTTCACCTTGTGCACGTCCCTCTTGCTCATGGCAGCGTTAGACCTGAATGGCAATTATGGTTCGGAAGATTCATTTTTTGGGCAAGCCGTGTTTTACCTTGGCTGAATCAGTGGGCTTCATGTCACACTGAAGGCCAGATTGTGTGAGGGGAAGGGTGTACAGCTTAGTCAGTGAAATTAATCAATATTAGCTCTCACTTGTCCAATTACTCATCATAGGTCACTCGGGATGAGATATTATTAGGAGATACTTTAGGAGTTTTATCATTCCTAAGACAATAGCTGATGAGACCACCCTCATTCATCCCATAAGGAGCAGTCAAATGAAGCATCAATGAAAAGTACAGTAAGTAAATACCAAACTACCATCCCAAGGAAACGATTATGCCCCATTGGAGCTGCTAATCTAAATTAAATCTCCCTATAATGAATGAAGCCACCATTGCCTCCCTCACAATTCTGACTGGAGATTATAAATGGGCCTGTTGTTGCAGATATGATTGATGTGCATGATGAGTTTGCCTCTTTGTGTGTGTGCGTGTGTGTGTGTGTGTGTGTGTGTGTGTGTGTGTGTGTGTGTGTGTGTGTGTGTGTGTTTGTACGTACAGTTTGTGTAGTTCTGTTTATGCATCCCGTTTGCATCCGTGTCTGCTTGTGTTTCCACAGCTAGGGGATTACATATCAGACATAGCCAGCAACATGATGCTAGTGGAGGAGCATATCCTGTGGATGGCGCAGAATGAGGCCAGAGCGTGCACTCGCATCGTCCAGTGTGTGGAGCGCATTGCTGACCTGGCACTGACCGGAGACAATCAAGTCATTTCCAAGGTGTGGCTGCACTTTGGAACAGTAACACCCACACTCACAGCCACACTCAGTCAGGGCAAAGGTTGATGTCTGACTAAATGTCCCATAGCTTTACGTTGTTTTTTCTTGCAGCCTAGAATAATCAGAAGTTAATTTGGCTCTAGGAGATAGCTAGAATAAGGCAAGAGAAAGATAAATTGCTTTAGTTTCTTTTTGCTTTTTGCTTTTCCCTCTCTGCTGTCACTTGGGATAAAATCTGCTTAATGACTGATATAAAAATCTAGTCCGCCATCCTCCAACACCCCCACCCCCCCACCCCCAGGTGTCTGCTAACATAGCTCTGGAGGCCTTTCTGATCCACCCAGCTAACTTCATCGGTCTGTCCTGTACGGCACTTCAACGGCCCCCCTCATCATCCGCCACCTCGGCCCTCCCTGACAGCCCCTCCCACACAGACATGGACACGGGTAGGGAGCGTAATGCCGTGGGGGAATCGTTGCTCAACTTCAAATGCCACACTGTCAACAACAGTGGCTCACCGGCCAGTCAGCTCAGCAAGGTAAGGCAAAAGTTAATAAATGGTGTGAAACTTTCCAAAATATGCTGTTCTTTTGTTTGGTTCTGTTGGCAAAATCCACCGAATCCAGCCTGAGGTCAGGAAACAACGTTCAATGTGGGCTTCTCTTTCTCACCTCCCACCGGGTTTCATTTTTTAAAGGCCACACACTTTTGTATTTTTGACACTGTGTTCAAATGCAAATGTGAGAGAAGGAGGAGGGAAGATGCTCTTAACAGAGGAGAAAGAAAGCAACTGAGAGGGAAATAAAATATGAGAAAGAGACAACAGCTTTTACAGCAGCTCATGGGCACGATAAAATGAATTGTCCAACACTACACAGTTGAAGCATGCGGGACGGATTACCACCTGCCGTTAAGTCTGTTGTTGCCTATTTGTCCCGGCAAGATGACACCTTGTTTGGGTTTGTTGGCACGCCATAGATCAGCTGGTGATAGGTGGGGTTGTAGTAGGGGCTGGGCCTGCAAATAGGACAGCAATTTGGTAGTCAGTGAATGCCGGCCACTCCCCTGTGATGAATAAGATGGCCTTGCGTCCCTGTCACTTTAAATCAACTATGGCCCCACCATGGCCTGGTTGTAGCCATCCCAAATGACAAATACCATGCCAACAGACGAGGGACACAGTGCATCTGCAGACCGCAGGCAAAACATTCAACATCCCCTGGCACTGAAGTGGCATAGTTCTGAAACATTTGAACAGTTTGCACCCTCTAGCTATTCACTCCACCGATGAATTCATCAGTGTGCATGCGGGCGTACCCTGTCTGTGCATGTCAGTGTGTATCAGTGGGAGAGAGTGCAGGGGTGTGTGTTTGTCTTTCAGTCTGCGTGCTTATTTCATTTCTCTCATCATCTTCTTCGGTGGTGAGACGGTGTCAGGTCTCTGCGGTTTTGTCAGCAATTACAGCCTTTAGTTTTAGCTTCAGGCTATGTGTAGAATGTGTGCATATAATGTATGTAAGTGTGTGTTTCTGGAAGCGAGCTAAGTCAGCTGTATCATGGGGAGGACAATATTGCAGTTTGAGAGGCCACCCCACAACTTTGCTCAAAATCAACACTTGACAATTTCCACATGGACTTGTGAGGCAAATGTGGAGAAAACATTTTTCTTCTTCATAGTTTTGACAGGTTTCTCTACACTGTCAAGTTAAAGTGTGTAAAAGCTGGGTTGTTGAGCATAGCCCCGAGTCTTGGCACTGTGTCCTTGAGTATCATACTCGAACATGAAACTCCCAGTATGGTGGATTTGGCTTTTCACAAACTGTAAATATGAGAGGATGTAGTGACGCGTGGCGCACTCCAAGCAGGGTCAAAAATTATTACTAATTATTACCCGGTTGATAAACATTTTGCCGGTAATGTTTATCAGTTTGCCAGCCATTGGCAGAAAGAGCAAAAAGGTAATTTTGGACCCTGACTCCAAGGCGTCTAATCATTGCCTAATCTCAAGGAATAGTGTTTCTCTTAAAGCAGCAGATAAAAGAATTACATGTAAGAAAGAAAACTCCCTTCTTGTATTCACCTCTCTGAAGTTTAACTTTGCATGCATTGATGCTGCCTGTAATGACTTTTTTCTCCGAGTGATGTTAGACGAATACTTGTGTCTCTGCAGTTCTTAGAGCTAGAAAGCTAATTTGCTATATTAGATGCTTTCCATCATGTTATGCAAAAAATTAAGATGTGCTGTGTAATTGCCTCTCCAGACAATCACTCATATCCTGATGGCATTACCTGTATCACCAGTACAAAGCAGTGGTGTTATTTATACATTACTGACTTACATTAAGACTGTGATGGGGATCATTACTGTATCACTGGCTAGCTGGCAGGGAGAAATAATATAATAATAGTAGGTTAGAACATTATAGGCTAAAGCCATAATGTGTCTCCATTACGTGTATCCTGATTTAACAAGGCACGTTGACAAGAACATCACATAAATGAAGTTCCCAATTCACAGCAGGAGTCTGGGGGAGTGCTTGTAGGTAGCGAGAGGGTTACACATATTTAATTTCAATTAGACTTAACAGGAGTATGACTGAGCTATTATACAAACATATTAACCTAAGAGGACAATGCTTTAAAGATATATTATTGCAGAATCATTCTGCCCAAACAAAATAAAGAGATATCATTGGAATGAATCCACTGGCTGTGCTTAGATTTTGCAAATGTGCTGCTTTTATTCTGCATTTTGGCATTTCATTAGGGAGGGACAGCCAGTTTTTTTCTGGTAGCACTGTTGCTCAGAGGGACTTGCTAAATTTGGGTAGTTTTCTGAGGAAAAAAACGTCTCTTTAAAGGTCAGTTTTTGAGTGTGAGAATAAGAAGTGTAATACTATTTCCAACTCATTTAACATGCAGAATGAACACAGTTTGTCCTCCCTGGGCGCTTCACTCTCACACCTAAAGCTGCCCAGTTTCCACAGCTCATGCTCCTCTGCAAAAGTTGTGGGGGGAAGAGCGACACCCTACTCGAGAGCACTTACCTGCTAATTGTTGTGGGACATGAAGGTGACTTCAACAGCCTATAAAAGGTTTGAGCCATCACCACCCTGCAACAATATCTACCCCCCCATTTCTACCATTCACAGGGCATTGTGATACTACTGATAATCTAGCACATGCTCTGTCTCACACACAGATGAGCAGACACACACAAAGAATTCATATCCAGGTAATTTTGTGCTGTGTAACTGTCGGGACAGTGTGTTGATAAGAATAATCAAAATTGCATATGTGACATTTTCTTCCCTCTTTTCATACACTTTTATAATTTTATTTTTGACTACTTTTTTTTTAAGTTCAACTTCGCATTAAATAAATTCTGTTGTATGTTGTTTGGGACGAGGCACAGAAGACCATGTGCTCTGAATTTACAACTGTATTTTGCTAATGGGTCCTCTATGGTGAAATCCGAAAAATGTAAATACCTTGGGTTGTGGATGGATTCTGAGTTTACTTTCAAACCTCACATTGACTATATCACAAAGAGAATATATGGGTGTCTCAGTACTAGGAATGGGGCCGATCCGATCCAGTATCGGTATCGGGACCGATACCAGCGTTAATTTAGGTATCGGATTTTCCCGATCCAACCTGCGGAGATTTCCGATACCACGAGCCATGTCTGCACTTTAACGTTGTCTGCTGAAATGGATCCAAAAGTGATTCCTTCCGGCTGGTCTGCTGGTTGGCTGCAAACTGTGGAATAGATTTCCTGAACAGAGGCACGGCTCAATGAGACACAGAGTTATGAGACACGCCCCCGCTTAGCAAATCCATTCCGCAGTTTGCAGCCAGCTAGCAGGATAGTAGCATGAGCAGCATTGTGGCTAGCTCGATGCTATCCTGTGTGTCCGCTGTGTGGAAATACTTCACACTGGAAACACCGCAGAGCAAGACAGCAAAATGCAAAAACAAAACAGGACTTTCACAACCGTCTGTCCCGGTGTTGTCGCCGGCTTTTGGCGTTTCATTTCCCCATTGTTGCGTCCCCCAGAGACACCGGATCGTACGTGTCCCGGCGGCCGCTGTTTCAGCCGTGAAAACAGAGGTGTGTGTGTGTGTGTGTGTGTGTGTGTGTGTGTGTGTGTGTGTGTGTGTGTAACTAAGTGTGTGTGTAAGATGTTTACAGTTATTGCACTTTTCTTATATTTCAAATATTTCACATTTTAAAACCTTGATTTGTTGATGCTACAAGAGCCAGTGTGCTTGATTTGCGCTGTTCACACACTGTTTTATTGATAGTGTGTATATGTGTGTGTGTGTGTGTGTGTAAGATTTTTACACATGCACTTTTCTTATATTTCAATCAATCAATTTGAAACCCTTACAGTTGCATATCTGTTTTCAGAATGAGATTTTTCTGACTTCCTTTTCTGACCTTATACTTCCCTCAAGTTGCCTTTTGCGACATACATGCATACGTACGTCCATATCATACTTGCCCATTGAGAGGAGTTTATTTCAGCATCATATAAAATCAACAATAATGATAATAATAATATTAAAGCAAACACAGCTCTGGTATCGGAATAGTATCGGTATCGGCCGATATCCAAATTCAGGTATCGGGATCGGATCGGAAGTGAAAAAATGTGGATCGGTGCATCCCTACTCACAAGGCCGCTTTAATGCACGGGCTTACCTGGGCTGAAGCCCAGGGGCCTCACAAGTTCAGGGGCCTCCCATATTCACGTTAGTGATGAGCTAAAAAGGTCATATAGTTTTCTAACTTGTCAGGTTTTCTGTCAATCATTCTAATCACAGGTTACATGGCTGCTGATTGATCCAAATTAGGAGTGACCCACGAGGCCCCATCGCCTATGGCCCGTGAGCTTACCTATCAGCATGTCTAGAGTTAGTTTTGGGGTGTGTCCCTCTATGACTGAGTGATGTCTTCTGTGCTGGTTTGCGCTTGAGAGCAACAGCGGGATATTTTTAACAATTTTTTCACCGTCTTATTCATCATTAAAGTCACTTCTGACAACGTTTTAGGCGAGAAATGAACTGTTTAGATTTCGAATATAGGCAGTCATCCAAAAATCGTTGCCGAATTGACAATTTGCTTCAAAGTTTTCGGAGTTGAGAAGCTCAGCTGGTGGTGGCCCCATGGATGCATTAAGAGAACGGTGGCCCGGATCGCTCGCCCGCCGGCCGGTCTGTCATGCTGGGACGCCCCGATGTAAGTTGCCGGTCTGTCAGACCGATCTCGTAAATAAGAGGCTTTTATTTCGCCGTTGACGGATTGTTTGTTTAAATATCACAAACCTTGTCCATCATAAGAGTAACGGGAACGTGTGGTTAACTGTCTTTTTACCGTTAGACTCCACAAGCGCCTGGTCGCGCGCACACACACACACACACACACACACACACACACACACACACACACACACACACACACACACACACACACACACACACACACAGGCAGCTAGAGAGAGAGAGAGAGAGAGAGAGAGAGAGAGAGAGAGAGAGAGAGAGAGAGAGAGAGAGTCCTTCGGGAGACTTGTTTAAATTATGACATATGGCTATATTAGATTTAGTATATAGTTCATACTTTTTTTGGCGTATTTCTCTTCTGATTTTAATGCTATAAAGACCGTTGCCGTGCTTGCATCACTCCCCTTACCCCTCCTAGGCCAGTGGGAATGCACTTTCACTGTCACCTCTATCAGCTATAACGGTTCATTTTTAGTAGGCTATATTTTAGAACCTATCCATAACCATTTTTTTGCTATTTGCCTCATTATTTGATATACAAAAATATAAATAATGTCACACAGCGAAATAGTAATCATTTAAAAAATATAAAATCCAGCTCCTGCCAGCAGGTGCATGTGATTGGTTCACAGGGCTTGCTGAGGCCAGAGAAGAGGCTCCTACTTTGATCTGTTGCTGTTCTTTGCTAATGTTGTTATCAGTTATTAATGTTTGTGCAGACAGGTGATGGTTGGTGATGTTTTTCATAATATCGTTTGAAATCATACTTTCACACATTTTGGTTTTATCATCACCATAAGTTGCTGTGTGTGGTTGTTACATAAAGTATCATGTGTTTATGCTCAGGTGGACTTATGGTGATGTCTGGCTCAAAGAGGGAAAACTCACTGTTGTATGCCTCGAAAGAAACTAATGCATTTTGTGATATAGATTACCTAGATATTACACTTTTTTAAAATGAGACTCTGTAAATCGATGGGATGGGGGGCCTACAAAACCTCTCAGCCCCGGGGCCTAGCATTAGGTTAAGGCCTACTCAGTACACTTTATAGATCTGTTAATTGTTTTACATTGGAAGTTAGGAAAAGGTTAATTTCTCAGTTGATTTTGCCCATTATTGATTACGCTGATATTATTTACATGAACACTAGTGATGCTGTTCTTAAGCCACTTAATGTTGTTTTTAACTCTCTGTGTAGATTTGTTCTGAGGTGTCATTTTAAAACACATCATTGCGCAATGTATGCATCATTGAATTGGCTTCAGCTGAATTCAAGAAGAGACTTTCATTGGTTTCTTTTTATTTTCAAATGTGCCTATTTCGAATGTCCTCCATATCTGAGAGAACTCTTGGTTCCACATAGTTCTTTGTATCCTCTTAGAGATATGCAATTTCTCGTCTTTACTGTACCAGGAATCTTTTCAGCCATTGGTCGCAAAACCTTTCATTACAAAGCTACCAGTGATTGGAATAATCTTCCTCTTTCCTTGAGGTCCATCTTATCCTTTCGTAGATTCAAGTTAACTCTATTCCGTTATCTAAACAATGTGTGTGCATGCTACTGAAGCTGGACTGAACAGTAATGCTTGTTATTGTCTTTTGTTTTATGTAACTGTTTAATTGATTTACCTCCTGTGGATTCAACCTTGGTCCTTCTTATGTGACACCATTTTGTTCACTGAATTTCCTGCATTATGGTTCCAACTGTATAATGAGGTAATTGCGGTGTGCTTTTTGAGACAGTTATAACATGTCAGAGCCATGAGGTGCATTAGGCTTAGGGTAATGGTGTAAGCTGTCTAGTAGCTCAATGGTTTTGAGCATTTTATTTATTTATTTATTTATTTTTTTGTGTGTGTTGTTGTTTTATGTTCTGTGTACTTGGACCCTCTTGAAAATGAGATGTTGCATCTCAAGGGGCTATCCATTAATAAATTGAAATTGAAATTGAATTTAAATATCCCAGTATGTATTGAGCTGTAAGTAGTTATCTTTTGGAATTTCACAAAGTTAGTATTAAAACATTTTACATGTAATGCAAACACCACATGCAAAAATGGTCTTCAGGCCAGTAGCTTAATGGTATTCTTTGCTTCTGTTGAAAGTGTGAACGTCCTCACTCAGCTGATTGAGTTGTAGAGAGAGAGTATATAGAGTAAGCATGAAGATCTTCCTGATTTAACTTTTAGCTTCATATAGATGCAAGACAACTCACTCACTAATGCCCTTATTATTACTATTATTACCCAACACTAAGCAAATCAAGAGGTTAAATAATGTAGGTGTGACTGCAATGCACTGAAATGGAATTAATACTCTAATTTAATTGCATAATGCAAATGTCAAGAGGCAACTGAGCGATGAGCATGTGGCTCAAGCTGTGCCACCAACGGTTGAATGTATTAGAAGCCCAGAGTTTTCCCTGCTTTATAGGCTACAGTCTGCCTGATACAATTCAATTCAATTTTATTTATAGCATCAAATCATAACAAGAGTTATCTCAGGACACTTTACAGATAGAGTAGGTCTAGACCACACTCTATAATTTACAAAGACCCAACAATTCCAGTAATTTCCCAAGAGCAAGTGTGAGTTGGGAGGAAAAACTCCCTTTTAGGAAGAAACCTCGGACAGACCCAGGCTCTTGGTAGGCGGTGTCTGACGGAGCCGGTTGTGGATGTTATGAACAGTGCTAATACAGTCACAACTAAAAAATGCATTTCCTGCATGGGAATGCTGAATAGCTAAATTGCTAAAGCTAAACTGGATGAATAGCTTAAATCTGTAAGAAGAAGTTGAAGTAGTGAGAATAGTTGGAAAAGTAGGATGGACCGACAGAGAGAGAGAGAGATGAAAAGAGAGACAGACAGACAGACAGACAGACAGCAAGACAGAGAGAGAGAGAGAGACGGCTAAGATAAGCAGACAGAGACAGACAGACGGACAGACAGAAAGAGACAGAGACAGACAGAAAGACAGACGGGTAAGAGAGACAGACAGAAAGAGAGAGACAGGTAAGAGAAGCAGACAGAAAGAGAGAGAGAGAGACTGGTAAGAGAAGCAGACAGACAGAGAGAGTGAGAGACGGGTAAGATAAGCAGACAGAGATAGACAGACAGAAAGAGAGATGGATAAGAGAAGGAGACAGACAGACAGAAAGAGAGACAGACTGGTAAGAGAGACAGACAGCCAGACAGCAAGACAGAAAGAGAGACGGGTAAGAGAAGCAGACAGACAGACAGACAGACAGAGAGACGGGTAAGAGAAGCAGACAGACAGACAGACCGACAGACAGACAGACGGGTAAGAGAAGCAGACAGACAGACAGCAAGACAGAGAGAGAGAGAGAGAGAGAGAGAGAGAGAGAGAGGTAAGAGATGCAGACAGACAGACAGCAGTAAGACAGACAGAGACAGAGAGAGAGAGACAGGTAAGATAAGCAGAAAGAGAGACAAAAAGAGAGACAGACAGACAGAGAGAGAGAGAGAGAGAGAGAGAGAGAGAGAGAGAGAGAGAAAGAGAGACGGGTAAGAGAAGCAGAGACAGACAGACAGACAGAAAGACAGACGGATAAGAGAAGCAGACAGACAGACGGACAGCAAGAGAGAGAGATGAAAAGAGAGACAGCAAGACAGAAAGAGACAGAGACAGACAGACAGACAGAAAGAGAGACAGACGGGTAAGAGAGACATACAGCCGGACAGCAAGACAGAAAGAGAGACGGGTAAGAGAAGCAGACAGACAGACAGCAAGACAGACAGAGAGAGAGACGGGTAAGAGAAGCAGATACACAGACAGACAAAAAGAGAGAGACAGTAAGAGAAGCAGACAGACAGACAGACAGAGAGAGAGACGGGTAAGAGAAGCAGGCAGAAAGAGAGAGAGAGAGACTGAAGAGTAGAGTTGCCATGGTTACCGAACTGTTTGGCAATAAAATGACAAGCTCTTGAGATACTTTGTACATTTTCTGTGCTTTCACGGCGAAAATGTTCAATTTACAACTTCAACTCCTGACACGAAGAACATAAAACGGTGAGGATATTTTTGAGACCAAGACCGATAAAATCCGTTCATTATTTCCTCAAATATGAACACAAAGAAGACAACTGACAGCACCAACGGAACGCTAACGTTTGCTAGCTTGTAACGGTACCGTTAACATTACGACCGAAACACTTCAGGTTGTTAACATTACGACCGAAAACAAACAAGAAGACACGAAACACCGAACATTAATCAACGTTACAACGTCACAAGGATCAACCGGCACCACATTAATTACAGGAAAAAACCTACCGTCGGTCCGAGTGAATGGATGCCGCGATGGAGGACGGCTCCGCTAACAGTCATCTAACGTTGCCGGTAAATGATTCAGATCTGCCGCTTTTGCCACCGGACACTGACGGATACGAGCTCCAGTATCCTAACCATGTGACTTCCCTAAAAGATAGGAAGTCCTTCAAAACAAAAGCCCTCCAGGACTCACCTGAGAGAATCATAGCGGATTTTACTATGAAAGGAAACTGTAGGGTGAAGAGCAACCTGTTCTTCTTCACCCATCTTCCTCCTGCCTGGCATGCAGCTTTTTGTGAAATCTTCACTCATGTTAAGAAGAATGGAATCAGCAAAGGAAGACAAATTACAGTCTGTGAGGAAGACCCCACCTCTCCCACCCTTATCATCAACATTTATCACAATGGCACAATCATGATCCAGGGATCAGAAAATAGCCTGGATAACTTTTACAAACACTTCCAGTCCATGAAAAGCATAGCAGAAAAGAAGAAGAAAGGAAACCGATAACAGCCAGACACCCCAGAGAGATCAGCCGTCCCCAGCAGCAGTCATGTGACCTCCTCTCCTCACTGCAGTCCCAAACTCTCCACCAGTGTGAAGGTACTGAGAGAAGGACTCTCCATCCTAGAGAGGGAGTTTGTGGACTTCAAAGAAAAGACCCTGACCTGCCTTCACAACAACAGTGAGAAACTACATCCAGCAGCGTGTGAGCCAAGCAGTATGGTCCTACAACAGAAGGCTGAAATCCATGAGCTGTACCAGGCCATGAAGGAGCTGGAGGAAGACAACCAGGCCCTGAGGTTAGCCCTACGCAGAGTGATGGAGGATCTCACCCAACACTCCACCACCCAGTGCAACCAGCTGCAGACTCTACAAGCTGAGGTCCATGCCCTGAGAGAAGAGCTGAGAGATCATTGCCCCCCCCCCCATCAACACTGTCCTCGAACCCTCCTATCATATCGGAACCCACCACACCCCACCCAACCCCCACCACTAACTTGCCCCCCAAAAACACATACTGACAACAGACACTGACCACAGTACTGATAAACCCAATCACATAGACACAGCACACACTTCTCAGATCATATTAATGTGCGACTCGAACGGGAAACACATTGACTTCCCAGGCCGAGAAGCAGTGAAACTCTGGAGCCCCACCATGAAGAAGGCTAGTGAGCAGCTGTCCAAACAGAGGTATCAAGATCTGGAGCACATTTTGATCCACACAGGGACCAACGACCTGACTGCAAGGATCAGCGACTTACCAACAGCACTGTTGCAGGTTGCAAGGAAAGCGAGAGAGAAATACCCCAGAGCAAGAGTAATTATATCATCCTTACTTCCAAGGACTGACACACCCCAACACACAATTAACACAATCAATGCTGAGATTAGAAAGAAACGCACACAACTGCAGAACGTCCACGTAGCCCTCCACAGAGACATATTTCAGCAGCAAAAAAGGAAAAACTCACCTTTGGATAAAAATCAACAGAGGTGTAGTTAATAGCACCAGAGATATATATTTATGTGCAATCTACATCCCACCCTCAAACTCCCCCTATTACACTGAGGATATTTTTCAAGAACCTCAAAAGGAGATAATTAATTTCCAGTCATTAGGTCACATCTTAATATGTGGAGATCTCAATGCAAGAACTGGAAAAGAGAAAGACTACATCGAAGTAGATGGAAACAAACACATATTCGGCCAAATCTCCCCAGTCCCAGCTCACACAGTACCACAAAGACAAAGTTTTGATAATATTATAAACAAAAATGGAAAACAAGTTCTCCAGATATGCAAAAGCCTGGGCTTATACATTGTTAATGGAAGGACCCGTGGTGACTCTCTGGGGAGAATGACCTATTCCTCTGTTCTAGGTAACAGTGTGGTGGATTATACGATAACTGATATCGACCCAGAGGATATCAATGCATTTGTAGTTTTACCACAACTTCCCTTTTCAGATCACTGCCAAACAACACTTTATTTAAATAAGTCTACAAAGTATAGCATTGTAACAGAATCAGAAACCAGCAAAATGTATGACCTCCATCAAAAATATATATGGAAAAACTGCAGCAACATAGAGGATTATTTAACTGCACTAGACAGTACAGAAATCAAATCAAAACTTAATCTCTACAGACTTACTAACTACCCATACACAAAAGATCGAGAAATGTGGCTACACAGCATTTAAACAATATATTTGATGAATTAGCTACAAAATCAAATCTCAAAATAATTAACTATAGTAACAAAATAACAAAACACAAGCCTTCAAGAGAAAAATGGTATGATAATGAATGTATTTACCCTAGAAAACAACTAAGATCATTATCTAACAAAAATCACAGAGAACCCCATGAGAGTCAAATACGGGTCCAATACCATCAGGCACTAAAACACTACAAAATACTAATCAATAAGAAAAAAGAGCTTTACACATCTGAAGTACTTAACAAAATAGAAGAAGCCATTGACCAAAACTTATTCTGGAATTTGTGGAATAAATTCAGTCCAACAACACAGAAACTCACAGCCAAGAGGGCATAACAGAAATAACCAACAATACAGATACAAAACAGAAACTCAAACTCATTGCCAGCCGAACCCCGACCATCACACACCCTAATCCAATGATTTCATCCTGGGCGGAAAAATAAAACATAAGGACTCCGGGGAGTAAGCTCCCCAGAGCTAGGTTAGTAACAAGCATTTCTGGGACAGAGAAGGAGATGGGCCGGGCTAGGCGTGCGCTGCAACTCCTCACTCCCTAACTATAAGCTTTATCAAAGAGGAGAGTTTACTCTTAAATGTGGTGACAGTATCTGCCTCCCGGACCCAGACTGGGAGCTGGTTCCACAGGAGTGGAGCCTGATAGCTGAAGGCTTTGGCTCCCATTCTACTTTTAGAGACTCTAGGAACCACAAGTAAATCTGCATTCTGGGAGCGCAGTGCTCTAGTGGGACAATAAGGTACTATGAGCTCTTCTAGATATGATGGTGCTTTACCATTTAGAGCTTTGTAGGTCAGGAGAAGTATTTTAAATTCAATCCTGGATTTTACAGGAAGCCAATGCAGAGAAGCTAATACAGGAGAAATATGATCCCGTTTCTTAGTTCTTGTCAGAACACGCGCTGCAGCATTCTGGATCAGCTGGAGAGTCTTAAAGGACTTATTTGAGCAACCTGATAGTAAGGAATTACAGTAGTCCAGCCTGGAAGTAGTGAATGCATGGTCTAGTTTTTCAGCATTGTTTTGAGACAGGATGTTCCTAATTTTGGCAATGTTATGAAGATGAAAAAATGCTGCTCTTGAGGTTTGTTTTAAGTTGGCGTTAAAGGATATATCCTGATCAAAAATAACTCCTAGATTTCTGACAGTAGTGCTGGAGGCCAGGGAAATACCATCCAGAGTAGCTATATCTTTATATAAGTTTTGGAGTTGTTTAGATCCCAGCACAATAACTTGAGTTTAGCATCCGAAAATTGTAGGTCATCCAGGATTTTATATGTTTAATGCATGCTTGAAGTTTAGTTAACTGACTGGTTTCATCTGGCTTGATTGATAAGTAGAATTGGGTGTCATCTGCATAACAGTAAAAGTTAATTGGTAACACTTTACAATAAGGTTACATCAATTAGCATTACTTAATGCATTAATAAACATTAATTAACCATTACTTAAGGTGTGTATTAAACATTAATTAACCATGCTTATTTTTGTTCATGTTAACTAAGGTATTACTTTATGCATTATTTACCATTAGTTAATGCCTTAACTAACTGTTAATCTCAGTTAACCCTCGTGTTTTCCTCGGGTCAAATTTGACCCGTTTTCAAATCTCTATTTTCATAGAATTTTGGGCGTAGTATTCAGTTTCATAGCATTATCCTGACTAAACTTTGACAGATCTGTGATTATTCATTACTTTCATTCCTCTGATCTTAACCATTAGTCCAAATCATTCATCATATCTGCTTTTTTCTTACACAAAAATTAGAAAATTACATATAAATGCGGTTTATTGACCATGAATTCCAAAAAAAGATAAGTGTCTAGTGGTGAATATACTGGTGTTAATGCAAAAAAGGTGCCAAAAACTTTGAAATAAGTGACAAAAATGAGCAACATAAACATAAAAACAGTGTCTAAAAGAGTGTTAATTATGACACGGGAGGACAACACAAGGGTTAAGTAAGGTGTCTTTTTTACTATTAGTTAATGCAGAAAGAAGGGTTGACTAACTGTTAACAGTTAATTAAGGTGTACATTATATCATTAGAAAATGCAATACTAAGCCTTGACTAACTGTTAATAACCCTTAACTAAGGTGTCTATACTACTATTAGTTAATATAGTGAAAAACCTGGACAAACTGTTAATAACAGTGAAGTAAGCTGTATAATTTACCATTATTTAATATTAAAAACATTTAACTATGGTGTCTATTTGCCTTTAGTTAATGCAGTAAAAAACCTTGACTAACTGTTAATACTAGTTAACTAAGGTGTCTATTTTACCCTTAGTTAATGCAGTAACAAGCATCATTTACCAGTTAATCATACAATATTGAACATTGGGTAAATGTTAACAAATGTCGCTTGATAACGCGTATGTCACAGAATGAACAGGAGTCAGACTGGTGGTAAATGACACGTTTCTTTATTCTCAGAAATCCAGACAGAGGAATGGTGAGTAGGTCAAAAGGCAGAATGAACTTAACTGGAGATTAGTCATAGTCTTTGGTGAGGAGATGACGGCAGGAAGGGGACGGCAAGATGAACACAGGTAAGAATCTTCAGGTAAGTGACGGGTAAGTAGGAGTGAGTCTGTGTCTTGTAACGACGAGACCAGACAAAGAGTGACTGAGAGTGTGCTGAATATGAAGATGGAGGACTAACGAGGTGCAGGTGGTGGACTGATTAAGAGCGCTGATGAGGTGCAGGTGCGGGTGATTAGTATTGAGGAGACTAAGAACGGATGGGAGGAGTGAGCGGTGATGATGGGGATTGTGCACGAGTGGGAGGAGTGAGTGAAGGTGACGGTGGGACCCTGACAGTAACCCCCCCCTCCCGAGGCGGCTCTTGACGACTAAGAAGAGGGGCGAACACGGCGTCGAGGTCTACGCCGACCCCTGGGGGCGGCGCGATCAGGGTTGTCGACATGGAACTGAGTGAGGAGAGCTGGGTCCAAGATGTCATCACGAGGTACCCATGAACGTTCCACTGGACCATAGTCCTCCCAGTCGACCAAGTACTCAAGGCGCGGACCTCGTCGCCATGAGTACTGAGGTGACGAGGACGATCAGACCGCCGACGATCAGACTGCTCCTTGTGCCTCTGCACTGCTCGTTGGAGTTGCACGTGAGCTGAATCCCATACACTCTCGCTCTGATGGACCCAGACTGAGCATCCTGAGACATATCAGGATACATCCTGAGAGATGGACGGCCACCAGTACCGTTGACTGAGGAGTGAGAGGGTACGCCTGCTACCTGGATGTCCCGAACCGGGGGCGGTGTGAGCTGAATCCAGAAGGGGAACGCGAAACTGACGTGGCACGAAGGTTAGCCCCTCTGGACCTCCCGGCGGGCGGGATGACTAAGGTTCTCCTGGGAAATCTGCTCATCGATGTCCCAGATGATCGGGCTGACGAACATGGCTGGAGGAAGGATAGGTTCGGGTGGAAGGTCTTCAGAAGATGGCTGATGGAGACGAGAGAGTGCATCCGCTTTGCAATTCTTACTGCCTGGGCGGTATGTGATGAGGAAATCAAAGCGGGTGAAGAAGAGGGCCCATCGGGCCTGGCGGGGATTTAGCCTCTTAGCCTCTCGGAGGTATTCCAGGTTGCGGTGGTCGGTTATGACCTCAAACTGGTGATTGGCTCCCTCCAGCCAATGTCTCCATTCCTCCAAGGCAAGCTTTATGGCGAGCAGTTCTCGATTCCCGATATCATAGTTGCGCTCCCGCTGGGGACAGCTTTTGGGAAAAGAAGGCACATGGATGGAGTTTGGGAGGAGTCCCCTGCCTCTGGGACAGAACTGCTCCAACACCAGTGGAGGACGCATCAACCTCGACCACGAAGGGCAGGTCAGGGTTGGGATGGACCAGGAAGGCATCCTTGAGGCGTTTAAAGGCAGTGATGGCATCTGGCGACATGGACAGAGACTTGGGCCGGCCTTTTAACGCTGAGGTCAGGGGAGCACAGACATGGCTGTAGTTGTGGATGAATCTTCTATAGAAGTTGGCAAAACCAAGAAATCGTTGGAGCTCCTTTACCGAAGAGGGTTGGGGCCAGTTCAGGATCGTATCCACCTTCCTCTGGTCCATCTGGACTCCATGTTGGTCAATGATGTAGCCCAGGAACTGCACAGAGGTGATGTGAAACTTACACTTCTCCAGCTTCAGGTACAGCTTCTGCTCTCTGAGTTTCTCCACCACGAGACGGACGTGGCGCCGATGCTCAGAATGGGAGGAGGAATAGATCAGAATATCATCTATGTAGACTATCACGAATCTGTTGATGAACTCCCGGAAGACATCGTTCATGTACCCCTGGAAGACCACTGGAGCGTTGGACAGTCCGAAGGGCATGACCCTATATTCATAATGACCGGAAGATGTGACGAATGCCGTCTTCCATTCATCACCTCGACGAATGCGAATCAGGTTGTACGTACTGCGTAAATCCAACTTGATGAAGATACGGGACCCGTGGCAAGAACCAGAGGAAGAGGGTAACTAAACTTCACAGTTTGAGAGTTGAGAGTCCTGTAGTCGATGCACGGCCTTAAACCCCCATCCTTCTTGGTCATGAAGAAGAAGCTGGAGGCAGCAGGGGAAGTAGATGGACGAATGAACTGCTGCTGAAGAGCCTCCTCCACATACTCCTCCATGGCCTTCTGCTCCGGGATAGATAGGTGATAAACACGGCCTTTGGGGAGAGTGGCTCCGGATAGCAGGTCGATGGCCACTTCCAATCTCTACTTGGTGTTGAACCTCGGGACTCTCGATTGAAGTGGAAGAAACGGGAATCTTGGATCTTTTCCTTGAAGAGGAAGAAGGAGGAAGGGAAGGAGAAGTCTTCAGAATCTCTGTCACCGGTGGGATACAGGAATGGAAACAGTCTTCACCCCATTGAAGGATCTCCCCGGATTTCCAGTTAATGGTGGGATTATTATATCCAGGGACGTCCCAGGATGAGCTCAGCAGTGGATTCCTCCAGCACCATGAATGTAATGTCCTCAGAGTGCAGACAACCTATACGGAGCGTCAGTGTGGGGGAGAAGTGGCGAATTCGACCCCGACCTAGCGGTTTTCCGTGGATGGTTTGGACTCTAAGATCTTGAGGGCTCCGGCGCTTATGGACCCTCAATTTTTGTGGAGTGGAGATGAAGTTCCCCGCTGAGCCGGAATCGATGAGGGCTTGCGCTGTCAGACACGTGAGGTCATCAGTTGTACTGGAGTACGAATCAGTTTAAATTTAAGGAAGTTGAATGGAACTTACCGCCGGGCGCTGGGGTCGAACAGGGCAGTCACTGATGATGTGTTTGTCTCCCCCACAGTATAAGCAGAGTTTGAGTTGGATACGGCGCTGACGCTCCATAGGTGATAGGTCAGTAGAATCAATCTGCATGGGTTGAGGTGCTGGGGAAACGACAGTTGGAGCCGAGGGTGGAGGGTTGGTAACAGTGGCAGGGTTTTCACAGGCAGACAAATGCTGTGACACGCGAATAGTCTTCTGAATGAGAGTCTCGAGCCCCATTGTGTCATCATAGACCACAATCAGCTGACGAACATTAGGGTTGAGTCCATGACGAAAGGCAGTTATTAGAGCGGTCTCATTCCAACCAGTAGATGCCACCAGAGTGTGAAACTGAAGAGCATACATACTCACAGAAGAATTTCCTTGGCGAAGCTTGTAGAGCTGGTCATGAACGGAGAGGTCAGCAGCCGTCTGGCCGAAAACTTCCTTGAAATGCTGAATGAAGATTGACAGCGATTTAACCACTTGTGAGTCCGAATACCAGAGAGAATGGGCCCGCTGGAGAGCTCGGCCTGACAACAAGGAGATGACAAAAGCCACCCGGGCCGAATCATTGGTGAATTGATGAGCCTGCATTTGGAAGTATAGGGAAACCTGAAGCAAAAAAACGCTGCAATCCTCCGTCTCTCCAGAGAATGTCGCTGGTCGGGCCATGGGACACGCAGAGGCAGCAGACGAAGCAGCGGGTGTTTGCGGAAGTAGATGTTGGCGAGCTGAGAGAAGGATCTCTTTGGGTATGGTGGGTGGGTTAATGGGTGGTGAAGGAAGAAGAGATTGACACACAGCTTGCACCAGTTCCGTGAATGGATTGCGTTCTGCATTCTCCTCGGGCTCTGTTGGATTCTGCATTGTAGGTCTGGTCTTCTGTCACGGAATGAACAGGAGTCAGATTGGTGGTAAATGACACATTTCTTTATTCTCAGAAATACAGACAGAGGAATGGTGAGTAGGTCAAAAGGCAGAATGAACTTAACTGGAGATTAGTCAGAGTCTTTGGTGAGGAGATGACGGCAGGAAGGGGACGGCAAGATGAACACAGGTAAGTATCTTCAGGTAGGTGACGGGTAAGTAGCAGGAGTGAGTCTATGTGTCTTGTAACGACGAGACCAGACAAAGAGTGACTGAGAGTGTGCTGAATATAAAGATGGAGGACTAATGAGGTGCAGGTGGTGGACTGATTAAGAGGGCTGATGAGGTGCAGGTGCGGGTGATTAGTATTGAGGAGACTGAGAACAGATGGGAGGAGTGAGCGGTGATGATGGGGATTGTGCACGAGTGGGAGGAGTGAGTGAAGGTGACGGTGGGTCCCTGACAGTGTAAACCCTTAGTTGATGTTAATTAAGGTATTTCCTAATATTACTCGGTGTTTGATAAAGATGTTTGACAGCACATATGGCTTTAGGTTCACAGCCAAGCCATGTCATTATGAGAAAACTGTTTTTATTGTTTATTCACGGGTTATGGTTGTCCACATACCTTTGTCCACTATATTTGTCCATCCTCCAACGTATGACTTTCTTGTGGTAGAGGGTGCGATCAGTGAAAGGACTCCATAATCTCCATGCAGAGGTTTGCTTGTTCCTTTGTGTTCATGTAGACATTGCCTTAAAGCCCAACCTATATACATTATTGTGCATGCTATATAATCATTAACCATAACTGCTCAATTGATTAATGTATAATAATACTGAATAAGCATTAGTAAACCATAAGTAAACAGTTATTATGCTCTTTTGTATCCTTATTGTAAAGTAGAGAACATTTGCACCTTAACTAATACTTAATTAATGTATAACAATACTGAATAAGCATTAGTAAACAATGATTCATAGTTTATTAATACTCTTTGACTTAAACATTCACAGCTTTTAAACATTAGTGAAACATTGCCAATGTGAAATCAGATATTCATGACAACTTTCTGTTATACACACATATTCAAATAGTAAAAAAAGGTTTTCATTTGATTCTGAGTTTGACTCAGTCAGTTTTCTTTCTCT
Source organism: Gymnocephalus cernua (assembly GCA_023631565.1). Taxonomy (NCBI): domain Eukaryota; kingdom Metazoa; phylum Chordata; class Actinopteri; order Perciformes; family Percidae; genus Gymnocephalus; species Gymnocephalus cernua. The sequence continues at coordinate 33,489,601 of CM042437.1, read as the reverse complement.
CAACCGCAGAATCAGAGCTATTACATTGTGAGTCCTGCATGTAGATTACACTGGACATTTTCCCCCTCTTGTCATCTTCACTGGCATGTCTTCTGGATAGTTGTCCTCTCTTGAAACCTAACAAACCAAGTGGGATATATCAATTTATTTTAAATGCATGCAAAAGCTACAGATGCAAGTATTGACCGTTCACTAGATCAACGTCAGATCTTTACACATGTTGAAAGATGGTCTGGCTCTCTTTAACTAATGGTTCACAAATACTTCAATCAACCTTAATTATAATGAAATGTTCAATGAAATATAAAATGATTCTCCTTTGAACCTTCTGGCACATCCAATATACCCTAGTAATTGCATTTCTATCTCTCAAGTTACACCGTTTCATGACATGCTAGCTTTACTTGCACAATACTCATCTCCAAGTTCGTAAAACTCTTAAACGGCATATCATAAAGTGACTCAAAATACAAACAGTATTAGAGGAAACAATGACCAACCTTATGCCCTTATCAGCCAGGTGCTAAACAAGACAAACATAAAAAATGTTGCTTTGTCTGGAGAGAGTATGAGCTGGAGTATGAAAATGTCCAGTGTAACCTACATGCAGGACTCACACTGTAATAGCTCTGATTCTTCAGTGGAGAGAAAGAAGAAAACTGAGTCAAAATCAGAATCAAATGAAAACCTTTTTTTACAATTTGAATATGTGTGTATACAGAAGGTTGTCATGAATATCTGATTTCACATTGGCAATGTTTCACTAATGTTTAAAAGCTGTGAATGTTTAAGTCAAAGAGTATTAATAAACTATGAATCATTGTTTACTAATGCTTATTCAGTATCATTGTACATTAATTAAGTATTAGTTAAGGTGTGAATGTTCTCTACTTTACAATACGGATACAAAAGAGCATTAATAACTGTTTACTTATGGTTTACTAATGCTTATTCAGTATTGTTATACATTAATTAAGTATTAGTTAAGGTGCAAATGTTCTCTACTTTACAATACGGATACAAAAGAGCATTAATAACTGTTTACTTATGGTTTACTACTGCTTATTCAGTATTGTTATACATTAATTAAGTATTAGTTAAGGTGCAAATGTTCTCTACTTTACAATAAGGATACCAAAGAGCATCAATAACTGTTCACTTATGGTTTACTAATGCTCATTCAGTATTGTTATACATTAATTAAGTATTAGTTAAGGTGCAAATGTTCTCTACTTTACAATAAGGATACAAAAGAGCATTAATAACTGTTTACTAATGGTTTACTAATGCTTATTCAGTATTGTTATACATTAATTAAGTATTAGTTAAGGTGCAAATGTTCTCTACTTTACAATAAGGATACCAAAGAGCATTAATAACTGTTTACTTATGGTTTACTAATGCTTTTTCAGTATTATTATACATTAATCAATTGAGCAGTTATGGTTAAGTAATGATTATATAGCATGCACAATAATGTATATAGGTTGGGCTTTAAGGCAATGTCTAAACCTCTGCATGGAGACTATGGAGTCCTTTCACTGATCGCACCCTCTACCACAAGTAAGTCATACGTTGGAGGATGGACAAATATAGTGGACAAAGGTATGTGGACAACCATAACCTGTGAATAAACAATAAAAACAGTTTTCTCATAATGACATGGCTTGGCTGTGAACCTTAAGCCATACGTGCTGTCAAACATCTTTATCAAACACCGCGTAATATTAGGAAATACCTTAATTAACATCAACTAAGGGTTTACGCGTTATCAAGAGACATTTATTAACATTTACCCAATGTTCAATATTGTATGATTAACTGGTAAATGATGCTTGTTACTGCATTAACTAAGGGTAAAATAGACACCTTAGTTAACTAGTATTAACACTAGTCAAGGCTTTTTACTGCATTAACTAATGGCAAATAGACACCATAGTTTAATGTTTTTAATATTAAATAATGGTAAATTATACACCTTAGTTCACTGTTATTAACAGTTAGTCAAGGTGTGTTACTGCATTAACTAATGGTAAAGTAGACACCTTAGTGAACTGTTAATAAGTTAGTCAGTGCATTTACTAATGGTAAATAGATCCCTTAGTTAACTGTTACTAACAGTTTGTCCAGGCTTTTCACTATATTAACTAATAGTAGTATAGACACCTTAGTTAAGGGTTATTAACAGTTAGTCAAGGCTTAGTATTGCATTTTCTAATGATATAATATACACCTTAATTAACTGTTGTTAACAGTTAGTCAACCCTTCTTACTGCATTAACTAATAGTAAAAAAGACACCTTACCTAACTGAGATTAACAATTAGTTAAGGCATTAACTAATGGTAAATAATGCATAAAGTAATACCTTAGTTAACATGAACAAAAATAAGCATGGTTAATAAATGTTTAATACACACCTTAATTAATGGTTAATTCATGTTTATTAATGCATTAATTAATGCTAATTGATGTAACCTTATTGTAAAGGGTTACCAGTTAATTGAGTGTTTCCTAATCATATTGCCTAGAGGAAGCATATATAAGGAGAATAGAATTGGTCCAAGCACTGAGCCTTGTGGAACGCCATGGCTAACGTTAGCATACTTGGAGGATTTATCGTTGACATTAACAAATTGAGATTGATCAGAGAAATAGGACATAAACCAGCTTAGTGTGATTCCTTTAATGCCAACTAAATGTCCCAGTCTCTGTAACACGATGGTATGGTCAGTAGTGTTGAATGCAGCACTAAGATCTAATAAGACAAGTATGGAGACAAGTCCTTTGTCAGCAGCAGTTAGAAGGTCGTTAGTAATTTTCACCAGTGCTGTCTCTGTGCTATGATGCATTCTAAATCCTGACTGAAAGTCCTCAAACTCACATAACTGATTAGCGACTACCTTCTCAAGTATCTTGGAGAGAAAGGGGAGATTAGATATAGGTCTATAGTTGGCTAAGACCTCAGGATCGAGGGTGTTTCTTTTCAGAATAGGTTTTATCACAGCTACTTTAAATGACTGCGGTACATAAGTAGTAATGAAGTGTTAACCATGGGTAATGCTTCTTTAAGTAGCCTCATTGGGATGAGGTCTAAGAGACATGTAGATGGCTTAGCTGAAGAGACCTTTAACATTAATTGTTGAAGGTTTATAGGATTAAAGCAGTCTAAGTATATGTCAGGTCTTGTCGTTCTTTCTAGCAGTCCTGCGTTTAAAGGTGAACCATTAGACGTTGAGGGCAAAAGGTGATGGATTTTTTTCTCTAATTGTTATAATTTTATCATTAAAAAAGCTCATGAAGTCGTCACTACTCAGAGCTATAGGAATAGATGGCTCAATAGAGCTGTGACTCTGTCAGCCTGGCTACAGTGTTGAAAAGAAACCTTGGGTTGTTCTTATTTTCTTCTATTATTGATGAGTAATAGTCTGATCTGGCATTTTTGAGGGCCTTCCTATAGGTTTTCAGACTGTCTTGCCAATCTAAACGAGACAGTTTGGTGGAACGCCATTTACTTTCAAGTTTTTGCGAGATTTGTTTTAAGTTGCGAGTGTTGGAGTTATACCAAGGTGCTAGTTTCCTTTGCTTCCTCGTCTTCTTTTTGAGGGGAGCAACAGAGTCTAAAGTCGTCCGTAGGCAGGCCGTAGCACTGTCTACAAAATTATCAATTTGGGAGGGACTGAAGTTAACAAAAAGGTCCTCTGTTATATTAAAGCACGATATTGAGTTAAATGCTGTTGGAATATCTTCCTTAAATTTAGCTATAGCACTGTCAGATAGGCATCTAGTGTAGAAGCTTTTATCAGATTTCATATAGTCGGGTAGTAAGAATTCGAAAGTTATTAAAAAATGGTCTGATAATAAACGATTCTGCGGAAATACTATTAAATCTTCAATTTTGATGCCATATTCCAGCACAAGGTCGAGGGTGTGGTTAAAACAGTGAGTGGCCTTATGCACACTCTGAATGAAACCAATTGAATGTAATAGTGAGTTGAAAGCAATACTAAGGCTGTCGTTGTCAACGTCCATGTGAATATTAAAATCACCTACAATAAGTACTGTGACGATTGGACAGAACGGACCCAAATGCAAGGCTTGGAAAATAAAGGATTTATTAACAGAAAATAACCAGGGGAAACACTGGGGCAGGAGGTGGTAGTGGGGAGGCGGACGCCAGGGAGAAGACGGGACTGAGGGTGAAGCGGGGAGCGTGGGGAAGCCGAGGAGGAAGTACTGGAATGGAGGCACCAGGGAGAATGGTTGAGATGAATGCAGAGAGCTGGAATGATGTGGCTGGAGCGACAAACCGAGAGGAGGGGACTGGATGGCTGAGCCGGCTGACTGGAGGCAGGAGGGAAGGACTGGAGGAAAATAACTGCAAAGAACAACACACAAACAAGTTAGACGAGAGAACAGACAGGACTAGGAATGAGTAGGTAGCTTGGAGAGCGTGTCACCCAGGAGGCTGAAGCAACGATCAAGCGAAGATGGAATGGAGATCCGGGGTTTAAGAGCAGAGCTTGATTGAGGTTGATGAGTGGCAGGTGTGTACGGCGGGAGAGTGGATATGATGAAGAGCAGGTGTGCGCAGTCAGCTGGCTGGAGAGAGCAGGAGAGGGAGGGGGAAAACACAAAAGACACAGAGAGTCAGGGCCAACAGAGAAACTAACAATGTAAACACAAAAAGTAAGAAAGAAAACAAAAACTTACAGCCAACCGGACACAACCATCACAAGTACTTTGTCTGATTTTAGGACTAAACATGATAAAAACTCAGAGAATTCAGATAAAAATTCTGAATACGGACCTTGAGCTCGGTAAACAACAACAAATGTAATTGGCTGTAATGTTTTCCATGTTCAAACGAGTTATAATTTAGTTTAGGTTTAGGATTAATTAACAGACTTGAATCAAATAAGGCTGCAACTCCCCCTCCTCGGCCTGAGCCTCTAGGTATTTGAGTATTATTATGACTGGGAGGAGTGGCTTCATTTAAACTAACATATTCCTCATGTCCCACCCATGTTTCGGTAAGACAGAATAGATCAATTTGATTATCTAATATCAAATTGTTTACCAATATTGCTTTAGAAAACAGAGATCTAATTTTGCTATTCTGTTCTATCATTACAGTGGTTGTTTTAATTCCAATTAGGTTGTTAAGTATAGCTCCTTTTTTGTTAACCTTTTATTTAACCGATCTGAGTCGGGGGGACAGACACCGTGGTTATTAGACTATGAGAGGGCGACTGCTCTAACGGAGGCACAGAGGAACGCGTTGAACTGCACCTCTGATTACTAATATCTACCTTGGGTTGTCATGGTTTATGACCGATAATAGACTCGGTCAGAGTCATCCCAAGTGGGATGTGCACATTGTCTTTGCATATGCACAAAGTGACTTAACATTAATTTTAGTAATGTGTTATTAACCCCTAAGTTCATTTTGCGCCGGATTTGTCCTTTAACATTGCGAGATAGGGTGTTATGTGGTTGGACTAATCAGAAAAAATTAGTTTCTGACTGTGAAAATTCACACTGCATTAACGTTGTAAGATAGGGCATGCCTTGGCACAGGTCTGCGATCTCCGAGTGCCCTTCTAGTTGAACTCATACTGCTGATCCTGACATAATTAAGGTTTTCTGCTAGTTTTCTACAAACGATGTGTAAAGAAAGTCAGGATTGAAAGGTTTACATCCTTGGTTGGTACCTATCTTTTACCATCTTGATGAGTTTGTTCCATTGCTTTACAATAGTGTTGACATTGCAGCCGAAGGTGTCTCAACTCAGATGTTTCCAACACATAAGGCTTATGGCCTTATATAATCTTATATTTGAAGTATAGTGTAAGTGTTGCCATGACAATAAGTAAACTGCACATCATTCAGCTGAATTGAATGTCATAATTGTGGGTCTTACAGTAGGCTGCCTAAGCCAGTGTTGAGTTGGGGGATGAAGAAAAGCTTATACACCTACTAAAGGATGCATCCAATTAATACCAAAACCACCATATGTTTAAATGACGCTGAAGTATACAGGAGATGTAGTAGGAGATATCATGTCAGATCAGCTGCAGTTAAAAGACTACAATGAAATGAGCAGCCATTCTGAATTATGGAGAAGGGCTGTTGTGTGAACATTGGCATATTTTCTCCCACCAGGAAGGTGGCATGTGTGTTCAGAGTACAAACTCAAAGAATATTTGGTATATCAGGAGACAGAAAGGAATGCACACACACACACACACACACACACACACACACACACACACACACACACACACACAGCCCCCTATGACTCATCAGTCAGTCTGTATAACACTGCTCAGTTTAACACTTTACTGTGAAGGCTGCAATAGACACACAGCACTAGCGCTTGTTATCCAGCAAAGGAGAAATTACAAAAATACAAACCGTCAGAAAGAAAAGAATAATCCTCATTGGAACGTCATCATGATTCATTTTGTAAATTTTGGTTATCAAAATATCGACCGTTAAGTGTTTTGTCAAGATTGTAATTTGTCATTGAATTATATATGCACCAAATCAGTTAGCTTGTAAAAGCTTGTGTGACTTTGACACATGTCTTTATTAATTCCCATTGTCCATGTCAACAGCAGTCGGCCTGAGTGTCATTAACTACAACAGTGGCACACAAACCTTTTAAAAAGGGCTTTAAAAGTGACTAATAAGCTAGCTCCTAAAAACCTGCAGACTTCCCAAATAAGCTTGGCTTGGCTGTCCCCTCCATCCTCATGTAACTGATTGACGTTCTGCTCTCTGTCTCACTCTGGTAGAAGCTCAGCACCGTTTAGAGCCAATTGGGGTCCAACTGGACTAAGACACACAGCATATGGCCCTGCTGTGTCAACACCTTACCTAAAAGTGGTGTAATTAAACAGCCTTACAACATCAGCAACTTAGGTAATGCACTTTAATGCAAACCTATGTCTCCTGATTGACTTTCTGTATTTTCACAGATACATTTTGTCTGATTGTTACAGAGGAAGGTCAAAAGAAAGAGGAAACTAAACTGTATATTTTCCTTTCTTTTTTAAGTTCTCTTCCTAGGCTTAACATTAATAATACTGTCCCTGTTGTACTTGTACATAAAAAGGGAGAAACGTCAGGGGCTTTAATAGAATCTATAAATCACGCAAGTATCATGAGCATCCCAGTGGTCTGATGTAACAAGTCCGGTCTGGACTGTGTCATGTCCTCCTCTTTCTCCCAAATGTTTCTTGTCACTCTTTGTTAGCCATCAAACAAACACCAAAATACCACAGAAGAAATCCTAACTAGGCATATTAGTCTCTCAACTACTGAAGCAGCATAGATCTTCCAACCTGGAAACACATTAAAATATTCAAATGTACTGAACCAACCTGGTTTTGGAGGAACAGCTGTACGGACATCTTCACTCCATTGGTGCCGGCCAAATGTAGTCCGCTAGCTCATGTGACAAAAGCAGGAAGTAATAATAGAATTATTTAAAACTAAATAACGGGCTGTAACGTGAACAGTAGTGCCATAGAATGATAACATCCGAGCAGCAGTTGCTGGTTGTATTTAGCAACTTCAGAGCTCCAGGACGCCTGCTACCAGCAGAAAGTGTTTAGCTGCCAATGGGTGACTGCGAGCTGGCTACAGGCACCACCAGATGACGGTCCTTTCAGGGGCCATGGGAGTTGAGTTAAGCAAGAAAAAATGGGGGCGTCATTGGCTATGACAGTTAAGATTAGGCACCAAAACGACGAGTTAAATTTAGGAAAAAGATTGGATTTGGATTAAAACACTCCTAAAGAAAGAACGAGCGTTTCTTGGGTGAAAGTATTTTGTTTTCGCATAGTGAACTCTGCTCTCCGGCTTGAAAGCGCTGTGTTTTATGTTAATTTTGAGATTATTTTCCATTGGAAATCGAAGTTCATAAATAAGTGTCTTGGCATGGCTGTCAGAGTGGCACTATCCGTGGTATTCAAAGGGATTTCATTCTTGCACGTTTTGTTTTGTTGTGCATGATCCCTGCTTTCTTCACAAATCGCACAATGCCCAAGACACTTGACTCTGCGGTAGTCAAGGGTATTTATCTGCTCCAGCTCCGATCGGCAGTATTGGAAACATGACACCCTGGTGAACACACTCATTTTCCCCACAGCTTGTCATCTTTCTCGGTAACTTCTGTGACTCTTAATCGTCTCAGCCACAGATTTCGCCTGTCTCTATGCAAGCAGCGCTCAGACAACCTTCTAAATTAGTCGGCACTGTGTTTTAAAAAGAGAGACAATACGTAACAGATATAGAAGTAACCACTGTAACATTGTCACTGGCCTCCATGCTGCTTTTCACTGTTTAGACCACTAACCCTGCTTTTACAGTTTGTTTCGTGATGTTGAAGATGACACACCAGAAAAAACAAAAACACAGAAAGGATACTCTCATCTCCTGGCAATGGGAAAGGAGTCTTTCTCCTATTTTTAGTGCATTTCCTAGTTTTCAGGCATATTGAAGCTATAGTTTAAATGGTTATCTCAGTATGCCAACACTAACCCGACTCCGCCAGATGGATTGCTTCGCATTTGCTCAGCATATCCATCTGGTAACTTTCCGTTGGAGAACGTTTGGGAAGGGGCGAAAATACTGGTTAGCTGATTGGACAAACTATCTGTCTATCACCACCTATGTTGGTGATAGATGGACCAAATCAACCAATCAGATCAACCAAGTGTATGACGTACCAACAGAGCAACAACGAAGCCAGGCTCCCCCTGCTGCAGCAGGCAAAGCACAGCTCGTTAGCTTAGCAAGCAAGCAACATGTCGGTAAAGGATATTTGCCGTTTGTGTAACGAGAATTTAGGAATAAAAGGCCCCATTTCAGGTTCCCGGTCCATATTCCAAAAGAAGGATCCAAGAGAAAAAAGCATTAGCGAGCGGCTAACAGAATCAGGGCTACCGCTGTCTGAACATGTGTCTAGATCAGGTCAGATATGCATGCGTTGCTTCCGCTTGCTGAGCCTCGTGAGACCATCCTGATCTCGCGAGCTCCTCGTTGCATCACACCTAAACCGCCTCAAAACCAACGCTGATTGGTCGGTCGTTTGGTGAACGGCTCCAAATTTTCTCTGCCTCAAGATGCCAGACTGATATGCGAGTGGAAAACTGGAGCTCGCGAGATCAAGATGGTCTCATGAGGCTATGCCAACATGCCCACAAGGACAATGTGAACATGCTGATGTTTAGCATGTATAATGTTAACCATGTTTACCATCTTAATTTGGTGTGTTAGCATTAACATAATAGCTTTAGCAAAACCAATTAGCCCATACACAAAGTACAGCTGTGGATGATAGGAATGTTCAGTAAGTGTTTCATCTTAAACCAAAGTATTGACCCAAATCCTTTCAATTTTGGACCTGATGATGGTGCAAGATGAAAATTAAAGAGATCACCAGAGTTATTGCAATTCAGCCTGAGGGTATATTTAACATCTGGACCAATTTCATGGCAATCCATCCAATGATTGCTGAGACATTTCACTCAAAACCACACGTCGACTTCATGGTGTCGCTAGAGGGAAAGTCACCAAAGTCATAAGGATTCATCCTCTAAGGACCATGAATGTGTGTTTTAATCGCTTGTGCCAATCCATTCAATATATGTTGAGATATTTTATAGTATATATGTGAAAACTTTGACCTGGTGGAACTAGATAAAAAGTCAGGGAATCACCAAAGTCACATGAGGGTTAGTCTCGGATTGCCAGACCCTCCTCCACAACGCTGCGGAGGAGGGTCTGGCTAGTCCACACAGCATTCTGGGATGGGATAAACGTGCTATGGTTTATTGGCATTTCTTTAAACCAATCACAATCGTGTTTGGCAGCGCTAAGCGCTGGACGGAGCAACAGCGCCTCTGCAAAATAGCCTCAGGAAGGAATGTGTTTTGGTGGAACTTGTACGTTCAAAAGTAGTTTTAGTCGTGCAACAGAAAACTCAGATTTGACAGATAGTCTAGCTAACTGTCTGGATTTACCCTGCAGAAGTTAACCATAGTCCTCATAAATCCACCGGAGTTTAAAATTACAATACAAAGAAAGCAGAAGGTGACAGACATCCAGCCGTAAAGAGTGACATTCGGCAGAATTTCCTGCAGCACCGGAGCAATCCCGGAAGTGGAACGTCATAGATATAGACTACATAAGGGTTGATTGTCATAACAGGGATGGATAGCCGTGCCAAATATCAAAGCAGTTCATCTGATAGTCATGCCATGCCATGTTGCTACCATGCCTAAAAAGATCCTTTTCTGTGCGTCTGTATGTAAGACACACATTGATTAAAAAAGGAGACTTGTTTATCGACCTTGTCGATTCTCTTATTGACTACTACTGATCACACAAAAGCAAGTGTCAATGGCCCGATCCCAAAGTGAGCCCTGAGGACTAAGGACTAAAGACTCACAGACTTAACTGATCTCAGGTGCTGAGTGAGTGAGTTTGTGAGGCCACATGGGCTCAGATAGGTATAAATGGGATTGGGACAGCACTTCACCAGATCACATGTTACCTTGGCGACGTTTAATAACAAAGATGTTGCTGACACTTGCCGGTTTGGGAATTTTCATTTTAAGTTTGTTGCTTTCCACACGGCCAAGGCACAGGAGACGGCTGCCTGATTTCAACTTTCTTCAAACTCATGTTTTACAAGCTGGACAACAGGTTTGTTATTATTTCTTTAAGAGTACTTTTTTAAGATTTACTCAGAAAGAGATTAATAAATTAGATGTGATGTAAACAAAATCTTACATACCATTACATATAGTATTTGTCTTTGTTCATAGGCTTACCAGCACACCCCGTATGCCAGAGTGAACCAACAGATGCCAGCTATTAGAGTGTATCTGGATGTGGAGAATGACATGAGGCCCGATTTCCGACTATCCAGAGAGGCCTTTCATGGCATCTTGAGTCAGAGGAGGGATCATGGATGGGGGCCAACGTTTGAAGTGTTGCTTTTTGTTTATTGGCTGGCCCATGGTGTTTCATACCGTGTGGCCGCAAGGGCTTTTGATGTGCCCAAGTCCACAGTGTGTAGAATTGTGCACAGGGTGGCCTTTGACATTCGTAGGTGTAAGGCCAAAGTTATTTCCTTCCCTACTGCTAACATGCTGGGGGACATTGGAAGGGGATTTGGCCAGCTAGCCCAGCATGACGCCTTTAATAATGCTGTGGGGGCCATAGAATAAAACCACCCAAGCACAATCAGTATGATTATTTTAATCACAAGCAGTTTCATTCAGTGCAAGTTCAGGCAATATGTGACTCCTCTGGGAGGTTTATAGATATTTTCGTTGGTTATGGAGGTTCTGTTCACGCTACACGTGTGCTAAGAAATAGCCCAATTTATGTTCATTCTTTGTACCCCCCACCTGGTTATTTTCTGTTGGGAGATGGAGGCTACCCATGTCTTGAACGCCCCATCACCATTATTACGCCCTACAGACACCCACTACAAGGGAGGATGCAGGAGTGCTTTAATGTGCGACATGGCAGGGCCCGGTCGATTATTGAGAGGACCTTCGGAGTGATGAAGGCACGGTGGCGGAGTACCTTGTTCAAGGCACTAGAGGTTAAGCCTGCATTTTGTTCAGAGATCATCCTGGCCTGTGCAGTCCTCCACAATGTGTGCCTGAACTATGGGGATGTCCTGGAAGAGCCAGAGATCCAGCCTGAAGATCCTGCCCCCCCTGCTCCAGTTCAGCAGTTCCAGGAGGAGTGGAGCCCACATCAGGGACAGGCTATGTGCCCAGATTTCTGCACCCAACCAACCTGGGGCCATGTAAAGGCGGGCATCAGTTCTGTGGCAGCCTTTTTTTACATTTTGTATTCCAAATTTAAATTTGGGGTTGAGTGAAATGCCCTTTAATGTTTTGCCATTTTGAGCAACCTTGTGTTGTTTTTCTGTTCAATGATAAATATGGCATACTTTTCCTCATAAAGTTATGTATGACTATATTTCTGAGTTCTGTGGTTCTTGTGATGGATGCAACATTTTCCAGGAAGTTACATTTTCATACAATATTCCCTCAAATATTCTTACAACAAAAGCATAGAATCCAACTAATGCAAATCACAATTTAAACACCACACATGCAGATGAGGGCCAACTCAACTTTTAATAAGCTTGAAATGAGAAACAAAGTTGCCATTCAAAAATGTAAAACAAAAAAACCCTAGGCTTCATATCACAACTAAAGATGACATCATCAAAAACCTATTTTTGCTTCTTAACCAATTCCCCAAATATACCTATCAAAGTATCAATTTGCTGTTCCCTTCTCCTCTCACGCTCTTCCTGTCTGGCATCCAGCTCCATCTGTCTCCTTTCCTGCGTCTCTGTATACCTTTGGGGTAGTGGATGGCAGTGCAGTAGAGGAGGTGGATGGTGGTGCAGTAGAGGAGGTGTTGGGTGTGTCCCCATCAGGCTCCGAGTCCACTGCCGTGGAAATGATGTTCAGAGGCCTGGTGGAGTCTCTCTGCCCCAGAATGTTGTACATTGCTGCAAAGAAAGGCCAGGTACCAGGTGTTGCCCATCCACCCTCTGTCCCTTCTCCAGTTCGTGGTAGGATCAGGTCCTGTGTAAAACAATTAAAGTTGTTTCACTTTCACACAAGCATGAAACACATGTTTAACACATGAAACATTTTGATAAATACTTATTAAGCAACTTGGATATTGCTAAAGACACCATCAGTGTCGAGTAAACAAACACCCATAAAACAGCCCATGTGTTCCAGTAGCCCATTCACACAAGCTAATAATAAAAAAAAATCACCCTATACTTCTTCTTTAAATTTTCCCATTTTCTTTTGGCTTGATATGGTGTGACAGTGTTCTCCATTCCCATTTCTTTTAAGATCTCTCTGTTGGGCCAAAAACAGGTAATTTGGCCAACCATTTTATGACAATTAAAAACAAAGGTACAGAGAGATTTGTGTTACAGAAGCAGAGTCGCAAAGCCACACACACTGTGGTGCATGTGCCTTTAGCTTCACAAGTTATCCATTGCTAAGTTGCTGCCGAAATAGGTTTAGAAATTAACAAACTGTACTTACACGAAACCATCAGCAGACGCATATCTGTGTCCCGTAAAAAGACTCGTGATCCTGATGTAACTGGATGAACTGCAGGGTTTGTTGTTCACTCCCTGATCGGAAATAACAGTTGTTGGAATTTAAAATGCTAGTTGACAGCTAAACATTACTGGTCAGGGAGGCTACTTACATGAATATTTCTTTTTCTTTGGAGGACTGTTGTTATCTGTATTGGTTTGATCCATGTTAAACGTGTTGTTGTTGTTGTTGGTTGCTGCTGGCGTTTGTCCATTCCGTGGTCGTGTGTCGTGCTGTTGTTTACCTTTGTAATTTCCGGATTTTCCTATCGTCTCCGCGGTAAACGTCACAACGCTTTGAACTGTGGGTAATTCCCTCTGGTGAAGTCTGCATCGATGCAGACTCACGGAAAGGGCTCGGTAAGCGTGTACTCACGCCCTTTGAAATTCGACATTGGGACGACCCTAAGCCCTTATGAATTTCGCGAGAACGCGCACCAAAGTCCGTGAGTCTGTGAGTCCGGACTTTGGGATTGGGCCAATGTGTGTATAGGTAGAAAAATCATCAGCACTGCTGTTTACAAGAAGGGGATGAGCAAGACTCTATTTCCTGAGGAAGCTGAGATCCTTCAACGTGTGCAGCAGAATGTTGGAGATGTTCTACCAGTCTGTTGTGGCCAGCGCTCTGTTCTCCTCTGCTGGGGCAGCAGCATCGGAGCCAGCGACACACACAGACTGAACAAACTGATCGATCAGGAAGGCTGGCTCCGTTATTGGCTGTAAACGGGACATTTGAAGCTGTAGTGGAGAGGAGGTCACCGAACAAACTGTTATCTATCATGGATAACTCCGACCACCCTCTCCACCGCACACTGGTCCAACAGAGGAGCACCTTCTCTAAGGGGCCATCCACACGGAGACGCTTTTTGATGCAAATGCACGTTTTGCATTGTTTGGGCCGCTCGTCCAAAAGCTGCCTGGAATGATTGAAGCGGTGGGCAGAGCGGTCAGCGTTTGAAGCTGGGACTATTAACCGCATTATGGATAACAACAAGGAGATGAACTGCAATTTGGATATTATTTTGGATAAGATCACCGCTTTGCAAAGAAAGATTGACCAGAATTGAACTAAGAGAGTAGTTGTGTAAAGGAATGCAACTACTCGCTACTACTGACACGACTGCGGTCAAGCTAAACATATCCCATCTCCATGGTCGAACCAGCTCACTTCATCTAAATAATTTATCTCTGCTCACTGACACTTCCCTCTGCTCTGCTGGTCCGGGATTCTACACAAGATATATTGCGAACGTTATGTAGCTAACATTAAACATTGCTAAAGTAACTGCTTGGATAGCCGTTTATAAAGTGGAAGTAGCTAGACAACAGCAACTAGCTAGCTAATCTGTCTGTTTATCAACTCCTTGAACGGATTATAGTAACTTTTACCACGGCTTATTGTAGAAAGGCTACCGCAAGAAAAACATGTAGATTATCAAAAAGACACTGGATCATTGTTTGACTGCCGATGTTAGCTAGCAGAGCTCTGCTAGCTAGCGTGCTGCAATCATGTCCGATAGCAGACAGAATTGCAAAATAAAAAGCAATCCAACGGCACATTATACAATGTAAACAAAGACGTGTTTTCTTGCGGCGGCCTTTATAAAATGAGCAGTGGTGAAAGTTATTAAAGTCTAGCAAAGCCCGTCTACTTATTAGAAATTCTGTGAGTCTAGCTAGTCATGTTATGAACGGACAGACTGAAGACTCTTCTTCTCTGTTTTTGGTTAATTTCTGTAGCAATAACAGCGTATTCCAGGCCTACATGCCTGGAATATGAAGTAGCGCGTTGAGTCATTTACAAATGGATCCGTTTGGACGCAACTATTCTTGAAACGAATCCAGGGAAAAAGATCGTTTTGGTACGTGTAGACGTGGCCTAAGAGGCTCCGACAGCTTCGATGTCGCATGGACCGCTACACGAAATCATTCCTACCACGGCCAATTAAACTTTAACACCTCATTGCTGGGTGTGAGATAAGACTCATATACATCACAACTGCACTGAATGCACCTTGCACAGTGGGTTTATCTACAGCTTTATCAGTACTGGTGAAGCAGTTGTACATTTTTGTTCCCAACTTGTATATATTTTGAATATTGTTCTTGTAGTCTATTCTATTGTTATTTCATGTATATTGTGTCCTGTTATTTGATGTATATTCTGTATGTGTGCTGTGCATCTGATATTTTGCTGCTGCAACACCGTAATTTCTCTTTTTTTTAGGATCAATAAAAATCTATCTATCTAGGTAGACAAAGAAAGCAATCAGTGTCAGATCGTAGTTCAATCATTATCCACGTGCTATGAATGTATGAATAAGACAAGTGTGCATGCTCGAATCATGCCTGAATATTATAATATATCAAAATATTTAAATGCTGACCTGATGTTCTATTTAACTGGGTTAAGTGAACTAAGTGGAGTAATTACAGTGTCATACTTGACATTTTACATGTTTTATAACCTCAAACAAATACGAGAGGTATTCTATATTTCTCAGATTCCCAGTAATATTCTATTACTGGTAAAATAGTTAAAGTGCTCATATTATGCTTTTTGTTTTTTTTCCTTTGCTTAATTGTATTATGTATCTTTTTTTGTGCACTTTATAGGTTTACAAAGTGAAAAAGCCCAAAGTCCCCCCCAAAGGGACTTACCATCTCCAACAGAAAACACTGTTCACCAACTGCTCCAAACAGCTCTGTTGTAGTCCAGCCTTTACTTCAGAGACACACGTGGTCACTTTGGAACACACGTTATAATGCTGCCTAGCTGCTAGCATGGCACGCCCTCATACTCTGCTTCTGACTGGCTAGTAGTCCTTACCTAGGTACTGTCAGGACACGCCCTCATACTCTGCTCCTGACTGGCTAGTAGTCCTTACCTAGGTACTGTCAGGACACGCCCTCATACTCTGCTTCTGACTGGCTAGTAGTCCTTACCTAGGTACTGTCAGGACACGCCCTCATACTCTGCTTCTGACTGGCTAGTAGTCCTTACCTAGGTACAGAGGAGTGATGCCTCACTCTGTAGCTAAAACAGAGAGCTCAACACACAGGGTGAAAAGAGGAGCTGCAGCAATGTATAGTAGGCTACATTGTTTTTTGAAAATTCAACCACAAAAAAACTATTCTGGTACAACCTCTAAATACAATTATGAACCTGAAAATGAGCATAATATGAGAACTTTAAATTAGTCAATTAACAACTGGTATTTTTAATTTGATTACATATGGCATTTTGTTGCAAAGTGACCACGGTGTAAGCAAGATAATACCTCCCATGTACATTCCATGATTCTCCAATTTCAGATATTGGAATCCTATTACAGGCCAAGTTCCTTTTCCATGCACCGGGTCCGATTAGCAACTTGATACGCAATTCCTATTCATATGCAGACAGATATCTGCAAATGGATGCAGAAACATAAAAAAATAAATAATAATCGGACAGTAGCCGATGGGTTCCAAGATTGCTTTTCCGCCAATCACAGAAAAGATTCTGCATCCATATGCAGATATCTGTTTGTAGAGATTACCTGCCACATCGTTACAATCATGAAATATAAGACTTGGCAGGCACTTGTCAGTTGGCTTTCAAGTCATTGATATGTATACACCAGTTATGAACTCAATCAACATATTTTAAAGGTAACTACTACAAATTAAATTCTTTGTCTGCTTCATATCCAAAAAAAACCCTGCAATTAAAATGAATAAAAAGCATAGTGTTTATTAGCATCTTGCCAGATTACTGCGTTTCTGCTGGCTGACCTTTAGTTGGTATCACACTGTTGAATACCACAGTGTCACTTTGTTTGGAATAGATTCAGAACTAATTATGCCTAAATTACACAAACATATGGCACCTTATTCTATTCCCCAAGTCAGTGGGCATTATCCTTGAACTGAATTGCAGAGTGTATGGTTCACTGAGGATGACAGTTTGGGACAATATTTACCACTTTAGATCTTGTTATTGACAGGTAATTAGTGGAAGCCTTTAGGCAGCACGGGTGGAGTATTCCCACGTCCCTCTCTCCTCAGATAGCCTCTCTCTGCTCCACAGAGCTCCACTGCTTTTTTAATCATTTGTTTTTATTTGTATGTGGATGTGTTTGTGCTTTTTTTGGTGTGAGGGTGTGTTTAAATGTGTGTATGCGTCTGCCGCCCTCCAGGTTAAGAGCCATCAAGGGACACGTTTGCAGCAGAATAGAGCCGGGGGGCGGCCGCACCGTAAACAAATCCTCTGTCAGCACAGGCATCTAAGACAACCAAACATGACCCAGTTTGTCTCGATACAGTAAACATGGCACTTTATGAATGTTAATGCTTAATATCTTTATAATTTGCTTCTAATTGGAATATGTTAGGGATGCTGTGTGTACAGTGTTCTCATAAGCTATGGAGGATTTAAAGTACTTAACTCCAACACGAGCAGGCCAAGGACTTTCCATTAGCTCGTTGACCTGCGTCTCCGTGGGGAGGGGGCACAGATTGAGGAAATCTTCCCTCCATATTTGACATGCGAACGACTGGAGGTTAATTGTATGGGCGTTGAACTGCATTTAAGTGTCAAAGTCAAATGGCAACACACATTAACATTGGATGGGTATTAAGGTTTTATTAGTTCATGTTGAGGTTCATAATGAATAGCGGGTGGTTTGTGCATGTGTGCCTTCTTCAATGTGTCAGTGTGTGTATAAATCTGAAAACATGCATGCATGCCTGCATGTGTCTTTAACTGTGGAAATATTTATATATGCATGCTTGCTACACGTTATGTTTGCGTGTGTATGCAAAGGCGTGAATGTTGCGCATCTGTGTGTATGTGGCTACACATCCATGCAGATGCATTGTGCTCCACAGTGAGAAGCCATCGAAATTTGACTTTGTCCCTGAGGAATCGCATCTTATTTTTCTCTCTCTTTGCAGCTCTGTGAAACAAACAGGCCAGTGATGTGGCAGTGAGAGGCCTTGAATGCTGAACACATAAGAGAGGAAGGCAGTTGAGAGGAGGTGGAGGGTGGGAGACAAAAAGAGAACTGGAATTGAAAAAAGAACGAGAAAGGATGCAATACAGCAAAAAGTGACAAATGAAGGAGTAGAGACGGACAGGTGGACACATCCTGGAAAAATAGAGAGTAAGAAGTGAGGTGGAGAGACTAAGTGGGGAACAAGGGAGAGTGATACTAGGAGCAGGAGAATAAGAAATTGTCCTATCATTGGCTGGAGATCAGCAGGCCTTAGGGACTTCTGTCTATTTCCACTGAATGAGAGACAGAGATTTATTTTCCTTTTGTAAAGGAGCAGAGGAGTTAATCCTTAACTTCCTGTGCAGAATGTGTGCTGGACGAAGTTGTCCCCAACTGAATCAATTGTACCATCCCATCTTTTCTGAAAATCTACCCAGGGAGCACTGAGGCCACTTTTATCAGAACCCATGGAGCACCCACACAGTCACTTTCCTTTCTGCCCCACCCAATGTCCTTTAGCTTACTTAACCAAATGTTTTGTTGAATCATGCAGGATACTGTGCTGTGGAGTTTAGTGCAGTATGCACCAAGCCTCCGATGCAGTCTTTTAACTGCTGCACAACAATGTTTTTTCTCACTCTGCACTGAACTGAGGGGAGGAATGGACGTATTTGCTCATCACTGGCTGTCCTCTTTTTTTTTTCTTCATACATTTAGCCAAGATCAGATTTTCTCTGTGGTGTGTCATAGGGCTGCACGATTATGGCCAAAATGATAATCACGATTATTTTGATCAATATTGAGATCACGATTAACACAATAGTCCAGTAGTAACTGGATTAAATGCGGCTAAAATGCTGACAGCTAAACGGTGTAATGTGACTGTATTTCACTGTAGAGGATTCCAACAGCGAGACGTACAACTGTCTGCCGCTAAAGCTATGAGCTAAAAGACACAAACTAGCACTGGTCACTGCTGTTGTCTGAAAAACAACACAGACGGGACAAAATGTTGCGTTTGCTGGTAAACTGGTAAACCTCGGGACCGTCTTATGACTGTCTGCTATCTGTTGTGGAATTTTCCTCACGTTACTTACTCTGTCCTCTGTGACTGTCTACATCTAGAAACTAAGCTGCGCTTCGCAGTGAACAACTCTGATTGGCTCACGGAGGCACGTGATCAGACAGCGGAGTGCAAAAAAAAAACTAAAAAACTTTGACACGGAGCGTTCTATGAACGGAATGACGCATTTTAAATATCGCTTGATCACGCAAATTTGATCGTGGGAAGCCCAAATCATGATCGTGATTAAAATTAGATTAATTGTGCAGCCCGAGTGTGTCACACTCTTAGCAGGCAAGCTTTACCATATTCTATGCCAGCTGCTGTAGAAACGGCAGCTCCAGCCTGCCCACCGCTTCAGTAAAAATCATCCTTTGAAAAATAGGTCATTTTCAATTATATATTGTATCTGCATCTTAATAGTGTCTTCTGTAATCATGTCAAAGAGAGTATGGTAAAGATTTCCCCTGCCCGTAGCCAGACTGTAAACCTGCATCACTCATAACAGCATCACCACGAATGAGCAGAGACGTTTCACAGTGTAATATGAAATGGAAAAATTCAGCTTTGGTAATACCTTTTGAAAACTGGCAGTGGAGAGATATTTAGGTTCTGAGTTCACAAATCAAGGCACCTATGAAAAACTGAGGATGTCATTTCGGCTTTCATTTCTGTGCTGCAGTATATTTACACAGGTTGGTGCAGGCCACTGAGTCAACGCTATTCAAAGTCAGAATGTTTGCTGACTTCTGTTACGTGGCGG
The DNA here is from genome assembly GCA_023631565.1 of Gymnocephalus cernua. Taxonomy (NCBI): domain Eukaryota; kingdom Metazoa; phylum Chordata; class Actinopteri; order Perciformes; family Percidae; genus Gymnocephalus; species Gymnocephalus cernua. The sequence continues at coordinate 33,469,626 of CM042437.1, read as the reverse complement.
ACAAAGTGCCAAAAGGCCAAACATATACTGTATGTTTTAAAGTTACTTTTAAGTTTTTTCAGGACCATTTTGTGTATCCAGATCTCATGAAAGTCTGGAAAAATTCAGTATTGGTATAACAAAATTGGTGAAGAGTAGAGATACAGTCTGTTTTTTGTAGCTAATACATTATGCAAACGTTTTGTCACAGAAGTTACCGTGGTGTTAAATCAGAAGGTATTTTGTAATTTTGCCAAGATTTTCTGTCGACCTTTGATTCAGTAACAATGTCATACTAATGCCATACCTTCATATACAGTGTGTGAGCCATTGTAGCGTTCCATTTAACAATGTTGCAGATGAATGAGCAGGGATGTTTTATTGACAGTGTTGGATTTCTACATGATTTTTGCATCGATGTGATGAAGTACATTGATTTGTCAGGTATTTGATGGATTAGCCAAAAACAGATATAGCCGACCTGTTTGTCAATTTCATAATTTTAAAATAATGTACTTTGTCACAATATTGTGCTTGAAGGTTCTTTATCGACTTTGGGAATAGTAGTTTGACAAAAAAAACTCTTTGCCAGGGCTTCAGACACACGCTGGAGAAAGATCGAGGTGACAACCCACATCTGATGCTAGAAACGTGACGTCTTTTGGGTGTTAATAGTTGTGGAAGAAAGAACCAACATATACTGTAGGTTATTTGCAATGTTCTCTGCATTACCACTAACCAATACCACAGTTGTTGCTGACCTGTGAGGAAGGACATGTGCCAGCCAGTCACGTAATATTATCCTTCTGTCTGACTGAACGTTACGACATAAACTAGCCGCACTTCTAATAGTCATCACCACAGTGGCTAGAGCTAGACAGACGAGGGACCTGGTTCTCTGGTCCTGTTGTGACTGCTGTGCGTCTGTTTGACTGATAAGAAGATGGTTACTGTGGTGGAATTTCGAGCAACACCATGTTGTGATATATGATATGATATGACATCAGGTCATTCATAGGTCACATGTCAGGTAGTCTATATCAACGTCGCTCCACTTTCGGGATTTCTCCGTTGTTGCCGGAAATTCTGCTGGATGTTCTTTTCAGCCGGATGTCCATTACCTTCCACTTTCTTTGTGCTGGCAATTTAAACTCCGGTGGATTTGTGAGGACTCTGGTTAACTGCTCTTCAGATTTGTGTAGGGTAAATCCAGACAGCTAGACTATCTGTTAGGGCTGCATGATATGACCTAAAATCAAACTCATGATTAATTGCACATTTTACCTCGATAACGATAAATGAATGATAATTTAATTTTTTTGTGATTTGATGACGGACACTGCGTTTTAAAAAAAATGTTTGTATAAAGTAAAAAAAAAAAAACGACAGACAGGCTCGGACATACACACCGCTGTGGACGTGTGTCGGTCCCGCAAGCGGTTTCAGGAGTAATGGTGCATGTGTCTGACAATGCACAAAACATCAACACTGGTACAAGCCTACAGCTGTCCGTGGACACAGTGAACTGAGACTCCGTTTGCTGCTTGTCGGTCAACGGTTAATGATCGGTTAACATTTAATTTTGTTGTGCTTTCTTTTGGAAGCCTGGCTGCCAAAATCGCCACTTACTAGCTAATTAATTAGCCTGAGTTAAACGCTAGCTATCAGTAAACAGAAGTGACGTGGTGGCTGGCGGCTGGTGTGTGCACCGGTGTTTGTGTGTGTGCGTGTGTCGGCCCTCTCCCCGCGAAGCTCTGACATGCAGAAAGCAGAGGAACAGAAGAAAGTAGCTGCAGCTTCACCACAATGAAGACTGAAAAACAACTATTTTGGTACAAACATTTACTCGCCATGTGGCGGATAGCTCTCTGAGATTTACTTCCCAAACAGAAAATTTACCCACATTTGGCGACTGGCGAGTGTTAATTTTGGACCCTTCACACGCGGTAGAATGTTTTTAAAGAGAAAGTAGGCCTATCAACAGAAATAAGTTATCAAAAGTATCGTCATGGGAAAAATACGTCGGTAACAGCTTCAATACGATTGTCAATAAACCAGAGCACGTTTTTCTCCCATCCCGGAATGCTGTTGTGGACTAGCCAGTGTTTAGGCGCCTGCAATATCTTTGTTTACCTTAAAGGTTCAGCTAAACTTAACACCTTCAGCAGGAGTTTAAATATACCTTCAGAAAGACAGGAACTTCAGAAGCTGGGATGTCACCCACAATGTACTTTGTGATCCTAAACTCTCCTCAATTGAGTGTTCATGAAATGCCCCAGAGTATTTCACCAAAGTCTCCCGAATCTTCTTCACAGATGTGCAATGAGTTGTGGTGCTCCTGAGCTTTTCCTCAACAGTTGCCTTGCACGGCAGCTGGATTCTCACAAGACCATGTGAGAATCTGGTATCACATATCGCACGAAAATCCATCTTGTCAGGCTTCAAGTAATGTGTTCTGAACTACCAGTTAACTAACTGGCAGCTACGGACGTGCTATGATCATGGTGCCTCTGAATAATCTCGACAATGATGGTGATGGAAATTGTTGGTGGTGTCACTACCATCTACTTCCTGCTTCTTACAGTGCAGACGCTTTGCTGCTTGCTCCTGCCTCTGCTTGCATATTTCTGCTGATAATCTTGCTTTTCCTCTGAGAGAAACTATGAGCAGCGGCTCTTGGATACTTATAAATCACTGGACTATACACTTTTTGTAGACATAGTAGGCTATTGCCATATTTAATCATTTTTCTTTGTGAGCGTGGCCTACCAATAGCTCAAGCCTGTACTGCAGTGACTGGAAACGTGATACTTAGCTAAAGCTAATTAGCAGCAAGATGCCTCCCTTCTCCGTGGATGACTACTACAAACTCCTTCAGAAGATTGCTGTTCTGGAAACCAAAATTCATCGGTTAGAAGTAAACGTGGAGGTGAACACATCTTGTGGGAATGAGACCACTTTACCATGGACCCAAAACAATGGACAAAAGCATGCTAACACATGGCTAATTAACACCAACAAGACTACAAAGAAACAGGAGGACTGCGAAACGGGTAATAAATCAACAAGTGGTAGTCCTCCCTGGAACTCTTTCAGTGCAAAGCCTAAGAGTAAATCTTCCTGGGAAGTGGGAGGACGACTAACAGGCAGGGCACAGCGCCCTGAGATTTGTGATATGACCGGCTGGCCTGCATTACCATCCAGGCAGAGCGCCTCTTCAACCCCTGTACTTAGTAGGACACAGCCGTGGACAGCTGCAAAAGGGAGAATTAGCAACAAAATGCCTCCCCAACAACCGAATCTGCAAGTTGGTAACTGATTTGCTCCACTGCAGCAGGACCCTGGACCTTCATCTGACCTGGATTGTTTCTCATCGTCACACAGCAGGGTAAGGACTGAGAGCAATTCAAAAAGTAAAAAGCTACAGGGAAGGCTAACGACTGGGCCTCAAACTGTGATTGTGGGTGACTCTGCTGTAAAAGATGTAAAAAGCAGTAAAAACACCAAAATACTCTGTTTTCCCAAAGAAATGGTGTCTGGCTTGGCCAACAGAATCCCGGATATCGTGGCAGCACACCCAACTGTGAATAACATTATACTGCATATAGGGTCACATGATGTTGTAAAGCAACAGTCTGAAGTGCTGAGAAAGGACTTCATGGATCTACTGAAAACAGTCAGCTCCCTAAATGCGAGGGTGTTTATCAGTGGACCTCTACCGCCAGTCGAGAGGAGATGAGATTCAGCAGACTGTTGGCACTGAGCACATGGCTTTCAACTGCGTGTACCGCTCATTCTCTGCAGTTCATTGGCAATTTTAACATTTTGTGGGAGCGCAGACATCTTTTCCTTAACAAAACCAGTAGTAAATCTGTTCACCTCTAACCAACTTTACTTTCTGTGCCACACATCAGCTCCCTCGGCCAAGGACACGAGACAGGAGGAATCTAAACAAGAGGAAGACATAACAAAGCAGGGCAGTAATCCACCACAGCCCCCGCCTGAGCAAAGATTTGACCATGGAAGACCACAGAGCAGAGATGAGAAATCTCAACCCCCCTCTTCACCCGTCCAACACACCTCAGACCCCCTCACCAACCCTGACGCCTTTGAGGATCCATACACCCCGCCCATGCCATCGCTCTCTCCACTCACCTTTTCCCCTCCTTCCCCCTGCCCCATGTTGGAGTTCACTGACCAGATGAAGCAACTGGTAGATGCTGGAACCAAATTTATCCCCCTTCCTTCTCCCATCATTGGCCCCCAGCCAAAAGTAGATGCTGGAATCAAACTTACCCCCCTTCCTTCTCCCATCATTGGCCCCCAGCCAAAAGTAAAACGGCAGGCACCACTGCCCACCCAAGGACGACAGCTAACTCTTCCTCCCCAGACTGATAAGTATACTTGTGTACAAAATGCAGCAAGCTTTGTCTGATATGTGCCGGGTCCAGGCTGCACGCCTAGTGGCACTCATGACTCTTTTCAGGACAAGCCCGGGCCCTGTGTATTAAATCCTTCCTCAATTTATGTTGTGATAGGTAATAGAAAAAGAACGATGAATCCGCTAAGCAAGAACAAGCACTTATCAGCAAACCTCGCAAATTTAGCATTCATTCCTCATCAGCCTACACCTAAAAAAAAATTAGACATCATTATTTTAACACACTAACACTAGCCTTACTAAACGTCAGGTCTTGGCACGAAAATCATTTTTAATCAATGATTTTATTATTAAGCACAATCTTGATTTTATGTTTTTAACTGAAACCTGGTTGGACCATAATAACAGTGGTGCTGTTCTCATTGAGTCAGCTCCCCCTAACTTCAGTTTTATGAGTCAGCATAGAGTGAATAAGAAAGGAGGTGGAGTAGCCATTTTGTATAATGACCCAGCTGGCATTTTAACGTTGAGTCACTGTTGAATCAACGTCAGATGAGATTTTGCAAATCTAATCAACGTTGAAATTTCAACGTCATTATAAAGTCCTGCTTTTCAACATAGTTTATTTTCACTAAAGTACTGATGTGTTCAACAGTAACACCAAACACCTTGAAATGGATACATAAACACTAAGTTTGCAGACACGCACAGTCAGCTAGGAAGAAGCCAATTGGTCAAAGCAAGACCAGGAAGAAGATTAATAAAGACATTTCACTGACATAAGAAACATGCTTTATTACATGGCTGCAAGTGTGCCAATATTTCACACATCTTTTTACACATGTTGAACTTTAACCTTTAGAAAAACGGCCCAAACATTGGGCAACATTGAACATGGCTGGCTAAATCTTCCCCTTCTTGTTACTTCTTTCTCCCACCGCCACCCATCCTCTGGTGCATATTTCAAGTATTTGGCCATGTATTTGTCTACCTTTGTTATAGTTGTATCAAATGAGTTCAAGACAGCGTCTGATGAGGGGGGAAAAACAGATCAGTATTAGCAAACACTAACCTCTCAAATTAAAATATTTTCAACTATCAAATATCAACTTTTGTGGCATTGCCAATGTTTCAAGTATATAAATTAGTACTTATCAATGTTAGCAAAGTCATTGATAATCATGTGCTTGGGCGAGCAGGAAAAGGCAGTTGGTAGTAACCAGTGCTGCTGGTAGAGAAGGTCTAGAGCCCAGACTGGAGTATTATATTAGAGCATGCTCTGTAGAGTCCTCCAACTAAAATTATTTTTCTTATTGATGATTATTCTGCTTATTCAATTATTTAAAATATTGTTACAAAACTACTATGTTAAAGCAAACTCACCATTTTATCTTGTAGAGACGGGTCTTCATGAAGGCAACCTTCCCACTTCTTCCTCTGAGGCTCATTTTGGCCATAATTTTATTTGTCATAGTTCTGCCATGGTAAAACAGATTTATATTAGAATATTATATTGCAATCAAGTTCATTATGAAAATGTAGCAGAGAGTGAGTAAGTGGGTGTGTGGGGGGAGTGCATGACAGTATATGACAGGGAACACAATCACTATAAACTAATGCAAAAAAGGAACATAAAGTTACTTACGCAGCTATTGACTTCTTCACATGGTCTGCGGCATCAACGCCTCCCAACCTCTTCAGATGTTTACTCTGAAAAGGAGCAACAAGAAATTAAAAATATAACCAGAAAAAGTGGTCATTAGAGTCCAGACCTCCACAAGGCAGGCACATGATGAGGACGAGGAGTTTGTAGTGGTCACCAAGGTGAACAAGCCAATTGTCATAATGAAACTTTGCCAGCACTTTGCAAGATTATCTAACCCTTTCGCAGTCTTCATTTTTTTATTGCACTTGTTGTCCTCCGGGGTACATTAGCTAGCTACTACTAGCATAACACACACACCTTCCTGCTGTAAAGACTTACACACTCCCTAGCTAGCAAACAACGGCGGTTCACGGTCAAACTAGTCTACCCGTACACGTACACGTACACATACACGTACACACACACACACACACACACACACACACACACACACACACACACACACACACACACACACACACACACACACACACACACACACACACAGAGAGAGAGAGAGAAGGACGATTAAACTAGCTAGTCTGCCCATACACACAATATTAACACAATACATATTAATCTATGGGCCAGAGTGAGGCACACTCAACATTTATTTAGTAATTTTCTAGTTATAAAATGTGACTTCAAAAACTTTTCTTACCGTTTGAGATGTTACTCCGAATTTCAGTCCGAACTGGTCCAGGTCAGAAAGAATCTGCTAACCTGACGATGACTACACAGACCCACTTCGCGCATGCGCAAGCGAGTGTTATTGTCTGGATCCGTCAGAGCCAATAGAATCCAGTTCTAGTCGCCTGGAAAACCGCCGTCCTCCAATCAAGCCCTTGTATTGAACGACGTTTCAAAATGATCACTCAGACTGGAGTTGCTCTCAAAGTACACCGGGGAGATGTAGAAAGCGCTTTTATCACGATTCAACAAACGTTTAATTCAGAGTTGATCTTTCAATGTTGTATCAACGTTCATGTGTCAACACTTTTTCAACAGTTAATTGATCAGCATTGTTTGGATGTTGGAACAACGTTATTTTTCTACTGATATATTTCAACAAAATATTTAAAAGTCATGGTTGTAAAAATAATGTTGATTTGACGTACAACTCAAAAAATGTTGATATTTCTATGTTGAATCCGTAGTGAGTTAACAAAACCACTTCAACCATTTGATGTTCAACGTGGTTTTGACGTTCAATTAATGTTTTTTCATAAACTGACGTTATTTCAACCACATTTAAACGTTTAATGTCAGTTGAATGCCAGCTGGGGACTCATTCCATTGTATTCAAATATGTTATGGAAATGTTGCTTCTTTTGAATATGTGACTCTTCATCTAAAGTCCTCCCCTAGAGCTATAATTCTTCTAAATATCTACAGACCACCGAAATACTGTGCAGCTTTCTTCGATGACTTTACTGAACTGCTGTGTTAACTTTGATTTTGTAATTATTGCTGGTGATTTTAACATTCATGTGGACAACCCGCAAGATAGAGGGACCAAAGAACTGTGTTGTGTTTGTGAGAACTATGGACTGACTCAGCATGTGACAGAACCCACGCACAATAATGGGCACACTCTGGACTTGATTATCTCCAAGGGTTTGAACATTTCCAAGGTTGTGGTGGCTGACGTTGCTCTCTCTGATCATTCATGTGTTTTCTTTAACGGCACTATCTCGGTGCCCAAAAGTGTCCAAACTAAGGTAATCAGAAAACGGTATATCACTGAAAACACCAGTGAAACATTCATTCAGCTTTTCTCCTCCACACCTGCCCTCACTGGGGTCTCAGTCAATGAGCTTGTAGATAATTTCAATTTTAAAATTACAAATGTTATTGATGCCATTGCTCCCACTAAGGTCAAAGCTGTCTCTAGTAAGAAAAGATCTCCATGGAGAAATGTAATACGGGTCAGAACAGAAAAAATAGTGTCGAAAAGCTGAATGCAGGTGGCGAAAAACTAATCTCCAGGTCCACTATAACACCTATAAAGACAGACTTCGCATTTATAATTTGGAACTGAGGAATGCTAGGCGGTCCTTCTTCTCTGGCATTATCACCAGAAACAATAATAATTCACGTGCTCTGTTTGCTACTGTTGATAGGTTAACAAACCCTCCAGTACCAGTAGCATCTGAACTTTTATCTACCAAGGCCTGCAATGATTTTGCCTCCTTTTTTGAAGACAAAATTCAGAAAATTATACTAACTGTCAGTGCCTCCATATCAAGTACGGGATATGTGTTGTCACACTGTCCAGGCAAAACAAATTCCAATATCACAGAATTTCATATGATCAACCATAAAAACCTGGAGGACATTATACAACATCTGAAAACATCCTCCTGTTGCCTTGATATTCTACCAACAGGCCTTTTCAAAAGTGTTTGAAATTGTATGTCTTCTGATCTTTTACAGATTGTAAACATGTCTCTACTCTCAGGTATCTTCCCAAAGGCCCTGAAAACTGCAGTCATCAAGCCACTTTTAAAAAAGAACAATCTAGACATGTCATTACTGAGCAACTGTAGGCCGATATCTAACCTTCCATTCTTAAGTAAAATCATTGAAAAAGCGTTTTTTCAACAACTCAACCTTTTCTTGTCACTAAACAATGGTTTTGATGCCTTCCAGTCAGGTTTTCGACCACACCACAGAGAGACAGCTCTTGTTAAAGTATTTAATGACATCCACTTAAACACAGATAGTGGCAAAACTGCAGTCTTATTATTACTTGATCTCAGTGCTGCATTTGACACGGTCGACCATGACATATTACTGGCGTGCGGAGTTCCCCAAGGCTCCGTTCTGGGGCCTCTTCTGTTTAACATCTACATGCTTCCACTGGCTCAGATTATGGAAAACAACAAAATAAGTTACCACAGTTATGCGGACGACACACAAATTTACATAACCTTATCGCCAGGAGACTATAGTCTAGTACAAACACTGACTAAGTGCATTGAACAAATTAACTACTGGATGTGCCAGAACTTTCTTAAATTAAATGAAGAAAAAAACTGCGGTGGTTATTTTTGGAGCAAAAGAGGAACGATTAAAAGTCAGCGCTCAGATTCAAACGACAATGTTAAAAACAACAGACAAAGCCAGGAATCTTGGTGTAATTATGGACTCAGACCTGAATTTCAACAGCCACATTAAGACAATTAAAAAGTCAGCCTATTACCACCTTAAGAATATATCAAGGGTTAAGGGACTTATGTCTCAGCAGGACTTGGAAAAACTTGTCCATGCTTTTATCTTCAGTAGACTGGACTACTGTAACGGTGTCTTTACAGGTCTCCCTAAAAAATCAGACAGCTGCAGCTGATTCAGAACGCTGCTGCTTGAGTCCTCACTAAGACCAAGAAAGTGGATCACATCACTCCAGTGCTGAAGTCTTTACACTGGCTTCCTGTGCCTCAGAGAGTTGATTTCAAAATACTTACTAAAAATACTTTTAAATTGCAGGTCCGCTGCAACTCTTAGTTCTTTTAAATCAAGGCTGAAGACCTTTCTTTTTGATGTTGCCTTTCGTTAAATAATTGTCCATTTCTTATACTTTCGTTGCTTAGTTTATCTGCTTTTATATTTTTAACTGTTTGTAACTGCTCTTTAATGTTTAATTTCTTATACTGCACTGTAACTTTTATTCTTGTATTTTAATTGTCTTCATGTAAAGCACTTTGAATTGCCTTGTTGCTGAAAAGTGCTCTACAAATAAAGCTGCCTTGCCTTGCCTTGCCTTACCATCAGCATCTTTTAATACGATATATCGTAAAACCGGTATACTGGCACATCTCTAATCTAACTATAAATCGAGGCATCACTGTGCGAGTAATTTAGCGTATGGGTGCAGCTGTGTGAGGGAAAAGTGAGAGTGAATAGACATAGCAAAGACGGCGGAGACAATGCAAAGTGAGTTAACAGTGAACAATTAAACGACGAGCTTCTCAAGACACGGTAGCTTCATCTGTTGCCAATACTGCCGGTAAAGTGAAGGGTGTTACCCCTCAAAGAGCATCGGCCCTGGAGGGAATGTCTCCCCTTTACTTCCCGACCACGGTCTGGGAGCCCGAAACAGGAAATGTGAAACGCGCTTATGGTTAGAAAAAAGTTGTGGGTAAAAAGAAAATACTGGGAACCAAGCAATCAGCCCGTTACGAACAGGCACGCGCTCCAAACGGGCACTGCACAAGTTGTGATATAAAAATGGCATCTTCTTTCATAGAGAATTCCATCCATATCACCCATCCCTTACTGCTGTTTCATGTTTTAACTTTATGATTACATGGTTGTCTGTGGCTTGAGAAAATAATCTGCCACTTATTATCCAGACTGAAATTTGAATATTTGTTAAAAACAAGCCTGTTTTCCTGGAAAGTGGATGTTGATTTTGTTGCTACAAAGGTACTCTGCCAACAGTAGCAATATGGTTCATGTCCCAATGTATCTCTGCAACATCTTTCCTTAAATGACAAATGAAGCCAGCACCAGAAGACAGGCCAGCATTGGAAGCCTGTTGCTCTGGGTAGCTGCCAGTTGTTTATGTGTGTCACTCGCACTTTTAAGGCAAGACTTAACTGAAAAATCCCCATGCGTGCTAAGCCAACTTTATCTAGATAAATATTATACATCTACATATTACATGTCCTGATTCTAGCTGTTTAAATGACTTTGTCAACTTCTGTGACAGCTGCTGACATTTCATCATCGGCCAGCTAACTGTGCCTCCAGTTTGACATGACATTAGGTCATTACGACCTAATCATGAGTTGGGCTTCCTCCTACACTACAGTCAGATGGCATTCATCATCCTCTGCCCTCTCATTGGCTCTTATTTGACCCGTTGCTCCACTAATAAAGATGCATGTTTCATCATTGGCATTTTCCAATCTAGACACCAATAACTCCTTCTGCATTTCATATCCGCACTGTTGTGTGATCTCTTGCCCTTCTTCCCTCTTTCATAATCTCTCGAACACACACAGACACACGCACACACATACTTGCTGCTGAATGTTAGTTAAATTGTGATATTACACAAGATTCAAATGTTGCAGAGGTTAAAGAACAAGGAGTGCTAATAATAGTGTTAATGCTCTTAGGGCTGGGCGATATGACATTTTAAATAAATAATCATCAATAATGTGGATATCATGACTAAGACTAATAATATCCAAGACTAATAATAGAACAACTAGAACAGTCTGGTAAGTTCAGAAAATGACATCACCTTACTGTAATGCAGCATTTAAAACCAGGAAAAGACAACACTTAGCATATAATGATATATGAAATTTAAGACAATATCTAGTGTATTGATATAATATTGATATTGCCCAGCCCTAACTGCTCTGCTTCTGACACACTATTCTGACTTAATACATACTTTTTTTATAAACTACCATCACAATAGTGTAAAGTACACAAATCCAAACCCACACGCAGACATTTTACCTATTCCTCTCACTCCCTGCTCTCCCTCCTCCTGCCCTCATCCTTCTTCTCTGGCTCTTTTCATGTGGCTAAAAGCAGCGAATGCTGAGCCAACTGGCTGAGTTTGCCTCCCATGCGCTTGTTAATCTGGCCTGTCCTGCTTTATCTTCCATCTTTGCTTCTGGTCTACAAATCACAGCTCAATTGACTCCCATTTCTATGCTCCTCTCTCCCTCTGCCCTCCTTCATGTCCTACAGTGTGCGCCCCCTCCTAAAAGTAGGATGCAGCAGCAGGGAGTCTCTTGCAATCCTTCTCCTCTGTTTCCTGTATCAGCTTCACCCCCCCCCCCCCCCCCCTTTCCCTTGTGTTTCTCTGAGTGTGTTGCAAACTGCTTTCATCCTCTCATCCTACATCCGGATGACAGGGGTAATTAGAGGAACTTGAGCAGGTTGCCCAAGTTCGAGGCCAGCAGTGTGTGACAGGCATGCAGAAAAATGCGAATAACTTGAGTGTGTTGACTTGCATTGATATGCCACCCCACGAGACGCATACAAAGACATTCTTTTCCTCCTCCGCATCCCTGCAAACTGGCGTTGAACAGCTGTTGATATGACACCCAGCATCCAAAACTGTGTAAATCTAAATCTTGCAGCAGAATGGAAGTTAAGTTTTGAGTCCATGCCTACTTACCTGAGTTGCATGATCTTTTTGGCGTCAGCTCCCAGTCACGTCTCCTAAAAAAATAAAAAAATAAACTGCATTCTCAATAACGTTTTGTATTTTCTTACTTTTTTATTACATGTGTTCCAATACGTCCTCATACCAGCAGCAGATTGAAACATCTGGCTGATGTTGTAAATTGTAACAAAACTGCATGGTTAGATTTAGGAAAAGATCATGGTTTGGGAAGTGTCCTCATTTAGGATTCTAGTGGCCTGAGGGTAGAAGCTCCTCCTGAGCCTCTCAGTGCTGGCCTGGTGTACCTTCTCCCCAACAGGCTCCGAGACGATTGTGATTGGTTTAAAGGGGTGATAGAATGATTATATGAGGTATTTCACACTGTTCCTTAAGGTCTCCTAATAGAGTATGTAACATTGGTTGGGCTGAAAATGCCATGGGTGATTTTCTGTGGGCCCTTATGCATCCCTGTGGAATGGCTCTATTTGAACAAGAGCTTTTCTTCCAAATATGGTATGCTCATGAATATTTAGATGAGCTGCACGCTGATTGGTTGAGCACCCCGATACACATACATGGTTGAGTAACTACATACAAATACATTGAAGACGAGACAGGAGTTATTTCATGACACAGACTATTTCTTACTAAATTCACTTCTGAGACTTTTTTATGCGAGAAATCAACTATATAAAGCTCAAATATGGGCCGTTTTAAGAAAATTGATGGCAAATTACAAATTTGGTAAGACGTGTCGGACTTGCTGTTACCTGGGTGGTTTGGATCCTCAATGTTTCTAGCCTTCTTCTTGCAGTGCGTGGTGTACAGTAAATATCCTTTACAGCAGGGTAGGGCACAGCCTATTAGGGCAGTACCGAATACCATTTTTTGAGCTTCGAAACTTCAGTACTTACCAACAGAGAATATTCAAAGCTTCAGCGGCGGGGGGAAATAATTTTTTTTGACCTGCACAGCAACACTATGTTTACCTTTATGAAATTGCCTGAAAATACCAGGCAGCTACAGTATAACCATACAGACCTCTACACACATCAGACAACTCACTTGTAACTCAACATTTTTCTGAAATGGACAACATAGTGCTGCATTAATTAGCCTGCAGCTAACGCCTTAATACCGACAAAACACCACAGTAAATTTTACCCTGCATGCACGTTTTTTCAAAATAACATATCCCAAAATCTTTGAAAAAGTTTGAATTTGCAGTGATGTTCCCTGTCAGGACGCTCTCAATGATGCAGGAGTAGAAATTCCTCAGTATTTGAGGGGATCTCAGGCGTCTGTTGTGTAACAGTCTTACGTACGTAAGTACGTTTTGGAAGGTAACTTACTTAACTTACGGAATACGTTAGTTACGTAATTTACGTCAGTCACCATTGACTTTTGGTTTCACACAGGACACGAACACAGCGGCATCCATGGTGAAAGTCCAACGTTTGTTTGACCCATCCATGCACTCCGACCTCCTCCCTACGCAGACTTTGATTGCGATACGTCAAAAACAAACGTAATCCGGGAGAAGATACGTTCCCCTGAAACGTATAATTTAGAATGCGGGAACCTATGTTGCACCTATACTTTTGAACATGTGTGTTGCATGTGTTGGGGACAACATGTACATATGCTGCTTTAAGTACTCAGACAATGTAGATGTGACCGTTTGTACCGGCATTGATGGGAAGCACTGAAAAAGCATGCACACTCAGCGGCAGTCTTTCTTAGATGAATAAAATCTTCACACGCATCACATCTGTAATTTCTCCCGTAAATCACAACTTTTCACCCTCCTCCTGCGTCTCACTCTTTCCTCTGACTTCCCCCTCTTTAATCAGATCCATCCACATCCATGTTTTGGGCAGTCAGTCTCCTCTAATACCCGCGGAAAGGAGAGGAAGAAATTACTTTTTTTTTCTAATTGCTCTGCAGTATGTTTGCATGTTGCACCATCTGTGGAGCTTCTGCCGTACCCTCAATTAGAATTCTTAGATCAACGAGATTGGAGTTTTACTGCACCGCCAGTGTTTGCTCAGATGAAATGTGCTGCAAGAGCGCCGACTTTTACAAGTTATAATTACAGTAACGCTGTGCTCCTCTCTCAACAGTGGGATATATATCTCTCTCTGTATATTTCTCTCTAATTATTGTTATTCATCATGTGGAAATGGTAGTTTTCACCCCCCCTACTGTATCTGTTACTGCATTGTGCAAAGCCGTAAATTTGGCATAGCAGTTACAAGTCCTCCAACAGAGTGACCATAATTTTGGATTTACTGAAACAATATAAGCTGCTTAGTTTTGATGAAACGTGTGTTTATCATTCAGGAAGAGTGGAACAAACACACACACACACACACACACACACACACACACGCACACACACACACACACACACACACACACACACACACACACACACACACACACACACACACACACACACACACACACACACACACACACAAACTCTGGTGTGTGTGCCCGTTTAATTTAGTTTATTTAGACCAGTGTGACTTTTGTGAAGACTAAACTGGTCTGGTTGTTGTCCAAGCAAATTCCAGTGAGATATGTTTGTAGTGTGATTGGAAAGCAGACGAAACACACTGGATTGTCTAAGAAAAAGAGAAGTCATTTTAGCATGAATTCAAAAGCTGAACTGCTATTGAATCTGTCTGCTGACTGCTGATCTCCCGACTCCTAGAAACGGTATACAGTATATGTAATCTGGTAACCAGCATAGTACTGCGACAAGTGATGCTTGGAAAATAGGAGCATGGGAAAATAAAATCGCTTTCAAAGCTCTTAATATCGTAGCCCATCTTGTCATTGTCTCGTCATTCACATTAACAAATCCTTTCACACTTCTTTAATGGATTTCTTCACACTGTCACCAGAGAGAAAGAGACTTAGCCAGGTCTGAAAGCAGTTCAAAGCCTGTGTGGTTTGCCTTACAGTGTTAGCATTACCTTCATTTCTGTTCTTCTCTAATTTGACTAAATCAGCTGAAGAGGTACGTTAACCGCAGACATATGAGCACACCTGGACTAAGATAACTAGATAACTTAGATATCTGATGAAAAAAAACAGATTTTTTTTTCCCCATGAACAGATTTAGCAAATTATCATCAGAAAACAAAAAAATAATAGGAGCTATTTTTAACATAGCACCGTGTCACCAACTGACCGGCACAGCTGATGGGATCCAATTACAGATAACAAACAACACACACTCATTTTATCCGATGAATGACCTTATATGTTGGAGAACTTCTGCAAATGCTGGATAAGTTGGATAAGTTAGTTCCTGTGTGTTCCACGGTGGTTTGTGATTTATTTTCATGAATACAAATGTTTCAAAAACAGTTTTCGATTCAACTCTAGAAGTTGCAATGTTGCCAATGGCGGAGTAATAATTTTAGTGACTTTCTAAATGTCTAGTTGACCAATCAAGTTTCCTGGTCACATCTACTCGTTCTATGAAAATAAATATATTGACATTTGGCAGCCAGCAGTTGCTAGTTCTTGGAGGCCATAGCATTAGAAAACTGGAAAAGTACACTAGAGTGCAGATCTCCACCAAAAAGAAACCATGAAAGGTCCTTGTGCATACAGTCATACATTTGCACAACAAATATGATCCTGATGGGTCCAGTAGTAATGAGAGGTTAGCTGCAGACAGACAGACAGACAGACAGACAGACGGACGGATGAATGAACGCATTATCCTTGAGGACAGACCGCATTCTAAAATCCATCATGCTACGATTAAAGTTACACTGGCTGGAATCTGATTTGTTTTGATTCCCTATCTGGTGAGATGACAGCTCAGCCAAACTCTGTCCCGTTAATGAGCTACTTCTGAGCCTCTGGACTTTTGTGCGCTGCTGTGGGTCTAATTGTGAACCTAAATGAACGAAACACAAAACAAGTTCTGCATTTCAGGGCAAAGCAAACAATGAATGTTTACATTAATGCAGAGTAGAGCTGCAAAGATTAATCTATTAATCAATTATTTGTCAACTGTTAATTTAAACGGCAACTATATTTTGATAATCGATTAATCGGTTTGAGTCATTTTTAATGAAAATAAGTAAACCTCTGATTCCAACTCATTAAATGTGAATATGTTCTCGTTTCTTCTCTCCTCTGTGACAGTGAACTGAATATATTTGAGTTGTGGACAAAACAAGATATGTGAGGATGTCATTTTGGGCTTTGGGAACAATTTTCTGACAAATGTATGGACCCAACAACTAATCGAGTATCAAGAAAATAATCAACAGATTAATCGACAATTCAATCAGGAGAGACTTTGTTGCAAAAACGCAAAATTTATTCACAAGTATAACTTGACATGAATGGTGTTTGGAGATTAGACTCCATCACAAATATATTAATAGAATAATATATTAGAAGGGGTCGGAGCCGAAGACCTCCCCCTGATGGAGTCTAGACACTGGCGGTGGTGTGAGGAAGCCCGAACGAGGAGCCAGCCGAAAGAGGAAGGAAGCCCAGGGAGCCACGAGAGCTGGTGACCGGAGGTGGAGGGGAGGAGGAGGGTCGATCTAGAATAGAATGACAGCTGACAGAAGGGAGAGAGAGACGGCAGTTTAAAACAGGGAAGACCAGCTGTGATTGGCTCGGAGAAAACGGTGGCCTCTTTTGATTGGCTAAAAGAAAGTGGGTGTTCCGGCACTTGATTAGGTAGTAAGAGACAACTAGGAATAAATTGTAAAGTCTTCCTGCATGAAATTACGCTAAGCTTCACTTAAAATAATCCTCAGTTGCAGCCCTAATGCAGAGCATGCATTTCAATTCCTGCTTTTCCAAATGCCACTGAACATCATATTAAATGTATCCTGCAAATGTTTCACAGGCTACTTGAAGTCTGATGTTGGCTGGTTTGTCCTAAAACTATACCAGAGTAACATTAAAACAGCATTTATTTTAATTCTTAAATCAGGCTTTCCAAAAGCTGCAGACAGCAGTAGTTTACAGCTTATATAACCTTGTTTTCCTCTAAGCCCTGTAGATACATTATACAGAGGGTGATGCTGGCATCCACAGAATCCACAATACATGTATTATTCCGTGCTATGACGGCAGAAATCCGGAATCCTCAGTCCTCATTCATACTCACCTCTTGAGTTCATCGCTGCGTCTGCTCACCCACTCCTGCTGCAGTCTTCTTCTCCCACACACTCCTTCACAAACACCCTGTTATCACTTTGAGTCGGACTCCCAATGCACAGCAGCTCTGCACCGTTGCATAAAACAGAGCAATTGCTGTGGTTGTATTGTCCAGTTTCAGGGGGGTGTCCAGAAGATTCAGTGGTCAGTAGGTTTCAGGGCTGCATCAGGGGAATATAACATGCCTGCAGCTAGGAGGTAATGTAACACATGCATTCAGTAACACATTGTCTGTTCACTGTAGGGTATTTAACCTGCTGTTTATTGTCCCTATCTCTGTATTAGTATGTAACGGCTTGTTTCTCTTGCACCTTGTAGGGCATTATGCATTCAGATCCAGATTCCTTCTGATTCTAGTGATACCCGCGTTGAAATGGCTAGCATGTTGACTCTGTTCAGTGTAATAGCTACCTGCAGTAGATATGGAGCAGAAGTGGACTGCAGTAATTACAATGGAGGAGACTGATCCTGCTCCACAGGCCTAGAATGTTAATGCCATATCAGGCTTGGTGCATATGACTGCAGCTGTAGAAGGAAGACAAGAAAACTTTTATCTGTATTTTTGTTTTTGTCGTTTGAAATCTTTAAACATTTTGGGGTTAACTTTATCATTCATTGCCAGGTTAGCCAGTGCTTGTCATGAATTATGATTTTTCTTAAAGGAGAAAAAAAATGATATACTGAGAGATAACTTCCTTCGTCTTTGATGCAAATCAGTTTTTATTGATCTGTCTTCCTCTGCCTTGTATCAAGTTACTAACACTAGGTAAACAGCATAAGAAAAGAAAACGCTGGCTAATTCCTTCTAGCTTTTTTAAATAAATAAACTTTGAAGGTACAAGAGTGAGGGCCTTTTTTCAGTCCAAACCAAGGTTCATGTTTTTGTTACATTGTATGCATTTGGTCCAGTTAGTTTGGTTTCACATTGCAATCATGCGAGCACACAGAAGACCTTTACGGGAAATACCTAGTGTACGTGGTGTCGTACTCGCCTCCCTACACTTGACATTGATTGGTTTGAAGACGGGCTTCCGTGTTCTCTGGTATCTTCTCTCTAGTGTTGGAATTTTTGTAAATTCTTTCCAACCGACTCCTCTACTTGTGCTGCTGCAGATCATTTTGTTTTGTTAAACTTTACTTGGGTTTTGAGGAGCTGCAGTATTTATTCAGAGACAAACTGAAACCTACAAAAGTAAACTGCTAATGTCTTCTTCTCTGCTCTGATCGCGGACAGCTGTCTACTCTGAGCGCATCCACCTTCACTCTCTCTTTTGCTCAACCACACACTACGTATAGACTAAGTGTTGAGTACATTTACATGGACACTAATATTCCACTACTATTCAGAATATGACAATATCACGCATGTGATACAGGTCATGTAAACAGCATATTCGAATATAGCATTTTCCGATTAAGATGTGGGATATTCCGGTATATATTCGGGTTTTAGAGGCATTCTTTGGACATGTATACAGTGCATTCAGAATATAAGTCTCAATCGGGGTTTTTACCGCAGTTTATGACCATTTTATATGGCTTCATGCCTGTTTACGGCTTATGGTCAGCTCTGTGCGTTGCTATAGTTGCTGTACACAATCCAACCAGCTAACAGTTTTCAAGGCTGCAGACCCAATAAGGAGAAACACAGCTACTTTTAAACATTATCAAAGACTTGGATTTCAACAGGTCTTTGGATATGTGCACACATCGCTAGGATGACGTTTTCAAGAAGCTGGTTGAAGAAATGAAAGAGGGACGCTGTGTTCACACGCTCCACGAACCACTGGTAAACTTTGAAAAACATCTTATTTTGCATGGCTACATGTAAATGGGAATATTAGTGGAATATTCACTTTCATTAGCCATGTAAACAACCAGAAAACCGGAATATTATGTGCATGTAAAAGTAGTCACTGAGCTGTTCCTTATATGACAGCTCGCCAGTACTTCCTGTAATTGGTTAGAAAGTCTGAACCATCCAAAAAATGCCTTCACACTAGAAAAAAATGCACCATGGTTCAATTTGATCTGGACCGAGACCAACTTTTTTCGTTGGACCAAGGTTCGGCTGTTTGGTCCGGACTGTAGAGCTTTTTGTTTGGTTTGGTTCAAAGTGAGAAGTCCGCACCAAACGAGGTAGCTGTGAAAGCACCCTAGATTGCATAAAAGATTGGATGCAATTTACGATAAGTAGTTTACATTTAGTTATATAATTTAGTGCGTAGTAAACAAAAAATTGCTCTCTGATTCAAAGACTGGCAATTCTTTTCTTTTTGTCAAGATACCCCATGAAAAAACCCAAACCAAAATTACATTAGTCTCTCCAGCCTGTCTGTGTCTCAGCTTCCAGCCCATCCATTCCCATTGACGGTGTAAATCTTTAAAGTTGGGTCGCAACTATATAGTTTGATTTGATTGAGGCTCAATAACTTCCTAAAACAGTTGGGCACTGTAGTTTTTAACAAACATTACTCAAACAGCAATAAATACTGTATTGTCTTTGTTGGGGACTATTTGCAACTGCAGTGCTGGCATACTAGCACACATTTACAGCATGTGGGATTGACTCATTAATGTGTTTAATAGGATAACAATAGAGCTCTATGGCACAGAGGAATAAAACATACTGCATCAGGCTTTGGCCACACATGCATTACTTATTGGTTTGGGTCTTTTCATGGGACTTGTTGACCATTAGAAAAATACAGAACATCACCAGCCTTAACTTTTAATTTATCCATTCTTTTCCTCAATATCATATTGACTGCCGTTTAATTGCAGATACATAATCATCACATGCCCGACCCTGGTCAAAGACTGGACTTTGTTTTGGTCTGTCATGAGTAAGATTCCACTCGTGTCCTGACCACTATTATGGCAGGTGTGATATTACTACATTATCCATGCTCATTAAGAGTATAATTGCACTGCTATGGTACTACAATATCTGCTAACAATCCAGATCACATCCGATGTCAAACAACAGGCCACTGTGATTAACTTCTTTCTCACTGCTAATTAAAAGCAGAATCTGACGCACACTAATTACCAAATTACAACACATACACTGGAATTTGTCTTGGTGACACAAGTAGAGAAACATTGCAAAGTAAGGACCAGGAAATGGTTAATTTCTCCAAGTAAACAGAGCCTGTGTTCCAGTAACATTCCCATGCAGTCTACACAAGAACCCCTGTCTGACTGTACTGTCAGAAAGAGGAAACGTTGACTTCTCTAATTATATTTGCTGCTGTGAGCTTGTTCTTCCTGATCATCCCTCTTTCACGCTCATTGAAGTGTGTAACCTTTTCCCCAGCTGTGTAATCCAGTGTGGTGCCGCTCTGTGTTCTCCTGAAGAGCATAAGCAACTCCCAGCCCCACTAATCCATACTGGAGCTCTCAACTCTTTCTATGCACAGCACCCGACTCCAATCCTAAGACGGGGGATCATCTGTATGTATTTGCCAGCAGCTCGGCTCATCTCGTTAGCAGACTTACTTTGCATTCACGCTGCTTCCAGCCATATTGTTCTGCCACTGATGACATAAGGTAGCTGACAGCCTTCCTCACATTGCCAGGATGAAATTCTGGTTGGGAAATACAGTTTTTTACCTTTGCGGTATATATTAGTGATAGATATGTTCAGTCTAAAAATAATTGGAATTGGCTTATAAAATTCCACGAATACATGACGTCACTGTCTTCAAAGTTAGCTACAGCCCTCACAGATGCCAAAGCAGTCCACCAGATTTTCTAATTAATCTTACCATGCAGAACACGTGCTTCTAATAAACAAGTGACAAAATTAAGTACACGCAGAAAAGGCAGCATGCAATGTGCTTGATTTTTGAGTGTGCTGGTGATATACACTATTGTTCCACAAGTGAGGTATCAAGTATCAAACAAAAATCACTAACTCAAGCAAAAAAATTGTCACCTCAAAGGTAACGCTAATACTTGAAAACAAAACATTTGTGTAGTCGT
Source organism: Gymnocephalus cernua (assembly GCA_023631565.1). Taxonomy (NCBI): domain Eukaryota; kingdom Metazoa; phylum Chordata; class Actinopteri; order Perciformes; family Percidae; genus Gymnocephalus; species Gymnocephalus cernua. The sequence continues at coordinate 33,448,290 of CM042437.1, read as the reverse complement.
AAAGTATTGGTCTTTTATTTGTTATTTGCTATCATATCCTTTTGTTTACAGTTCCCCCTGATTCTTTCTCAATGATCAGCCTTTTGCTCTCTCCATCACGTTTGCAGTTTTGCTCCCAGGTTTCTCGTTTGCAAACTCTTTGTTTGCAATTCTGGCACAAACCTCTCGCGTGGGCGGGTCTTACAGGGGTGCGTCCTCACTGGCTAATGAGATTTTGGAGTACCTTTGAGTGACAGCTCAGTGCCTGCCTGCCCTGACGTTTCAGTGCAGCTAATGTTAGAGACTTTGGAGGACACACAAACACGCCTGGGATCATCTGGTCTCCTGAGCTCACTGATGGCCCAGCACTCCAGTCTGGACGACGGCCTTTTCTGCAGGACAGCTGGTGTGCAGGTGTGACAGTTACTGAGGCATCACGTCGCTCTCTAACGGAGCCAACTACCTTTATGTCTTCCCCTCAATAACCCCCGGACCTACTATGCCCTCTTCTGCCGTATGAACAACACCAGTTGGCCGTCAGCGGTACGGATGTTTTGGTCTATACTAAAAGGAGTTAATTTCTGACGCTTCCCTGATTTTTTAGAATTAGTGATTAGTTCTATTATTATTATTATTATTATTATTTCTTTAATTAATTTACAACGATAATGATAATAGACAACAACAGCAGTCAGTCAATTCTACCAACAGTAAGTTCAAATTTATATAGGTTTTTTAATTAAATTAATTAATTATTGTCATCATTTCTTTACCTTATTACTAATCAGCAAATATTTTGAGAGACACACACACCCCGAGCTAAAGAGAGGCGTCCCCGCCCGGATCAGGGAACCCATAGGCGAGGCAAGAGGCGAGACACAGTAACCCTAGATGTCCCCAACTCACTGGCTCTTATCCCCCTGTATATGAAAAGTACTGCCAGAGCGGATCTTTAAAACCGGGATTTTTCTTTAGTACTCACGGTCTCTGCCGTCCCTCCCAGGGTCACCGGAGTTCCCTTCCTTCTCAAGGACGCCCGCTGGGCTTCCTTGGTCGCCGAAACTGAGAGAGGCGGTTGCTCAGTGGCTCTGACCGGGCCAAGCAAGTAGGGATCACTCCCTCTAGGAGATAACAGGAGGTCTGCGTCGTCCAGTCGGTCCCCGCCGGGCTGCAACTTGCCCGAGCGGCTAAAGAGGAGTCTCTCACTACCCCCTGAGGGGAGTTACTATTTCTCTTACTTCACAGCAGGTCAAATCATAGAAAAACGAGGTGCTTGCAAAAGGTTGGTTCTCTTTAGTTCAGAACGAACAAAAGTGGTTTTATTGTTTTTCCAATGCAAGCAGAAATATAAAATACAAGCAAAATAGAAATAACAAACCTCTGATTAAGAAGCTGCTTCTCAGACAAAGTTATCTCTGACTCCGCTGCACTATTGAGAGGGCAAGGACAATAAAAATGTCCCCTCAGCATGTCAGACACATGTAGGGTAGAAGAGGTCAAGAGAAGAGCCCGCGTCTCCGCAAAAACGGCCGTATTTATAGAGAAAGAACATCTGGGGGCTGAATATTATATTTCCATGTAAGGAAATGCAAAGGGCACTTACAGCTTCTAACTGACAGGAAACTTCAGCAGGATGTGCAGCAGAATGCTGGCCTCTTTTGTCTCTGTCTTCACTCTGCCCTATATATGCACAAACTCTAAAACTTTCTATGCTATATAATGCAATGCAGATTAATATGTAGGCAAAGTGATGGCTTTAGCTGTTTTTGGGTTCTCAAAACACACACATCTAAATGATATAAAAACACACACCTAAATGATATAAAAAAATACCTCTGAATGATAAAAGCACACATCCAAATGAGATAGAAAACACATCTGAGTGATATAAAAACACACACACCTAAAATGATATAAAACACACATCTAAATTAGATAGTGTGTTATAAGTAAAACACTTTTTTAAGCAAGATTATATGATTTAATTTTTATTTTTTTATTTATTTCTTAAGCAAGGTTATATGTTCTGCTCTTTTTGGGTTTTCAATCAGACCTCCGTTCAACAATTATGAAGCTTGAAGTTTTTATTATTATTATTATTATTATTATAAAAACATTTTAATAAAGCCTTTGCAGTCTAGGAGCATTTATCTAGTTTTCATAATCACTAAGTGGTTTGTGTGTCCTCTGCACTGAAACATCAGGGCAGGCAGGCACTGAGCTGTCACTCAAAGATAGTCAAAACGTCATTAGTCAATGGGGACGCACCCCTGTAAGACGCAAGAGGTTTGTGCCAGAATTGCAAACAAAGTGTTTGGAAGCGCTTGAGTTAGTGATTTTTGTTTGATACTTGAAAAGTTTTGTTTGGATTTAAAGGCACAAAAATAATTCCATAATCTGCGTGCGTTGCACACAAGTTTGAGGGGCAGTTGAAGGTCACAACAATTTACATAATTCATCCTAAAGGTCTACACAAACAAGGTGTTTCTGACTGGATTGCAGTACCTCTCCTCTCTGAGCTGCTTCAACCGAGAGGCAAGCAGACAGTGAGATGTGTTTCTGTCCAGACCACTGGACAGTGGACGTTCATAATTCATGAGAGTTTGATAAGGTACTAAAAGCCTCCCCTTGCTTAGACAAAAAGCAGGTGACAGCATAGAGAAAAGAGGAGCCATGTGGTGGAGAGGAAGGAGAGTGCATCAAGCGGAGAAAATGATGGCATATAGAGCGAAGACACCGAAAGGCAGAGAAAAGGTGTGGGTAATTATACATGTGGAGGACTGAGAGGAAGAGACAGGGTGAGAGATAGAGACAGAGGAGACATAAATAAAGCATGATTGAAGGCGGGAGAGAAAGTGAATTTAAAATGTTTTGTTTTTTTTATCCTTGAGAAAGCTCAGGTTGCCATTACTACCACATATGCCAAGATGCTGTTTGTGCCACAGCAGTGTAAAATAGTCCACCGCTGAGTAATCTTGCACAGTAGCCTGAATAAACCTGGACCAGCAATACATTAAAACAGAACACACTCTTCACAAGTAAGATTCTGAAGGACATGCCCATCCTATAAATATCTTCTATATTTGAATTTAAATAGGAAGATTATTGTGAATGGATAGATAGATAGATAGCCTTCAACACACATCTGAAAAATACAGAAATTTTGATCCCCCTACCCCCCACCCCCTTCCTCTGTCCCCTTAAGCACTGTGGATTTTCCATGTCTTTCCGTGCCTGTGTGTCCCTGGCTCTGCTTCAGTGGCAGTGGGCGATCATTAGAGCTCTTTGCTCCTGGCAGCTGCACAGTGGTCCGACGATCTGGCTGTTGTCTGGAAAGCCCGGAGCACGAGGCAGCAGCCAATCCCACCGGAGAGGAGGCACGAGCCTGCTCCCTGTCCAATGATTGGTGCATTGTTTCAAGGCACTCTGAGCCTGGCAGATTGACTGAGCGGGATGCATTGAAAGAGGGCGATAGGAAGGGGAGAAGGTGAGCAGTGAGGGATGGTGAAAAAAGAAAAAGAAGGCTCCTGTCTGCTGCTCTTTTAGATAACAGCTTTCTTTGCAGTTGTACTTTCAGTTTGAGACATTTGATGAGACCTGGGTGATTATGCGAGTAGAGGTGCATCTCCATGATACGTGAGGTCTCTCACAAGGAAACAGAAGTCAGAGGAGACTGAAAGCAATTACAGAGAACTTTCATTTTGTGTTTATTTTGATGGCCCCTGAGGTCAAAAGCAGTAGTGTTTCCATGAGCACCAGCGCCTCGTCTCGCAAAGATCTTGAGCTGGCTAGTATTGGTTTTGGAGGCAAGTGAAAGAAACACGCAACTTATTTTTAGTACTGTCTTTCCTTTTTAAATACAGCTGTTTGCAGGTTGCATAGCGATTAAGTAATGTATCTACTTGTGGCTATAATATAATCATGGTGAAACAAAGTTCATACACCTAAGTTACATGTAACCCTACTACTAACAGATTTGGTTGCTCAGTAATAGTCAATTTGTTGAGAAAGCTGAAGTTATCAACATTCCCTAGTAATGTTATGTCTAGGGCTGATGTCTCCAGGTCGGTTGGTCAATATGCTCTTGTATGACTACATTCTCATCGGTCGGACAATCGTTAGTGTTACTTTCATAAGGTTGTCTTTCCACCAAAGCATTTTTTTTCCCAGCTGAAAATGCTAGGCGCTCTTCTTAAAACACCCAGCTGGGAGCACGCTAAAAACCCTTTTGATGGACACAATGCTACCAGGTAGAGTGCACTAAGTACACTGTGGACAATTAAGTGTATCTAGAGATAACTTGCAGATGTTTTTCCCCATCGACCAATCTATTGGTTGAAGAGTAGGTAGAATTTCAGTCGACCAAGATTTTCTTTAATTGAATACAGCCTTAGTCATTTCAAGATATAGCTCAGTAGCAAGTCCAACATAAAAGGTTACGTTATAAGCCAGTGACCTTTTACATCCATGGAGTCTAAACAGCCATTTGCATTATTAGACATATTACATACCTGTCTAGGAGGAAGAGGGCCAATTCAGGATTGGGTTTGTATACTTTCCAATCCCACAATTCTCTCCATCTGTAGAATGACCGACCAAGTTTGACTTGTGTTTTGGCCAGGGCTCTATCACTGTCTCTTTCAGCTTTTTGTTGTTGTTGTTCTTTGGTCAATAATTTTCTTTTTGTCTCCACTGATCCTGCGCCAGTATTGTCCATATAGACCCTTTGCACGTGACGTCACGCTCTACTCGCGGAAATTATGAACGCCATGACGGACGGCAGAAGAGCTATGCTGTTACTGTAGACGGACGGCAAGTCAAACGCGTTCGTGTTCACTCATTTAATAAAATGGTTATTTCTTCTTGTGCGGTGGGCTTCTGTAGGCTTTGTGTAATGTCTGGTTTGAGTCATTGTGTTAACAAGGGGAACACACTTCTAATGTTCCTTCGGTATTTAATGTATCACAAACTGGCTCACTCTTAACGTAGAGCTAGCTAACTATTAGCCACGTAATGCTAGCTTGTTAGCCTGCCTAAACCGCTTCTATTTAGTTAGGTTAGTTAAGTTTAATTATCTTCAATTGATAACAACAATAGACCACAGCGACTCCGTTTGTCTTCGTATTTGAATGGTGCGCAACTTCCCTTCAGTTTGACTTTATGTGGATCTTTTGGGAGTTTGTCTTTGCTGCTGGCTGCAGACTTTGCATGGAGCTCAACAGGTGATTGCTAGCTAACGTTAGCTTCCAATAATTTTATAATAACAGGTTGCTTATATATCTGAGGTAAGTTGTTTGAGCAGTGGCTAAAGGATCAATACTCGCCGAGTTTGGAGGGTGGTGTCGTCTTTTTAAGCCTTTCCAAAAAACAAAAACACAGAACAAAAGTGTAAGGAATGGATTAACCAGTGTGTTTGTCACCTGAACGTTAGTCTAAATCCACCGTGTTCCACTTCTGGGATTGCTCCGATGCTGCTGGACATTCCGCCGGATGCCAATCTTTCCGTCCGGATGTCCGTTTCCTTCCGGTTTCTTTGTATTGTAATTTTAAACTCCGGTCGATATATGAGGACTCTGGTTAACTGCTCCTCAGATCTCTGCAGGGTAAATCCAGACAGCTAGCTAGACTATCTGTCCAATCGGAGTTTTCTGTTGCACGTCTAAACCTACTTTTGAATGTACACATGTTCCAACAAAAAAAGTTCCTTCCCGAGACTATTATGCAGTGGCACCGTGCCTCCGTCTGCCCAAGACAATTGTGATTGGTTTAAAGAAATGTAAATAAACCAGAGCACGTTTTTCTCCCATCTTAAAATGCTGTGTGGACTAGCCAGACCTTCCTCCACAGCGCTGTGTAGGAAGGTCTGGCAATGCGAGACTACCTCAACGTAAGCTACAATTGTTAGCATGTCCGGCTAACTGACTTGCAGTAGAAACTAAGCATTGCTACAAAAAATTTACCTTTGATATTGCTGTATGCAAGGCTGTATGCACCGGTATATGAGAGTCCATAATGCAGTATTTTAATTCTGTACTCATTGTTTAGTGTTTCCCCAGCTGCTCTGTGTCTTTATGGGGCAAGCAGCTGTATGAAAGTGACATGGCTATGTGACATGGAGATCTCTTATTTCCTCATTCCTTAGGACATGTACTGTCACATCCCATTATGGTGGGAATAGAACAGCACCTGACAGACTTGAGATGAATTTACATGTAGCGATCTTGTCTGGGATAGGCTTTAATAGATTACATTTTATGGTGATGCAGCTTGTTCCGTGTCACTCAATGTGCACTTATCCTCTGAGCTTTACACATGCATGGTCGTGCACACAAACACACAATCCCAAACAAACACGCACCCCGCCACTCTCATCAAGACTCTATCGCTCCCTATCGCTTCCGCACTGTCTATTACTCCGTCTCTCACTTGTCGCTTCATCACAATATTACGCTGTGGTGTTGTCTTTGGCTCTCCACCTGTGTCTCCTCTCTGATGAGATTTGGAAAGCTCCCTGAGCGATGCGTCAGTTTGCTTTGACATTAAGGAATCAGATGGGCTAATGTTAACGGCACCATAATTGCATAGATTGAATGTGGTGTTGTTCTCATTCGCCCTTGTCCCTCCACTCTATTTTTATCAGGACAGGCCCTCGGAGCGACGGGGGGTTGTTAGCAGCTCATGGTGGCAAAACAACAAAAACCTCAAATTGCATTTGGCACTGGGGATTTAATGGTTCAATACAAATCAGTTTTATCCACCACTGCCCTCCTGCCCACCTGTCCTACCAACCAGCAGCTCTCCTGCTCCACTCCAATGCTTTCCTCACATCTGTGCACTCCAATAACACTCTTGATGTAGACTAGCTTTTTTTTTTACGGCCCTGTAGCTATCCGCACTCGAGATAGCTTTTCAATTAAGACAGTTTGCTCCAGATGATGTGGCTTTAACTTGTTGGCGCATTGATTTTCAGCTCAGTTCCTCCCTACTCTTAGTTCACGGTGAACTTCTTTCTGTATTGGTCAGTACGATATCAGATATATATATATATATATATATATATCTGATATCTATATATATATATATATATATATATATATATATATATATATACAACCCCAAATCAGAAAAAGTTGGGACAGTATGAAAAACACAAATAAAAAAAGTAGCGATTTCTAAATGTACTTTGACTTGTATTTCTTTGCAGAGAATGTGAACACAAAATATGTCATGTTTTGTCTGGTCAACTTAATTTAATTTGTAAATATACATCCTTTCCTGACATTCAGACCTGCAACACATTTCAAAAAAGGTTGGGACAGGAGCAATTTAGGGCTAGTAATCAGGTAAATTGGTTAAATAATGATGTGATTTGAAACAGGTGATGTCAACAGGTGATTGTAATTATGATTTGGTACAAAAGCAGCATCCAAGAAAGGTCTAGTCCTTTAGGAGCAAAGATGGGCCGAGGATTTTGCCAACAAATACGTGAGAAAATTATTGAAATGTTTAAAAACAATGTTCCTCAAAGAAAGATAGGAAGACATTTGCTTATTTCACCTTCAACAGTGCATAACATAATTAAAAGATTCAAGGAATGAGGAGGAATTTCAGTGCGTAAAGGACAAGGGCGCAAGCCTAAGCTGAACAACCGAGATCTCCGATCCCTCAGGCGTTACTGCATCAAGAATCGTCATTCATCTATAAGCGATATCACCACATGGGCTCAGGACTACTTTGGCAAACCTTTGTCAAGTACCACAATACGTAGTTACAGCCACAAATGGCAGTTAAAACTGTACTGTGCCAAAAGGAAGCCGTATGTTAACAATGTCCAGAAGCGCCGTCGACTTCTCTGGGCTCGGAGGCATCTGGGATGGACCATCACACAGTGGAAACGTGTACTGTGGTCAGATGAATCAGTATTTCAGGTATTTTTTGGGAGAAATGGACGCCGTGTGCTCTGGACCAAAGAAGAAAAGGATCATCCAGACTGTTACCAGCAACAAGTCCAAAAGCCAGGGTCTGTCATGGTATGGGGTTGTGTCAGTGCCCTTGGCAAAGGTAACTTGCACTTCTGTGATGGCACCATTAATGCTGAAAAGTACATAGAGATTTTGGAGCACAATATGCTGCCTTCAAGAAGACATCTTTTCCAGGGACGTCCATGCATATTTCAACAAGATAATGCAAAACCACATTCTGCACACATTACAAAGTCCTGGCTGCGGAGGAAGAGGATACGGGTACTGCCTGCAGTCCCGACCTGTCTCCAATAGAGAATGTGTGGCGCATTTTGAAGCGCAAAATGCGACAACAAAGCCCCCGTACTGTTGCCCACCTTAAGACTTGTTTGCAGCAAGAATGGGACAAAATTACACCTGAAACACTTCATCACTTGGTGTCTTCAGTCCCTAAACGTCTTTTAAGTGTTGTGAAAAGGAATGGCAACATTACAAAGTGGTAAATGCTTTACTGTTCCAACTTTTTTTGAAATGTGTTGCAAGAACCAAAATAGGAATTTTGTTTTTTTGAAACAAAAACAATAAAAATCATGAGGAACACATTAAATTATGTGCTGTTGTATTGTCTGCAATGAAATACAAGTCAAAGTACATTTAGAAATCACTACTTTCTTTTTTTATTTGTGTTTTCCATACTGTCCCAACTTTTTCTGATTTGGGGTTGTATATATATATATATATATATATATATATATATATATATATATTATAATATGTACCTGAGTGACCTGGATGATGTACTCTCCATAGTGATTTGATTCATGTCAGTGTATGTGTAAGTCAGCATGCATAAGTATCACATTCAAAGCTAAAAACGGGGAAAAATGTGGAGGACAAATATACTCTGACTGGATCACGGATGTATTTCACACAAGCCAAGGCAAGGCAATGCAGATTTATTTGTATAGCACTTTTCAGCAACAGGGCAATTCAAAGTGCTTTACATGAAGACAATTAAAATACAAGAATAAAGGTTACAGTGCAGTATAAGAAATTAAACATTAAAGAGCAGTTAAAAATATAAAAGCAGATAAAATAAGCAACAAAATTATAAGAAATGGACAATTATTTAACGAAAGGCAACATCAAAAAGAAACGTCTTCAGCCTTGATTTAAAAGAACAGAGTTGCAGCGGACCTGCAATTTTCTGGAAGTTGGTTCCAAATATGTGGAGCATAGAAACAAAATGCTGCTTCTCCCTGTTTAGTTCTGACCCTGGGGACAGAAAGCAGACCTGTCGCAGACCACCTGAGAGGTCTGGGTGGTTTGTAGTTCACTAGCAGGTCAGAAATGTATTTTGGACCTAAACCGTTTAATGATTTATAAACTAGCAAAAGTATTTTGAAATCAACTCTCTGAGGCACAGGAAGCCAGTGTAAAGACTTCAGAATTGGAGTGATGTGATCCACTTTCTTGGTCTTAGTGAGGACTCGAGCAGCAGCGTTCTGAATCAGCTGCAGCTGTCTGATTTTTTAGGGAGACCTGTAAAGACACCGTTACAGTAGTCAAGTCTACTGAAGATAAAAGCATGGAAAAGTTTTTCCAAGTCCTGCTGAGACATAAGTCCCTTAACCCTTGATATATTCTTAAGGTGGTAATAGGCTGACTTTGTAATTGTCTTAATGTGGCTGTTGAAATTCAGGTCTGAGTCCATAATTACACCAAGATTTCTGGCTTTGTCTGTTGTTTTTAACATTGTCGTTTGAAGCTGAGCGCTGACTTTTAATCGTTCCTCTTTTGCTCCAAAAACAACCACCTCAGTTTTTTCTTCATTTAATTTAAGAAAGTTCTGGCACATCCAGTCGTTAATTTGTTCAATGCACTTAGTCAGTGTTTGTATAGGACTATAGTCTCCTGGCGATAAGGTTATGTAAATTTGTGTGTCGTCCGCATATCTGTGGTAACTTATTTTGTTTTCCATAATCTCAGCCAGTGGAAGCATGTAGATGTTAAACAGAAGAGGCCCCAGACCGGAGCCTTGGGGAACTCCGCACGTCATATTTGAATGCTCAGATGTATAATTAGATGTAATAATTAATTATAAATATAGATACAAAGTAGTCCCTATTCTTTTAAATAGGATTCAAACCAGTTTAGGACTGAGCCAGAAAGGCCAACCCAGTTTTCCAATCGGTTTAGTAATATGTCATGGTCGACCGTGTCAAATGCAGCACTGAGATCAAATAATACTAAGACTGCAGTTTTGCCACTATCTGTGTTTAAGTGGATGTCATTAAATACTTTAACAAGAGCTGTCTCAGTGCTGTGGTGTGGTCAAAAACCTGACTGGAAGGCATCAAAACCATTGTTCAGTGACAAGAAAAGGTTGAGTTATTGAAAAAACGCTTTTTCAATGATTTTACTTAAGAATGGAAGATTAGATATCGGCCTATAGTTGCTCATCATCATCATCATCATATTCTTTATTCAGGACACATAAAAAATGGTCCATAGCAAACACATAGTACAAAAAACAAAGAACAATACAGGATAAAACACATACAATAAAATAATGACTACAACAGTCAAAATTACACAATACACAAAAAAGTGTTCAAATATTAACATATAGACTAGAACGCCAATGGTTCCACAGTCTCGAAGTGAACCTAACTGCACTCAATGCAGGGTTCACTAATGTTGCGATGATGCTGTTATGAGACACTGCCAATCTACACATACATCTGTACATGAGGTTCCTGAGTACAGCAGGACACGTGAATACATTAGCACTTATACACATTTGGCTCGCACTGCAACATCGTGGCAATTTAAGCAGCAGCCTCAAACCATCATTATATGCCACATTGAGTTTCCGCATACTGCTTTTTTTATAGCGCCGCCCCAAGTGGGCAGCGTACAACGGAGTACAAAAAGCTTTAAAAAGTGTGGTCTTCACAGATAGTGAACACATACTAAATTTGCGGTTCAGCATATTAGCTTGTGCATACAACATACAATACTGTCTATGAATGTCCCTATCATCAGATAGGTCATCAGTTATATAGTGTCCTAAGTATTTGACCTCAACACACACTTTAAGTAAAATACCAGACAGATAAAAAGCAGGAAATGAGAGTTTATTGTCCTCCCTGCTTCTAGCAATCATTATGTTACTCTTCTTAGAATTGAACGCAATATCAAACTGTGAGCCATACTGAGAACATACCCTTAATAGCTGTTGAAGGCCAGCACTATATGGACAAAGAATAACCAGGTCATCCGCGTACATTAGATGGTTGATAATGGAGTCCCCAACCATACAGCCTGTACCACAGTTATTTAACAACTTTGATAGATCATCCATATAAATATTAAAGAGAAAGGGAGATAAGATGCTTCCCTGCCTAACTCCAGTTGTGCCGTGTCTAGATTGTTCTTTTTTAAAAGTGGCTTGATGACTGCAGTTTTCAGGGCCTTTGGGAAGATACCTGAGAGAAGAGACATGTTTACAATCTGTAAAAGATCAGAAGACATACAATTTGAAACATTTTTGAAAAGGCCTGTTGGTAGAATATCAAGGTAACAGGAGGAGGCTTTCAGATGTTGTATAATGTCCTCCAGGTTTTTTTGGTTGATCATATGAAATTGTGTGATATTGGAATTTGTTTTGCCTGGACAGTGTGACAACACATATCCCGTACTTGATATGGAGGCACTGACAGTTTGTCTAATTTTCTGAATTTTGTCTTCGAAAAAGGAGGCAAAATCATTGCAGGCCTTGGTAGATAAAAGTTCAGATGCTACTGGTACTAGAGGGTTTGTTAACCTATCAACAGCAGCAAACAAATCACATTAATTATTATTGTTTCTGGTGATAATGCCAGAGAAGAAGGACCGCCTAGCATTCCTCAGTTCCAAAGTATTTATTTTTTTATTTAACCAGGAAGAGACTCATTGAGATTAAAAATCTATTTTTCAAGAGTGTCCTGGCCAAGGCAGGCAGCAGTACAACCACACATACAGTACATGCAAATACAAAATACACAAAAAAACACTAATAACATAGAACAACAGAAACAGCAAATCCCTCAAAGTCAACCAGAATGCTAAACACGTCAGGTAAAACATCTACAGCCAGATGTGGCTGCCTCCAAGTCAAACAACATCCTCTTAAAAGCGACCAATGAGACTAGTTCAGTAAGTTTCATGGATTTCTGTAACTTGTTCCATGTAGCGGGAGCAGCAAACTTAAACGCCTGTTTCCCCAGTTCAGTTCTAACCTTTGGAACAGACAGAAGGAAAAGATCCTGGGAACGAAGATTGTAAGTCCCGGTACTATTTACATTGATGTAGGTCAGAAGGTAGGATGGAAGGAGACCTAAGATAGCCTTGTATATGAAAATATGCCAGTGTTGAAGTCTCCATGTTAATAATAATAATAATAATAATAAATTGAATTTATATAGCGCTTTTCATAGACTCAAAGTCGCTTTACAGGGAAGAATTACAACTAAGGAAAATACAGCATAACATGAGGAAAGGGGAGGAGAAAAAAAAGCGACTCCCAAACTATGCTCAGTACAGTACAGAGTACAGTGTGGGAACAGGAAAAAATAACCTCGGCAATAAGCACATACAACACGATTCAACACATGACTTGCAACAGGGGAGGGAAATGGGGGGGAATGGGGGGAATGGGGGGTGGAGGTAACCCAGACATCGGCAAGCACAGAGCCATAGAGATAGTGTCTTTCTCTATCACTCTGGGCAAGCAGCCATCAGAGCAGGCGAATAAACAGCGCCAGCGTCCTCTCCGTCCGACCGAATGGCGCTGGTCACAGACCAGCTTGTCAGACTGGGGGGTAAAAAAGCGGCGAAGGCGTGGGACGGGGGTATTAGGGGGGAGGGGGGCCTGGTGAGAGTCGCTTAGCCTGGCACCCATTGGGGCCTCAGTCCGCAGGATGTCATAGCGTTAACACAGCAAGTTGCCATGGAGACAACCTTGAATAGGTCCCAAGCAGAGTCAACAATCAGCAGGTGTCTGGGGGAAGTTGGGGAGGAACGCAAGAGTGTCTCTGCAATGCTCTTCAAGGGGGATGTTTTTGTTCCAGCAGCGGCCTTGGCCGAGGCCAGTGCTGGATAAGGGGGCCGAAAGTTGATAAGATTGGAGTTATTTTGTCTCGGCGCGAGTAGCTGCATTCCTTTACACAGCCACTCTGTTAGTCAATTTCTGGTCAATCTGTCTTTGTAAAAGCGGTGATCTATCCAAGATAATATCCAAATTGCAGTTCATCTCCATGTTGTTATCCATAGTGCGGTTAATAGTCCCAGCTTCAAACACTGACCGCTCTGCCCACCGCTTCAATCATTCCAGGCAGCTTTTGGGGGCTTTGAACAGCTGTCATAGTCTTGTCAAATTTCTCGATAAACCAGGCCAATGCCTAATCCGGTCAGCAAGGGCCTGTTATCATGGTTCCGAATAGGTAGATATCCTCAACGTCCTCCCCGGAATGAGCTGCCAGACACACGACCCGTCACTTCTCCCACGCGTCCATCGTGTAGCCAGCAGCAAACGTTCCGGCAGGGCAAGCAGGTTCCCCCGAACCCAAGCTTCTCGTCGAGAAGATGGTGTCAATTGCGTTGAGAGACCAGTTGATCAAATCCATGATTTTAGGGTTTGGAGAGCAGTGCTGAGAGAGTCTCTCAAAGAGTTAGACGAGACAAGAGGAGCAAGCAGGGGAGGTGTGGGAGAGGAGAGGAGAGAAAATGCGACCGCCTTCGTTGAGAGCCAAACGAGAAGAGTTGACAGAGAAGGCCATCCAACACGTTCATATAGTTCACAATGGTGTGTGAGAGCTTTCATACCAGTGATGAACCTCAGAGATCCGTGGTATACAGTGTCCAATGCAAGTAAACTTTTAGATGAAGCATGCATGTATAAAACATCACCATAGTCAAGTACAGACATAAAAGTGGCAGTGACCAGCCTCTTTCTAGATGCGAACGAGAGGCAGGATTTGATTCTGAAATAAAACCCTGATTTAACTTTTAATCTTTTTGCTAGCTGCTCAATATGAAGGGTAAGAGTAAGAGATTCATCAATTAAAATACCAAGATATCTGTACTTAGATACACATAAAATTTTTGTACCCTGAGAAGTGAGGACAGAGGGCAGATTTGATTTAAATTTTGAATTTGAAAAAAGCATCACTTTAGTTTTATCTGCATTTAAAACAAGTTTTAAATCATAGAGATTATGTTGAAGTGTGTTGAAAGCAAGTTGTAACTGAGAGAGGGCCTGTTCTGCGGCGGGTGCTGAGCAATACAGTACAGTGTCATCAGCATAAAAATGGAATTTTACGTTAGGCACATTATGGTCAATGTTATTGATGTACAGGATGAATAACAGTGGCCCCAGGACTGGCACACCTTTTGTTATTTTTAGGTAGCAAGAGGTGCTGCCCTCCACCTGCACACACTGGGTTCTGTCTGTAAGGTAATTAACAAACCAGCCAACAGTTTGTTCACAAATCCCAGCCCTGTACAGTCTCTGTTTAAGCACGAGGTGGTCCACTGTATCAAATGCCTTAGAAAGGTCAATAAAAAGGGCTGCACAATGCTGCTTGTTGTCCGTGGTTTCAATAAAGTCATTTAAAACTTTAAGAGCTGCCGATGTTGTACTGTGCCCTTTTCTAAAACCAGATTGGAAGTCAGATAAAACATTATGACTGTTAAAAAAATGCTTTAACTGATCACTGACAAGGGATTCTAGAACCTTGACTAGGACACACAGTTTAGAGATTGGTCTGTAGTTGTTTAAGATGGATGGGTCACCACCTTTTAGCATGGGAACCACAAAGGCTGATTTCCAGATGGGAGGGATGACATTTGTATTGAAACACAGATTAAAAATATTGGTTAAGGGCACAGCAATAAAATTTCCGGCTAGCTTTAAAACGTAGGGATCCAGTTTATCAGGGCCTGCGGATTTAGTTGTGTCCAAGTACTTGAGGGCTTTTTTTACTTCTGAAGCAGAGATAGGACTAAAACTGAAAGACTGGCTAGAAGAATCTAGACCAACAGTCTCAACTGTAGAGGAACAGTCATGCTGGGGACTGACTGAATCAAATAAAAATCCTGAGGCGATGAAATGTTCGTTAAAAGAGTCAAGCATTTTAACCTTGTCAGTGACCTTTTGAGAGTCCATCACAATGCTTGAGGGTAGCTCTAGGCCTTTACTGTTTTCTGTTAATGATTTGATAGTTTTGAGGTTATGAGTGGTTTGAGAAATAAAATAATCAGCTTTTCTAATTTTAAGAGTACACGCATTGCGCAGCTGTTTGAAGACCAGCCAGTCAGAGTCTTGATTTGATTTTCTGGCCTTTGCCCATGCCACATTGCGCTCATGTAGGGTAGTTGCTAAGTCAGGTGAAAACCAAACATTGTTTCGGCCTTTGACTCTGTATTTAGTGGAGCATACTTATTGATTATATTGGTGAACCCCTCATAAAAAAAGGCTCCAGGCACTATCGATATCTGTACTGGTGTTAATTTTTTCCCAGTCGTAATTTGATAGGTCATTAAGGAATTCTTGTTCTGAGAAGTGCTTCATGTTACGCTTGACTATAATGCGTGGTTTGGTTTTAGGAATTTTGGTATTTCTGAATGTTGCTACAACACAGTGGTCACTGATGTCGTTTGCAAATATGGAAGCAGTTGAGTATTTATGAGGAACGTTGGTTAGGATCACTGTGGCCGTGTGGGACTGTCAACAATCTGAAAAAGATTTAATGAGTCACAGTAGGCTCTGAAATCATCAGATGCTGGTTGCAACCAGTTCCAGTTAAGGTCTCCGAACACTACTAATTCCTTAGAGTTTAAATCTGAAAGGAGTTGCATTAAGGAGGGCAAAGCACTGCTAATAGCTGAAGGTGTCCTATAACAACCAACAACCGTTATTCTAAGTGATTTAGAGACTTCGAGCTCCAAGGCTAAGAATTCAAACAGTTTGACTTGATTTTGACAGCAGTACATTAACTTGGTATTGGTTTTTGATATAGATTGCTACACCCCCACCTCTATTAGGGCGATCACTCCTGAAAACATTGTAACCACTAATATTAATTACTTTATCTGAAACCGATTTACTCAACCAGGTTTCAGACAAGACAAATACATCAGCATCTGTAGAGTGAGCCCAGATGCGCAACATGTCCATTTTAGGAACAAGACTGCGTACATTCAAATGAAAGAACCCAAGACCAGATCTTTCTTTAAAATCTGCTGGGGTATTAAAACTTATAGGGGTATCTGGGCCTGGGTTGGGCTGTACATTCCCTGACATCAATAGTAATAAAACAATTAAACATTTGTGCTGAAGAGAGTAGTTCTTGTACGATTCTTTGCTTCTCTGTCCAAAATTGGAGTCTTGCAGCACACAAGAGATAGTGGTAAAGTTGTCACATAACAACATGGTACTGGACAGGCAGACCAAGTCAACAGTGTCAGAGGGTAAGAATAGGGTCAGAGGGAATGATGCGACATTAAGTGAACAGCTAGATGTGCATTATAAATGCGAAGTCTGTCTTTATAGGTGTTATAGTGGACCTGGAGATTAGTTTTTCACTACCTGCGTTCAGCTTTTCGACACTCTGTTTTTTCTGTTCTTACCCGTATTACATTTCTCCATGGAGATCTTTTCTTACTAGAGACAGCTTTGACCTTAGCGGGAGCAATGGCGGTCAGGGTACTAAAGTATAATCCGTTTTTTGTTTTAAACCAAAAACGAAAAAACCAAAAAACGGGTCGATATTTCGTTTTTCGTTTCAAACCAAAAACGAAAAAAACGAAAATATGAGCTCCTTTTTCCCGTTTTTCCAATGTCCATACAAATGAAAAAATGGACTGGAAAACTGCTCGTTTTTCAACTGTTGTTTTCTTGTTTTTCATCTTTCCGTTTCAACCCAACAGCGAGAATACGGGCTCATTTTTTGTAATGTGCATAATCACTGAAAATCCGACGGAACACAAGTCTCATTTTTGTTTTGTATGGGCTTACATGTTGAAGATCAAAAGTGGTTCATATCAATGAAGCGCTGGACCGGAAGTAACATTAACGTGTCAAAATAAAAGTACAAGAACTGTAATAACTGCCAGAGGAACGAGATACTTTAGCTTTTGCCTGTAGCTTGTCAGATTAGGCTAAAATTATTTAGGGTTATATAAAGTATGTAATAATTGAATAATAATTTTAAAATTACATTTTAAATAAAATGTACATTCCTCTGTTATTAGCCTATGTGTGGTGTTATTGACTACTTACTCTAATCTTACACCAGCCAGTAAAAAGACATCTAACCCTTGTTGTTGTCTTCGGGTTAAATGTGTCGTGTTTATAAGAAATATGTTTCTTTCAACCAAATTAACCAAAAATAACATGCATTGTTCCGTTCCATAGTCTTCGCAAGTAAAATTCATATTCACAGCTTTCATAGAATTTTGGGTGTTTTATTCAATTTTATAGCATGTATGGTCTTCCCAGGTGCATTTTTGACCACAGGTAGTGCAATAGGGCACTATTGTGCTTTACAGAAGATAAAAACACACATATGCACACACATGCATGCACATGCCCAGACACACAAACACCCGCATACACACATTCACCCCGCCACACACACGGACACACGTGCATATGTACAAGTATGTGCATACACACACGCACGCACGCACACACACACACACACACACACACACACGTGAGCGCACACACATCTTCAAAGCTACAGCTTTGTAAACTTGTCCTTATAACACCTTCATGTGTCTTTTCCTAAACGGAGACAATACATTTCTTCATTAAATAGTTTTGTCCTTTTTGTTGGCTCTCTGTTGTTTGTGAATAAAATTGCATCAGTTAATTTTGATCTGGGTATATCCTGGCTAATATTTGCCATATACCAGTCTGTTATAATCCAAAACAACTAATCATATATCCTCATTTTACTCAGAAATTAGGTATAATTCAGGTAAATGAGGTCTGTTGTCCATGAATGCAAAAATAAGTGTAAAACTAATGAGTGGAATGAAGTTGGATAAAAGGCGTAACACAGAATTGAGTAATAAATGACTTCATGCTTTATGAACTGGTCAATTTTGTTATGCTTGCAACATGTATGACCCGGGAGGACAACAAGTGCATGGTTGACAGGAAGACAACACAAGGGGTAAACCACTAAACCACTTACAGTTTTTCACGATTGCTATGACAATTTCTTCAATACTTTTAACAACTTTCCTAAACTCTTAATGCACCAACACACCTACAACACACAATTGACAAAACAGTTAAGTTCATGCTCAAAATCACACATTGTAAACTAAACTCCCATCACTAATTTCCAGAATACAATAATACACTAACACAACACACCAAGTCTACCAAAACACTGCAAACATGTCTCAAAATCAAATATTTCTTCCAGAACACTAACACATGTTCTCTTCCAACAGGAACATTTAGTCAGTCATAGAACAATGTCATAAAAACACTAATATCAGGTGGAATTACAGGAACTGCATTATTTTATATGTGTCAGATTGGCTCCTTATACAATAGACACTAGATTGTATTGATCATATTGATCATTATGTTTTGCACTGCAGTTTCTGTTGAAGCCTCTCTACATTTGTGTTTTGGTGGTTTAGTAAATGCATTTTGTTTCCTTTGCTGCAGAAATTCAATACAAAAAATGAATGACCATCTCAGAGTAGCTTTATAGAATGTATGGTGTATGAAATGGGGGTGGTGATGGTGCAGTGGATATGACGCATGCCTTTGGTGTGGGAGATCTGGGTTCAATTCCTACTGCGATGCATCAACCAATGTGTCCCTGAGCAAGGCACTTAACCACTAGTTGCTCCAGAGGCGTGTGACCTCTGACATATGTAGCAATTGTAAGTCACTTTGGATAAAAGCGTCAGCTAAATGACATGTAATGTAATGAAAGACAGAAACAGAATTGTCCTGGTACTCGTCTTCCTCTCCCTCATGAAGGCATTTTTCATTCATCTTTATTGTTCCTTTTCCACACAAAATCAGCCCAAATAGGTCCTCTTTTACTGTATGTACTACAGTAACATATGGTTACTGTATGTACTACAGTAACATATGGTCATGTGATTGAAAGAACCTCAACACCTGAGTGTGTTTCCTAGATGGGAATCAGCTGTGATTGATATTTGCATAGCTTCAATCAGCTGTTTCTCAGTAGCAATGGAATAAAATGCAGGGGATATATTTGTGTTTCAGTTTACAATATGAACAGCTGTTCACTGTGACTTTACCCTATACGTTAGGTTTAGAACATGAAGTTATCTGTTCTGACTTACAGTGTGAAAGCATTTGCAAATTGGTCAGTAAAAATCCATTGTTTAGGTCTTGGTTGAGCTTGTGTGTAAAAGAAGTTCAATCATTTTAAATGTGTACAATTGGGCCACATTGCAAAACTCTCATCATATTAGTGAGGAAGCTGCCATGTTGCTTCTCATCCTGAGAGAGAGAGAGAGAGAGAGAGAGAGAGAGAGAGAGAGAGAGAGAGAGAGAGAGAGAGAGAGAGAGAGAGAGAGAGAGAGAGAGAGAGAGACTAAATGTTTTTGGTTGTAACATTCAGCGTTTGCATGATTCTGTGCCATCTGCTGCTGCTCCAACAATACAATGACAGTGAATATTTATATTGCTTACCAGGAGATGTCAGTTATCTTGATCAGAAAAATAATACATTGCAAAGTCAGGACTGGTACCAATTATATTATTTACAACACACACATGCACACAAGCACACAGCAGCACATTGTTATTAGTTATTTAGTTCTTTGAGTTTTATGTTGTTTTGGTGTTATGTTCTAAGCCGTTTGCGCTTTAGTTCACTTGTTCCATTCCATTAAATGACATGTCATTTAGCTGCCGCTTTTATCCAAAGCGACTTACAATTAAGTGAAAGGCAGGGCAACATGTTTTCTTTTAGTGGGGAGGGAAACCGGAGCACCTGGAGAAAACATGCATACACGGGAAGAACATGCAGAAAGGCCCCGGGCCAGCAGGGTCCAACCCAGTACCTTCTTGCTGTGAGGCCACAGTGCTTACCACTGACCATTCCTTATTGTAATTTAACCACACAATATCCATCATGTATTATATTGTAAACTAGTGTTTCAAGGGCTTAGTATGAGCAGTGAACATCTAACAAGCTGGGTGATCCAGGCCCAGGCCCTGCAGTGAGGAGGTCTACCATGCTTACCATGAACTCTGGTCCAGTCTGCAGGGCCTGAGGAGACCAGACCAGAATGGCAGAGTCTCCAGTACACTTTACATTGTTAATTTATGTTCTTCATCACATTGACATGTTCAGTGGCAGCTAATGTTGTCAACCATGTCACATACAATATTCTGCAGAGCAATTTAAAAAAGCCCTTATATTTTTTTCCTTTTTTTTTACTGGCTGGTGTAAGATTAGAGTAAAAGTAGTCAATAATGCCACACATAATGCTAGGGGGATGCAGATATTATTTAAAATGTGATTTAAAAATTATTATAATCCTATTTCTATTTTAAAACAATATCCATTCTTACTCCCTTTGTGGCTATTAATTCATGTTACTCAATTAAATACTTTATATAACCCTAAATAATTGATTGTAGCCTAATCTGACAAGCTACAGGCAAAAGCTAAAGTATCTCGTTCTTCTGGCTGTTATTACAGTTCTCGTACTTTTATTTTGACACGCTAATGTTTTCAGTTACTTTTTCATTTGTATGGACATTGGAAAAACGGGAAAACGGAGCTCATATTTTTGTTTTTTCGTTTTTGGTTTGAAACGAAAAACGAAATATCGACCCGTTTTTTCGTTTTTGGTTTAAAACAAAAAACGGATTATACTTTAGTACCCTGACCGACTGAGACCCCAGAAAGGGCGGGTGTGGAGGAGAAAAGCTGAATGAATGTTTCACTGGTGTTTTCAGTGATATACCGTTTTCTGATTACCTTAGTTTGGACACTTTTGGGCACCGAGATAGTGCCGTTAAAGAAAACACATGAATGATCAGAGAGAGCAACGTCAGTCACCACAACCTTGGAAATGTTCAATGTTGGAGATAATCAAGTCCAGAGTGTGCCCCTTATTGTGTGTGGGTTCCGTCACATGCTGAGTCAGTCCATAGTTCTCAAAAACACAACACAGTTCTTTGGTCCCTCTATCTTGCGGGTTGTCCACACGTTAAAATCACCAGCAATAATTACACAGTCAAAGTTAACACAGATTATAGACAGCAGTTCAGTAAAGTCATCGAAGAAAGCTGCACAGTATTTCGGTGGTCTGTAGATATTTAGAAATATAGCTTGCGGGGAGGACTTTAGCTGAAGAGTCACATATTCAAAAGAAGCAAAATTTCCATAAGATATTTGAGTACAATGGAATGAGTCATTATACAAAATGGCTACTCCACCTCCTTTCGTATTCACTCTATGCTCACTCATAAAACTGAAGTTAGGGGGAGCTGACTCAATGAGAACAGCACCACTGTTATTATGGTCCAACCAGGTTTCAGTTAAAAACATAAAATCAAGATTGTGCTTAATAATAAAATCATTGATTAAAAATTATTTTCCTGCCAAAGACCTGACGTTTAGTAAGGCTAGTGTTAGTGTGTTAAAATAATTATCTGTCTCATTTTTTTAGGCGTTGGCTGACGAGGAATGAATGCTAAATTTGCGAGGTTTTCTGTTAAGTGCTTCTTCTTACTTTTAGCGGATTTATCGTTCTTTTTCTATTACCTATCACAACATAAATTCAGGAAGGATTTAATACACAGGGCCCGGGCTTGTCCTGAAAAGAGTCATGAGTGCCACTAGGCGTGCAACCTGGACCCGGCACATATCAGACAAAGCTTGCTGCATTTTGTACACAAGTATACTTATCAGTCTGGGGAGGAGGAGTTAGCTGCCGTCCTTGGGTGGGCAGTGGTGCCTGCCGTTTTACTTTTGGCCGGGGGAGAATGATGGGAGAAGGAAGGGGGATAAATTTGGTTCCATCAACTACCACTTGCTTCATCTGGTCAGTGAACTCCAACATGGGGCAGGGGTAAAGAGGGGAAAAGGTGAGTGGAGAGAGCGATGGCATGGGCAGGGTATACGGATCCTCAAAGGTGTCAGGGTTGGTGAGGGGGTTTGATGTGTGTTGGACGGTTGAAGAGGGGGGTTGAGATTTCTCATCTCTGCTCTGTGGTCTTCCATGGTCAAATCTTTGCTCAGGCGGGGGCTGTGGTGGATTACTGCCCTGCTTTGTTATGTCTTCCTCTTGTTTTGATTCCTCCTGTCTCGTGTCCTTGGCCGAGGGAGCTGATGTGTGGCGCAGAAAGTAAAGTTGGTTAGAGGTGAACAGCTTTACTCCTGGTTTGTTAAGGAAAAGTCCATCTGCCTTAAAAAGATGTCTGCGCTCCCACAAAATGTTAAAATTGTCAATGAACTGCAGAGAATGAGCGGTACACGCAGTTGAAAGCCATGTGCTCAGTGCCAACAGTCTGCTGAATCTCTCATCTCCTCTTCTGACTGGCGGTAGAGGTCCACTGATAAACACCCTCGCATTTAGGGAGCTGATTGTTTTCAGTAGATCCATGAAGTCCTTTCTCAGCACTTCAGACTGTTGCTTTACAACATCATGTGACCCTATATGCAGTATAATGTTATTCACAGTTGGGTGTGCTGCCACGATATCCGGGATTCTGTTGGCAAAGCCAGACACCATTTCTTTGGGAAAACAAACTTTTTACATCTTTTACAGCAGTCACCCACAATCACAGTTTGAGGCCCAGTCGTTAGCTTTCCCTGTAGCTTTTTACTTTTTGAATTGCTCTCAGTCCCTACCCTGCCGTGTGACAATGAGAAACAATCCAGGTCAGATGAAGGTCCAGGGTCCTGCTGCAGTGGAGCAAATCTGTTACCAACTTGTAGATTCGGTTGTTGGGGAGGCATTTTGTTGCTAATTCTCCCTTTTGCAGCTGTCCACGGCTGTGTCCTACTAAGTACAGGGGTTGAAGAGGCGCTCTGCCTGGATGGTAATGCAGGCCAGCCGGTCATATCACAAATCTCAGGGCGCTGTGCCCTGCCTGTTAGTCGTCCTCCCACTTCCCAGGAAGATTTACTCTTAGGCTTTGCACCGAAAGAGTTCCCGGGAGGACTACCACTTGTTGATTTATTATCCGCTACACAGTCCTCCTGTTTCTTTGTAGTCTTGTTGGTGCTAATTAGCCATGTGTTAGCATGCTTTTGTCCATTGTTTTGGGTCCATGGTAAAGTGGTTTCATTACCACATGATGTGTTCACCTCCACATTTACTTCTAACTGTTGAATTTTGGTTTCCAGAACAGCAATCTTCTGAAGGAGTTTGTAGTAGTCATCCACGGAGAAGGGAGGCATCTTGCTGCTAATTAGCTTTAGCTAAGTACCACGTTTCCAGTCACTGCAGTACAGGCTTGAGCTATTGGTAGGCCACGCTCACGAAGAAAAATGATTAAATATGGCAATAGCCTACTATGTCTACAAAAAGTGTATAGTCAAGTGATTTATAAGTATCCAAGAGCCGCTGCTCATAGTTTCTCTCAGAGGAAAAGCAAGATTATCAGCAGAAATATGCAAGCAGAGGCAGGAGCAAGCAGCAAAGCGTCTGCACTGTAAGAAGCAGGAAGTGTACAAGTACACATTCAACACATTGTTTTATCATGGCTTCTGAATATGAAGCAATGACTGGTGTTTAAGAAGACATTCAACCTTTTTTTTTGCCTCCTGGGGGAAAATTCAGTTCCTCCCGATCCAGCCAGTTATAATTTATTCATTAAAAGCCGTTATCTGATTATCTCCATTAATCAGCGTTGTGTGTTCCTGTAAACAGAGCGTGAGGACAAAGTGGTGATCCACCTGAACTTGTTTCCAGCTCCTCACGCCTGCAGCGCAATAGAAGAGCCAGCAAGATTTGGGTTTTTTGAGCGAGTGCGGGCGTCGATTAAGAATTTATAATGTAAGGAGTGGGGATGGATAGGGCCCGTGTAACAGGGGATGCTGAACAAAACAAGCCTGTGCCAAACATGGAGCCAAGCCTCTCCTCGAGTCCATGAATAATGTAGCAGAGGAAAACACTACATTCTGTCGTCGCACCGCAGCAGTAAACACACAATTAACATAATAACACACACACACCCATGCAAACCAGACAGTGGAAGGTGTGCCCTCGCCGTACAGGGTAGTACTAATTGTGACTAAGCACTGCAAATGAACTGGGTTAGATACAGGTGAAGACAAACATCAGAATATAGTATGAACTTTATTCCTTCTCTTTGTTGGTCCTCTTTGAAAACTTTTAGTTTACCCTGCTTTGAAAATCTGTCCTCTAAAAAGTATCTTTGTTCTATATTTATCCTAATGCCCTCATTCTTATGCAGTCCAGGCCTTCTCATAGAGTTCCTTATTCAGTACTTATTTGAATGGGATTTTCAAGGCTGCTCTCCTCCCACTGCAAGTGCAGGACTTTGGTTATCATCACTCGGCGGTGCTGTAGTATCACTGATGTTCTCATTTATTTGTGTCAATTAAGGCATTAGCCCTTCAAACACGGTCAAATTTGTGGCAGGGTCAAATCCTCTTAGTCGGGGTCTGTAGGTTTTTTGTTTACATCTCTGAGGTACCACATCTTACCTAAATATCAAACGATCACTTGTATTTGTCACATGAAGAATCGTACAAGGTTCAATTTCAAATGCAATCCCATCAGCTCCTTCAACCTGTGCATGATTCATCATGAAGCAGAATGTGGGGTTTAGCCTAGTTTTATGTTTATCTCTTTTCTTTTTTCCTTTCTTTCATCTGTTCTCTAATATGAACCACAGGTCTAAAACTGTGATAATGCATAGTTTGATTTGTTTGTAAAGGTTAAGGCATCTTCGATTACCTACCTGCATCTTCCCAATAATCAACACACCTTTAAAGCTGTAGTCTTTAAGATTTTAGATTTAATTTTCAGTAGCTACTTTATCAGAAATACAACAGGAAAGCAATTGTGTCTGTGTACAGTGCAACTAAACAAATTGTGGCTGCTCCTTGTTCCATTTCTCACTTGACAAAATAAGAAATGATCCGCTGACGAATAAATGGCAAAAATTATTGTTCACTTGTTTTGTAAATAATTTTTTTGTGATCAACAATTTTTTATTAGAAAAGATTGAAATGTTACATTTACAGTCACATTGACTTTGAACATACACACCACAAACCACAGTACGACACTCAATACATAGCTCATGAGAGATAAAAGCGAGATAGTGAAGGAGATGAGAGATAGCAGTTACAATGTCAATATTAACTAGTAAGTATAAAGCATTCCCCAGGAAAAATAAAATAAAAAAATAAAAACACTCACAAATCTGCATTCAGGTCAGAATATTCTGTTTCACAAGGTGGTCTTGGATGGACAGTGTAATCCATGACCATGCCTGGATGGTTGTTAGTTTGGCCTTGTTGAGGCGTGCAGTTGTACACTCAAGAGAAGTAATATACTGGTAGGCAGTTAGCCAGTATTGTGTTAAGGGTAGATTAGGGCGGAACCAAAGCCTTAAGATGGTCTTTTCTGCTGCCGTAAGCCCTGCCCTCTACATTGGTTGAGAGTGAGGGATAGCTGTGAATCATCATTAAAAAGGCAGAGAAAGAGACTAGGTTGTATGACAACATCCAGTAGTGATGACATTATAGAAAATGCATCAGTCCAGAAGCATCTGACTGGGGTGCACTCCCAAAACATGTGCATTGTTGTGCCAAGTGCCTGATCTGGGCAGTGAGTGCCTTTAGGATTAATTTCATTTTGAAGCATTTCAATAGGGTAGCATATGCCCGATGTATCAGCTTGAAGTGTATGAGTTGATGCACAAGATTTTTTGAAGCACTACTCAGGTTTTCCCCATATATTTTCCCATAATGGAACTGGGCCCAATGTTTTCAATTCCCTTTCCCACACCCTTTCTACAGCTAGGTGTCCCGAATGGTGAAGGAGTATCGCATTGTAAATGACTGTTAACATCCCTCTGGAGTTTTGTGTGGGTCTGACCTAGTGCTGGGCGGTATACCGGTTCATACCGAAAACCGGTGTATATTTTCGTCACGATGTTCATTTTTAATATACCGCCATACCGGTGTGTTTAATAACACAACGTCCGGAACAAACGTTACGCTGCGCCGCACGACACTGTTGCGGACTGACCCTTTAAAATGCTGCACTTCTAAGCAGCGACGGTAAACAGCAGTGCACCAGAGGGACGTCACACGGAAGATGGATGCTGCAGAAGTAATGACACAGACGAACTTGTGCCAAAAAAAGGAGCCGCCGGGTCTGTTGTTTGGAGGTTTTTTGGTTTCCAAAAATCCGACGTTGACCAAACAATCGTTTTATGCAAGTGCTGTCGGGCTAAAATAGTTGCGAAAGGCGGCAACACGAGCAATTTGCTCCACCACCTCAGCTGCAAACACGTCTTGGAGTATCAAGAATGTATGAAATTAAAGTCAGCAGGCTCAGCGCCCTCCACATCAGCAGGTAACACGGGGAAAGCAAAAGAAAAGTCGAGCCAAATGTCACTTAAAGACGCGTTTGCTAGAGGGACTTGCTATGACAGAAAAAGCAGATTACAAACTCCATCACCAACCACCTAGCTAAAGACATGGTCCCGCTTAATACAGTGGTGAGTAATGAGTCAATTAAGTCAATTTACTGCAGTAATTCCTCTCTCAACGAGTAGAAAATGCATTGAACATCTGAATATGCATGAAAAAAAACCCCGTCAAAAACCGGAAAACCGGCATAATTTTGAAAAAAAACGTGATTTCTTCTCCATGGGGTGCTACGGAATCTGCTGAGCCCAGGGCACTCCGTAAGCCTTCATAGCAGATCTCAGCCTAAGATAGAGGAAATTGTTGTACCTGGCAGATCAAAGTTGTTTTTTTATGTCTAAAAATTGGCTCAGTGCTGAATTGTCAAATAAATCGCCCGAAGACAGTGACTCCTTTACGAGCCCAACATGGAAATACAAATAGCTTCCCACCTGACTGAAAGTTATAATTGTTCCATAATAGGGAAGTTTAATGAAATATACTTGTTACACCCAGCATTTTTTGCGGTTTTTATCCAGACATTAAGGGAATTGACTATGATAGTCCCATAACATAACTGGATATTTTTGCGACCTGTGCCTGTATAAAGTAAGTCCTGGTGTGGTTTAACACGTGCCGCCTCTATTGCCCACCATGGGATTTGTGAATCCTGGTGTCTCCACACCTGCAATTACCTAATTTGGAAGGCACAGTAATAGAAATTCAGATTAGGGACCTCCAGTCCTCCTGTAAGCCTCCTTCTTTGTGAAGTTTTTAATTTAATTCTGCCGTGTTTTCCACCCCAGATAAATTGTGACATGAGAAAGTGCATTTCAGAAATAAATTTAGGTGGAGGAGCAACTGGAATCTAGCCTGACAAGCCAGACCCACATCAAGATGTTGGACCTGGGAACTCACCATTGACAGGGCTCAATCCGAGGGGCGGGATAAATGGTTGTCTTTCAAACTCCCTGTGCATGCAATAGGATAGCGCTACAACCAACCAGAGCAACGAAGAAGGTAGCAGAGCTAAACTTTTGCCGTATCCGGTCGGCAAAACTCCGAACACATCTTCCTTTTTTAAGAATGACTTCAGTGCCGTTCTTTGTTCTTTTCTCAAAGAAAAGCTGAACTCCAGGTCTTCCAGAAGACCGCTGTTCGCCAGCAGCAGCAGCAGCCATAAGCCCGCCCACCGACTATACACGATGTGATTGGCCCCCCAAAAATGTGGGTTTTCCAGCTCGCAAGCCAACGGAGAGTGCCTAGACTGACCCTGGCTGCAAATTAAATTTGCTGCCGCTAGGGTGCGTCTAGATTTCTAGGCTAACTGGAATCATGAAGAACAGAAAATGTACACAGGGCGAGATATTCATTTTGATAGATGAAATTCTGCCTTGCATCGAGACTTGAAGAGAGCCCCATCTCTTTAGATCCTGTTGTACTTTATTTTTTTTATACCATAAAAGTTTTCATTAACAATTTTATGAAGATTAGGATAAATCTCTATGCCAAGGTAGGTGAAGGACATACAGATAGGGACGTTGGCTGGTAGCTGAGCATTCTTAGCTGCTGAATTCAAAGAGAAAATGGCAGATTTAAACCAGTTTATTTTACATTCTGACATATTGTGAAAATATTTGAAGAGTCGTAACATGTGGTAAGGATTCCTGAATATTAGAGAGGAAAAGAAGGCAGTCTTCAGCATACAGCGAAAGATAGTGTCTACAGTGGTCTAAAGTTGAAGGGGATATTCAATTCAATTCAATTTTATTTATAGTATCAAATCATAACAGGAGTTATCTCAGGACACTTTACAGATAGAGTAGGTCTAGACCACACTATCATTTACAAAGACCCAACAATTCCAGTAATTCCCCCAAGAGCAAGCATTCAGTGCAACAGTGGCGAAGAAAAACTCCCTTTTAGGAAGAAACCTCAGACAGACCCAGGCTCTTGGTAGGTGGTGTCTGATGGTGCTGGTTGGGGGTGTGATGAACAGTGGCAATAACAGTCACAGTAAAGATAATGAAACAGTGACTAGAAATAGTGGTTGTAGTAATTCATGTTATATCAGGGCACTGCGGGGTGTTACAGGATGTAGCATGGCACAGCAGAGCATAGCTGGACGTAGCAGGATACAGCAGGACACTACAGGGCACTGCGGGGCACCGCAGAGCGTAGCAGGGAGCAGCACGGCATAGGGACAGAAAAGCAGGTAGGCCGGGCTAGGCGGATGCTGCAACTCCTCACTCCCTAACTATAAGCTTTATCAAAGAGGAGAGTTTTAAGTTTACTCTTAAATGTGGTGACAGTATTCTGCCTCCCGAACCCAGACTGGGAGCTGGTTCCACAGGAGAGGAGCCTGATAGCTGAAGGCTCTGGCTCCCATTCTACTTTTAGAGATTCTAGGAACCACAAGTAACTCGGCATTCTGGGAGCGCATTGCTCTAGTGGGACAGTAAGGTACTATGAGCTCTTCTAGATATGATGGTGCTTTACCATTTAGAGCTTTGTAGGTCAGGAGGAGAATTTAAAATTCAATCCTGGATTACAGGAAGCCAATGCAGAGAAGCTAATACAGGAGAAATATGATCTTTTTTCTTAGTTCTTGTCAGAACACGAGCTGCAGCGTTCTGGATCAGCTGGAGAGTCTTAAGGGACTTATTTGAGCAACCTGATAGTAAGGAATTACAGTAGTCCAGCCTGGAAGTAATGAATGCATGGACTAGTTTTTCGGCATCATTTTGAGACAGGGTGTGCCTATTTCTGGCAATGTTATGAAGATGAAAAAATGCTGTTCTTGAGGTTTGTTTTAAGTTGGCGTTGGAGGATATATCTTGACCAAAAATAACTCCTAGATTTCTGACAGTAGTGCTGGAGGCCACGGCAATACCATCCAAGGTAGCTATATCTTTAGATAGAAAGCTTTGAAGTTGTTTAGATCCCAGCACAATAACGTCTTCTGTTTTGTTTGAGTTTAGCATCAGAAAATTGTGGGTCATCCATGATTTTATATCTGTAATACATGCTTGAAGTTTAGCTAACTGACTGATTTCGTTTGGCTTGATTGATAAGTATAATTGGGTGTCATCCGCATAACAGTGAAAGTTAATTGAGTGTTTCCTAATAATATTGCCTAGAGGAAGCATATATAAGGAGAATAGAATTGGTCCAAGCACTGAGCCTTGTGGAACGCCATGGTTAACTTTAGCGTACTTGGAGGATTTATCATTAACATTAACAAATTGAGATTGATCAGAGAAATAGGACTTAAACCAGCTCAGTGCGATTCCTTTAATGCCAACTAAATGTCCCAGTCTCTGTAACAGGATGGTATGGTCAATAGTGTTGAATGCAGCACTAAGATCTAGTAAGACAAGTATGGAGACAAGTCCTTTGTCTGAAGCAGTTAGAAGGTCGTTAGTAATTTTCACCAGTGCCGTCTCTGTGCTATGATGCTTTCTAAATCCTGACTGAAAGTCCTCAAATAAACTATTGCTATGTAGAAAATCACATCACTGATTGCCGACTACCTTCTTGGAGAGAAAGGCGAGATTAGATATAGGTCTATAGTTGGCTAAGACCTCAGGATCGAGGGTGGTTTTTTTCAGAAGAGGTTTTATCACAGCTACTTTAAATGACTGTATTACATAAGGCAAAGCAAGGCAAGGCAATTTTATTTGTATAGCACATTTTCAGCAGCAGTGCAATTCAAAGTGCTTTTAATATAACCTGATATTACATTGCTGTCTCTAATGGCCTGCGCCAGAGGCTCTAAAGACAAGGCAAACAATAGAGGTGAGCATGGACAGCCTTGCCTTGTTCCTCTGTGTAAGGTAAAGGCTGCAGATTGAAAGGTACCAGTGAGGACAGAGGCTGTGGCCACTGTATAGAGTTTTTATCATAGAGATATACTTTGGACCAAAATCAAATCTTTCCAGGACCATCCAAAAATACCCCCATTTGAGGTGGTCAAATTATTTTTCTGCATCAAGCGAGAAAACAGCACATTATTCTTCAAGGGAGTCAGCAACATCAATAATATGAAAGAGCCTTCTGATGTTATCAGATGCGAATCTCTCTTTAAGGAATCCTGTTTGCCCACTACAGTTTCCATATGAGTGACCAGCACCTTAGAATACATTTTCATATCTCCGCAAATCAGTGAGATAGATAGAGATATTTGATTTCGCCCTGAAGATCAGTCTGGAAACCTGTACGTTTAATTCTCCTGCTTCAGTTCACAATTTTGCAGGAACCAATCAGAAACTGGCTTGTCCACCTTGCGCGCTTTTGGATAAAGTATGTGTTTAACACGATGATGATAGAGAAACAACGGCAAGTAGCTTCTTGTTTACATTCAACAAGCCGGCCACCGAAGCGCAGCAAACGTTGATGCCGCTGTCGCTGCTACATCGCCCGGATCGTTGGTCTGATTGGTTGAAGGACTATCCAATTGCGTCATTTGAACTATGCCCGTTGATCTTGTGCATTGAAAATACAGAGCAGACTCCCCAGACCAATGCTCAATCTTAAATCTACTGAGCTTGGTCTGGTGATAGCCAGACCTGCTTGGACGGTCACCATCATAGTAGTATCTTTGCTTTGTTCTATGCGATATAAACTGCTTTTTCAAGGGATATACTTTGGTATTCCCCTGTAAGTGCAGTGAGTAGGTTTATGTTGGTTACTGAGGGCGTTAATTGTTCTTGCTTTATTCGTGTAATCTGTCTCTCAATGTCATTAAGCCGTTCAGAATGCAATTTAGAAGAAAAGCCAATACATATACCCCTTATGAAAGATTTAGCTGACTCCCACAATGTTTGAGCATTGGTGCAGATTTCTTTGTTGTGATTGATAAATTCGTTAAGCTGTTCTTTCATATGTGTTAAAAAGGCCTTATTACTGAGGAGAGAATCATTGAACCTCCACCTGTGCACTTTTGGGTGAATAACAATTGGTGTCAGTGTACACATAACTGGGGCATGGTCAGAAAGTAAGATGGGCAGCATATTAACATGACTAATGTTATTTATGATTGATGGACTGATAAATATATAACCAGTTCTGGAGGATGAGCCGTGGCGACCAGAGTAGAAAGAGTATGCCTTAACTTTATCATGGCGGAGACTCCAGGGATCCACTATGTTTAGTTCT
The DNA here is from genome assembly GCA_023631565.1 of Gymnocephalus cernua. Classification (NCBI taxonomy): domain Eukaryota; kingdom Metazoa; phylum Chordata; class Actinopteri; order Perciformes; family Percidae; genus Gymnocephalus; species Gymnocephalus cernua. The sequence continues at coordinate 33,416,510 of CM042437.1, read as the reverse complement.
GCCAGGAATAATCTGAGAGACAGTGATGAGGGAAGCAGTGTGGTAGAAGATGTACTACTGGACTTATCCAATTCTGGTCACACTGTTGCATTAAAATCACCTGCTATAATACTATGACAGTCACGGTATCTCAACAAAGAATCACTGATGGAGGGTAAAAAATTAACATCAAATATGTTTGGCGCATAAATGTTGGCTAACAAAATCTTTGCATAATTAATAGCAAGTAGAACATACACAAATCTACCGTTATTATCTTTGCTATTGTCCACCACTACTTATTGTAATTTTCTTTCTGCAAGAATTAGCACACCTCTTGACTTGGAAGAGGCACACGAGTGAGCTATAACTTTGTAGTGTTTGTTTTGGAACCGCTGTATGTTATTTTCTGTCAGGTGCATTTCCTGAATCAATGCGATAGATACTTGCTTATGTCGGTGAAATTCTAGGCAGCGAGTGCGCTTAATGGGCGAGTTTAAACCTAAAAAAATTCCAGCTGATAATATTCAAGTTGGTCATCTAATTAGCATAACACTTGAAATACAGAGCAGTCGGGAAAAAAAGACCCACAAATAAAAAGACAACACAAATTAAGGGCAATGCACGCAGTAAGAGCAGACTCTCATAGAGCCCAAGGATTGCAACAACACACGCCATAACCATTCCAGTTACGTGGACATGCAAAGCAGTCCCCAACAAGCCTTAACGTTACTGATACTTCCCGTATAGAAATACAAATAAACGCATAACGTTGCAGTCGGGGCAATCATACCGATCAACCGATCAAAGGCGATAGACTGAAAAATAGGCTGAGTTCTTCGAAGACTTTGAGCAGTCTATAAATTAATGTTAGATAGCTAAAGGAATGTTATTTACTGCTCAAGTGATACTGATTAATAAAACGAACGAAAAATATACCAAGAAGTACAAGCTTACATGACACTAGGCTAGCTTAGAGGCTATTGCGGAGAGGATGCCTCCATCTCATCTGGTTCCTGTAGCTGTGAAACTCCACAGAGTTCTAGACTGGAGGTCCTCTGAAAAGTGTTACGAAGAAAGTTCTCTGCGTTGGATGGCGTATCAAAGTTGAGGCTTTTCCCCTGGAAAGTAACCTTAAGATGGGCTGGGTAACACAGAAACGGCTGTAATCCAAGCAAGGTCATTTTCTTGTAGATTGGTTAAAAAGCTTTTCTCTTGGTGGTCATATCTTTGCTGTAGTCGGGAAAGAACAGCAAGTCATGGTCAGCATGCTTAATCGTTTGGGCCCTGGCTCCCTTCAGAATTGCCTGGCGATCGTTATAGTCCAGTAGCTTGAAGATCAATGTACATGGATGGTTGTCGTTAGCATCCTTCTCTGTGCTGTAAAGTCTATGGGCTCGCTCTATGCAGACAGGTCGGCCTTGCAACGCTGGTATCATTGTAGGTTTGTCAATTGTCATCGTCATTTGTAGTCAGAAAGCCGGCGGGATCGAATCCTTCCTCACCCTCCTTCAGCCCCATCAGTCTGAGGTTAGACAATCGGCTGTGGTCTTCCATCTGGGTCAGTTTAGAAGTGAGATCGCTAACTTGTTGGTGGAGGCCGTTAACCTGGTGCTTGCTAGCCCTCAGTGCAGCTTGTAGCTAGTCAACTTTAGCAGTGTTATTTTGAATAGCCTTTTGAGAAGTATCCACATCTTTGGCTAATACACCCATGGTATCCTCCACATGCTGTATTTGAGTTTTTAGTTCTGCTAATTGCGGGATTAAGATGCTATTAATGGCTTCCTTTACAGTGGTCTGTATCATCAGGTTGAGGGCACTCTGTTGTTCTTTCAGCTCCATATTCACTGCTGTGGCAATTGCATTGTCCAGGTCCTCCTTCGGCATGCTTATCATCGTTTTTTTCTTTAATGGTGACATGCTGTCCCCTTCTCGCCTCCCGTCTTTCCTTGTGCCATGATGTCTCAACTTTAAACTAGGTTGGTTGATTTTATTAAACAAAATGTTAAGTTTAAGGTGTTGAGGAAGAGCTAGTAAGCTGCACGTGCATCGCAGACCAGCGTCAACCCATAAGTCGTAAGTCGTAAACGCATTTTAGGTGAACAATCACTGTTGGTGCTAACCACAGTGACAAATACATTTGTTTCCTGCCTCTTCTTCACAATGAAAGCCATCCTGTGTTTTGCCAAAAAACACTTTTAACGTGAACCACCAGCAGATAGAGCGAACAGTAAACATTAAGGCTGTTATCAATAAGATAAAATTACAAACAGTAACGCAGGATAACATGTAAGCCTCGTTTCCTGTGAATGCCTCCTGTGTGTGAGGGCTGTTTGAATCCAGCTTGGGAGTGGCGGACTCCCAAAAAACATCTATAAATACAGGAAATTACAGAAAGTAAATACAATGAATGGCCATTGCTGAAAAAAAAATGCAGACCGTAAGTAGTATCACAAACTTTAGTTGTTTGATTTTGTGAAAATATGAATGATTCACAGTGTTAGCTTTCTCAGGAGACTCTGGCTAGTGAGCAGGCCATGACAAAGAGACACTATATGGATAGAATATCTTACCATAGTTACACTGACAGGAATCTTGTCCCCTCTGGGAGCATTGATTGACACACAGTGGGCTGTTTGGAGCATGTATCTGGGTCCTGCAGCCCCTGGAGTGTACTTTGGCCTGGATTGGAAGTTTTGGAAGGATTGGTAATGAGAAGGTAGATGTATTGTGGCCTTGCGGATTGAGATGGATGGCAAAGTGTGTTAGGTTAGGTCTTGTATATGTAGACCTAGGCTGGAGTTCCCATGGGGAGCCAACAAAGGTCAATGGTGTTTGGGATCGCATGAGGAGTCAGTTGTGTGTTCTCCAGTGCACCTCTCTCTCTCTCTCTCTCTCCCTCTCTCTCTCTCTATCTCTCTCTCTCTTTTTTGCTCTCTTTCCCCCCCCCCCCCTGCCCTGGGACCAGGGGCTGAGGGCTGTCTATAGAAGGTCATGGCGATAAGGTGGAATGCTGTTCTGCTGTGGAGATAGAGAACTGCCGCAATCACTGCCACGTCAGTGGAAAGGCCTTTAAATATCTGCTCCTCGATGAGGAGGGGAGGTGAGGACACATCCTGCCAATTGCTCCCTTGGTGCATTGTAAAAACTAAAATCTCAACAAGTCATTTAATTTTATTTCATTTTTAAAGTTTGTTTTCCTGATACAATATGAGCATGTCTGCTATTTCTCCCCAAATAAAATCCAGGCTTTCCTCTTAAAAGAGCCTTTTAGAATAATGTAATTTCATTGTATGTATGTTGGGACCCCCTTGAAAACGAGATGATACATCTCAAGGGGTTTATCCTAATATTGGATCAGACTGTGAGATGTTGCCTAGATCAAGAAACTTAAATATTTAGATATGATTCGATGCAGAAATAGTGTCCAACAGCCACTCAGTAAGATACAGAGTACAGTAAACACATTATAAGAAGCCATATGAAATACATTATTGAAAAAGTAAGATCTCATTGCTTCAAAATCACTGTTGGGACTAAAAGTCTCATTTCAAACAGGCTCTCTGTCCGATTTATAAAATGCCTGGTACCAGAAACTGGTAGGAAAAAAACATGAGATGCAAATTTTGAGGGATATTCGATTATTGGGCATGTTAACAATCAACAGTCAGTTAATCATTAAACGTGCATGTTTCACAAAAATAATTAATAACACTAGCATTGCCTATAATCACTGCAAAATCTGCATAAATTAGGTATTTGTGCAAATAAACTAAATTTAGATGATTAAAGAAAGATAATGCTGTCACTATAAATCGCAGTGGTCCAATGCCTTTTTTTCGTCAATGAACGGAAAAACAAGTTTAACATATTTTATATAGCAAAGAGTGCTGCGTAACGTCCAGGCTTTATTGTAGGACATAAATTGTATTAGATTAAACAAGATGGTATAATCTAGCACTTAATACTGTAGACAGTCTGACTCATTTGTCCTGTATCAACACAAAATGTTGTAGCCTTCAACTGCATATAGCTGTTACTACTAAACATGATGTAGGTTTCACCGATCTCCACTCTTACCAGACCAGGGAATCTTTGAACATTTCACATCCACCAGTTGGATTTACAACCAAAGAGGGGGAACATCGCTTAGAAGTCAAGTCAATTTTTTTATATAGCCCAACATCACAAATTTGCCTCAAGGGGCTTTACAATCTTTACAGCATACAACACCCTCTATATTTACAGAACAAGCTCCGCAAAACTCGTTAACGTGTTAAAAAAAATGGAAGAAGACTCAAGAAGAGGAAGAAGGGATCCCTCTCATTAGATGGAAAGCCATGTAATAGATGTTGCGTGTACAGAATTGACTAACATAGTAAAATTTCCATAAGGACAATCAGGATGACAAAATTATAGAATTTAAACATATACAGTAGAATAGATCTGGGAGGACGTAAAGCAACCTCAGATCAGGGCATCCTTACCAGATGCCCGAACCACCTCAACTGGCTCCTTAGTAAGGACTTAACCACGGCAAATCGTTTATTTTGTGGAAAAAATACGTTTTGGACTATTGGATTGTATGAGTTCGGCAATCGATTCATGTGGTCTTCAAGCAGAAATCAGGAAATAACCAGAGGTATGGATTAACACAACTTTTCTGCCTTTCTGTCACATCTACTGCAGTCAGATTCGCTGTGTTCCCTCGGAAGGAATAACTGCACATGGGTAGGCACTTGTAATGATATTTTGAGCATATTTAGAGGCTAAAAACACGTTTAAAACTTGCCCGGTTTATGCCTGTTAGGTGCTAGAGTGAGTAGGGGGATAACACGGTGTAAGCAGCACCGATTGGTTTCGTTTTTTTCGCTACTGACAGCACAAACAAATTTACAAACAACAGAGCTACGGGTTGAAATCGACCGGAATTCTCCTTTAAGTGGTGATAAGTGAAGCCAATGTGGAAGTGCCTTGATACTGCATTCTATCTAATATCCAGCAATGGGTGACTCCATTGGTTGCAAAACGAAGTCTGATTGTATACAAGTCTATGAGAAAATGACAATAATTCTCACTTGATTTATTATATCAGTGAACATTTTCATAATGCCTTTATGGCCTCTGTCACTAATTTAATTTCTCCTTCAATATAGCATGATGTTCATTTTGTAAAGTATGGTCCCATTTATTTTAAAATACAACCCCAAATCAGAAAAAGTTGGGACAGTATGGAAAACTCAAATAAAAAAAGAAAGTAGTGATTTCTAAATGTACTTTGACTTGTATTTAATTGCAGACAATACAACAGCACATACAGTGGGGCAAAAAAGTATTTAGTCAGCCACCAATTGTGCAAGTTATCCCACTTAAAAATATGAGAGAGGCATGTAATTTTCATCATAGGTACACTTCAACTATGAGAGACAAAATGAGAAAAAAAATCCAGAAAATCACATTGTAGGATTTTTAATGAATTAATTGGTAAATTCCTTGGTAAAATAAGTATTTGGTCACCTACAAACAAGCCAGATTTCTGGCTCTCACAGACCTGTAACTTCTTCTTTAAGAGGCTCCTCTGTCCTCCACTCGTTACCTGTATTAATGGCACCTGTTTGAACTTGTTATCAGTATAAACGACACCTATTCCACAACCTCAAACAGTCACACTCCAAACTCCACTATGGCCAAGACCAAAGAGCTGTCAAAGGACACCAGAAACAAAATTGTGGACCTGCACAAGGCTGGGGAGACTGAATCTGCAATAGGTAAGCAGCTTGGTGTGAAGAAATCAACTGTGGGAGCAATTATTAGAAAATGGAAGACATACAAGACCACTGATAATCTCCCTCGATCTGGGGCTCCACGCAAGATGATAACAAGAACGGTGAACAAAAATCCCAGAACCACACAGGGGGACCTAGTGAATGACCTGCAGAGAGCTGGGACCAAAGTACCAAAGGCTACCATCAGTAACACACTACGCCGCCAGGGACTCACATCCTGCAGTGCCAGACGTGTCCCCCTGCTTAAGCCAGTACATGTCCAGGCCCGTCTGAAGTTTGCTAGAGAGCATGTGGATGATCGAGAAGAGGATTGGGAGAATGTCAGATGAAACCAAAATAGAACCTTTTGGTAAAAACTCAACTAGTCGTGTTTGGAGGGGAAAGAATGCTGAGTTGCATCCAAAGAACACCATCCCTACTGTAAAGCATGGGGTTGGAAACATCATGCTTTGGGGCTGTTTTTCTGCAAAGGGACCAGGACGACTGATCCGTGTAAAGGAAAGAATGGATGGGGCCATGTATCATGAGATTTTGAGTGAAAACCTCCTTCCATCAGCAAGGACATTGAAGATGAAACGTGGCTGGGTCTTTCAGCATGACAATGATCCCAAACACACCGCCCGGACAACGAAGGAGTGGCTTCGTAAGAAGCATTTCAAGGTCCTGGAGTGGCCTAGCCAGTCTCCAGATCTCAACCCCATAGCAAATCTTTGGAGGGAGTTGAAAGTCCGTGTTGCCCAGCGACAGCCCCAAAACATCACTGCTCTAGAGGAGATCTGCATGGAGGAATGGGCCAAAATACCAGCAACAGTGTGTGGAAACCTCGTAAAGACTTACAGAAAACGTTTGAACTCCATCATTGCCAACAAAGGGTATATCACAAAGTATTGAGATGGACTTTTGTTATTGACCACTTATACTTATTTTCCACCATAATTTGAAAATAAATTCTTTAAAAATCCTACAATGTGATTTTTTTTTCTTCCTCATTTTGTCTCTCATAGTTGAAGTTTACCTATGATGAAAATTACAGGCCTTTCTCATCTTTTTAACTTGCACAATTGGTGGATGACTAAATACTTTTTTCGCCCCACTGTAATTTAATGTGTTCCTCATGATTTCTATTGTTTTTTATTTTTTCAAAAAAACAAAATTCCTATTTTGGTTCTTGCAACACATTTCAAAAAAAGTTGGAACAGTAAAGCATTTACCACTTTGTAATGTTGCCATTTCTTTTCACAACACTTAAAAGATGTTTAGGCACTGAAGACACCAAGTGATGAAGTGTTTCAAGTGTAATTTTGTCCCATTCTTGCTGCAAACAAGTCTTAAGGTGGGCAACAGTACGGGGTCTTCATTGTCGCATTTTGCGCTTCAAATGCGTACACATTCTCTATTGGAGACAGGTCGGGACTGCAGGCAGGCCAGTCAAGTACCCGTATCCTCTTCCTCCGCAGCCAGGACTTTGTAATGTATGCAGAATGTGGTTTTGCATTATCTTGTTGAAAATGCATGGACGTCCCTGGAAAAGATGTCTTTTTGAAGGCAGCATATTGTGCTCCAAAATCTCTATGTACTTTTCAGCATTAATGGTGCCATCACAGAAGTGCAAGTTACCTTTGCCAAGGGCACTGACACAACCCCATACCATGACAGACCCTGGCTTTTGGACTTGTTGCTGGTAACAGTCTGGATGATCCTTTTCTTCTTTGGTCCGGAATACACGGCGTCCATTTCTCCCAAAAAATACCTGAAATACTGATTCATCTGACCACAGTACATGTTTCCACTGTGTGATGGTCCATCCCAGATGCCTCCAAGCCCAGAGAAGTCAACGGCGCTTCTGGACACTGTTAACATAGGGCTTCCGTTTGGCACAGTACAGTTTTAACTGGCATTTGTGGCTGTAACTACATATTGTGGTACTTGACAAAGGTTTGCCAAAGTAGTCCTGAGCCCATGTGGTGATATCGCTTATAGATGAATGACGATTCTTGATGCAGTGCCGCCTGAGTGATCGGAGATCACGGTTGTTCAGCTTAGGCTTGCGCCCTTGTCCTTTACGCACCGAAATTCCTCCATATTCCTTGAATCTTTTAATGATGTTATGCACTGTTGAAGGTGAAATAAGCAAATGTCTTCCTATCTTTCTTTGAGGAACATTGTTTTTAAACATTTCAATAATTTTCTAACGTATTTGTTGGCAAACTGGCGATCCTCGGCCCATCTTTGCTCCTAAAGGACTAGACCTTTCTTGGATGCTGCTTTTGTACCAAATCATAATTACAATCACCTGTTGACATCACCTGTTTTAAATCACATCATTATTTAACCATTTTACCTGATTACTAGCCCTAAATTGCTCCTGTCCCAACCTTTTTTGGAATGTGTTGCAGGTCTGAATGACAGGAAAGGATGTATATTTACAAATGAAATTAAGTTGACCAGACAAAACATGAAATATTTTGTGTTCACATTGTCTGCAATGAAATACAAGTCAAAGTACATTTAGAAATCAATATTTTCTTTGTTTATTTGTGTTTTTCATACTGTCCCAACTTTTTCTGATTTGGGGTTGTAGATGATAAAGTAGGGGATGCTTTAGGGTGACCTGTCAATCAGGACAGAGGCTTAGAAAAGCTAACCATGGCACATTAAAATAGCCGTGAACTTGTTTTAGGGTTTTGTCCATGTTTTGACCCTCTCACTGTGGGTTTTCACTTTATGTAAGTCAATTGGAACATTTTGTTCAGCATTTGGTAGCCCCTTGCCAACCAAAGCTGGCTAGCTTGTGCTAGCGTTATAGCAGTATCTAAGGGAAACTCTGCTGATTTCCAACCAGCAGCTATCACAGTGACCACCAGGGCTGGACTGGCCATCGGGCATACCGGGCATTTTCCCGGTGGGCCGACGCACTTTTGGGCCGAATCGCTGATATAATTTATAGGCCTTTGTTTTAATTTTTTTATTTTTTTGGGCCGCGCCGGCCCAGTCCGTCTGTCAGGACTGATTGTGGCTGCATGCCGGGGGGTAGCGCGGGCACGCGGACACGCGCCTTACTGCGCGCCAAACGGAGAGCAAAAGTGGGAGAAAGAGAAAAGAGACTGTGTGAGTCCAGAGGATAATCAGTTGAGCTCGCGTGTGTGCGTCTTTGAGAACTGTAAGTCCCATAGCTTACGTTGTCAGTTCATTTGGGCCTGTTGTTGTATTGGTCTGTAGTTCTTGTACATTTAAGTAAGTTAGCTGGTAATTTCGATGTTTGTGTTAATCACCTGTTGCACGTGGCTGTTGATTTATAATGCAGATTGTTGGAAGCTCTTTGCTCACGTTTGTATTTAGCTACATTATTGTATTATTATTGTATTGTATTATGCTGCAGTAGTTACATTACATTGATATAGTGTAATTAATAGTGGGTTTGTTGTTGTTTGCTAGCCTATATGTATACTTCATATGCATTGTGTATGGTAGCCTTCACAATGTTATTTGTTTCTTTGCAGAACCACAAACAAATACACAGCCATAGCAGAACTACCCACGCCCATTTTGTACTGTTGCCTTATGTACTAAAGCGTCAAGAGCGATAATTGTCTCCGTCCGTGTTTTAACTGACATCCCTGGGGCGAAGTTGGAAACCGGAATCAGCTCAACTACGCTAAGCTAGACCTAACCCAATCAAATCCAGGAACACCCTTCCCCACTCCCGGCCCTGAGACACGAGCTGTAAACGTTATAATATGCTGGAAGTTTATCATCCACGTTAAAATGGACAAACGACCACGGAACCCCATACGCAAGCGATGTGCACAGAAATTACAGGAGAAAAATATTAAGTATCTACAGGCGAATGCCTCAAAGTGTGCCAACATGTCTGACATGTTTGGGGCTGTAGTAGCTGCTTCAACATCAGCATTAGGCTACCTGAAGTAGAGGAAGGAGGAGAGGTGGCTGGCTATACAGAGAAGCAGAAACAACATCATGATGACAGGGAAGAGGCCGAGGAGGAGGAGAGCGATCAGGGCCACGGGAGAGAGAGGGAGGAACAGATGGAAGAGAGAGTAGGCCTAGTTGACGACGGTAAGAAGTATGTGAATTAACAGGTTGTGTGTGTGTGTGTGTGTGTGTGTGTGTGTGTGTGTGTGTGTGTGTGTGTGTGTGTGTGTGTGTGTGCGTGCACGCGCGCCTCACGTCATAATGACAACAAGCAGTTTGGCAGTAACATTAAAGTTAGTGGCTGTCAGGTAACCTAACTGTTTAAGGGTTGGCCTGTTGGGTAGCTGAAGTCTGTGATCTATACAGCCTTTTCTACTAGGCTCATGTATACTATGTATACAGCCTGTTCTACTAGGCTCATGTATACTATACAGCCTGTTCTACTAGGCTCATGTATACTATGTATACAGCCTGTTCTACTAGGCTCATGTATACTATGTATATAGCCTGTTCTACTAGGCTCATGTATACTATGTACAGCCTGTTCTACTAGGCTCATGTACACTATGTACAGCCTGTTCTACTAGGCTCATGTATACTATGTATTAGGGCTGGGCGATAAAACGATAACGATATATATCGCGATAGACATGTAATCAATATCAATAAAAAATGCGCTCGATAAAAGTTCGATAATTTTTTTTTTTTTTTTTTTTTTTTTTCTTCGTCTGAAGAAACCAGAGGTTTCAAAGCAAGTTTGGTTGCATGAACAAAGGCACTCGCTCTCTGGTAGCCTAGCAACGTAGGGAGTGACACGCTAACAGCCAATCATGTAACAGTATTGTGTTTGGTTGCGCCATATCGTTGTCTCGTGTTGGATTCTTCAATAACAGAAGCGGCGTGGAGTGATAAGTGGAAAATGCGTGCTACAGCGAGCGCGGAAGTTCTTGATGAAACGGGAAACGTCAGCTCGCCAATATGGCAGTTTTATGGATTTTATAAGTCTTACCGTAGTCACACCAATGTCGTCTGCAAATTATGCAAGTCCACCGTCCCCACCGCAAACCTGTTTTACCTTTGGAGCACAGCCGTATTCGCCAGCAACGTCCAACAACATCTGCAGCTGGAACCCCGCACAAGCAGCAGAGCACCACGGAGAGGTACTCTCAGTGCCTTATGACTGTAAAAGCTAAACGGTACAAATAAATAACGGAGGCAGTGGCATATCATATAGGCAAAGACATGCTTCCGCTGAGCACTGTTGAGAAGCCAGGTTACCATGGTTACCACCCCCCCACCAGGTACGGTTTAGGCTGTACCGTGACTGTTAGACGGAGAAAAATAATAACTGTTACTGTACTGTACCAGGTTTGTTTTTTATGTTACAGATGTAAAGTCTACCTCAGTTTTATTTCAATATTCACAATATTCACATATTTTCAAACACTTCATTCACCAGAAGTGTTCATTGTGATTTTAGACTTATGTTTCCATTTGAATTATTTGAGTGTTTTCCATGGTTGTGTTGACATTTTCTGCTTTTATAACTGAGAGGATTATAATCGGAGGAAGGTTAAGCTTAAAATAAAAACGTTTAAATTGAATAAATTTTTTTCTCCTGGTCCTTATTTTAAATAGGTCATAAAAAATATCAATAATTATCGATATCGACTGATATGAAACACTTATATCGTGATACAGTTTTCAGCCATATCGCCCAGCCCTACTATGTATACAGCCTGTTCTACTAGGCTCATGTATACTATGTACAGCCTGTTCTACTAGGTTCATGTATACTATGTATACAGCCTGTTCTACTAGGCTCATGTATACTATGTACAGCCTGTTCTACTAGGCTCATGTATACTATGTACAGCCTGTTCTACTAGGCTCATGTATACTATGTATACAGCCTGTTCTACTAGGCTCATGTACACTATGTACAGCCTGTTCTACTAGGCTCATGTATACTATATATACAGCATGTTCTACTAGGCTCATGTATACTATGTACAGCCTGTTCTACTAGGCTCATGTATACTATGTGTACAGCCTGTTCTACTAGGCTAATGTATACTATGTATACAGACTGTTCTACTAGGCTCATGTATACTATGTATGTATACAGCCTGTTCTATAGGCTCATGTATACTATGTACAGCATGTTCTACTAGGCTCATGTAAACAGCAGCTCTCAGTTGTGCTCCAGTCCCGCTTTCCTCCTCTCTTTGCCCTGCTCTCGCTCGGGAAATTAACACCCGTGTTTCGGGAAGATGACGCAAGACCTACATTTAATACATTGTCCTAATTGTGCCCACATGTTGTCAACACCTCACAGAGATCAGAACTCATGATGCTGATCGGATCCCAATGCGAGTAAGATCCGTTCACGGCGGGTACCGAATTGACAGTTGATGCGTCCTCCATGATCGTATGACAAAAGTCACAGTGACAAGACAAGTGTAACCATCGCCCATCTGCTGGCATGACACTCTGGATATAATTTCAACAACTGAATGTGAATGCCATATGCTGTATATCCAGGAATATATTATGGTGTTTATTTTGCTGTCGGTCTTGTCGAGTTCAATGAGCTCTCTCAGGTTATTGGTGCAAAAATATCTATCCTAAGGTAGAGCTGGGCGATATGGAGAAAATCAAATATCAGAATATTTTTATACCAAATACATTGATGTTGATATTGTGGCTATAATGTAGGGTTGACTATTGGTGCTTTCACAAAATATTTACACACACATGAGATGTTTGATAAGAAATCATTAAGAAAATGACATCCCTTTAGTGTAATGCAGCGTTTAAAACCAGGAAAAGACAACACTGGTGTCATATCACGATATTACGATATCCACAATTTAAAATGATATCTAAACCGCCAAGTAAAACCTTGGTGGGATTTTCACAGAACCAACTATGTTCTCAGTCAGGGGAGGTAGCTAGCTAGATGTGATTGTTTTTCCAAAATTACAGCACATTTTCTGACAGTTTAGACGACATATCACTCATCTTCTAGGTTATCAAGTTAATGTTTTTAGTCGATTAACTTATTAACAGCTACGAGTTAATCATGACAAAGCTACAACTAATTAACAGTAAAAATACATATCGAAACCTTTTTGGAAATCAGCCATACATTTAGGTTTATGGAACTTTCATATTGGTGTGGTGCTTAAACAGGTTTTGAGATCTAAAGGTGAAAATATTGGCTGTGTGATATTACATTCGATCCCTCAGTGGTATATATGTATTGTGTGGATGGAGGAAAGCAGTGAATTTTCTGTGCATTGTGGTCATACGGGACACATTACAGGTGATACAGCGCCTCTAGAGTATGCACATGTACGTGCCTGCACATATGCATTCAAGCATATATCCACAGATTGTCTCATTTATCATGTTGTCTCTGTGTTGCTGTCTCTCTCTGACTCTCACACCTTGACACAGATGAGGAGGTACCTGAGGTGCTTTAGCTGAGTGAAAATTACATTTACACTGACATGGAAAGGCGGGTCCATCCCTGGAGTGGAACTAAAGTCTGGCTGGTGCGAGCTGCTGTCAATCATCCTTTCTCATTCAAATCTCCCTGGAGGCTGCAGGTTTGCATCTCACTTTTGAGCAGCTTGTTTGAGGGAGACATGTCACAATCACCACCATGGTCTCTTTAAGCAGCCTTTCTACACTTTGGTTGTTTATGTGTATGTGTAAATGACTCACCGTATGGAAAACCAGGAATTTCTGAAGTAAAATGATGTCAGTGAAGCCATAAGAGTTCATAGTACCGTAGCCTTTTTTTTCTTCTATTTTGCATCATTGTTGGGGTTTTCCTGACAAACAACTCTGCTATCGTCAACCTGACTTCCAGCTGCAGCAGGCAGCTGTTTTCTGTCATAACGCTCTGATACACCTGTAGTACACTACCTGCCCAGTGCCAAACAGCAGACAGGCTAAGTTAGCAACTAGCCAAACACAGAGCTAAAAGGAGAGTGTGACTGTGCAAATGTTTGTGTCTGCCTCAGCACAAATACTTGGGTCAAATCTCTCGCTGTAATGACGCCTTGATGTCAGTGCTAACCTCTTCTGAAGAGAGTGGCTGAGACAAACCAAGTGCCATGAACTGACCAATTATCTCTCACCCCTGACATCCCTGTAGCTCAGATGCTGTGACATAGTGACAGTCGCTGGGGGCACGTGGCAGGCTCTTCAGTCTGATGGAGATGGCCGGCGGTGTTGCCCGGGTTCAAAGGATCGTAGGCAAAGAGCTAGATAGTGTCTCTCTCAGGACAGAGGGGATAGCAGGAATACATTATGGTGTTTATTTTGCTGTCGGTCTTGTCGAGTTCAATGAGCTCTCTCAGGTTATTGGTGCAAAAATATCTATCCTAAGGTAGAGCTGGGCGATATGGAGAAAATCAAATATCACAATATTTTTATACCAAATAGATCAATGTCGATATTTTGAGATTTACCAATGACTGGAGATAATTTAATATTTCCATTGAAAATAGAAGAGAGAGTTTTCAGGGTAACGTTAGATTACAGATTGCATGGCTACCAATGAGTTACTTACTGGGTACCTACTGCTATGTGCACAACAACAGCATTACAGCCTGCATACACTGTACACTGTAATTACTGTGGTGAAAACAGGTATATGTGACAGCCCTCATACCCCAGGCTTCCACTGTAATGACGGTTATGCTTATTGTTTCCATAGTTATCAATGTTTTGCCTTGATTTTAGAGTACTGTCACTAAAAAGCTATGGCCATAACCTCAGATGGAAATACTCAATAAAACAAATAGTAAAGCATAGATAAAAATAATTTCCAATTGGGTAACACTTTACAATAAGGTACACAAAAAATAGGTAGTTAATGATTAGTTACTGTTTTTGAAAGAGTAACGAATGATTAGTTACTGTTTTTCAGAAGGGTACTTACCCTTTTTCAGAAGGGTAGTTACTGTTTTTCAGAAGGGTAGTTTCAAAAAACGGTAACTACCCTTCTGAAAAAGGGTAACTTGTTGTGGTTTGTATATTTCTGTTGCTGTTTCCCGTTTTGTATGTTGTTTATTCTGAATAGTGTATGTTTCCTGTATATTCCTGTTGTTTGTAGGTTTCTGGGATTGTGTATGTTTTGTTAGTTACAGTGTTCTCTGTTCTCCCTTGTGTTGCGTCAAGTTTCTGTGTGTAGTTGCTTTCTGTTAGTTTTTCACATTTCCTGTTTTATTGTGAAGGTTCCCTGTTTTCCCTTGTGATGTCGAGTTTTACTTCCTGTGTTTTCCCACCCTTGTGATTGCCTGATGTTTCTCACCTGTCTCCCAGCCCTTGTGTCACCTGCCTCTTGTTACCTCGTTACCCTGTGTATTTAGTCTTTGTGTTCCCCTTGTCCTGTGTCAGGTTGTTTTATTCCTGTAGTGTCTCTGTGTGTCAGTGTTCAAGTTCTGTGCTCCCTGGATTTTCCTTTGCCTCAAGTTCCTGGTTTTTGTACTCCTTGTTTTTTAGATTCCCTGTTCTTGGTCAAATAAATCCTCAAGCTCAAACTTTCTCCTGCCTGCCATCTGCGTTTGGGTCCTCTAATTCCCTGAACCTTGACATAACTACCCTTCTGAAAAACACTAACTACCCTTCTGAAAAACGGTAACTACCCTTCTGAAAAACAGTAACTAATCATTCATTACCCTTCTGAAAAAGGGTAACTACCCTTCTGAAAAACAGTAACTAATCATGTGTTACCCTTCTGAAAAACAGTAACTAATCATTAAGTACCACAAACCCCAAATCAGAACAGTATGGAAAACACAAATAAAATAAGAAGTTAGTGATTTCTAAATGTACTGTGACTTGTATTTCATTGCAGACAATGTGAACGCAAAATATTTCATGTTTTGTCTGGTCAACTTAATTTCATTTGTAAATATACATCCTTTCCTGTCATTCAGACCTGCAACACATTCCAAAAAAGGTTGGGACAGGAGCAATTTAGGGCTTGTAATCAGGTAAATTGGTTAAATAATGATGTGATTTGAAACAGGTGATGTCAACAGGTGATTGTAATTATGATTTGGTACAAAAGCAGCATCCAAGAAAGGTCTAGTCCTTTAGGAGCAAAGATGGGCTGAGCATCGCCAGTTTGCCAACAAATACGTGAGAACATTTTTGAAATGTTTAAAAACAATGTTCCTCAAAGAAAGATAGAAAGACATTTGCTTATTTCACCTTCAACAGTGCATAACATAATTAAAAGATTCAAGGAATGTGGAGGAATTTCAGTGTGTAAAGGACAAGGGCACAAGCCTAAGCTGAACATATTTCAAGTATTTTTTTGAGAGAAACGGACGCCGTGTGCTCCGGACCAAAGAAGAAAAGGATCATCCAGACTGGTACCAGCAACAAGTCCAAAAGCCAGGGTCTGTCATGGTATGGGGTTGTGTCAGTGCCCTTGGCAAAGGTAACTTGCACTTCTGTGATGGCACCATTAATGCTGAAAAGTACATAGAGATTTTGGAGCACAATATGCTGCCTTCAAGAAGACATCTTTTCCAGGGACGTCCATGCATATTTCAACAAGATAATGCAAAACCACATTCTGCACACATTACAAAGTCCTGGCTGCGGAGGAAGAGGATACGGGTACTTGACTGGCCTGCCTGCAGTCCCGACCTGTCTCCAATAGAGAATGTGGGGCGCATTTGAAGCGCAAAATGCAACAACGAAGACCCCGTACTGTTGCCCACCACTTGTTTGCAGCAAGAATGGGACAAAATTACACCTGAAACACTTCATCACTTGGTGTCTTCAGTCCCTAAACGTCTTTTAAGTGTTGTGAAAAGGAATGGCAACATTACAAAGTGGTAAATGCTTTACTGTTCCAACTTTTTTTGAAATGTGTTGCAAGAACCAAAATAGGAATTTTGTTTTTTTGAAATAAAAACAATAAAAATCATGAGGAACCCATTAAATTATGTGCTGTTGTATTGTCTGCAATGAAATACAAGTCAAAGTACATTTAGAAATCACTACTTAGTTTTTTTATTTGTGTTTTCCATACTGTCCCAACTTTTTCTGATGTGGGGTTGTATTTTTTTGTCTACCTTGTTGTTAAGTGTTACCACTTTAGATGAAGACCCTTCTTCCCAGGCTTACCCTTTTGTTCCCCAGCAACAAAAACTTTTGTATTACGTTATAATTGAATATGTTGTTTTTTGTGTAAATATTTCTCAAATTATTTGCAATATCAACACTGTTGCCAAGTTTTCTACACTTATACCTTTGTACCCTGTACTTATATTACTGTACTCCACAATAATTGAATAGGTAATTAATTGGCAATTTTACAGATGTGAGCAGTTTACATGTTATTAATTCACCCATGAGCATTATACAGTTTACTTGATCTATGCTAGAGTGTTGATTTGTTAAAGAATGGATGGTACTCCTCGGTGACAAAGAGCCAGGCTGTATCCTCCTAACCTAAGCTGGGGAGGTAAATCATTGATTGCACGGTCCAACTTGGAACAAGCAGAAAAATCAATCAAAAACAATTGCTTCAGATCTCTTTGTTCTACCTGTTTTCAAGCTTACAACGCTTGAATCAAGGATGATTGTCTGAAACATGTTAAACTGGGTGATAAGACAAAGGTCAGTGGGTTGTTAGCACCGTTACTGTGCTTGTTTCCTAATCAGGGTGAAAACAAATCTTTGATGAATGACTTCTCTGCCTCCCTCTGTCTCGGTCTCTGTGGTCACCGTGGACACTGGCTAATAAGTCTCCGTTGGGTAGCATGGCTGGCTCCCAGCCAGTGTTGGGAAAGTTCACTTTCTACATGAACTAGTTCAAAGTTCAGTTCACAAATTTTAAAATGAACTAGTTCAGTTCATAGTTCATACTTCAAAATGTTGAACTAAGTTCACAGTTCCAAAAATGAACTAGTTCATCGTTCTTTTTTTCCATATGTTGCTGCGAGCTATCATTTTTCAAAATTATTGCCACAGCCCATATAGAACTACAGACAGCAATTATTTGATCAAGTTTTATCACTGAAATTATGCGTCAGATTTCATCTTCATATCCAATTTTGAATCCTTATCCAACCAGGGTTTACATTAGCATTGAGGGGACAGCATTTCAGCATTGTTGCTTTAACATGCAGAAACTGGGCAGCAGGTTAATAACTACCCCACCCCCCCCAGCCCCCCCAACACACACACACAGACTGAAGTGCGGATTTTCTTTTTTAAAGCCGGTGGGCAAAGTTTGCACAGAAATGTAAGATTTTTCCCATCCTCACCGACCTTGTCATAAAACTTGTTTAAATGATCACACAACGCCTCCTCGCTGCTGTCGCCTTCATGCTGCTTTTTGTTTTGATGACGCATGCAGCGGTGCGACACTGGTGGAGCGCGGTGAAGTTGGCTGCTGTTGGCAGATTGGGTGTTTTTTACGGTGTGTTTGTGCCGGGTTTTCGCCTGGAAAGCTCTATAGAAATCTGGCACCCTATTAAGAGAAGTTAAACTGAGAGAGCGTGCCGTTCACAGACACCAGAATGAACAAGTTCACAGTAACGTTCATAAGGCAGTAATACCTATGTTCAGTTCACGTTCGCCCAAAATATGAACGAGTTCATGAACTATTGTTCAATGACCGTATTCAGGCACAACACTGCTCCCAGCTAATCACATATTGAAACATAATCTGCAAAGTGTGCTCTCTTGTCTGATGCTAATCTGGGCCAAAAGGGTGCTCTGTAGATGGGATGTTTGTGTGCTGTGGGTAGATTGGCTTGTGTTAGCTCTGCGGCATCCAAATCATATGTCTGTTTATGTCACTGATGTGGTTTGGTAGACTGTGTTAAATGCTGATAAGTTGACTAAAGGTATTTTAAGTACGAGCCGAGAGACATGTATAACTGTTATTCTTCAACTTTATTATTGCTCTTCTTCTACGTACATCACATTCACTTGTATGACGTCCTGCGCACTCTAGCGCCCCTAGTGTTCACCAACAGTATTAAGAGCATTAACAGAACACATGTCCCCATCTCTTGAAGGAACAACCTGTATACATAGCAGAACAGTATGAGTATTTTTCACTTAGCAGAACAGCATGAATGTTCTCAATTTGCACAGTCCACATGTTGATCCTGTATCATATTCATCTCACAAAGTCTGTTAACCATTGAGGTGGGTTTCTGACTCTGGTAGTGCATCTAAGGCCTGGTTCTTGCCCAACATGCACGTTCTATGTCACAGTGAGTCCATCCAGTGTAGTCTCATTGTTCTCACTGATGCAAGGTAGAGTTTCCTTTGGGAAACACGCCAGCTTTGAGGCATTCAATTTCCGACCATCACTGAGAAGGTAAGTACTTGGTCCAGCCTTCTTTACGACTGTCAGAGGTTCTGTGTATTTGGATGACCTCTTGTAGACATGTTCCGGTCTCCGGACTCGCACAGCATCATTCACTTGGAAGGTGGGCACTTTTGCTCCTCGCTTTCTGTCTGTATACTCCTTACTGTTTTGTTGATTTTGTCTCACCGTTTCTTTGACTTGCTTGTGTGATGTAACTTTGTGTGAGACAGGAAGGATGTTCTGTTTTGTGCGCATCGTCCTCTTTCTCAGCAACTCAAATGGAGTAGCACCTGTAGTAGCATGTGGTGTTGCACGGTAAATCTGTAAGAACTCAGTCACTGCTTGTTTCCAAGGCTTGTGTGTTCTTTCTGCAGCCTGGAGACACTCTTTTAATACCCTATTAAATCTCTCAATCGCTCCATTGGCTCTTGGTAGTAGACGCTGGAGCGCAGATGCTTTATCTCTCTCTCTCTCAGAAACTTTGCAAACTCATGGGAAGTAAACTGACATCCATTGTCAGAGACCAGGCAGGTGGGATTTCCTTCACGACTGAACACTGTAGCTAAAAAGCGAGTAATCACCTCTGTTGTGACTGTAGAGGTGAATACAACTTCAGGCCATTTACTGTAGTAGTCTGTAAGAGTGATGGCATAATGACAGTCCCATGTAGCACGTTCGAATGGCCACCTTTTCCCATGGTCTATCTGGTTGTTTAACAGGTGTAAGCAGGGATGTAGTGGAGGCTAAACGCACGTAAACGCCGTTTACGCACCTCCCAAAATTCGGAAATAGCGTTTACCCACCTCCAAAGTGCGTTTATCCACCTCTAAATTGTGTTTATCCATCTCTAAATAGCAATTTTAAATTAAGCTTATGTAGTTTTAGTTTCATATTTTTCATTATTAGTTTCATAGATTGTTAAACCTAAGACGAAGTCTTTCATATTGCGCTGCTTACTGTCAGTGTTGACCAATCTCTTGCGGTGTTTGTTTGTAAAGCCCACAACGTCGCCTTCCAGGCAGCCTGGAAGGCACTAGGATTAGGCAAGTGCCTTGAACTAAGTCAACGGTCGCAGCGCTGCCTTGAAGTCAACGTTGGGGGCTTAAAACACCATCGAGCATCTCTTGTGTAGCCAGCAGGAAGCAGCAGACTGCATTTTATATACTGTCTATGACTGCATCAAGACTCATCAGTTCTCTTAATACATCCATGGTCACTAGCCCAAACTAGCCTACATGTCTCATGTAATAAATTGTAAAAAATAGATGTCCGGCTATTTTTTAAGCGGCGTCAAGACAGCAGCCCTCCTCCTGATGCAAGCAAACGGCCTCGGCTACAAGCCCAAAGTGAGTGAGCTCGAAAAACAGTACTAAACTTCATGTTTTTTAGGTTTATTTGGTTCACAGTAGATTCATGCCACTGACTCAACAAGTCACCTCTACCTGTTCCCATTAGCCCATGTTACAAGTAAAATTCAGGATACATTATCAGATAAATAACTGGATGTAATTATATGCATTCTCTGAATGAACCACTGGAAGTTTGTGACAACAAGCTCTCTTTGCTAGTCACCTAGCTAGTTAATGTTATCGCTATAGCCGTTCGCGGTTTTGCGGGTACGGTAAACGTTTCTATGGAAACGGCGAATTGAACCAATCTGGGCTGTTAAGCTTAGGACTGTGGGTAGTGTAGTTTTTCTCCATAAGATTGCGGCTAAAAACATATTTTTCTAGTAACAAGGTTGATTTCATACAGACCTCTAGCTTCTACAGGAGCAGAAACAAAATGAGACATTTGAGGATGTCATCCTGGGCTTTTGGGAAACACTGATCCACATTTTTCTGACATATTGTAGACCAAAACAACTAATCTATTAATCGAGAAAATATTCAACCGAATAATCGACTATGAAAATAATCCCAAATCCCTAATCATTATGTACAAGTGCATTGCATTGGAAGCCCTGGATATAAGCCTCCCTCTCTATCTCTTAAATATTTTTGTTCTCTCTGTTTTGTCATTTAGTAAACTTTATAGATTTCAACCCTATTATTCCTTCTTGAGTCTCTTTAACAAGAGCTTAGATTAATGTATGAATTGAATAGTGATTGTGTGACCTATGATGAGGAAACAACCAGTGATACCCTTGGAAGTACCATCAAATGATAGCCTATAGCGATGTCATCAGGATACACATACACCGGTAGACAATGTCCCACCTTAAAAGGTGACCACGTCGTGGTCCACCAGAATTTATAGTTTACCCACCTCTTTTTTTACCACTACACCTCTGGGTGTAAGTGGTGCAGGTGCAGTCTTCACTGTTCTGTATGTGTGGCATGACACACATGAAGTCTTACTCTGTACATCTTTGTCCATTTGTGGCCACTAATACAGTTCTCGTAGTCTCTGTTTAGTGCGCACCACTACCTGGTGCCCCTCATGTGCCAAGTCTACCACTTTGGATCGCAGTGATGTAGGCACAATCAAGCAGTCAGTACCTCTCACTGCCAGTTCGTCTCGTACATTGAAGTATGAAGCTAGCTCATTTGGTTCATTCTTTCTGCATTTTGGCCAGCCTTTCTGTATTTGTATTTGTTGTCGCAATTTAGTCAGTTCAGGACAAGTGTCACATGCGGCGGTGAATTCAGACAATGACAGGGCATGTAAAGAGTCCATAAAAACAGTAGCTACTATGTCTGGTTCCACTTCAGCTTCTCCTGTGTTAGGCAGTGGAAGCCTGGACAGGCAGTCTGCAGTCACATTCAGTTTCCCAGGGTGGTCCTGGATCTCAGAAGCATTCTGTGGTATTGTGCTTGGTGCAGTAGGTGCCCTCGGTGTAGTAGGATCATCAGAGCTGTCAGCTTTAACCACTTTTGAGCCCTCAATAGCATGTGCAATGCTGCAACTAGATCTAGTCCTAATAGAGCAGTACCTGACTTTACCACTACAGATGAGCCTGTAGTAGAATGTCCATCATGAGTAACTGTGGCATGCATACACCCTTTAACAGGTATTTTCTCTCCTGAATATGTAAACCGGTTCACTGCTAGCTCAGAAAGTTCACATGTAGGAAAGAGAGTCTGGTAAGTGCTCTCTGGAATGACAGAAACTGATGAACCGGTATCTACTATTAGCTCAATGTCATGACAGTGTCCATTTGCATTCACTTGCACAGTACAGATAATTTCATATTGCACAGTACCTGTCATTAAAAGTACAGTCAGTTCATTTATCACTATTTCACGCACCTCCTTTTGTCCAGATTGACACATTTTGGAAAAATGTCCCACTTTTCCACATGAATTGCACGTCACTTTAGCAGCCGGGCATGACGGTTTATTTGCAAGGTGTGTGATGGATCCACAACGGTAACAGGAGCGGCGGTTATTTGTAAGTGCCATTGTTGAAGCAGGTGTCCTTTTTTCCTTTCTGGCAGGCCTTCCTTTGCTGTGTATGTATGGCTCTCACTGACGCAGCAGTGCCAGTAGTAGTAGTAGTAGTAGTAGTAGTAGTAGTAGTAGTAGTAGTGTCGGAGAGAACGTCAGCATTCCGCAGTCCAGCCTCAATCTGCAGGGCCAGTGAAGTGGCTTTAGCCAGGGTCAGATCCGCTTCTATCAAAAGTCTGTCTCGTATGCTCTCAGTTGATCTTGAATCATTTGTTCTTCCATTTCACCAAACTCACACGGTGCAGCCAGTTCACGTAATGAAGCTAGATACTGGTTTATCGAGTCGCTGTGCTCTCTGGCGAAATTTGTGACGTTCCACAATCACATTTACTTTAGGAACGAAGTGGTTTTTAAGTCCATCCACTGCAGTAGCATATGTAGTACCTGTATCCAGTAGTGCGTAAAACAGTCTTTGTCCCTCAGCGCCAAGTGCATGGAGAAGAATTGCGCGCTGTCTTGCCTCGGGCCACTTCTCTCCGTTAGCATCGATTGCTAGCATGTAATTCTCGAACATTTTCAGCCATGTAGGGAAGGGAATAGCAGGTTCGCCTCGGCAAGGCATGAACGGTGTAGGTAATAGCCATCCTCGTCGCCAAAATGTGGTGTTTTGTAAAGGTATTTTAAGTACCAGTAAAATGTTGTATTTGTTTTCATGTGCTTGGTGACAGAGTACAGAAGGAAAATGTGTCGGATTCACTAGAGGTCAATTACGTGATGGAATGGATCCAAACCTAAGTGCTATAAGGTTCCCACCAGAGTCACACCAACAAAATAAATGCTACTTAATGGGACATTCCAGTTTTGTGGAACACTGCAGCTCCACTTTGTGATATTTGCAGTACTGTTAACCTTTGTAGTACTTTGTAGAGCAGGAAAATGCTGAGTTCTGATGTTCTTATCATTTTTCAGACTTACATATGTGTGAATAAATAACAGCTGTTCCTTTTGAAACCATTTCAGTGACACAACACCCAGTTGATGACTCCACATGGCCCATTGAGTATAGAAAAGTGCCCACATTATGGCATGATGTTGTATGCTACAGATAAACAGTGTTGCATCACTTCTCGGTGCACGTTGTGGCATATGTAGCATAAACTTTATATGACCCTTTAAAATGACGTGAAGAAGATGTATGTAGACCTCATATCATCTGGATTTGGGGGTCAGTCCAAACCTAGTGGGGGTCTGGGTGCATGCTTATTTTTCAAGCCATTTGATTTTAGAATGCCTAAAAATATGTACATCACAAAAACATAATCGAGCCGACATCCTGTTTTGTATCTAATTATTCCCCAATTATCCTCATCATTCTAAAACTAAAACACAATAAATGTTGAGGATGACTCATTTTCATTTATGCCTCCTAAAAATGAACTTGGCTGATGTTTCTACTTTTTAAGTTACAGAGTTAGATATTTCCCCAGTAATATAACTTTTGCTCCCTTCATTTGCCGGTCCAGTCAGTGAGACTAAGGGGAAATGACACCAAGTTGAAGTTATTTTAAAACTCAGGGCTTTTGAAAAAAACATGCAGTGTTATCTTAATAGTTGCTTATTCATTTGTGACCTTTCTGTGTGGACCCAGGGACTCTGTGTTGGTTTGGATTGATCAGAAATAAGCAGGTATAGGGGTGGGGTTGAAGATGCTGACCATGTAATCCCGATACCCTGTGGTTTGAGTCTGACAGGGGCCCTTTGTTGCATGTTGTTTCACATTTCTCTCTCCCCTCATTTCCTGATTTCCTGTTAGCTGTCTTCTGTCCAATAATGTCATAAAACTGTAGCATGTGTCTCCTGTGGTGTATTTTTATCATCACTTTATGAATGGGAATCATTAGAGCTGCTGTCAACACAGTGCATGACCATGCATTTGAAAGTGAGCCAGGTGTTTTGATGTATATTTGAAGTCACATTAGCATGTCACTAGTACAGTCCAGCTCTATTAACACATGGCCAGTGTTTTTCTGCCAGTGTGCTAAATCGGCAGTAGATTGACACCAGTTTATTACCCCTGTTTTAACAGATTAAATGGCTGACGAATCGAGTGCAGATCCCAGGGGATTTCAGTTGCTCATAGTAAGCTCAGATCATCACCTTTTTTCATCTTATTAAGATAACTGCCATTCCCATCATGGCCATCACCATCATGGTGCTGGAGAAATTGCTGCCTGCCTGATCGTTAGAATGATGGTCCTGATTGAGAAATACAAGCCTCCTTCTCCTTTTTTCACTACATGTATGAGTCAATTGGCGCTGGTCCAACTGTAGCTGGAGGGGGGGTTGGGTTGACTATGGATGAGGCTTTCATTGATCAAAACATGGAAGGGTATGGGGGAAAGCTGAACAGTCAGAGTGAGCTGACTATGGTAATGCTTCAACAGATCGATTAAAGGGATGTGCGTTTGAGGCACAACAGCGCTCCAATAAATCCTCCATCCTATCCTTGCTCACGTTGAAGTGTCTTAGATTCCTCAGCATGACCAAGACTGGGCGACTGGTACAGAATACCAAACAGCAGCTGTGGACCAACACATCAAAAGTGCATGCATTACATACAAACTGGTACAACCCCAAATCAGAAAAAGTTGGGACAGTATGGAAAACACAAATAAAAAAGTAGTAGAAGTAGTGATTTCTAAATGTACTCTTGTATTTCATTGCAGACAATACAACAGCACATAATTTAATGTGTGATTTTTATTGGTTTAAAAAAAAAAAGAATTCCTATTTTGGTTCTTGCAACACATTTCAAAAAAAGTTGGAACAGTAAAGCATTTACCACTTTGTAATGTTGCCATTCCTTTTCACAACACTTAAAAGACGTTCAGGGACTGAAGACACCAAGTGATGAAGTGTTTCAGGTGTAATTTTGTCCCATTCTTGCTGCAAACAAGTCTTAAGGTGGGCAACAGTACGGGGTCTTCGTTGTCGCATTTTGCGCTTCAATATGCGCCACACATTGTCTATTGGAGACAGGTCGGGACTGCAGGCAGGCCAGTCAAGTACCCGTATCCTCTTCCTCCGCAGCCAGGACTTTGTAATGTGTGCAGAATGTGGTTTTGCATTATCTTGTTGAAATATGCATGGACGTCCCTGGAAAAGATGTCTTCTTGAAGGCAGCATATTGTGCTCCAAAATCTCTATGTACTTTTCAGCATTAATGGTGCCATCACAGAAGTGCAAGTTACCTTTGCCAAGGGCACTGACACAACCCCATACCATGACAGACCCTGGCTTTTGGACTTGTTGCTGGTAACAGTCTGGATGATCCTTTTCTTCTTTGGTCCAGAGCACACGGCGTCCATTTCTCCCAGAAAATACCTGAAATACTGATTCATCTGACCACGGTACACGTTTCCACTGTGTGATGGTCCATCCCAGATGCCTCCGAGCTCAGAGAAGTCGACGGCGCTTCTGGACACTGTTAACATAGGGCTTCCTTTTGGCACAGTACAGTTTTAACTGGCATTTGTGGCTGTAACTACGTATTGTGGTACTTGACAAAGGTTTACCAGAGTAGTCCTGAGCCCATGTGGTGATATCGCTTATAGATGAATGACGATTCTCGACGCAGTGCCGCCTGAGGGATCGGAGATCACGGTTGTTCAGCTTAGGCTTGCGCCCTTGTCCTTTACGCACTGAAATTCCTCCTCATTCCTTGAATCTTTTAATTATGTTATGCACTGTTGAAGGTGAAATAAGCAAATGTCTTCCTATCTTTCTTTGAGGAACATTGTTTTTAAACATTTCAATAATTTTCTCACGTATTTGTTGGTAAACTGGCGATCCTCGGCCCATCTTTGCTCCTAAAGGACTAGACCTTTCTTGGATGCTGCTTTTATACCAAATCATAATTACAATCACCTGTTGACATCACCCGTTTCAAATCACATCATTATTTAACCAATTTACCTGATTACTAGCCCTAAATTTTGAGTTCACATTGTCTGCAATGAAATACAAGTCAAAGTACATTTAGAAATCACTACTTTCTTTTTTTATTTGTGTTTTCCATACTGTCCCAACTTTTTCTGATTTGGGGTTGTAGATACAACTTAGGAATTTCTTAATAAATATAACTTTCACTTGTGAAAATAATCCCATCTGCATTTAAATGTTCTCTGTGTTATACAAAAAGGGAGAATCACATTTAAATGAAAGGAAAATCAACTAAAATCTTTTGAGTATCAAATACTCACTACTTGTAGGCTTTTAAGAAACGGTTTGGTGAAAGATGCCCAGAGTTAGATGAGAAGATTGATACCACTCTCTTATATCTGTCTGTTCAGTGTGAAGCTGGAGCCAGGAGAATGTTGGCTTAGTTTGGTATAATGACTGGGATACAGCTAGCCTGGCCCTGTCCAAACTTATAGAAATCCACCCAACAATACCTCTAAAACTCACGTTTATCTTGTTTGTTTAATCTATACAAAAGACAAAGTAGGGATGCACGGATACCACTTTTTTTTAAGATCAAGTACTTACATTTGGGTACTTGCCAATACCGCGTACCGATACGAGTATTTAATAATCCCTCTGGGGTCCGAGGGTGTTTTTAGACACACAGATGATTTTGGCCTTCTCTTCTATTGTTGTCAATTAGAACAAAGCAGTATTTTCAAAGTACCATGCCTTTTTTTCTAAGGGTGCTCCGATTGATCGGTCACCGATCGGTATTGGCCAATAATGGCTTTAAATAGTTTGATCGGTAGTCTCCATAAATGCCGATCAGATAGGCCGATCAGATGACACACTACCATGGATGTATTAAGAGCGCACTACTCTACAAGGTGTCTGAACGGCGGCAGAACAGCGGTTGGCCCGCAGGCCGGCCGCGGAACGAAGGCGGTAGGAAGGCGGCTACCGCTTTTAAAAAGCGGCTGCCACCGGTGGTGCGCCGGCAAACGTGTTTGCGATTACGCCATTCTGACGCTTCTACTGCCTCTGGAGCACCGCTGGTGGTCCGCCGACTCATTGCTATCTGGGAAAAAGACAATACACTAGCGATTAGCAACGTGTGTGCCGAGGAAATACCACGAGGCGGAAAGCTCCAGAGACATTTCAACACCACCAACCTCATCAGACATTTGAAGGTTAGTCACAGAAAGTAGTAGGAGGAGTTTTCAAAGTTAGCTAACGCTACTCAAACAGCTGTTTCCCCGTGTGTGTGTGTGTGTGTGTGTGTGTGTGTGTGTGTGTGTGTGTGTGTGCTGAAGAAATGTCTGCAGTGATTGAAAGGACATTTTTTAGATTTTGAGCTAGGACAGAAAGCCAAACAATTCCTGATATATTCTCTAAACATGTGTGACTGTTACGTAATGGCGTAATTTTCAGTTCAAGTGATCGGTGATCGGTATCGGCCGATACGTCTTCCAGCAATCAGTGATCGGCCCCAAAAATCCTGACCGGAGCACCCTTACTTTTTTCTATTCAAAGCTCAGTGCCTGGACATTTCCCCGGGCTAGTGTCAATAAAATAAATCACATAATTCATGATATCAAAATACTGAGTGAAGTTTAGAAAGAATGAAGAATGCAAAGTATGATGACGTCATTCACGTTCATATTAAGTACCCATGTGGATTTACCAATCCAGCAGAGGATGGTTTGTTTATGCCAGCAGCTAAATTCACAAGATTTTGTTAAAATTTAAAGACTTGTGGCAAACTATAATAGTTAAAACAGTTAGACTACACACCGAGAGCTTTTGTTTTAGCCTGTTTGTGGGGGAAAAAATGCTATTTACAGAGTAGCACTGTGGTTGTTAAAATAATATATATCACTTTCTTCATGTTCATTCCCGCTAAGCTGATGAGAGACATTGGACTAACACCGCTACTCCAAATATCAGCGGTGAAGTTTACGGGCAACAGGCTGCTGATGTGCTTTTTCACAAAGCAGCTTTGGAAACACGTTTTTTGTGATGTGGTGACGGCTGGGAATCTCTCAGCTCTAGTACATTGAGAAGACGTTGAAACCCAGTATTATTAACGACTGACAATGGCTGGTCGTCAAGTGCAATCATGCATTGGGCAAGAGCCTAGTTATTCTTTTACAGCAAAAAATCTCCAAAGGGCTGGCATTGCTCCTCTTCTGTATATACAATACAATACAATAGTTATTGTCACATTGCTATGAGGTGGTATCGGATGTGGTAGTATCGGAGTAGTATTATGACTACAAGTACGAGTAAATGCGCACGGCATTGGACCGATACCCGATACTGGCAAGGGTATTGGAGCATCCCTAAGACAAAGTGTAAAACACACAATTTGTGGTTTAATGGGACTTCTGGAGGATGGGCGTCATCAGAGACTGCTGATTTGAACTCTTAGCAAGAAAGCGAAAATGATTATTTCCCGAAATGTCAAATTACTACTAGGTAAAAAGTTTGTAGCTTGCGTCTTCGTGGAGGACTACACACACGTTTGACAGAACTATTCTTTTTTTAATCAATACAGCTGTCTACACTGGCCAATTAGCATATTTTTCAACACATTGTCATGTGTATGATATTGAACAGAATATGGAGACCGCCGGGTGGTCACATGATGACCAGTCACATGCTTTCAGTTATGTCTTTACAGTTATATTTGGCTGAGAAAAGGTTACTGTGAGCCGGGTGTAGAGCACCGAGAGGGAACGGTCGTTTCAGAGGCCGTTGCAGTTAAGTTTAGCCAACAAAAAGGGGACCGTCATGCAGCAACAGTTAAGTTTAGACACTATAATGACAACCCAGTCTCACGTCAGTTCGTGATGGAATCACAAAAATTAATCTATTAGAACATGATACCATCATGTAATTGTGAAGATTTACATGATGGGGTCACGTTTTTTAAACTAATGTATTTTAATGGGAAGCATCGTTCGTGATTACAGCACGTTTCTTTCTACCAATCGGCTGCAGCAGAGAAGCTGGATACAGCTGCCTTATTATTGGTATTTTTAGCCCAATAATCGTTGTTTTTATCAAAATTTTTTCACCAGATCGTATCATGGTTTTTATGTATTTCTTTTACTGTTATTACTTCGGTCTATTTCGGCCAGGGAAGCTGGATGGCTTTATGTTTATTGATATTTTTAACTATAACGCTACATCTATCAACATTTATTTAGATGTTATCATGGTATTCATTTTTTTATTTTAATCATATTATTTTGGTCTTATTACCGGTGAAATATTACAGTAAATAAGACAGAAGAGTACGTTACGATATGAGCCGAGCTGGAGCGCATTCAAAGCAGGTATCCCACAATGCAACGCGGCCATTCATTCAGAGAAGCTGAAAGCGATCAGCGAGTCTTTAACGCCAGTATCGCTTCAATGTTCATATATTTAATCAGTGGTTTTGTCACCAGCAACAACACGTTGCTCAGTTTTCTTCCTGTAAGTTATGCACCGTAATAGCATTTTTTAAAAACAGATGAAGACTCCGGAAGTGAGGTAATAATTACTGCTCCGAGTCTGTGAAAGATTGCTGCACGTTGTACGTGAGAATTTATACAATAAAAATACTAATAATGAAAAAATAGTGTTTTATGCTAAGCACGTTGATTTTCCTTGTATATATTATATAACCAACCTAGAGTTGAGTGTTAGAAATACAGCCTAATGACAGCTGGTTGGACTACTTTGCATTTGTTTTGACTTGTTAATAAACTATTTAGGCCTAAGAGAAGCAGTTTTTATTTTATTGTCCATGCATCATTATTTAAAAATGCAATTTTCAAATTTTGCAGTTGATGAATGTTAATTGCAAAGACTAAAGGGAAAAAACATGAGCATATTTATGTGTGGGACTTTGTAAGCATTGCACTGCATAAGTTGTTTTAAATAAATGACTTTTTTGAAATTCAAATTTATGGCAGGCCTAACATATTAATTATTATATTCATAAGATTATCCTCATCCTTAACCATAACCTTTGCCTTTACTGAGATTTTTTCAAAATTAAGAAGGGACTAGTTTTAGGAAGCATTTTCAGGAAATTAAAAGGATAAGCAGATTGTTGCCGAGGTTTTTGTTCACAGAGTAAGATGTATATAGCTTTGTATGGGTATCTCTGCATATACAACATGTGTTTTGGCATTTTTGGCACACTTCTACCTCAGCCTACTGCACACAGACACAAGTACGTTTTGCATATTCTGCTGAAATAGAGACCTGTGTTTCCATGCCAACAATCTCATTCAACCATTTGACAAGCTGAGGAGTTGGTGGTGACATGGGTCAGAGGGTATCAGAGGTCATACATGATGAACCAATCAATGGGCTCTGCTCCTATAGACACCTTGGTGTTCATATGGACAACACCTGGCTGGAAGGCCTGTGTTCAAAGTGTGTGTTATCATTTAGAGCAGACACTCACGGTGAATCAGAGGGTTGATGTTATACAAGGCTGCATTACAGAGCATATTCATATATATCCACATGGCAATATCTAAAAACATCTCATTTAAAGCTTGTTTGTCAGGTGACTGTCATGAAGGTTGTGGAGAGGAATAGAAACCAGTCTCTCCAGGCAAGCACAGAGAATATGACCTGATCTATCTTTATTCTCCATGCAAAGTATGAGTTCTTATACTCTAGCAGAAGATATAGGTTACCCCAATGTAAACTTAACATTTCTAAACTATAGGCCTAGTCGGACCTACCTCAATTAAAAATTGTAATTATGTTGCTTGAGGCTGCAGGGGTTTTGCAATAGCTTCATGATATGATGCATATAGGGTTGTGTGTAGGTTGCTCTTGTCACTGTTTGTGAAAGATGATCAATAGATTGTGGCTGTGTGATGTGCTTCAGTCTGGCTACATATCACTTTTTTATTTTAAGTATATGTTAGCTGTATGATAAAACAATATGTCAAGTGTTGTGTGAATTTGAAGGCAGATATCATCTGATGACACCAGTGTGTTCCCCATCTCAAACAATCCAGGTTGAATCCACAATTCTACATTGCCAACTTCTAATTATGACAAATATACCAATATATTTAAAAACTCCCATTATAGACGCGGCCCAGAATCTGTTACAAGCGTGCGTATTTGTAGTTCTTCCGGGCGGGCAGCTGCCTATGTTCGACTCCTGTGTCTGCCGTGAATGGGCTTCATTCCATTTCAGATTGCCGCCGGCCGACCGAGCAGACAATACATGAGACAAATACATGAAACTGTATTTTATTATTATTATTATCTTCATGTTGTTTTATGTTTAAATCATGAAATACAATGTTAGACAAAAACAGCAATATTACGAATATTATGTATTTGTATTTTTCCTATCCGGGAGTGCCCGGCCGGGCTCCGTGGCCCGAAAAAGCTACGTGGCACCTATCTCTCCAGCCCATGGGCCCACCACCTGTGGGAGGAACCGCTGGGGTCGGGTGCACTGCCACACGGGTGGCGGTGAAGGTCAGGGGCCTCGACGGACCAGACCCGGGCAGCAGAGGCTGGCTCTGGGGACATGGAATGTCACCTCGCTGTGGGGGAAGGAGCCGGAACTTGTGCGTGAGGTGGAGCGCTACCAGTTGGATCTGGTGGGGCTTACCTCTACGCATAGTCTCGGTTCTGGAACCGTACTCCTGGAGAGGGGTTGGACTCTTTTCTTCTCCGGAGTTGCCCAGGGTGTGAGGCGCCAGGCGGGTGTGGGGATACTCACAAGTCCCCGGCTGAGCGCTGCAACGTTGGAGTTTACCCCGGTGGACGAGAGGGTCGCCTCCCTACGCCTGCGGGTTGTTGGGGGGAAAACTCTGACTGTTTGTGCATATGCACCAAACAAGAGTTCAGAGTATTCGGCCTTCTTGGAGACCTTGAATGGAGTCCTGTATGGGGCTCCGGAGGGGGACTCCATAGTTCTGCTGGGGGACTTCAACGCACATGTGGGCAATGACGGAGACACATGGAGAGGCGTGATTGGGAGGAACGGCCTCCCTGATCTAAACCAGAGTGGTTGTCTGTTATTGGACTTCTGTGCTAGTCATGGATTGTCTATAACAAACACCATGTTCGAACATAGGGATGCTCATAAGTGTACTTGGTACCAGAGCACCCTAGGCCGAAAGTCAATGATCGATTTTATAATCGTTTCATCTGATTTGAGGCCGTATGTTTTGGACACTCGGGTGAAGAGAGGGGCGGAGCTGTCAACTGATCACCATCTGGTGGTGAGTTGGGTCAGGGGGTGGGGGAAGACTCTGGACAGACCTGGTAAGCCCAAACGGGTGGTGCGGGTAAATTGGGAACGTCTGGAGGAAGCTCCTGTCCGACAGACCTTCAACTCACACCTCCGGCGGAGCTTTTCGTGCATCCCTGTGGAGGCTGGGGGCATTGAACCTGAGTGGACATTGTTCAAAGTTTCCATTGCTGAAGCTGCGGCAGGGAGCTGTGGTCTTAGGGTCTTAGGTGCCTCAAGGGGCGGTAACCCTCGAACACCGTGGTGGACACCGGTGGTCAGGGAAGCTGTCCGACTGAAGAAGGAGTCCTTCCGGGATATGTTATCCCAGAGGACTCCGGAGGCAGTTGCAAGGTACCGAATGGCCCGAAGGACTGCAGCCTCTGCAAAGCAAAGCAGCGGGTGTGGGAGAAGTTCGGAGAAGACATGGAGAAGGACTTTCGGTCGGCACCAAGGCGCTTCTGGAAAACCGTCCGCCACCTCAGAAGGGGGAAGCGGGGAACCATCCAAGCTGTGTACAGTAAGGATGGGACGTTGTTGAGCTCAACTGAGGAGGTAATAGGGCGGTGGAAGGAGCACTTTGAGGAACTCCTAAATCCAGCTGATGCGCCCTCTTTGTTAGAGGCAGAGCTGGAGGATGACGGGGGATTGTCGTCAATTTCCCTGGTGGAGGTCACTGAGGTAGTCAAACAACTCCACAGTGGCAAAGCCCCAGGGATTGATGAGATCCGTCCAGAAATGCTGAAAGCTCTGGGTGTGGAGGGGCTGTCTTGGTTGACACGCCTACTCAACATTGCGTGGAAGTCTGGGACAGTGCCAAAGGAGTGGCAGACCGGGGTGGTGGTTCCCCTCTTCAAAAAGGGGGACCAGAGGGTGTGTACCAATTACAGGGGTATCACACTTCTCAGCCTCCCTGGTAAAGTCTACTCCAAGGTGCTGGAAAGGAGGGTTCGGCCGATAGTCGAACCTCAGGTTGAAGAGGAACAATGCGGATTCCGTCCTGGTCGTGGAACAACGGATCAGCTCTTTACTCTAGCAAGGATCCTGGAGGGAGCCTGGGAGTATGCCCATCCAGTCTACATGTGTTTTGTGGATCTGGAGAAGGCATATGACCGGGTCCCCCGGGAGACTTTGTGGGAGGTGCTGCGGGAGTATGGGGTGAGGGGGTCCCTTCTCAGGGCCATCCAATCTCTGTATGACCAAAGCGAGAGCTGTGTCCGGGTTCTCGGCAGTAAGTCGGACACGTTCCAGGTGAGGGTTGGCCTCCGCCAGGGCTGCGCTTTGTCACCAATCCTGTTCGTAGTATTTATGGACAGGATATCGAGGCGTAGTCGTGGTAGGGAGGGGTTGCAGTTCGGTGGGCTCGGGATCTCATCGCTGCTCTTTGCAGATGATGTGGTCCTGATGGCATCATCGGCCTGTGACCTTCAGCACTCACTGGATCGGTTTGCAGCCGAGTGTGAAGCGGCTGGGATGAGGATCAGCACCTCTAAATCTGAGGCCATGGTTCTCAGCAGGAAACCGATGGAGTGCCTTCTCCAGGTAGGGAATGAGTCCTTACCCCAAGTGAAGGAGTTTAAGTACCTTGGGGTCTTGTTCGCGAGTGAGGGGACAATGGAGCGGGAGATTGGTCGGAGAATCGGCGCAGCGTGGGCGGTATTACATTCAGTTTATCGCACCGTTGTGACGAAAAGAGAGCTGAGCCGGAAGGCAAAGCTCTCGATCTACCGGTCAGTTTTCGTTCCTACCCTCACCTATGGTCATGAAGGTTGGGTCATGACCGAAAGAACGAGATCCAGGGTACCAGGGTACAAGCGGCCGAAATGGGTTTCCTCAGGAGGGTGGCTGGCGTCTCCCTTAGAGATGATGAGGGTGAGAAGCTCAGTCATCCGTGAGGAGCTCGGAGTAGAGCCGCTGCTCCTTCACGTCGAAAGGAGCCAGTTGAGGTGGTTCGGGCATCTGGTAAGGATGCCCCCTGGGCGCCTCCCTAGGGAGGTGTTCCAGGCACGTCCAGCTGGGAGGAGGCCTCGGGGAAGACCCAGGACTAGGTGGAGGGATTACATCTCCAACCTGGCCTGGGAACGCCTCGGGATCCCCCAGTCAGAGCTGGTTAATGTGGCTCGGGAAAGTGAAGTTTGGGGTCCCCTGCTGGAGCTGCTCCCCCCGCGACCCGACCACGGATAAGCGGACGACGATGGATGGATGGACTATCCGGGAGTACACGGCACTCTCACGTTTTCTGCGCTTTAATTTCTTTCCCAGATCTGTTAGATTTGCCCTGGCAATGCCCATAGGCATTATCCAGGCAAGAAGCTAAATGCAAAATGAGAGAACAGGTCACTGAAGACAATCACATTTCTAGACAATGCTAATGGTAGCTTAAATACATTCAAGCTATGAATCTGTGAAAAATTCACATTTGAAATTGCTGTGCTGGTTAACAAAATGGCTCTATTGATGACAAATAACATTATAAATGTAGCACTACCATGTTCTTCATTATAGTGTGGAAGCTTTTATGGTGATTCGCCATGTAATGTTCTCAGTGCAGCCTTTGCCTTTACACACATAGCGCTGAGTGGTGAATTGCATTGTCCTGGCTGAAAGGACACGCGCGCGCGCGTGTGTGTGTGTGTGTGTGTGTGTGTGTGTGTGTGTCTTGATTGGTGGCCGCCTCCCTGCTGCAGGCTTCAGCTGGAAGCAGTCAGCTTGTTGCATCATCTACCACAATGATGGGACCGTAGAAGTCCTGTTATGCTGTTTAGGTGTGTGTGTGTGTGTGTGTGTGCGTGTGTGTGCGTGTGTGCGTATGTGCGTACATGGAGGTGATTCACCTCCAAAGCTTTTGTTCTTTCTCCTCAGCATGATATGTCTATGCAGACAGCGACGACGCCTCTAGCGTCACATTCATTTATACAACAGCAGGTATGTGTGCGAGTGTGTGTGGATGTGTGTGTGCGTGTAGGTGCAATGCGAGGGACGTCACGTCACTGTGTTGGTGAAATCCTATCCAGCCTGCTGTTGAATTATCATCAATGAGCGGCTCTCAGGCCACTCCTTATTTTGCATCATCAAGCTCACAAGAAAATCTACACGTTCCTGGGGGTTGATAAAATCACATGCAAAAATCAAATTACTTCTGCATTTATTTTAAGAATCTTTAAAATCTTAACAGTTTGATCTCTGCTGAAGAGGAGGTTGAGAGGGTGGTTAATCATGTTCCCAAGTGGAGGTCTACAGCCAGCCATCTCTCTGTAGCATGTTGGACATGTTGGGTTTTGTGATGACTGAACCCCAGCTCACCCCAGTCGTGCATATTCATGTCTACCCGTGTTGACGTAAAGGCACTTAACGCATGAATCGCCCGCTAGCCCCCCTTTCTGCCACAAAATTGTTAAGTCACTCCACTTTACAGACAGGTTACCATGGAGACACTTAAACAAGTCTCACTGCTTTCTTGCCGCTGAATCAAATATGGGAGAAGGCACCATGGGCCAACATATCTCAATGGTTAGTACTATCAGCTAATACACACTATACATCACGGAGAGGAGACGACATACACACATCTCAAATTTCCATTTTTGCGTGTATGGGTTACACTCCGCAGCATAATTATTTCATTCCAGTTAATTTATCAAGTTCACCTTTTTTCCTCTCAGACAGTTTGATGGCATATGTTTATGAGATCAATACTTGGCCTTGGCTTGCCAAAATTGAGAGATTGTCATAAACACTACACACGGCCTAAAATCAAATAGCGACTGCAAAGTAATTGAATGATTCAATCTGCGAAGCGCACACACACACACACACACACACACACACACACACACACACACACACACACACACATCAGTTCACATTCATTTCACCTCCGAGCCGAATCTCAAATTACAATCTGAAAAGGCCCAAACAGACATCAATTGTTCTACCCCCCTCTCTCCTCAAATGGAGATCTACTTTAATCACGTTGTTGGAGTGGAATTCACACTCTCTGGTTAAATCTATAGTCCTGACAGCACAGTGAGGGACGGACGAGTTGTGACATTTGATATCGGCGCAGTACAGCTGCTTCTAATTGGAGACACGCCGTGTCTAAAGTAACATCAGCCGACAACAGAAGTGAGAAATCTATTGATGAATGAATTACTGGCTCAACATGACCATGATGCTATCAATGTGTTGTCTTTTTCTCCATTGGATTGGACAATGACCCAAAATAAGTGAACGCTGCAATTGGAAAATAACAGAATTCTTACATACACTGAATCAAGGGGAGCTCATAGGTTTATCCCTGCGGCCTAATCCAAAGTTATGGCTGTTTCGCCTCTCGGGCATTGCTCGCACACCCACTTTGCGTGATAGCCAACTGTTATCACTGCACCAAATGACCGCCCATTAATCCTGTCTCCCTGCCCTGCAGCTGAATCAAAGTTGAGAAGCGTGAGCGTGGGAGAGAAAATGTGGTGATCGTAAAACACAACCTGGACTGACTCCAAAAGGACCACACCAGTGTGTGTGTGTGTGTGTGTGTGTGTGTGTGTGTGTGTTTCTGTGTGGGTCTGTCTGTCTCTGTGTGTGTGTCTGTGTGGTTCTGTCTGTGTGTGGGTCTGTCTGACTGACTGTCTGTCTGTGTGTGTGTGTATCTGAAATCCTTTCTCAGCCTATGGTAAAAAGGTATATTGTTATGGACCAGCTGCAGTCTCAATTTTTGGGATTCCACTTGGGCCAACTCAGTCTTATTCGCAAACAGGCCAATTATAGCTCGTTCAGCAGTATTCAGAGTGAGCATGTTGGTGAATAAACCAACACAGTCTCACTCCCAACTCGTCAAATGTCTGACGCATGGCCAAGGACCCGTGGCGTTAAGTTTCAACGCCAAGGAGGTACCCCTTGCTTTATTTTCCGACGAGGGGGTCCGTCAGATAGACAGTCATGTTAATCCCTCACCGTCAGATATCGACGAAAGAAAAAACACGCCCCTTAACTCGAAATCTGTGACAGTTTTATTATTGGTATTTTTAGCCCAATGACCGCTGTTTTAATCAACATTATTCACGAGATCTTATCATGGTTTGTATGCATTTCTTTTAATGTTATTATTTCGGTCTATTTCGGCCAGAGAAGCTGGGTTTCTTTGTTGTTTATTGATATTTTTTAAACTATAACGTTACATCTATCAACATTTATTTAGATGTTATCATGATATTCATTTCTTTATTTTAACAATATTGTTTCGGTCTTATTACCGGTGAAATATTACAGTATGCTGTAATACAGAACATTACGATATGATCCGAGCTAGACTCATTCAAAGCTGATATCCCACAATGCAATGCGGCCATTCATTCACAGAATCGAAAAGCGATCAGCTGGTCTTTAACGATATATATATTATATATATATATATATATATATATATATATATATATATATATATATATATATATATATATACACAACCCCAAATCAGAAAAAGTTGGGACAGTATGAAAAACACAAATAAAAAAAGAAAGTAGTGATTTCTAAATGTAATTTGATTTGTATTTCATTGCAGACAATGTGAACACAAAATATTTCATGTTTTGTCTGGTCAACTTAATTTAATTTGTAAATATACATCCTTTCCTGTCATTCAGACCTGCAACACGTTCCAAAAAAGGTACAAAAAGCAGCATCCAAGAAAGGTCCTTAGTCCTTTAGGAGCAAAGGATCGCCAGTTTGCCAACAAATACGTGAGAAAATTATTGAAATGTTTAAAAACAATGTTCCTCAAAGAAAGATAGGAAGACATTTGCTTATTTCACGTTCAACAGTGCATAACATAATTAAAAGATTCAAGGAATGAGGAGGATTTTCAGTGCGTAAAGGACAAGGGCGCAAGCCTAAGCTGAACAACCGTGATCTCCGATCCCTCAGGCGGCACTGCATCAAGAATCGTCATTCATCTATAAGCGATATCACCACATGGGCTCAGGACTACTTTGGCAAACCTTTGTCAAGTACCACAATACGTAGTTACAGCCACAATTGCCAGTTAAAACTGCACTGTGCCAAAAGGAAGCCCTATGTTAACAGTGTCCAGAAGCGCCGTCGACTTCTCTGGGCTCGGAGGCATCTGGGATGGACCATCACACAGTGGAAACGTGTACTGTGGTCAGATGAATCAGTATTTCAGGTATTTCTTGGGAGAAATGGACGCTGTGTGCTCCGGACCAAAGAAGAAAAGGATCATCCAGACTGTTACCAGCAACAAGTCCAAAAGCCAGGGTCTGTCATGGTATGGGGTTGTGTCAGGGCCCTTGGCAAAGGTAACTTGCACTTCTGTGATGGCACCATTGATGCTGAAAAGTACATAGAGACTTTGGAGCACAATATGCTGCCTTCAAGAAGACATCTTTTCCAGGGACGTCCATGCATATTTCAACAAGATAATGCAAAACCACATTCTGCACACATTACAAAGTCCTGGCTGCGGAGGAAGAGGATACGGGTACTTGACTTGCCTGCCTGCAGTCCCGACCTGTCTCCAATAGAGAATGTGTGGCGCATTTTGAAGCGCAAAATGCGACAACGAAGACCCCGTACTGTTGCCCACCTTAAGACTTGTTTGCAGCAAGAATGGGACAACATTACACCTGAAACACTTCATCACTTGGTGTCTTCAGTCCCTAAACGTCTTTTAAGTGTTGTGAAAAGGAAGGGCAACATTACAAAGTGGTAAATGCTTTACTGTTCCAACTTTTTTTGAAATGTGTTGCAAGAACCAAAATAGGAATTCTTTTTTTTTTAAAACCAATAAAAATCATGAGGAACACATTAAATTATGTGCTGTTGTATTGTCTGCAATGAAATACAAGTCAAAGTACATTTAGAAATCACTACTTTCTTTTTTTATTTGTGTTTTCCACACTGTCCCAACTTTTTCTGATTTGGGGTTGTATATATAATCAGTGTTTTTATCACCAGCAACAACACGTTACTCAGCTTTGTTCCAGTTATACACACACCGTAATAACATTTAAAAACATCCGTGGAAGTGACGTCTGTGAATGAATGTTGCAGGTGAGAATTTACACAATAAAATACCAATAATAAATATTAAAATAAATGAAGATAGTGCTTTATGCTAGGCACTTTGATTTGCCTTAAATATATATATATATATATATATATATATATATATATATATATATATATATATATTTTTATTGTTGGTATTTAAACAGTATATTTTGTTTACGAATATATGAAAGGGTTTTTGGTATTGGCTCTCTCTGTATGCGCTTGCTGGTGAGCCATTTCTTTACCTCGAATGGTCAAGAATATGAATGTTATTTACTTAATGATGCATCCAAACCTGTACTTTGTCTGCTCATTAACACTGCGGGAATAGAGATACAAATGTCATGTTTTCAGTAATGATTTCACACAGTGAGGAGCTATCTAAAAACACTTTTGGAATATTATGAAGTGCTCATATCTTCTAAGCCAAAGCTTCCCAGAGAGAAAACGTGTTGTCATCGAGACACCATCCTCTGAAGTCAGTGCTTCAGATCAATGATGAAGTCAAATGTCCCCTCAAAGACAATAAAGGTTGAATTATATTAAAGGGTTGAATTATCCAAGTTACAAAGCAACATATTCTCTCAAATACCCCATATGGTATCCAATCTGTAACTTCATGTCGAGGCGACGCAGACCGCAAGGACTGTGATTGGTCAACTGGTCCTGTGTGTTGATAGTCGCTGTTTCCAGCAGCCTACAGTGGGGAGTAGCAACATGCTAGTTCACTGACATCAGCTTTGCTAATAAACTCAGACATATTTTGTTTACAATGACGGGGGGATCTAAAAAACTTTGTCGTACAACATAATCCAGGGTTTTGCGGAAACGTCCAATATCAACATGTTGCCTGGCTGTAAGGATGCTTTCCTAAATACATCCACAGACCTCACTGTGGACTACTTTCTCTCCAAGAACTAGTTGCATCTCAAGATTCACAGGTGGATATCTTCAAATCTCTGCACATTAAACAGACACTATGTGCATGGCCTGATACCACCAGATACTACCAAGTGGGATGACTCAGAGGAATGAAATACAGATAGCTTTTTCTTTTGTTTGCCCAAAATTGTTTCTTATCATTACACAGTGGCATGCAAATATGTGCTTTCAAAAGACATTCTGCACTGAGTCACAGTCATCTTTGCCTTCACTGATAATGGGCATGTAGGCTACACTGATGTAGCATCGGGAGACTGATGAGTAACTCTCATAACACATTTCTGGATATGGAGGACGCTGACAATGGAGGTTCTGTAGAGTCATGTATTTGCATTAATTAATGCTAATAAATGTCCTTTCTAAGATCTGTTTTGTCTCAAAGAGTTGGCTCCTTCTTTTTTGGCTCATTATCAATCGCCCTGCAGCTAATATGTTAGTTATGCTTTTTACACACAGTCCATTCATTCATGTGTAATCCACAATGCCTTTTTAATCAAACAATGTTGTCCATCTGTTGCAGCCTCTTGAAGGTTTTTGTTAAGACACCGCCCTGTGATGTGACAGCTTGAGTCAGAGCTGACTGAGGAGAGTGGAGCTGGCAGCTGAAGCAAAGAGCCTGATTTCCTGCTTCAAATCTGCTCAAATGCCCCCCCTCCCTCAACCAACACCACCCATCTGGAAGAAACAGACTCCTGTTGGCATGGCAGCCATGTGGGAATGTGTTTAATTTCTCTTGATAAGCAATGCTAACAACACTACAACATAATAATGCTCAAGAGAAGAAAAGAAAAAAATGCCTTTCAAGCTGCTACCATGACAATCGCTTTTGTAGAATTATGTTTCCTTTGGTTGTATTTTTACAAGGCAACACAAATACAAACCTGGAAAGCAGCTCCAGCTGAGGATGGTCTCACTAAATGTTGCCTGTGAGCAAACTGTGATTTATGGGTGGAAATGAACCCCCTGAAGTTTCCTGATGTCTACCTATTTGTCATGGTCGCCGTGTCTTTGGCCACGTCTGCACTGACAGGACTGCCAATGATTACACACAAAAAATTATGCAAATCTCCCATCGTGCTCGTCAGCAGTTCTTCTCGGCTCGGGCCGAGCTCAGCGGGCTGCCCTTTGAGCTAAATTCATTTCATTTATAGTTAATTTTCAAGTTGCCGCCTGCGCAAATAAATAAAATTATCTCTGCCACAGATATATCTACAAAGGCACAGAGCTGTAGCTTTTGCTAATTTTGGATTATGCATTTTTTTAAACACAGTTGCTGGCTCAAAATCTTCACCTCTTTGTCTTAAACACACACCGACAATAATCCCCCCTTGTGATGTTGAGGAGCCGTGTTTAAGCATGACGTTTGTGCTGTGATTTGTTGGCTGGCTGTTTTGCAGCTTTGTGGTTCTATCAAGCAGGGCCCATGCATCAAGGTGGGGGAGGGAAGGAGGGAGGTGGAGGAAAGGGAACAGCCTGAAATAGGAGCTGACATTCACCTGGATGCCCTCTGTAAGGAAAATAAGTGGAAAAAAGGAGAAGGATCCCGAGGCTAGAGCGCGAGACGGAGAGCAGTGTGTGATTATGGTTACTAAGGCTACAGCATGCAACCCGTTGGAAAGGGAGGGGCTTGGAGGAAGGTCACACGGCTGAGGTACAACCAGCTAAATCAACGCTGAAGTGTAGGGTCCCCGGTGGCGTTGGGGTTAAGGGAAATGTAGCTGTTTAGTTTGCTCGGGAGGAACATAGATTGTTCGCTTAGAACGGGACCTTGCGCCTTTCACCGTGGCTTATAGCACACCCTCTGGACTGTAAATCCCTTTGAAACGCCACATAAAACAGGATAAAAGATGTGGAAATAGATGAGGAGACAAGTATACGAGATAAGATTTCTTTTTGTGAGTTGTACCCCCCCCCCCCCGGGGACCCCTCGGATAGTGAGCCTGCCCTGTGTTTAACTCTATCTGTCTCTCGATGGTCACCGAGGCTCAAATCCTTCGCCGCCTCTATCTCTGATGTCTGTATCACATGATGTCTTGGAAACAGACTGCCAAGCTTGAGCTGTTTGGAGAAAGGAAATGATGCAACATAAATTTCAAGGCAAGGATTCTCCGTCTTTCTTCCTCTCCCC
Source organism: Gymnocephalus cernua (assembly GCA_023631565.1). NCBI lineage: Eukaryota > Metazoa > Chordata > Actinopteri > Perciformes > Percidae > Gymnocephalus > Gymnocephalus cernua. Next base: position 33,373,687 of record CM042437.1, on the reverse strand, counting down.
ACACATACGCACACACCGCAGGATGGAAATCAATAGCGTGATTCAATGCAGAAAACTAATGGGGAACAAACCCAATGCTGTAAAATCACCACTGACTCTTCACACATGCTGGGTGTAATGTAAAGGAACTGTTGGAGACTGCCCTACCCTGAAAAACGCTCCCATAAGTTGTTTGTTTAAGCAGCAATCACGACTCATATTTATGTTTATAGTGGCGCTGCCCTCTCCTAATTGTTACGGGAGCGAAGTAGGAAGTAAGGTGACAAAGTATAACTCCAATTTTCCACTGGGCGCATCTGTGCTGCGTTCTGGGTGCGTTTCGGTTTTGGTCCGTCCTCCGCCACGCACCATACCACACCGGGAGCGTCTCAGATACGGAGCGTCTTGCTGCCCGACTCGCAGATTTTACTCTACAAGTACTTCCAGAACAATCGCATGTTTATTAGGCTAGTATCTACCTTCCACTCCAAGCACTCCTGTAGTTAAACTCCATGCCTTCTCTGTGTCCTTATAAAAAAGATGTGTGATGTCTATTATGTTTTTCTGTCCAAAAGGCACGCGGCTTTCGTGAAAATAGACCTGCCGCGTATCTTTAGAGGAGCTGCTTCATGCATGCATCCGGAACGCAGACGCACCCAGTGGAAAATAGGGGTATAGCGCGCCACATTTGGCATTAGGTGTTAGGTTGGGCTTGTGGATAGGTCAAACAAACACCCAGATGACAGGGGTTCGTGTCCCATTTGAAAATAAAAGTCCTTGGCAAGTTTTGTTTTTAACTTAACAGAACAGACGGAGCTACATCACGTTCTCCTTCACATGCGTAACCTGGAAGTTAGGTAGCTTAACAGATGATTTTAACCCAAGCCATGATCTTGTCTAAACCTAACCAAACCACAACCACCGCTTCATTACGTTAATGATTTGTTGAAAACCGCCACTGTTACGTTTAGATATGAGGATGGAAAACGCTCCTGTTGGTGGTTTTAGAGGGTAAGAATAAACAATCTATATCGTCATATTAAAGGGGGAAGTTTTTTTACTTTCTTTATGTAAAGGGAATTATTATTCTCCTGTATTATTCCAAACTTTCTGCATATTCAAAACATCACACACGTTTTGGGATGTTTTTTTTTATAAATCACGTACATCTCAAAACCAAATCTGTTAGAGAATGAGACCTTGGTAAAGCCATAAACTTCAAAGTTGAAATCTACATAAAAGACATGGAATCACAAGAAATCGCATCTTTATTTTTCATGCTCCTGTTGTGTTCTTTAAAGGAACACCCCGACTTATTGGGACCTTGTCTTATTCACCGTATCCCCCCTAGTTAGATAAGTCCATAATACATAACCTTCTCATCTCCGTGCGTGTTGTAACCTAGCTTAGCACAGATCCTGAAGTTACGATACGCACAGAGATGAGAAGGGTATGTATGGACTTATCTAACTAGGGGGGATACGGTGAATAAGACAAGGTCCCAATAAGTCGCTGTGTTCCTTTAACCCCCTTAATGTTGCAAAGTAGACACAATTATTGTTTTGAGCCTCCTGAACAGTTATTATTTAACTTTTTTGGGGAGTGGGTTGTCTTTCATATTTTTGAGGGGTACAAATATACCTCTTCTACATTTTTTGTAGTTTTTTTTGGGGGGGGGCATATCCCCTGCAACCCCACCAAAATCTTCGCCTATGGTCGTATGGTTTGGAGGATTTGTTGTCCTTGTCACCTACTATTTTCTAGGATAATAAAAGGCAGCAGCAAATAGCTCGCATAAGACACATACGAATGGACAAAGGAGCTCTTGTTTAACTTGATTAAGAAATGTGGCCATCTTTCTTCTGGACATTGATTGGGCTGAACGTCTGACTAAGCAGCTCCCCATTAACTATAAGGGCACTTTATGTGCATGCACATTCATCTTGGGCAGAAAGCTTCCCTCCCCTCTAGGCTCAAAGCGCTGATCCCCTCACACTGTGGGGTGACTTGATTGAAAGACGAACAAAACAAGACTTCATTTGGAGAGCGAGCCGTAGCGTAACACAATCATTAATTTTGCTATGAACACATCATCAGCCTCGTCGTTAGCGCCATTCTCCATTTAGGGTCACTTATTGGATGAACAGTGTTTTTGCTTCTTCCTAGAAATCTGTTTGTCGCGCAGAAATGTATTAATAACCTCAGTTGATAAAGCTGCAAAGATGAATTGATTAATCAATTAGTTGTCAACCACTAAATGAACCGCCAACAATTCTGATGATCGATTAATCGGTTTGGGTCATTTTTTTATGAACAAAAAGTTACAAATTCTCTGATTTGAATATTTTGTAGTTTCTTCACTCCTTTGTGAGAGTAAACTGAGTAAATATGAGTTGTGCACCAAACAAGATATGTGAGGATGTAATATTGGGCTTTAGGAAAAACGATCGACATTTCTCACAATTTTCTGACATTTTATAGACCAAACAACTAATCTATTAATCAAGAAAATATTCGTCAAGTTAATCGACAATATATAAAAAAAATAATCGTCCTAGTTGTTGAATTTACAGTTTCTGTGTTATCATCAACACAGAGGATATGTGTCTGTTTTAAGCACTGGAGTGTTTCTACCAGCTGAAGGAAAAGATGAGCACTTTTCTGAATACATTACAACTGAGATCATGTGTGTAGAAGCCTTTCCATTCAAAGGTGTTTATTTGCCTTTGCAAGAACACTGTAGTTCCTCTTCTCTATGTTTGTGCATGATAGGTATATTGAGTGAATAATAGCCTGTGCAGGTATATATCACCTGCAGTGGTGGAATGTAACTAAGTACATTTACTAAAGTACTGTACTTAGGGTACATATTTGAGGTACTTGCACTTTACTTGAGTCTTTTCTTTCTATGGCACTTTCTCCTTCTACTCCTCTACATTTCAGAGAGAAATATTGTACTTTTTACTCCACTACATTCATCTATTACAGCTTTAGTTCCTAGTTACTCTACAAATTAAGATTTTTTGCACACAAAACACATGTAGTTTATGAAATACAATTTATTATTCTAAATAAAACTACCCAACAATATACTGGCCTACAAGTCCAGCTGAAATGATCAGACCATTAACTGTTTGGATCGTTTCCAGTTTCTAAAATGTAAGGATTTTTTCTACATTGAGTACTTTTACTTGTAATACTTTAAGTACATTTGCCTGATGATACTTACACAATTTTACTTAAGTAACATTTTCAATGAAGCACTTTTACTTGTAACAGAGTATTTTTACAGTGTGGTATTAGTACTTTTACTTAAAGGTGCCGTAGGTAGGATTGTGAAGATCCAGGACTTAGCCAAAAAATGTGAACATCAACAACTTCTCAGTCCCTCCCCCCTTTCTGCTAAAGCCCAAAACGGTCTCCTAAGCCCCTCCCCCCACAAGGGAGAATGAATGTGTGTGCCTGAGCAGTGATTGACATGCAGTTAGACACCCCCCCTGGCGCTGATTGGTGTATCTGAACAGGGAGCGGTGGATTTTTTGCAAATTGCACTACAGGCTGTAGGTGCAGCCAGAGGAGCTGGATTTCTTTCTTTTTCTTTAAGTATATGCTTCATGTAGTTCTACTGGAACATAGGGTCAGTTTCAGCAAATATGACAGAAAGTTAGTTTTGGAAGTCTTACCTGCTGCACCTTTAAACGTACAATATGTAACTTTCTGCCGCTAGGGGTCTCTCAACCAAAACAATGGATTGTAAACACGGACTTTTGATGATGTTGGTAAGTTGCGTGGAATTATGGGAGTTGTAAACAACTTCGCTGATTAGAATGCATCTGTTCACGTACAAGTTTACCCATTCAAATGTATTCACTTTACGTTTAGTAACGTTTATTCATGTCATTCTAATAACATAGCTGCATGTTCCCAACATAATTACGTCTTGATTCGATCTGTATTGGTAGCTGATCAGTTAGCTAGCTAGCTAGTGAGCCAGCAAGCTAACGTTGGCCAGCAGCTTAAACCACAGTGACTATCACAATATATTTCACACGTCACTGTCACCTTTTGGATGGTTTCAACACCGGGGTGGGACGGGGTTTGTTGTAACGCTAGCTAGCTACTCAACGAGGCTGAGAGACTGGTGTGGGTGGGGATTGCCGGGAGAATCTCCCGGGACAGCGAGCCGAGGACGGCCGATGTTCAGCAGCAGAACATCTCCAAGCTGCCCGGAACGATCTCCCCCTTCACTTTTCTTAAATCTTAACTATTCGTTTTGGTGCTCGTCGGGTTAATTTAGCTAACTGTAAAGACAGCTAAACGCGAAGGGGTGAGAAATTTGGCAGGGAGGAGATTTTCGGCACGAACACCGGTAGCTAGTGCTAACGGAGACTAGCTAGCTAGCATTAGCTATGGATGGCTGGTGTTGCGACTCAGATCTGGGTCTGTTTCCCGACGCTTCATTAAACTGCTGTTAGCGTCGTAAGCACCCGGCACCGGAGTTAAGTGCTGTATAGTACTTATACTGTATGGATTGCTGTAATGGTGGCTGTGTGTTGGCTGGCTGTGGGCTAACGGTAACTGGCTATTGCTACATGTCCCGGCTGTTGTCAGCTGTTATCACAGGCAGACAGACCGGGGTGCTAGCTGGCTAAATTAGCATTAGGTTAGTCATCTTATCTATACAGCTAACGTTAACATTACTGGTAAACTCATTCGTGGGTTAGCCCAGCGCTGCTTTTATCCGTGGTGAAAACAATCATGCTACTAATAACTTTATGAACGTGTTGAACGATGTGGTAACCCTATAATGTTATCCACCAAGCATTAGCTAGCTAGCATTAAGTTAGCTACTTGTCAACCAACACATTGTAGTAACGTTAAACTGGATCTATATTGATATGTATCAATAAATAAGATATCTGCTGTATTACTGTGTTGCAAAGTGGCATGTTATCAATCACAAAATGATGCTGTGTGGCAGAAAAAGCAGTATTATGGTTAGGAGTATTTTTTTTTTTTGACATTGTATGATTTACAATTACGCTCAAACGTATCATCTGGGAGCCGTGTTTTGAAGGAAGTTACGAGGAACTAGAGGGTGAAAGGTTATATGACGCCACTGACGGGCGACTAGGAAGGAAAGGAAACGCGACGTGTCTGAAAATAAAATAACAGATTTCTCTGGGTTTGAAGTTTGGTGGAAACATTTGTGAGTGTAACTACACAACTCAAAAAAATATATAACATAGGTATGGTCGTTTTTAAACATTTTAATGCAGAAATGTTACATATTGTACCTTTAAGTAAAGGATCTGAATACTTCTTCCACCACTGGTCACCTGCTATGATGCACAGAGTGGAGTGTGTGGCCACATATGCAAGTCTTATATGCTGACAGTGCTACTCTGGAGGCTTTTTTATTCATTATTAAACTTGGTCTTTTGGCAGGGTTAAGTGCTGCCTGTCCTGTCCTATACTTTAAGTGCAGCCAGTCACCGGTCCACACACCCTTGAACAACATTGTTGTCCACCAGGGGTGTCAATCCACTAAAGCTGTGGGCAAAGTTCCTGTAGCTGTATATCATGCAGCTCCAAAAGGCTGATACCTGATATTCTTGGGACACGAAGGGCATAGACTCCTGAGTCCTGCCTGTTAACATGCCACTTGTTCAATGTGCAAAAGGATCAGCTACAGGTCATGACATACCAGAGGATTGTGGATCTTGAATGCAACTCCGATTTTTTGGGTATGGCTGGAGGGGTTTTGCCAGTTACAGAAATAAAAAGCAAGTTTGCAAGATGAGTTTGGATTCACGTGTGCTCAAAGATGGCGAGTGCCTACACCTTATACCTTTCGCCTAGAAAACCTTTTTCCCTCCAAAATTTTTCGGGGGTTCTTCTGTGTTTATAGTTGGTGAAAAGAAGATAAACTCAGACCGGTTGTCTCTTTAAATCAAGCTGCAGTGTTGATGTGCCCTCAAGCTGAAATGGTAAGAACCATTTCCACCTCTGCGGCAGGGAGCCTGACCAAATCGGCGCACTAGAGCGCTTCAAACGTGATTCTCATTCCCTTGGTCACTGTGGTCTATGGTCGCCTGCACTCCTGGAGAGGAAAGCAATTTGTCAGTCTTTTTCTATGGGAGTTTGTTTCTTTTTTTATCCCCCCCCCTCCCCACCCCCCCTCCTGCGCATCTCGGTGACATTATTTAATTTTTATTTCCCTCTCTTTTTTATTTTTTTTTGTTCCATCCGCAGAACTCAGTGGCAGTCGCCTCAATCCATTTACCGCTGGCTGGTACGCCTATCTCCTCTGCTGCGTTGCAATCTGTTGACAACTCCACTTGCAAGCTGCAGTTTATTGTGTTTCGCAATGGGAAACTCTTCCCTTGTACGGGGAATTCGTCCAACCTCGCAGACGATGGGAAACGTAGGAGCGTTTCAACACCAGTTGCTTTCACCAAATTAGGTAAGAGGAAAGCCATGTTCATCATCATGCCTGTGATGTCAACGCAACTGCACTGTATATTGCCGACATGTTTACACACACAGACACACGCAGTCCATCGGTTTGTTCTGCGCAACATGTTGACACAGCTTCGCAGCCATAGCATGCATGTTGCCAAAAAAATAATAATAATCAAAGCTCCCTTTCCGCTACAGTTTATTGAATTTAAAATGAATTGAAATGGCTGCATGCATGTTGCACTTCACTGCTGCATTTCTATTTCCAACATGCAAGCTCTTTCTGAAAAAATGACTACTTTCGGTTTCTATTTGAGATTAAAGTTCATTACAACACTTCACACAACAGCGTGTCAACTGCTGCAACAGTCTGACACATTAATAGTGAATGTGCGCGCCCGTGCCCACGGTTCTTTTTTAGCCACATAGCCTACTGTATATTGCACTTCCAGACTTTCCACTTGGTTTCACTAATTGAATGTCTTGGCTTTTTCCCTTGCAGATGGGTGCAGCCTCGGGAGCGCCGTGCACTCCGTTACTATTGCTCTCAGGCACTTCGCACTGGGTGTAGACCCCACCGCAGCCTATTGGGATTTTGACCTGCTAGATGGACACGGTGGCTGGAGGGCAGAGGGCTGCCACATAACAGGCTCCGGGGGCAACACGACCACCATTCATTGCACTCATCATAAGAACTTTGCTGTGCTAATGGTGAGTAGTAGCTATTGTGGTATACCAGTGTCATTCAACCCCCCCCCCCCCCCCCCCCCCACACACACACACACACACACACATAATACTGCTTATATGGTCTATAATGGACCAAATGCATCTTCTTTTTTTCACCATGGAATAGACGGGAGTCACGTGTTATAAGAGGCACTTGATGCAGGGACATTTTTCTGTAAAGGCGTCTTTTGTTGTTGCTCCTCAGCAGATGGGGAAGAAGGATTTGTCAAATGCGCCACGGGGATTTATTGGCTTTGGAATAGGATATGCGCCACGCTAACCCCCCCCCCCCCCCCCCCCCCCCACACACACACACACACACACACACACACACACTATATCCTGGAAATGAGAAGTTGCGTGTGTTGTAGCTATAGTCTGCCACCTTTTTTTTCTTCTTCCAAAAAGCAGCACAGCAGCTGAAATAGAAGCTCGGCTCAAGAGAAGGAGCGCCTTGTCAGGAGCTATCCGCCTCCGAGTGCATGTGGTGTGCTAATTGGTTGCAACCATCGGCGAGCAAAAAAAACAAAACAACCAAACAAGAACCAAATGTCGGACTGTAAAGCATTGCGTCGTTCATCTTGTGTCGCTCAAGTTGGTCTCGACGCCGCCGAGATGCCTCCTGCTTCCTCCTCTTCTCCTTCTCCTGACGACGTCCCCGTGTTCAAATTGATTTCATGAGGATAATACCAAAAGCGCAATGGCATCGCATCGCCCAGTCGCTCCATAGAGCCGCTGCGCCGCCTGCCTGGTCCGCTTCTTTTTTTTTTTTTTTTGGATGAAAAGCAATCCTCCGGATGTTTACCGAAGAGTGGGATTCGTTAGACTGGGAGGTCAGTTTCTCAGTAGAGCATGGAAAAGTGATTGTGCTTTAGATGTTGCTGCTTTCCGAGTTGCCTTTTTACCTGCATATTTTATGATGCCGCTGTTCAATTCCGTTGTTGTTCGTGTGTGGAAATAATCTGGCTCGAGAGGAGAAAAGAAAAGCCGCATAGGAATGAGTGGGATACAGCTGGGGGGGGGGGGGCGGCATAGAAAAACGACATGGGGTGCACTGGGGGAGAGAGTGGGGTGTCTGTGGAGAATACTAAGCTGTTGTCAGATGGAGAGCAGATGTCAGATTGTCATTGTGCATGTATTTTTCTATTCAACGCGGGTTTTTTGGGGAGGCGCACCGTCAATGGGCACCTTGTGGCTGTCGGAATAAAGCGAAATCGGCAGATTTGTCAAATTTTCCTGGCAGCAGATTAGTGATTTGAACTTCAACACACGTCCGACAAGTAGAAGGTAGTCATAGCGATGGTGGAAAGCCGTCACAGAAATGTTCACATTCACATCATACGCTCTTATGCGAGCGTTTGCGCCGGGGATTGCGCGTCTACTAATGCAGTCACCACACCCGCCTGGTCTCTGCAGTGCCCGAGAAAAGGACCCTTATTTACGGACTTGTGACATCATTCTCCTGTATATGACCCTTAGAGCATGTTATAGGGAGGCTTCTGCAAGTACTAAACCTGTTGCATCATTTCTTCATGTCAAATAGAGAGGAGTTGCCTATTACTGCCTGGCTGCAAGTTGAACATTTTTTAATTTACAGTATGCAGAAGTAAGGCGCCATCAGTGAAGTCTCATTTGACATGAGTTACAAATGAGAGCACTGAAATAACATTAATGCTGCTTTGGTGTTCTGAAGGAAAATCAGGGTAACAAGTTACCAAAGTCTCTATATAGACCAAAGTTTGACATCTGAGCTGCTGTGACAATAATCCAAAAGGTGGCTGTGTTTTAGCATTATCTGAGTGTGAAGTATGCTTTGTGTGCTTTGTGGGTTGTGCTTTGTGGGGGGGTAGTAAGATGCCTGAAAGGCACAATGCATTTCAATATGCAATATCCAATTCCTGTTGATCTAGACCCTTTCAAATTCAGTTCTTATGAAGCGTGTGTGTGTGTGTGTGTGTGTGTGTGTGTGTGTGTGTGCGCGTGTGCGTGTGTGTGTGTGTGTGTGTGTGTATGTGTATGTGTGTGTGTGTGGAAATGATTAGTGTACAAATAGCATGACAAACCAGGGACTGAGGTTTGGGATATAGGAAAGTACTTTAATGAGAATCTTTTTGACTTGGCTCAGAAAGAATTACATGGTAGAGAATCACCCTCCTCTGGCTTTCTGATCAGAATGCCAAATAACCGACTTGGGATCGGATGTGTGGGGAAAAACTCGACAGCAAAGCTTTTGTTTGGGCATATTTTCACACTCTCCCTGCCGTGAATATGGAAGCTCAGTAGGTGTAAATGAAAGCATCTTTTAGTTTTTCTCGCACTAGAAGACAGGTCAATGACTGACCTGTAACTCAGTGATACAGATTGTCTCAGATGTGGGTCAGGTAATGAATGACAGCATGCCTTTGTTTTCAATTTGTTTCTTCTTTTTCCTGCACTGAGCTGAAGTTGAAGCTGTTAGAAAGTGGTCGTTCCAGATTTCAGCACCGGGGACAGTTCCCTGTCTCCCTCCTTATGTCCCACCTCCTCCTCAGCAGCCCTGTGTCTGTCTGAAGGAAGGGCTGACTCACTCATTTACAGCAATGCAGCCTCATCATCTGTCTGTCAGACAAGTTTCAAACCCCACCCCCACCCCCCTCAAACCCCCTTTTGAACCCTCTCCAAAAGACACACCTCTGTTCTGCATCCACACTGTGTACTGTATGTTCTTACTGTTTCAGTAGTGGATAATTATGTTTGTGTATGTATTCATTGAGGAGATAACGTAGGTGAAGAAGTACCTGCATTTGATTTGCTACAATGCTCCAGACCTAAAACGCAGACCTTAAGAACGAGAGACACACGGAGGTGGTGGGTGGCTATTTGTAAGTTTCCGATCATAACAAAGGCCCTAAGGCCATGGTTACAGTAGATCATGTGTTAGTTAAACACGGTACAGTCTCATACAGTGTGAATGTAGTGGGTATTGGTGATGATGGTTTGCAGGGAAAACAATAAAAAAATGCAGATAAAGAGAGAGAAACTAATCAAACTCTTACATTAGTCCAGTGGTGGAAGACGTATTTAGATTATTTACTGCACGTCAGACGGTTCTGGCCTCTCCTGTCCACCATTAATTCCTGACAATTGGCACCTCGTTGGGCATTACCCTGCTTATACCATGGTCACTTGCCATATGCAATTATTTTAAGAACATTCATTTATATTTTTTTATGCGTTTTACCATAAAATCTAAAGTTTGTTCTAACAATAACTCTGTTCCCTGGCTAGATCTGAGGGTTTGACTAATACCAGGAACAATCTTTCCCAACCCTTCCCACTTATGCAATGCAAACGTTTTTCACTGCTCCAGTGAATTGGACGGGCCTTAGATACGACTTACCACGCTTAGCAACGGGAAATATTTATAGTCCGCTCATCTTATAGAACCCTTTAGCTCAGACAGCTACGCTATGCTAGCAAGTCAATAACGTGTACGGTTGGCAATCAATAAATATAATTTGACAGTATGTTTACCAGCAAGACAGGCTAGCTATCCAGCCATGTTATTGTCCCCAAATCAATATCGAGACTTTCACGAACAAATGATCCGCCATGTGTACTGTCGGCCGCAGCCTGAAGTAGCGAGTTGAACAGCGAACGAGATGAGAGATGGTCGCTGTGAAACAAAGTCACTTAGGAGGGGCAGTGTAACTTACTTCTTGCAGCTTGTGTGTTAACGCCATCCTGTGGTGTTCAGAGGATGAGGTACTGAAGGACTAACGTCACACTCATTGTTGGATATATAACAGATTCACTTTACCTTTTTCTTTTAAAGGAACACGCCGACTTATTGGGACATTAGCTTATTCATCGTACAGTACACCGACAGTTAGACAAGTCGATACCCTTCTCGTCTCCGTGCGTGTCGTAACTCTGTCTGACGGCTCCACCGTTAGCTTAGCCTAGCACAGATCCTGGAGGTAACCGGCTCCAACTAGCCTACTGCTCCGAATAAGTGACAAAATAATGGCAACATGGTCCTATTTACATGTTGTGATTTGTATAGTCACAGCGTGTACAAATAACAATGTCACATGAGACACAGCCATCTTCTAACTGTATATAAACTGGGAACTATATTCTCAGAAAGGGAAGCAGCGCTACTTGGGCGGCGTGATATGCTGCAGCATATCACTCCAAGTAGCGCTGCACCACTAACACCAACTTACACTTGTTTTTGGAATTTATGGTCAATAAACCTCATTTATATGAAATTATATCTAATTTTTGTGTTAAAAAAGCAGGAATTATGAATTATTTTAACTAATAACATCAGAGGATGTTTATGGATAATCACAGACAGTTTATGGATAATCGCAGACTGTTAAGTCAGGATAATGCTATAAAACTGAATAAAACACATCAAAGTAGTGAGCTGATCCTTAATATAACTTGTGAAGGGCTTTTTAAGGAACCATGTTATTCTGTGTTATTTTTGGGCAACTAGGTTGAAAAACAAAACAAATTTCTGTTATATAATCTTTGAAAACGGGTCAAATTTGACCCGAGGACAACAGGAAGGTTAATGTCAAACCATTGCTTTTTTATTTCTGTCATGGTCTGGCATCGACAGCTGTCCCCTATACTACACTACTGACTTCAATAAATCTGGCCCGCAAATGGAGCAGAACAGGCAGCCTGATATAGCCTTTTTATAATACAATATTATGAAAATGTTCTAACATGAGGCCCACTGACCTCACTTCTCATTCTGAGAGTGGTCTCGTGGTCTCAGGAGTATCTGCTGTTTTAAACTCGTCAAGCAGACCACAACTCACTTGTCTTCGCTGCTGCACCTCTGCCTCGAACCAAACCAACCAAGACCGGATCCCATCTTGATACATTAGTTCTGATTGGCTGAGCCTTCTGCAGGCTCCATACCAGTGTGACATTACTGCTGACTGCTGGAGTTGACCACAAGGTCTTGTCTCCCATACAAAAGAACACAATGCAGCAGACTATGTGAATCCATCCATGAGTTCTCTCTTATCCTGATGACTGTGGAAATAATCAGGCTGCACTTTACAAACAATATATCATCTTTACTTTGTTTCTTTTTGGTGCAACATGTTTATTGTCTACTCAATGCCTTTTATTGTCTCTCAAGAGGTAGTAACTTGGAGGGAAGGAAGGAAGGAAGAATGGATGGTAGAAACGTAGAGGAGATAAAATTAGAAAACCTTCTGTGCTTCAGTGGAAAGGAAACATCAATTGATTGTGATTGCGCTCTTTAAAAAAACGTCCTTTAAAGGGAGTTGTTTACTCAAATTCAATCCACATTTGGTGCTTTCTTGTTGAACAATTATGGCTAATACACACATACTGTAAGTTGTGCAGGATATGTGTTGCTAATTGAAAATAACCTCTTGGCAACTTTCAGATCTTCTGTAGTTCAGACACAGTGTTTTTCCTTGTTTATTTGTCTATTTTTTTCTTAGCATATGGCAATCTCCGAGCTGTGTGCCCTCATTAATCCTTTGTTCACATCATTGCTCAAGGCGGACATGAAGAGACAACAAGCCAGTTTTCATCGTTCGCCCACAAGCCAGCTCTGGCTCCGGCGGGGTTGACTTTATCCTCATGCCCTGGACTTTTCTATCTCTGAGACATTTTCGTGCTAAAGGAGCTTTGGTGTGTGTGTTTAAGGAGATGAAGGGATTTACAGTGATAATGACGATGACCTGTTTAGATATACAACCGCGTTTCACAGCGTTGTGTTGGCATGTTCTGTTGATATGTATTGTAGTGGGAGGAGGAGAGGGAAGAGGCGATGACAGGCTGTGATATCAACAGAGTGGGCTGATGCATTGTGGTTATGTATTGTCTGACAGTTGATTTAAAACGGCACTATACAATATGCACCTCTTAGGCTACATTGACAAAACCAATATAAAAACTAATTTGCTACATTTAGTTCTTGTATCCACACTACTCTGGCATTTCTGAGCTCCTAAGATGGAGACATTTGGATGATTGGTTTGAAAATTCTGGGGTCGCTTTGTATTCTGGACGGGCACAAACAGAGACTTTTCAAAACGCTGATGCACGTCAGTCAGTCTTATCGGTTAGGTAGGTTCACATACCTTACAGTAACAGTTCCACCTCTCCCTGGTCTTTTCGCCATTGTTCTTATTTCTCCAAAGTATTTCCGTACTTTCAACTTCTACATCCATAGTAACATCAGACAATCTGCTTGCTGTTTACACTGGCACGTGCAGGCCTAGTGTATACGAATGGTCATGTGATATGCAATATGTGTTGTCAGACATGTAAATATGAGATTAGTTCTGCGACTGGAGCTTAAACTCTTGTGTGGACGGAGATCATATTTGTCCCAAATGCTGCTTACAAATGAAAATGTAGTAGTGTAGATGTAGCCTGAGCCTCTGGAGAAGAGGAGTGAATCAGCAACCTTACTGTGACGACAAGCCTCCAGGAAAAGCCACTGCTCCTGGCCGAGAAATAATATTTATATATATGTAGATATGTGTTAATTAGGTGCTGGTAGATGGTTTTTGTTACCTTTAGACAGAGCCAGGCTAGCAGTTTCCAGTTTATGCTAAGCTAAGCTAACCGTCTGCTGGCTTAAGTTTCATGTTTAAAGGGGAACTATGTCTTTTTTTTTAGCTTAATGTACCTTAACTGAACAGCTTCGGAGTCACTGGAATGGTTAGATGACTTTTTTCAGGTTGAATGGTGGTCGTCTCACTCCCCCCTAGCGCCTGGGAGCTGAAAAAACGGCGGCCTCAGCGTCAGGAAGTATGGCGTGATATCAGGTCTTGCCATGTAACGAACTGCTTCACGGCACTGCACACATACATACAGAGCCCCTAAGGGGACATGAGCAAAAAAAACAACTAAATGTGCTCACGTGAAACTTTCATGTGCTTTATATAGCTTTATATAGACACCAAGTGCCAAATATAATGAGGCCCTTTAGCAAAGTAGTTTCGTCAGATAACCATAATAATGGTTATCCATAATAATAGGAATTTGGGTTCGATTTTTTGACAGTTGTCAGTGGTTATGAGGAGCAATATGAGAGAGAAATGTGGGGATCATTGATTGTTGTTTAGGTACATTAAACCACGTTAAGATTTTTCCTTACAATAGCTCTAATGAAGCAGAAACACTTAATGTCCATAACCAACGTCAGATAACGTCCATAATAATTGGACTTTTGGTTTGATTTTTTGACAGTTTTCAGTGGTTATGAGGAGCAATATGAGAGAGATGTTTGGTAATCATTGATCATTGTTTAGGTACATTAAACCACATTAAGCTTTTTTACATTAAGCATTTTAGAATGTCCCGTTCAGTTCTCCTATAATTAGTCAAACATCCTCTTTCCTTATGTTTAATCCATTCTCCTTGCATTTTGTGTATCACCTTTATCCGTGGAGTTGGCCAGATGTTTGTAACTGTTCATAAATGAAAGTAATTGCCCGATCCAAACCGCTGTATCCCTTGCGCAGGAACACAAAAGACTTTAAAATCCGTTTTAAATGTCGTATCGAAACAATATAATGGTGACGACTTGCAAGCAAAGCTTGCCTAGATTAAAATATAAGTCCTGTACTGTAGTCATCATTTCTCTAGCTGTCACTGTCTCCAGTATGGCCCAGGCTACATCAGTATACAGCTTTCATGTGCTCACGTGAAACTTTCATGTGCGCATATGAAAAGGTTTTGTGTGCGCGCATGAAAGTTTCACGTGAGCACATGAAAGTGTCGCGTTTCACGTTTTTTGTTGCTCATGTCCCCTTAGGGGCTCCGTACATACACGCCGCTACATGCCCCTATCCAGGAACCGGATAACAGCTAGCAACAACTACCGATGGAGTTTTCCACTCTATCGTCACGGCTGAGCCGGCAAAAAAGAAGCAGAAAGCTAGGAAAGCATTGTCAGAGGAACAGAGAAAGAGGAAACGGCAGACTGACCGAGCGAATGGCGAACAAATCGAATGGCAAACAAACAGAAGCCTGAAAATCCCATGCTGACCTGGCGTTCTTGCTGTTGCACTTGTAAGTATCTTTGATCAGAAACTTTATCTGCCACAGAGTTTCTTGTCAGCTTGATGTTGGCAAACGCAAGTTGCTTCTGCTCCGACAGCGTTCTAAGGCCATTGTAGGAAAAAAATAATGTTATGGACTCAGGAGAGAAGGGTAATATTCAGAGAAAAACCTCAGTGGACATGGCTCCGTGTGTTCGCCGGCTTCTTTGAAAACAAATGCACATGACCAGTAAGAGAAGATGGGAGGGGGGAGAGTCGCCAATGAGTTTTTACGACAGCGTTGCCAAATATCTATTCCGAAGCTATAGGTGGAGCTCTATAGAGAAACCTGCAAGCAAAAAGTGAGAAAACAGCGAAGAAATGGATAGTGCCGCTTTAACTCTCAGCAAGACAGCGATTGAGTGTATTTCCGAAAATGTTGAACTATTCCTTAAACTTGATTTTGGATAAAGAAGGTTAGGAAAATGAAAGAGGCCTCCTCTTTATACTTAATAAATACATTATAAATGTGGAACAGGATTGTCTGTGGATGGAGAGTAATCCACAAATCTGACTGAAACTAACCAACCACATAGCTTTACAGGATATAAGTAATCAGTAATGCATAATGTGTGTTTGTGTTGGCGTTAAACTTTGTCATAATTAAACAGCTTGAGCTAATTCTTAGAGCAAATGCTACTTATTTGCAGCCCATGTAGCATCAGCTACCTTTCACCCTTTGCCTCACTTGCACTTGTTCCACACGTGGCAGCTGCCACATGAGCACTACCCCACCTCCATCAGGCAGCCATGCAGCCTCCTCTAACCAGCCGCTGACTCAACGGCTTACACTCAGGCTTAGCGTTGTGCTCTGCTGTGTGAACTTACCGCACATGAGTGGAGGTTTGGATTAGGTTAATATTTAATACTTGCACTCATGTTCCATTTGTGAACATTAACTGAAATTTGATGATGTCAGGCATGATTACTTTAGCACATGGGGATTGCTGTGTGTGTGTGTGTGTGTGTGTGTGTGTGTGTGTGTGTGTGTGTGTGTGTGTGTGTGTGTGTGTGTGTGTGTGTGTGTGTGTGTGCGTATGTGTGTGTGTGTGTGTGTGTGTGTGTGTGTGTGTGTGTGTGTGCGTGTGCGCGCACTGAAACCACATTCCCACTGCAGACTTTCTTCTGTTGCTGCTGTTCTGATCTAACCTCTCAGTGTTTGCCGACTGCAGACTTGCCGTGGTGTGAAAGGGGAAGCGTCTGGCTCATCCAGCAGTCCCCGCTGCACTCTCAAAACAGATTGCTGTTGGCTAATAACCTGACATGTGATGAATATTGTTTTCTCCCTGATTAATGACTTCAGAGCTCACAGACCACCATTTCTCTCCGACATCAACAGTTTTGCCCTGGCATTGCTGGAGTGAGCCAGTACGTAACTATTGGGCCTTTTTCTCTGACGCTCTCTATTGCACGCTCTATTTTTAATGCAGCGTGTATACCTCTTTTAGAACAGGATAAAGATTGCATTGCTTTAACATATTGTTGTTCAATTTATGTATGCTTCTCTGTGTATGCTCACAGCAGAAGCAGTTGTTGCACTTAATGTGTGTGTGTTTGTGTAAAAAAGTTAATAGGCTGTTGGATGGTGTTATGGTTTTGATGTTGTTTATATACAGTCACTGAATTTTTTTTACAAGCAGTCTTTATAAAAGATAATGATGTCGCATTTTTGATTTGATTTTCATGTTGATAATTTTGGCACACTATTTCTCAAACAATTAGTTAGATTTGAACACTTGGATTTTTTTATAGCAATACTGTGTGGACTCATCTGTGCATACATCTACTGCACCGTCTTATGATTAGTCACGCATGATGCAAATCAAACAGGTCCTGTTCGTCCTGTTTGCATGTGAAAGAGCCCATCTGACATACATGATTCATTTCCTGGAACGCTTTCAGTACACACAGTCTTGACCAAACAGGACGCATCTGATCTGAAACTGTCCATGTTCAAATATCTGTCTCGCCCCCCCCCCCCCCCTGCTCTTTGTCACCAGCTGTTCCCTAGTCTACAGTGCAACCCTCTGTGAACCCCGGAGACAGCTTGGTTGAAACGAGGGCATGCCGTGTACACAGCCTCTCTCTCTCTGTCTGTCTTCCTCCTTCCCCTTGCCTGTTTGAGTTTCTGTCACTGGCTTTCAATTGGGTTGCTATATTCATACACTGCATTTAACTGAACCGGACAGCAGCTCATTTGCACAATGCTGGGCAGTCTAGACAACATACATTAAGAGCTTATTTTTTCCTCTATTAGGGCAGTGTAGAAAGTGATCCAGCCCTGTGGCTGGCTGTCTGGCTAGCATGTCCACCTCTGTTGTCAACCAAGACAGCAGCTCCCAGAATGCTCGCCTCTGCTCTGCCCCTCCATTTCACTGCTGCTGCTGCCAGGTCCTGATTAGCAAAAGTATATCAGCACAAAAACAGGACAGGCCGAAGGTTAAAGGTGACAGTCATTTTCATAACAGACTTGGACAAATTCAGCTCTCGCAAGTGGTTTTATTATACATCATGGCCTTTTCCGCCACAACCAATCATGATCACCATGACCTTTGACGTTTATCCTCCTGACCATACAGCTTTGTAACAGCCTTGCCCTGCGGTTGCGTCTTTTTAAAATCTTCTGTAAGGGCATGGAGCTGCTGCTGCTGGTTGCTAGGCTTATAATTAGGGAGTAGCTATTGATGCAATGTGGCCCCCTGTGCACTCCTAGGGGGGAGATAAGGACAGCAGAAAATGAGACTTGCTTAATTTGAAGAGAGGAGCGATAACATGACAGGCGAATGTGGTATATCTTTAGGCAAGGTTTATTAAGATCCCTTCAGATTTATAATCAGAGGTCTCACATATTTGATGTTTTTTAGGATGTGATATATACAATACAATACAATACATACATTTTCTGTTTTCATGCAGGAAAGTATTCCTTCGTCGACTACAGTGGGGCTGCCAAGGATTTATTAGATTACCCGTTGTTCACAATTTTCAAATTTTTCATATCCAATCATGAACTGCGAGACCACCCGATGTTATCTGGCAAAGGCAACTCCACAGACAGAGCAGTTCAACCGTGCATCTGTGCTCTCTGATAGGACAAGACCAAGAAATAGTAAGAACCATCCAACAAGTAGGGAGCAGCCTTAAATGATAATGCTGGTGATGTTCACTTGTATTCTGTTTTTCTACAAATCCAATGAAAGGACCAAAAACAACACTGTGTTTATCCTTCTAGCAAGTAATGTATGTGTAGCCAAAGCCTGATATGCCTGTAGCTTATTTCTCTGTGCCATTGAGCTCCATTGTTTTCCCAAAACTATTCAAACACATCAGTAAGCTACACTCTTGTAGAGTAGGGTTGGATACAATTTCAGTACAGCAATATATCGTTGTCCTCCTTCGATACAATAAGATATCAATATGCTGGCGCCAAATATCGATATTTTAATTAATTAAACAAGGCACTCTGAATAGATTTCCCTGCTCCCAGCGTTGCTACTTAATGGATCCTCAAGGTGGCGCTCAACACATAAATGAGGGAAACTTGAACAGCCGAAGAGGAAGAGGTTTTTAACGGGATGGCGGAAATCAGTTTGAGGAAAATAACAGATGCCCCAGCCACGTTTAAGTCCAAAGTCTGGACCCATAGTTGCTTTATACATAGTTCTGTATTCTTAATTTACAGACTGAAAAACTGTTGTGTCCTGTTAATGCTGTTAATACTGTTGGTGAACAGAGTGCGCAGTGAGGTTATACAGGTAAATGTTATGTACGTAGAAGAAGAAGAAGAATAAAGCTGAAGGATAGCAGTATACTTGTCTCTTGGCTATTAACATGCCTTTACCTACACCGTTCATGCCTTGCCCAGGCGAACCTGCTATTCCCTTCCCTACATGGCTGAAAATGTTCGAGAATTACATGCTAGCAATTGATGCTAACGGAGAGAAGTGGCCCGACGTGAGACGGCGCGCGATTCTACTCCATGTATGGCAAGAGTGGATAGTCTATTTGCCCTGTTTAAGTTCGTGTGACATATAAACAACAATCTGTGTTGCTACAAGCGTCAATGTTCGCCAACAAAACATGTAATCAAACAAATGCACAAGTGGCCTAGCTAGCTGCCTGGCTAGGCTTACAATGAAATCCAATGTACGCTAGCTGAAAGTTTGAGTGTTTAAACTAACATATACAGCAGTCTATTTAGTGGTGTATTAATAATATGTGAGAAGTGGCCCGACGTGAGACGGCGCGCGATTCTACTCCATGTATGGCGAGAGTGGATAGTCTATTTGCCCTGTTTAAGTTTGTGTGTCATATAAATCACAATTCGTGTTGATACAAGTACACATGTTTGTGTAGAAACATTTTAATCACATTGATTTTCATGATACAGCCAGATACAGCGCTGATAACCTCCGCCATCTTGGTCATACTTTTTTTGTAACTCCCGCCTCCAAACACAAACACGTGGACCTGATTGGTTCTCGAGTGGTCCTCATTTGAATAAAGTTAAACTTTCGTCAACTTTCTTTCGCTCCCCTCGGCAATACACTCTCATCTCGCCCAATCAGGCCGAATTTTGTCTCCATTCAACCTCAATGAGAGCGAAGCGAAATTTCGCTGTGTGGAAACGTACCGTAAACAAATGTATTGAGTGTATTCAAGTCAATCAATATACAGTAGCCTAGGCCTATGTTATTACCTCTAGGTTAAGATTTCTTTCAATTCATTCAACATATACATGTTCCAGGCAGGCTCTTTATCCATTATTAAAGTTGCTCTAAACGTACTGAATAATTAAAAAAAAAGAATACATTAAATTTAATTGTAGTACATCATCAGCTGATGTGACCTGCACTGTTGGAAGAATGCATTGTAACTAACATTGATTGAACATTGGCGCCATCTACTGCATTATTTACACTAATTGCCTTAATGTTTAAGCTTCATAGATTTGTTTACATGTAAATTAATGCACGTATAATATGTATGCATGTATACACTTTATTATATACTATCTGTACATAGTAGTCAAACGTTCATGTTTAACCTTGTTAGTCTTTTGTTTTTAGCCGTAACGTTGTCTGTTTCTGTTGAAAGCAACACAATAAAGCAATAAAGCAGTTTCTGATAAAAAATACGAAATATACTGTAAGTTCTTTATTAAGTATCTTTATCAGCTTTACAGCTGCAGCTCCGCCATCTTGGACTAAACTATTGGTGCGTTCTTTTTGCCTCGCAACTCGTATTTTACGAGGTCAAAGTCGTAAACACGCCCCCTGACCTCGTATTTACGAGCTCGAAACTCGTACAACCACCGAGGTACCCGAGCTGAAAATCCAACATGGCTGCCCCCTGTATCGACAGTTGTGAAAGCTGTAGTAACATAGTTATAAGCACTTCTGTGTTATTTGTGTCACACTAAATCAGCCGTACACGCAGCGCTGTCTTCTATCTGTGTTGTCACGCGGTTTGTATGCACATAAAAACAGTGTATACGTTGTTTAAACTGGCATTGCTAACAATGGCTAACCTGGCTAGAGCTAATGAAAACAATGAAAATCTGACTTGCAAAAAGAACGCATTCAACTCGTGTGTGACGTCATTCCCAGTTGCGACTTCTGACTTCCGAGGCTTAAAGAACGCACCATATCTTGTTACTTCCACTACTCTTTGTAGAGTTACGTGGTCGACGTAATGACGTAGGTGGAGCTAGAAAGAATGTAGTAGCAAAGCCGGGCAACTGCAGTAGGCTGTGAGAAAGTGAAAATGGAACTTGTGAGCAGAAAAAGTGTTGTTTGGCATTACTTTCAGTCAAAAGAAGGTGATTCAAGTAGAGCTACATGTTCAATTTGTAATGCTGATTTGTCTCGTGGTGGCGAGGACCCTAAACAACACACAACATCGCCGCTGTTAAGACATTTGTACCATCGGGATACATTGGTACAGATGACAGATTGGAGAATATGCAGGACATTTTATTACAGACGGAATACTCGACACACTACGCAAGCTCTGCCTGCTACAGAGACCAGCACCTCAGCCAGCCATGTAGCTGGATGCCGCTAACCACTGTGCGGTGTGCGGAAAAGCGGGACGAGGGCGAGGGGCCCATCCATCCTGCTGGCAAGTGTCGTTCTTTAGACAACAAACTGGACTACGTCCAACTTCAGTGAAACTCCCAACTTGAGTTCAGAGACTGCTGTGTTTTTGTGTTTTTGTGGAAACATGGCTGAACAACAGTGTACCGGACTCCGGTAAAAGGCCTGCTAGCCTTCAGATGTTGCTCTGTGGCCGGGTAAGAGTCGTGGAGGTGGGCTGTGTTAACACGGACTGGTGCAGAAATGGCGTGCTTATCCAACTAATTGCTAACTGCTCGTGGAGTTTGTGACTGTTTAATGCCGACCATTCTACATTCCACGCGCTAATGCTAGTATGCTTAGCTGAACTTTACGGAGCCTATAATGTGTGTGTGCACTAAATGTAGCCTGGTTCGTATGTCGTTTTTATATAATGGTTTAAATAAAAAAAAAAACCACTTTTGACTTGACTCTGTAAGCGGTAGGTGTGGCCTTTTCCTTTCTGGGATTTGGTGTCTTTCATCCACATGAGCCAAAAACACATTTTCATTTCTCTGCCTAGAAGGCACCAATTTCTAAATGTTTTTCACATTTCTGACCCAATTTAAAGATATAGTCATCTTTCTAGTAGTGAAATATCCCTTTTAAAAATGAAAAATAAAGATAAAAGATTGGAGTAGAGGATGGGAGTAGAGTTCGGTTCGGGGTTCGGCAGAATCTTAACCAGTGGGTTCGGTATTCGGCAGAACCCCAAAAATCTGGGTTCGGTGCATCCCTACAACTGATAGAGCGTGTTGCCGATACACGCGTACGAGACAGACTTTTGATAGAAGTAGAATGACACGCTGGTATCGGATCAGTACTCCGTATCGGCCGATACGCAAGTTCAGGCATCAGAATCGGTATCGGGAAGCAAAAAATGGTATCGGACCATCTCTAAAATAAACCGTCATGCCCTGCTGCTAAAGTGACTTGCAATTCATGTGGAAAAGTGGGACATTTTTTCCAAAATGTGTCGATCTGGACAAAAGGAGGTGCGTAAAATAGTGATAAACCAACTGACTGTGACTCGTACTTTGCAAGATGAAATTATCTGTACTGTGCAAGTGAATACAAATGGACACTGTCATGACATTGAGCTAATAGTAGATACCGGTTCATCAGTTGCTGTCATTCCAGAGAGCACTTACCAGACTCTTTCCTACATGTGAACTTTCTGAGCCTGCAGTGAACCGGTTTACATATTCAGGAAAGAAAATACCTGTACCTAGAATGTACCAAATGAGCTAGCTTCATACTTCAATGTACGAGACGAACCGGCAGTGAGAGGTACTGACTGCTTGATTGTGCCTACATCACTGCGATCCAAAGTGGTAGACTTGGCACATGAGGGGCAAGAACTGTATTGGTGGCCACAAATGGACAAAGATGTACAGAGTAAGATAGCTTCATGTGTGTTATGCCAATACAATGACAAAACAGTGAAGACTGCACCTGCACCACTTACACTTGTTAAACTGCCAGATGGACCATGGGAAAAGGTGGCCATTGACATAACCGGTCCTTTCGAACGTGCTACATGGGACTGTCGTTATGCCATCACTCTCACAGACTACTACAGTAAATGGCCCGAAGTTGTATTCACCTCTACAGTCACAACAGAGGTGATTACTCGCTTTTTAGCTACAGTGTTCAGTCGTGAAGGAAATCCCACCTGCCTGGTCTCTGACAAAGGGTGTCAGTTTACTTCCCATGAGTTTGCAAAGTTTCTGAGAGAGAGAGAGATAAAGCATCTGCGCTCCAGCGTCTACTACCTAAGAGCGATTGAGACATTTAATAGGGTATTAAAAGAGTGTCTCCAGGCTGCAGAAAGAACACACAAGCCTTGAAAACGAGCAGTGATTGAGTTCTTACAGATTTACCGTGCAACACCACATGCTACTACAGGTGCTACTCCATTTGAGTTGCTGAGAAAGAGGACGATGCGCACAAAACAGAACATCCTTCCTGTCTCACACAAAGTTACATCACACAAGCAAGTCAAAGAAACGGTGAGACAAAATCAACAAAACAGTAAGGAGTATACAGACAGAAAGCGAGGAGCAAGTGAATGATGCTGTGCGAGTCCAGAGACCAGAACATGTCTACAAGAGGTCATCCAAATACACAGAACCTCTGACAGTCGTAAAGAAGGCTGGACCAAGTACTTACCTTCTCAGTGATGGTGAGAAATGGAATGCCTCAAAGCTGGCGTGTTTCCCAAAGGAAACTCTACCTTGCATCAGTGAGAACAATGAGACTACACTGGATGGACTCACTGTGACAGAGAACGTGCATGTTGGGCAAGAACTAGGCACGTAGTCAGTAATGGGCCAAGGCGGCGCTGGCCCGCCCACTCTACTCAAAATTTTTCTTATGAAAAATATTCCAATGTATGTAAAAAAAAAAAAAAAAAGAAATAGTAACAGAACTAATTGTGTGTGTTTCATGTGTATTGTCTTCTGATTAAAACGAAACAGTTTAAACCATACAATCAAACAATTAGATCAAACGCCTTCTGGGACGTAGTTGGTTGCTATGGTAACAACAGGCAGACTGTCCGGGCTGCCTTCAACAGCTAATGTTAGTTAGCTGGCTTTTTAGACAATGCACCATGGATGTTAAGCAATGCACTGTTAAAAGTTACCATGACAACAATGGCTTCTCTTTAAAGTGATATGGACAGTTTTCTTGGATGGAATCTTTTTCTCCAGTGGAGCTGACAGCCAATCAGAGAGAGGAGTGTGTTTGAGTGCTGGCCCTCACAGAGGTAACATAGTAACCATAGTAACCTAGTAACCTTCCTATTTAGTAAGAAATGGTGAACACTGATGATGGCTTCTAGCTGAAACGCGTTTGTGTTTCCCCACATTAAATAAGAAGATAACTTATCTGTGGGTGACGTAGTTTTTAATTTTCTTTGATCCTGTCACTACCGTGGACTCGATACACTGTCTAAGATTTGATGCCTTTCTGGCCACTTTTCATTATCTTTCATAATTCAAACAATGGAAGTTTTCATTCTTTGATTCTGATTTACTGCTGGTAGCGTATTTGCTGCTCATGATCTGACCGTAGTCCTGAAGCAACAATGCTGTTGCATTGTTACATGTGTGATTTCTGTCTGATGTAGGCTGTTCTATGTCATGCAGTATTCATGTTTAGTTGCTACTATAAAATGGTTAATTTTATAACAGTGCTGGCAGAGCCAATGTTGCTGGTTCTGCCGGTGCAAATATATTTGAGGGTGAATAGGTTAAAACCAACAGGTTTTTATCTACAGTATATTGTTGTGTACAAACATTTTAGACTGAGCTTTGTTGGTTGAGCATGTTGTAGACAGTACTGCTATTGCCGTTGTAATGCAGTATGTTGGAAGGCAAGGCAAGGCAAGGCAGCTTTATTTGTATAGCACTTTTCAGCAACAGGGCAATTCAAAGTGCTTTACATGAAGACAATCAAAATACAATAATCAAAGTTACAGTGCAGTATAAGAAATGCAACATTAAAGAGCAGTTAAAAACAGTTATATAAAAGCAGATAAAATAAGCAACGAAAGTATAAGAAATGGATAGTCATTTAACAAAAGGCAACATCAAAAAGAAAGGTCTTCAGCCTTGATTTAAAAGAACTGAGAGTTGCAGCGGACCTGCAATTTTCTGGAAGTTGGTTCCAGATGTGTGGAGCATAGAAACTAAATGCTGCTTCTCCCTGTTTAGTTCTGACTCTAGGAACAGAAAGCAGACCTGTCCCAGACGACCTGAGAGGTCTGGGTGGTTCGTAGTTGACTAGCAGGTCAGAAATGTATTTTGGACCTAAACCGTTTAATGATTTATAAACTAGCAAAAGTATTTTGAAATCAACTCTCTGAGGCACAGGAAGCCAGTGTAAAGACTTCAGAACTGGAGTGATGTGATCCACTTTCTTGGTCTTAGTGAGAACTCTAGCAGCAGCGTTCTGAATCAGCTGCAGCTGTCTGATTGATTTTTTAGGGAGACCTGTAAAGACACCGTTACAGTAGTCCAGTCTACTGAAGATAAAAGCATGGACAAGTTTTTCCAAGTCCTGCTGAGACATAAGTCCCTTTACCCTTGATATATTCTTAAGGTGGTAATAGGATGACTTTGTAATTGTCTTAATGTGGCTGTTGAAATTCAGGTCTGAGTCCATAATTACACCAAGATTTCTGGCTTTGTCTGTTGTGTTTAACATTGTCGTTTGAATCTGAGCGCTGACTTTTAATCGTTCCTCTTTTGCTCCAAAAACAACCACCTCAGTTTTTTCTTCATTTAATTTAAGAAAGTTCTGGCACATCCAGTCATTAATTTGTTCAATGCACTTAGTCAGTGTTTGTATAGGACTATAGTCTCCTGGCGATAAGGTTATGTAAATTTGTGTGTCGTCCGCATAACTGTGGTAACTTATTTTGTTGTTTTCCATAATCTGAGCCAGTGGAAGCATGTTAAACAGAAGAGGCCCCAGAACGGAGCCTTGGGGAACTCCGCACGTCATATTTGTATGCTCAGATGTATAATTACCTATAGATACAAAGTAGTCCCTATTCTTTAAATAGGATTTAAGCCAGTTTAGGACTGAGCCAGAAAGGCCAACCCAGTTTTCTAATCGGTGTAGTAATATGTCATGGTCGACCGTGTCAAATGCAGCACTGAGATCAAGTAATACTAAGACTGCAGTTTTGCCACTATCTGTGTTTAAGTGGATGTCATTAAAGACTTTAACAAGAGCTGTCTCAGTGCTGTGGTGTGGTCGAAAACCCGACTGGAAGGCATCAAAACCATTTAGTGACAAGAAAAGGTTGAGTTGTTGAAAAACTGCTTTTTCAATGATTTTACTTAAGAATGGAAGGTTAGATATCGGCCTATAGTTGCTCAGTAATGCCGTGTCTAGATTGTTCTTTTTTAAAAGTGGCTTGATGACTGCAGTTTTCAGGGCCTTTGGGACAGCCGCGGCGCTACCATTGGGCCCGGGTGGGCCTGGGCCCACCCATTTTAGGTCTGGGCCCGCCCATTTTCACCCAGGCCGAGGAAAGCTTTAAGCGGCTAAGAGAACCTTCTACCCCACGTGTGGACTCTTAAGCCCGCCCACAGGCTGCATCGTCACCAGCTAGTGATCCAATGAAATGAATGACGTTGGCGCGCAAGCTTTTCAAGCAAGCTCAATGAATGAAAAAGAGAAGAAAAACTAGCCGCTACTTTTTCTTCTTTTTTTTCTTCTCTTTTTCTTTCTTTTTTTCTGTAGCCTAGCCAAGTTTTTCTTTGCACACGGTAGCTATGAAACGCAAAGCAAAGCAAAGCAGCTTATTTTCATTTAATTTCAGTAAGAAACGCTCCGAGGAGCAGGAGGAGGAAACTCCTGCCATAAGTAATGCGGTTAGTGACCAGCTACCATCCTGCTCGGCCGCCCTCTCTCCATCAAGTCCTCTCATAGCCACCCCCTCACACCAGCAAGGCAAGTAGGCTAACAGTTAGGCTAATGTTAACGTTAGTGTCTGGTTGTCTGTATGTACATTTTCTGGAGGGAAAAATAATATTGGCAGTAAGCAGAGGTAATTATGATAGCGTTTTATGTGTTATAGGAGGAGACAGGGTTCAGCAGCCTAGCACAAACGCCGTTCCCCAAGAAGACCTGTCACAACCTCCGCTAGACCTGTCATCAATAGATGAGCCCGCAAGCCAGCCCAAACTCCGTACATTTCCAGCCACACACATATCGGGGAAAGATAGGAGTTTTTTCTGACAGGTGGTACTCAAAATTCCCGTGGCTGGAATACAGCATATCAAGAGATGCTGTATTTTGTAAGTATTGTCGTAATTTCCCTGAAGCAGCTTATGAGGATAGATTCATTAAAATGGGCTTCAAAGACTGGAAACATTTTTCTGAGGGTTGTGGCAAACATGAAGCCAGCAGGGCACATGTTGCAGCGCTGGGGAAAATGGATGGTTTCAAGCAAAGTCACCAGCCAGGACGGGGAAATATTATTAACCAGTTGAACAACGATGCCAGCGACAAGTCATTCATTGAAAGACATAGACAGCACATCATGATGGTAATAGATCTCGTCCTGTTCTGTGCAAAACAAGAAATCCCATTGCGTGGGCATCGGGAAAACCCAGATGCGTTAAACAAGGGTAACTTTTTGGAACTACTTGACCTGGTTTCCAAATATGACCCAGAAATAAAAAGGCGACTGGATGAATTACCCAACAATGGTAAACTACTGCACCACACTATACAGAATGAGATACTGGAAATCTCAGCATCACTCATTGTCAAAAAAATAAAGGCAGATTTGCATGATGAGCCAGAAACATATTATGCGATTTTAGCAGACGAGTGCAAAGACTTGTCCAAAAGAGAGCTAGTGGCAGTATGCGTCAGATACCTGCACAACGGCACATTGAAAGAACGGGCTGTGGGATTTGTGGAAACGGAAAACATGACTGCAGAGGCAATATCAGCTAAGATTTTGGAAGTCGTGGAGCCATTGCAGCTGGACCCGGGGCTGTGTGTCAGATTTGGGTTTGACGGCGCATCAGTCATGTCGGGGAACAGAGGAGGGGTACATGTGATACTGAAGAGGACGTTTCCCCATGCTTTATACATGCATTGTAACTCACATAGACTTAACCTTGTCCTGTGCACAGCAGCTAAAGTGTCTCCTGGCATTTCAACGTTTTTCGACATTATAAACAGCTTGCATAATTTTATGACTGGGGCGCACAGACATGCCAAATTTCTGGAAATTCAGAAGCAGATGCGACCAGGACAAAAAACAATGGAGCTGGAGAGATCCTGTGATGTGAGGTGGAGCTCATGGTCAAATGCAGTCAGCAAGGTGTTGACGCTCCTGGGACCTATTTTGGAGACCCTCGCCACATTCTCCGAAAGTTCTGGCCAAACAAAACTTGAAGCTGACTCCCTACTGCACCAAATGCAAACGAAAAAGTTTTTGTTTCTGCTTGTTACATTCAACCAGTTATTGGAAGTCAGCGACTACGCCACTAAGGGCTTGCAATCTTCCACACTATCAGTTACAGATTGTATTGATCTGATTGAAGGGCTCAAGGACAGCTACACACAATTCAGGAATGAAACTGATGCATTTGATAAAGTAATGGCACTGACAGATGAGCTGATGAATAAACACGAGATTGTGCGCTGGGATATCAGTGGATCACGCAAGAGGAAGTTGCCGGCCAGGTTAGACAGCATGCACGTTGATTCTACTCTGGGCAAATCATCACCTGTACAGCAAAACTCGGACTTACAGCAATTATGGAATGACATACTGGACAAGCAGATGATGGAGCTGAACACTCGTTTCAAGCCCGACACATACGGCTTTATGAGAGCCGCTGCTGCCTGCTTGCCACGGTCAGACACCTTTGGTGACAAGGCTCTCATCCGGCCCGCCTGCGCGCACTTTTCCATTCCCGTGGAAGACGCAGAGCACACTGTGTTTGTGCAGCAGCTTACAAGAAAGGCAAAGGCCAACAAGACCACAAACGAGAAAAAAGAAACACTCGTAGAAGTGCTCGACGCATGCCCCCGTGATATTTTCCCCAACATGAACAGTCTCATGCGGGCCCTCCTCACATTGCCCATGACGACATGTACTGTGGAGAGACTCTTTTCAGCTGTCAAACGGATAAAAACAGGCACCAGGGCAACAATGTTGACAGATAGACTGAACTCTTTGTCCCTGCTTTCATTTGAAAGGGAATTGACTGATTCACTGGAATATCAAGACATTCTTGCTGTGTTCAGCATGAAACCCCGCCGTCTCCTGCTCTAACAAGCCCCAAGTCCCACAAGCAAGTTTGAATTGAATTGTGTGCATGTGTTATTATTTATCAGCTATCTCGGATTGTTATGATGTTGTTTAGTTGTTTGTTTAATCCTATATGGTTAGATATGCTATTCACTTAATTATTCTGAAGAAATAATACAGGAGAAATAATTTTTGATCGTTTTCCTGCTGTTTGTGTTTAGCAGCTGTGTCAGATTCAATGCTGCTGTTATTTCATGTCGATACAGTTCTTCTGTCATGTTGAATTCATAAGAAACAGTTCAATCATTTTGGACAGTTCCCTTCCCGCCGTGCTGGGTGAATAAATGGAGAGAGAAACAGACCCTCCAAAGATATAATACCGTTTCAGTCTTTTTGTGTATTGAACGTTCAAAAGAGATAAATGAAGTTAGGCTTACTGCCAAGGTAGATCAGAAGACATACAATTTGAAACATTTTTGAAAAGGCCTGTTGGTAGAATATCAAGGCAACAGGAGGAGGTTTTCAGATGTTGTATAATGTCCTCCAGGTTTTTATGGTTGATCATATGAAATTGTGTGATATTGGAATTTGTTTTGCCTGGACAGTGTGGCAACACATATCCCTTACTTGATATGGAGGCACTGACAGTTAGTCTAATTTTCTGAATTTTGTCTTCAAAAAAGGAGGCAAAATCATTGCAGGCCTTGGTAGATAAAAGTTAAAGGTAAAAGTGTTATTTTTTCAGTTTGTCCTTTTTGCTACTTCTACGTCTTTTTGAAAATGGAACACTCACTTTTGTACTGGCCCGCCCGAAATACTATTTCTGCCTACGCCACTGCCAAGAACCAGGCCTTAGACGCACTACCAGAGTCAGAAACCCACCTCAGTGGTTAACAGACTTTGTGAGATGAATATGATACAGGATCAACATATGGACTGTGCAAATTGAAAAAATTCATGCTGTTCTGCTAAGTGAAAAAAAGAATAGTCATGCCGTTCTGCTAAGTGACAAAAACCATACTGTTCTGCTATGTATACATGTATGTTGCTTTAAGAGAAGGGGAAATGTTGTGTCCTGTTAATGCTGTTAATACAATTGTAATACTAGGGGCGCTAGAGTGCGCTGTGAGGTTATACAGGTAAATGTTATGTACGTAGAAGAAAACAAATAAAGCTATCATTCTGTACCATGAATTGGCCCATGAAAATGTTTGAAGAAGAAAAACGGAAGAAACATGTAAGACTAGGCATCAAACGTCCAATTTACTTGCATGGCCCAATATTACATATACAGCATGTCTCACAGGGCTTTACAGGCCCAAGACGGCAACGAGGATTAACTCCTCAAACAGCCTCAGCACAGAAGGAAAAAAAGGAAGAAACCTCAGGAGAGTATTCAAAGAGAGATTCCTCTTCCTTGGACAGCTGGGTGTGCAACAGCTGCTAGGTGGATAATGGCTATTAAAAATGAACAGAGCATTGTATAAGTAATACAGAAGAAACACAATATGCAACAATGGGATAATATTTGAACAATATAATCATACAAATCTTGAATCTGATGCAAGAAGTCCAATTAAGTAAGTGTAAGGAAAGGGTCCAGTGAAAAAAGTCCATGACAAGTCCAACGTCAGTTCTTTAAATCGTTCCACGTCCAAGGTGTCGTCTGGTTGGGGTCAGTGGGCAGTTTGGAGTAGTGGCAAGGTAGTTTGAAAGATGTCTAGGTAGCTTTTCCTTGATGCTGCAGAACACAACCATGTTAGTTTGATGGATGGCAGTAGAGATTATTTTAAAAGCCCATCGGGTTTATCTTTAATGTTGAGTGGCATTGTATCCTCAAGTGTTATCTCTGTGTATCCATCATGGTATGACGTTATGTGTACTGTTGCCATGCGTATTTGACAGTATGGGTAAAGATATGTCTGAAAATACGTATGCCAGAGTGAATTACCCATCCATAGATGGCAGCCTTTGTATCGCTGGGTGAGCGATGCACTCTTGTATCAAAGGTGAAAACTAATCTGGCCAGTGAAATTTCCCTGTCCTGACACTTTGCCTTTGCCTTACAAATGGCCCTAACGAGATGCAAACATGTGCATTGCTGGTGGAGGAGATGGTGCGTTAGCATTTAGGTCTAAATGGCACAGATAGCACAACTGTCAGATGGTAAAATGGAACTGGGCTGAGATCACTCGGCAAGCAATCTGTAATCAAAAATGGAGGAAAATTGCATTGCGGTTGGTTGATGGAGGGATGGGAAAAGAGGCCAAGGGAGAGATCAGAGTCAGAAGTACGATAGCTTTCTGGGCTGAATCTGTTACTCTCTCTTCATCTGTCTCCAACACTTTTTGGTCTTTTTAACACTCTTCATCTCCTTATTTCCCCTATCACTGCTTTTTATAGTTGTCCCTTCTACAAGCTGTTTTCTGTTAGACGCACCATATAACATATTCTCCATGTATTTATTCTTTGCACGGTTGACTGCATTAATTCAAGAGCATTCCTCACTCCCTTCTTTCGCAGAAACCTCTGTCTCTGGGGGCTAAATGCTGCCACAGTTCAAGAAGTACCAGCAACAGTCCAGCACTGGTTACACTTCCTAACAAAGGTGTTTATGTTGGCTTTTCAGAGAGGTGGTGGCGGCAAGACCCCATACCTGCAAACATGCGTTGTGGTTTCTATGGTGATGCTAAGAAAAGAGCCATCAAATGCCCAACATTACACAGTGGCTTTTTATCTAGTCAACTTAGAAGGGCTGTTAGTGGTTTATATTGAAGACAGAGAAAGGACACGTGGAAATGGTGGACAGCAACACACACACACACACACACACACACACACACACACACACACACACACACACACACACACACACACACACACACACACACACACACACAGGCAAACGTATGCTTATTCTCCCACTGAGACCTCCATTGTCAGAGAGCAGTGCAACCTTTTAGAGAGGCTGTTTGCATTGAGCTGCTTGCAGTGGCTGGGTTTAAAGTACATCCTGTCCGCCGATGTTTTTGAGTGTTAACAGAGCTGCCCTATTCTCATCCATCGTTACGAGGAAAGAAATGGCATGTTTTGGTACAACCTATCGACCTGCAAGGGAATGAGGTGCGAGTCTGTGTAATGTATGCTCCCACTCTGTGTCCTGAACAGCATGCCCTCTCAGGGACCTGAGAACAGAGCGTGAGCAGTGTGTGTAAGAGGCGTTTCTGGCGTGTGTGTGTGTGTGTGTGTGTGTTCATGTGCTTAGATTTGCCCTTGTGTGTGCTTCTGTCCACGCCTGTGACTATTGGTGTGTGTGTGTGTATGTGCACAGATGTGTGCACACATAGAGGCCCATCCATTGAGCATTCTCTGTCGTGTAGCAATTGGAAGAGATGAGTCACCCCACTCAGACAACACCTACAAACCAATTCTCTCTCTATCTCTCCCTCTCATGCACACACACACACACACACACACACACACACACACACACACACACACACACACACACACACACACACACACACACGAGCAAAGATGATGAGAGACATGATGTGCTTGCTCATCCAGTCACTTTAAGACAAAACCCTGTTGAAGAGGTTCCAGCCTCTTTGCTCTACATTTTAAAACAATCTTCTCTCAGATTTATTTTTATTGATTAATGTTCTCAGACTGATGCGGTGAAAGGTTTTCTAACACAAGTATGGAGGAGCAGGGTGGTGGCTTGAATCTAATGTTTTCGGTGAAAAATCTCAACATGAAATTAAGGTTGGGTTCCAGTGGCTAGTGCCATTTTAGATTTGGTTCCAGGTTGGCAAGATACCTTGATTCACTAAAGTCCGAGGCTAACAAATATCTTACGGAATCTTTTATTGCTCCTTGCTCATTGTTACTAACAAAGACCAATATGCAAAACATTAAGGTAGTAAGTTTTTTCATTTTTAGCTGGCACTTGAAATGTATTGTCTTGTGGAGACCTGTGGTCTAAGGTCTTGCTACACCACAGATACATTCTGGGATAAGAGAAAAAATGCTATGGGTTGTTTGCATTTCTTTAAAACAAATGACAATCATGTTGGGTGGTAGTAATAGTCTCGGGAAGGAACTTGTTTTGCTGGAAAATTTGCACCCTGCAAAAGAAAACGCCACATGAAATATTGAATGAAGTTAACTGTTCACACAATACAGGAACGTGAGCCATTTAAAATAGCTGGATATGTGGTTAAATGTAATTAGCTTTTTCCAGTGTATCGCCATGTGTAATTTGTCCATAGCAACCCCACCAATCAGTCCAAAACCATCCCAGTTAGATAGCGTCAGTGCAGACGCTTTGCTGCTTGCTCCTGCCTCTGCTTGCATATTTCTGCTGATAATCTTGCTTTTCCTCTGAGAGAAACTATGAGCAGCGGCTCTTGGATACTTATAAATCACTTGACTATACACTTTTTGTAGACATAGTAGGCTATTGCCATATTTAATCATTTTTCTTTGTGAGCGTGGCCTAGCAATAGCTCAAGCCTGTACTGCAGTGACTGGAAACGTGGTACTTAGCTAAAGCTAATTAGCAGCAAGATGCCTCCCTTCTCTGTGGATGACTACTGCAAACTCCTTCAGAAGATTGCAGTTCTGGAAACCAAAATTCAACGGTTAGAAGTAAACGTGGAGGTGAACACATCATGTGGGAATGACACCACTTTACCATGGACCCAAAACAATGGACAAAAGCATGCTAACACATGGCTAATTAGCACCAACAAGACTACAAAGAAACAGGAGGACTGTGAAACGGGTAATAAATCAACAAGTGGTAGTCCTCCCTGAAACTCTTTCAGTGCAAAGCCTAAGAGTAAATCTTCCTGGGAAGTGGGAGGACGACTAATGGGCAGGGCACAGCGCCCTGAGATTTGTGATATGAATGGCTGGCCTGCATTACCATCCAGGCAGAGCGCCTCTTCAACCCCTGTACTTAGTAGGACACAGCCGTGGACAGCTGCAAAAGGGAGAATTAGCAACAAAATGCCTCCCCAACAACCGAATCTGCAAGTTGGTAACAGATTTGCTCCACTGCAGCAGGACCCTGGACCTTCATCTGACCTGGATTGTGTCTCATTGTCACACGGCAGGGTAGGGACTGAGAGCAATTCAAAAAGTAAAAAGCTACAAGAAAAACTAACGACTGGGCCTCAAACTGTGATTGTGGGTGACTGCTGTAAAAGATGTAAAAAGCAGAAAAAACACCAAAATACTCTGTTTTCCCAAAGACATGGTGGTTGACTTGGCCAACAGAATCACAGATATCGTGGCAGCACACCCAACTGTGAATAACATTATACTGCATATAGGGTCACATGATGTTGTAAAGCAACAGTCTGAAGTGCTGAGAAAGGACTTCATGGATCTACTGAAAACAATCAGCTCCCTAAATGCGAGGGTGTTTATCAGTGGACCTCTACCGCCAGTCGAGAGGAGATGAGATTCAGCAGACTGTTGGCACTGAGCACATGGCTTTCAACTGCGTGTACCGCTCATTCTCTGCAGTTCATTGACAATTTTAACATTTTGTGGGAGCGCAGACATCTTTTTAAGGCAGATGGACTTTTCCTTAACAAACCAGGAGTAAAGCAGTTCACCTCTAACCAACTTTACTTTCTGCGCCACATATCAGCTCCCTCGGCCAAGAACACGAGACAGGAGGAATCAAAACAAGAGGAAGACATAACAAAGCAGGGTAGTAATCCACCACAGCCCCCGCCTGAGCAAAGATTTGACCATGGAAGACCACAGAGCAGAGATGAGAAATCTCAACCCCTCTCTTCACCCATCCAACACCCCTCAAACCCCCTCACCAACCCTGACGCCTTTGAGGATCCGTATACCCTGCCCATGCCATCGCTCTCTCCACTCACCCTTTCCCCTCTTTACCCCTGCCCCATGTTGGAGTTCACTGACCAGATGAAGCAACCGGTAGATGCTGGAACCAAATTTACCCCCCTTCCTTCTCCCATCATTGGCCCCGGGCCAAAAGTAAAACGGCAGGCACCACTGCCCACCCAAGGATGGCAGCTAACTCCTCCTCCCCAGACTGATAAGTATGCTTGTGTACAAAATGCAGCAAGCTTTGTCTGATATGTGCCGGGTCCAGGTTGCACGCCTAGTGGCACTCATGACTCTTTTCAGGACAAGCCCGGGCCCTGTGTATTAAATCCTTCTTCAATTTATGTTGTGATAGGTACTAGAAAAAGAACGATAAATCCGCTAAGTAAGAACAGGCACTTATCAGCAAACCTCGCAAATTTAGCATTCATTCCTCGTCAGCCAACGCCTATACCAAAAATTGAGACAGATAAATATTTTAACACACTAACACTAGCCTTACTAAACGTCAGGTCTTTGGCATGAAAATCACTTTTAATCAATGATTTTATTATTAAGCACAATCTTGATTTTATGTTTTTAACTGAAACCTGGTTGGACCATAATAACAGTGGTGCTGTTCTCATTGAGTCAGCTCCCCCTAACTTCAGTTTTATGAGTGAGCATAGAGTGAATAAGAAAGGAGGTGGAGTCGCCATTTTGTTTAATGACTCATTCCAATGTACTCAAATATCATATGGAAATTTTGCTTCTTTTGAACATGTGACTCTTCAGCTAAGGTCCTCCCCTCGAGCTATATTTCTAAATATCTACAGACCACCGAAATACTGTGCAGCTTTCTTCGATGACTTTACTGAACTGCTGTCTATAATCTGTGTTAACTTTGACTGTGTAATTATTGCTGGTGATTTCAACATTCATGTGGACAATCAGCAGGCTAGAGGGACCAAAGAACCGTGTTGTGTTTTTGAGAACTATGGACTGACTCAGCATGTGACGGAACCCACGCACAATAAGGGGCACACTCTGGACTTGATTATCTCCAACATTGAACATTTCCAAGGTTGTGGTGACTGACGTTGCTCTCTCTGATCATTCATGTGTTTTCTTTAACGGCACTATCTCGGTGCCCAAAAGTGTCCAAACTAAGGTAATCAGAAAACGGTATATCACTGAAAACACCAGTGAAACATTCATTCAGCTTTTCTCCTCCACACCCGCCCTCTCTGGGGTCTCAGTCAATGAGCTTGTAGATAATTTCAATTGTAAAATTACAAATGTTATTGATGCCATTGCTCCCACTAAGGTCAAAGCTGTCTCTAGTAAGAAAAGATCTCCATGGAGAAATGTCATACGGGTAAGAACAAAAAAAAAGAGTGTTGAAAAGCAAAACACAGGTGGCAATATATAACACCTATAAAGACAGACTTCACATTTATAATTTGGAACTGAGGAATGCTAGGTGGTCCTTCTTCTCTGACATTAGCGCCAGAAACAATAATGATTCACGTGCTTTGTTTGCTACTGTTGA
The DNA here is from genome assembly GCA_023631565.1 of Gymnocephalus cernua. Taxonomy (NCBI): domain Eukaryota; kingdom Metazoa; phylum Chordata; class Actinopteri; order Perciformes; family Percidae; genus Gymnocephalus; species Gymnocephalus cernua. The sequence continues at coordinate 33,337,111 of CM042437.1, read as the reverse complement.
TAGTTTAACAAACCCTCCAGTACCAGTAGCATCTGAACTTTTATCTACCAAGGCCTGCAATGATTTTGCCTCCTTTTTCGAAGACAAAATTCAGAAAATTAGACAAACTGTCAGTGCCTCCATATCAAGTACGGGATATGTGTTGTCACACTGTCCAGGCAAAACAAATTCCAATATGACACAATTTCATACGATCAACCATAAAAACCTGGAGGACATTATACAACATCTGAAAACCTCCTCCTGTTACCTTGATATTCTACCAACGGGCCTTTTAAAAAATGTTTCAAATTGTATGTCTTCTGATCTTTACAGATTGTAAACACGTCTCTTCTCTCAGGTATCTTCCCAAAGGCCCTGAAAACTGCAGTCATCAAGCCACTTTTAAAAAAGAACTATCTAGACACGGCACTAATGAGGCCAATATCAAACCTTCCATTCTTAAGTAAAATCATTGAAAAAGCGGTTTTTCAACAACTCAACCTTTTCTTGTCACTATACAATGGTTTTGATGCCTTCCAGTCGGGTTTTCGACCACACCACAGCACTGAGAAAGCTCTTGTTAAAGTACTTAATGACATCCACTTAAACACAGATAGTGGCAAAACTGCAGTCTTAGTATTACTTGATCTCAGTGCTGCATTTGACACGGTCGACCATGACATATTACTACACCGATTAGAAAACTGGGTTGGCCTTTCTGGCTCAGTCCTAAACTGGTTTGAATCCTATTTAAATAATAGGGACTACTTTGTATCTATAGTAGGGCTGTCAATCGATTAAAAAATGTAATCGAATTAATTACAGACTCTGATTAATTAATCTACATTAATCGCATACATAATTTTTGCTGTGAAAGTATTTTAAATATTTAAATTCAAATGAATCAATGAATAATCAGCATTAGTGACATTAAAGTTAAAAAACTATTTTTATTATTTTCACTGTTCATATATTATATATATATATATATATTAGGGCTGTCAGTTTAACGCGTTATTAACGGCGTTAACGCAAACCCATTTTAATGCAGATAATTTTTTTAACGCACGAGTAACGCATAGAGAGAGCAACGGGATCTGTTAGTCCACTTCTTTAACTGTCTATGGCCACACCATGTCCCGCCCTACGAAGCAGCTGATTGGTTTGGTTTAGGCATTTCACCGCGAGTGGTGAGGATAGTGGATTGGTCAGGGGATAGGACCTGAACAAATGGAGTTACGTTACCTTCGACGCCTGGCCAATAGTAGTGATTGAAGGGCGGGTCTTGTAATTTCGCAGACCGCAAACAAAACAGACACAAGCCTCGGCCGGTTTTAGCTTGCTAGCCGCGTAGCTTGTAGGCTCGTGACGGCGATTATCTTCAGAGCGAGCGAGTAGTGACTGTCAGTGAGAGAAACAAACAAATGAGGCAGTACTACCTGTAGTACTATCTGCAGGACTATCTGCAGTACTACTTGCAATGGAACATCGAGGTAACAGCGTTACATTATGTGACAGATTATTAGATCCAAGTGTGAATGTTAGTGTGAAATTGAACATAACGTATATGACAATGTTGTTTTCAATAAAAAAACAGTCAAATGTGCGATTAATTGCGATTAATAGCGAGTTAACTATGACATTAATGCGATTAAATATTTTAATTGCTTGACAGCACTAGTATCTTTTGGTATGCATTTCAGAAAAAAATGGTTAGGATTCAGGTGAAATTGCAAATAGTGATTAATCATGATTAATCCACTGAAAATTCTGATTAATTTGATTAAAAATTTTAATCATTTGACAGCCCTAATATATATATATATATATATATATATATATATATATATATATATATATATATATATATATATATACACACAACAATCAACAATATGACCTAATATACTGAGGAAATAAACAACAACTATGAATGCACCGCGAGGCTGTAGATTACCAGCTTCATTGAACGCACCGTCTCTCGTCTGTGTTCCGACAACGGCAGAAACAGTCAAACTTTAGCGTTAGCTGTCAGCTTTTTAACCGTGGTTAACCGTGTTTTATCCTAACTACCAGCTAGCAGAAGGCTAACGTTACCTGCTGTTGAGTTGTTAAGCTGTTAACTAGCCAGCAATGCTTCTGTTCTGCGCACTCTGTTCTCTTAATAGGCTACATCCATGGTCTCCCTCCTTCATATAACAGTCGAAAGGTCAACATGGAATGGATTAATTGCGATTAATTTTTTTAACGCAGTAATTTTTCTCAGATTAATTAATCAAAATGAACGCGTTATTTTGACAGCCCTAATCTATAGGTAATTATACAAATATCACGTGCAGAGTTCCCCAAGGCTCCGTTCTGGGGCCTCTTCTGTTTAATATCTACATGCTTCCACTGGCTCAAATAATGGAAAACAACAAAATAAGTTACTACAGTTATGCGGACGACACACAAATTTACATAACCTTATCGCCAGGAGACTATAGTCCAATACAAACACTGACTAAGTGCATTGAACAAATTAACGACTGGATGTGCCAGAACTTTCTTAAATTAAATGAAGAAAAAACTGAGGTGGTTGTTTTCGGAGCAAAAGAGGAACGATTAAAAGTCAGCGCTCAGCTTCAAACGACAATGTTAAAAACAACAGACAAAGCCAGAAATCTTGGTGTAATTATGGACTCAGACCTGAATTTCAACAGCCACATTAAGACAATTACAAAGTCAGCTTATTACCACCTTAAGAATATATCAAGGGTTAATGGACTTATGTCTCAGCAGGATTTAGAAAAAGTTCCGTCCATGCTTTTATCTTCAGTAGACTTGACTACTGTAACGGTGTCTTTACAGGTCTCCCTAAAAAATCAATCAGACAGCTGCAGCTGATTCAGAACGCTGCTGCTAGAGTTCTCACTAAGACCAAGAAAGTGGATCACGTCACTCCAGTTCTAAAGTCTTTACACTGGCTTCCTGTGCCTCAAAGAATTGATTTCAAAATACTTTTGCTAGTTTATAAATCATTAAACGGTTTAGGTCCAAAATACATTTCTGATCTGCTAGTAAACTACAAACCACCCAGACCTCTCAGGTGGTCTGCGACAGGTCTGCTTTCTGTGCCCAGAGTCAGAATTAAACAGGGGGAAGCAGCATTTAGTTTTTATGCTCCACATATCTGGAACAAACTCCCAGATAACTGCAGGTCCGCTGCAACTCTCAGTTCTTTTAAATCAAAGCTGAAGACCTTTCTTTTTGATGTTGCCTTTCGCTAAATAATTGTCCATTTCTTATACTGAAGTTGCATTGTTGAAACTGTATGAAAATCTATATAAGCATATAAAGAGAAATTCAAAAGTAAGACCGGTGGGAACGGCACGTTCTGGGAACGGCAAGGATTGCTGGTGGATTACGTGTATAGAGCAACGGCTTATACATTGTCCCATACTAAACCATAAAATCTCATATTTTATCTGCTTTTAAATGTTTTTAACTGCTCTTTAGTGTTGAATTTCTTATACTGCACTGTAACTTTTATTCTCATATTTTAATCGTTTTCATGTAAAGCACTTTGAATTGCCCTGTTGCTGAAATGTGCTATACAAATAAAGCTGCCTTGCCTAAATGTTGTAAACATCATCATTCCCAGAAAGAACCAAGCAGGCCTGCCTTGTTGCACAATCCAAATGTTCTTCAAAACTTTTTCCATTTTCCGCGTGTAGCTTGCTAGCTCGAAGTTTGTTGTTGTTTCCCGTAGCGAAGGGATATTGAGAACGGCTGGAAATGTACTTCAGTTGATTGAGACTAATCAGCAGTATCTAATGTATTCCAATTATGTAAGTAGCTTGCAGAATCTAGCAGCATTTTGTTCCAATTCATGGTACCCAGCTTGTACCCAGATTGTGACTACTACTGACTTTGGCTTTCCCCTGACTTTTCCTCTAGCATCAAATACCTGCAAAACTAATGACATTCCTCTTGCAGTCCTTTCCATATTTGAGTTCTCGCATTACATTATTATAGAGCACTCACCAAAAAAATCTAATGTAAGAATAGGGTCCTCAATTAGTTTTCAACGACGTCTTGAAGTAGCGTGGGATCATGAGAGCTGTCTTCATTGTTTAACAACCACCATTGCAATCTATCTGACGTGACTCAGGCAGAAATAATGTTCACAGACAAGGTAATGCATTCAAGTTTTATACACAATTAATCACATTTTTTAATGTTATGTAATTTAATTCTAAGTCTGCAGATGTGAGCACTTAAATGAGTACTCACTGTTGTGTATAAAAAGAATGCTGGATGAGAGGTTTAAGGCCGCAGCTCACTTTACTTTCAGAAAACAGTAACTGACAACTTCAGACCAAAACAACTGTATCTTCCGCATGCGCCAAGGCATTATCAAACGAACACAGATTAGATTGTCATGAACGGCGGGACTGGAGTGAGTGTGTTCTGGCCTGCGGTGGGGCAGAGCCTGTCCAGGGGTAGGTGTAACTCCCTACCCATCATGAGTGAGGCTGGAGAAACCTCTGTGGTTGAGTGCTGGGTATAGCGCGGTAGTGTAGCAGTGTTAGACGTATGGCTTGTTTAAAGGAGCAGCCCTGGGCCTGATGTGCTCTGGTGCCATTTTTCAGGGATTGATGGAAGCGTTCCACCCCGCCGTTTGCCTGTGGGTGATACAGGGCTGTGTGGATGTGTCGAATCCCCCTGTTCTTCAGGTATGAAGTAAACTCCACAGAAATAAACTGTGGACCGTTGTCAGTGGTAATGGTCTGTGGAAGGCCCCAGCGGGAGAAGAGGGACTCCAGAAAGTCCTCAATGACCTGGGAGGTGACAGAGCCAGTGGTGGTCAGCGCACGCCATTTGGAGTGTAAGTCATACACTACGACCAAGAACCGCTGATAGTGGGGGGCCCGTGGATCTCGCCACATATGTCAAGCTGCAGATGCTCCCATGGCTTTGAGGGCCAGGCCAGAGGTTGCAGGGGTGGTGGGGGTAGGCATCTGGTTTTCCCACTCACAAGGCATGCTGGGCATTCTTTAACGAGGGCCTCAATGCCTTTGTCTATGCCTGGCCACCACACCAGGTCGCGGCATCTCTGTTTAAGCTTCGCTATGCCCAGGTTGCCCTCATGTGCCATGGCCAGCACGCGGGCGCGAAGGTCCCCCGGAATCACAGTGCAAAGCCTACGCGCCACACATGTGTCATTCCAACAAGAGAGCTCCTGCTTGACCCGAGAGAAGGCTAACAGCTCCTCTGGCAACACCCCTGACTTGGCCATCCCTGACGAATGTATGATGACTGGATCCTGCTCTGAGGCTGCCTTCAATTCCTGCAGAGTGACCGTGGACTCGAGCGGTGTGTGTAGCATGTGAATAATCTCACTTTTGATGTGGTTGACGCTGTCGGGCGGGGCCTGGGCAGGCACTGACCGAGAGAGAAGGTCTGCAACGATATTATCCCGGCCGGGGTGAACTGTAGAGTGTAGTTGCATTGGCAAAGGCAGTCGTACCAACGATGCAGTCTCAGCGGCTTGTGACCGGTGCCAGTAGAGGAGAGCAGAGCTGTCAAGGCCTGGTGGTCAGTTCTCAGCGTAAACTGGTGGCTATAAAGGTAGAGGTGCCATCTCTCGCAAGCCCACATGCAAGCGAGTGCCTCCCGCTCCCCAACCAAGTATCCTTGTTCGATTTGGTTCAGAGCCCGGCAGGCGAATGCAACAGGCCTCTCCACGCCGTTCTGTACTTGTGACAGTACAGCCCCTATCGCCATGGCCGAGGCGTCACAGGACGCGATTAAAAGGTGTGACTGGATATGTCAAACTGTGCCAACACTGGAGGTGAGGTGAGTTGAGCTTTGAGGGTTTGCACTGCCTTGGTGCATTCCAGGGATCAGACCCACGGCTCATCTCTCCAAAGCAGCTGGTGCAGTGGGGCCGTTATGGCCGAATCCTGAGGCATGAACTTCATGTAGTAGCCCGTCATGCCCAAGAATGAAGCGAGCTGGGCAGCCGAGGTCGGTTCGGGAACGGAGAGGATGGCCTCCACATTAGATTGAAGGGGGAGATGCCCTCAGTGGAAAGTCGGAAGCCTACATATTCAATCGCCGGCACCACAAAAACACATTTGCTGCCATTGAGGGTTAGACTGTGCTTGGCGAGGGCTTCGAATACACTTTGCAGGTGACTGTCATGGATAGCAGCAGTAGCACCATGCACCACCACATCATCAAGTTAGATCACTGGCTGGATGACTGGAGTCACTGAGGAGTCAATGAGAGGTCGATGGGCAAAGGCAGACAGACAGCCCAGGCCTTCGAACAGTGATGACCACATGATGGCAGCCCCCCCTGTGTCAATGAGTGAAAATCCCAATGCCGTGAACAGATCCAGCCCCATTAAATTTGCCCCTCGTCAGGCCACATTGAAGACAAAGGAGGGCAAGATCCTAGTGCCATAGGTGACAGTCACTGTGATGGACCCCAACAGGTCAATTTTTTAGTCACCATACCCATGTAGGACAGCAGTGGGCGCAGCCAGTGGACGGGAAAGGAAAAAGTGAGACACTTGCGCCTGTGTCTAGCAGCAGAGGAGTACACACTGTGTCAATTTTCACTGTACATGACTTGAACTGCATGGGCGACAGCTGAGTGACAGCCACAAGGTGCAACCAAAACACGGATGACCTGCATTAATGGTGCGTGGCCGTTGTCAAGCCGGAAGTTATTCTGTCCCTTCTGCTGTCCCGTCTCTCTGTTATCCGGTGGTGTATGGGCGAACCAGAGTGGGTTTGATTTGCACACTCACTTGGGTTCTGTTCCAGTGTTCACGCGGCCACTCAAGGATGATAAAATACAGTGCTGGATGGGCGCTGGGAACCGGGAGCCCGCAGGCTGTTCACTAGAGGTTCCCTTTCCCTTCCCTCTCTCCCACAATGTTTGTGCATTCTTGCATGCACTAATGTGATTACAACAGGGAAAGGAGCACATTGGCGAGGACATATGTCATGGATTGGTTTACAGATTCTGTGGTTTCAACACCATCAATTAAAAGCATTAAGTTTGCAAGAGTTTGGGTTCTACAGGTTGTGCAGTTCATCATCATAACAGATTACCAGGCTGAAACTAGACACTGAGCATGTAAATCCTCTCAGATTAACAGTGTATTCGCCCCATTTTATTTTGGAGGGCTGATAACCTTGCACCCACTGTGCCTGTGCACTGAGATTATGGATCAACTTTAATTGACTCTGGTAATCTGATTTTGGCATGGGGAGGGAGGATCCTGGATTAAAGTTGTAACTACAACACAAACAGGGGATCAGGGGCCTGTTTAGCTGCAGAGGCTAGGGGACAATGGAAGCATGTTGTCGTATAACATGCCAGTGCTAATCCAGAGTAGGATAAACCAATGTTCCCTGTATGGTAGTATTGTTGCCTCTCTGTAATGAATTGCGCTGTCAGGGCACTGGTCACATTGTCCTGACACACAGACTAATAAAGTGGCCATTGGTGCCATGATGTAATAGATAGCAATAATGATAATAACTGGAGTGGAAGAATCACATTTGAAGCTGGCTCCTCCTGTCCCTATCTGACATCCTGCTTCTGCAAGAAAGAGTACAACAGGGAAGACTTGTTAAATGCATGCTGCGAGCTATGCCAGTGGCCTATCAGTCAGCATGACAGTCTGTATTTGCAACTCTACAGTCTGTATCTGTTGCACAGCACAGTGAGATTTACACATAACTTAAATGTACAGGAGTCAGTGTAAAACTCAAATGTAGCAGCCCTTAAGAGATAAAAAAATATATATAAGAAAAAGTCAATATGCTTCAAAGAAAATGATTAATAGCTGGATTATAACAACAGCAGAAAAGCGATAATTCTTGAGCCAGTGGTCAGTATAAGCGTACATTCATCCCGCTCAAGCCTTCACTTCTAAATGTGCTGCAGCAGTTTGCCCCACATCACCCCAAGAGCATCAACACTGCTGCTAGGAGCCATACAGTATGAACAATTTGTTCAGGGCACCCTGTAGTTCACCCTCACCATTTTTTCTTTGGGCCTATCCATCTGCAGAAAGGGACAGTCTGCCTTCATCCTTCTTTCTTTTTCCCTATACACCCCCCCCTCCCCCCAGCTCTGCCTGCTATAAGCTCTTTCTGCGTAACCTTAATTTGTCCAGGGGAGGGTTTTGCTGAGCATGCACACTCTATTTCAGCTTTGCCCTTCTTCGCTTTCATACTCGTCTGTTGTACAGTATATGCTGCTGCCCCATAAAACGGCACTTCCTCTGTTGTTGGCCTCTAAACAGATGTTCAGCACCTTGCACAAGGATACCTCTGTAGTTGTTGAAGAAGTGGTTGTTACTCTCTCACTTTCAGCCAGCCTGGTTCTCCCAGCCAGCCAACTCAAACCTTTAGGCTCTCTGGCTGCTGTGGATGCTGCCTGGTCCACCAGCTCTTCTGCTTGAAATGTTTGTTTGTTAGTCTCATGGAATTCTCTTGTGTAGCTTTGTGGTACTCTGCATGGCAACTATTATTTTAATTACGATTTAATCTGCTGTTTTTTTGTTTTGCTTTTTGATTCATTGTTTGGTCTTTAAAATGTCAGAAAACGGTGGGAAATGGCTGTCACAATTTTCTAATGCCCAACATTAACTTTGCTTGTTTTGTCCAAAACAGAAAGATATTTAATTTACAATTATATAAAAGTGGGAACGTTATCAAATACTTCAATTGGAGAAGCTGTAACCTGTGAATGTTTGGTGATTTCGCTTAAAAAGTGACTTAAACCTAGTCTGGCTATCACAAGACCAAGCTCAATCTTTTAAGATTGAACATCAGTCTGGGGAGTCTGCTCTGTGTTTTCTCTGCACAAGAGGCGGGACCAACGGGCGTAGTTCACATGACTCTGTACGCAATTGGATAGTCCTTCAACCAATCAGACCAACGATCCGGGTGACGTAGCAGCGACAGCGGCATCAACGGGTTGCTGCACTTTGGGGGCCAGCTTGCTGAATGTAAACAAGAAGCTGCTTGGTCGCTTCTCTATCGTCATCATGTTAAACCAGCCAATAGCGCGCCAGGTGGATAAGCCAGTTTGTGATTGGTTCCTGCAAAATTGTGAACTGAAGCAGGAGAGATAAACGTACAGGTTTCCAGACTGAGCTGCAGGGAGAAATCAAATCGCCGGCAGAGTGGGCGGGGTTTACCCAGTCTAACCTAAACCATTAATCAATTACAAAAATAATAACTGATACATTTTCTGTTGATCGACTAATGATTCATTGTTTCAGCTCTATTGTGAATCCCACATTCATCTGCTACTTTTTTTTGTTTTGATGATGTAACATGTTACATCAGTGTCTACATTGTTTTGTCTTTTTATGGCTGTAATATCTTCCAAAAGATTCTACTCATCTTATCCTGTCTTTATCTAATTTTGGAAATACTTTGATCTATGAGTGAACAGCACATGAATGATCAGACACAGTAGAAAATACAACTCAGAGACAGAAAAGCCAAGATTTCTTCAAAGCTACCCCCAAAACTTCTGGTCTAATATCCAAGGACTCAGTTTGGACTGCAACTTAAAATCATGTTTATTTCCATTTAATCTAATTTTCTCAATTATATTTGAAGTAATGCAGTAATGCAGGAAGTGTGCATTTAGTTTCCATGCTTATTGTGTTTCCACAACAATGTTAGTGAGTAAATCTACTGAAATGGCCACCACACCATAACAGAGGAGTGTGATGTGTAAGATGAGAAAGCAGAGGTTAGTTATGTATGTCATGATTGTAAAAAAAAATAGTGGATATCTGTACATCTTTGACAAGTGCAAACCAGTACAGAAGGCATCAATAAATTGTTGGGGAGGGTCATGCCTCTTTTCCCAATCATTTTGGAGGGTCATAGAAAAATGTATTGCTGGCAAAGTGAGGGTCAAGTCTATTTTGACTAAAGATCCCAAAACTCCCCCGGTAGCCCCCTAAATAAATAATGAACAGTCCATAATATTCCAGTCTATAATTCGGAATAATCGGAAAATAGGCAAACTGCCCATCATCCTTTTCTAGATGACATCTGACATAGTCAAACTGCTTGTTTTAGCTGATCAACCGCCCATGTCGGAGCCATGTATTTGATTTGTCTTTGCTCCGGAGCACTAGGTGATGTTTTGTTCATGTCGGTATCCACAGGTGTTACTGGTTGGAAAGAGGCAAACCGTTTTTTTCTGTGCTTAGACAACATCGTGAAGAGCATTATTGAGTATAATAATAAACACATTATGATATAAAGTATTGGTAAAGACTGGATATTGGTTCTCCTGAGCACACGTCTAAACAATTGACTTCAATTAGCAGCTAGTAGTGGCTAAAGTATAGGACTTACATAGTCACTACAGCCAAAGATCCAAAGATATTCAGTTTGCTATCATAAAAGACTTAAAAAACCAGCAAATATTCACAATTGAAAAGTTGAAACCAGAGCCCAATTTTGGGCATTTTCTTTATGAAATAATGTTTTTTTTTTTTAAATCAAAATTGTAATCTGTTCATTGACTGATTAATCAATTATTTCTTACAGCTCTAGTGTCAATTAACGCAGTGAGCATGTGATGCAAAAAAATGTTAAGTGATGTAACATGACTTTTATAATAAGAACTTGTATAAGAAATAACAGGTAATCTTTTTTTTTGCCGTTTTTCCAATAAGACTCCCATGACATCAAAACTCCCATAATCAGTCCCCGGCTTCCTGGTAACCCACTGTCTGCTCTTTACAGTAGCAGGGGTTGACTCATCACTGAAAGTGTTAAAATCTCCTACAGCAGTGAATCCAGACCCCAGCGGGCCCTGTGTGTGCATGTCGTGTCTTGCTGTTCAGATATTCTTCATATCTGAACAGCCTTTTCCTGCTTCTGCAGCTTTAGTCACACCTGATTTTTAGCTCCACTATTGCCGGCTCTGCTCGGATGGAGATGTTAGTCTGTCTCGGTTCACTTGGCTGCTGGGAACAGCCCATTCTGCTGTTAGCAGGGCTTTTAAGCTTTTAATGAAATCAAATTGTGTTTAAAGTAGGTAGCGCATACACAGTGAAAAAAATCTTAAATTAAATATACTCCAAAAGGCTAGCATGCATAATTACATTGCTTGATTTTTGAATTTGGCGCTAATGGAAACTACTCCCAATGCAATGTTTGACATTAATGCAGACAATACTGTTAATGACTTACTTCCTTTATTTGCGGCTAACGCTCCTTTCTTCGTTGTTCGCTAGAATCTTCTGACCTGGGCTTTCCTCTCCAGCTGTTTCCATGTCAGCCCGCTCTGCTGATGTCAGTCTCGAGGTCCCTTGGCCGGGTGTTCTTGGGCCTGCTCTTTCTTGTGACTTGGGAGTTCCCTGCCTGGTGGTGCTGGCGTTGGGTTTTTTTTGGAGTGTGAGGCCGATCTATCCCCATCTTCTTCTCTTGATCTCCTCTTCCACAGGTTGTTGGGCCTTAGGCAGCTCTTAATGAATATTTGTACTTGTGTCATTGTGGTCTTAGTTGTCCTCCATGTCTCTGCATTACAAAAGCACGAACATTACAACAAGATATAGTATAGGGTTCATGCTAGAGCTGAAGCGTCTGAGCATTGTCCTTCTTCAAGTGTCATTCCCTTCAGGGTCACTGGGTCTTTGTGGGTTGTGTTGGCCTTGAGGACTTTAGCATCCCTTCATGAATGTTGAGGCTCACTTGTGTTGTGGTGTCTGCCAGTACTCTTGTCTTCTGTGTGAGATAGCAAAGTCTAGGTCATCTAGCTCATCAGTGCTGTGAATAAATACAATTTAATAAAAGATAAAGCAAAGCAATAACTGTACGCCTTTTAAAATGCAGTTTCTAAAAGCTCTTTTTTCAATGTTTGAAATTGGTAATAGCATTCCGAGCTACAGCTCAGTTGTCGTCTGACGGTTCAGCTTTCTGCTCAGTACATTGATTTCTTCTACAATAAAAGTCATATTTTATTGTAAAAAAAAAAGATACTTCTTTAGTAATAAGTAACCACCTCTAAGATGCATGACGTCTTATGGATTTGGAGGAAAAGCAGCTCAGCACAGTCGTGGGCTACTGATCTTTATATGTTGGGGTGAGAAATGGTTAAATACTCTGGAGGTGAGAGGCTGACATTCTCAGCCACCATTTCAAGCCCAGTGATGATGATAATATATCCCATGAGAACGTTTGACTTCCTCCATCACACCTAAAGCCATTTAACTATGGCTGCCGTCACTCACCATGTGACCCGCTCAATATGTCTGAGCACAAGTTTTTACTGATGCAGCAACTGAAACGTTTTCTCTTTGACCTTTAGTTAAATTGATGTTTGTGCGGGGTTATTTTTCATGATCTAAACTCCCTATGAAGTATTATTTGCTCTTTAAGTATGTAAATCAGCCTACTGACATGAACTCTTTCACTTACTGACATGATTTCTTTTTTTTTAACATCAATTCATTGAGCTGTAATTAACACCAGTTTTCAGTGTCCTTCCATGACATCACTCCAAGGACAAATACAAATGTAATGATTCCCTGTAAATCTGTAGCTGCCAAATTATGCAAAGCTGTTTACAATATTGGAATGTGTTTGTCATGTGTTTTCCCCCAAAAGGGCCAACCCCTCAGCACCCTCCCAAGTGATGGTACAGTACATTTTATTGTTGGGTCTAATTACAGTCCTCTCTCCTTCCCTCTTTTCCCCGTTTTTTTCTGGTTTTCTGGTCCAGCTAAAAGCTGCAAACTAACGTCTGTAGTTTTATTAAAGATTGATAATTTGTTCTTCCACCACCTTTCAAAGTTAGGCAAGAATAGCTCTACGGAGATGTTATGGTTAGTATTAAAGCTGCTCTAATCAATACTTTTATTTTAGCAATGGATCAAATGCCTACATGTATCTGGAAGATGTTGCGCACAGTGACAAGCCCACCGAGAATGACCACCCGACTCTGCAGTTCCCCTCAGCTCTATGGTGTTTTAGCCTCTTTCAGCTTTGGTTTGACAGCCCCCAACTTAATCTCATCTCTCTCACCAGCCTTGTTACCAGCAGCAGGCTAACTGTTCAGAAAAAAGCTCTGATAAACCAACTGTACTGTACACATCACCTATGACATGAAAATCCATCTTGTCAGGCTTCAAGTAATGCATTTGTGGTTTAGGTATATGTGTGTGATGGCTGTGACTGTATGTTCAAAACAACAATGGTGGATGTCTTAGATAGCAGTTCATCCAATCACCTGCTAGGTATTTATTTTAAGTACCTGTCCTTTTCCAGTTTCCAGTGACATATTTTTAAACGGTTCTGTGTAACAAACCATATGGTGCATCAGGTTACTATACATTACCTGTTTAGCCCTAAACAAGTTTTACTGCCTGACTGGGGTCTCTCTGAGGCCATTTTCTCCTGGTGTCTTTGTTCATTTCTTGTGGGTGCCCTGGTTTCTTCCCAAAATCTAAAGATGGCACATTTGTAGTTTACAATGACAATGATGGCAGATGTGTTACTACATTGAAGCACTAATTTCAGAAGTAGACAGAGCAGGTTTCTCATTTCTAGCCACCAATTTTGACGGCTGAAATTACAATTGTTGATATCACATTTTACCAGCTGTAGCTAGCTAGCAAATTAAGCTAACGTGAACTCCATAAGTTGGTTGACAACGCCTTTACCAGCTGACATTTTAAATTTCCAACTGACTGTTAAAGAATCCTCTAAATGCCTGTAAGCTAGTTAGCTGCATACTGTCATTTGTAAATTAAGAGCAGATAAACACACTGTGTAATCCTTAGACTTTAGTGAGCTCAGACTTTGGTTTTGGAAAGGCTAAAAAACAGACACCTCCCTTCAAAGCTCTTCATATGCCGAGTCTTACTGTAGGTGTGAATGTGAGAGTAAACGGTTGTCTGTCTATACAGTATATGTACTGTATGTGTATGCCGTTTAATGGACTTGCGACCTGCTTAAGGTTTACCCTGCCTCACGCCTGTTGAGAGCTGGAAAAATACTCTGGCCCACCATGACAGGGAACAGGGTAACATGCAGGCTATACATGATGGATGGATGGATGGATGGATGGATGGATGGATGGATGGATGGATGGATGGATGGATGGATGGATGGATGGATGGATGGATGGATGGATGGATGGATGGATGGATGGATGGATGGATGGATGGATGGATGGATGGATGGATGGATGGATGGATGGATGGGAGGGAAACATGTTTTAGAGCATCAGAAGCATCCTTTATTATTTTTCCTCTTTAAACACACAGGAAAGGCTTTATTGGTCCGTGTACATTTTGATAGTTTGTTTTTTCGTTTGAACCACAAAACAACATATCATATAGTATAATTATTTTAAAGTGTGTTAAAAGTGTTAGCGTGAAAGTGTGATGCTAGTATACTTTTTTATATATTTACAAAAAGTGCAATTTGTGTAAGTACATTTTCAACATACTATCGGAAATATAAATATACTTGAAATACAATAAAGTACTTTTTTTTGTTTGGGCGTGGATAGGCACGATATTAAATCTCTCTGGATTCTCTTCAGTTGCATGACGCAATGTTGTATGTTATACACACTGGAATGTGTATAGAGAAGAAAGATTCACACAGTATATAGCACACGGGTAAATCATTCTACATTAGGACATTTCTGATGGGAGTTTGTTGTCTGAGCTGCTAAGAAGCTGATAGCAGTGGTAGAATCAGGTTAAAACAGAAGGACATGCAGGTTTAACTGGGCTGGGGGTGAATGATGATGATGATGATGATGATGATGATGATGATTACTAGGTTGCAAATAAAATCAAAATCAAAAACTAAATGAAATGAACAATAAATGCATCTGTATCAGTAATCTTGATTTAAAACAGTTTCCAAAGACACAATACAGTCAGTTATTTAAATACTGCCACCTGCTGGTAGAAAGGGGGACAGTTTGGTCCATTACGGTGGAAACCACATTAAATATTAATTGAATTATATAATATAATGCTAACACTAACAGTAACAACTCTGCACACACAATAAGTTCTTAGGTTAACTATAACCAACTGTATTGAACCAAACAATGCGCTCATTAAACGTGACTGGTGATGTGTACATAGGCACCATATTACATCACTGTAATAAACTACTGTTGCTAACATATTTCTTTCGGTCCAGGTTTATATAAGCCTATTTATTGATTGATTTTTTTCTTCTAACGTTACGCTGGTATAACGTTAGTGCTGCATATTATGACCGTTCTAAAAGCTTGGCTTTTATTTTTATAGGCTATACTTCCGGGCCAACCTGTCTTTCTTTTAATGTAGATATTCAAACAGAGAAATGAAAAAAGGAATTTCAAAAAACCAAAATCGGACCGTTATTTGAATTTGGTTTAGTCGTTTTTCGTTTTTGGATTCAGAAACCGAAAACCGGCTCTTTTTTTTACCGTTTCTTTGTTTTTGGTTTGAAACGACAATCAAAAACAGGTGGTTTCTCCTTATTTTGTTTTGTGGTTCAAACGAAAAAACAAACTATCAAAACGTACACGGACCTTTATTAGACTCAGTGATGAGTCTAATACCACACACTCTCCTGCTCTACATCTCCCCAGCGTCCTTTCCCCCGAACCTTTGATTTCATCTCAGGCCACTACTTTACAAGTGTGCTTATAAATGCTCAGTTGAAGGCCACGACCCATCACAGGCCCCGACAGGCAGCCTTTGGATAAACACGGAGAGAGAATATCCCACTCGGCTACTTTCCTGAGACAATGATGGAGTGTGTGTGTGTGCGTATGTGTGGATCAACCTGGCAGACACAAACTCAGACTGAGATGGCAGGGCTATGGAGATAAGGTGCACTTTATTTAGCAACGTCAACATGATGGCACCTAAATCGTGACGTCACAGCTGGCTCTACACATAGATGCAAAATGGTTGTAGAAATATTACCATGGCTTGTTTTGTCTCTGAAAACAACATATCTAAATCTTACAGATACGGTGATGAATGAAAGTGTTAAAAATATGAAGGTAAATATGGTGCAAAAGGTGAGAGCTTGTAAAATACAATGTGAGAACTTGCAGAACAAACAATCTGAACTTGTATGTTAAAATTTGCATTTGTAAAAATACAATTTGCACTTGTAAAAAATATTCACACACGTGTGATCTGAATTTGAAGTCACACAAAGAAGAAAGACATGAGAGCTTGTAAAAAAATCTGAACTTGTAAATTGAAATTTGCATTCGTAGAAAATATTCACACACCTGTATTCTGAATGTGAAGTCAAAGAAAACATATTAACTCATATTCTCTCTGATAACGGTCCATCTGCGGCTGCAGGACCTGGAGCTCACCGCCAGTGTTGGTTATCTAACTAACCAACCAGCCCACTTCTAAATAAATACCTTTTAATTATCTGAACACTTTTTAACAAGCTCTGGTCATCGCCGGGGGATTGCCCGCTGCTGGTAGCTAACGCTAGCATGCTATTCCACCAAGCTTCCATGCTACATCAATAACCCAGACAGAGTCGTCCCTCATCTGGTGATAGAAACCCTGCTTTCCCCGTTCTGTTGGCTCAGAGCTCCACAGCCTAAGTCCACAGGTACAAGTTAGTTTTGCACCAAATGTATCACAATAAGTGTTGCAAAAGTCGAGGTGCAGATTCGCCACTTCGTGATGCGAGAGAGCACATTTGTGAAGTTGCAGTGACAGATTCAAGAAGTTGTAATCACTGAGTCATGGTTGTGATGGAAAAGTAAGGAGTAAAAAACAGTACACGAGTATATGTTGCATTACAAGTTTGCAGCTGTCATTGTGTTCATGCAAATATCAATCTACACATTTGTGAATATGTTTTCTGTGACTTCACATTCAGAATAGAGGTGTGTGAATATTTTTTACAGTGCAAATTTAATTTTACAGTGCAAGTTTTATTTTTACAAGTGCAAATTATATTTTTACAAGTGCAAATTTTATTTTTACAAGTGCAAATTTTAACATACAAGTTCAGATTTTTTGTTCTACAAGTTCTCACATTGTATTTTACAAGTTCTCACCTTTTGCACCATATTTACCTTCATATAAAAAGGTGTCTCTATTTTGAGAGTTTAAGACCCAATGTAGAATAAATTACCAGGCAAATGGACAGTGATGTTGATAAGAGCTTAATGGTCGTCTGTTAACAATAAGACACAAAAAGCGACTTGACTTTGTTTTCGTTTTTTGCCTGGCTGCTATCCATTTTTGTTTTGCTTTCAATGTTGGCAGACTATGAAGACAATGCTATTGTTCAGTCGCTCCGACTATAAGAGTGTCAGCTAAATGCCTGAAATGCAAAATGTAAATGCAGGAGGAAGAATATTCACTCGACAGGGTTGTTACTCTTTTATGGTGATTTGGACAGCGTTCTAACTCGAAGACATTTCCTTGACATCCATTTGTATTGTGCTTGCGTATCTCGGCGCAGTTTACTGTGCCTATGCAAGAGCTCATCATCTTCGTCTTTGGGTGGATTGTCGGAAATGCTGTCACTGTGCAGGCCTAGTTCTTGCTCACTGATTATCTTTATGACACTGTATTTATGATGACTTCTGTCTGATCTCCACTTTTTCTCTCTCTCTCTCTCTCTCTCTTTTTTCCTGCATCAGGATCTGAAGAAGGTGCTGTCTTTCCCCCCATACCCTGGGGAGTATTTGCACCCGGTCGTGTATGCCTGCACGGCGGTCATGTTGCTCTGCCTCTTCGCCTCCATCATCACGTACATAGTGCACCACAGGTAAGAAGAAAAGCACCACCTCAATTCTGTTGAAGTATACATTTAAACGTTACACACCTACGTTTAACATCACAGCCATTAACTTCAGTTCCACATCTGGACACTGGGGCAGACACTTATGTAATCCCTTACCTTTTTTCCTGTTTTTTGAGTCCTCTGTCAGAAAACCTGGGGTGTGAGTCAGATGCTTTAGGCTGGCGTAAAGCACTGCAGCCTGTCTGACTGAGGATCTTAAACACATACGTGTGTGTGTGTGTGTGTGTGTGTGTGTGTGTGTGTGTGTGTGTGTGTGTGTGTGTGTGTGTGTGTGTGTGTGTGTGTGTGTGTGTGTGTGTGTGTGTGTTTCAGACGGTCATAGCAGAAATGTATGCTTCCAATGGATTTCTAAGGGGCATGTAGGCCACCTTCACTCCATATTCCATATGGAGACGATGACAGAGAATCTGCTGTTATTTAAGCAGCCAGAGCCTGTCTGGCATATTATTTCAGCACACCAATTCATCATCAGTTTTTCTTGTACTGTACATCATCAGTCACTTCATCATGTCCGTGGCATTAATGTGGAATTATTGTAATAGCCCACCATCCGTTTTCATAGAAAGGAAATGGGAAATGTCTCAAATATCACATTTTCAAAAAAATTATTGTGTTATTCTTGGAATAACACAGTTAACCGACATTTTCTCAAACACATATATTTGGCTTTATTTATGTTTTTGTGTCCCTACTGTGACTAAAGCGCAAAATTGATGAAACTGTGTGAACGCACAGGAGCAATTGCAGTTTGCATCCATCTGTGACACCTGGGCGAGAGACAGGGTGCGTCCTTCTGCAGTCAGACGGTGATGACAGCATCTAAGGCTCCAAACATCACTGCAGACATCACTTACGTACTGTTGTCTAGCGCTGCAGCATTAACTGAAGAAAAACAGACAGGAGTGATATGTGAACAGTTTCCAAACACAACTGGCTATTTTAAAATGTTGTGCAGATTTAGTCTATTATTAGTCAAACGTGATGCAAAGAAATAATTCACAACCATGATCCACAGTAGGGTTTTAAGAACTATTAACAGGAATGAAGTAAAGACGAGTGCGAAAAATCCTTAATAGGGGGATTTTTTTTTTTTAATGAAATGGCAGTAATGCAGCATGGAAAAAAAACACCAATATTCTTAGATAAATAACTTTTGTAGTTGCTAAGTGTTGATTTTTAGTTGATACATAATACTGAAGATATATAAAAGGGCTGTTTTAATAGGTATTCTACTAGACTATTTCACAACTGAGGGACAGGAATCAGACATTTCTGGAAAAAAAACATTAGTTACATGTATGATCATGCAATGATACCTTTTTGCCAATTTTTTAAATATTACTTTCGCAGCAGAGTACATTTACATGCACATAAGTATCCTGGTCTTACACCTATACTGTATATAAAGAGAAATGTCTCTACTTCCTCCCACTGTACAAAATTAAAGCCAAAATATCCCGGATACGGGCACTGCCATCTTGTAACTTTGGAGTCTGCGCAGTAGTAATCAGGTGGTGAAGCCACTGTATGGAAGTCCCACCCATACACCCGCCCGACCACTTGTGAGTCAGTCACAGATGTTAATTATGGCGTGTCACCCCATTTTTGTAGCATCAAATAAATTGAGCGTCAGCATCAGTTCTGGCAGGCCAGGTAGTCAAAACGCTGCTGACTGCTATTGGCCAACAACACCGTCGCACCAGCCGATCTGCACCAGCTGATCTGCATCAGCTGGTCACTCCCCTCCTAAATGGCTACACTCAACAGGCACCCTACTTAAAGCTGATTCAGTTTGTTCTTTCCAAATTTAATTCAGAATTTATGCAATAAAATTTGCCCATATTATGAAAAAAACACTTTTTCTGGGATTTGGGGTGTTAACTTGTGTCTCTGGTGCTTCCACACGCATAAAAACTTGGAAAAAAATCTATCCATGTTGTTTTGAGTGAGAAACGGGTTTCTGAATGTGTCCTGCCTTCAGTCTCTGGGTGAGCTGTTCAAAATCTGCAGGGCTTGTTACATAACTAGCCGAAACGACGGGCTAAACACAACCGTTAGCATGCTAGCACTAGCGTTAGCATGCTAGCTCTTTCTCAATGGCAAAGCACTGCTACAACACACACAAGTTCAGCATAATCTCCAAAAGAAGTACTTCCATGTGCTCCCTCCTTTAGAAGAAGTCTCCCGGCTAATCCAGAAAATGTGTTTTTGGCTCATATGGATGAAAGACACCAAATCCCAGAATGCACTTCGCTTTGCTGCTTTGAGTCCACTCCCAAGCCACGCCTACCGCTTGACAGACAGACAGTGAGGCATTCAACTCAACTCAACGTGTTTTATTGTTATTTCAACCATATACACAAAACAACGTTTCATCGTGGCTCAAGTGGTGTTACACGTTTAAAATATAAAAACGACATTATATAATAACGACATAAGAAACAGGCTACCTTTAGTGCACACACATTATAGGCTCCGTAAAGTTCAGCTAAGCATACTAGCATTAGGCTTGGTGGGCTGTAAACACCGAGTATAAACACAGCCGTGAATTAGCGTGGGATGTAGAATGGTCGACATGTAACAGTCACAAACTCCAGCGGTTAGCAGATAGTTGGATTCAAATCTTAACCTTCATACAGAGCATCTCTAGCTCGGATCGTCAGAGGGCTAGCAAGCCTGGTAGCTGGACAGTCCGGTTCACTGTTGTTCAGCCATGTTTCCACGATAACAATAAACACAGCAGTCTCTGAACTCGCGTTGGGAGCATCGTTGAAGTTGGATGTAGTCCAGTTTGTTGTTTAATGAACGGACACTTTCAATCAGGATTGATAGGACAGGTGGCCGGCTAGCGTTAGCTCGCTCTGGATGTGCCTTTTCCCCGATTAGCGTTAGCTTCCCACCTAGCCGATGAGGGCATCGAGCGGCATCGAGCGAGACCGCAGGTCTCCGTGCTCGTCTCCGTGCAGGCGAAGCTCTCGTAGTGTGCTGATTATTCCGTCTGTAATAACGTTCCCTGCATATTCTCCGATCTGTAGCGATGTATTCCGGTGGTACACGTGTGCGGTAGTTTGAAAGCACATCATTTTGAAAAATGTTGCTGCTGAGAAGAGAGAGCCCTGTTTAGCGAGAAGTAGCACCTACTGCTGGCTGTAGTTCTTTGCCTCTGGCCAAACATTCCTCCAATGACGCAAAAATCGTCATTTTGCGTCATTGGAGGAATGCTTTCCATACCCCCAATGCAGAGATCTCCCCTCTCAGGGGGACATGAGGGAGGGACGCACGGCCATTCAGAAATACTATCGGGTTTCTACTGATACAAAGCTGAATGCTAAATCGGTGAAGTATCCCTTTAAAGCATTTTATTGTCTGCGTTGTTCTTGATGTGATGGACCTGACAGAACTAATAAAAACCAAACCAATCTGAAAAATGAGCACTTGAACAAACATCAGCCTGATAAGAATTGCCTACAATGACAGAAACCATCTTTGGGAAAAATTTATTTGATATGTACTTTGATTTTTTAAATTTTGACCCATGTAATGTCCCATCCACTAACATGGAGGGGGCAGGATCCATGACCTTTACTGCAGCCAGCCACTAGAGGACTATCCAGATGTTTTGGCTTCACTTTATGCATCAACCCCTGGTATTTATGATATGACATTTATATGGAACATGATAAACCTCATATCCCCGTATAGATAAACATAGCAGCATCTAGATTTCTGATCGCCTGCCTGCCGGTGTCTCTTCACCTGGAAAAGGTGTTTAAATTCAACAGTATCCCGATTGCTAAGGGAGTGCTCAAGCTGGCACATCTAGGTTTCTCAGAACTAGGATAACATGTAAAGGATAACATGTAAACACAACGTTTACATGGGTAAAGCATAACTGGGATACTCTAAAATACGATACTTGCATGTGCATGTAAACCCACTCATGTATCACAAAGTGCTTTTCTGAACAAGAAGACATTAATTCCAATCCAATTGAGAGAGAGAAAAGCCCATATTTAGGATATGAATCCTGAGCTTGTGTGGTATCTGTCCCACACAGGGGAGGGTTAGAGGCTTTTTCTGGCGCTCACATTAACAAAAATCCTCCACCTCCTCGTCCTCCACACCTCCCTCTAGGCACTCCCCAGCACTGAAACACATCTCTGTTTAGTAACACTTTAGTTATATAGTATCACTCCAGCTGACTGACAGTACCCGAGCAGTGAAGCACAGGGGACTGCGTGTTAAATGGGCAGAATGTGGGGGAGGCTGTTAAAGGATAGGCACCGGGGGTTGTTCATGTTTGAATTTGTCACTTTATCACTTCAGCTCGCACACACATACACACACACACACACACACACACACACACACACACACACACACACACACACACACACACACACACACACACACACACACACACACACACACACACACATACATCAATAAATGCATACAACATGTGCCGTTGGTTCTTTCTCTCCCAGCATGATAAGCCGTGATAGAATCTGATTGGTGATTATGGGTGCAATGCGGATGTGTGATGTATGAGCCTAGTCAAGAACATAGTGGTGGGTATCATATCGTTGAACCCAAAAATCCTTTTAACTCAATTGGTGCAATTTGCGTCAAGTGTTCCCAGAGTCAAACTGGGGCACACTGATGCCATGCACACACTGATGGAATCAGAGGAACTTTGTCTTTCCAGTGGTTATCAATGTTCAACAAGGACAAACGTCCATAAATGGAATTATATTAAAATGATGTTTCTTACTGAATTGATTGACTGAATTGAATTACTTCTTTTTTTTATTGTTGTCTGTATTTTATGGTTACAGGAACTGTTAGCAGCTAGTACAGCATTGCACTTTTTTATTGTCCATATTTACCAAAATGTCAAGACACACTGCTTAGGTTAAAATAAATACAGGCTGCACTTTCTGTTTACAGCCAAAGCATGATTGATCTTAAATGTTAAATTACACATAATATGAAAAAAAAATGCTTTTCATTGTCCATACATTTTGTGATGGTAATAAGGAATTGGGTTAATGTGGTTAAAAATGCCTATCAATGTGTGTGTTGCCTGATTATGTTTACAAAAAAATGAGTGGACATAAAGACAGTAAACACATGCCAGCTTCTAGTGGAATCATTATGACAACATAATCATTTTAAAAATATTTTTCCATCCAAATTAATGATTTACAAGCAACCAAATGAGATACTTAAAGTACTGCTGTAATTACTATTTTAATTGGTCAGCTGACTATGTTTAATCTAACTCTGCAGTTCCCCTCAGCTCCACTAAGCTTTTTAGCATCTTAGGGCCCTATCTTGCACCCAGCACAGCACGGCGCAAAGCCTGACGCAAGTGTCTTTGCTAGTTTAAGACCGACGCAGTTGTCAATTTCCCGTCCAGCGCCTGCGGCATTTAAGTTGCAAATGCACTTGCGCCTCACGCCGTGCGCTTAGATCATTAAAAAATTTGTGTGGGACCTGTTATTTGATGGAGAGCTGGGTGACGTGCTGACGTTTACGGTAAGGGTATTGCCTCATTTCCGGTGTTTCCGTGTTGTGTTACGGACGCTTGTCTGCTGCTCCAACAAAACTTACTCAACTCTGCTTTATTGTCTAATTTAGCGGCTATTTGCCTGGATTACATTAATTTAAAACAAACCATGCTTGCTTAGAGCCCGCATCAACGGGGCATAAGCATAGCTAAGCATTTGTTTAATTTAGCGGTTATTTGCCTGGATTGCACTTAAAGTAGCTACCTAGGCCTACACTTGCCTTGCTTAGAGCCCGCATCAACGGGGCATAAGTATAAGCATTTGTTTAATTTAGCGGTTATTTGCCTGGATTTCACTTAAACTAGCTAGCTAGGCCTACACTTGCCTCGCTTAGAGCCCGCATCAACGGGGCATAAGCATATTATCTGTTTAATTTAGCGGCTATTTGCCTCAAATTGCATTTAAACTACACCGGTTACACTCAAGCACGTAGCTATAGTTATCTTCCCTTACGACTGCCTCGCTGATCTCACGATTGTTAAAACGCTGTTAGCTACTTTAGCTTAGCCATTAGCAATGGCGAATTCCTCTCCATCTCCTGCTCTCTCTTGCTCTGTGTGTCAAATGTTCAGCTATTCATCTGCCTCCTTTAGTGATAATGACACTTGTAATAAAGGTAGTTTATTCGCTGTTCTGGAGGCGAGGCTTAGTGAGTTTGAAGCACGGCTCCATACTATGGAATCAAAGTCGTATGCTTCCGTAGCTAGCCAGCTTAGCGTAGCTGGTGCGGGCCAACATGTAGCTTCTGGTAGCAGTCCCCCGGCAGACCCCAAGCAGTTAGGCGGGTGGGTGACTATCCGAAGGAAGCATAGCACTAACTGTAATCCGGGGGGTGCACATAGCGGTGGTCACTCTAAATCGGGGCATCCTCAACTTTCTAACAGGTTCTCCCCACTCAGTGATGCAACCGCTGACAAGGCAATTCTGGTTATTGGGAGCTCTATACTGCGAAATGTTAGGATGTCGGCTCCAGAGGCCGCGGTCGTGTGCGTCCCTGGGGCCAGAACGGGCGATATAGAATCGTATCTAAAGCTGCTGGCTAAAAATAAAAATAACAGTAAATACAGTAAGATCATACTCCACGTAGGTGGCAATGATACCCGATTATGTAAATCGGAGATCACTAAAATTAATGTTGAGTCACTTTGTGCATATGCAAAGACTATGTCGGACTCAGTAGTTTTCTCTGGACCCTTGCCAAATCTGATCAGCGATGAAAAATACAGCCGCATGTCATCCGCTGGTTGAAGGAATGGTGCCCAGCTAATGATGTGGGCTACATAGATAACTGGGGGGCGTTCTGGGAAGGCCTAGTCTGATTAAGAGGGACGGCATTCATCCCACTTGGGACGGAGCCACTCTCATATCTAAAAATCTGACCAAGTTTATTATCGGTCATAAACCATGACAACCCAAGGTAGATATTAGTAATCAGAGGTGCAGTGCAACGCGTTCCTCTGTGCCTCCGTTAGAGCAGTCGCCCTCTCATAGTCTAATAACCACGGTGTCTGTCCCCTGATTTAGATCGGTTAAATCAAAGGTTAACAAAAGAGGAGCTATACTTAACAACCTAATAGGAATTAAAACAACATCTGCAATGATAGAACAGAATAGGAAAATTAGATGTGGACTATTATATATTAGATATTTGTCTTCTAAAGCAGTATTAATAAACAAATTATATCAGATAATCAAATTGATCTATTCTGTCTTACCGAAAACCTGGCTGTGCAATGAAGAATATGTTAGTTTAAATGAAGCCACTCCTCCCAGTCATAATAATACTCAAATACCTAGAGGCTCAGGCCGAGGAGGGGGAGTTGCAGCCATATTTGATTCAAGCCTTAATTAATTAATCCTAAACTTAAACTAAATTATAACTCGTTTGAAAGCCTAGTTCTTAATCTTCAACATCCAACATGGTAAACAGTACAGCCAATTATATTTGTTGTTGTTTACCGAGCTCCAGGTCCGTATTCTGAATTTTTATCTGAATATTTCCGCAGAATCGTTTATTATCAGACCATTTTTTAATAACTTTATAATTCCCACTACCCAACTATATGAGATCAGATAAAAGCTTCTACACTAGATGCCTATCTGACAGCTAAATTTAAGGAAGATATTCCAACAGCATTTAACTCAATGTCATACCTTAATATAACAGAGGACCATTATGTTAACTTCAGTCCCTCCCAAATTGATAATTTTGTAGACAGTGCTACGGCCTGCCTACAGACGACTTTAGACTCTGTTGCTCCCCTCAAAAAGAAGATGATGAAGCAAAGGAAACTAGCACCTTGGTATAACTCCAACACTCGCAAACTAAAACAAATCTCGCAAAAACTTGAAAGTATGGCATTCCACCAAACTGGAAGAATCTCGTTTAGATTGGCAAGACAGTCTGAAAACCTATAGGAAGGCCCTCGGAAATGCCAGATCAGACTATTACTCATCAATAATAGAAGAAAATAAGAACAACCCAAGGTTTCTGTTCAGCACTGTAGCCAGGCTGACAGACAGTTACAGCTCTACTGAGCCATCTATTCCTATAGCTCTGAGTAGTGACGACTTCATGAGCTTCTTTGATGATAAAATTATAACAATTAGAGATAAAATGAATCACCTCTTGCCCTCAACTTCTAACAGTTCACCTTCAAACGCAGGACTGCTAGAAGGAACAACAAGACCTGACATATACTTAGACTGCTTTTACCCTATAAACCTTCAACAATTAATGTTAAAGGTCTCTTCAGCTAAGCCATCTACCTGTCTCTTAGACCCCATCCCAACAAGGCTACTTAAAGAAGCGCTACCACTGGTTAACATTTCATTATTAGATATGATTAATATGTCCTTATTAACAGGTTATATACCACAGTCATTTAAAGTAGCTGTGATTAATCCTATTCTGAAAAAACCCACCCTCGATCCTGAGGTCTTAGCCAACTATAGACCTATATCTAATCTTCCCTTCCTCTCCAAAATCCTTGAGAAGGTAGTGGCTAATCAGTTATGTGATTTCCTACATAGCAATAGTTTATTTGAGGACTTTCAGTCAGGATTTAGAAAGCATCATAGCACAGAGACGGCACTGGTGAAAATTACTAACGACCTTCTAACTGCTTCAGACAAAGGACTTCATAGGTCTCCATACTTGTCTTACTAGATCTTAGTGCTGCCTTTGGCACTATTGACCATACCATCCTGTTACAGAGACTGGAACACTCAGTTGGTATTAAAGAAATCACACTGCGCTGGTTTAAGTCCTATTTCTCTGATCGATCTCAATTTGTTAATGACAAATCCTCCAAGTACGCTAAAGTTAACCATGGCGTTCCACAAGGCTCAGTGCTTGGACCTATTCTGTTCGCCTTATATATGCTTCCTCTAGGCAATATTATTAGGAAACACTCAATTAACGTTCACTGTTATGCAGATGACACCCAATTATACTTATCAATCAAACCAGATGAAATCAGTCGGTTAGCTAAACTTCAAGCATGTATCAAAGATATAAAATCATGGATGACCCACAATTTTCTGATGCTAAACTCAAGCAAAACTGAGGTGATTGTGCTGGGATCTAAAGTTATTAAGTAAAGATATAGCTACCTTGGATGGTATTGCTGTGGCCTCCAGCAAAACTGTCAGAAATCTAGGAGTTATTGTTGATCAGGATATATTCTTCAACGCCCACTTAAAACAAACCTCAAGAACAGCCTTTTTTCACCTTCATAACATTGCCAAAATTAGGACCATCCTGTCTCAGAACGATGCTGAAAAACTAGTCCATGCATTGGATACTTCCAGGCTGGACTATTGTAATTCCTTACTATCAGGATGCTCAAATAAAACCCTTAAGACTCTCCAGCTGATCCAGAACGCTGCAGCACGTGTTCTGACAAGAACTAAGAAAAGAGATCATATCTCTCCTGGCTCCCTGTAAAATTCAGGATTGAATTTAAAATCCTCCTTCTGACCTACAAAGCTCTAAATGGTCAAGCACCATCATATCTTGAAGAGGTCATAGTACCTTACTGTCCCACTAGAGCACTGCACTCCCAGAATGCCGAGTTACTTGTGGTTTCTAGAGTCTCTAAAAGTAGAATGGGAGCCAGAGCCTTTAGCTATCAGGCTCCTCTCCTGTGGAACCAGCTCCCAGTCTGGGTCCGGGAGGCAGACACTGTCACCACATTTAAGAGTAAACTTAAGACTCTCCTCTTTGATAAAGCTTATAGTTAGGGAGTGAGGAGTTGCAGCATCTGCCTAGCCCGGCCCACCTGCCTCTCTGTCCCAGAAATACTTGTTACTAACCTAGCCCTGGGAGCTTGCTCCCCGGAGTCTTTATGTTTCTTTTCACCCAGGATGAAATCCCGGGATTAGGATGGCACCAAAATCATGGTTCCAGCTGTTTCCGTGGTTCTGCTGAAATTCCCTGCTATGCCGTGCTGCTCCCTGCGCTACTACAACCACTATTTCTAGTCACTGTTTCATTATCTATACCGTGATGCACCCCAATGGCACGTCAGACACCACCTACCAAGAGCCTGGGTCTGTCCGAGGTTTCTTCCTAAAAGGGAGTTTTTCCTCGGGCCACTGTTGCACTACTGCTTGCTCTTGGGGGATTTGTTGGGTTTTTTGCAAATTATAGAGTGTGGTCTAGACCTACTCTATCTGTAAAGTGTCTTGAGATAACTCCTGTTATGATTTGATACTATAAATAAAATTGAATTGAATTGAATTAAAGTAGGGCCCTTTTGAAACCACTTATATTTCTCCATTTGTCCCCCCCCATCTTCTGGGAGATGGGGATGTGGAGGGTTGCCAGGTTAATGTACTTGACCCAATGAAAGCTCAGAGCAGAGCCTATGAAAACCTCCTTCCAGGGAGGCCAGGAGCCAGCCTGATTTATGGCCTCTTTGCAGAATGGAGTTCAGCACTTGGACCGCGGCGGAGGCATCGACAACAGCAGCTTT
Source organism: Gymnocephalus cernua (assembly GCA_023631565.1). NCBI lineage: Eukaryota > Metazoa > Chordata > Actinopteri > Perciformes > Percidae > Gymnocephalus > Gymnocephalus cernua. Next base: position 33,308,722 of record CM042437.1, on the reverse strand, counting down.
AACTCTCCCTCTCCTTACACAGAGCAGTGAAGCCCGGCCCCAGACACGCCTCACAGCTCACTGCTGAGCCACTGCTTCATCTACAGTTGGCTCACGTGCAGCCGGGGCTCCGCTCCTCCATTTTGGGGAGTGGAGATTTCCAGCACAACGTTATATAATTTCAAATGGTGACAGTGACTGTAGGGATAAAAAGGATGGGAGCAGACATGGGAAAGTAATTAAAAGAATGGATGGTCTGTTTATTCACACAGAGTGACACATATGTTAGTATTGTCTGACCTATTTAGCCTATTCTCTAACAGCTGGATGGAAAATGGTAATGTGGGTTAAGTGCCCTGCCCAAGACTGTGTAACCCCCCAGCTAATGCCATATTTCACAAAGTGGATATGAGTGTATAGTTTTACATTGTAAAAACTACTACTGGCCCAGCCAACTGGAAGCAATCTCTTTTTATTTCCTCATCAAACCAGCAGAGTGATTCCTATGTGTGTGCATATACCACTGTGTGTACTGTATGTGTGAAGGAGCTGTGTAGGAAGACTGTACACTGAATAACACACTGAGCTCTTACTAAGAATCTGATCTGTGAATAGCCCTCTGCCTGGGGGCCATCATCTAAAATACAGATTATACTGTTTGTTGGAAGCGTTCCCATTTTGTCAACTAAGGTGGAACATTTAGTATCTATCAGTGGGTAAAGTAGGTTTGGACCTTTTGAACTGATTCTTTAAATTTTTTTAGCACTTTCTTTTCATTGTCAGGAAAAGAATATTCCTGTTCTATGAAGTTCAATCAAAAATAAAAACTTAAAAATAGTGGGTCTCTGTCACTGAATGGCATAGATCTTTGAATGTTTGTGTTTTTTTAGCTTTAGATTTCGTACAGTAGCACCAAAAGTAGAAGACAGTGATGGTTTGCACTTCTTTCTGGCTGGGAATCAGATATTATAAATTCAAACAATTTATTTGAAATTCAAACAATTTAGTTAAAATTCATACTTTCAGTGTCGACTCTTTTTTTCATGCAGTCTAGATTTTCTCGACTCAAAATGTTATTTTTTAAATGAATTAAATTAAATCTGCAATGGAGGCCAAATTTAAAAATCGTTATTATAGTCAACCTAAAAATAGTATTTTCTCAAGGTGGACATGTAGGCAAACATGGCAGACAAGGCAGCATGCACCGTGGTGCCAAACTCAATTCAATTCAGTTCAAGTCAATTGTATTTATAGTGTCAAATCATAACAGGGGTTATCTCAGGACTCTTTACAGATAGAGTAGGTCTAGACCACACTATAATTTACAAAGACCCAACAATTCCAGGAATTCCCCCAAGAGCAAGCATTAAGTGCAACAGTGGCGAAGAAAAACTCCCTTTTAGGAAGAAACCTCGAACAGACCCAGGCTCTTGGTAGGCGGTGTCTGACGGAGCCGGTTGGGGGTGTGATGAACAGTGGCAATAACAGTCACAGTATAGATAATGAAACAGTGACTAGAAATAGTGGTTGTAGTAGCGTAGCAGGGAGCAGCACGGCATAGGGGAGCAAGCTCCCCAGAGCTAGGTTAGTAACACACATTTCTTGGACATGGATGCACACAAATGGGAAGAGAGAGGAGAGAGAAGCTCAGTGTGTCAAAAGAAGTCCCACGGCAGTCTAAAACTAAAACAGCATAACTAAGAGAGACAGGTTAAAGAGAGGTGCCTGGTCGGGTTAGAACTCTCCCCAACCGGATCGGGCTGTACTGGCCTGCCTCCCTATACTTTGATTATATCATTGATTATATGGTAGATGAATCTAACGACTATGAAGAGAAGCAGAGAAAAGAAGGGGTGCCCTGTCTGCAGCTATACACCCTCCCTTGCCGGTCTAGGCGAACACTGCAACTCCTCACTCCCTAACTATAAGCTTTATCGAAGAGAGTTTTAAGTTTAATCTTAAATGTGGTGATGGTGTCTGCCCCCCGGACCCAGACTGGGAGCTGGTTCCACAGGAGAGGAGCCTGATAGCTAAAGGCTCTGGCTCCCATTCTACTTTTAGAGACTCTAGGAACCACAAGTAACTCGGCATTCTGGGAGCGCAGTGCTCTAGTGGGACAATAAGATACTATGAGCTCTTCAAGATATGATGGCACTTGACCGTTTAGAGCTTTGTAGGTCAGGAGGAGGATTTCAAATTCAATTCTGAATTTTACAGGGAGCCAATGCAGAGAAGCTAATACAGGAGAAATATGATCTCTTTTCTTAGTTATTGTCAGAACATGTGCTGCAGCATTCTGGATCAGCTGGAGAGTCTTAAGGGTTTTATTTGAGCAACCTGATAATAAGGAATTACAAATGCAACAAATGCATGGACTAATTTTTCAGCATCGTTTTGAGACAGGATGTTCCTAATTGGCAATGTTACTAAGGTGAAAAAAGGCTGTTCTTGAGGTTTGTTTTAAGTGGACGTTAAAGGATATATCTCCTAAAATAACTCTTCTGACAGTAGTGCCGGAGGCCAGGGCAATACCATCCAGAGTAACTACGTATATCTTTGGATAATGAGGTTCGGAGGTGTTTAGGACCCAGCACAATAACTTCAGTTTTGTCTGAGTTTAACATCAGAAAATTGTAGGTCATCCATGATTTTATATCTTTGATGCATGCTTGGAGTTTAGTTAACTGGTTTCGTCTGGCTTAATTGATAGGTATAGTTGGGTGTCATCGGCATAACAATGAAAGTTAATTGAGTGTTTCCTAATAATGTTGCCTAGGGGAAGCATATACAAGGTGAACAGAATTGGTCCAAGCACTGAGCCTTGTGGAACGCCATGGTTAACTTTAGAGTACCTGGAGGATTTATCGTTAATATTAACAAACTGAGATCGATCAGATAAATAAGACATAAACCAGCTTAGTGCGATTCCTTTACTGCCAACTAAGTGTTCCAGTCTCTGTAACAGGATGGTATGGTCAATAGTGTTGAATGCAGCACTAAGATCTAGTAAGACAAGTATGGAGACAAGTCCTTTGTCTGAAGCAGTGAGAAGGTTGTTAGTAATTTTCACCAGTGCCGTCTCTGTGCTATGATGCTTTCTAAATCCTGACTGAAAGTCCTCAAATACGCTATTGCTATGTAGAAAATCACATAACTGATTGGCGACTACCTTCTCAAGAATTTTGGAGAGGAAGGGAAGATTAGATATAGGTCTATAGTTGGCTAAGACCTCAGGATCGAGGGTGGGTTTTTTCAGAAGAGGTTTTATCACAGCTACTTTAAATGTGGTACATAGCCTGATATTAAAGACATATTAATCATATCTAGTATTGAAGTGTTAACGCTTCTTTAAGTAACCTCGTTGGGATGGGGTCTAAGAGACAGGTAGATGGCTTAGCTGAAGAGACCTTTAACATTAATTGTTGGTAAAAGCAGTCTAAGTATATGTCAGGACTTGTCGGTCTTTCTAGCAGTCCTGCGTTTAAAGGTGAACTGTTAGAAGTTGAGGGCAAAAGGTGATTAATTCTATCTCTAATTGTTATAATTTTATCATTAAAGAAGCTCATGAAGTCGTCACTACTCAGAGCTATAGGAATAGATGGCTCAGTAGAGCTGTGACTGTCTGTCAGCCTGGCTACAGTGCTGAAAAGAAACCTTGGGTTGTTCTTATTTTCTTCTATTATTGATGAGTAATAGTCTGTTCTGGCATTTCTGAGGGCCGTCCTATAAGTTTTCAAACTTTCTTGCCAATCTAAACGAGATTCTTCCAGTTTGGTGGAACGCCATTTACTTTCAAGTTTTCACGAGATTTGTTTTAGTTTGCGAGTTATACCAAGGTGCTAGTTTCCTTTGCTTCCTCATCTTCTTTTTGAGGGGGGCAACAGAGTCTAAAGTCGTCCGTAGGCAGGCCGTAGCACTGTCTACAAAATTATCAATTTGGGAGGGACTGAAGTTAACATAATGGTCCTCTGTTATATTAAAGCACGACATTGAGTTAAATGCTGTTGGAATATCTTCCTTAAATTTAGCTATAGCACTGTCAGATAGGCATCTAGTGTAGAAGCTTTTATCTGATTTTGTATAGTCGGGTAGTAAGAATTCGAAAGTTATTAAGAAATGGTCTGATAATAAAGGATCCTGCAGGAATACTATTAAATCTTCAATTTCGATGCCATATGCCAGCACAAGGTCGAGGGTGTGGTTAAAACAGTGAGTGGCCTTATGCACACTCTGACTGAAACCAATTGAATCTAATAGTGAGTTGAAAGCAGTACTAAGGCTATCGTTGTCAATGTCCACATGGATATTAAAATCACCTACAATAAGTATTTTGTCTGATTTTAGGACTATAGCTACATGATAAAACCTCTGAGAATTCAGATAAAAATTCTGAATACGGACCTGGAGCTCGGTAAACAACAACAAATATAATTGGCTGTACTGTTTTCCATGTTGGATGTTGAAGATTAAGAACTAGGCTTTCAAGCGAGTTATAATTTAGTTTAGGTTTAGGATTAATTAACAGGCTTTAATCAAATATGGCTGCAACTCCCCCTCCTCGGCCTGATCCTCGTGGAATTTGAATATTATTATGACTGGGAGGAGTGGCTTCATTTAAACTAACATATTCTTCATTGAACAGCCAGGTTTCGGTTAATTTGATTATCTGATATCAAATTGTTTACTAGTACTGCTTTAGAAGACAGAGATCTAATATTTAATAGTCCACATCTAATTTTCCTATTCTGTTCTATCATTGCAGTGGTTGTTTTAATTCCTATTAGGTTGTTAAGTATAGCTCCTCTTTTGTTAACCTTTGATTTAACCGATCTAAATCAGGGGACACCGTGGTTATTAGACTATGAGAGGGCGGCTGCTCTAACGGAGGCACAAGAGGAGCGAGTAGCACTGCACCTCTGATTACTAATATCAAACTTGGGTTGTCATGGTTTATGACCGAAAATAGACTCGGTCAGATTTTTTTATATGAGTGCGGCTCCGTCCAAAGTGGGATGAATGCTGTCTCTCCTAATCAGACCAGGCCTTCCCCAGAACGCCCTCCAGTTATCTATGTAGCCCGCATCATGAGCTGGGCAACCAGCAGTGGAAGGATGACATGCGGCTGTACATGTCATCGCTGATCAGGTTTGGCAGGGGTCCAGAGAAAACTACTGAGTCCGACATTGTCTTTGCATATCCACAAAGTGACTAAACATTAATTTTACTGATCTCCGATTTGCGTAATCGGGTATTATTACCACCTACGTGAAGTATAATCTGGCTGAATTTACGGTTATTTTTAGCCATCAGCTTTAGATAAGATTCTATATCGCCCACTCAGGCCCCAGGGACGCACAAGACCGCAGCCGCTTTTCTTGGAGCCGCCAACCTCATGTTTCGCAATATAGAGCTCCCAATAACCAGAGCTGGCTTCTCAGCAGATGTATCACTGAGTGGGGAGAAACTATTAGAAAGGTGCAGATGCTCCAGACAGAGCGACCGCCGTCATGTGCATTTCCCGGTATAGAGCTAGCACTACGCCTCTTTCAAACAGTCACCCACTCGCCCGGTTGCTCGGGGTCTGCCGGGGGACTGCTAGCAGAAGCTACAGTATGTTGGCCCGCACCAGCTACGCTAAGCTGGCTAGCTACGGAAGCATACGACTTTGATTCCATGGTGCGGAGCCGTGCCTCAAACTCACTAAGACTCGCCTCCAGAGCAGCGAATAAACTACATTTATTACATGTATCACTAAAGGAGGCAGAGGAATAGATAACCATCCGACACACAGAGCAAGAGAGAGAATATGTGTGTTTCTGCAATGTTCCTGGTGTTGTGTTTTACAACATATCCACTGTTCCACTACAATGCCATTGTTGTAATACAATTATAGAGTGAATGTGGTTAGCCCATGAGTGATGTTGTGTGCATGGTTAATGACATGGTACCCAATGAAATATTGGTTGATAGTAAGAGTTCACTCTGTTAAAATGTTCATGTGTACTTTCTCAGACATGAAAAGCTCATGTTGCTCAAGGTGAGGGGAAAATACAATATTGTACTACTGTATTTGATAAGCTAGCAACCATTAAAAGGGAAAAAAATGTTAATTACAGTTTAAAAAAAGAATTCAATGTGAATAACATGAATAATTACTTTTCAAAGTTGAGCCAAGGTGGAAGTGTTTTCAGAATACTTGACAGTGTTCTATTATTCAGCACATGTATTGGCAGCAGAGTGTGTAACGGCTTGTTTGCACTGCTCTATGAGCAGCATTCCCCAGGCTCTCTTGTGGTTGTTAATCTATATGGCAGTAGCAAGGTAAAAGAAAAAGGGCAATTCATGCAGACCTTGCAACATACTGGCTTAAATCATACTCAAAGTGACTGATGGGCACTATACCTTGAAAACTGAATCTCAATGAGATTTGACTTTATGATAAAAGACAGAACATTATGGGGTATGGTATTCACCTGCTAATTTTTTTGATTCTTGGTCTCTTTGGCAGCGCAATCCGCATCAGTCGGAAGGGATGGCATATGCTTCTCAACTTCTGTTTCCACACGGCTCTGACCTTTGCTGTGTTTGCCGGCGGCATCAATCGAATCAAATACCCCATCATCTGTCAAGCAGTAAGTGCATTCCCTTTTCATTCATCCAGCTCTCAAAGCTTTTCAGAAAATTGATTATGAATGTAGAGCCCCGAGTGCAGTATGTGGACGTATAGTAATGCAGCTTTATGTGTCTTTCATGCTTCAGCTGCATGTATGGTCTAGTTACTCTTTTAGTAAAGTGGTGACACAATGAGCCCCATCATTAATGCACTCACTCTCTATCTCCTCTATCTGTGTCCACTTTTGTTGCCTGAGGTTAGTGGTAAACAATATAGCCCAAATGTTATATATTTTTTGTGGACAAAGTGGCAGTATATAAAACAGTTTCTGGTCATTAGAATTACATACAAAAATGTTGCAATTTTCCACAGGTATTATTACATTTTTATTTGCATGCACACTTAGCGATTAAACAGTGCTCATACTCATCCACAGGGTTTGTCTGTAGGTGGCATAGACTGCAAAAATCTGTGACGTCACTTATTGGTTTGTGGACAGCTGTTTTGAAGCCTCGAGTTTGGCGATGGTGTGATGATTTTTGACGAGAGGGTGGAGCTGGTCAGGATGACGCGGCCAAGGCAGTGTTATTTATGGTTGCAATAGCGCTGTGCTACGCTAAACGCTAGAAAGGAAAAGTTGCTGATTTCCAACCCTTCTGAAGCCAGTCATCCAGTGGAGATTTGCCGGTGGCCATTCATCTGCATGTATGGCAGTACAGAAGATCGGCAAACTTTCCCGTTAATTACAAGCTAACGCTAGCGGTAGCTAGCTAGCTTGGTTGGCATAGCACTGAACAAGACATTTTTAGGCAAACAAAGGTTGCAATCAACTTTGATGAAGTGAAAACACACACTGTGAGGTTTAAAGTTTAAGATGAAAGTAGAGACAGCACCCAATAACAAGTTCAGGTAATGTAATGTGCCTAGTGCTATGGTTAGCATTGCTAAGCCTCTGTCCTGATTGACAGGTCGGTGTGTCGCCATGCCCCTAAAGCATCCCCTGCTTTATCGTCTGTTTTAAAATAAATGGGACCATAATTTTCTAAATTAACATCATGCTGTATTAAAGAAGACTTGAAAGTAGCGATTGACGCCATAAACTCGTTAGGAAAATGTTTATTGAGGTAATAAATCAAGGCAGAAGTAGGGTCATTTTCCCATAGACTTCTATAGAAACAGACTTCTTTTTGGAGCTAATGGAGTTGCCCCCTGCTGGAAAATAGATATTATCCAGGTTTAAGGCACTTTGATTTTCCGAAGCTTTATCCATTATTGTTTCCGTCTATGGTAGGTGGGCATTTAGCACTTATCATCATTATATCGTTTCCAATACTTTGGTTTATTACTACAACCCCAAATCAGAAAAAGTTGGGACAGTATGAAAAACACAAATAAAAAAAAGAAAGCAGTGATTTCTAAATGTACTTTGACTTGTATTTCATTGCAGACAATACAACAGCACATAATTTAATGTGTTCCTCATTATTATTTTTTTTTTTTTTCAAAAAAACTAAATTCCTATTTTGGTTCTTGCAACACATTTAAAAAAAAGTTGGAACAGTAAAGCATTTACCACTTTGTAATGTTGCCATTCCTTTTCACAACACTTAAAAGACGTTTAGGGACTGAAGACACCAAGTGATGAAGAGTTTCAGGTGTAATTTTGTCCCATTCTTGCTGCAAACAAGTCTTAATGTGGGCAACAGTACGGGGTCTTCGTTGTTGCATTTTGCGCTTCAAAATGCGCCACACATTCTCTATTGGAGACAGGTCGGGACTGCAGGCAGGCCAGTCAAGTACCCGTATCCTCTTCCTCCGCAGCCAGGACTTTGTAATGTGTGCAGAATGTGGTTTTGCATTATCTTGCTTCCTTTTGGCACAGTACAGTCTTAACTGGCATTTGTGGCTGTAACTACGTATTGTGGTACTTGACAAAGGTTTGCCAAAGTAGTCCTGAGCCCATGTGGTGATATCGCTTATAGATGAATGACGATTCTTGATGCAGTGCCACCTGAGGGATCGGAGATCACGGTTGTTCAGCTTAGCTTGCGCCCTTGTCCTTTACGCACTGAAAATCCTCCACATTCCTTGAATCTTTTAATTATGTTATGCACTGTTGAAGGTGAAATAAGCAAATGTCTTCCTATCTTTCTTTGAGGAACATTGTTTTTAAACATTTCAATAATTTTCTCACATATTTGTTGGTAAACTGGCGATCCTCGACCCATCTTTGCTCCTAAAGGACTAGACCTTTCTTGGATGCTGCTTTTGTACCAAATCATAATTACAATCACCTGTTGACATCACCTGTTTCAAATCACATCATTATTTAACCAATTTACCTGATTACTAGCTCTAAATTGCTCCTGTCCCAACCTGAAATCTGAATGACAGGAAAGGATGTATATTTACAAATGAAATTAAGTTGACCAGACAAAACATATTTTGTGTTCACATTGTCTGCAAGGAAATACAAGTCAAAGTACATTTAGAAATCACTACTTTCTTTTTTTATTTGTCTTTTTTATACTGTCCCAACTTTTTCTGATTTGGGGTTGTAAATACTTTGTAAAACTAATGGCATTCCCATCAGCTGTACTTTGTCTACCGGCGTATTGGCAAATGTCAGCATGCTAACACGCTAAACTAAGTAGGTGAACATGGTAAACATTGTAACTGCTAAACATCAGCATGTTTGCATTGTCACTGTGAGGATTGACTAACATGAGCATCCGCCCACATTAGTTTTCAGCTCAAAGCACCGCTGTGCTTATAGAGCCGTTAGCATGTTAACGTTAACGTCTGCATGTTCATTCTGCTGTCTTTCATTTGGTCACATATTAGTTTTACTTTCACTTCCATCAGGCGTTATCTCTCTGCTGACATAAATGAGTGCAGCTTGTAAAGGAGTACTCGCATGTTTTCGAATGCTTTGTACATTATGAGAAATGCTCAACCTTTAGTCTGCAAAATATGAATAGACCAAGAGGATAAAATACAATGCACAAAAAAATACACAATACCATCTAGTACTGCCTGAGATGATGGATATACTAGGGAAACCAGTCCCACCTTGTGATGCAGCAGTGTGTCCCTGCAGTTGGACTTTCTGACCCTTTGGTGGCTCTATCTATGAATGAGTGACCACGTTTTGTGGAGGGACGTGGAGATTTGGGATGTCAGGATAGATTTGGAAACAGGTCAGAGAAAAGCTTTCTAGCCTACTGGCACCTCACTATTTTACTTTGCTATATATATATTAAGTAGTGGTGTCACAATTTTAAATTAAGTCAATTTCAACTATAGAAATCAAAAGCAGGATAGGCAATTCCCACAGTATTCTTTCTCTCTTCACCCCCGCTTACTTAAACTGTTGTTGTAATGTACCCTTCTGCTATCTAGTGGCTCTTCTTGTGGCATTGTGGTCACTGCCAAAAAGAAAATGTTTAAGACGATAATCGAATCGTGGCCTTAAAATCGAAAGTCAAATCGAATTTGAAGAATCGTGACACCCTTAATATCACGAATGCAGGCGAACAAGGAGTAAGGCTTTATATGAAATTATAATTCATAAAGTAAATAGAGATTGTATATAACATTGTAAAGGAACTTGTTATATGGCCATTGCAGTGTATTGGTGATGGAAATAGTGAAACCATGTCCAGATAAGAGTTGGTGTCAAAAAGAGAGGAAGCAAGCATATGAAATGTAATAGATTTCTTTTTTGTACGTGTTTGGAAAGCCATCTGCTCCTGGTGGACTTGCTTTCCAGTTGATTGATAGCTGGACCTGTTCAGGTTGTTAGCATGACACATGACACACGTTGGGGGTGGCAGTAGCTCACTCCATAGGGAGCACGGTTGGGAACCAGAGGGTCGCCGGTTTAAGTCCCCGTACAGACCAAAGTATGGTGGTGGAATGCTAGCTGGAGAGGTGCCAGTTCACCTCCTGGGCACCGCCAAGGTGCTCTTGAGCAAGCCACCAAACCCCCAACTGCTCGAGAGCCTCCTCCACTGTCAGTCCACCTCAGCAGGTGTGCATTTACCGTATGTAGCTGCAAAAAGATTGATGTACAGTTGGTTTCTACTTTTCACTCACAGTTTTAACTACCTTCACTGACTCCCTGTTCTCTATCAATGGGCCTTGTTCGCTCCTTTTATTGTGAGCTGCAGGAAGTTTGGGACTCAGTTGTCACAAGCACTTTAGGTGGCCCCTGGTTCTACGATGTGAAGACTCCACCTCTACATGCTGAGGTGCAGAGCTTCATATTTCATGCCTGATCTGCCTAGCATGAGGCTTGGTGACAGGGAAGCCTGTAAGAAGTCACCAATCTTGTCACAGCCGTCGAGTCTTCCTCCACAGCTGGAACTGACACTAAAGGGCTGGTGTTTGTGATAAAATGCAGCGTCCCTCACTCACCTCCTTCCTGCTGTTTAACATCACGGCAATAACTTTACCATGTATGGTAAAAATTTGACTTCACTCTGCTGACATGCCACGTTGGGGATGGGGTTCATATACTCTAAATACTTCGCACAACTCCAAGATTAAAAGACACAACACCAAAATGCAGTCTTAATAGTGTACAGTATTGATACTGTACATGATCACCATATCCTAATGAGGCATACTTTGTTGAGGGTTAATTAAGTTGTAGCTCGTGCCAGACCAATAAATTGGCAGTCCTATGTTAAAGCTAGAGTATAGGCAAGAAATAATATAATATTTTAGCATATTGCACTTCAAGTGGTCTGAGAGAAAACTAGACCTCTGCATCTTCTCCTGGCTCTGCATTCAGGCTTAAGTAGATCTAGCCATCACGGGAGGCTTTGGCCAACCACAGCGCATTTCAGAGAGAGAGAGCGTTCCTATTGGATGTTCTACAAATTCAGATGCACATTCACGTACCTTTTGGTGAAAGTTCTGCTTACCGTGGCCAAAGGCTCAGGGCTGCATTCAAGGCAAAACTATTAGATAGGAGAAACTTTATTGTCTTCCATTCATATACTGTACGAAATTGTACGAAATTGTGCTGGGATTAGCCTTTAGCCTTGCACGAACACTGTCTGTGTTTACGTTTCCTCTCACACAGCCCCGGCGTCTCCTTGTTTGGATGGCAGCAGCCTGCTATGAGGACCAGAGGTCGGAGCCGCGGCACCGCCTACTGCTGCCTTTCGAACGATGACACGAGTAATTAAAATAAGCATTGACACTTTCACATAGTGTGTACACCAGAGAATACTAACACGCTTATTTTCCAACTGCAACATGTCCTGCTCAGTTGGGAACCTCATCAAAGTTGGGTCGTCTTTTGCTTCCATAATGTCATGTATTCCAGAGTGAGACTGAATATGTGGGCATGGTATTCAATCAAAAAATTGGGTATGGCTTTGTGAATACAAAGCAATACAGTACTGTGGGGAGATATGGAGGTGTAGAAGACGGTAGAGGCCTCCAACCACACCTCCCTTCCTCCCGCACCCACGTTCGATCAATATGCAGAGGACAAGGAAAAAATGATTAAATTAAACCTTAACCACAATGTAAGTGTGAGTGTTTGTCAACTGCACCCACCTCTGACCCATGACATCGCTCTTAGCGACTATGACCCACATACTAACAAATAATGGGCTGGATTAGTTGTTCGCCCCAAATCACATTGGATTGGATATATTTAGGTATGCGCACCCCCAAAACCTCCAATCATTTCATTTATTTGGCCACTTGGAGAATGCTGAAACACAACTTTGATATAACATCACCTGAGCCACAGCCTTGCACTGCATTTATCCTTCAATGCAGTTGTAAATTTGAATACATTGTTAATGGAAGGATTTTTGTTTTTAACAACATGGAAACCGAGAAGTTCTTTTTAAATGCTTACTACTATAATCTATAAAGCATTAATACATGCTGTATTACCTATAAATACATCCATTAGTTACAACTGATAAACCCTTATTAGAAAGTAAATGTTACTGAAGTCTACTTAAGGATTACACCTCCTGTCCAGCAGTGTGAGCAGGTGTTGTTGACAATGCAGTGTGACTGAGTTGGCCCTGCTGTTGCGCTTTGTAACTTATTTAGCAGTTGTTCATTTATCTAATTTTATCCCAGGGCCTTTGACTGTTTCTTGCTGCTCCTCCTTTAACCAATCACTGCTAACAGGACGACTCTGTGCAGATTTGGGCAGGAGCCCAGATTGTCTACTGTTACACTGGGGATGGAGGCCGGCCCCACCAGACACAATTTGGGATAATTACAGGACCGCTTGAGGAGATGTGTGTTCGCACGACAACGCACATATACGCACATTGAAATGCACACACTCATACGAGCAGTGCCTGCTGAGTTCTCTCCCCAGTCATCCCACCTTCCCTCTGTACACACACACACACACACACACACACACACACACACACACACACACACACACATGCACCCCCTTCCCTCCTCCCAGGAGGACACATAAGTATATGCTCTCCCTCTGAGAGAGGGAACTTCAAGGAGCTCTGAAACTAGCTTTGGCAGTACTAGCAGCACTTCAGGCATGTACTCCCCACCCACCCAGCCCTCCGCCCCTCACCCTCACATCTCCACCTGCATCCTGTACTCATCTTCCCGCTCTCTATCTGTATGCCACTCTTCAGTGTTGCACCGCCTCCCCGCACACTCTGGCACCGCTGCTATGCATCATCCAACATCTTTACGGTCTCAGAGTCAAAGTCATCTCTGATCTCTATTTCCATCGTTTCTTTCCAACGAGGCTCGTTTTGTCATTGATTTGAGCAACACCCCAGCTGTCACGCTACATCTTCTGTTTGCTTGTATTAAGCAGCAGAACAACATACAGTATATCCTTGTTTTCCCTCGCCTTACCTCATCTTACCTTAGACCATCAAATTTGGATTGGGTAGGACATCTCAGTTGATTGTTAAGTAAGCGTGACCAGCGTTAAATAACCTATTAATTTAGCGAAGAACTTGGCTAAGGAAGTGACCTAGATCTGAGGTTACATCCAACTGTCAGCTTAAAGATGCTGTACAGAGGATTTCCTCATTAGTGTGCCACTGTGAAATTAGTTGAGACGGCAAACCCTGGCAAAAGAAAGGCTCTAGACATTACAATATCTGCAGTGATTTCCTTTGTACTTCCATTGGGTCCAATTTGAGTGTTCCTGAGCTCATTTCCCCACATGTAAAATGCTTCCGGTAGGCTGGTTACTTATGCATCAAAAAAGTAGGGTGCCGACATAATGAGTATGAAAATAGACGACAGCTTAGAGGGACCTTTCAATTTAGCTCTGTTAGCATTCGCTAAAATTGTTAAAACATTTCACCTGACAGTGTTATCTTTGCAGAAAATACATAAGGGTGCCATTCTAAATCCACTGTAGAAATACTGAGGTATAAATCTTTGTAGAAAATGATGTCCGTAAAATCAGCTACACACGCCGATAAGTCAATGATCGAGTGAGTTAGTCACTGTTTAATTCAATTCAATTCAGTTTTATTTATAGTATCAAATCATAACAGGAGTTATCTCAAGACACTTTACAGATAGAGTAGGTCTAGACCACACTCTATAATTTACAAAGACCCAACAATTCCCGACATTCCAGGAATTCCCCCAAGAGCAACATGTTAGGTAAACGCTGGGTGTATTGATACTGCAGAACGACACTGAGTAAGCTAGCTTTAGCATGGTTTTCATTTCGTTTTAGTGACCTCACACGTATGCAAAGTACAGATTTACAGCTTTCACAATTTCACGAGTCTAAATCAAACTACTTTTTTATGGGTGTGCAGTTTGATCAATCTCGGCATCTTGGACACCCATCCTAGGTAATGACAAGAAGCTGTAGCTTTTTAATGGGGCCACATTGATCAGGTTTTCTGGGGCCGTTCCCAGCTCCTGTTTTGTTAACTGTGTGATCATTGTGCTGCTCACTGATCCCGATCACTGACTGAAATTATGTATTTACTACCAACTATGAAACATCGGGTAAAGCACACAGCCACTATGAATAGTAAAATATCAAACCGGGGCTGTGTTTATAGGTCTTATCTAAACATACCTACCATAACCAAAAAATTACTGTTTTCTACTATGCTGCCACTATATAAAGGTTTGCTTAGGTTCAGGCAGCTACAAATGACTTAGCCTACTCACCTAAGGTTAGGAAATACAAACTTTGACTTGTTAGTGAAAGACAGGATGTGCACAGTGTCAGATCAGTCTGAGCTACAATCTAAGAGATTTGCTTAAAACACAGTCATTATTCACACTGCTTGAGGATTTGTGTCAAGAAAGTTTTAGGACTGGATCCCAATATTCAACTATTTGGATTTTCATTTGTTGGGTAGGTATTCGATTTTCAATTTTGGGATTCGAATATTCTTTTTTTGTTTTGTTTTTTCTTTCAATACTGTAATAAATTTGCGATAGATTCAACTTTTGGAAACCCAATGGGTTCATTTACTTTTTCGTTGACTTGGAAATGACAACATCCGGTCTCTGAATATGAAAAAACAGGCCTTTTTTCGTTTCTATTTTCAAGTGATTTTATTTTTTGTTATATGAAATACAAAATGAAAATGAAAGCATATTTTAAATTTCTCTCATCCCCTTTTGACAATGAAAAGGAAAAAATGCCTTGTATTAAAAATTACAAATAATGTATTTTAATATGAAAATCAAATAACCATTCGGTTTTTTGTTTTTTTAATTTCTGTATATGAAATGAAAATCAAATGAATGAAAAAGTAAACGAACCCATTGGGTTTCCAAAAGTTGAATCTGTCACAACTTTATTACAGTATTGAAAGAAAAAACAAAACAAAAAAAAGAATATTTGAATCCCAAAATTGAAAATACCTACCCAACAAATGAAAATCCAAATAGTTGAATATTGAGATCCAGCCCTAAAACTTTCTTGACACAAATCCTCAAGCAGTGTGAATAATGACTGTGTTTGTAGCAAATCTCTTAGATTGTAGCTCAGACTGATCTGACACTGTGCACATCCTGTCTTTCACTAACAAGTCAAAGTTGGTATTTCCTGGTTGGTAAGTACAAGGACCCCAATGTCACGCTGCGGTGGCCAATCATGTAACCCAACTCTGTAGTATAGAGTATCCAAAAATGCCTTGTTTTTCAATACCAAATTCCCATACCTAAGGAGTAAATCTCATCAGCGTCAGTAAGCCAGTAAGCATGCAGCATGCAGCATCTAATGATGCGGGTGATTGGCTGTCTCACGTTACACATCGTAGAGACATTCAGGAAAAACTACGTTATGGACAGAGACAGGTTTCATGTAGTACGAGCTGAAAAAGAAATTTAAAACTAGAAAATGCATTTCCTGCAGAAAATGCGTGGGAATGCTGAATAGCTAAACTGCTAAAGCTAAGCTGGATGAATAGCTTACATCTGTAAGAACAAGTTGAAGTAATGAGAACAGTTGGAAAAGTAGGACGGACAGACAGAGAGAGAGAGACTGGTAAGAGAAGCAGACAGACAGACAGACAGACAGACAGACAGACAGAAAGAGAGAGAGACAAAAAGAGAGACAGCCAGACAGCAAGACAGAAAGAGACAGAGACAGCAAGACAGAAAGAGACGAGTAAGAGAGATAGACTGACAGACAGACAGAAAGAGGGAGAGACGGGTAAGAGAAGCAGATACAGACAGAAAGAGAGAGAGAGACGGGTAAGAAAGGCAAACAGACAGAGAGAGAGAGAGAGAGAGAGAGAGAGAGAGAGAGACTGGTAAGAGAAGCAGACAGACAGATAGACAGAGAGACAGAGAGAGAGACGGGTAAGAGAGACAGACAGACAGAAAGAGGGAGAGACGGGTAAGAGAAGCAGACCAACAGACAGAAAGAGAGAGAGATGGGTAAGAAAAGCACACACAGACAGACAGACAGAGAGAGAGAGACGAAGAGAGACAGCCAGACAGCAAGACAGAAAGAGACAGAGACAGACCGACAGACAGGCGTGTAAGAGAGATAGACAGACAGACAGACAGAAAGAGGGAAGGACGGGTAAGAGAAGCAGACAGACAGACAGAGAGAGAGAGAGAGAGAGACGGGTAAGAGAAGCAGACAGACAGACAGAAACAGAGAGACAGAAAGAGAGACAGACTGACAGCAAGAGAGACGGGTAAGAGAAGCAGAGACAGACAGAAAGAGAGAGAGAGAGACGGGTAAGAGGAGACAGAGAGAGAGAGAGAGAGAGAGAGAGAGAGAGAGAGAGACAGGTAAGAGGTCAAGTATGAATTATTTGTATTATTATCAGACAGGTCCATTGCATACAGCAATTGTGTGTGTGTGTGTGTGTGTGTGTGTGTGTGTGTGTGTGTGTGTGTGTGTGTGTGTGTGTGTGTGTGTGAGAGAGAGAAAACAGAAAGAAAAAACTAAGAGAGAAAGAAAGGGTTACATGTCTTCCTCAGGGATACATTGATTAATGTGCAGCAGTGGGATTTGAACCCAGGTCTCCCACACAAAAGCCATGTGTCATCTCCACTGTACCACCAGTTGTTCATGATGTTCATGAACAGTGCACAGACCTGTAGTATTTAGCTTCAGTGACTGTGAAAGTGTCGTCATGGTGATGGCTAATTACCCATGACTGTTTGTAAACATGCTTTGATCTCTGAAACGAGCAGTTAACTGACACCTGTGTCAGACTGCTGGCATTCAGACAGTGAGAACGACCTCCGAAACAAATTCTCATACTGCCAAAATGAAAAGCGGTATCAGTTAAATGATGAAATCATGACGACCACAAGACCTTCCTGAACGAAATCATGTAAAATTTATATGGATAAAGTGAAAAATGTGGGCATGTCGGCGATTTGAAAAAGTGCTTTGCTGTCCATTTTGCTTTGAAAAGTGGAGCAACTTTTATATTGCTGCCAATGGACAAAGATTCAGAACTCTTGTCATTTGGAAGTCGTACCTACGTTTTGATGTATACATTGTGCATGTGAAGTTAAAATTGTGGGTGTGAGAGCAATTCATAGAGAAAGAACTAAGATGATTCTTACAAAGCCTAACCACCCACTCTAAATCATTTAAAGGTCCCATGACATGGTGCTCTTTGGATGCTTTTATATAGTACGTAAGTAAAGTTTATTTATATAGCACCTTTCACAGATAAAAATCACAAAGTGCTTCACAATACAAGTAAGGAAAATACAGTGTAACATTGTTTGTACAGTGTGGGAACAGGAAAAAACCTCATATATATATATAGACCTTAGTGGTCCCCTAATACTATATCTGAAGTCTCTTTTATATAGACCTTAGTGGTCCCCTAATACTGTATCTGAAGTCTCTTTTATATAGACCTTAGTGGTCCCCTAATACTGTATCTGAAGTCTCTTTTATATAGGCCTTAGTGGTCCCCTAATACTGTATCTGAAGTCTCTTTTATATAGACCTTAGTGGTCCCCTAATACTGTATCTGAAGTCTCTTTTATATAGGCCTTAGTGGTCCCCTAATACTGTATCTGAAGTCTCTTTTATATAGACCTCAGTGGTCCCCTAATACTGTATCTGAAGTCTCTTTCCCGAAATTCAGCCTTGGTGCAGAATTACAGCCACTAGAGCCAGTCCCACAATGAGCTTTCCTCAGAACGTGCCATTTCTGTGTCTGTAGCTATTGAGGAGGAGAGGGGGGGGGCAAGGTGGAGGGTGGGGGTGTGGCCTTGACCAACTGCCACTTTGCTCGTTTGAAAGCCATGATGTCTCTCTCTCATGTGTTGGCCAAATTCTCTGGGCGGGCAAAGTAGAGAAAGGGGAGGTAACCTTGCTCTTTATGACCTCATAAGGAGGAGATTCCAGAATGGCTCATCTGAGCTTACTTTTTCTCAAAAGCAGAGCAGGATACCCAGGGCTCGGTTTACACCTATCACCATTTCAAGCCAATTGGGGACCATAGGCAGGCTGGGGGAACTCATATTAATGTTAAAAAACCTCATAAAGTGACATTTCATGCCATGGGACCATTAAAATGCAACAAAATCCTGAAAAGATCATTAAACTCAAACAGCTTTTTCACAAAAACTGTAATAGATATCAAACTGAAAAGCACACGCCTAATAGCTTAATTGTTTGTGAACATGTTAAAGTTTGTTTGGTGTCTGTAGGTGAAAGTATAAAGGAGCTGAAACATTTGGGAGCGGAAGAAGATTTGAAGGATTTTAAGCTTGCTCTCATTGACTTTAATGTTAAAATAAAATGCTTAAAAGCTTAAAATTTAAAAAAGTATAAATAGTAGAAAAAAAGTTGAAGAAGCGCCATCGTCTGCTGAAAGATTTTAAAAGTTGAATGGTTTAAATAGCTGAAAGTATGCAGAAGTTGCGCAGAGCCAAAAAACGTACGGAAGAGTGATGAATAATAAAGATAAAGAAAGAACAGGATAACAATAGTTGGGAATGCTGAATCAGCATTCCCACTAAAAAGGGTTGTGCCTTAATGTGTTCAGGAACCGGTATTGAAGACACGGTATTGGTATCGGTACCGGTATCGGTATCAATTATTTTTTAAACAATACCCAGCCATACCAAAACCTGACTTAAAGTCATTCTAAATGAATATAAGGAACTCATTCAATTCCCTAAAAGTGTACTTATTCACGCCTGTGTGTGGAGGTCTCTCAGACCAGTCTCGTAGGAGGCTTTTATTCCGCCGTTGACGGATTGTTTGTTTAAACATCATAACACATGTCCATCATAAGATTAAACCTGTGGTTAACTGCCTTTTTGGCGTTAAACTCCACAAGCACCTGCGGGCTTAACAACCTCGCTGGTCCGCCATCACACACACACACACACACACACACACACCGGCGGACGGAGAGAAACTATAGCAGGGCTGTAGAGTCCGTCTACGGAGCAAATACTAAATCTAATGTAGGCTATGTCATAATTTAAACAAGCCTCTCGAAGAGAAAAGGCAGTTAACCACAGGTTTAATCTTATGATGGATATGTGTTGTGATATTTAAACAAACGATCCGTCAACGGCGAAATAAAAGCCTGAGAGACCTCCAGCGGTGTGTTCCAGCATGACTAGTGGTCGGTGAGCAAGCGATCCCGGCCGCCACCAGCTGGCTGTCACTTTATGGAGCTTCTCAACTCCGAAAACTTTGAAGCAAATTGTCAATTCGGCAACGATTTTCGGAAGAATGCCTATATTCGAAATCTAAACAGTTCATTTCTCGCCTGAAACATTGTCGGAAGTGACTTTAATGATGAATAAGATGGTGACAATTGTTAAAATTGTCCCGCTGTTGCTCTGTCTGCAAGTTCCAGTTGGCAGCGGGCATGATAGGTGTAATGATTCAGTTCGACTCCCAAGACAAGACGATGCTCACCAGACTGGCCAATAGGAACGTGACACTATTTTCACAGCGAGAGCAAAATCCTGACACGAGAAAAAAAATGACATCGAGAGCAAAGACTTAGATTTTGAGAGCGAGAAGAAAAGCGTTTTGAGAGAAGCACTTTTTTTTGAGAGAAAATGTTTTCACAGTGATAGCAAAAATATATATTTGAGAGTTCAAAAAAGTATTTTGAGAGAGATTTTTTCTCAGAAATAATTGTAAAACATTCAAATTTATATTTTTTATGTTCTATGAAAAAATAAATTTTCTCAAAACTTTTTTTGTCTCAAACATTATTATTTTTTGCTATTGGTATGAAAACTTTTTCTCTCAACTATTTTTTTTCTCTCATAAAATGCTTTTTTGCTATCAGTGTGATAACTTTTTCTCTCAAACATATTTTTTTCTCTCAGGTCATTTATTTTCTCGCATGTAATAAAGAAACAAATCTAGCTCCATATTACAACAGGTTTTTGGATATGTGCAAAAAAAGACTATGTTTTCAAGAAGGCGGTTGAAGAAATGAAAGAGGGAGGCTTTGTCGAACAAGTCCGCCACCGGTAGAAAACTTTGAAAAACTCCTAATCCTATCCTATCCTTTTTACACGACTGCATGTAAACAGGAATATTAGTGGACTTCCCTTTTATTAGCCATGTAAACAGCTTAGTCGGAATAGTGTGCTTTTTCGGAATAAGGGCAAAAAACGTAATATTATGTGCATGTAAACGTAGTAAGTGCCTTAATGAACAGGCTAAGTAGCATTTTAATTTTCTCTCTCTTTTTTGTAACTCTCATCTCTCCACTCTTTCTATGAGCTGGAAAAGCCTTTAAACAAAGTTAGATCAGTTCCCCCGTTCAAACATTAGTCATGAATATTAAAACGAGGAAGAGCAGAGATATGTATGTAGTGTATTTTGGAAAACAATCACGCGCTGATGGTTGTCAACGTGACTATCATTTATATTCAGATTTGTTATTCGCAGTGCACTCCTCGTGTCCTCTAACTCAACTGATAAGGAGCTGCTCAGTATCCAGCAGTAGAACCTCACCGTATCCCAAACAACCTTGATGATTCAATAGCACTTTTTGAACCTGTCTTTCCATTCTTGTATTATTGTCTTTTAGTCAAGGATCTTGAAGGAAAAGGTCTATGGAGACAGCCTTGGAGTGACATTCAGTGGTGTAATGTAACTAAGTACATTTACTCAAGTACTGTACTTAAAGGTCCAATATGTAATATATTTAATGTAATGAATCCAAAAATGACCCCAATGCGTCATCAGATATTAAGGAAACATGCTAAGTTGATTGACTATATTTTCTAACAACAATGCTAATGCCAGTATTTTCTCCTTTTTCCGTGACGGAATTTATGTTTATGTTTTGGTCTGTGTGTTGTTATCAACTGCCCAGTTTGACAGCCAGGACGGTTGCCAGATATACCTGTAAACACGTAAACCCAGCGCGCTACATCTGTAACGTTAGTACAGCCATGAAAGCAGCAAACAAACAAACGGGATCAACGGAGATAGATTCTACTCGACCTAAAAAAACTGCATGTTTCTAACAGTTGCGTGACCAGAGACGTAACAAACCCCGGGTTAATATTGGAGATGTATTTGAAAGATGGAGACAGCTTACAGCCCAAAAGGAAACCGAGTTGGCTAATTTCCTCCTGAACAGGTAGCTAAGCATTAGCTTCAGGCTAATTTATCACAGCTACTAAGGATGGGCATTTTATGTAATTTCAACATTTGTGTAGTCACATTGAATTATATAGCTTGAGTACCCGAGTTGGTTACTTGCAAAAACAATTGAGACATAGCAAGTAAAGTGATCCCGACTGGTCCTGGCTAACGCCGCCATGCTAACCCTGCTAACGTTACCGGAGGACCAGGAAAGCAGGCCATGGTTGTTAACAACGTGTAATGTTAGCTGACAACGGTGAGTTATTTTAAGCCAAGAAAGGGAAGCTGTAAATCGGGAAGAGAGGACCGGGAGTTTGCAGTGTGTTTATCGATTGTTTCCGTAATTCTTAGCCAATAAAGTGTGTATTTCAGTCGGGTTGACAGTACGGCAAGGTAGTGTTATTTTTAGCTGTTTTCTCTGTAATTATAAGCCTGGGAAGTGTGTCTGGCGTGTGGAGAGGACGGCAGGCTTGTTGTGTTTTTAGCGGTTCCTAACATAATTCTAATCGGAAAAAGTGTGTCTGTCAGTTGGGTACAGAGCTCCGCATGAGCACGTGCTTCTATGACTGTCAATATAGCCAGCATCTAACGTTAGTTACTCCGCTGTGCTGTGGAGTATGTCTGGCTACGTGAGACAAGCATCTAGCAACATTATTGTGGATGCTACTTCAGCGTGCTTTGGAGGAGGGTCCTGCAAAGCGAGACTATGGCTGTTGCGGACTCAGCCTGGCAACCTCCGTGAACTTTGAGTTGTGGAGGAGGGGCGGGGGGGACGACTCTCTCCAGTATTTTTAATTGTACTGCAGTAACTGTTTTAAACAATAGCTGTCAATATTACTTCACAAATTAAGATTTGAGAAGACATGTAGTTTATAAAAAAAAATGTTTTATTATAAATTAAACTACCCAACAATATATCGGCCTACGAGTCCAGCTGAAATGATCAGACCATTATTCACTTTTGACAGAACTGTTTTGATCATTTCCAGTCTCTAAAATGTGAGGATTTTTCTACATTGAGGACTTTTTATACTTATATCTTATATATATATATATATATATCTTTTTCTTTGAGTTACAGGAATATAATCAAGTGTGACATTTTTTTTCCAGGGAGACATACTGTACAGTGTATAGAAGCAAAAGTTCAGAGAAGTCAAATAAATATCTTGATGTGCACTCTTTCCCCGTGTCAGGTCGGGGTCGTGCTGCACTACTCGTCTCTGTCGACCATGCTGTGGCTCGGGGTGACGGCCAGGAACATTTACAAACAGGTGACCAAGAAGCCGCCGCAGAGCCAAGATGGTGACCCGCCTCCCCCCCCTAAACAGCCCCCCCTGTTGAGGTAAGCACAAAATGTCCTCGCAACCCTCCTTAACCCTGACTGCCTCGAGACAGAAAAGTACATACACAGCTCTGTACAGTACTGTGTGTGTGTGCATGTGTTTTGAACACATATGAACACTTTCTTTGTACATGTCAATAGCCAAAAAGATCTTTAATGATGCATCGTATTTTATTTTTTTATGTTATGTAAAATCTTAACCTAAAAAAAATGTAGTGGAGTAAAAACAAAAATATGTGCCCCCCAAATTTTGTGAAGTAGAAGTATAAAGTCACATTACATGGAAACACTTAAATACAAATGCCTCTAAACAGTACTTATATATAGTACTTGACTAAGTGTACTTTCCACCACAGATTTTTGCCATAGAAATGTGGATCAATTTCTCTTATTTCTAGTTGCAAATCTTAAAATAAGTGTGGTTTAAGGGAAGTGTATTGAGTCATGTGTGTGTTCATTTGCCCTAGTCTCATCTTTGTGTGCAGAGGTGTGTGTATTGAAGTATTTGAGTGTATGCATAGTTTGTGTATTTTTTTTAGGGGTTTGCTGGCTCATGTTGCCTTTAGACAGCAACAATAGCTTAGATGAGTTATTGCATCGTTTTTCTGCTCAGACTTCCACAGCTAGTTTACATTCTGTCAAGCCTCTGGCTTTGTTCACTCTGTGGTGACATAACTGTCAGGTCTTCCTTTTTGTACCGTTTTGACTCTCCTTGTGGATTTCTCCCACATTTACTCTTGTTAGGAAAATAAATTTTTAATCTGAGTCACTGTCAGCCGCGAGAAAAGAAGTTTAGGTTTTGAACTGAAATGAAAAGGTTTTAAATGTGAAAATTAGTCTGAGAAATGCCAGAGATTAGAGGATCTGAGGCCTATTTAGCTCAGACTCACCTGTTAAAGATGATATTCAAGCTGCAAACCGCTGCTTAGCAACAATAACTTTATAAGACTGACGAGCATCTGTCTAAGATTTCTGTTTCACATCTTTGATCAGTCAATTAACTTAATATGAGTTTAGTATAAATGTCTTTAAGTATTTCCTGCCTTTCCTCATTGAGCTTGTCACGGTCATTCAACTATTTTGGGATTCTCATGAAATAAAAAACTAATTAAAGCTGCAAGCCTCTTGCAGGTCGGGGGTGATGGCACATGCCACTCTGCGGGCGCGCATTTGCGCGGCACTCAGACACTGCAAATCGTCACCAATGAAAAGGGAAGTCTCTGCTGAGTTGAATTGATACCTCACACAATAGTGTACAAGAAACGGGTCATTACTTATGAAAGGGGCGTGGCTTAAGGATATGGGGCGGGGCAAACATCACCAATTAAAAAAAGGAACTCTTTGCTGAGTTCAATGATATCACTCACAAGAGTCTACCTGAAATGGTTCACAAGTTATGAAAGGGGCGTGGTCAGTGTACATGGGTGTGGCTAGAGTATAGGGGGTGGCTCAATATCACATGTAGACCACACATTCTAAGTTTCATGTAAATCGGAATAACTTTTGCCAAGATACAACCATTCGTGTTTCAACAGCCCCCTACAGGAAGTTGATCCTGTATAATTGTGTTAGCTATCAAATTTCTTTTGATAAATTTTAGTCACGAGGGTCCACCGAGTCTATATCCAAGTTTTCGTGCAGACTGGACTCATGGCCCAGGAGGAGTTAGACACAGTAGGTTTCCCATAAATTGCGATGTGGCTAATTAATAAAAAGAATTCTAACAGTCCCATCTAAGGGCTGATTCACTCTAAATATGGCATGGATTCTCAAGCCCCTATGCGGAACAACTGTGTTATGTTTGGTGGCAATCAGAATACATCTTGGTAAGATACGCAACTTCCTGTTTCGACAGCCCCCTACAGGAATTTTTTTCTTCTATCTTTTTGTCATGAGGGTCCACCGCGTCAACGTGCAGATTTTTGTGCAGATGGGACTCACGCTCTAGGAGGAGTTACAAAAAGTAGGTTTCGCCTAAAGCAACTTTGCTAATTAATTAAAGAAAATCTAACAGCGCCATCTAAAGGCCGATCGACACCATATTTGGCAGACAACCTCAATGACACATGAGAAACAACTGTGTTAAGTTTTGTGTCCATCGAAATAGCCATTGGCAAGATACAACCATTCCTGTTGCGACACCCACCTACAGGAAGTTGGTCGTCCATAACTTGCACAGTGTTTTAGCTATCAAAATTATTTTGATAACTTTTTGTCACAAGGATCCACCAAATCTATACGCAAGCTTTCGTGCCGATCAGACTCACACCCCAGGACGAGTTAGACGAAGTAGGTTTCCCATACATCAATATTTTGCTTATTTAAAAAAAATTAAAACAGTGCCATCTAATGACCGATTGCTGCCAAGTTTGGCACAAATACTAAACCGGCTATGAGGAACCACATTATCAAGTTTCGGGGCAATCGGAATCATTTTTGCCAAGATAACGCAACTTCCTGTTTAGACATGAAGTTGCAATAACTTTCACATTTTTTCAACTATCAAAATTCTTTGGATAACGTTTTGTCATGAGGGTCAACAGATACTACCTGCAAAGATTCAAGAAGATTGACATCACGGCCTAGGACGAGTTCGAAAGAATGTGAAACACATGAAAAATGCATACATTAAAAATGACCGCCTTCTGGTTGGGCGAAGCTAATGAAGGTAAATGGGAAATATGTCTATGATTACAGCAATATGTGTATTAAATCTGGCGAAGATTGGAGCAACTATGTCCAAGTTAAGGCTGTTCACGCATTGGGGGCGCTATGGAGCCTGCTTAGAGGTATGGCCAAATCGCTGTACAGTCTCGCAAAGCTCCCAGGTGTTTATGTTGACGCCAATTTTTGTGAGTTTTCGTACATATTGAGGCCATCAAAAATGTGCCCAAGGGCTAAAACCAATTAGGGTCCCATAGGTCGCGCCCACTTTGACCAATCAGTACCGTACTGTAGGGGTAGCCTCCAGATTGGCCGTAGATGGTACCCTCTAAATTTTGTAAAAATCTGATGAGCCATTCATGAGATATACATTTTTTGTACTTGTAGTGCCCCCTAGTGGCCAATGTTCGTAAAATGTGTGGGGGACCTCCAGAGGGTCAACAACAAGAATCTAAAGTTTTACGTTGATAGTCTTAATTTTGGTCCAGATATGGCAAAGTTGGTGTTTTTGTAGTTAGCTACACAAATTAGTTTGTGCGTAATTTGTGCAATTTGTATGCTATAAAAATTCTTTTGATAACTTTTTGTCAAGTTGGTCTGGAGATGTTGCTTGCCAATATTCGTGCAGATCGGTTGCACGGTCTAGGAGGAGTTCCACAAAGTAGCTTTTGAATAAATCACGATTTTTCACGCATAAAAGACTAATGGATAAACACTTATAGTACTTCACTAAAAGTAATTGATACATTTTTTAAATAGATAGCTAAAAATAACTTATAACAGTTGAAATAATTAGAGATAAACCTAATGGATGACCACTGTTAGCTTAAACTATAAGTAATGGACAAATGGAAATGTCCAGCTTCAGCCATTCCAAGTGGAAGTAGTAGGTATGCAAACTTGACCAAACCAAGAAATATTGTAAAACTATCTTCTTTTTATGTTGTGTTACTTAACATCCACTATGAAATCAAATGCAATGACCAGCTTTGGAACTTGACAGGTGGCATTGAGCTGCTCATCTGATAGGGATGTGGGGTTACATTGCACAGAAAAGGTTAGGAACCACTGCTCTAGCCTGCCCTGACGATGTATATTTTTTGTAGTTTAAAAACCTCAGATTCTGCAGTTTTCCCATACGTAGAGATACACATTCTTGCAGGCAGGAAAATGTCTGGAATAGCTGATCTGTTGTTTAGTAAATGTTTTGTCTCAGATATTCTGTTTGAGGCTCCCTGCTGCTCTTTAAGGCAACAAGAATGTAGGGCAGATGAATGCCAAGGGGGAGGAGGAAGGTCGAAGAAGCGAACAACCTAAAACAACCTGTAACTATGGCATCACCGCCCCTATGCTATAAATAATTACCTCAATCACCCGGGAGGCAGCCGAGCCAGGAGCCTTATCACAAATCTAAATGCATTTAGCTTTTTGACCCATTAAATTCCTATTCGCTTAGACACACACATCCGATTGAATTTCTGTGTTTTGTGATTTCTCTTTTTCTCTTTTTTTCAACTTACTCACGACATTTGGCATGTTTAAGAGGATCAGCTTTTGGAAACACCCGGTGCTCGTCCTCTGTGGTGAGAAGGTGCTGCATGAGCTCTTCTGCACGTTGCAACTGTGCTGCAGAGCTGAATTCCTTTTAAGGGAAGGTTTGAGAGCAGAGATACGGAGGCAAACAGAGGGTGCACCGCAACAAATGCCTGTTTGTCATTTAATCTTGTATTCGGTTTTGGAGTGTCTTTTCCTCAAAGCTGTTGGAAAATTCAAGCAACCGAAACGGCACTTGATATATCAAGTGCCGTTTCGGTTGCTTGAATTTTCTTGAACCTTATGAAATATTTTGAAAACGATATAGCCGAATGACCCCACCTCAGAAAATGATTTGGAATTGCACTGGATATGAACCCTACTGGGAACAACTCACTATTTGCTTTTAGACTTGCTTTCTATGGGGTGTTTTAGAGGATTATTGGGACACGTAGAACTCACATGGACATTTATCACCCATACACCTGACTAATATCTATAAAAATCTATAAATGAGCAGTGTTATATACATTATTTCAACTGGAATCTGCTCAATAATGTATTCCTGTCTGAAAGTCACTGAGGATAAGGATCCCCATCAACACTAAGCAGCACTTTCTTCGCAAACAAGTCCTCAGACACCTGCGTGATTGGGGGTTTTAATATGGAACCTTCTCGAGGCTCTCCCATCATGCACCGCTTGTGAATGAGATAATTTGTCTGGAGGCAGGCGAGGGGATCGTGTGGCGCGGCAGCCGTGTTGATGCACAGTGATTGACTGTAATGCTCCCCGTCAGACAGGCTCATGGAATGAGACTTAGCAGCTGGAGACAAATCAATTTCTCCTCTGAGCATTCCCCCCCTCCCAGCAACCGCCCTTTTCCTCCTCATCTACCTCGTTGCCTGTCCCTTTACTCCTGACAGCATCTGATGGTATACCCAGCAGACCATCACACTGACCTGTGTCAGAAATCTGCTACACTGTGTTGGACCACACACCTTAAATGCCTCTGTTTAAGGTATACAAAATAGGTAAACAAAGTACTAAAGAGAGCAGTGTTGTGTATAAAGTACATCAGTGTGTTGTTGCTGCTTTGAAAGAGTAATTCAAGTGGTGCATGTGTGTATCATTTTGCTACAAAAATACCATTTTGAAAAAGGATTGTTAGATTTTGACTGCAGTTTCATATTGACATAGAAGAATGATATTTATCTCCAAGAGTTTTGACACAATGAACCACATTCCGTGTGTAAACCAATCAGCAAAAACTGTTACTGACAGTCATCTGCTGTGATGTGTGCAGATCATTCCTCTAAAGCAACACTTCACTTTAAAAGAACATTTATCTCCAACATCTGTTGAATTTCACCATCAGCATTTCTCCCCAGCTGTCAATATTAAGAATCCAAACAGGCAAATTTACTTCTTAAAAAGAGACACAAAATAAAGTCATGTCACACAGATATGCTTTTCTCTGGTTGGGATGTTCTAGAAAAGCTATTCTTAGCTGTCATAAAGGGAAAGGGTTAGTATGAGTGACTGGTGATGCATGAACTATGAGATATGTGTATTAAAAAATGAAATGGTCCACTGAGGTAGAATATCTCTCTGAAATCACAAAATGACCCAACACCACTAGAAAGAAGAACATGAAATGAATATACTAGACTGTTACACGTTGCAGTTTTAAAGCGGAAATATGCTTATTTGCTCTTTTGCCGCATCAGATGAGAAGACAATACCTTTATATCAAACCGTTAAATATAAGGCTTCAGCTAGCTGTCGGTTAGCTTGGCTGGAAATGGGGGGAACCATCTAGCTTGGCTCTATGCACTAGGGTAACAATACAGTATCTGCCTGGCCAAGAAATACCATGGGATATTGCCCTTAGTTAAACCACAAGCTGAAATGTATTGTTATGGATTAAATGTAATAAAATGTGTTAGTGATCTTTAGAAGAGTTGATTCCTTTGGACCTTTTGCTAGCCCCTACTTCCAATGTTTATGCTAAGATTAGCTACCATCTGCTGGTGCTAGCTTCTTATGTAAAGGCAGTGGTATCGATATTCCATTTAACTCTTGAGATTTTGGAAGCATTCTGGTGTGTAGTCCGATTAGTGACCAATCACATTTGAGTGAGCTTTGGTTGCATGCAGGTGATCATTCCGTGTGGAGAGCAAAAGAGGTGTAACGTATTGGCCGAAATGCAATCTCGGAACCCATCATCTAACAACGATTTAGCTTTGTATTAGCTCCTTATGTGCATTCATATGTAGATATCTGTTTGTAGATATCTGCTGGTATCTGTTTGTAGTCTCTTAACTCTATTCTCGCATCTCAAGTTGCTAATCGGACCCGGCACACAGAAGAGGAAGTTTTGACCCCAGATTACCACTGGCTGCACCAAAAATCCCGAAATATTGGCCAGAGCCCCCAGAAGCTAAATTGTCATCAGACTAATAGCCGATGGGTTCCGAGATTGACTTGCGGCAGGTAAGCGAAATTCCCTGCAAAAAATCTCCATTTCCTAAAATGTTGAACTATTGCTTTAGAATATGCTCACTTCACATGCAGCACTTTTACTTTCCGGTGAGTAGGCCTACATTAAAGATGCTAATTATAAAAAACAATTCTGATAGCTGACCCTCGTTTACCGATCATTAACCGTTAACCAACAAGCAGGAAACTGAGTCCCAGTTCACCGTCCTGTAGGCAGCAACTGCAGTTAAGAAATAGATTGCACAGACTAGTTTTATTTTACCATGCAACAAATGTCTTTTAATTACTTTTTTATATATTTTTTAATAATATTATTTTTAACTGATGGTATTAATCAGTCAAAATCAGTCAATATTAACATCCCTAGCCTACATACATTACTGTTGCATACCCATAAGCCTTTGCCCTGTGCTGGAACTATATGACCATCCGGTATCCCCAGCTGTGCTATGTATATCCTGGACCGGGTCCATAGAGAGGACAGCTCATAGTCATAAAACAGAGGACAGTGCATAAGCAGAGGAACACGGATGGGAGGGAGTCACTGTAGCTGCTGGCTAAAAGGCACTTCAGGGTCTATTTATATCAGATGATTGCTGTTCCTAAATTCACTCCAAAGCACAACTCTGCATACACAGCCATTTTATTTGAAGCCTTTCTTTTTTTTCAATAGAATGGCCAACAAAAATGTATGTCAAAGTGTGCAAGACTTTGTGTATGTGTTCACACAAGAGTGAGTGCATTGGAAATAATTTTAATGTGAAGGAGCACCTTTTTTGCATAAAACCAGAGCAGCATGTAGACAGTCATTTGATCAAACATGCTATACATGTTTTGCACGCACTCTACATGTGTTGTGTTGGGCACAGGCCTGCGGGAAACACAAGCAGGGGATAAAGCGCCATGAGGCTTCTAAAGCACAGGGTGCTTTAACATCCACCACTTCTTCTCATGTATGCTTATCTGGCTGAAGGCTGTGTAAATGGCTTTCTGTTGGAGGAGAGTCCCCCGGGGGAACCGTTCCACTCACAGACAGTGACAGGCCAGTAATGCCCCCACGCCACCCCTCAATCCCCCTAGCCCTCGCCAAACCAGCCCAGACAAACATCTTGATTGTAATTGAATTTTTGGGCCGTGTGACTGTGACAGAGGACAGATTGGGTGAGAGAGAGAGAGAGAGAGAGAGAGAGAGAGAGAGAGAGAGAGAGAGAGAGAGAGACCTGAGAGAAAAGGGAGGAAACTGAGGATGAAGATGGTGGAAGATGGAGTGGTGCAAAGGTTAGAGCAGTGACAGAGGTTGAAATTGAACTGGAAGAAAGAGGAAATAGCAAAGTGTTTTATATGAAAGTGAATGACAGTGCAGAGAGAGGGGACAAGGACAGCTGCTGGGGATTACCTTTGTTCCTGCGCTGAATTCTTAAAACTCATGATATGTATTCTGTGACGCAAGTGCATTGTACAGATACTTTCCTGTCTACCTGGAGAATTAAAAGTACATTCACGAGGCAGCAGATGAGGGACGATTCATTCCAAGTGGACATCCAAGTTTGCACTACAGTACGTAAGAATGGCAACTCATGGCGATACCCGAGGGGGTTACAATAGTGTCATGTTAAGAACATGGCAGAGAAAGCGGCAACAGCAACATATTTGCAGAGGCGGTTTAGAACCGAGATGCCCCAACTCAGAGTATTTTCCTGTATCTGTGTCACGTGGGTTTCACCATTGATTCCAATGGAAGAAGTGAACCTGAACACAGATTATGATGCTTCTTTCGCCCCATAGTCACCAAAGTAAATATTCAACCCATTTTTTTCACAAGCCACATATTTCCAGAACATTCTGACACTAAAATGGCATTTTTCAGACGGACATATCAGAAGAAAATTAACTTTGTTTGAGACATGTTTCTGTCTCAGGAACAAACTCTCGCGAGATCTGGCAACACATACACACTTTCTCATTAAAGGAACACGCCGACTTATTGGGACATTATCTTATTCACCGTAACCCCGAGAGTTAGACAAGTTGATACATACTCTTCTCATCTCTGTGTGTGTCGTAACTCTGTCTGAGTTCCTGGAGGTAACTGGCTCCAACTAGCCTACTGCTCCGAGTAAGTGACAAAATACCACCAACATGTTCCTATTTACATGTTGTGATTTGTATAGTCACAGCGTGTACAAATAACAACGTCACATGAGACACAGCCATCTTCTAACCGTATATAAACTGGGAACTATATTCTCAGAAAGGGAAACAGTGCTACTTGGGCGGAGTGATATGCTCAGCTGCAGCTCTGCTCAGAGCTGCAGCTGAGCATATGCTTCCCTTTCTAACTTTCTTTGCTAACGTCATCTAACGTTCGCGAATGCCCAAACAAAACAAATTTCCGTGATGGTAAATATGTTATGCCCATTTAAAGGTGCTCTAAGTGATGTTGGGTGACGTTACTTCTCATTGACGTTCGAAGTATTTTCAAACAAAACGGAGACTAGCCCCTCCCTCCTCATCCCATCCCCTCCCCCTCCCTTCCGTGCTTCAGCACACTAACCCCCCAACCCCACTCCCAACTCCTTCTTGTCAGTTATTGGCTGAACGCTGGAAGACTGTTTGTTTATCTTTTTGTGGGCCAGGTTGGACCACTTTGTTTTTGTTGGCGTTAGTGGAGCCTGGGCTGTCTACAGAGACCACGTTTTTTTACAGTGTGTTCAGGGGACAGGCAGCTAGCAGATAGTGAGGAGATGTTTGCTGTATGTGACAAAAAATGTTGTAGCCTAAAAAACGCGTGACATCGCTTAGAGTACCTTTAAGGAGACACGAAGTGTGTACCATTTCATACCATTGGTGCAGCATGTAATCTTTAGTTATAGAGAATCTTTGATATTTATTTCTCTTCAAAACTCTCTGCCATCGTTGTTGTCATTAGTTCACAGTCTGCTGCTGACCTTAACTTCCCATTCTGATACACTGCCCTTGCTTTTCATGTGTTTAACTGCATCTTGCATTGTTGTCTGAAGAGGCTCACAACCAACACTCTGTAGGAACGTATAATAGGCCGAGCAGCATTCATCTAAATGTGTAGTTAAAGCAAGTGTAAGGGCAATTCACTGCATTTGCGTTTTTTAAAGCAGTTGGTGCACAGAACAGATAAGCTTCCAATTTATCAAATGCAACAATCCACACTGAATCTGAGAGATTTGGAAGCTGATTATTCAAACTGTACAGTGCCTGACGGTCAGCGCAGCAGTGAGTAAACTCAGGTTTTCTACACTACACTAACCCTACACAGTAATCGGCCAATCGCTCACCTGCTGATCTTGATCAGACATATCCTCAAACATCTCGTCTTGTTATCAGTTAGGTATTAGATGACGGTTTAACAAATGCCTTACTCATAATCAAGGCCAGAGTCAGTTTTGGACTGAGGATGGTAGTTCCTTATGCTCCACTGACTTCTTTGTCTGTGTCTGATGTGAATTCCCAGTAAGAGTGTGTTCACACCAAGCATGATTGCAACCATTTATAAAGTCTTTAATATGGGAAGAGGAGAGCATTGCTATTGAAACCTGTCTCGGAAATTCTCCCATAATAGAGATGGATTTCCCAATGAGAGAATTGTCTTCCAAGAGTTTATTGAAACAGTCAGTCAATCGTTTGCAAATGGACCTCTGAGCTTGTTGAGCCTAGAGATACTGTATGAGTTTCCATCGTTTTTGTTTATACAGCCATGTGCGTCACAACCGTATACCAGTCTTTTACTGTAATTGCTGAACAGAATTACTTGTGTTCATTCATAGATGTTTCTTTCTTCCCTAGGCCACTATCTGCCAAGAATTAAAAGTCAAAGGCCACACCTTCGCTTTCAATAACATTTAAGAACAACATTTCACCTCTTTGGGAACCGGCAGTTAAACTTTTTCACACAAGAAGCAGAAAAGACAAAGGAACACACTGTGCAATAAGTGCATAACTGTCTTTCTTAGATTGTTTTGTGGGCTTTTTATGGCCTTTAATTGACAGGATAGTTTGAGGACAGGAAAGGGGAGAGAGAGAGGGGACGACATGCAATAAACATGGCCGTGGGTCAGGTTTAAACCCGGGCCGCTGCCAAGGACTCAGCCTACATTGGCCGCACACTCTACTGCGTGAGCTACAGGTCGCCCCAGAGCATAACTTTCTATCACAAACCAGAACTACTTACTACTGTTTGTTTGTCATTCAAGATCATTGCAAAATATTCCAAACTAAACTCAAAATGAAAGTTTCTAGCAGCATAAGTTGATTCATGTTGACATCTGACTGTGAGACACCTGTGATGCTATGCGAGCCAAACTGAATTTAAATTCTGCGTCTCCTGCTCAAAATCCAGGTTTCTCTTCACGTCTCCTGAGCTGTTATGAACAGCAGATGCCGCAATTTGCAGCAATGAGTGCTGACGAGTCAATCCCACTTACATCGAAAGGAAACAGATTTGTTTTCTGAGTAAAATTCACACTTGGGTTTGGAGCAAAGAAAAACAAACAGTGGGTGTGATCACACCAGTGGAGTGTGATCACAAACACGTTGACAAGCTCTAACATCATATTTGAGGGGTTGGGGAAAGGACAGCTCACAATATGTTCTCGTGCCCATTCCTCAGTGTCATTGTTTGTTGTGAGCTTTACTCACTGCACAAGTCTATAATCTGATCTGTCTGTTTGAGCATCTTGCTCTTGTGTGTCTAAAGCTATTTCTCAGTCATATTTTGACAGTTTGCTGCTGTAATCCAGATGTGCGATAGGGGATTTGTAAACGCCTTTTCACGCCAAACATTCTCATAGTTTATTATTCTCTTTGCCTCTGTTTGTCCCTCTATCACCTCACAGATTTTATTTAGTCAGCGGTGGAGTGCCCCTCATCATCTGTGGGGTCACGGCAGCCGTCAATATAGACAACTATGGCAGCGGGGAGCAAGCGCCGTAGTAAGTCCTAGAATTGCTTCTGCTCTCAATGTTGAATTACACACTGTGTTGGTGCTTTTAAAAGGTTGTATGTGTGTATACAGAAAATGTTGTTAAAATAAGTGCTGTTTGCAATGTGTACAGCATATGCAGGTGCACATGTTCAACCTGGTCCCTATTTTCCAATGCATTAGGGAGTGAGAACACTGTAACTGGCAGCCACAAACTGAGCTGAAATGTAATCCTATAGGGCAAATGTGCATTGTCAGTTTTGCTGTTTTTGCAACTGACAATTCATATTGTTTTTCTAAGTGTGTTACAACAAATTATGCAAAGTATCCATACAGAGATAGACATTTTGTTGTAAAACCAGAAACGGACACAAAATCGCTATTGCCAAACCCACCAGACTCCATTTAAATGATCAATGCTTTTAGCGTGTATAGAGCCAGCATATTTCCACATGTAAATGGGTAAATTATGTGTTTATTTCAACCACACCAGAGTGGTGATTGTTGTAACGGTAGAAAGGAGAACCATAATTTGGCTTTTAGTTTTTTCGTTTTATTCTGTCGACTTTGAATGAAGTGTGTTTTATGATGATGAAATTACTGTCTGGTGGGTTTGGAGAAAGGGATTTCGGGGATGTTTCATGTTATACAAAAAGGATCTTACTCTTTAACAGAAAGGTCTTTAGAACAACGTAAATTGAAGATGCGCAATAGCCTAATAACTTACCTTGTGGTTTTGCTTAATACTGGACCAATTTCAAAGATGGTTCCATCAGTCACTTAGACACAAAAACAGAGGGGAAAAAGGTCCCGGTTGAAAAATAAAAAGAATTGATCATTTAAAGCTAAGGGTTTCATTGGAAACAACTGATAGAGTTTGTATCATTTAGTATTTTAGTTCATGAACATAAATCAAAATTAAATGCACCGGTGTTAATGTGTGTTGCAGCTGCTGGATGGCGTGGGAGCCTAGCCTGGGAGCCTTCTTTGGCCCCGTGGCCCTCATTGTCCTGGTGACGTGCATCTACTTTCTCTGCACCTTCATCCAGCTGCGGCGACGCCCCGAAAAGAAGTACGAGCTCAAGCAGCTGACGGAGGAGCAGCAGAGGCTGGCTGCCGTCGACGCGCCGACCCACTGCCACCAGGGAGCCGAGCCCGGAGCCCTGGCTTCCCCGCCCGGTGGGGGCCACTGCCCCGCTGGCTGCCCAGGGGTTCCCATCAACCCCGCGCTGCTGGCCAACGAGCACTCCTTCAAGGCTCAGTTACGAACGGCGGCTTTCACCCTCTTCCTGTTCCTGGCCACCTGGACCTTCGGGGCGCTGGCCGTGTCACAGGGCCACTTCCTGGACATGATCTTCAGCTGCCTGTACGGTGCCTTCTCAGTCACCCTCGGCCTCTTCATCCTCATCCATCACTGTGCCAAGCGTGACGACATCTGGCATTGCTGGTGTTCCTGTTGTCCCAGACGACAGGCCAATGCCTGTTCTGGCGCCCACGTGCCTGCTCAGGCGCGGCCCAAAGTCAACGTGAATGGAGACACCCCTGGGCATGGCCACAGTCACGGCCAGTGCCACCATGACTCGCCATGTCAGGGTAAAGCACTGACGAGCTGCGGCCACGGCAGTTTAGGTCGCTGTAAACACGCCGCCCTCCCGTCCTCGCATAACCACGCGACATGTCTGGCACCGGTGATGCCGTGCTGCGCCGCGCTACATAGCCAACAGCTGATGGAAGAGGAGCCTGCGGCTACACACGTGCTGCTACATGCCGACCCGGAGGGTTACCGGCCGGGGATCCAGTTGCACCCCTGCCTAAAGAGCAGCACCAGGACTAAAGGCCGTCACTTCAGCCGCCGGGCCGGCGCCAATGCTTGTGGAGCAGGGAGTGAGAGGGAGTACGCCTATCACATCCCCTCCAGCGTGGACGGAGGCAGCGTGCACAGCTCACACACTGACAGCCCCCACAGCACACACGAGCGTCACGCCCACGTCTGTCCACATCTGGCCCACGAAGGCCACCATGATGGGCATCACACATGCCACGCCGCGGCAGCTACGACGCACGCGGCCTTGGCATGCCATAATCCCTGCCACAGGCATATCTGCTGTGCCAAGGCAGACCTTTTCCCTTCTCTGTGCCCGGCAGGGGCAGGCGACACAGGTGTTTTCCTGTGCGGCTGCGGCAAAGTTGCCGAGCAGGATCCAATGGCAACACATCACCATCTGGAAATGCACGCCCCACGCAGACAATCCTACCCTCAGAACCCGCCCAATCAGAATGGGATTCTAAAGGGGGGGCTG
This sequence comes from Gymnocephalus cernua, assembly GCA_023631565.1. Taxonomy (NCBI): domain Eukaryota; kingdom Metazoa; phylum Chordata; class Actinopteri; order Perciformes; family Percidae; genus Gymnocephalus; species Gymnocephalus cernua. The sequence goes on along the minus strand of CM042437.1, from coordinate 33,271,755 downwards.
CACGAAGGACTCCTATACACTTCAGACTGCACAGGGAATATACGCACTGGACCCTGGAAGAATGAAACTACTGTGTAGTGTGGGGGCACCCCTGTCTCGTCCCTCGCCTCCCTTTCTAGAATAAAAAACAAAATGAATTGAACAATATTTTGAACATCACAATCAGCGTGGCATATTTTTATTTCATGTCCTCATGTTTTTATGTGTGCTGTTTTACTGTACAGAAATCAAAAAGAGCGTCCATACACAGAACAGAATCTCCTCCATCAAGAAGAATTTATGAAATGTGTGTCACATCAGATGTAAATGAAGGCATTTCCACTGTTCCATATTACATCTCTCTCTCTCTCTCTCTCTCTCTCTATGTATATATATATATATATATATATATATATATTATATATATATATATATAATAAACAAGAAAATTAATGATTGTATGTATGAATATGTGTGTTAGTGCTCAAAGGCAACACACTGCAAGATTTCTTTTACACTTAGAATCTGAATCGACAGTGAACCTCCAGTACTTTAAAGAACTCTTGGCATCCATGTTTCAGACGACTAAACCAGCAATTTTAGACATCATGGGTATTTTCGCCATTCAGTCAAGCTACTGTGAACATCTACTAGAGATTTTCTAAATAATATACAGAGATCCTTTCGCTTGCCAGAGATGTGATGGATGCCAGTTGAGTTGTGAAAATTCAAAGCAACAGAAAAAGAGAAGTGACATTAAATGTAAGCATCCTCTTCCAGGTTGGTATTGACCGTGCTGTCTGTATGACGTCTTCACTGTTGTGTTTCTTTATTTCTGGACAGAAGTAAATAGCGGCGGCATCAACAGCAACAGCGCTGGCCATTGTGAATAGAGAGTTGGTGTCATTGAGTCATTGGATCCAGTCCATTTCTTTTATTAAAACTGTGCCACGTAGAGCCAGGTCTCTCACAGCGAGTTTGTTGCCAAACCAGTGTGCAGGTTTTTTATATTCTTTTCAGCTCAGCTCTTCAGTCAGATATTATAACACATCAGCATATGGTTCTATGTAAAATGAAACGTTTTAGGAAAAAAAAAGAGTGAATGTGATTATAGAAGAAACAACAAGCTGCTTTGGGAATCCGGCCTGTGACCGATGTCCTCTTATTTTTTACTCTTAAAGGCAGGGTTGGTAATGTTGAAAACCTAGCAAGATTCGAAAATAGCTTTTCCCCCCTTGGGGCTCCGACACACACACAGACGTGCATGAGCACCACTGCGTCACTGCATCAGAGCAGAGCGGAGAAAAGGCCGCAATTTCACTCGTCAAAACTACCAAGTAACCGCGGCAGCGGCAACTTTTGCTGAGTTTTCTCCTCCATTCTCAGGTATACTTGCAGTAACTCTGGCTGCGACGACGTACGCTCAGCTTAGGCTTGTACATGGGAGGGGTAGAGTATGCGTAGCGGGGCAAGAATGCATTTCATTGGTTCTTTCCAGGCAGCACGCGAGCCAGTGATTGGTGGGCATTTTTACAGGATTACAGCAGCAACAGATGAGAGATATAATTCGCTCCTTTTTCAGAGCCCATGAGTTATTTATTGCTGTGAGGGCGTAAAGACCATTTCAAACAAATACATATAAAAAAGTGTAAATTGGTAAATATTACCAACCCTGCCTTTAACAGAACCTAATAAAACATTTTGCGCCAACCTCACCCACTATTAGCTAAAGCCACAAAATGACACATGGCAAAAATGATTGCAAATGCAGTCCTTTATATTTTATCTATTTTTCATTTGTCTCATAAAAGCCCCAAAGCATGCATGCCTTCTTGTATGTAGCGATGTGATATATTTTAACAGTGTCAATGAATGCCCATCCATGGACATATTATTTGCTTCGACTGCTGCAGCTTACCATGTATCATTTTTTGTCACACTCTTGGATTAAGCCTATTTCCCAACAAATACTGTTTTATTTCCCACTGGTGATCTTTAGATTTATTCTAGAATCCAGTCCAGAAAATCACAAAGCTCATGGTTCTGCTTTGGTAGATAGCTTGTGTCAGTAGAGGCCAAGATTGAAGTATGGATTTGTTTTTGTTACCATGAAGGTCACATTCGTCTCTTTGAACAATTGGCACTCAAAAGAGAAGGCAAAAGAGGCTCTGTATTGATTTAGAAGCACTTGTTTGTTGTTTTATGAATGATGATATTGAGTATGATGCTCCAGACAAAAAACACTCATACATTTTGTCAGAAAAGCCAAACTTTAAAAAGAAAAGGTACACCCAAGCAGCGCATATAATCTCCCAGCAAACCCTTGGCATGCACGCCATCTCTTTATCCATCATGTGCACTCTTGTCTGTGTATATAGAATCAGTTTCTGCCAATTATTTTATATGAGATTTAAGCTATTTAAGAATAAAATAAGTCTATGTGTAAAGAAAGTTGTATGGGAAAAAAAACTGACCTCTCAATGTAATAATACTCAGTATCTGAGTTTAGAAATGTCCTTTTTGTTTTCTAACGCCTTTTTTTTCTGTTGCATCTTCATAAAGTATGCAGACTCGCCATGTGTTGTGAGTTTATCCTGTCATATCGGAAATAGAAAATGCACTACTTTGTTTGGCCTGCCGGAATAGAATTTGTCACTTACAGTATGTTTATTATAGAAATGTTTGTTCAGACAAGTGACAAGAGAAAAGAGAAATATTAATGTGATACTCCCTTTATTTAGATGGCAGGCTTTAAATAGTGAACAGCGGCCCTAGTAGACATCAAAGATGATGCATGAACCTCATAACTTTGCACAGTTATTTCCAGTGTCTGGACAAAATGGGATATCATGGGCCAAACTTATGAGTTATAAAACAGTAGCCCATAATTGATCATACAATATGGGCTCCTTTGAGACACCTTAGATGCTGGCAGTCAGTGGCCCTGGCTTTACAGTTATTGGAAAGGGATTTGTAACAGTATCACAACAAAACATTTGAAATCAACCTCTCTTTCTGAAGCCACATTAAAGTGAGACAACATTGGGCTAGGTTAATTGCTGTACAACATGTGGTGTGTCTTAGGAGCAGCCTGAGCTTCTCAGTGTCTGTGAGACAATGTGTTTTTGGTATCATGGGCCACCGTAGGCCAACTTCTCTGTTGTCATCAGTAGCAGATGTACTGCCCTAAACGAGCTTGCTAACTTAGTTTTCGGCTCACCAGACGGCTGCTGGAATATTCACCTGTGGTACTGTAACAAAACCTAAAGCCAGTTTTCACTTTTTTCTACATTGACACAGATTCCAATAAATGTATTTTTTCACCATCCAACGGATGAGAACATCTTTGGTGTGTGTGTGTGTGCGTGTGTGCGTGTGTGTTGAGCATGCCCAGACCTTGTACACATACATGTGCACACATCACCCAGGAAATGAGACAGTGTGCCTTCCGCGCATCACAAATCACAGCCAGGTTTGACAGGCCATGAAACGCGTGAGTACATTTAATATGCAGCTGGATTCTTTTTTTTTTTTTCTTTTCCAAGGCCACATGGCTCCCACCCCCCACCCACCACCCCTACCCTCGCTTCCTCCAATCAGATTACTTGTCTGACTGAAAGCCATGTGAAATGTCAGATCACATCTCTCCTCTGTCTGCTATGAAGACCCAGACTGAACATGTTTATTGCAGACTGTCCGTTAAAAGAACATGGCGACTTATTGGGACAAGAGCTTATTCACCGTAACCCCGAGAGTTAGACAAGTCGATACATACCCTTCTCATCTCCGTGCGTGTCGTAACTCTGTCTGACGGCTCCACCGTTAGCTTAGCCTAGCACATATCCTGGAGGTAACTGGCTCCAACTAGCCTACTGCTCCGAGTAAGTGACAAAATAACGCCAACATGTTCCTATTTACATGTTGTGATTTGTATAGTCACAGCGTGTACAAATAACAACGTCACATGAGACACAGCCATCTTCTAACCGTATATAAACTGGGAACTATATTCTCAGAAAGGGAAACAGTGCTACTTGGGCAGAGTGATATGTTTGCAGCTCTGCTCAGACACGACACGCACGGAGATGAGAAGGGTATGTATCGACTTGTCTAACTGTCGGGGTTACGGTGAATAAGATAATGTCCCAATAAGTCGGCGTGTTCCTTTAAAGGTGAGTCATGGACGTCTGAAGACAAAAGCCAAAAGAGCTGCAGTGGTGATTCTATAGATAATGAGTATGAGGCTATGATGGCGTTAATTACCGATGGGTGTCTTTACACAAATGAGTGTGTTTTTGTTTTTCCCAAAAATGCTCTCGCTTTCATCCTTACCACAGAGAAGCAAAAGGATGCTTCACCATGCAGTTGAAAGACTGCAGGCCACTTGCGGTAGGTTGGACCACGGTGGTTGGTGAAGGGAGAAATTGGCCCAGGATGGCATCTGTTTCATTAAAATTTAATCTGGCTGCAGTAGCACAGATGTGTGTTTACAATTAACTGTGTTTTAATATCCTGTAGTAATAAATAGGTTTGTAAATAAAGAGTATGAGCAGAGAGAGAGAGAGTTGGGGGGGGCGAAGTGAGAGTGGGCCTGAACAAATACCAGGCTGTTCTCATGAACCGTTTGTACGTATACCTCCAAAAAGTTGTGCACTGTGTACCTCATGTATTCCACGTATATATTGCAGTATAAAGGCCTTTTCACATGGAGAGTGATTGTCACGCCTCGTAATACATTTTCAATTAGAGGCGAGCGGGCAGGTAGGGGTGACAGGCGACCCGACAAGTGGGCGTAATCCCGTGAAACTCATGCTCGTCACACGCCCACCTGCTGCAGGAATTGAAATGTGTTGAACTACGCAAACGATGCGCAGTGCAAATCAACCAACAAGAGACTGATTCTTGCTCTTTGTGAGATCTCTAAAACATAAAACTGTTTTCTAAACAGTTATCAGGACATAGACAGTGGGGATTTTGCTTGTCAGAGCATCGGCACAAGACTGGATTTTTTTGGGTAACGTCCGTACTTATGACTAAGCTAATTTAGCTAAATTTGTGGTTAGGAAAGACTAGTATTGCCACCATTTGAGTGGCATAATTCTGTAATTCTGCCCGTTTCCATGTAGTGACATAGTCACTAATGTGCTCATAACCACTACAGTGCTCAATTGCCTATTTTTGAGGGGAAACAAAAAAAATAAAAAATAAACTCGCCGCGAATGGATCACCGGTCCTCTGGAGGACATCCTCCAGACCAGCGGGCGCTCTCGCGATTGTTGTAAGCAAGGACGGCGGGCAGGAAGCAGAAGCACGGCCGCCGGTCGGAAACTACCACAACGATCCCCACAGCAGAGAATACTACTCTCCAACGCATGATGGATCGCACACAAAATGGATATATATCATATATATCCATATATATGCTATAAATACACATGGGACTGCTGCATGATGATTATTACCAAAGCCTGACTGAACCAACCCAGTCTCACGTCAGTTCGTGATATAATCACGAAAATTAATCTATTAGAACGTGATACCATCACGTAATTGTGAAGATTTACATGATGGGGTCACGTTTTTTAAACTAATGTATTTTAATGGGAAGCATCGTTCGTAATTACAGCACGTTTCTTTCTGCCAATCGGCTGCAGCAGAGAAGCTGATACAGCTGCCTTATTATTGGTATTTTTAGCCCAATAATAGTTGTTTTTATCAACATTTATTCACCAGATCGTATCATGGTTTTTATGTATTTCTTTTACTGTTATTACTTCGGTCTATTTCGGCCAGGGAAGCTGGATGGCTTTATGTTTATTGATATTTTTTAACTATAACGCTACATCTATCAACATTTATTTAGATGTTATCATGGTATTCATTTCTTTATTTTAATCATATTATTTTGGTCTTATTACCGGTGAAATATTACAGTAAATAAGACAGAAGAGTACGTTACGATATGAGCCGAGCTGGAGCGCATTCAAAGCAGGTATCCCACAATGCAACGCGGCCATTCATTCAGAGAATCTGACAGCGATCAGCGAGTCTTTAACGCCAGTATCGCTTCAATGTTCATATATTTAATCAGTGGTTTTGTCACCAGCAACAACACGTTGCTCAGTTTTCTTCCAGTAAGTTATGCAGCGTAATAACGTTTAAAAAAATCAGATGAAGACTCTGGAAGTGACGTAGTACGTGCCACTCGGCAGATAAGAAGATACAAAATACATAATATTCGTAATTTTTATGTTTTTGTCTCACATTGTATTTGATGATTTAAACAATGAAGATAATAATAATAAAATACAGTTTCATGTATTTGTCTCATGTATTGTCTGCTCGGTCGGCCGGCGGCAATCTGAAATGGAATGAAGCCCATTCACGGCAGACGGCAGCAACACAGGAATCAAACATAGGCAGCTTCCGTATCTTATGGTTGTTGTAGTTTTAAAGTATATTGGTATATTTCTCATAATTAGAAGTTAAAAGTGTATCATTTTGGATGCCCCCTGGGTTTTTTGAAATGGGGAACACACTGGTGTCATCAGATTTTAAAAATTGAATCGTTAAATAGGTGAAAATAGCGTATTACCATATTTGACAGTGCTTACAGTGGTTAAACATTGGTGACCGTATCTACATGACAGCTGAGGTCCAGAGCTTTCTATAACAGCTGGTCCCATGTTTGTAGCACCTTCTGTTACTAAATGACAAGCCTTCAAACATGGACTAGGTTCAAGGTTCAGAGGTCAATATTTCAGAGTAGGAGTAATGGATCCTCTTCAGACTGACATATGTTACTGTGGAGGTTGAGACCTTTCCAACAATATGTTTGATATAGTCCTACAACAACATTTTAATTTTCACATGTCATGGATATGCAGGTGATACGTTATTGTCCCCGGAGTGATATCTGCCTTGAGTTCAAATGCTTCACACATAACACTTGACATATTGTTTTATCATACAGCTGACATATACTTACAATAAAAAAGTGATATGTAGCCAGACTGAAGCACATCACACAGCCACAATCTATTGATCATCTTTCACAAACAGTGACAAGAGCAACCTACACACAACCCTATATGCATCATATAATGAAGCTATTGCAAAACCCCTGCAGCCTCAAGCAACATTATTTAAAGTTGTAATTGAGGTAGGTCCGATTAGGCCTATAGTTTAGAAATGTTAAGTTTACATTGGGGTAACCATATCTTCTGCTAGAGTATAAGAACTCATACTTTGCATGGAGAATAAAGATAGATCAGGTCATATTCTCTGTGCTTGCCTGGAGAGACTGGTTTCTATTCCTCTCCACAACCTTCATGACAGTCACCTGACAAGCAAGCTTTAAATGAGATGTTTTTAGATATTGCCATGTGGATATATATGAATATGCTCTGTATAACATAAACCCTCTGATTCACCGTGAGTGTCTGCTCTAAATGATAACACACACTTTGAACACAGGCCTTCCAGCCAGGTGTTGTCCATATGAACACCAAGGTGTCTATAGGAGCAGAGCCCATTGATTGGTTCATCATGTATGACCTCTGATAGGGATGGGGCCGATCCGATCCAGTATCGGTATCGGGACCGATACCAGCGTTAATTCAGGTATCGTATTTTCCCGATCCAACCTGCGGAGATTTCCGATACCACGAGCCATGTCTGCACTTTAACGTTGTCTGCTGAAATGGATCCAAAAGTGATTCCTTCCGGTGCCGGCTGGTCTGCTGGCTGGCTGCAAACTGTGGAATAGATTTCCTGAACGGAGGCGCGGCTCAATGAGACACAGAGTTATGAGACACGCCCCCGCTTAGCAAATCCATTCCGCAGTTTGCAGCCAGCTAGCAGGATAGTAGCATGACCAGCATTGTGGCTAGCTCGATGCTATCCTGTGTGTCCGCTGTTTGGAAATACTTCACAGTGGAAACACCGCAGAGCAAGACAGCAAAATGCAAAAACAAAACAGGACTTTCACAACCGTCTGTCCCGGTGTTATCGCCGGCTTTTGGCGTTTCATTTCCCCGTTTGTTGCGTCCACCAGAGACCCGGATCGTACGTGTCCCGGCGGCCGCTGTTTCAGCCGTGAAAACAGAGGTGTGTGTGTGTGTGTGTGTGTGTGTGTGTGTGTGTGTGTGTGTGTGTGTGTGTGTGTGTGTGTGTGTGTGTGTGTGTGTGTGTGTGTGTGTGTGTGTGTGTGTGTAACTAAGTGTGTGTGTAAGATGTTTACAGTTATTGCACTTTTCTTATATTTCAAATATTTTACATTTTAAAACCTTGATTTGTTGATGCTACAAGAGCCAGTGTGCTTGATTTGCGCTGTTCACACACTGTTTTATTGATAGTGTGTGTGTGTGTGTGTGTGTGTGTGTGTGTGTGTGTGTGTGTGTGTGTGTGTGTGTGTGTGTGTGTGTGAGTGTGAGAGAGAGATTTTTACACTTGCACTTTTCTTATATTTCAAAACTCAAGTATTTGACATTTTGGGAATGTAATAAATATTGACATGACAATTAATTTGAAACCCTTACAGTTGGATATCTGTTTTCAGAATGAGATTTTTCCTGTTTTTCTGACTTCCTTTTCTGACCTTATACTTCCCTCAAGTTGCCTTTTGGGACATACATGCATACGTACGTACATATCATACTTGCCCATTGAGAGGAGTTTATTTCAGCGTCATATAAAATCAACAATAATGATAATAATAATATTAAAGCAAACAGCTCTGGTATCGGAATAGTATCGGTATCGGCCGATATCCAAATTCAGGTATCGGGATCGGATCGGAAGTGAAAAAATGTGGATCGGTGCATCCCTAACCTCTAATACCCTCTGACCCATGTCACCACCAACTGCTCAGCTTGTCAAATGGTTGAATGAGATTGTTGGCATGGAAACACAGGTCTCTATTTCAGCAGAATATGCAAAACGTACTTGTGTCTGTGTGCAGTAGGCTGAGGTAGAAGTGTGCCAAAAATGCCAAAACACATGTTGTATATGTACAAATACCCATACAAAGATATATACATCTTACTCTGTGAACAAAAACCTCTGCAACAATCTGCTTATCCTTTTAATTTCCTGAAAATGCTTCCTAAAACTAGTCCCTTCTTAATTTTGAAAAAATCTCTCAGTAAAGGCAAAGGTTATGGTTACAAGCTGTAACCATGGTGATTGATATGAGGATAATCTTATGAATATAATAATGTTAGGCCTGCCATCAATTTAAATGTCAAAAAAAGTAATTTATTTAAAACAACTAATGCAGTGCAATGCTTACAAAGTCCCACACATAAATATGAATATTATGTATTTTTGTATCTTCTTATCTGCCGAGTGGCTCGTACTACGTCACTTCCGAGTCTTCAGCTGTTTTTTAAAAATGTTATTACGCTGCATAACTTACAGGAAGAAAACTGAGCAACGTGTTGTTGCTGGTGACAAAACCACTGATTAAATATATGAACATTGAAGCGATACTGGCGTTAAAGACTCGCTGATCGCTGTCAGATTCTCTGAATGAATGGCCGCGTTGCATTGTGGGATACCTGCTTTGAATGCGCTCCAGCTCGGCTCATATCGTCGCGTACTCTTCTGTCTTATTTACTGTAATATTTCACCGGTAATAAGACCAAAATAATATGATTAAAATAAAGAAATGAATACCATGATAACATCTAAATAAATGTTGATAGATGTAGCGTTATAGTTAAAAAATATCAAACAAAAAGCCATCCAGCTTCCCTGGCCGAAATAGACCGAAGTAATAACAGTAAAAGAAATACATAAAAACCATGATACGATCTGGTGAATAAATGTTGATAAAAACAACGATTATTGGGCTAAAAATACCAATAATAAGGCAGCTGTATCCAGCTTCCCTGCTGCAGCCGATTGGTAGAAAGAAACGTGCTGTAATCACGAACGATGCTTCCCATTAAAATACATTAGTTTAAAAAACGTGACCCCATCATGTAAATCTTCACAATTACGTGATGGTATCACGTTCTAATAGATTAATTTTCGTGATTATATCACGAACTGACGTGAGACTGGGTTGGACTGAACACACTCACGTCATCCAAGAGGACAGCTATAGCTAGAAGCTAACAGGGTAGGTGGATGTTGAAAACGCTTCTTGTTGTCATGTTCATGTTACCCAGACATTTTAATTGCATTTTGTGTCTGTTAAGATACACAAAGGCACTATTTAATTTATGCCCCCATAACTGCCGTTTAGCTAAGTGGGAGTGGTGGGCATTAGCTGCAGCAGCTCCGTGTAGGTAGCTGCTATTGCGCTAATTGTTTTTGCTATAGACAGGTCTCGCATAGTTATATTTAGCAAGTGTAGAACAGGGTCTGTCCAATTTTACCCCGGCTCTAAAAGGCCAGAGTCTTTATGACCCCTTCGGTCAGCTTCTACTACTTTACCCTTTTCGTGTTCGTTAATGGCAGACCAGGAAATGAATAGTCAGGATTCGTTCAGTTAAAATATAATATAAGATATATATATATATCTTTAGTAAAATGATCAAATGATATTGCAAGAATATAATCATATGCATATGGTTCAGTAACTCCTTCAAGACTTCACTCACCCTACCACCAACAAGGACCTCGCCTTTCCCTATCGTTTTATTCGTCTTCGGGTGCCTCCTTCCGTCCTTGCGTCTGGATCGCCACTCGATTACATCACCCTCAGACTTTCTGTCTCCGAGGAGATAGCGAAGTTGCGCGCTAGCCTTGGGATCGCTCGCATTCTCTTCTTCTCTCATGGTCTCTGAACATTAGGTGCATTCTTTTCCAAATGTTTATCAAGTGTTTATCAGCAGCACTTTTGCTCCAGTAAATCTGAACACGTCTTATCTTACACCAGCCAGAGAGAAAGAGACAGTGAGGCGATCCCAGCTACAGGACATTTTATCCTACACAAGATTAACGTAAAAATTGTCCGGAGTTCTCCTTTAACTGTGGCCAGTCGTCACGTGACTGGCCTGTGTTCGCCTAATATCATAGGATATCATACGAATTGGTGTGCATACATTTTCGTACAATATCATATGAACTTGTTCATTAAATTGCGTTGAAAAATACATACGTTGAATGTATTTTTTCCTGTGGGCATTCATGAGTAATCAGATCTGGAATAACAACATGCAGTCTGATATGATTTCAATGAAGGTTTCATGTAATGATGTAGGAGCTGCACATATGATCGGGGGTATAATTTTTGAGTCTCTTTGTAGGCCCATCTCTTGACACTTGCTTTTGTCTTTCATTGACAGAGATGACAGGGGTTTCTTTAAGTGTGTAGATCAACCTGACGTGTGGCACAGATATGCTTTGACACGAGTAGGTACATGTATGCTTTGTGTTATGTAATCACATATCAGCTTTAATTTCTTATAGGCCATGTTATCCTGTCTCTCACTCTCTTTTAACATCTTGCATGTTTAGCCATTCTCTCTCCACCCTAATAACAACGCCTGCTCCAGACTTGGCAAGACAAGACTTGTGATAGAAGGCTGGTGATCGACATGCTAATGCCGTCCTTGACTTAAATAACATGCCGGAGACTGACAGGGGCGTGAGAGCGATGTAGAGCTGCACAGTGAACGGAGAGAGAGACAGAGAGGGGGGATTTGGATGGATAGTTTGAGGCTTACGGGAAGAAAGAAACAGAAAGGGTGAGGTGGAGAGATCAAAGAGGAAGAGAAGACAGAAAGAGGTGGGCAAAACTTCTTATTAGATATCATCACTCTGGTTCTTGGAAGCTACATTTTTAATGGGGGCTGTGTGTGTGTCCATGAAATCTCTCCATGTGTGTTGGGATGTGTGTGTATGACTGAATGTGTGTCTAAGGCTACTGCAGGGGTGGAAAGTAACTTAGTACATACTCAAGTACTGTACAGAAGAAACTGACTTTACACATTAATATTAATTTACTCATCTTTAGGAGTATTACTTTGCCTGTTGTATCATGTCTTCTGTGGCTCTGGAAGACAATGACCCAAATGATGTCATAATGTCATTGGGGTTATCTCGGCTTGAACTTGGACGCCTACATTTTTTTTATGTAAGGCTGTTCTATAAACTGGGGGCATGGCAAAACTATGGAGATTTACACGACAGGGAGGGTCTAATGAAAAACACTTGAATTATGGAAAATGTAGGATTTTGATACCTTTTAAGTCTTTAAACTGCAAAGTTACATATTAATATTGCACTTTTTTGCAAATTAGGATTGTACATGCTAAATCTGTGTCTAACAGATGTTATGAATCATTATAGTATGAACTACCAAACAATGTATGTATAAAATAAAAAAGTTCAAGTTTAACTGAAGCATAAGTTAATTAATCATCAATTATAATAGCCTAATAATATAGTAATGATATCACACTTTGTACATATAGTACTTTTACTTTGACACATATTCTTTTTTCTATACTTTTGAATGCACTTTCATCTGTAATAAAGAAGTTTTACACAGGCCTTTTTTGCCACAGACATTTAAACTTTTCACAGTAGGAAAAACAGATGTAAACAATCCAATTACTATGGCTGAATTCCATTTAGCTGTTTCAATTTCACGGTACTGGCATTGTGCTTGCTGACTTACTGTCATGGCTTACTCGGACACTTGAAAGAGCCATCATTAAACGTCCCATATTGTAAAAAGTGAGATTGCTATATCTTTTTTGATTACAAAGCAGGTTGAGGTGCTATTCAATTCAATTCAATTCAATTTTATTTATAGTATCAAATCATAACAGGAGTTATCTCAAGACACTTTACAGATAGAGTAGGTCTAGACCACACTATAATTTACAAAAAACCCAACAAGTCCCCCCAAGAGCAAGCACTAGTGCAACAGTGGCAAGGAAAAACTCCCTTTTAGGAAGAAACCTCGGACAGACCCAGGCTCTTGGTAGGAGGTGTCTGCTGGCCGTTGGGGTGCATCACAGTATAGTAAATAAACAGTGTTTAGAAAAAGTGGGTGTAGTAGTGCAGGGAGCAGCACGGCATAGCAGGGTATTTCTCAGCAGAACCACGGCAACAGCTGGAACCAAGATTTTGGTGCCATCCTAATCCCAGGATTTCATCCTGGGTGAAAAAGAAACAGAAAGACTCCGGGGAGCAAGCTCCCAGGGCTAGGTTAGTAACAAGCATTTCTAGGACAGAGAAGCAGGTGGGCCGGGCTTGGCAGATACTACAACTCCTCACTCCCTAACTATAAGCTTTATCAAAGAGGAGAGTTTTAAGTTTACTCTTAAATGTGGTGACAGTATCTGCCTCCCGGACCCAGACTGGGAGCTGGTTCCACAGGAGTGGAGCCTGATAGCTAAAGGCTCTGGCTCCCATTCTACTTTTAGAGACTCTAGGAACCACTAGTAACTCAGCATTCTGGGAGCGCAGTGCTCTAGTGGGACAGTAAGGTACTATGAGCTCTTTGAGATACGATGGTGCTTGACCATTTAGAGCTTTGTAGGTCAGGAGGAGGATTTTAAATTCAATCCTGGATTTTACAGGGAGCCAATGCAGAGAAGCTAATACGGGAGTAATATGATCTCTTTTCTTAGTTCTTGTCAGTACACGAGCTGCAGCATTCTGGATCAGCTGGAGAGTCTTAAGTGACTTGTTTGAGCATCCTGATAGTAAGGAATTACAATAGTCCAGCCTGGAAGTAACGAAGGCATGGACTAGTTTTTCAGCATCATTCTGAGACAGGATGTTCCTTATTTTGGCAATGTTACGAAGATGAAAAAAGGCTGTTCTTGAGGTTTGTTTTAAGTGGGCATTAAAGGATATATCCTGGTCAAAAATAACTCCTAGATTTCTGACAGTAGTGCTGGAGGCCAGGGCAATACCATCCAAGGTAGCTATATCTTTGGATATTGAGGATCGGAGGTGTTTAGTACCCAGCACAATCACCTCAGTTTTGCTTGAGTTTAGCATCAGAAAGTTGTAGGTCATCCATGATTTTATATCTGTAATACATGCTTGAAGTTTAGCTAATTGACTGATTTCATCTGGTTTGATTGATAAGTATAATTGGGTGTCATCTGCATAACAGTGAAAGTTTATTGAGTGTTTCCTAATAATATTACCTAGAGGAAGCATATATAAGGAGAATAGAATTGGTCCAAGCACTGAGCCTTGTGGAACGCCATGGTTAACTTTAGCGTACTTGGAGGATTTGTCATTAACATTAACAAATTGAGATCGATCAGAGAAATAGGACTTAAACCAGCTCAGTGCGATTCCTGTAATACCAACTAAGTGTTCCAGTCTCTGTAACAGGATGGTATGGTCAATAGTGTCAAAGGCAGCACTAAGATCTAGTAAGACAAGTATGGAAACAAGTCCTTTGTCTGAAGCAATTAGAAGGTCGTTAGTAATTTTCACCAGTGCCGTCTCTGTGCTATGATGCTTTCTAAATCCTGACTGAAAGTCCTCAAATACACTATTGCTATGTAGGAAATCACATAACTGATTAGCAACTACCTTCTCAAGGATTTTGGAGAGGAAGGGAAGATTAGATATTGGTCTATAGTTAGCCAAGACCTCAGGATCGAGGGTGGGTTTTTTCAGAATAGGTAGTATAGTATATGTCAGGTCTTGTTGTTCCTTCTAGCAGTCCTGCATTTGAAAGTGAACTGTTAGAAGTTGAGGGCAAGAGGTGATTAATTTTATCTCTAATTGTTATAATTTTATCATCAAAGAAGCTCATGAAGTCGTCACTACTCAGAGCTATAGGAATAGATGGCTCAGTAGAGCTGTGACTGTCTGTCAGCCTGGCTACAGTGCTGAAAAGAAACCTTGGGTTGTTCTTATTTTCTTCTATTATTGATGAGTAATAGTCTGATCTGGCATTTCTGAGGGCCTTCCTATAGGTTTTCAGACTGTCTTGCCAATCTAAACGAGATTCTTCCAGTTTGGTGGAACGCCATTTACTTTCCAGTTTTCGCGAGATTTGTTTTAGTTTGCGAGTTTGGGAGTTATACCAAGGTGCTAGTTTCCTTTGCTTCCTCGTCTTCTTTTTGAGGGGAGCAACAGAGTCTAAAGTCGTCCGTAGGCAGGCCGTAGCACTGTCTACAAAATTATCAATTTGGGAAGGACTGAAGTTAACAAAAAGGTCCTCTGTTATATTAAAGCATGACATTGAGTTAAATGCTGTTGGAATATCTTCCTTAAATTTAGCTATAGCACTGTCAGATAGGCATCTAGTGTAGAAGCTTTTATCTAATTTCATATAGTCGGGTAGTAAGAATTCAAAAGTTATTAAAAAATGGTCTGATAATAAACGATTCTGCGGAAATACAATTAAATCTTCAATTTCGATGCCGTATGCCAGCACAAGGTCGAGGGTGTGGTTAAAACAGTGAGTGGCCTTATGCACACTCTGACTGAAACCAATTGAATCTAATAGTGAGTTGAAAGCAATACTAAGGCTGTCGTTGTCAATGTCCATGTGAATATTAAAATCACCTACAATAAGTACTTTGTCTGATTTTAGGACTAAACATGATAAAAACTCTGAGAATTCAGATAAAAATTCTGAATACGGACCTGGAGCTCAGTAAACAACAACAAATATAATTGGCTGTACAGTTTTCCATGTTGGATGTTGAAGATTAAGAACTAGGCTTTCAAACGAGTTATAATTTAGTTTAGGTTTAGGATTAATTAACAGGCTTGAATCAAATATCGCTGCAACTCCCCCTCCTCGGCCTGATCCTCTAGGAATTTGAGTATTATTATGGCTGGGAGGAGTGGCTTCATTTAAACTAACATATTCTTCATTGCACAGCCAGGTTTCGGTAAGACAGAATAGATCAATTTGATTATCTGATATCAATTCATTTATTAATACTGCTTTAGAAGACAAAGATCTAATATTTAATAGTCCACATCTGATTTTCCTATTCTGTTCCATCATTGCAGATGTTGTTTTAATTCCAATTAGGTTGTTAAGTATAGCTCCTCTTTTGTTAACCTTTGATTTAACCGATCTAAGTCGGGGGACAAACACCGTGGTTATTAGGCTATGAGAGGGCGGCTGCTCTAACGGAGGCACAGAGGAGCACGTTGCACTGCACCTCTGATTACTGATGTCTAACTTGGGTTGTCATGGTTTACGACCGCTAATAAACTCGGTCAGATTTTTTGATATGAGAGCGGCTCCATCCCAAGTGGGATGAATGCCATCCCTCTTAATCAGACTAGGCTTTCCCCAGAACGCCTTCCAGTTATCTACGTAGCCCACATCATTAGCTGGGCACCATTCCTTCAACCAGCGGTTGAAGGATGACATGCGGCTGTATTTTTCATCGCTGATCAGGTTTGGCAGGGTCCAGAGAAAACTACTGAGTCCGACATAGTCTTTGCATATGCACAAAGTGACTCAACATTAATTTTAGTGATCTCCGATTTACATAATCGGGTATCATTGCCACCTACGTGGAGTATGATCTTACTGTATTTACTGTTATTTTTATTTTTAGCCAGCAGCTTTAGATTAGATTCTATATCGCCCGCTCTGGCCCCAGGGACGCACACGACCGCGGCCTCTGGAGCCGACATCCTAACGTTTCTCAGTATAGAACTGCCAATAACCAGAATTGGCTTCTCAGCGGTTGTATCACTGAGTGGGGAGAACCGGTTAGAAAGTTGAGGATGCCCCGATTTGGAGTGACCACTGCTATGTGCACCCCCCGGATTACAGTTAGTGCTATGCTTCCTTCGGACAGTCACCCACCCGCCCGACTGCTTTGGGTCTGCCGGCGGACTGCTAGCAGAAGCTACATGTTGCCCCGCACCAGCTACGCTAAGCTGGCTAGCTACGGAAACATACGACTTTGATTCCATAGTGTGGAGCCGTGCTTCAAACTCACTAAGCCTCGCCTCCAGAACAGCGAATAAACTACATTTATTACAAGTGTCATTATCACTGAAGGAGGCAGATGAATAGCTGAACATTTGACACACAGAGCAAGAGAGAGCAGGAGATGGAGAGGAATTGGCCATTGCTAATGGCTAAGCTAAAGTAGCTAACAGCGTTTTAATCGTGAGATCAGCGAGGCAGTCGCTGTAAGGGAAGATAGCTACAGATACGTGCTTGAGTGCAACTGGTGTAGTCCAAATGCAATTTGAGAAAAATACCCGTTAAATTAAACAGATGCTATGCTTATGCCCCGTTGATGCGGGCTCTAAGCAAGCAAGTGTAGGCCTAGCTAGCCAGTTTAAGTGCAATCCAGGCAAATAACCCCTAAATTAAACAAATTGAGTTTAGCTATGCTTATGCCCCGTTGATGCGGGCTCTAAGCAAGCATGGTTTGTTTTAAATTAATGTAATCCAGGCAAATAGCCGCTAAATTAGACAATAAAGCAGAGTTGAGTAGCTAAGTTTTGTTTGAGCAGCAAACAAGCGACCATAGCACAACACGGAAACACCGGAAATGAGGCAATACGCTTACCGTCAACGTCAGCACCCACGTCCTATATAAATACTGTGAAAGTATCAAAACGGTCAATCCACAAAGAAATGCACACAGACCATATTCAGCACGCATGTCATAACTATACTATATGTGCTGCTACAGTGCCGTTACAGTTGTCCCCCAACTGCAATGACAGTGCAGAGCCTGAGGGTGCAGCAGGGCTCTCAAGTGTCACGCATTGAGCGTGACAGTCACTCATTTCGGTCTTTTGTCACGCACTCCCGCCACACATTGTATTTCTCACGCAGAAAAACTATTTATATTATAATATATTTAATATGCCCGCTCTCACTATGGAACCGGCAGGAATCAAGCGTCTCCCCTGGAGTTCTTAGTCGAGCCTGCCACTTATCAGCCAATCAACAAAAAAAAGAAATGGGATACACCAGACGCGGCGTCAGCTGATTTTGCCGAGGCTTCGGCTCGAATGTTTTGAGTGTAGCCCTGAATGTATTTTGAAAAGTTGACTGACAAATATGAAACGTGGCTTAGTGTCCACTCTCACTGTAAAAAGCTGCAGCTTCTGGTTTATGGTTTATGGAATCTCCAGAGCAGACCGCGTGGTCTGCTGTGAAGATTCTGCGGCAGATGTGACGCGTTTGAGCTCCGTTAATTCTGTTTTCCACCTCCGACGTAGAGCAGCGTTCAGCCACTTCACTAAACTTTGTCTCATTCAGAGACCAGAGACCCAGACGGGGATCTATGGTCTGTCAGAAGGTCTAGGTCTACCGTATCAGCAGAGCAATCACGTAATGCAATGCACAGCAGACTATTGTGCAGGTGGATTATTTTCTGAAATAGTGTGACTGTATTCTTGTAATAGCCTATTATCACTTTATTTTTCACAAAATATCACGACTCCTCCAAATCTCAGAGATCATGGGATGAGTTATATTTTGAATGTGCAAAAGTTTTGGACATGAGCAGAAATCTTGCTCAAACACATCTGAAATATTAAAGTCCAGGGGTTTATTAATCCATTAAAATTAATAATGTATAATTGAGGTGAATAATTGTCAAATGCACATTTAAGGAGGTTACTTCCCCAACAAAAGATGCAAAAGAGAAGGTAAGAGTAAATGATGCCTAAGCTACATGTGTGCTGACTCAGATATAATTAGGAAAGAGAATAAATAGTTGAAAGCAATGCAGAATACCCGAGAGCCTTACTGCAATATATTCCATTATGTTTTTATATTTGAATTGTAATTTGTGCTTCTTTACATAAAGATATTTCCAGTAAGGGTGCTCCGATCGATCGGCCACCGATCGGTATCGGCCGATAATGGCTTTAAATAGTTTGATCGGTGGTCTCCATAAAGGCCGATCAGATAGGCCGATCAGATGACGCACTACCACGGATGTATTAAGAGCGCACTACTCCTGAGAACATTTTCAAAATGGCGGCGTCCCTACATTCAGCGGTCTGGCAGTTCTACAAGGTGTCTGAACGGTGGCAGAACAGGAGTTGGCCCGCGGCCGCGGAACGAAGGCGGTAGGAAGACGGCTACTGCTTTTAAAAGCGTCTGCCACCGGTGGTGCTCCGGCAAACGTGTTTGTGATTACACCATTCTGACGCTTCTACTGCCTCTGGAGCACCGCTGGTGGTCCGCCGACTCGTTGCTATCTGGGAAAAAGACAATACACTAGCGATTAGCAACGTGTGTACCGAGGAAATACCACGAGGCGGAAATCTCCAAAGACATTTCAACACCACCAACCTCATCAGACATTTGAAGGTTAGTCACAGAAAGGAGGATGAGGAGTTTTCAAAGTTAGCTAACGCTAAGGCAGAGCGGAGTTGTGTAGCTCCGCTCAAACAGCTGTTTCGCCGTGTGTGTGTGTGTGTGTGTGTGTGTGTGTGTGTGTGTGTGTGTGTGTGTGTGTGTGTGTGTCGGTGTCGGTGTCGGTGTGTGTGTGTGTGTGTCGGTGTGACTGACTGTGTGTGTCTGTGTGTGCGCCGCTCAAACAGCTGTTTCGCCGTGTGTGTGTGTGTGTGTGTGTGTGTGTGTGTGTGTGTGTGTCGGTGTGACTGACTGTGTGTGCTGAAGAAATGTGCAGTGATTGAAAAAAAAAAAACTAAAGTGTGTGGCAAAATTTCCCAAAACTCCCTGATTGACTTAAACTCTCTATATGAGATAAGGACTCTGAAGAAAGCCCAGTCAGTCCTGGCTGATATAACCCCCCCTCTGAACAGCGACAAGATGTTACCGTCTGGCCGCAGATTCTGTCTGCCAAAATGCAGGACAAACAGACATAAAAACTCTTTTGTTCCTGCTGCTATAGGCTTTGTAAATAAGTCATTGCGAGATGTCTGTGTAGTTTGTATTTATTTTGTCTATTATTGATGGGGTTTGTTTTCTGTATAGTCTATGTGTTGTTTATGTTGCATTCTATTGCTGCACAACGAATTGCCCCTCGGGGATAATAAAGACTCCTTGAACCTTGAACCTTGAAAGGACATTTTTTAGATTTTGAGCTAGGACAGAAAGCCAAACAGTTACTGATACATTCTCTAAACATGTGTGACTGTTATGTAATGGCGTAATTTTCAGTTCATAAAAGTGATCGGTGATCGGTTATCGGTATCGGCCGATACGTCTTCCAGCAATCGGTGATCGGTGATCGGCCTCAAAAATCCTGATCGGAGCACCCTTAATTTCCAGCATATTGATTCAGAAAAAGGTACTAATAGGTGCATAGAAATTCACCACAATGCAGGAAATGAAGTGTTTAATGCTCAACATTTTCTGGGGGTGGACCCCCAGAACCCCCCATCATAAGTCACCAAACAAATCTGGAACCAGAACCCTGTCCTTTGGGCTGCCAGGCCAGCCTATGATTATTGGTGTCATCTAACTAACATCTACAAACTGGAAGCTATAATGAACATACACTGGCTATTAACAGGCTGGGCGGGGGGGGGGGGGGGGGGGGATGTCACTCTTGCCTGTCTTCAAAACTTGAGAGCCCTGGTGCAGATGCGGAAGACCCTGAAACAATCAGAGCAGACTGGGCTTTTTCGGGAGGGGGCTTAAAGGTCCAATATGTAATACTGACAGCTAGTGTTTAAAATAGTTACTGCAGTGCAAATTCAAAATACTGGAGAGTCGTCTCCCCCGCCCCCTCATCCCCAGACTCGAAGCTCATGTTGGTTGCCAGGCTAAGACTGCAGCATCCAACAATGTTGCTAGACGCTTGTCTCACATAATCAGACATTACTCCACAGCACAGCGGAGTAGCTAACGTTAGATGCTGACTATATTACAGTCATAAAAGCCCGTGCTCACGCGGAGCTCTGTACCCAACTGACAGACACACTTTTTCGGCTTAGAATTAGCTACAGTAGGAACCACTAAAAATACCACAACCTCGCCATCCTCTCCACACGCCAGATAGACGCACTTCCTCGGCTTAGAATTATCACAGGAACCGCTAAAAACACCACTGCCTTGCACTCCTTTTCCACCTGACTGAAATACACACTTTATTATTTTATTTATTGATTCTAACTGTTAGAAACATGCTGTTTTTAATGTCGGGTAGAATCTATCTCCGTTGATCCCGTTTGTTTGTTTGCTGCTTTCATGGCTGTACTAACGTTACAGATGTAGCGCGCTGGGTTTACCTGTTTACAGGTATATCTGGCAACCGGCCTGGCTGTCAAACTGGGCAGTTGATAACAACACACAGACCAAAACACAAACATAAATTCTGTCACGGAACGTACATTTCAAAAAGAAAAAATACTGACATTAGCATTGTTGTCAGAAATATAGTATTTCAGCTTAACATGTATCCTTAATATCTGATGAGGCATTGGTGTGATTTTTGGATTTATTACAGTACATATATTACATATTGGACCTTTAAAGAGATAGGCGCTAAAACAGAGCGTTTCAGACAGAGTATACAGGTATATTCAGACAGACGGAATGAGAAAAAATGATGTGTTTTTTGAACATTAAAGCATGCAAACATGGTCTAGTAGAAACCCAAAATACAAGTATGAACCTAAAAATGAGCATAAAATGGGACATAATGTTATTACTAACAGCAGTTGTGGCGTATGTGTTTGCCACTAATAGTCCGTTTGCACATCCAGCTAACATGTAGCAAAATTAGAACTCATTTGAAAGTCATGTTTCTTGCCACCTGAGGGCTATTTCACGAAACCTACATAGCGGATTAAGCCGGGATTTCACAGTTATCCTGAATGATTTAAGCCTTGACTCGGTTTCACGAGTTTCCATGTGCACTGTATTTGGCATTCTTAGCACACAATGTGTGTTCTCTTCAGTAAACTGGGATTATAATTTGGGAGCGTTGTAAAATTATTAAAACCTATCCTAATTGTACAATCCTCCCAAATTATAGTCTAGTTGAATGAACCAGAAACTATATAGTTGAAGTTACTGTACATACAACCCTAAATCAGAAAAAGTTGGGACAGTATGGAAAACACAAATTAAAAAAAAGAAAGTAGTGATTTCTAAATGTACTTTGACTTGTATTTCATTGCAGACAATGTGAACACAAAATATTTCATGTTTTGTCTGGTCATCTTAATTTCATTTGTAAATATACATCCTTTCCTGTCATTCAGACCTGCAACACATTCCAAAAAAGGTTGGGACAGGAGCAATTAAGGGCTAGTAATCAGGTAAATTGCTTAAATAATGATGTGATTTGAAACAGGTGATGTCAACAGGTGATTGTAATTATGATTTGGTACAAAAGCAGCATCCAAGAAAGGTCTAGTCCTTTAGGAGCAAAGATGGGCCGAGGATCGCCAGTTTGCCAACAAATACGTGAGAAAATGATTGAAATGTTTAAAAACAATGTTCCTCAAAGAAAGATAGGAAGACATTTGCTTATTTCACCTTCAACAGTGCATAATTAAAAGATTCAAGGAATGTGGAGGAATTTCAGTGCGTAAAGGACAAGGGTGCAAGCCTAAACTGAACAACCGTGATCTCCGAGCCCTCAGGCGGCACTGCATCAAGAATTGTCATTCATCTATAAGCGACATCACCACATGGGCTCAGGACTACTTTGGCAAACCTTTGTCAAGTACCACAATACGTAGTTACATTCACAAATGCCAGTTAAAACTGTACTGTGCCAAAAGGAAGCCCTATGTTAACAGTGTCCAGAAGCGCCGTCGACTTCTCTGGGCTCGGAGGCATCTGGGATGGACCATCACACAGTGGAAACGTGTACTGTGGTCAGATGAATCAGTATGTCAGGTATTTCTTGGGAGAAATGGACGCTGTGTGCTCCGGACCAAAGAAGAAAAGGATCATCCAGACTCTTACCAGCAACAAGTCCAAAAGCCAGGGTCTGTCATGGTATGGGGTTGTGTCAGTGCCCTTGGCAAAGGTAACTTGCACTTCTGTGATGGCACCATTAATGCTGAAAAGTACATAGAGATTTTGGAGCACAATATGCTGCCTTCAAGAAGACATCTTTTCCAGGGACGTCCATGCATATTTCAACAAGATAATGCAAAACCACATTCTGCACACATTACAAAGTCCTGGCTGCGGAGGAAGAGAATACGGGTACTTGACTTGCCTGCCTGCAGTCCCGACCTGTCTCCAATAGAGAATGTGTGGCGCATTTTGAAGCGCAAAATGCGCCACACATTCTCTATTGGACGAAGACCCCGTACCGTTGCCCACCTTAAGACTTGTTTGCAGCAAGAATGGGACAGAATTACACCTGAAACACTTCATCACTTGGTGTCTTCAGTCCCTAAACGTCTTTTAAGTGTTGTGAAAAGGAATGGCAACATTACAAAGTGGTAAATGCTTTACTGTCCCAACTTTTTTTGAAATGTGTTGCCAGAACCAAAATAGGAATTTTGTTTATTTGAATAAGAAAAAAAAATCATGAGGAACACATTAAATTATGTGCTGTTGTATTGTCTGCAATGAAATACAAGTCAAAGTACATTTAGAAATCACTACTTTCTTTTTTTGTGTTTTCCATACTGTCCCAACTTTGTCTGATTTGGGGTTGTACTATACATTCATGTAACAACAGGGAGAGGACACCTCAATGGTTTTTGACCTCATATTTTGCTGGGGGGGAAATAACTGATGAATATACTCTGTTACATTCATGTTTACAGTGGGCATTATATTTATCACTTAATTATCTTTATAGTTTCTAGATTTTAGAGTCCAATTTCTTCAGTGTCTTTCTTTTATATGTCCATATATACGAGGGAAGAAGGAAACTCGGCCTCTATAAAAATAAAAAAAAAATAAACCTAAAAAATAGCGTGTCAGATAACAGCTGACCGACTGAACAATAGTCTACAAATATACATTTATGAACTACTGCTCTTAACTGAAACCATTCAATGAGTTACTTGTCATTTGCAAAACGATCAGTTGTACACTTTGCATTAAAAGCGAGCAGTGGAAGATAATATGACTTAGGTAATTTATAGTTTAGTTCCTGAGAGAGAGGGACAAACAGAGTGAGAGAAATATTTATGCATCATATTCTAGCATTGTAGAAAATGGATCTTCATGGTAAATTTCCTGAGTAACATTATATTCTGCTTACTTTTAAGACAAAGAATACAACGGTTAATTTGTGCAAATGATTAGTAGCCTAATCCATGAATGGTACGATTATGACGGTTTCAATTCAGAGCAGTGGTCAGTTAATGTATATTTTTAGGCTGCTTACGCATTCAGTCGGTCCACAATCATCTGCCAGGCTGTCTCTCGCTGTTTCATTACAGCGCTCGTGTTTCTTTTTTTTACAAATAATGTGTTATTATCATACTTCTACAAGAAGCTGCTGCTCACTCTGTATAAAGTATGAACAAAGCATATTCTCCATAGCATCAATAAATCTGTGATCGACCTCGCGGTCTGTTAAGGAAAGCCGTGACCGTGCATCTATCCGAATTATTTCAGCCCGGCTCGACCTAGTCGCTCCTCCTCAGCCTGGCTTGGCCGTCGTGAAACGCATCAAGCCAGGCTGCAGAGACTAGACTAGTTCAAGTCTCGCTTTATCAGTTATCCTGGATTTATATATTCTACTTTTGTGAAACAGCCCCCTGAACACTTCCACCACTCATGTTAGTGATGATGCAGTCATAGTGAATCAGAGATGGAGTACTTGAGTCCTAGACTCAGACTCAGAGTTGAGCACTAATGACTTGGACTCTGATTCAAGGATTTATGAAATCGTATTAGAGCATTCATGAAATATGACTCGGCCTATTACAAATAAAAGTAGTCAGAACTCTCATCCAACTTTAAGTCCTGGATTCAGACTTGGTTCCTGGACGCTGACTTGAGTCCGATTCAAGTTGCTATTGTCTGGACTCGTGACTGAACTCTGACTCAAACTCAGGTAATGGTGACTCGATTCGGACTCGACTCAGACTCTTCTCAGACCCTTCTCAGACTCTTCTCAGACTCTTCTTTGGTGACTAAGACTCAAACAGTGGGCACTCAAAACTTGACTTGGACACGATAGTTGGTGACTCGACTACAACACTGAGTGACGCAGTGATTGATGGTGACGTGTACGCCTACGAAGCATGTTGCTCTGTCATCAAACATATTCCCTTGGAAGATACAGCCTGTTTTTCCTTCCTTACACTGACTTGTACTGTAGTTGTTTGCCTGGCGGGCAGTGCACAGGGGCTCCTGATGTGGGAAAAGAAAAACAGCTCTATTGGTTTCTTTGTGTGTCAGAGCTATGTTTCGCATCAGTGTAAGTCTCCCTCTGCAGAGGTTGCCTTCCAGCCAATTGCTATCTCTCAGCTTCCCTCGAGAAGAGCTCTGAAGACTATCGTCGCCTGTCAAAGCACATGAAAGTAATGAACAAAAAAACCCAGCCTATTTTACCAAGCTCAGCCCCATTCTGCTATTTCACAGTGGTTTACTGTCAACACAGCCGCACCTGATTTCAATTCTATGATGTGACAATCCGAGGTAGCTTCTCATTCTGGCAAAAAGACTTTGACGTCTTGGTGAGTGACACATCTGAATATTTCCTTGAACTTGTTTTCTTGTCACAGCCATTGGCCCCTGCTGCGCTGCTGAATTTCTTAATGCATCAAATCCTTTGTGAGTATTGTGATGCATGCCAAAGACTAAGTCAGGTAAGTGTGAATATTGCTGCTCTCGCTCTAACTAAAAGCTGTGTGTTGGGTTCTGGGGTGACGGTCCTGTGTCTCTCCACTCCCTCCCCCGCAACCCCTCTTTGTTATTTATAGCTTCCTCAAATGGTGACGCAACACGGTACAACAGACAGGAAGCAAAGAATCATGGTGATTTTAATGCAACAATCCAGTGGATTACGGTGGCTTAAAAGAGACTGCTACTGCAGTCTGGAACATCAAGGCGCGAACATGACAGTCAAGCAGGCAGGGCTTCAGACGGCCAGCTCCCCTTCCCCTCCTCTCCCCCTCTTCCTCCCTCCTTCAGCAGAGAGAGAACAGGACAGCTGGGAACGACATGGCGGGCAAAGGACCAGGGAGCAGGGAGGAGAGTTGAGAGGATGCAGAGGGAGGGGTGAGGCCGGGAGATTACGCTACAGGAGCTGTTTGTTATGCCAATAACCGGTGTTCAGCTCCACCAGTCAAAGGTTATTAAACAAGTCAAAAATGAACTGAATACATGAATAAGTAAATGTGTTTGTTAAATAGCATAATTCAATAAAAGCTGTCTTTTATGTTGTATAGGTTATTGTGTATGTATAAAGCACAAAAAAACACATTTCACTCCAAATAGAGCTTTCTCTCCCACAGACATCACTTTTTCTCACCTGCCTGAAACGCCTAACGCACATTCCTGTTTAAAATGATTGAGAATGCCATTGTTTGAATATGGTTGACCAATCACAGTGTGGGCCAGCTGACCAATCAGAGTAGACTGGGCTTTTTGGGAAGGAGGGCCAAGACCTCAGACAGAGCGTTTCAGGCAAGGGGGTCAGCCTGCCTCCACATGGAGCCATTTTGTTGCTAACAAGCCATCACCCCCCTTTAGCATTCCATGACTACCATTCATTTTGGTGTTACTTTGACAGCCAAAAACTTTACATCTGAAGCATTTAAAGACTTTATTTGTCAATTGTTTATTTCTAAAGAAACACGACAATGTATAAAAGGCTCCGTTACCTTGTACCTCACGTTATGGCTCCGTAGCAGACGTTTTTATAAAAATAGGCTAACGATTGTGTCATAACCACGAGACTTACTGTCGCATAGTAGAGGAATTACCGTACAGTACAGGAGAAGCTCGCAGGACTTACATTAGCTGTTTAAGTTTAATTACTAATATTAACTAGCATTTTAGTTAGCAATAATTAGCCTGTGCCTATGTTATCTCCTTACATATACCTACGCTCTCCGTCTCTGCAAGATTGGGAATGATTGAGATTTCTCTTGCACAGCTACCAGAAGACTTACAACGTTCAGACGCGTTGCTCACGTCACATCTACGTCATCAAGCTCAGTTTGAAAAGTGCTTCTAATAAACTTCACTGGTCTCCGTCCAGAGCAACGGAATGTGTTAGTCCATTTCTTTAACTGTCTATGGTTTCAGGCAGAGGAGCTGCAGCAACGGACAGTACTGTAAGAGAAACATATTATGGTAAAACATCAGAGCATATAAACATTTTCTATTAGACCCCAAGAGTACAAATATGATGCTGAAAATTATTATAATACAGGCTCTTTAACTTCTAATCAGTTGATGTACACCAGACAATTTTATAAAGACAATAATTCCTGCCTGTATAAAACCTTACTGCTCTTTGTCGGCTTCAGGTTAAGACCCTCATTTTTGGAAAACCAAATTTACAAACCATATCATTGAACAGTTCACTGAAAGGGTTAAGGCACCACCCATGAACTGCAACGTCCAGCGGGGGCCTTTGTTGCACGCCATTCCCCATCTCTCGCTTCTCTCATTCCCTCTACTACTGTTACTGTCTAATAAAGAAATAAAATGCCAAATAATAGTCTTAATTTTCTGTGAGTGGTCCTCGGCATGTCTAAAATCCTGGCTAGGACCCTACAATCTTTCAATGTAGACTCTATATATTCCCTCATTAAGGATTCATGGTACCGACTATGCGCTCCAGAGTCAATCTGTCATCACTTTTATTTGTTTTCATGTGCTCTGGGAATCTCAGATTGCAAATGTCCAGTCAGACTCTTAAAGGCTTTAAGCGCGTGGTCAAATGTGTAAACATATTGGGTGAAATGTGCTCCTCAGGGTTTTCCTCTCAGTGTGATGGAAATCAAGTCCTTAGTTAAATAAATGTTGTGAGTAGGGAAGCGCTACTACCATTCACCCAAGATATAAAAACAGAAAGTGTTGTCACATAGCTGGTAGTGGTTTTAAATGTCAGCAAGGCAAACACATTGACACATCTGACTGCCAGTCCTGTCTTTGGTTTCAGACTCTTTTCTGCTCTCTATACAGGACCACCATCTAGTGGTTAAAGTTGGTAACTCGAGGTGTTGAAGGACACAAGTGGGTGTCAGTGAATAGCCTTCATTTACAGTATGTGTAAGTTTGAGGTCAATAGACAGGTTAATGCATGAGCTGGGTTGCTTTTTTGTGGTTGGAGAAGGGTTTTCTGCATAGAGACAGAAAGAGAAACTCATCATAAACCACATAAGAGATGATGTGCATGTGCTATTGCAGTCGCCAGACAATAACAACCAACAATATGCAAATGATTGAAGTCGAAACATGAGTCTATTTGAAATTTCCACATGAATGTAAATGTAATTGCAAGACTGATCTACTTGGCAAAGAATATTGTCTTGGCCAAGTGTAGCAGAAACACTGGGGCGTTGATCTAGGCCCTCTAAATCGCGTCCTGCTTATACCCCGACAGGCCTATTTAATAGGTTTTTATTAAGTGAAAGATTAGCCAGCTGAAGTAATTAAGTGTTCAGTTGGAGGTGAAAAATGGAGGGGCCTCGGCTGATCTCAAACCCCCAGCCAAATGTAAACGAATGCAGAGATACACTCTAACTCCATCCTTTCTCTCTTCCTGTCATGCATTATTATATGCCATGTGCATGGACTGAGTTCATAAATGTTTCTCCTAGTGTAACATATCAAGTCACACTGCAGCTATTTAACAAGATTAGGCCAGTAGGTTATTTTGTCTGTGAGGCCTGATGCATTGTTTTCCCTCCCTGACTTTTATTCGTGAGTGCTTCTACCCTCACACAGACACACATGCAGACACATTTGGGCACAACACCAAGCCACATGCATACAATGCTGTGTTGGGACCATCAGTTAAAGGATAATTAAACCTGATATTAAACAGAGACCTCAAAGGGAAACGTGTCTTCACAGACAAAGAGATTTTCGGGCCTACATGGAAAATTACAATCCTGATCTACCTCTAAGACAAAGAAAGCATGTCTCCTCAGTCAAGAAGGTGAAATCCCCCCTTTTTCAGCAGGAGACTGCAAGTCACACTTAGGTGTTACTGCACAAAATGTCTGAAAGGCCAGGAGGTCCTGGATGCCCAATGGACCAGGGGAACACAAATTGGGGCCTGAGCCTATAAAACATCCTGACACCCTCAAATCCTTTGTCTTCCGCTGCTGGGTCACGCTGCTCATGGAAGCACACAAGCTTGTGCTAAAACTTCCATTTTCAGGACAAAGTGGAAATATTTCGGTGTTCTGGAGAACACTTCTGGATCCTGGAAAACATGCACCGTTGTTTTCATAGCTGCAGGAGAAGGGAACAAGGTTTTCTTCTCAAAAGTCGACTGAAACCAACCCCCCCCCCCCCACCCCACCCCCCTCCTGCTGCCCGTTTGGAGGGAAAGGTTTCCTCTGGTTCTGCTGACGAGTAGAACCGGACCCGTTTTGTTCCCATGGGAATCTATGGACTAAGAACGGACGGACAACACACAGTAAGAAGGCTTTTATAGTTCTGGGCAGACTTTAGAACTAGTGTGTTTGTTTTATTAATGAGTAAAGGTTATTGCTACCATTTGATTGCGATTAATGTGATCTGATTAATAAGCGCTACTGGTGCGCGTATGATTTATTAATCTGATGGTGACTACCACGTCCCATTATTTTCTGTTAATGTATTATTTGATCATGATACTGTTGATTTGTTGTGTTGAACCGTAGCTGGGTAAAACTCTACATGCTATATTGCGATTTCCCCACTGTGGAGGAGTGATTTACTATCTTCGAGAAGTCAGCTGTTCGCTCGCAGCAAGAAGCAGAGAATAACACTCTCGTTGAACAAAACCTCAGATTCTGCTGTAACGTCAAGTTGAGTTAGAATCTCAAGTAAACGAAGAGTGATTATTTTTAAAACCACAGAGATCAAGGTTCAAGTGTTTTCTTTAGTTCAAGTGTCTGTTTCCCTCCATTTCTCTCTATCTCTCTCTCTCACACACACACACACACGTGACACCCTGACTAAGTTTTTTTGTAACTCCCGCCTCCAAACACAAACACACGGACCTGATTGGTTCTCGAGTGGTCCTCATTTGAATAAAGTTAAACTTTCGTCAACTTTGTTTCGCTCCCCTCGGCAATACACTCTCATCTCGCCCAATCAGGCCGAATTTCGTCTCCATTCAACCGCAATGAGCGCAAAGCGAAATTTCGCTGTGTGGAAACGTACCGTCAGTGTGTCCTTTTGTCTGCAACATGTTAGTTTGAAGGCTAACAGGCTACCCTAGCCACGTGGAGCCTGCAACGCAGTCCACTGCCGCCCTCTTGGGGCTAAATAGCTTTTGTGCAGCTAACACATAGCCTAGCCTAGCTCGAACAAGCTAACGGCTAATCTTGGGCGTAGCCTAGCAAACCCCTTGGTCTCTTCACCCCCTCCTCTTTCAGTCTCACTCTCTACCACACACACACACATACACAGAGACAGAGATGTGTCACGCAACATGTGTGCTGTTTTGCTTTTTGTTGTAGTTTAAAAAGGATATATTGGTTTTAATTGATCGAAGGATTATTGATCGGCCATTGATAATTGTGAAGTTAATAAATTCTACTATACTTTAAATAGCAGGTGTCTGTGATTATTTTGTGTATCTGTTGTAATAATTGCTGGTTGAACACAGGTCATGCTCAAATTCACTTCCTTCCTTTTGTTCCTTTAGAATATTCCAGATAATTAACCAGTTAATTAAGATATGTATTTTAAAGGGACCCACCTATGAGACTGTTCTACAGTTGATTATTGGTCCCCGAGTTCAGGGTGGTGCCCTGTTTTGATTGTTTGTCAATTTGGTAAAGTTATGAATACTCAATATTCATAACTTTAGTAATATTGATAAAACATCTTGATAATTTGCCAATAATTGAATCTGTACCCTGCGAGTACCTAGCAGCTGTTTGCATACAATGCTTTTTGCATACAGCTGTATGACAGAATTCCAATGCATTCATTAATCCACTTTACTGTAGATACATTTTTTATATCATGTATTGCTATGTATTGCAGTAATTATGGCTGATAGGCCTACTTATCCATTTAGTCTTTAATACGTTTGCGATGATTGGATGGATGGATGGATGGATGGATGGAGTCAGTCAGATGGAGTTAGCTGTGTACTTTTTTAGCCTATATTTGTTTACATTGGCACTATTAAGGTATGCCAAATTAGCTATTAACAGTTTCTGTTTGCAAAGTACCAATCTGTGTACAGGCAACTGTCACTGGATTAATTTGATACTTAAGAACACCTAAAAACATGTTGATTCTCAGGCAAGTTCTGGAGTTCTTTTTTTTCTATAATTTCTAAGCGGATTTATTGATGTTTATTTACAATGGACATCAAAGATAATTATATCCTCAGAAGGTGTAAGTCACTCTGAATCTGAAATTATGTGTAGGCTATAATATCTGTTTGTTTGAATTTGACTTATGACTGCGAGAAGGAATGCTAATTTGATGCAAATTACTGGCCAAACAATACAATACAATCACTAACGTCCCATTGTTTTTAGAACACCTGAATGCACCTGTCCCTTTATCTTTGCCTCAGTGTCTCTGCTTTTCTAATGTGTTTCTTTAACAGATTTATAGGGGTCTTTAGGTCGTAGGAAGTAAATTGTTTGGTCTCATTTTGTATCACAGGCAAGCAGGGCTGCCGACAGGGGTGGAACACTGGGTCAGTTGTCCCGGGCACTGGGTCATGGGAAGGCCCAGAAAGGACCATCTAACCTTTAATTAATCTGCTGGGGGTGCCTTTGGAGATCAACTTGCCCTGGGTATGAGCAAGACATACGGCGGCCCTGCTGACAAGCACTTATGTAATATTTGAGTTCTGTTGACACTAGCCTAACTTTATTTTACTAGCAATTTATGATGAGGATTAGGGCCAATTTAGTGAACAATCATATAATTTAGAGACATAATTGGAGTATAGTGAGGATAATGCTACTGTAGCTCAGAGGAAATGAGCTTGACAGCATTGGACTGCGACCATGGATGTATGATAAGAACTCTACTACAGTAATACATTCATGACTCCCAAGTGCACACAGCCATGTTGCAATGATGACAGGACAGTGATCTGTTGTTACTGTGCTGACTAATTAGTGTTTGATAAGTGCCAGTCATTGAACAGTCGCAGTGGACTATAACATAGTATGTAGGCTAAATGAACATATAAAATATATTAAGCTATGTTTAAAGCAAATAACATTCTCATGATATCTTACAAAAAGGTGACTGTAAGCCGGGTGCCGGTCACTGAGGTTACGGTCGTGACAGGCTGCAGTGACAGTTATGTTTATCCACAAATGGTTTATTATAACATATATAAGTTTAGGCGTTAAAAAAAGACTAGTCAAGATTAGAAAGAAGTTTGTGGTTTGGGTTAAAACACAGGTCCCCTTAAAGGTGCCGTAGGTAGGATTGTGAAGATCCAGGACTTAGCCAAAAAATGTGAACATTGAAAACTTCTCAGTCCCTCCCCCTTTTCCGCTAAAGCCCAAACGGTCTCCTAAGCACCTCCCCCCACAAGGAATAGCTGTGCACAATAGAGCGCGTGTGAAGAGGGGAGAAGGGGAGGAAACCTATCTGCAGCTCGTGCGCGGGGGAGGGTAGGATGCTATGAAATGCATGTGCCAGAGGAGTGATTGACGCGCAGGTAGACAAGTGTTTTAATGTGTAACTCTGTGTGGGCGCTGTTTACAGGGTTTATGTAGTCCCCCCCCCTCTGGCCAAAGGGGCTACATAAGTTCCTCCTTTTCCATACTTTTAACAAGGTCCTGGGAAAACACATTTTGTCTGATACATCTCTCTTTGGGGGCGTCTAAACCCTGATCACACTATTTACAAGGAGACGAGATGAGAGTAAAGGTAGGACAGACCTTTGGGAGGGATAAAGGAACGAGGAAGTGCTAAAGTACACTGCTCGCTACACCAACCAGGACAACTAGGATGTACAACCCCAAATCAGAAAAAGTTGGGACAATATGGAAAACACAAATAAAAAAAGAAAGTAGTGATTTCTAAATGTACTTTGACTTGTATTTCATTACAGACAATGTGAACACAAAATATTTCATGTTTTGTCTGGTCAACTTAATTTCAATTGTAAATATACATCCTTTCCTGTCATTCAGACCTGCAACACATTCCAAGAAAGGTTGGGACAGGAGCACTTTAGGGCTAGTGATCAGGTAAATTGGTTAAATAATGATGTGATTTGAAACAGGTGATGTCAACAGGTGATTGTAATTATGATTTGGTACAAAAGCAGCATCTAAGAAAGGTCTAGTCCTTTAGGAGCAAAGATGGGCCGAGGATCGCCAGTTTGCCAACAAATACGTGAGAAAATTATTGAAATGTTTAAAAACAATGTTCCTCAAAGAAAGACAGGAAGACATTTGCTTATTTCACCTTCAACAGTGCATAACATAATTAAAAGATTCAAGGAATGTGGAGGAATTTCAGTACGTAAAGGACAAGGGCGCAAGCCTAAGCTGAACAACCGTGATCTCCGATCCCTCCGATCTCTGATCCATCAAGAATCGTCATTCATCTATAAGCGATATCACCACATGGGCTCAGGACTACTTTGGCAAACCTTTGTCAAGTACCACAATATGTAGTTACAGCCACAAATGCCAGTTAAAACTGTACTGTGCCAAAAGGAAGCCCTATGTTAACAGTGTCCAGAAGTGCCGTCGACTTCTCTGGGCTCGGAGGCATCTGGGATGGACCATCACACAGTGGAAACGTGTACTGTGGTCAGATGAATCAGTATTTCAGGTATTTTTTGGGAGAAATGGACGCCGTGTGCTCCGGACCAAAGAAGAAAAGGATCATCCAGACTGTTACCAGCAACAAGTCCAAAAGCCAGGGTCTGTCATGGTATGGGGTTGTGTCAGTGCCCTTGGCAAAGGTAACTTGCACTTCTGTGATGGCACCATTAATGCTGAAAAGTACATAGGATGCAAGATAATGCAAAACCACATTCTGCACACATTACAAAGTCCTGGCTGCGGAGGAAGAGGATATGGGTACTTGACTGGCCTGCCTGCAGTCCCGACCTGTCTCCAATAGAGAATGTGTGGCGCATTTTGAAGTGCAAAATGCGACAACGAAGACCCCGTACTGTTGCCCACCTTAAGACTTGTTTGCAGCAAGAATGGGACAAAATTACGCCTGAAACACTTCATCACTTGGTGTCTTCAGTCCCTAAACGTCTTTTAAGTGTTGTGAAAAGGAATGGCAACATTACAAAGTGGTAAATGCTTTACTGTTCCAACATTTTTTGAAATGTGTTGCAAGAACCAAAATAGGAATTTTGTTAATTTGAAAAAAAAAACAATAAAAATCATGAGGAACACATTAAATGATGTGCTGTTGTATTGTCTGCAATGAAATACAAGTCAAAGTACATTTAGAAATCACTACTTTCTTTTTTATTTGTGTTTTCCATACTGTCCCAATTTCTTCTGATTTGGGGTTGTATAACGTGCTTAAAGTAGGCCTGCTTGGTTCTTTCGGGGAATGATTGTACATTTTTACAAAGAATATGTTTACAGCATTTACTATCTAACTGGGACATTTTGGGACTGATTGGACTGCTGTGGACGAAGTACACACGGCTAAAGAGTGGTAAGAGCAAATCGCATTTAATCATGTATCC
Organism: Gymnocephalus cernua; assembly: GCA_023631565.1. Lineage (NCBI taxonomy): Eukaryota > Metazoa > Chordata > Actinopteri > Perciformes > Percidae > Gymnocephalus > Gymnocephalus cernua. The sequence goes on along the minus strand of CM042437.1, from coordinate 33,237,103 downwards.
AGCTAATTCAAATAGATCACGTTATTGTATTGTGTGAACAGTTAACTTCATGTAATATTGTATGTGGCGTTTTCTTTTGCCAGGTGCAAATGTTCTACCAAAACAAGTTTCTTCCCGAGACTACGTATTTAGCAGAGGCATCGTCCCTGTGTCTGGAGCTTTGTGCCGCTCAAGATGATTGTGATTGATTTAAAGAAATGCAAACAACTTGGAGCGTTTTTTTTTACTATCCTGGATTGTATGTGTGGTGTAGCCAGACCTTACATAACAGCGCTGTGGAGATAGGTCTGGCAATGCGAGACTAGGAGTTGGGTGGATTGAAATAAACAGTTGGGGTTGCTGGACTAAGTTCCGGACTAACATTTCAAAATGACATTTGACTTTTGGTTTGACATGGGACACGAACCCGTGTCCTGAGTAAAAGTTCTGTGTTTGTTCGACCCATAGACCCAATTTGGTGCTCCTATACTTTGTCACCTCACTTCCTCCTTTGCTCTCACGATAATTATGCTGCGTTCCAGACACAATTTTTAGCCCGTAAGTTACGACTTCAAGTCACGACTCACAACTTGGTAGCGTTCCAGGGTTTGGGTTAGGCTGACTAACGTTAACGTTAGCTAGCAGCTACCTAACGCTGACATTAGCTAGTGTTAGCTGATACTAGCGATTTCTAGTCGGCGACATATTTTGGGCATCATTTAATAAACATAACCTGTAGTAGTACACAATCGTATGTGTATTGTTTTGATTACAATGTGCGGAATTACTTTACGTTGCCTATTTATGTATATTTATTTCTATTTCTCAGCGTTAATCACCGGCGTCTGTACAGCATCAACAGGGGTCGCCATTGTTGTTTATGTGTGTGTGACGTCAATAACTGTAACTGGCAGTACAAGTTCACGGGTAGTACGTTAAGGGTTTGACTGCCCTTCCAGGGTAGAAGGTTGTGATAACACGGATTACAGGTTGCCTGGATTACAACAGCCATGAGAGGCCGCCTAAAAAGAAACTTAATTGTGGATCGTTGAGCTGCTTGCATAATTGACCCATACGTTATTATATGTTTTGATCAATACACTACCTTTTCCACTGCAGCTACACATAAAAACTTCAATCATTTTTGAATTTTTTGAATCTTGAAATTGAATTGTGGCATTTCCACTGAGATTATTTAAATAAAAAATGCAAACAGGTGAATGAGAAAGCCCTTTGTGTTGAACGCTATCCAAAACTATCTGCATGGCTAGATATGCCACCAGAGGTAGGTGAGATCATTTTTGTTCTAGGGTAAACCAGCAAACATTACAAATATACTATATAACCTCACTCATTTCCACAATTGTTCTTTGGATTCCAGCAAATGAGCTTGAATGACAGTCCAGCTCTTTAACCCCATGCTTTTGCTTCTACTGGTATAAATCTGAAATGTGATGTAAAAGACATTAACATATTCCTTGCATGAAATCAATACAACATGTTACTAAATGTGGTTTCATCCGGTTCCCCATCCTGCTCTTGCTCAGTTAAACACATAACGCTTTAACGCCTGCATACCTCAGCATCCCAAAGACTTTCTGGCAGCTTTGAAAAGTCAGAAATTCTTCCACGAGCTTCCCCACTGAGACAACCCTGAGCTGTACTTTTACAGGATCATACTGGAACTGTCGACTCTTGGAACAGTGCGTAAAGGACAAGGGCGCAAGCCTAAGCTGAACAACCGTGATCTCCGATCCCTCAGACAGCACTGCATCAAGAATCGTCATTCATCTATAAGCGATATCACCACATGGGCTCAGGACTACTTTGAACCCAATAAACCCAATAAAAATAATGAGGAACACATTAAATGATGTGCTGTTGTATTGTCTGCAATGAAATACAAGTCAAAGTACATTTAGAAATCACTACTTTCTGTTTGTATTTGTGTTTTCCATACTGTCCCAACTTTTTCTGATTTGGGGTTGTACTTAATATCTCAAAATATTGACTTAGTATCTTAATTTATTGACTTAATATCTCAAAATATTGATTTAGTTTCTCAATATTTTGACTTAATATCTCAAAATATTGACTTAGTTTCTCAATATTTTGACTTAATATCTCAGAATATAAAATAAGAATCTCAAAGTAATGAGAAACTTTAAAATATGGACTTAGTATCTCAATATATTGACTTAATATCTCAATATATTGACTTAGTATCTCAGAATATTGACTAAGAATCTCAAAGTAATGAGAAACTTTAAAATATCAACTTAGAATCTCAATATATTGACTTAGCATATCTATATATTGACTTAAAGGTCCCATGGCATGAACATTTCACTTTATGAGGTATTTTAACATTAATATGAGTTCCCCCAGCCTGCCTATGGTCCCCAATTGTCTTGAAATGGTGATAGGTGTAAACCGAGCCCTGGGTATCCTGTTCTGCCTTTGAGAAAAAGTAAACTCAGATGAGCCGTTCTGGAATCTCCTCCTTATGATGTCATAACAAGCAAGGTAACCTCCCCTTTCTCTGCTTTGCCCACCCAGAGAATTTGGCCAACCCATAAGAGAGAGACATCATGGCTTTCAAACGAGCAAAGTGGGAGTTGGTCAAGGCCACACCTCCACCTTGCCCCCCCTCTATCTCCTCCTCAATAGCTACAGACACAGAAATGGCACGTTCTGAGGAAAGCTCATTGTGGGACTGGCTCTAGTGGCTGTAATTCTGCACCAAGGCTGAATTTTGGGAAAGAGACATCAGATACAATATTAGGGGACCACTAAGGTCTATATAAAAGAGACTTCAGATACAGTATTAGGGGACCACTGAGGTATATATAAAAGAGACTTCAGATACAGTATTAGGGGACCACTAAGGTCTATATAAAAGAGACTTCAGATACAGTATTAGGGGACCACTGAGGCCTATATAAAAGAGACTTCAGATACAGTATTAGGGGACCACTAAGGTCTATATAAAAGAGACTTCAGATACAGTATTAGGGGACCACTAAGGTCTATATAAAAGAGACTTCAGATACAGTATTAGGGGACCACTAAGGTCTATATAAAAGAGACTTCAGATACAGTATTAGGGGACCACTAAGGTCTATATAAAAGAGACTTCAGATACAGTATTAGGGGACCACTAAGGTCTATATAAAAGAGACTTCAGATACAGTATTAGGGGACCACTAAGGTCTATATAAAAGAGACTTCAGATACAGTATTAGGGGACCACTAAGGTCTATATAAAAGCATCCAAAGAGCACCATGTCATGGGACCTTTAATATCTGAAAATATTGACTTAGTTTCTCAATATATTGACTTAGTATCTCAGAATATTAACTTAATATCTCAAAATGTTGATGTAGTATCTCAATGTATTGAGGTATCTCAGAATATTGACTAAGAATCTCAAAGTAATGAGAAACTTTAAAATATTGACTAAGAATCTCAAAGTAATGAGACACTTTAAAATATTAACTTAGAATCTCAATATATTGATTTAGTATCTCAATATATTGACTTAGTATCTCAATATATTGACTTAAAATGTTGAATATCTCAATTTATTGACTTAATATCTCAAAGTAATAAGATACTTTAAAATATTGACTTAGAATCAACTTAGTATCTCAATATATTGACTTAATATCTTTAAATATTGACTCAGTATCTCAATATATTGAGGTATCTCAGAATATTGACTAAGAATCTCGAAGTAATGAGAAACTTTAAAATATTGACTTATTATCTTAGAATATTGACTTAGAATCTCAAATTAATGAGAAACTTTAAAATATTGACTTCGAATCTCAATATATTGATTTAGTATCTCAGTACATTGACTTAGTATCTCAATATATTGACTTAATATCTCAAAATGTTGACGTATCTCAATTTATTGACTTAATATCTCAAAGTAATAAGATACTTTAAAATATTGACTTAGAATTGACTTAGTATCTCAATATATTGACTTAATATCTCAAAATATTGACTTAGTATCTCAATATATTGACTTAATATCTCAAAATATTGACTTAGTATCTCAATATATTGACTTAGTAACTCAGAATATTGACTTAATATCTCAAAATATTGACTTAGTATCTCAAAGTAATGAGAAACGTTAAAATACTAACTTAGAATATCAAAATATTGACTTAGTATCTCAATATATTGACTTAATATCTCACAATATTGACTTAATATGTTCAAATATTGACTTACGATATTTTGACTTATCTCAATATGAATTTTGACAGTTCATTATATAACCGCTACCATCTGCTGTAAAAGACAGAACACCTGCTGTGACATCATTGGTGGTGGTGTGCAATAAAGTGAAACAGTGAATAGACAAGGCTATCCTCCCCCATTTCAAGCAACAATTGCAACCCATATTTACGTTTATAGTGGCGGCGCCCTCTTGTGGCTGTGGTAATTATGACGGGAGCAAAGCAGGAAGTAAGGTGACGAAGCATAAGAGTGCCAAACCAAAGCCCGTCTACGGAAAGCCGTTCCACTCCCCATTCAGCCCCATTGTACCTACTTTGGTTGCAATTCCACCAGAGTTCCACTGGGGGTGATCACGGTGATCTTCCTATATTAGAAATTCTTTGGCCAAACTAAGCAGAGATGGGAAAAGTACTCACTTCTCATACTTAAGTAGAAGTACAGATACTTGTGTTAAAAAATACTCTGGTAAAAGTAGAAGTACTGATTTAACTTATTTACTCAAGTAAAAGTAACAAAGTACAGGCTTGGAAATGTACTTAAAGTATAAAAGTAAAAGTAGCCTTGCGAATGACAACCATTTTTTATGCAAAGCTACCTGGACCACAAATGTTACTAGTGTGCAAGCTGAGAAACTTCAGTAGCCATGGAGACAAGGCTCTTTATGTATATATGCCATTGTCTACATTTTAAATGGATGTCTGCCAAAAGGCCTAAAACATCCCATATATGATTATTGTGACAGAGACTGGGACTCCAGGTTAATAAGATTCTGACTGAGTAGCAAGATATGAATTCAGTTGTGATTCTGTAATAATTCACAGATCCAGTTCCATTTTTAATCAACATTTAAAGGAATCTACATGTAAGTTCTGCATACTTTTAGAGTACAACTAACCAGTGGTGTAGTCTGTTTTTTTGTAGTGAGTATACTGTGATTACTGTCCCAGAGCGACACCCCAGACAGTCGGTACTGTGACGTTTCTGAATACCAACTGTACACGGGCAACAGACGTTTAAGTATTGATGGCGTTTATTTAAAGTCCTGGAAAAACAACACTTAGAGTTGAGAAAAGATGAGACAGATTTAACTTTTTGAGAAACGCAACCGAACCTGAACGCAACAGGACATCACATCACACGAATAAGCCGTTTAACCGACACCCCCCCCACTACAATACAACTTTTGTATCGATTAGCAGTAAAATCTGCTGATAAGGGCCTACATTTACTCAAAAGTATTTAATAAACTGTTTACAATCTTCAGCACCATGGCTAACAAATGCATAAAAAGCAGACGGAAGGAGAAAAAAGCTCCACTCTTTCTATTTTAGTTAATTATCTGACCATTGCTAACTAACATTACCATATAGTCATTTAATTGTGTAAAGCAATGCATATTTAAGATTTAAGAATTTACTCTAATATTGCATAGTCATTGACCTTATGAAGGAGTTCTCACTGTCTCTTTCATCATCTGAAACAAGGACATATAAACATTGTATTCTGTTTACTGCTGTACTCAGACACAGGTACACACACACGTAGACACACAGACACACACACACACACACACACACACACACACACACACACGCACGTACACACACACGCACGTACGCACACACACACACACACACAGACACACACACACACACACACACACACACACACACACACACACACACACACACACACACACACACACACACACGCACGCGGTATCATATAAGCTACTCTCACTTACCAGGTAACAGTAGGCTAACGTTGGTGGCAGCTGCAGTATCACCCGACGTGGCAGCAGCTTCAGGGACAGACTTCAGAAAACACTGACGTAGTGTTATTTAGGTCTGTTTAGTAACGTTTCATATCTCGTTACTTATAAAACTTTGTTCAAACTCTAGGTAACTAACTAGTTGCGAGAAAGGAAAGACCGCGCAAAGAATGCAACTTGTTGTTGCTTAGTAACGTTAAGTGACCTCACGTCAGATCCAGGGCCACGGAAGCCCCCAAGGTCCAAATGTCAGAGCTTCCCAACACAGACGGGGTGAATTTATGAATGAAAATGAGAACGTTCTGTCACAAACAATGTTGTTACGTATCATCGCGCTTTTGTAAGTGGGTAAGTAACGAGCCACTTTTGTAAAACGTAAGGAGTAGAAAGTACCAGTATTTGTGTTAAAAATGTAAGGAGTAAAAGTAAAAAGTCAGCACAAAAATAAATAGTAAAGTAAAGTAAAAATACCTGAAAAATCTACTTAAGTACAGTAACGAAGTATTTGTACTTCGTTACTTCCCATCTCTGAAACTAAGGAGGTAGGTGGGTTGGTGGAAAGGTCAAACAACACAACATAACCCAAACCACGATCTTTTTCTAAACTTAAGTAAGCAGTTTTGTTGCCTTAACATAACTAAGTAGTTTTTGTGCCCAGACGTAACCAAACTGCGGCCGTTTCACAATGCTAATGACGTATTCAAAACTGTGACCCTACCGTTTATACGTACATATATAAATATATGTGGTCGGAAAATGCTCCTGTGGGTTGTATTTCCTGCCACTGCTAGGGGCGCTAATTTATGAAACACTCCTATGGATCATATTAGAGGGTAGTAATAAACAATTTATATGGTTTGGACAACTTGTTGAAATAAACCATATGCCATTCAGTGTTTACTTAACTACACTTTAAATGTATCTGTGTTTTCAAACTGAAAAGAGTAAAAAGATGTAGCTGAATCAGATTGAACAAAAGTTAAACAATTTGAAATAAAGAAAAACAGCATGTTTGTGTCTCAAATATGACAATAGGTAAAACTGAGCAGCCATAATACAACCACATAACTTCAAATTCCAATGTCAAGCTCATCACTGCTAAGTGCTCCCTCACTGTAAATGATTCAGCTGTTCCCAGCAGCTAGGCGCAGTATTTCCATTAGGAGCTAATCCTTTTGAAGATGCAATATCTTCTGATTCTGAATGCATCTCTCAGTTGGCTACTGTACAATGCCAACAAGGATCAAATAGACTGCCTTGTTCTCGAGTTATAAAGTAATTGAGGGGATATGCCAAAATATGTATGATCACATTAATTGCCTGGCTGCTGAAGTAAAAGTATTTCTCTTTATTATCTCAACATGCCAGAACGCTGACACATGTCACAGTGGTTCCCCTCTGCGTAGCCAGAGAGGGCTCTATCACTACTCAGCAGCCGCAGGGCACTGCTGGCATTATAGCAATCTCATTCCATGCCACCCTGGGCTCAGCTGGCACCCAGACAGGCTTTCCATCATCACTAGCAAGCAGCACAAGAGGATATTCAAATGGGGTGGGCAATTAAGATGGATCAAAGTGTGTACAAATAGCATTGATCCAGAACAAAAGTGTGTGTCTAAATTTGTAATATAAAAGCAAGAAGGGTTGCATGGCTGAGGAGCTCCCATTCCTCTACAGAGTTGACGTGCTTTATACCATGCCAGTTAAATGAACTAAATCTGCAGGATGCGACCAGGTACTGTCAGGGTTGAACTACTGTGCTCTCCAGCTGTCGACTACCTCAGTGATTCCCAACCAGGGGTACGTAACCCAAGGGGTACTCAAGCTGTTGCCATAGGTATGTACATGATTGTGGAATAGCTCAACTAATTTGAACAAAAAAAATAGATGCTTCAGTTATGTAAGAGGGCTTGAAAACTAGTTAGCAGGTGAGCACAGAAGTTTAAACACGTAATTAGCTAAAAGTAATGGATAGATTGTTGATGAATAGGGTTAGGGTTAAAGTATTGCATAAGCAACTGAAATGGTTATGGAGGAAATATTTATTCATAATCAAAATTGAAAGTCCAAAGAGAAAACGAAGCGTGATCAAATTAAAAATATTATTAATTTTTTTAATTTTCCATTTGGCTAAATTAAAAATATATATTTTTTTAATTTTCCATTTGGCTTATCCATTTGGATTTAATATTTAACTTTTCAATTTAAATTTAACATTGACTTTTAATTTGGATGTAATATTTGACTTTTCGATTTCGATTTAACATTGGCTTTTCATTTGGACTTGACACATGCCAATGTAAATGAGGAGGCGTGGCCCAAAGACTGGTGGGAGGGTCGGAAACAAAAAGGGTGCAGAGGCACCTAATGAACAGCAGGTGGAGAGACTGCTGGGGAGCACACTGTCTGCAACTACTATGGCGACAACACAGTAAGTTGAGGCAGCAGGACTGTACATAGACCTATATAGAAATGAACGGACAGATCCCGTTGCTCTGGACGGAGACCAGTGAAGTCTATTAGAAGCACTTTTCCGGTGAGGGCTGAGCGTTACTGAGCAGCTGCAAACTGAGCTTGATGACGTAGATGTGACGTGAGCAACGTGTCTGAACGTTGTAAGTCTTCTGGTAGCTGTGCAAGAGAAATCTCAATCATTCCCAATCAGAGACGGAGAGCCAGTGTTGTGCCAGTTCACAGCTTTTCTGAACTAGTTCAAGTTCAGTTCATACATGCTCAAAGTGAACAGTTCACGTTCAAAGTTCACAATTTTAATTCTGAACTAGTTCAAAGTTCAGTTCATTTTACTTTTTTCGTGAGATATTCAAATAAATACTTTTTTTCACACTACGAGCTAGAAATCACTATACGTTCTTTGAAGCTGCTCATTGTAGACATTTGCTCATGACACTGCAATTGTGGGTTTCTTACCAGGTGATGAAACTTGCAGCAGTACATTTTTTTTTAAATTGCAGCGCTTTCTCTCACTCTCGTCTTTGGTCTGTCTCTCTCTCTCTCTCGCTCCTCTAGCCCTCCGCGCTCTCGTCGTTGCCTGCTACGCGGCGTTGCTATGCCTACCCCGCTCTGATGCAATTCATCACGGGTAACATAGTGCGGAAGCCAGTATGCTATTCAACTATTCTCAGCCGGACACTACGTTGCCCGCAATGCATTGCGCACACAATGTCAAAACCATTTCTGTCTGGTGATACATGATTTAAGCGGCACCAGCGAGAATACAGGAGGGAGGAACTTTCTCTCGTTGCGTTTCAAAAGAGAAAACAGATGTCACTCAGTTTTCAATGGAAAACAAATTCCAACGTTCATTTACAGTGATGTCTGCCGTTCATGACACATAATTTGAACTAATTCACGTTCAAGTTCTTTATTAAAAAATGTGTTTCGTTCAGTTCAACGTTCACGAAAAAATGAGCGTGTTCAATGAACACGTTCTTTTGAACTCGTTCACGCACAACACTGCGGAGAGCGTAGGTATATGTAAGGAGATAAGATAGGCACAGGCTAATTATTGCTAACTAAAATGCTAGTTAACATTAGTAATTAAACTAAACAGCTAATGTAAGTCCAAACTGCCTGCGAGCTTCTCCTGTACTGTACGGTAATTCCTCTACTATGCGACAGTAGGTCGCTTGGTTATGACACAATCGTTAGCCTATTTTTATAAAAACATCTGCTACGGAGCCATAACTTGAGGTACAAGGTAATGGAGCCTTTTATACATTGTCATGTTTTATTAGAAATAAACAATGGACAAATGAAGTCTTTAAATGCTTCAGATGTAAAGTTATTGGCTGTCAAAGTGACGCCAAAATGAATGGCAGTCAATGGAATGCTAACGGGGGGTGATGGCTTATTAGCAACAAAATGGCGCCACAGGAGGCTTCACTCTGTGAAGAGAAGCTTGCCCCCTTGGGGCTGTAGGGAGGACTGTTATTTATAAAGCAATGGCTTCAACTTGGTGAATGTATTCTTACATGTCTGACCATGTGGCCTTACACACAAACTCACCAGGACTAAAAAGGAGCATTAACAACTCCACGCAGTTCCCCATCGGTCTGACAGCGAGAAAGCAGCAGACAGTACAGCAGGTAAGAGGCTGCCTTCTGCGACTAGCTAACATTATCAGCTGTTATTTATGGGGTTCCGTTTGTGCCAAAATTAAGTCGAAACGCTAACTGTCTATGCTATGTGTCGTCTTCCATGTCTATGTGTCTGTTTACTGTCTAGTCGACATGCTAACTGTCTATGCTACGTGCTAACTGTCTGTGCTATGTGTCATCTTCCATGTCTATGTCTATGTCGATTGCTCACATGACTCAACTTTTGTCTGTGTCAACTGAACTTACTCCTGTCATCTGTTGCCCTCTTGCTGTGTCAATGCTGGCAGTGTCAGGACTATGTGTTGTTTCACTCTGTCGTTGCTATGCGTCGTTGCTATGTGTCGTTGCTATGCGTCGTTGCTATGCGTCGTTGCTATGCGTCGTTGCTATGCGTCGTTGCTATGCGTCGTTGCTATGCGTCGTTGCTATGCGTAGTTTCACTCTGCCGATGCTTTGTGTCTTTACAATGTGTCGTTATGATTGTCGTCCTGAAGTGTCGACACTGCTATCAAGTTGAGATTTCCTAGCTACGGAGGTAATGTTCAACACACGGTGGCCCAGGGGCAACAGGGCATACCTTTATTATCCCATCTAAAGCAATTATTGCAAATTATTTTCAAACACCTTGTCACAGCAATCAGAATATCAGGAAAGTTGGCTAAAAGTGATATGAATGGGCTTCAGTATAGGCTAATTATAAAATAACAGTTTTGATATTGACTTTTCATAGCGACGACACATAGCAACGACAGAGTGAAACGACAGGAGTAAGTTCAGTTGACAGACAAAAGATGAGTCATGTGAGCAATAGACATGGAAGATGACACAGCATAGACAGTAAACAGATACATAGACATAGAAGACGACACATAACATAGACAGACAGACATAGACATCGACAGTAAACAGACACATAGACATAGAAGACGGCACATAGCATAGACAGTAAACAGACACATAGACATAGAAGACGGCACATAACATAGACAGTAAACAGACACAGACATAGAAGACGACACATAGCATAGACAGTTAGCACATAGCATAGACAGTTAGCGTTTCGACTTAATTTTGGCACAAATGGAACCCCATAGTTATTTGCGTGCATGCATGACTAGTTAAATTTATAGCATGGCAACTTGCAGAATAGAACACAGCCAGTGTAAAGTCACTCTTAGAAAAAAAATCAGCTTCCTGCAATTGTCTGGGGCCTACCTGGAGGATAACGGTTAGGACCAGTCGATTGGGCTATCGTAATTAACCTGCATCTGATTCAGTTCTGTGTCATGGCAGTGTGTTAAGATTACCTGTTTGGCTTCCATCATTAATGTTTGTTTGATGCTAGCATTATAGCTGCTCTGGTTGAACAGTGTAGCTGTAGAAGACACAGACATTACCCAAAACACTTCAGTCTAAAAATGTAATAGGCCTGACATAATACAGGGAGAGACTGTTGAAGCAGTGCAGCGGATGAGGTTAAGACAAGCTCGACTGTTTCTGTTGCACGGACTTGTCCTTCTCTCTGCAGAAAGATGTTTCACCTGAACATCACAGTGAAGGTTGGTGTCACAGCTTAGGATCACCACTCTGCTGCAGAGTTTCCAGAAGTGCTCACTGGATCACATCCCAAGCTGGACTTGGATATACAGCTGATTCTGTAACCACTGGATCAATGGACACCACTAGACTTAGGACTCTCCCTCTCTCTGACACATTGCCACTTTATTAAAAGTCTTGTATTTTACTTTAGCGTGTACATTTTTATTTTATATGATATCATTTCTGTACCTTTTTTATTTAGTTTGTTATATATTTATATTCCCTATTGAACATATCTCTAATTGCTGCTGTGACACCTGCATTTATCGTATAGGGGAACAATCCAGTCCTATATTATCTTATTTGGCCGCCAACTATAACTATTATAATTCAGTTATGATTATGTAGTTAAACATTTGTTCTGTTGAAGAATCTGAATTTGTTGAGACAGCAAAAATAATGTGTATTTGTATTACAATAAAAGTTAAAATAGGCGTAACATACGGTACTGTTTTTTTCTTTAGTATGCTTCAAATTATAACAATGTTTAAATAAGTGTTCTTATAAACCAGCGGTTCCCAAACTTTTTCCCTGCGCACCCCCTTCTATGTCCCAACCAGGTTGGCACACCCCCAATCCCCACTTCAAAAAAAACCCCGCAACAAATCTTTGTTTTATCGTCATATAAAGACTCATGTTTAATCATGTGCAAATAACCAGAACACACATGACAATAACAACATCAACAAAGTTTCAATATAATGCAACAAAGCTACGCACAAGCTTCCACTTTTAAGAGGACGAGTGACAGACACAGCCTCAGTAACAGCATGGTTATTTTCAGCCGCGTAAAAGAAACATTGCAGCAATAGGCTAGGCCTATTAAATGACCGTGGAGCATCATAACACCTAACCCTAAACCCAGGGAATTAGAACGACAGTACATTGAATTAAATTGCAATGAAGTTACAAACGAAGATGAAGCCCGTAATGCGTCTTTCGTAGACCCAACGCATGAATGAAACTGCATTTTTTTGGAGGGCTTTTATAAGATAAGACGGCTTCAGACAGCTGTTTGCTAGAACTTCACTGCACAACACGCACTGAGGCTTCGGGCAATCTGTATCGCCGATCCAAGTGAAGCCCAGACCCAGATAATTGTCCTCATATTTCCTTCTTTTTTTCCCCTTCTGGTGTTCACCCTCATCACCTCTTTTTTGCCATCTCCTTCCCTCCTCTTCGGTTTCCTCCGGCGCATCTTCTGACTCCCGCTCATTTTCTTTCTCTATTCTCTCGTCTGTTGCCTCCAAATCATCACTCTCTCTTGGTCCCTCTCCTCCTTCGTGACTAACTTTATTATAAGACGTCCCACTTGACAGTTTCCCTGATTTCAGCCAGTTAAGCATATTTATAATATATATATATGGAATGAATGAAACGAGTTGGCACGCATAAAGCCTAGCAGCTGCAGTGCACAAAAGAGCAGAAGATCCACAGATCTACGTTTCTACGTTCAAAAACTAATAAATTATAGTTTTTTTAATTTAAAATAAAAGCGATTACAAAGGAAATGTTTACTGTTCATATTTTTTGTATTGTATGGAAAAATCCCACTTAAAAAAAACAGACCGCCATTACGTTTTTCCTCTTGCGCACCTCGTGGCAGCTCACCACACTTTGGGAATCCCTGTAAACTATTGTTACAATCAAAGGTTCCCACATCTTGAAATCTTGTCTCCCATACAGCGGTCGTCTAACCACTCAACCAAACCATGCCTTAGCTCCATCATAACACACAGATCTTTAGTGATGTCACCTCGCTAAGAGTCTTGAACTGTCAACTTTTATTCCACAGGAGACAAGTTTACCTTTCATCCAAGACAATGTATTATCTTTCTCTTTTTGAGAAGCACAGTATATGGGGCCTTTAATAGTATTGTTATGAAAATGAAAGTTACAGATCCACAGTAACTATAAGCAGTGATACTGTGGAAGTTGTGGAAATGAGAGACAAGCAGCTTCTTTATGACTATACTTCATGCTACACCTGTGTATAGTGAGCAGCATGGTCGTGATACGATTTCTGAATTTCAAAGCAGTGGCCGCAAACTTATTAAATTCTTCACAAAAGTCACATTATTTTTGTTATTGCTTTTAATATGAAGCAGCACAATCAGGAATTGTTGGGTCTTCATCAGCAGTAACTTTAAAAGACTCATATGCAACGTAAAATGTAAAATGTAAAATGAAGATATATAAACTAAAATCAGAGATTCAGTTATAAGCTACAAACATACTGCGATCTAACACAGTAAGAGTTTTAAAAACTAAAAACGTATTTCTCTCGTGCATAGGTCCTGGTGCCCGTCAAAACATCCTTATGTCTGCAACAGACAGTAGCCAGTGCTTTTTAATTAGTCACCAAATAAACACGTCTGTCTCATTACAAACGTGTTTATTTGCATATATCTGTCACAAGTGGTCACTCAGGACGCATTTGGAGACACATTCTACTGCCATGTGGAAACACACGTGCTTAGAGCTGCCCACTTGTGATCAGGTCTAAACAGCCCCTTGGAAATGCCCTGATTTGGCTTGAAATAGTGTCATAATGCCAGATATATCTCCACAGCACTCTGGAGGTCTGACTACACCACACAAGCATTCTGGGATAGGAGAAAAAAACTCTGAGTTGTTTAATCAATCACATTCATCTTGGGCAGCGCTATGCTCCTGAGGCAAAGACGGTGGCTCTGCAAAATAGTCTCTGGAAGAACTTGTTTTGGTGGTCTTAAAATGTCCCAGTAAATTTCTTAAAACTATTCTTTGTAAATCTTTACAATCAGTCCCCGAAAAAAACATCTAGTCCGGCCTTATTGCACAATGCACATTTTCTACAAAATTTGAGATTTTCAGCGTGTAACTTGCTACCTCAAAGTTTTTTGTTGTTTCACGAAGCGAGTGGAGTTTGAGAACACACAGAAAGTGGAAGGTGAGGGACATTTGGCTGGAAATGTACTGCTGATCCAAACTAGGCTTGCAATAACCTGGACAATACATTCACAGTTTCCCGATAGAGGCGAACACCATATCACGTTGCGCAGTGCTCGGTTGAGGTAGAAGCGCAAGATCTGCTTCAGAAAGCTGCCTTGGAAGCTCAATCTCTGGCACGTTAAGATGGGTGTCCACCCCTGCTTCACTTGGTCGACTCCAGTCAATCCCATAGTCTTCCGTGACCTCTTAATGAGCAGAATAGCTATTTTAAAAAGTGCACAGTACAAAGCCAAAAAAACAAAAAAACAGCCAATCATAAGAGTGTAATTGAATACTTGTGAGGTACAACAATGTTCCAGCACAATTCAGTGACACAATTAAGAGTACTGGTACTGAACAGGGAATTTTCTGTTGTCACTGAAAGACATCATTGTAATTAACAAACTCATCAGGTAATTCTAAGACCTGAAGCTTTTGAGAACCGAGTGCAAATAAAGCAAACGGTTGCTAAAAAGGAACTACACACCGTTTTCACTAATGTAATGTTGACAACTTTAAAAATGTTCCTATGCCCCCAATCAAATGTTCATGGTCACAATTCCTCTTTTAGATGGTTAGCTATTCATAATGATTAGGGGTGTAACGATGCATTGTAAATCTGTTAAAAATCGTAAAGATTAGAACTGGTTGAGCTGGAAAATTAATAACCTTCTGGCATTTAGTGTTTCTTCAGATGTTATTATTGAACAGGAGTGAAGCTCAGCGTAATTTCATGTTGGAAGACTTCTCAATTTATTCCTAGTTTTCCTCGCCTTATCTAATCAGTTGCCGGAACACCCACTTTCTTTTAGTCAATCAAAAGCGGCCACCGTTTTCTCCGAGACAATCACAGCTTGTCTTCCCTGTTTTAAACTGTTCTCTCTCTCTCTTCCGTCAGCTGTCATTCTAGACGAGTTCAACGTCAATTTACATTCACTGCATGTCTGTTGTCATCATCCGATTTATATCCTCGAGGACATCTAATTCTCCCTCTGCACTCGTTCCTCTCATCAGTTTTTGCCGCCAGGCGGACAAACTTTGTCAAGAACGGTAGCATCCTGGCAGCTGTATTCTTTCAGCATATTACCGACTCTGTTTCTGCAATCCCCGTGGACGCTTCCTGGTCGTCAACTGCTAATCTTCGCCACCTGCACTGCCGGCCCAGCCCCGACTCCCGGCGGCGCTGAACGCGCCTTCATCCGGTTCATCTCGGCAGAGAATCAGAGTTTCGACTCAGCCAGAACTTCCAGCCCTCAAAGTTAAGTCGTCTTTTCTGGTTGTGCTTCGCGCACTATGCTGCCGCTCCACGGTTCGCCGTTCGCTGAGCGCTGCATGAACTCTGGCTTCGGCCGCGCTACTCCGCGCCTTGCGGCTTTACTGCCAGTTTATATATTTTCCGATTGCAACAGTTCCTACTTGTTTATAGCAGGCACTTATGTCTTTTGGACGCAGTAGGCAAGCTATTTGTTCTTTTGAGTTCTGCTCATTTTTAGTGCGTTCTCAAACACTGTCTACGGTTTCATGTAGGAAGTGACATGTTCAATCTCTGTTTGGGCGCAGTCCTAATCGTCCATCGCGCCGTTTACGATTCTGCTCTACTCTATCTTACATGGCGTTTAGTGCTGTCGGTCTGTTTCTAACTGTTTATCCAGTTTGCCATAATCTTTAATTTGGCCGTATTCTCGTATCTTATCTGCTGACTAATTACCCATCGTTTGCGGAGCTTTTTTGATAGTGTTATAAGAACAAATAAACCAGCATGACTTTTCATAGCGTGTTCAATAGGGTTAACTTTGCTCGTATTTTATGTACTTTAAGTAGAAGTTATTATTGCTTCATATCATCACTGTGGTATGGAAGTACGGGTTTTTCCTTCTGTCATTGGGTATAACCGATCGTCATTTGCAGGCTATGCTAAGGCAGATGTAGGCCGACTTCCGGAAGGGTTCAAGGTAAATTTGAGCTCAACATTTTCGTAGATTAATACAGGCATGCACTACTTCATGAGAATTGCAATATCGTACCTGTCTCAATTGTCAGTTCATTAGGATAACTTTAAGTAATTTTCACAGTCGCACCCTGGCGAGCGAGGTTTGCTCCAGGCTGGGTGCGCAAAAAAAAAAAAAAAAAAAAGCGTCAACAACATCCTAGCACACACGCAACAGCAAATGTCAACATGGCTACCGGTGAGAGTGGGAAGTTTGTTCCCAAGAAGGACTAAAATCTTCTCCAGTTTGGAACTGGTCTGCTCCGCGTCTGTCGCAGCAAACCCTGCGCTGCAACATTTGCCTTAAGCCCATCGCAGGCAAAGGCAGCATATTTCGATGCCTGACTTTACTATCGACAACCGGTAACGTTAGCCTCCTTTTAGCTAGCAGCGTGATTTAAACATGTTAACATGCTGACAGGTGACGTTAAACAGTGTAAAGTGTGACTGTCTATCAACAGTCTGCTCTGCAGCGCAGCAGCTACCGACGTCGGAGAAACTCAGACGTTGCATTCACTGAAACCGGTAACCTGCAGCCTCGCTGTGCATTCAAGTTATTGTAAAATATTCTTCTTGCAGCAAGGACCCTTCTTGCTGCGCTTTTAACAGCATATCATTCTTTCGACGCCCCCAGCTCGATCATGTCTCGAATGACGTCATCGCAGCACGGTCAACTAGCTTTCATCATTCTGCACATTCACAGAACGTTTGTCTGTCCTCCTTCACAGCATGGTTATTCAGACCTCTTCTCTGAGCAAGCTCAACATAACTAATTATCTTGTACCTAAAATAGAAGTCACGCTTTCCCGCTTTTGACTCTTAATTTCCTTAATATTTTCTTTCTCTTCGCTGTCTATTTTACTCGTTTGTTCCATGTGTTACTTGTGTTCTCTGCGTTATATTTACGCCAAGTATATTGTTTAGCCGTAGAGTATGTTTCTAATTGTTGTTCTTAAATAGTTTACCCGGTTAGATAAAGGTTTACTAACTTTAATCATTTCAATTCACGTCACTGCTAATGTCAATACTAGTCTTCTGCATTTTTTCTCATTATAGGACGTCTCTATGTAATGCTTTGAAACCATTATTGAGTTTGTTCTTATTCTAACCAGCATCGACATTTGCTCATGATCTCTGCTTAATGACAAGCACGGCAAACAAGCATCCCACCATGCACAACAGCAAAAGCTATCATAATACAGCAAGTATGCAATCGTATTTTCAGATTTCTAAGCCGCAATTCGGCAACATGCAAATAACTGGTGGTGGTGTCTGTCCGATTTCTGATAGGCTACATGATTTCGGCTCTCTTTGGTCGTTCTGCACTCATGATGTTCTCTCCCCTGTATTCACTTTCGTTTTTTGTTTTTCTTCATTTTCGGCCTGTACGTTTACGAGGGTTAAGTTTAGCCTGCCCCGGACACTCAGCCTGGGTTTGGAGTAGGAAACACGGACATGCGGCCGTGGACAAAAAATGGTTAGAAAATCCCGACCACATGGCAGGTATGCTGGCTTTTAGCAGGACATGCAGCAAGATGGGCTACATGTCCGGGTTAGGTGTGCATGTGCATCTTCCTGTTGTATGCGTGTATGTTCGCGTGTATATGTATGTATATGTATATACATTTATGCATATGCATAGGTTTACATGCGTATGTGCGTGTATATGTTTGTGTGTATGTTCGCGTATTTGTGTATATATGTGCATGTGTGCTTGTGTTTTACATGCGCATGTATATGCATATATGTGTTATGTGCCGTGTGTGTGTGTGTGTGTGTGTGTGTGTGTGTGTGTGTGTATGTATATGTGTGTGTACAGGGCATGAAGTTAACTTTTTTGACCACCCGCCATTGTGGCAGGTGGATTTAAAAATCCACCTGCCACAATGACTTTTTACCAGCCAGATTTTTTTTTTGCCTCATAAAGGTGAAAAACAGGAATTACTGTGTCTCTCTGATCCTATCCTGTCCTATTCATCGTAGCCTGTGTATTAAGGCAAAACATAATAATTTATTGAACTAATCAAATTTGAACATACAGCTAAGCCTATGTGTGTGGCTTGTTGATCTTTACATCGTTAGTTAATTTTCTATCCTGGTCTGGGACTGGGACACACATTCATACGGTTTGAGTAGCTACTTATTGGACTTTAAGTTATTGCACTTACAATAATGGGCGTAGCTGTCCTCAATTTAGGTTATTATGTACGTCTCATCTCCGTTTTTTCCTGCATTCACCGTGTGATTGTGTCCGTGTGTCCGTGTGTCCATGTGTGTGTGTGTGTGTGTGTGTGCGCGCGTCGCGGGGGAAATCGAGCAACAGCCCAGGATATGATTGAAACGGCAGCAGCTTTCAGATTGAAACATCGCAACAGCGTACGTTAAAATTTGTACCGGTTGGCAGGACAGTCTGACATGTTCTGCACGGTCTGTCGCTGTACGTTTTGTTGGTAAATGTGAAATGTTCGAGTCACACACGTCTTGCCTTCGTTATCAGAAACAAGGAAATGAATTTGACCCGTTCTCACTACCGCTTGGTCAGTGGCTGCACGTGGGACTGCTGGGATTGTCGCGAGTAATGCAAATGCGATAGGGGGCCCCGGCTGTCAATCAATGTCTTCCAGTGATGCAGGCCTCTGATTGGTCTGGGCCCGTAAGCAACCGCGTACCCTGTTTACCAATAGTTGCGCGTCTGAATCACTCAATTCTCATTGGCTACCTGCCAATGTGGCAGGTAGATTGACAGTGTTACCCGCCAATTGCAAAATTCACCCGCATTTGGCGGGTGGGCGGGTGTTAATTTCATGCCCTGTGTGTGTATATATGTATGTATATATATATGTGTATATGTATATATATATGTGTGTATATATATATATATATATATAAAACGTTTTTAGTGTAAATAGATAGAGATATATGGATATACGTCTTGCTAGTTAGATAACAGGTTAGATTATATATAGATGTGTCTTGCATGCTGTACTAGTTGGTATATAGTCATAGATATGTATACTTTCATCGTTTGATTATGGTTAGTTTATATCTATATATCTGTATCTATAAATATAGGGTTAAGGAATGAATGGATCACCAAATTAGTAAATTCATAAGCAGCATTTTCCAACAGGCCAGCGTGAATCACGCTTAAAAATAAATAAAAAATAAATAAATAAAAAAAGATATCTATCTATCTATAAAAAAAAAAATATATATATATATATATCAATATAATATATATATCTATAAAAACAAAATATATATATATCAATATAATATATATATTTCCATAAATAAATAAATTAATTAAAAAAATATATATAAAAAAATAGATACATAAATAAATTTAATATTTATGTATACAAATATATATATATATATATATATATATATATATATATATATATATATATAAATAATCTAAATGATTAAATGCGTGAATCATGCAACCAATCTCAGTGTGAATATCTCAAATAAGCGCAAATCACGCATACAATCTCAGTGTGAATATCTCAAATAAGCGTGAATCACGCAAGTGTATATCACTCAAACAAGCGTGAGCACGCAAACAAGTGTGAAGCACGCTACCTACATGTGTGAATATCTCAAACAAGCGTGAAGCACGCTACCTACATGTGTGAATATCTCAAACAAGCGTGAATCACATATACAATCTCAGTGTGAATATCTCAAATAAGCGTGAAGCACACTAACTACAAGTGCGTATCTCACAACAAGCGTGAAGCACGCTACCTACAAGTGTGGATATCTCAAAGTGTGAATCACACAAACAAGCGAAAATCTCGCTAAAACAAGGCCTGTCGTGGCACATGCCACTTTTCGCTGAGCGGGGTTCATGTTTCCACGGCTTTCCCCTTCATTTCTCTGTCTAGTCCGCATCTTAGTACATTCGTGTATATGATAGGGGCTTTTCTCTCTCTTTTTGCTGTCTGTCTTCCCCCTTTCTCGCTGAGTCTCCTGCCTCGTTCTTTTTGGGGGTTGATGGAGCATAATCACTTCAGTTCCTGCACATCAAGTAAGTTCGTTTTTTCACCAGTTCAATTCACGTTTTTGGGGGAGGTCTTCGGCTCCGACCCCTTCTAATATATTATTGTATTAATATATTTGTGATGGAGTCTAATCTCCAAACATCATTCATGTCAAGTTGTATTTGTGAATAAATTTTGCGTTTTTGCAACAAAGTCTCTACTGATTGAAATGTAATGGTCATATAATTCATAGTAAAAAAACAAAGGTTTTAAGAGTGTTGTAGGCAATATAGTATATTCACTGGTTGCAGACTTAGATCCTTTTGTAAAGGTCTAACGTAAATAACTGAATTTCCAATCCCTGCTTCTGCACTTCTAAGGTACATTGGGGAGTACCCATTTTTTGGGCAGGGTACCACCTCGAGGCCCTTGCTTCTGGTGGGCCCCACCGTTTGTAGCAGTTCATATCCACCACCATCCTTCATTTTGGGATAGCAGTGGACCAACTGTGCAGTGAAATCCAAGTTTATCTTAACAATAAGAGGTACAAAAAGTTATTGGTTGATAAATGCAGTATAGGAAATAAAAATATATCAGTGTGTGTGTGTGTGGCGGGGGAGTTTTGCCTGCCCCCACTAATGTCTAATCAATCGGGGCATATACAAAACTATGGGGACACTTAAAAAAAAAAGAAATAAAATGAAGGTACATAAAGTTGCTGATTTTTTATGTTAAAATGAGCCCAGACTGAATGCATACAGTAAACACCAACAAGAGTAAACAAAAAACACTTATTATAAGCAGAGCATTTTTGCAATACTATTATCAGTGCATGTATATGCAAATGTGTGTTAGAGAGGAATTAAATTAAAATTAAAAGACGGCTATTGGCAACATACACTAGAGCTTTAACAATTCCAAATTTAGTGTACAATTAATTGTCTCCAAAATAAATGTAATCAACAATATAAGAGTCCAATTTGAAAATATTTATGTATTACTTTTTCAAACAAAGTTTTGAATGAATCCCATGATACATCTTTTGTGTATATTCCTTTTGTGACAGATAATATAACACAAGTACACAGCCTATAAACTAATACCATGCCTCTTCATTATCATGAAACCTTGTATGTTTTGCCTAAATAAGCATCAAATTGACAATTACCATCAATAGTTATAAACCTTAGGCCCTTAGCTAATGTTAGCAATTATTGCTATTACATGTTATACAATGAAACGGTGATTATGCACACACAAAACAACTTAAAAAATGCTAGAAGACACAAAACCAAACTAAATTAATTGTAATGCTTAAAAGTGTACCCGGAAATACTATTTTGCACTCACCCAAACCAGCAGCTGTCAGTTCCTGTTTAGGATGAGGGCATTTCACAATCTTTTCTGCTGCTCATACAAAAAAACTTGTGTGTGTATGTGCATGTGGCTGATGGTTTGATTGACCATGGAGCTGGCCTCTTCTTGGCTGCAGGTCGGCCCTCTCTGTACGGTGCGAAAACTCTAGACACTTCATCTAGGTTATGATGAACAACGATACAGAGTTAATGTATATAATTAATGTAACATTGCCAAAATTAGGAACATCCTGTCTCAGAACGATGCTGAAAATCTAGTCCATGCATTTGTTACTTCCAGACTGGACTATTGTAATTCCTTATTATCAGGATGCTCAAATAAGTCCCTTAAGACTCTCCAGCTGATCCAGAACGCTGCAGCGCGTGTTCTGACAAGAACTAAGAAAAAAGATCATATTTCTCCTGTATTAGCTTCTCTGCATTGGCTTCCTGTGAAATTCAGTATTTAATTTAAATTCCTCCTCCTGACCTACAAAGCTCTAAATGGTCAAGCACCATCATATCTAGAAGAGCTCATAGTACCTTACTGTCCCACTAGAGCATTGCGCTCCCAGAATGCTGAGTTACTTGTGGTTCCTAGAGTCTCTAAAAGTAGAATGGGAGCCAGAGCCTTTAGCTATCAATTCAATTCAATTCAATTCAATTTTATTTATAGTATCAAATCATAACAGGAGTTATCTCAAGACACTTTACAGATAGAGTAGGTCTAGACCACACAAAAAAAAAAAAAAATCCCCCAAGAGCAAGCACTAGTCAGGCTCCTCTCCTGTGGAACCAGCTCCCAGTCTGGGTCCGGGAGGCAGATACTGTCACCACATTCAAGAGTAAACTTAAGACTCTCCTCTTTGATAAAGCTTATAGTTAGGGAGTGAGGAGTTGCAGCATCTGCCTAGCCCGGCCCACCTGCTTCTCTGTCCCAGAAATGCTTGTTACTAACCTAGCCCTGGGAGCTTGCTCCCCGGAGTCTTTATGTTTCTTTTCACCCAGGATGAAATCCTGGGATTAGGATGGCACCAAAATCATGGTTCCAGCTGTTGCCGTGGTTCTGCTGAAATTCCCTGCTATGCCGTGCTGCTCCCTGCGCTACTACAAACACTATTTCTAGTAGGGATGGGCATGATTAATCGACGATCGACAATTGATCATTAAGAATTTTGTCGATCACGTTAATTTGTCATCGATTAAACTAATGCAGGTTGCGTTGTGTAGTGTGATTGCAGCAATGAAATGATTTCCAGTGTATCAGCAGAAATTAAACATTTTACCACCCGGGGGCGCCATAGGCTGCTCAGTTAGCTGCGAGTTACGTTTTGATTCAAAGTAAACATGAAGAGGTCACGGCGAAGTGTGGCGTGGGACATTTTGATTTAAAAAACGACTTAGTTCACTGCAAACACTGCGACGCCGTGTATAAGTACAGCACGGCCACAACTCAAATGATGTACCACTGAAACAAAGTGCATCCGACCCTGGTTAATGTCGGTGGCGGTGCGTCCTGCTCTCGGTCTCAATCTAGCATCAACTCGGCGTTAGCACGGAGGAGCTGCGATGCACAACGAGCAGAGAAAATTACCGGAGGGATCTGAAGTTCATTGAGATGGATATTGGAAGCAGCAAGTCACATTCCGTCACGACGTACCATCACCAGACTGGTAGAAACTCACTACGAACAACGGAATAAGGTTCCCCGGCCCGGGCTGACCATGTTAGCGCGGAGGTACCTGTGCATCCCGGCGGGTGTTGTCGGCGGCTGGACTCGCGATCACCAGGTAGCGGTCACGTCTGACCCATGGATGTATTAAGGGAACCTGAGATCCCAGATCATGTCAACCTGCTTATTTTTCTCAACAAAAACCAGTAGACTGGTGCAGAAGTTCTATGTGAGTAACTGGTTATTTTGTATTAGGCTTTGTCCGTGCCTTGGATAGTTTTGAGTTACATTTTGACAAAACCTGTCAGATCTAAGTAGTATTATGTTTTTGGTTAAGTTATGGTTAAGTTATTATTGAACATGATTATTTTTATTATTTTGGAACAAAGGAGGGTCTCTGTTTAACAACGCCGGCTCGCAGCAACGGTTCCGCTGCTAAATTAAACACCGCAGCGCATATATCTTTAAGTTTAGCCAAACCTCCAGTTTAACTGTCACATGTTGTTCTTCTAGTAATTAAGATCTCATCGAGGTAAAAACATGCTGTATTTTTGTATTTTCATTGCGTTTTTAATTTATAAAAAGTTAAATAAATAATGAATTTTAATATAAAAATATTAATGATTAATCGATAATTGATCATTAATTCTCCCGACGATCGACGAAGAAAATTTAATCGAATGCCCATCCCTAATTTCTAGTCACTGTTTCATTATCTATACTGTGATACACCCCAACCCAGCTAGCAAAAATTGTGCGGTCCAAAAGCGGCCCGATTAAGGCTAAAACACTCGGCCGATCCTCGGCATGAATCTAGGTCCGATTGCTCTACGAGCGCTCGGTTTTAATGCGGCCCGATTGCGGAACCCCGAGAGAGATGCCGTAATTCCCCCTCCAATCCAGTTCCTTGTTTGGGCTTATTTAAACTTTATTGATATCCATTTATGTTCTTTATACAAGATAAATAAAAAAATTAAATCAAGACAATTTTCATGTTTAATGCATTTTTTTAATTGAACCACACTTCATTCTGACTTGACATTTTACACACAATGAAAAATATAGCCTTTTTTTAACCATATTGTTTTAAAAATCCCAATTTATTTCTCACAGACAACTCATTATGTATGCATATTTTTAAATGGGCTACAATTAATATGGTGTTCACCTCCAGTTGTCAGGTAGGTGGGAAGACATGAAACATGAAATGGCATCATTTAAACCTTGTTTTCTTTTCCCATAGACTGTGAGCTTGTTGTCCTTCCAGGTAAAAATTGACATTTTTTGAAACATTTGTCACTTTTGACGTTTAAAAAAAAAATAATAAAAAAAAGGTCAATAATCATAATTTAAAATGTCATAAAACCTATTTATTAAAAAAAAAAAAATACAGAAATTGTGAATTATTTTGCCTGACAGTTAAGATCAGAGGATGTTGAGTGGATCAGTTTATTTCAAATGCTATAAAATTGAAACAAAAACAAACCCACAATTTAATGAAAGTAATCATTAATTTTACCTGCTAAGAATGTTACATGACTTCCATACAACATACAGTACAGGCCAAAAGTTTGTACACACCTTCTCATTCAATGCGTTTCCTTTTTATTTTCAGGACTATTTACATTGTAGATTCTCACTGAAGGCATCAAAACTATGAATGAACACATATGGAATTATGTACTTAACAAAAAAGTGTGAAATAACTGAAAACATGTCTTATATTTTAGATTCCTCAAAGTAGCCACCCTTTGCTTTTTTATTAATAAGAGAAAAAATTCCACTAATTAACCCTGACAAAGCACACCTGTGAAGTGAAAACCATTTCAGGTGACTACCTCATGAAGCTCATTGAGAAAACACCAAGGGTTTGCAGAGTTATCAAAAAAGTACATAATTCCATATGTGTTCATTCATAGTTTTGATGCCTTCAGTGAGAATCTACAATGTAAATAGTCATGAAAATAAAGAAACACATTGAATGAGGTGTGTCCAAACCTTTGGCCTGTACTGTACATCCGATCCTCCGAAGTAGTTTTGTTGTTGTTATTACTGATGGTGGACGGCTAACTAACACCAGGCTGGAAGGGATTCAACGTAGTGATTTAAAAGTGAATAAAGTGCAAAAAGAACAGACGGTAGAACAAGCTGCTACGCTCGGAAAAAGAAGCACAGCCGTGTACCTAAAAGGGTCGCAAGACAAGAATCCTTTTGAGAGACAATCGTGTCTCCTTCTCCTTTCCTTGAGTCCTCACATCAGCCCCCAGGTCCAGTCCTGACCTCTGGAGGGAACATGTCAACAAGTGGACCTGTAAGGACAGAAATGTCCTTGTCTCCCACCTCCGGTCTTGAGCGGGTTGGTGCGTGTTTGTTTTGTTTTTCCCAGATTGCGGTATTTAAACGATCGACTTTTCCCCCTGGCGGCGCCGCGAGGGGTTGAAGGTCATTTAGGTTTAACCCTCTGGTTGTCCTCGGGTCACATTTGACGCATTTTTTAAAAGTTTCTTTATCAGAAATTTTGGTTTCTTTCAACTGTGTGTGTTTGTGTGTCTCTGTGTGTGTGTTTGTGTGTCCATGTGTGTGTGTCTGTGTGTGTGTGTGTCCGTATTCATGTTATTTTGGGGCAATTTGGTTCAAAGAAACCCATAATTCTGATATAAAAATGGGTCAAATTTGACCCGAGGACAACACAAGGGTTAATTTTTTCTCACGCATCCAACTTAAGAGAAATGCCACAGATTTTCCTTTCTCTCACAGTATATGATTGTACAGTAACATGAAACAATATTTGCCCTGCTCGTTCCCATGAGAAACTTGATCATTGTAACTTGCAGTTTCAGGTGATGGAAAATATACAACAAGTATTTTTAGAGTGCAACAAATGTCTATATAACAATGAGATCCAGTTAATTCAAAACGGACCAGCTGTGTCCTGCCTTTCTGTGTGGAGCTGTAGTTCCCGACCATGGTCCAAATACATACACAGGCGTTTCTGAGTTTTGTCTACACTGTCTGCCTGTTCACCCTCTGGCTTCGGCCACCATCCCCATCAGAGGCTAGCTGCAGCCACCTGGTGATGAGGAGCTCTATTTCCTTTTCCGCAGAATCTTTGGTCAGGGCATTCCAGCGGACTGCATCTGCGAAAAACACAAGACAGAAGAGGGCAGCATGACCATGTGATGTTACTCAGTAACCACCAACACTTAATTTGGATATCACCACATTGCAGTTATCCAGCAATAACACTCACCCAGAACCACACTTTTCAAAATGAGTCCTTTGAATGCAGGCTTTCGGTTGGCCCCACTCCAATTAATGAGTCTAGCCAGCGAGGTGTTCATTGCTCTTTTCAGGACCCGCCCCACGGTGTCTTTAAGGGTCATGCCTCCGACCATTCCAAGGAGAACAGTCTGAAACAAAAGACATGTACCTCATTAGTTATTTAAGGAATATAGCATGAGTGTGTGGGGACTGACTTTTAGGAATGATCTGATTAATGCATCATTTAACTCACCAAATTCTTCTTCTCTTCTGGATTCTTAATGTCTCCTCTATGTGTTGTAGCGCCTCAATAGTTGAAAGTGGGAGCCCAAAATGTGTTGGGTCTGGCGAGGCGTCTGGAACTGCTTGACTGCTGGAGATTTTTTCGAGCTGCACCAGGATGAGCAACTGCTGTTCTCTGATAGAATCAAGTTGGATGAGGATCTCCTTGGCAATTGCTGTAAGACAAAAGAAAAAAGTAGGCATAGCAGATTAGTAGCAAAACACTGAATGTCAGTAGCCTAGAAATCTACACGCACCCTAGCGGCAGCTAATGTAATTTGCAGCCAGGGTCAGTCTAGCAACTCTCCGTTGGCTTGTGAGCTGGAAAAAAAAAATTTGTGGTCAGACCAATCACATCGTGTATAGAGTCGGTGGGCGAGCTTAACATAATGACGGCAGTTGCGACGGTTCCGCGTGATTTCCATGCTACTTCCCTGCTGCTGCTGGCAAACAGCGGTCTTTCGAAACGGCTTTGGCCGCAACTTTGGAGGACTTGGAAGCGCTGGAGTCATTCTTAAAAAAAAGGAAGATGTGTTCGGAGTTTTGCCGACCAGATACGGCAAAAGCTTAATCTATCAACTAGCATTGCTCTGGTTGGTTGTAGTGCTATCCTATTGCATGCAGAGGGAATATGAAAGACAGTTTATCCCGCTCCTCGGATTGAGCCCTGCCAATGGTGAGTTCCCAGATCCAACATCTGATGTGGGACTGGCTTGTCAGGCTAGTATGTCAGAGTAAACCGAGAGAGATCACTTTGTAGAATTCCTACCTGTAGGCACAGCCTCACGAGAAGACCTGTTTTGTGTGTCACGTCCTTGTGGGGTGTTCTAAAAGAAAAAGGAAAAGATGTTTTAATCTCATCACACCTATACCAAAGTGAATTCCCCCCCCCCCCCCCATGAGCTATAGAATTGCTTTCTTGCCCTTCTTACTTGATATCCAGTTTGGCCTGATGACTGCCAGCTGCTGCATGGGTTGGGGTGTTAGTAGGAGGTGTAGCCCATTGACTTTGACTAGCTATCGGGCTGTTTGTAGTGGAGACTGGTGACCACGATGGTGGACTAGCCGCTGTGATGTTCGCTGAAGGGGGAGAAGCCCGGAGACCTGCTGCCGAGCTGTTTGCATCAGAAGGGGGATCATAAACTGTGGTCTCTGAAATATGGCCTGGGGACCAAAAACCTTGACCAGCTGGCTGACTCCCTTCACCTAGAGCTGTCACAAAGGTGCAATTGGCCATTATGTTAGATTCACCCAGATGCTTAATAAAAGATTAATGGAAACTACTGTAACAACTAACAGGCCTACCATCAAGAGATGGGATGCAGGGGGCTGGTGCAAGTAGAGTGTAAGATTTGTCTGTATATATATACATATATATATATATATCTGACTGTATATCAACAGTCTGCTCTGCAGCGCAGCAGCTGCCGACGTCGGAAAAACACAGACGGTGCGTTCACTGACACTGGTAACATACAGCCTTGCGGTGCATTCGTAGTTATTGTAAAATAGGCCTACCCTTTTCCCATCTGGTTGTTTTTGTCGTCCAACAGCAATTTAGGCCTACTGGTGAAATAAGTTACTGTTTATTATAAGTTATAGTTATTACATTACTATTAAATCATTTAATTTTGACCATATGGCCTTAGTAATAAACCATGTGTTAATCTTAAATGTCACCGACTGTTTAGTAGGCCTATCTTTCTTGTTTCTTCTTCTTTTTTAAAAACTTTCTTAAAAAGTATCGGTTCAGGCACCGTTTTAAAAGTAACGATTTAGCACCAGTATCAGAAAAAAACCCAAACAATACCCAACCCTACATATATCTCAGCAGAAAGTTAAAAAATGTTGCGTTTTCTTCAAACAACAGCTGCCATTTTCAACTGTTGCCATGGGAACGTTATGAAGTGACGTAATTTCACCTACTGAGAACACGGTGTTGGGGGAATCACTTTTTTTCTCTTTTTCATCAAACCGCAGTTTTTGCAAGTTCCCGCAAGTTCCCGCAATTTCATCGCATAAAATGGCATAAATATCCCGCATATTCCATCGCATTTTTTAAGAAAACGTGCCGCATAATCAAGGATTTTTGCCCGCAACAATCACAAAAAAACTCCGCGTTTTTCTGGATGGACTGATTAGTTACACGGTAAATAGCAAATAGTAAAACACTTATGTTGCAGTAACCACTGCCGGATCTCGACCGGAACTCACCGGTAGCCTACCTAGGCACTTATGATTTTTGACCACATGAGTTCCATTGCTTGTTATTGAGAACCGTCACACTAAACATCTGCGTCCGCGTATCTCAAATAGCAGAATAACGCTGAGAAAACAGCGCTGAAATAGTCCTTGTTTAACATGGCTACCTCTATTGGATAAATCTATTATTGTAACACTAATCGCTGGGGTAACGTAAAGCGTCAATTATACTGGCCGCAGCCAAGCTGGCGCATCCAAATGTGACGTCACGGGACTGCCGTGAGTACTAGGTGTTGCAGTCTTCTCCTGAACAGCGGTGGCGCTAAGGAGCAAAGGCTACCGATGTTTTTCTTTCTAAGGACTAGAAGAAGAAGAAGAAGAAGAAGAAAAAGATAAACAATGGCAGAACAGGCAGCAGCAGTACCGTCAATGCTTCGATTTGATTCAATGACCTACTTGATGGGATCAAGCCTTTCATTCACCATAAAAGAACTCATCTTAACCCAGTAAGTTTACCAGAGAGACTTGCAGTCAATCGGCGAGTCCTGGCATCCGGTTTCTCAGGAGCTCGTTCATGCTTCCTGTTTCCAGTTTGTCGCGCGCCACTGAAAAAAATAGACTGGTGCGCGCCCTCTACTCGCGCGCTGAAAATCGGACCCGCCGGCCGGAAATTACGTTTTGATGTCACGAATGCGCGCGTCACCTCCAATGCGTCAAGCATAAAAAAGCCATTAGGCCACTGAGCCCACCGGCCAACACAGGAGGACTCCTGTGAGCCAATGCGCAGCCAATGGCCGGAGCTTGATCTGTCTGCCTTGGCAGTCACAAGACTAGCAAGCTGCAGCATAATATGGCAAGTGCAGTCGAGACGCTGGTTGAGTTTGTGGCAGAAAAATATTTGCAGGACTTGAAGAGCCATGCGATGGTCATGCAACTGCTCGAGTACCGTGGCACCTTTTTGGTCCAATTCCGCCACTGGCAGTAACGTTAGCTACCCGAACTGTTTTAGCACACGCACATCATTTATATTTACGATATATTTAACGTTACTTTAATATTCCACGTGTAACATTAACGCAACACTCATGGACTATTAAAACTACAGTGATTGACTCAATGAAGCAGAGTTTTACAACAGAAGTAATGTTAATGTAACGTTAACATATGGGCTTAGCCAATGTTCTCTAAATTAGCTAGCTAAACGTAACATTAGCAACTTGATATTAGCCTAAACTGAGCGGAAAAAATGGATAATTGAATAAAATACCCTGACACCACAACCCTCTACGCTTTTTTATATTTCGCTTACCATTACCTTGACTTTGCCATGAAAAATGCACATTGTACGCAATATTCTCCTACCTTGAACAGCTTGTCGGGCCACTGTAAATGCTTTAGAATGACTTGGAGTGGGAATTGAAGTTGCATTGAGGGGAGTGGTGGTGGTGGTCGACGTCGACGACGAGTTTGCTGTATCCAGAACTTCCAGCACCTGCCTTAATAATAACGCTAGCTCTGGTTTTGCCATAGCTAGACTTTACTCATATAGCCATCACTCTGCCAAACTCAGTGTGATGCCCAGCAGTCAGCTCCCCCTGCTGTTCATAAAGTGCCTCTGCACCCCTGTCGTTTCAGATAGTCCCACCCATAGATATAGAACAATAGATATGACATGTAATTCTGACTTGCCATTCCAGGATGGAACCACTTGGCAGCCATCTTACTGGGGTTAAGTTTTAGAATTGCTTCCATTGGAACCAATGGGGAAAGAGGCTCATGTTGTCTTCAAAATCCTTATATTTTTCTACCAATACATCAATAGTGGTTTTAATTCTAAGTAATGACCATAAGACATCTGTGCCTTTCTAGGACAAAACAAAAAATAGAGATTTGGGTGGACTTTTGATTGATATAGCTCCAAGAGAACAAGTAATTGAAGATAATCTCATAATTTTGCATTTATATTGCAGGTAAAAAAAATATTTTTTTCAATTTTGCCTGAACTTAATATGTAAAAACTGTCTTTGTTATTCTGAATGGCTAATATACATTAAACAATATTTTTTTTAATGTAGAAATCCTAAATAGATTAAGTATTATGGCCTATAGAGGTAGTTACGATAAGACACATGAGAGAAACATCCAATTGTAATTTATTAATACATTTATTTATATCATAAATTGTGCGAGATATATTTTTAACTAATATTTAAAGACTGGATTCTGTTGAATTCATGGATTGTATTTCAAAGTCTAGACCGATTTTATCTGAACTATAAGACCACATTTCCCATCAACCCCGCTACTTCCTGTTTTGGCTTTTTTTCTTACTGTCAACCGCCATGGAGTTTGTTTTGGCGATGAGCAGAGTAGTTGAAGAGCCTTGCTAGCTTCAATGAGTTTTTGTTGATAAAGGCTATAATGACTTCAACCAGAACTGCTGATGGACTTGTCGCAATTGTCTTTAATTTTTCATTGCGCTAACATTACGAAAATTACATTTACGATAGTAATGCGGAGACTTTGCTGCTGAAATAAGAATCCTTTCTGGATTGACGTTACTTTACCTCTTTACCTCAAGACATGGATTATTAAGTTTTAATTTGCTTCACTGAAAGGAGAATCGTGTAAAGGCATGAGGTAAGCTGACAACAATAGATGTTAATATATGATGACTGACAACAGGATTCAACATGGCTAATGTTTGGGGAGCTAAGGTTAGGTGGTGAAAATGTAACGTTAAGTATGGCTGGTCGGTCGTTTAGGGCTCCGTGTAGCAGCTGGATGTGCTACCAGGGGCGCCACCAGGAATTTTGGGCCCCATGACAAAAAATCAAATTTGATCCCTCTGTGCTGCTGTTGTCAACACATCTCTAGGACCTAACTGTCCCATCAAAAGCTTTACATAACTCTAAATAAAGGCTTGCAACTGTCTTGCTTCTTGTAGTTCAGTACTAGTACTAGCACAATATTTACTGCTGGTGATTTGTACATGCATGCAAGTCTAGTATGCAGTTCACTATTTGATGCAAGATTAAAAGCAACCATAAAACAAATGTGCTGAAAGCCATTTTTTACAGTCTCATTGTATTTGTATTGTAAAATTTGACAAAATGGAAAATTCCTTTAACAAAATTATTATTATTATTATTATTATTATTAATGAAAGATTAAAAAAAAAAAAAAAAACTTAAATATATATCATATATACAACCCCAAATCACCAAAATTAAACGTTTTCAACATCATGTTAAAGTTTAAACGATTTGTCATATAGTAACTCAAAATGCAAAAAAAGTCTATAGTGCAGTTCTACTGAGAACGCACTATATGGTTTATGGCTAAAACGTATCAAACATCATGGCTGAACCTAAAATTCAAAATTCAAATGCCTCTCTCCTTCACATGCACAAACCCTGCCTTATGTTATCTTTGGGTGTGTGTGTGTGTTTGTGTGTGTGTGTGAAAGCCCCTACCTTGGCTGCTTCTCTGAGCTTCTGTAAGGAAAGAAACAAACACACTCCTCCTTTTTGCATTGTAAAACACACATTCAACGCCTTTAAAGAAGATGTTGCCTCACAGTTTAGAAAACTGTAAGTGTTCAAAGAAATTCTGTTAGCCAATTAAATGGTTTTAGCAACTAATCATGTAATTGATTAGTAGGTCTAATTGATAGACAACCCTAAAACAATAATACAGTAATAAACATGTTTTATGTAACAAATTCCAATTTGTCTTACCCCAAAAAGTATGTAAGATTACAATAGTATCTAAATGTTTGTTTTGTTTTGTTGACAAAGAGACTCAAAATGTTCTTCCTATCTAACTAAAATGATTCACTGGCCTGAAAACTGTATGTATAATGCGTGTTGTTGTCTGTTATCTGTGTGTGTTTCTCTGGGAGTGTCTGTCTGCCAGCTGTCCTTCTTCAAGGACAGAGGAGACCCGTGTTATCGGAGTGCATGAGGACACACTATGTGTGGCTAATTAATTGTAATAATTTGGAAGAAAGTGCAAAGTAACCCTAACAGAGGCATGTGAAAGTATTTCAGGTTGTCATGCAAAAATAGAAAAACAGATCAGAATTGACATTCCGTGTCCACTGGAGCACTGAGGAAAAAGGAAAGTTAGACAATGCACCAACAAGAAAACATTGATTTAACATCCCTTTTATTCCCCTGAAGAATAGTGTACGAATTAAGTCCGTAACACTAAATGATTTTATAAGAACTCAAAATTCCTACTTATCTAAAAGGAGAATCAAACTTGGTTAGAAACGACTCCCAACAGCTAATGGGGAGTTAAACCGGAAAAGCGCATGAGATCACTTCCTGTCTTAGTGGTGTTGTTTTTCTGGGACTTGTAGTCCGAATCGTCGTGTGATGACTACAAGCAGAAAAAGAAACACAGTGATCAAATATACATCAACGTTTGGTGTTACTCAGAGATAGCGCGGTACCTGAGACAAAAATAGTGAAACATTAATTGAAATTTTTTTTTTTTACCTTGCAGAACGAATTGTGTGTTTGAAGCACAGGTGTCACTCAACCGGTGGGCACCTGCAGGCACAAAACACGTGCTTGTGGTGAAGATGTGTCTGAACTAATCAGTACAGTCAGTCGGTCTGTCACAGTCCAGTCAGAAAAAAAAACGTCATGATAGTGTCTCCTGATCTATAGGAGAGAAAAAAACAAACAGGATGTGAGACAATGAGTAAAGAGTCTGAAAAAAAACATTCTGTTGTTTATCAGTCAAGTCAAGACCACTCAAGCTTATCCTTTAATCAACCCAAAAAAATGTCATTTTGTTGTGACTTTGTGTGTATCTCTGTAGGCAAAAACAATTTTTACGTCTTATCATACCGGAGGTTATCAGTCTGACAGAGAGAAACGTACACTTGGAGCTTTAAGCAAAAAGTGTGTGTGTATAATATGTCCAGAATAATTAGTCAACGAATGACTGTGATCCAGACACACAATTTTAAAACCTAGTACTGAAACAAACGTCATTCCAAAAAGGAGACATTTAACTTTCTGCCTAATAAGTAGGCTTGTGCAACTAAAGCTTTGGGGGGAGTAAAATTAGTTTTTGGCTTGTTTTAGTTTCCCCCTTGGATAATCTGTAGGAAAACCTGTCAGAAAAAAACTTTCTGATTTGCAGTCTATTTTACCTAAAAGGAAATAAAATTATTAGCCCCATTTTCCCCAATAAAATTGACCAGTGTTCATTCTTTTTAACTCTAATATTTTAAATTTATAACATCAATATCCTTCAGATTTATGAGTATTACTAATGTCATGTGCACACGTCAGGCAGTTGTTACAGGATCTGAGAAAATACATAGCCTACTGTAAGTGGGGGGTAAAATCTGTCAAGAATATCTTTTTCAGAAGCGTTTTTGGAAACTATCATTGTATCACTTTGTATCCTAATAGCAAACAAAACAAAGAGCAAGAGAGAGCAGGCCTCCTGTCTCTAGAAAGAAGCAGTTTCCTTGATTGCAAAGCATTGTGTGTGCATTTTGTTTTGAGTGTGTCTGTGTTAGGCTACTCATCTGTAGTCGTCGTGCACGTGGTTCCCAGACTTTTCAGCACCTCCGCCCGTTTTCGTTTCTCTGTCCCACCTTCCTTTGGATGAGGACACATCGGTCTCCAATGTCCGTGCTGACCACAGTTGAAACAAGTGACTTTATCCACTTGTTGAATGTTGCCACGGAGTCGTCTCCCCCTGCCTCTCGCCTGCCTCCCAGGGTGTCCCCTGTCTCTGTTGACAGCAGCAGCTGTCATGGTTTCCAACAGTTTCATCTGTTTCTCCTCGCGGTGTTTTTGGGACCTTCTGTCCATGTTTCTAGATATCCGCTCGATGTCCAGCAGGAGGAGCAGGTCTATCAGGTGTGGGTCAAGATCTTTGAGTTCAGTCTGCTGCTGATGCAGTGGAGGGGCTGAGGCAGGGAGTAGATCAGGTTTCTTCTTCTCCGTCATGCACGTGGTCTGCTGCGGCTGAGCAGGCACGGCTGGTCTGTGTGTCCGCTGTTGTGGGTGAGATGGTGGCGGCGGAGGGCTTCCAAGTGGGAAACCCACGTCACTAGGACTCGGACAAAGAGAATAGGGTGCATTAGTGTGTGTATGCATGTTATCAGTGTTCAGCAGAGATAGCTCAGGTTGCAAATTCATTGGCTCCCTGATGTTGGCTTCATTTATCCATATTTGAAGGCATTTTTTGTTATCCTGTAAGAACTTTAATTTGTAATATCTTTTAATTTTTGAATTCCCCCCTACTCTGATTTCTTCTTCTTCTAAATCCTGTCTCAGATATTTTAGCTTGCCCGTGCACAGCGTTCCCTTTTCAGGAAAGTCAAAACTCTCTACCCAATATGGTACATATTTAACACTCAGAGGGCCGTACCATTAAACCATTTCCTCATATAAGGATCCTGCCCGGGCGGGTGAAGATTGGTTGGAGCCCATTTCACCGAAATGAGGGGAAGCGCTTCCTTAACCTGCATGTCGATCGTCACCGACAAGGCCGCTTTAGCTCACGGGAACAAAGCAACAGAGAATCCGCCAATAAAAGGGTTTTGGTCACAGAAAACCCAGGAAAAACCATAAGCATTCAACTTAGAATGCTTAGGATGTCACCCACGCCAGCCCTAAGGGTTCTTTGAAATACGGTCGTCTGAGTGTCGTTTATACAATCAAAATAACAGGAAAAAACCCAAAAAGGTCTTCAGTCATTGTGTCAAACAACTGTATTTGTTTCTTAAGTCAATTCAAATTATTGTAATTTTAGAAAACATAAACTTACCCTGCTGTTTGAAGTTTTTCCTTTTCCTGTATCAGTGTGGAGTGTTCCAGGAGTGCTCTGTGCTCGCCTGCTGATCCTCTCACTCTGAAAGCTTTTGTTTGTAGAGGTTTGAGGCGTTATCTCTGACCTTGGAGGGTGCAGAAATCCCGGATTGCAAGTCCTCAGCACCCGCACAGAGTCCTCCGGCACACATCCAGCACTGACCCTGCCGACAAACGCCAAAGATTGTTGTGGAATTAAACATTCAGGGTGCAGCAGGTGTAGAGTAGTTCAAAAATTAAACAATTGAGAATGAAACAAATACAAAGAAATAGTCGTAGACTGAAACCAATGTAGGTTTTTGTAATTTATTGAAGTACATATATTCTGCGCAGAATAGGAGAACTAGTTCACAGACCGCACGCAGCAATTTGTGAAGGAGTCCTCAGAGGCGCACACAAACTCACAGGCTTTTATACAGTAGAAAATATTCAATAAATAAATTGAATTCAATATTCACAGACAGAGATGGGAAAAGTACTCACTTCTCATACTTAAGTAGAAGTACAGATACTTGTGTTAAAAAATACTCTGGTAAAAGCAGAAGTACTGATTTAACTTATTTACTCAAGTAAAAGTAACAAAGTACAAGCTTGGAAATGTACTTAAAGTATAAAAGTAAAAGTAGCCTTGTGAATGACAACCATTTTTTATGCAAAGCTACCTGGACCACAAATGTTACTAGAGTGCAAGCTGAGAAACTTCAGTAGCCATGGAGACAAGGCTCTTTATGTATATATGCCATTGTCTACATTTTAAATGGATGTCTGCCAAAAGGCCTAAAACATCCCATAATGATTATTGTGACAGAGACTGGGACTCCAGGTTAATAAGATTCTGACTGAGTAGCAAGATATGAATTCAATTGTGATTCTGTAATAATTCACAGATCCAGTTCCATTTTTAATCAACATTTAAAGGAATCTACATGTAAGTTCTGCATACTTTTAGAGTAGAACTAACCAATGGTGTAGTCTATATTTTTGTAGTGAGTATACTGTGATTACTGTCCCAGAGCGACACCCCAGACAGTCGGCACTGTGACGTTTCTGAATACCAACTGTACACGGGCAACAGACGTTTAAGTATTGATGGCGTTAATTTAAAGTCCTGGAAAAACAACACTTAGAGTTGAGAAAAGATGACACACACACACACATAGACACACAGCACACACACAGGCACGCACACGCAGACACACACAGGCACGCACACACACACACACACACACACACACACACACACACACGCACACTCACACACATACGCGCGCACGGTATCATACAGTATAAGCTAGGCTACTCTCACTTAACTAGCCGGCTAACGTTGGTGGCAGCTGCAGTATCACCCGACGTGGCAGCAGCTTCAGGGACAGACTTTAGAAAACACTGAAGTAGTGTTATTTAGGTCTGTTTAGTAACGTTTCATATCTCGTTACTTATAAAACTTAGTTCAAACTCTAGGTAACTAACTAGTTGCGAGAAAGGAAAGACCGCGCAAAGAATGCAACTTGTTGTTGCTTAGTAACGTTAAGTGACCTCACGTCAGAGCCAGGGCCACGGAAGCCCCCAAGGTCCAAATGTCAGAGCTTCCCAACACAGACGGGGTGAATTTATGAATGAAAATGAGAACGTTCTGTCACAAACAATGTTGTTACGTATCATCGCGCTTTTGTAAGTATGTAAGTAACGAGCCACTTTTGTAAAACGTAAGGAGTAGAACGTACCGGTATTTATGTTAAAAATGTAAGGAGTAAAAGTAAAAAGTCAGCACAAAAATAAATAGTAAAGTAAAGTAAAAATACCTGAAAAATCTACTTAAGTACAGTAACGAAGTATTTGTACTTCGCTACTTCCCATCTCTGTTCACAGATAAGGCATAGAATAATGACATCAACACATGCATAATGACATCTGTTTCTTCACAAAGTCTCCAAACTATCTTGGCCTTTGACGTACAATGCGAATCATAAAGACAAGCTGAGGTGCCTAAAAGTCTGTCAGATAGTTTAACAGTTTAATCTGTAGACTTTGTGACTCCTGTTGTATTTCAGTAGAACAATATAAGCTTTCTCACAGACAAATGTAGAAAACTCTCCTTGTGGAATAAATAAGAGTACACACAGAACGTCTGGAACTGCTTGACTGCTGGAGATTTTTTGGAGCTGCACCAGGATGAGCAACTGCTGTTCTCTGATAGAATCAAGTTGGATGAGGATCTCCTTGGCAATTGCTGTAAGACAAAAGAAAAAGCAGGCATAGCAGATTAGTAGCAAAACATTGTACGTAGATACTGAATATGGAGTCATTCTTAAAAAAAGGAAGAAGTGCTCGGAGTTTTGCCGACCAGATTTATCCCGCCCCTTGGATTGAGCCCTGCCAATGATGAGTTCCCAGACCCAACATCTGATGTAGGACTGGCTTGTCAGGCTAGTATGTCAGAGTAAACCGAGAGAGATCACTTTGTAGAATTCCTACCTGTAGGCACAGCCTCATGAGAAGACCTGTTTTGTGTGTCACGTACTTGTGTGGGTGTTCTAAAAGAAAAGAAAAAAAAGGAAAAGATGTTTTCATCTCATCACACCTATACCAAAGTGAATTTTCCCCCCATGAGCTATAGAATAGCTTTCTTACCCTTCTTACTTGATATCCAGTTTGGTCTGATGACTGACTCCTGCCAGCTGCTGCATGGGTTGGGGTGTCAGTAGGAGGTGTATCCCATTGACTTTGACTAGCTATCGGGCTGTTTGTAGTAGAGACTGGTGACCACGGTGGTGGGCTAGCCTCTGTGATGTTCGCTGAAGGGGGAGAAGCCCAGAGACCTGCTGACGAGTGGTTTGCATCAGACGGGGGATCATCAACTGTGGTCTCTGAAATATGGCCTGGGGACCAAAAACCTTGACCAGCTGGCTGACTCCCTTCACCTAGAGCTGTCACAAAGGTGCAATTGGCCGTTATGTTAGTTTCACCCAGATGCTTAATAAAAGATTAATGGAAACCACTGTAACAACTAACAGGCCTACCATCAAGAGATGGGATGCAGGGGGCTGGTGCAAGTAGAGTATAAGATTTCTTTTCGGTTGGGGCACGAGGTGCAGCAGTCCTCCCCTGCTCCTCTTCTTCCTCCTCCTCTTCACTGCTGCTTACTATTCTTCTACAGCCTCTAACATTGATTACATTGGGATGTCAGTTTGTCATCGCAGTGAATACAAAATTATATGTAATACATTGAGACACACTGAGCTTCTCTCTCTTCTATGTTCCCATTTCTGTGCATCCATGTCCAAGAAATGCAATGTCTTACTAACCTAGCCCTGGGAGCTTGCTCCCCGGAGTCTTTGTTTCTTTTCACCCAGGATGATGTCCCAGGATTAGGATGGCACCAAAATCATGGTTCCAGCTGTGGCTGGGATTCTGCCGCAATTCCCTGCTATGCCATGCTGTCCCCTGCTACGCTCCTACAACCACAATTTCACAATTCTGTTTCATTATCTGTTCTGTGACTGTTATTGCCCCCATCCGGCTGCGTCAGCCACCGCCTACCAAGAGCCTGGGTCTGTCCCAGGTTTCTTCCTAAAAGGGAGTTTTTCCTTGTTGCATTGATGCTTGCTCTTGGGAGAATTCCTGGAATCTCGGGAATTACTATACTATAAATAAAATTGAATTGAATTTAAAAAAAAGTTGGTTTTGTCAGGAGGTTGGGGGGTGCATTGTAAGGCCCTCTAGCTGGCGGCCTAATTGATTGTGTATTGTAACTTTTGACGCAGCCATTGAAATGCTTTGAAGGAAATTATGGGCCACTCCTACCTATTCTTTCTCTTCATGTACTCTGGCCTGTTGTCCTAATCTTCAGTGTTTAGATCAGAGGTAATTGTATCCTCTAGCAGCTTTGCACAGGCAATCTCATACACGTCTCTAAACACAAATGCAGATTAGGTGTAAATGGAAGGGCTCCTTATTAGGTCACTTTTGCAGTAAGGTTTAAATTCAATAAGTGTGGAATTGTGTAATTTGAGAATGAAGCATTACTATACCATGTGAATACATCACACGGACTCTGAATCGAGTCCAGTCAGCAACGGGCATCACCCCATCTTTAGCTGCCCTATGCAGCTTTGCAAGAGATACAAAAGGGGGCCAGAAACTTTGGCCACCTTTCAGCCAATTAGAGTGGACAACTTCAACCTCCTTTGAGTTGACAAACTCCACGACATGATACATTCTATAAAGAAGAAGAAATGTAGGAAATGTAGAAATGTAGCAATTTTGTCAATTTCTTTGCTGTTCTCACTGTTTCTCGAAATATTACCCTTCTCTCCTGGGTCCATAACATTATTTTTTTCCTACAATGGCCTTAGAATGCTGTCGGAGCAGAAGCAACTTGCGTTTGCCAACATCAAGCTGACAAGAAACTCT
The DNA here is from genome assembly GCA_023631565.1 of Gymnocephalus cernua. Lineage (NCBI taxonomy): Eukaryota > Metazoa > Chordata > Actinopteri > Perciformes > Percidae > Gymnocephalus > Gymnocephalus cernua. Next base: position 33,196,399 of record CM042437.1, on the reverse strand, counting down.
GTGGCAGATAAAGTTTCTGATCAAAGATACTTACAACTGCAAGCATGGGATCTGTAGGCTTCTGTTTGTCTCAGTTCTTGCCAAAACGCAAAAGTCCGATGTTTCCTTATGTCTGACTCCTCTCTCGGTCAGTCTGCCATTTCCTCTTTCTCTTTTCCTCCGACACTGCTTTCCTAGCTTTCTGCTTCTTTTTTTGCCAGCTCAGTGTACAAGCCCAAATCAGAAAAAGTTGGGACAGTATGAAAAACACAAATAAAAAAAGGGAGTAGTGATTTCTAAATGTACTTTGACTTGTATTTCATTGCAGACAACGTGAACACAAAATATTTCATGTTTTGTCTGGTCAACTTAATTTCATTTGTAATATACATCCTTTCCTGTCATTCAGACCTGCAACACATTCCAAAACAGGTTGGGACAAGAGCAATTAAGGGCTAGTAATCAGGTAAATTGGTTAAATAATGATGTGATTTGAAACAGGTGATGTCAACAGGTGATTGTAATTATGATTTGGTACAAAAGCAGCATCCAAGAAATGTCTAGTCCTTTAGGAGCAAAGATGGGCTGAGGGTCGCCAGTTTGCCAACAAATAAGTGAGAAAAATATTGAAATGTTTAAAAGCAATGTTTTCAAAGAAAGATAGGAAGACATTTGCTTATTTCACCTTCAACAGTGCATAACAATTAAAAGATTCAAGGAATGTGGAGGATTTTCAGTGCGTAAAGAACAAGGGCGCAAGCCTAAGCTGAACAACCGTGATCTCCGATCCCTCAGGCAGCACTGCATCAAGAATCGTCATTCATCTATAAGCGATATCACCACATGGGCTCAGGACTACTTTGGCAAACCTTTGTCAAGTACCACAATACGTAGTTACAGCCACAAATGCCAGTTAAAACTGTACTGTGCCAAAAGGAAGCCGTATGTTAACAGTGTCCAGAAGCGCCGTCGACTTCTCTGGGCTCCGAGGCATCTGGGATGGACCATCACACAGTGGAAATGTGTACTGTGGTCAGATGAATTAGTATTTCAGGTATTTTTTGGGAGAAATGGACGCCGTGTGCTCCAGACCAAAGAAGAAAAGGATCGTCCAGACTGTTACCAGCAACAAGTCCAAAAGCCAGGGTCTGTCATGGTATGGGGTTGTGGCAGTGCCCTTGGCAAAGGTAACTTGCACTTCTGTGATGGCACCATTAATGCTGAAAAGTACATAGAGATTTTGGAGCACAATATGCTGCCTTCAAGAAGACATCTTTTCCAGGGACGTCCATGCATATTTCAACAAGATAATGCAAAACCACATTTTGCACACATTACAAAGTCCTGGCTGCGGAAGAAGAGGACACAGGTACTTGACTGGCCTGCCTGCAGTCCCGACCTGTCTCCAATAGAGAATGTGTGGCGCATTTTGAAGTGCAAAATGCGACAACGAAGACCCCGTACTGTTGCCCACCTTAAGACTTGTTTGCAGCAAGAATGGGACAAAATTACACCTGAAACACTTCATCACTTGGTGTCTTCAGTCCCTAAACGTCTTTTAAGTGTTGTGAAAAGGAATGGCAACATTACAAAGTGGTAAATGCTTTACTGTTCCAACATTTTTTGAAATGTGTTGCAAGAACCAAAATAGAAATTTTGTTTTTTTTGAAAAAAACACCCAATAAAAATCATGAGGAACACATTCAATTATGTGCTGTTGTATTGTCTGCAATGAAATACAAGTCAAAGTACATTTATAAATCACTACTTTCTTTTTTTATTTGTGTTTTCCATACTGTCCCAACTTTTTCTGATTTGGGGTTGTATGTGTGCAGTGTCGTGAATCAATTCATTACATGGCGAGACCTGATATCATGCAATACCTCCTGACGCTGAGTCCGGCGGCTCACCAGCCAAAAGTTGCAAGGGGGGTTTTTCCGCTCACAGGCGCTAGGGGGGAGCGAATCGGGCACCATTCAACCCAAAAAAAGTCATAACCATTCCAATGACTCTGAAGCTGTTCAGTTAAGGTAAATTAGGCTAAAAAACTGCATAGTTCCTCTTTAACATATAGTACAGCAACATTTTAAAACAAAACATTAAATGGGCACCAATTATGATAAAAAATAAAATAAAAATTACACTTAATCTCAACACAACAATGTCTAATGTAAATGCAACAAAGGCATTCCCACGCTTGTCTTTGAAGGGGAGGAGGACATATTTACGAAGGCCATCATCAACTTTAACGCAATTCAAACTCACTTGAAACTGTGAGAGAAGAAACACGCCCAGGCTAGATGAACTGAGGGGATATGTGTAGAATGGCTCAACAGCATGGAACTGATAGTACACCAAGTGCATATTACCTTCAAGCAAGAGGATATTCTGAAGCAAGCCAATGTCATTACCTATTTTAAAACAGTTATCCCCCTCTGTAATTTTAACACAAAACTGATCTGTGTGCAACTCTTTAAACTCCTGTATTCCTCCTCTAACACCCTGTGGTAAGGGGCCACCAACATGCTCTTTCCTTAATACAGTTCCAGCTTTCACATGGCCATCATGGACCCTTCTGTTATTGGTACGCTCAGACAAGCAGCGAACAATCTGGGCAACTGGGAAATTTGGCCCCCTAACCATGCGCTTCACCTCACCAACAAAATTCTCCTAAAAGGGAACCCAGATATCACATCAATACATCCATGTCTCTTACATCATCGCTCAAATGAACAAGGCCATGCAAATTGTACACCAGAAAGCCCTCACCATAAAGTCTGCCAAAATGTTCAACAAATGTTCGACACAAGTAGTGTCTTTGCACAGTCACATATCCCTACATCCACCTCAGGATTAGCCAGCATAAAAATAGCAACCAACAGCAGCATAAAGTTGGGGTGGACTGGAGCAGCCAGAACATCTACGAGAACGACAGGGCCTGTATACAGCAAGAACTGTCGTAGTTCCGTAGCCTTCCATCTCCTTCTTTCCTCAAACACTCTAGGCTTTCTAGCAAACTCACAGGGAATGTTATTCTTCAGTTCCTGTAGGTTCTGAGCTTTAACCAGCTGACCAGACAAGCGAGTTGGCAAAGGCCCACTACACCACAGGTCAAACAACCGACGTACAACCCCAAGACACACCAAATGCATGTAATCGTGAGGAAAATCAAGTAGAGTCAGAGGAGACTGTGCTACATGATGATCTTCATCCAACATTTCCCTGAAACTAGCATCCGTTCTTAAGGCGGAGTCAGTCTGTGGAAAAGGCATGCAATTTCTTATATATACACCCGGCCGTCTGTACACATTTATCACAAGCTGAATAGCCTGAATGACTCTTTATGCCTTTAATAAAAGCTCGGGCTGGAGCGTCACATACAACAGAACAGACTCGCAGACAAAACAGCTGTCCTTTGAACCAAAACCTGGACTGAAGACCACTCAACTCACTCACCAGGTCCCTCAAGTTCTCAGTGAGTGATATGGGTTTGCAATCCCCTCCAAAAATGCCAATCATGAAGGGACATTTACCACTTTCCTTCAATAAACCTAAAATGGGCCACAGCTGCTGGTTATTACTCTTAAACAATGTGAGCCCATCAAAGTTTAACTGTAACTGCAGGCAATGCTTGCTAGGGAGTTTCATTCACACATTTTCAAGATGGCCTGCTATAGCATTCAATACACCAAAGTAAAAGAAGGCACCTCCTGCTACAGGTAGGATTTTGTAGTTGGTAACTGTTTTGAGGAGAGTCCTCCCATCTCTTGGAAAATTGGGGTGGTGAAAATGTAGGATAGACAACAAAGCAGTAAGTGCAACCATGGTGATATTAAACTCCAAAGCCCAATTGACTAAATCATCAGCAAGGTCTATTCTCAGAATGGCCCTCTCTATCATCACAGTCACTGTCAAAGTTCCAGTCATGCATCAAGTCATCACTGTCGTCACAGTTTACAATGTCTAAGTCATGTACAGTGTGGTCATCAGTCAGATCATCGTCAACAAGCTCGTTCTCAATACCTTGCATCAACTTAGACACCAATTCCACTGCCTTGCGTCTCAGATTAGATTTGAAAGAATGTATTTGATCAGCCATTCTTACCTTAGAGCAGTGTTTATTTAAATAGAACAGCAAAAGTAAGATTACCTGAGGAAAAAAGAAAAAAAGATTAGCATGGTACAAAACCATCCATAATGTCTTAGTATACTAAAGCATTACGATTTCCCTTTCTTAGTCCAAGCCCACCCAAAAACCATTATGAAATCACCCCACTACCAGAACTGTACACAGTGCATAAAATCCATCAAGACGTGTGTAAGTTACTTTGATAAGAATGCATTTCACCAGTTCACAAGGTTCTCATCATTATCTAACACACAAATCTATAATTGTGACATCCCATATACACACAAACACCTGTGTATGGAAATGGAAATAAAACTAATATGGCAATATATATATAAAAAAATATAGGAAGTGAACACAAGCTATCCCGCTGGCATTGATAAGTCAGACACATCTGAAGTTAATTGCAAACAATATGCAAGTAAAAGATCTACGTAGAAGGCTAGTCAGGCTCATATTGTTGTCATATAGTGTGTATTATCCCCAACTTGCACTACTTTACTCAGACATTATTTGCCAGGCTGCAACGAAACCATGAGCTAACAGCCCAGCTAGTCAGTGTTGGCTACCTTGAGCTAAATAGTGTTAATGTTAGCTAGCTTTGTTCGCGTCATAAAAGTCGGAGCCACTTTCATTACCCCCAACTTGCACTACTTTACGAGTATTATACGAGTAATACGAGTCAATATCTGTGCTCAGATTGAATAAAAATCCTCATTGGGTAGCTGACTGTGTCTGCGTTCTGTGATAGGCTAGAAGTCACAGCGCCCCTCCCCTGCCCTCCCGCTCTGCTCACTCACTCACTCACAGAACACTGAGAAGAGAACAGCTGTCTCTGTCTCTCTGTCTCTCACTCAGTCACTCAGGTTCGCGGGTCTTTTCCATTAATGTTTAGGGTTTCTTCAGCTTCAGGTTTGTTTTTTACTTAGGTTTGTAGTACTTACTTATTAAAGGAGAATTCCGGTCGATTTCAACCCGTAGCTCTGTTGTTTGTAAATTTGTAGTGCTGTCAGTAGCGAAAAAAACGAAACCAATCGGTGCTGCCTACACCATGTTATCCCCCTACTCGCTCTAGCACCTAACAGGCATAAACCGGGCAAGTTTTAAATGTGTTTTTAGCCTCTAAATATGCTCGAAATATCATTACAAGTGCCTACCCACGTGCAGTTATTCCTTCCGAGGGACCACAGCAAATCTGACTGCAGTAGATGTGACAGAAAGGCAGAAAAGTTGTGTTAATCAGTGCTCGAAGTGGGCCGGTACGCACCGGTACGCAGTACCGGCACTTCTACATTTTACTCTTAAGCGTACCTGCACTTTTTCTTGCGTACCGCTACTTCTCGCATGCAGCCGGTACGCCACCACTGACAGAGAAAGCGTCAGTGCCAGAGAGATGACCCTAACGTTACATAAACTACACTACCCAGAGGGCACTACGTGTTTACATTTTAGATCTTGACGAATCACGTAAAGGCAAGCAGTCCGCCCACCCAATCAGAAGTTCGCTTCTCCACAAACGCTAGTTTGAAAAAGCTGTCAGCGTCAGCCTGACCGTAATAGATTTTTCACTGCTGAAAACCTAGAAACTACAAAATAAGTGTCTAGTTTGTAAGTCGTTATGTTAGCCGCCTGGCTTCAGAAAGGTACTAAAAGAACGCGTGTGCCAGAGCCAGACACATCAACAGAGGTCCAAGTCCAACCAGAAACATCAGGAGGTTGCTAGTACGATTCATGAGCTTCAAGCTAACGTTGATGTGAGCGCAACAGCTGGCGTTTCTGCCGCTACCATAGACAGTATATAAAAGGCCGCTACCAACCTTAACGTTACACCGACGTCAACAGTAACGTGAGTAACGAAACACACGGATGGCCTGACTGTTGGTCAAAGGACCAAATTATGTATTTTTGCTCCACGAACAGCTGGCTTGTTTTTAATGATAACAAACTGGGCTGCAAAACATGATGTAGCAGCATCCCGTCACTAGCTGCCCAGACAGAGAGGGGACTGAAGCTGTTCCCCCTGTCTCTGTCACACACGCACACACACACTCACTGAGAGTTTGCATCTGTTTGAGCACCAAATTATTGTTAAAATGTATAGTTTTGATGAATGAATGAATTTTTTTTCCTTAACATGGCTCCAACATATTAGCAAATATAAATCAGCTTATATGTGGAAAAAATAAACAATATTGATACTAGCCTATATGTAAATTAGTCGCTTAGGCCATCCATAGATAGTTAATAAGGATTCACTGTGCCACATGTATGTTTAAAATGAAAACATGATTTTTTGAATAGCTTACGCACTAAAGTTATGTAAACTTGTTTAAATAAATCCATACATTTATATAGTTAATAAATGACAATAAATTGTTGTACCAGCAATATCTCCAAGTTTTGGTTTTCACTATAGAAATCTCAAATGTCATGATGATCTGCCAATGCAAGAGAGTACCGGCACCTTTTTTTTCCCACTTCAAGCACTGGTGTTAATCCATACCTCTGGTTATTTACTGATGTCTGGTTGAAGACCACACGAATCGATTGCCGAATTCATACAATCCAATAGTCCAAAACGTATTATTTCCACACAAAAAACGATTTGCCGTGGTTAAGTGCTTACTAATGACTATAGCAACATGCTGTAATCTGACACCACTCTGCGGCCACAGAGAGTTCAAAAGTTCAAGAGGCAACAGACAAACACAGACTGTCAGCGGAGAGAGAGAGAGAGAGGGAGAGAAGCAAACTGAGCTTTCGGGTGATTATGACGTGTCAGTGTTTTTAGTATATAGATAGTACATCTCAATCCGATGTGGAACACACTGAGGAGGTTTTGGAGTTCGATGGTCGGGGTTATCTATTCAAACCTGAATATAGCTACAGACGAAGAGTTATTGGCACAAGATCTTGTCGAGAGAAGGGCACAAACAGAGGAGCAGGACGCTGCTGCTTCAAGGCCACAACGTGTTGTTGCCTGTGTTGTAAGGAATGGGAACTCATACAGATAACCGACATGGTTTCACCCATACGCAGAGGTTTCCCCATCTGATCTATAAGGATGTTTTGGAAGCGTTTTTTTTTGTCCCAAAAGTAAATTGGAAGAAGCAGGCCTAAACCGGACGGACCTGACGGCCAGCTGTCTAATGAGTGAGTACAACAGGCTTTAGTGAGTCTGTCCTAGCTTAGCTACATTTGCTTTCAGTTGTAAATACACATTCAAAACAGTAATCAAAACACACCTCTTCAGATTAGCTTAGCTACCGTTTTTATTGTTTTTAATTGCTTCTAAATATGTGTTGCTTTTATTGCTTTTCTATTTGTAATGTGACATACAGTGTGTGCTGGTTTTTACTGTAAAGTGTCTTTTGAGTACCATGAAAAGCTCTCTATAAATGAAATGTATTATTATTTATTGTAAATAGATTTGCCACTTCGCTAGCTAGTGAATGGCCGTGGCACCAGAACAACATGCCTAGCTGTGTTGTAGCAGCGAACAAACAAGAGTACCCTTCCCAACTGGAAGTTACACGGGATTCAAAGAGGCAGAGGACATTTTCTGTGTCTAATAATATAATTTCTAGTAAAACTTTGTATTGTCATTATACTAGGAATAAACAAAGTAATTGCACAGTTCTATATTGTACAAGTAAAGTTGAATAAGTAAATTGTACAGTTCTATAATATATTGCTAACACCTGTCTGTTATCAGTGGTTTTATAATATAACAGTACACATTACATTTGTGCTTTAGGGTCTTTACTTAACAAAAACGAAATTGCAATATCACAACTAGACACAATAAACTCCAAAACCTCCTCTGTGTGTTCCACATCGAGATGTACTATCTATATACTAAAAACACTGACAACGTCTGAAGGAACTGTATAGTGGTGATGGGAATGGTTCAGGTGGAGTGAGGGTTTGGGGAACAGACAGCGTCTCGGTCAGAAGACGTCAGATGATACTGAGTGATGAATGAATGAATGAATGAATGAAGCAGGGAGCAGGCAGGGTCTGAGGCAACACCAGTGTTTTTTATTTTATCATTCAGGTTGAATTTGATTAGTTGCATTGTCTGTGTGCTGCAGAAAGAGATAAAGACATAATACAATTAGTGAAAAGTGGTCAATTAACATACTTCAAACAAACACAGGCTCTAAGATAATACAACAAACAATCTTTCCACATTGTTCATGGCACATGTCTGGCAAACTGACAGTAACTCATGGCATAAAACAAATCAAAATGATAAATTGACTCACGTTAATTCATGAAGACGCACACAGGATGCATGGGAGTGCTAGCATTGGAGTGCAAAGAATGAGACAAAGGGTTTCCAATCAATTTATAGGCAACAGGTGAGGTGGGCGTGGTCAGGTGTCAGGTGGCAAAGTATCCTTGAAAGAGCGAAATGGAGTACAAAGGAAATGGAATGGCAGGAGTCTTTTCATAGCCGCCCCGGAATTGGGATCAATTCCTCCTGGGAAAAAGACTCATTCTTCTGCCAGCTCAGGAAGCACCATCAAACGTGACACTGGTCTTGTGTAAATCCGACGGCCAACTTGGATGTCCACTGACCAGACACGCCCATCTCTACCGGTCGTGACGGTTGTGACACGCCCTGTTGGCCAAGAGGTTCGAGGCAGTTGTGGATCAAAGATTAGAACAGTCTTCCCTACTTCGAGATTCTGGACTTCCCTCAGCCACTTTCCTCTAGGTTGTAGGTTGGGCAAATCACGAATGAACTGTGTCCAGAAGTGGTCAGCCAAAATCTGGCTATGACACCACTTCCTTCGCCCAAGGAGCTTACTGCTGGCAAATATGGCTTGCGGCAGAGAGGCATCCCGCCGCCCCATCAGGAGCAGATTGGGAGTGACTGGATCAGGATCAGCGGCGTTTGAGGAAAGATAGCCTAGAGGCTTTGAATTCATGATACCTTCCACCTCAATCAGGACAGTTTGAAGGATAACTTCGGAGGTGGTCTGCTGTCCAAGAATCACTCTCAGGGCATTCTTAACTGATCTGATTTCACGCTCCCAGACTCCAACGAAGTGTGGAGCCCCTGGTGGATTGAAGTTAAATGAAATCTGTTGATTGGCCAAGCGTTCCTGGATCTTGGGTTCCATCGCCTGGAAGCATTTACTCAACTCTCTGTCCCCAGCACGGAAGTTTGTTCCTCTGTCTGCCCAGATCTCCAAGGGCTTGCCACGACGTGATATGAAGCGACGGAGAGCTAAAAGAAAGGTGTCAACATCCAAACTTCTGAGCAAGTCAAGATGTAAGCAACAAGTGGTTAAGCACTTAAAGATGATTCCCCATCGCTTTTCTGTTCTACGGCCCTGGTGGATGACAAAGGGTCCAAAGTAGTCTACACCGGTGGACCAGAATGGGGGTTTGAAAAGACGCAGCCTTGCCGGGGGCAGATCCGCCATCTTTGGCACTTCAGGAGAGGATTTCCATCTCTGGCACTCCCTGCAGTTGTGCTGATGTTTGCGTATGGTTGGTCTTCCTCCTATGATCCATTACTTGAGTCTCAATTCTCCAAAGACCCTCTCTGGGCCCGGATGCAGCAGGGACTCATCATAGTCCTTAATGATGAGCTGCGTGGTAGGATGCTTCGGGTCTAGAATAATTGGGTGAATGATGTCAGGGTCCAGGTCCTGGGATCGACATACTGTTCCTCATACTCTCATCAGCCCCACCTCTGGATCCAGTTCAGGAGACAATGAGAGGAGACGACTTTGCCTATGGAGAGGTTTCCCTTTCTGGAGAGCGTCAAGTTCTTCAGGGAAACATGACGCCTGTGCTTCCTGTAAGATTAAGGTTTCGGCTGCTGCTCCTGTGGAAACTTTGTCGGACTGAGTTCTTGCCTGCTCAGTGGCGGCGATGAAGTCGCTCCAGTTTTGATACTGGGAGACGTCTGGCAATGTACTGGTAGCAGCAGAAACATTCAGACACAGAACAGCTTTCTTCAATTCAGTGCTGTCTGCGAGTGGTGTTAGGTGGACAACATCAGGGGCAACAGGCCAGCAACTTTCAGGCTTCTGCAGGAAGAGCGGTCCAGTCGTCCAGCAGTTGGGTCGAGCCAATTCACATAATTTCTTGCCCCTGGTCAGGGCATCCGCTGGGTTGTTTGGACTGTCGACATATCTCCAGTCATCAGTGTCCGTGAGTTCCTGGATTTCTGCGATCCGGGTGCCGACAAAGACCTTGTAGTGGCACGACTCAGATTTCAACCAGGTCAGCACTGTTGTGGAGTCACTCCAAAGGATGTTTGAGCCAATGACAAGGTAAGTTCAGTCCTCAAGGTGGTGGCTAACTGCGCCCATAATAAGGCAGCACTCAGTTCGAGGCGGGGTATTGACAGCTGCCTCTTCGGTGACACTCTGGAACGGGCCATGATAAAGGCCACATGAATGTGATTTTGATTGTCATGGACACGCAAGTAAGCCACAGCGCCATAGGCCCGTTCTGCGGCATCACAGAAGACATGAAGCTCTTGTAACACCCCCGACTGGTCTGCACAAGGGCGCACATAACAGCGGGGCTGTCTGATGCTGGGGAGGTCAGACAGTTCGTGTTCCCACTTCAGCCACTGATCACCCAGTTCGGACGGAGAGATGGGGTCATCCCAGCCTTGTTTGGTTTTCCACAAGTCCTGTACCAGCACTTTGGCCCGGGTGGTATAAGGTAAGATGTACCCTAATGGGTCATATTGACTGGCAAGAGTACGATAGATGAGGCGGAGTGTGGGAATCCTGATGGGCGTCACTCTGTGTTTGTATCCGAGGCTATCAGGAAGGCAGCTCCAACGCAAGCCTAAGGTGGATTCTTGAGGATCAACACCCGCTTGAGAGAGCCACAAATCAGTGCTCACAGATCTTGCCTCAGGGGGGAGGTGTTCCACCACACTGGAGTCATTACTCGCCCACTGACGGATTTCAAATCCCCTTTGAGACAGTGTGGCACGAAGTTTGTCCAGCAGGGCTTTGGCTGTGGCTGATGTGTTGAAGCTTTGCAGGCAATTGTCAACATAGAAAGCTATGAGCACTGAGTTTAACACTTCATGGTCACTCTCTGGGTGCTCCTTCGCATGGCGCTGCAGGGCGTAAATGGCGCAACAAGGACTACAAGTTGTGCCAAAGGGTAATACTTGCCACTCATAGGTCTTTGGGTGATTTGTCTGAGCCATAGCTCGCCAGAGAAACCTGAGTAATGGCCGGTCAGCAGGGAGTAGGTGAACTTGGTGGAACATAGATTTTATGTCACCACTGATGGCCACACTGTGCTCACGGAAACCAAGAAGAGAGGGAGACCAAGAAGAGAGGGACCGAGAGTTGGACCAGGAAGAAGGCTGCTTGTGCTTGCCTGTCCAACCTCTCTCGCTCCGTCAAAGCTGCTTGTGCTTACCTGTCCTGTCCAGTTCTCGAGCCAGGCCATCTAGGGCTTGTTCCTCCTGAATTTGACTTTGGATCTCTTGCAGTTCTCCAAGTTTCCTCCTCTCCTCAATCATGGCCGCCTGTAGAGGGGTAAGCTCCACCTGGTGGCTCTTGCGCGAGCTTCGGGAACTTCAACTGCCATAAGTGCAAGTATAAGATGTTGTTTTCTTCGACTTTGGTAATGACTCACGCTTATCCCCCTTGGCTCCAGATCTGTTAGGTCTCCCCTCTACCGGCGAGGGTGGAGCTGGTTGTGGAGCTGAATGCTCCTCCACCGATTTGGGCTGGACATAGTCGTGGGTGATCTCTTCTTCCTCCTCTTCTCCCTCGTTGGTTGCTGTCGTGTTAGGAGATGGTTTGGCTGCTTGGCTGTGATGGAGGCTTTTGGGCATACTAGAGGCTTTCCCATCAGGAGCTGGGAAGCCTTAGCTGTCAGGTTGGTGCCTCTCACGCCTGGATAAGGTACTACTGGGTTTGACTGGGAGAGCCCTCTCCAACTCCAATTCTTTTTCATCTTTTCCATCCATATCAATGCCTGCCATGGTATCCCTCACTCGGTGCTGCGGCTCGAAGGACCATTGAAGGAACTGTATAGTGGTGATGGGAATGGTTCAGGTGGAGTGAGGGTTTGGGGAACAGACAGCGTCTCGGTCAGAAGACGTCAGATGATATTAAGTGATGAATGAATGAATGAAGCAGGGAGAAGGCAGGGTCTGAGGCAACACCAGTGTTTTTTATTTTATCATTCAGGTTGAATTTGATTAGTTGCATTGTCTGTGTGCTGCAGAAAGAGATAACAAAGACATAATACAATTAGTGAAAAGTGGTCAATTAACATACTTCAAACACAAATGCACAGGATCTAAGATAATACAACAAACAATCTTTCCACATTGTTCATGGCACATGTCTGGCAAACTCACAGTAACTCATGGCATAAAACAAATCAAATTCATGAAGACGCACACAGGATGCTCAGAATCTCTCTCTCTCCCTCCGCTGTCTGTGTTTGTCTGTTGCCTCTTGAACTTTTGAACACTCTGTGGCCGCAGAGTGGTGTCAGGTTACAGCATGTTGCTATAGTCATTAGTAAGGACTTAACCACGGCAAATCGTTTTTTGTGGAAAAAATACGTTTTGGACTATTGGATTGTATGAGTTCGGCAATCGATTAGTGTGGTCTTCAACCAGACATCAGGAAATAACCAGAGGTATGGATTAACACAACTTTTCTGTCTTTCTGTCATATCTACTGCAGTCAGATTCGCTGTGGTCCCTCGGAAGGAATAACTGCACATGGGTAGGCACTTGTAATGATATTTCGAGCATATTTAGAGGCTAAAAACACGTTTAAAACTTGCCCAGTTTACGCCTGTTAGGTGCTAGAGCGAGTAGGGGGATAACACGGTGTAGGCAGCACCGATTGGTTTCGTTTTTTTCGCTACTGACAGCACTACAAATTTACAAACAACACAGCTACGGGTTGAAATCGACCGGAATTCTCCTTTAACCAGTAGAGTTCTGGTAAACGTGGGGTTTGTTCAGACGTGGTGCTTGGTAGAATGCGACTCGCGTTGCGTCTCTGCCTGTCGGAGATATTTTTCCTGTTTTAAACCGTCAGCTGGCTCTAACCAGAGTGTCTCACACTTTCTTGCTGTATTTTATGTCAATGCAGATCTGAAAAACAGCATTGGACTACAGGTCCCCCCTTCCCCCGCCCTCTCTCTCTCTCTCTCTCTCTCTTTCTCTGTCTCTCTCTTACTCACTCACACACACTCACACACACACACACATACCTGGTGTGAAAATAAAAAAAATTAAAAAGTCACACTGATCATAACAAAATTAAAAGTTAAAAAAAGAAAGTTATGTTGAGTATGAAAACTCTTGTTCACACATTTTACTTCATAATTGCAACCGCATGTGTTGTATTCATTGTTCATTCACTTGTTCTGTATATAGTTTGTTATCGTGATCAAAACCATTGATCTGAAGCTCAATGATGATGCTGTCATGTAAATAGTTTTCTAATCAGCAATAAATATAACAATTTCTGATCAACCCATATCAATTGCATGCTTAAAATAACATACCGGTTAAAGCCCCGCCCATTTCAAGACAACCCGACCCACTTCCGGGTTAAATCCTGTCCACTTCCGGGTTAGGCCCCGCCCAGTCCGAGTACAGATACAGATAATTCATATGGTTAACAGATAGAGATACAGGTAATGCTGTACTCCCTCATCCCTAATAAATATGTAGAGTTAATATAGGATATTAAGGGAACTCGATTGAAACTATGCTTTGTGTGAAATGTTGATGCTTTTTAAGGAAATGGAACACAAGACTTACCTAAGTTCACCATAAGTGCGCAGGGGTGGAAGGGATGATTCTAGTCAGGCGTTGAGTTTTATCTCACCCAAAGTTGTGCACACGTCACTCCAGTGATGAGCTGAGCGTGCTACCGTTGAAATCGGCTTCATACTGGTAATAAGGGTCTGAGCGAGCGCCCAGAGTTTTGTCTTCCGGCAACCTTGAAAAAAAAAACCACACTTTTTTGACGCCTTTTTTCAGTTTGTTTGTCAGTTTGTTTACTTTTTCCAACGTTTTAAATTGTTAAATTTTTCTTCTACACATTTTCAATGCTTATTTCTACGACCTATATTTTCTTATATCCCAGTAAGCACACATACGTCGCCGCAAGGTACTGGCGATGTAATCAAAGTACGGCGAGGATACGTAGTATTTTGGTCATTTGCTCACTGGCACGACATCCCCGCAACGTCGCTGCTCTCAACGACATATAGCCACTCTCTCCGCGACGTATACATATATACATCGTTCTAACGTATGCCATACATCATAGAGATGCAGGTTTATATACATCGTTCTTACGTATGCCATACATCATAGAGATGCAGGTTTATATACATCGTTCTTACGTATGCCATACATCATAGAGATGCAGGTTTATATACATCGTCCTAACGTATGCCATACATCGTAGAGATGCAGGCTTATTTACATCGTTCTAACGTATGTTATACATCATCCCAACATCTGCTATACATCTTACAGATGCGGTCTCAGGCACATCTTCCTGACATCTACTACATATAACAGATGTCAGGAAGATGTGCCTGGGACCGCATCAAGAGAGATGTGCTGATCAATTGATCCTGCATTAACCCATTTAACAAAACAGTATAGTTCACACAAAATTACTTGAAATATCTTTACTAAATTACATGAATTTCTAAAAGTAAGAGATAAATCATACAGTTACTTATAATAATACATTTTATTGTTTGTTTCAGTTTACTCAAAGACAATTTAAACAAGTTGAAATTATTATAGAAAATAGCACACTAACACATTAAAAGTTATTCTGAAAATAAAAAAAACTTTTGACCATGTATTTTGAGATAATTATCATACTGTGGTCTATACTAAGGGCTAATGTAAAAAAAACACTACTAAAAGCTTAAACCAGTGTTTTTTTCACCAGTGTTCAATATCACAACGGCACGTTTTCTGGGAACGGTGTGCAACGGCTTGCGTTATGTTTTCATGTTTCCTCTCCTTTGGTGGGTGTGTCTCTCGATTATTATTGTTCCATGTGATACTCAATCAGTAGAGACGTGTCTGTAAACCCGTGGTAATAAAAAGGCGCTTGCACACACAACAGTTTAAATTTTTTTTTTTTTTTAAATCAATCTTTGGATGCCTATGGGATCATGATAATGTTATTTTAAACCAAAGACACGGAACAATTGAGCCAAGAATAACATTTATTTATTAAGAAAATAATAAATAATGAAAATTCAGTCGCTGAAATATACAGTATTTCACCTTTTTTGACTTCACACTCGTGAGCTGTGTACATGTTGGAGAACAAAAACTACTTGTCACACTAATACTACTGAACAAATTCAAGTACTGCTCATCATATTGTCCACTGTCTATCATAATGTCAATTATTTCAGTAACAAATAAAAGGCTGTCTCTGCTACAGTCTCCACTCCAGTCCGTTGCCAGTCGGGGAAGTCCTTGATGGCTCTCTCGGCTTCGGACTCAGGAAAGTAGGATTCCTCGGTGCTGCTGCTGCAAGAACAAAAGATTTGGGTTATGTGCGTTATTCGAAGAAGTAACTTTGAATGCATGAAAGTTTTTTTATTTTAATTTTTGTTTCTTCTCCCTTTGTTTTGTGCGGTTGAGTAATAATTGTAACGTAAGTCTTTTTTTTCTTTTCTTTTTTTTGCAGATGTGAATAGAAGACCAGTTTCATTAAAGGGATACTTCACCAATTTGGCATTCTGCTTTGTATAGGTAGAAACCTGGTAGTATTTCTGAATGACCGTGCTTCCCTCCCACATGTCCCCCTGAGAGGGGAGATCTCTGCGTTGGGGGTCTGGAAATCATTCCTCCAATGATGCAAAATGAAGATTTTTACGTCATTGGAGGAAAGTTTGGCCAGAGGCAAAGAACTACAAACAGCTACTTCCGCATGTTTTCAACACGCCCATCACCCGAAGCGAGCCGATCTCAGCCGGAAAAAAACGGAATGTCAGCCATCTTGGATCCTCGCTAAACAGGGCTCTCTCTTCTCAGCAGCTAACTTTTACAAAATTATGTGCTTTCAAACTACCGCACACGTATACCACCGGGATACATCGCTACAGATCGGAGAATATTCAGGGAACGTTATTACAGACGGAATAATCAGCACACTAACGAGCCGGGGGAGTGGACATCCTCATCGGCTAGGTGGGAAGCTAACGCTAACCGGGGAAAAGGCACATCCAGAGCGAGCTAACGCTACCCGGCCACCTGTCCCATCAATCCTGATTGAAAGTGTCCGTTCATTAAACTACAAACTGGACTACATCCAACTTCAACGAAACTCCCAACGCGAGTTGAGAGACTTTTTCGTGGAAACATGGCTGAACAACAGCGTACCGACTGTCCAGCTACCAGGCCTGCTAGCCCTCTGACGATCTGAGCTAGAGATGCTCTGTCACTGGGTAAAAGACCCGTGAAGGTGAGCTGTGTTAACATGGACTGGTGCAGAAATGGGGTGATTTGTATCCAACTAACTGCTAACCCCTGGAGTTTGTGACTGTTACATGGCGACCATTCGACATTCCACACTACGAGAGCTTCGCCTGCACGGAGACCAGCGGTCTCGCTCGATGCCCCGAGCCGGGTAGGGGGACCTCCTCATCGGCTAGGTGGGTAGCTAAAGCTAACTGGGGAAAAGGCACATCCAGAGCGAGCTAACGCTAGCCGGCCACCTGTCCCATCAATCCTGCTTGCAAGTGTCCGTTTATTAAACAACAAACTGGACTACATCCAACTTCAACGATGCTCCCAACGCAAGTTCAGAGACTGTGTTTTTTGTTTCGTGGAAACATGGCTGAAACAGCGTACCGGACTGTCCGGCCTGCTAGCCCTCCGACGATCCAAGCTAGAGATGCTCTGTATGAAGGTGGGCTGTGTTAACACGGACTGGTGCAGAAATGGGGTGATTTGTATCCAACTAACTGCTAACCGCTGGAGTTTGTGACTGTTACATGGCGACCATTCGACATTCCACGCTAATTCACGGCTGTGTTTATATTCTGTGTTTACAGCCCACCAAGCCTAATGCTGAATTTTGAAACTCCCCTGACTTGGCTCGACTCACAAATGCCTTTTTTTAAACAGAAAATGATCTGCAACCAATCGGATATCTCCCATGTTTTAGCCAATCACAAGAACGCACCCCACATGGGGGATTTTTTCCTTATAAGCCAATCACATGAACGCGTTCACACAGCGCTATAGAGAGCCGAAGTCCCGCCCCTTCCGGTGGACCTCAGGGACCTTAACTCAGGAAAAATCTATATATATGTATTGTATTTATAACGGTAGTGAACGGGGAAAAGCAAATTATTTTTTGATCCATGGATTACAAATATGATGTTCGTCAATTTAAAAGCTAATTTTTCAACCGAAGAAAGTCTCAGTTAGCCGTAGGTTTGTCATATGATACACCACCGTAGCGGAAGGGGCGGAGCTAACAAAAAGTGAAAAACTTTTGATAATGGCGGCCGTATACGCAACAGCGAAACCCACGGAGAATTACAAATGTAAGTTGAATATAAGTCTTTTTGCAATACTTGTATAACATATAATCCACCTGTTTATGTATATTTGGTTAATTTTGCATTCGGTGATGATTTTAGTACTGCGATTTATAACGTTTATTTGTACCGTAATTTGACGTGCTATCAAGCTAGCTTTAGCTAACCTTAGCTAGCTAACAGTGGCACAGTTTAAGCAAATAGTATAGAAGTTACCGGTACTCTTTGGTTTAACCACTTATTTCATAGTTTATTTTTTTAGTTTTTTAAGGTGCATAACAATGACTAACTTTTCAATGTAAAGTTACATCTTCATCAGAGTCCTTGACTGTGCTGCACCAGCGATTCTTTTTCTCTGCACTGTTTAGTCCTGCCCTGGTTGCACCGGATTGTTGTGGATTACAGAAGTGCAGAGAACTCTCTATTTGACATATAATATGACTATTTTCTATGTTAACGTTATATGTCAGTTGGACACCATTTTAATTGCTCAAATTTTGCTGAAATAACTCAAAATCGCCATTTTTTGGTTATTTTTTACAATGAATTAAGAGCAAAAGTATGAATATCATCATACCGGTACGTTTACGGTTGCGTAAAACAGAGGGCAAATACAAGCAACAATAAAAACAATCACATTAATTTTGATGAACAAAGCAGAAATGTATTTTTCGCGAGTGACAACTGGTGGTGGGAATGCTCTGCGCTGGGTACAATGCACAATTTCACAGGAGGACTGAGATGTTGTGATCGTCACTTCCGGTAAGTACATAAGGCAGTGCGCGATTTGAGACAACACTTCCCCGTCAAATTTTACGCACTATGCAAGTACGTAGTGTACGAAGTGCACTTCACTGAGTGCACTAAGGGAAGTGCGCGATTTGAGACACCTACAGAGACATCGTAGCTTCAGCAAGACGTCATCCATGAAGTGTGCAGTCTTTGTAATTACATATTTTCACAGTCTTATACTTCAACAGTTTAACAATAAACTGAGACTTTCTTCGGTTGAAAAATTATCTTTTAAATTGACAAACATCATATTTGTAATCCATGGCTCAATTCAAATGGGATCAAAAAACTACCGTTAATATTTTTTCTGAGTTAAGTTAAAAGACGGTGCCATTGCTGGGCCTGTACTTTGACGGGGAAAGTGATATGAGGGTGGACTTCATGTAAAAGATCGATTTGGATTACAGATGTGTAATTTGCATCATGCAACAAACTAATATGACAATAACATACCTGACTCTTTTCACTTGTTGATCAGGCTTATACACACAACTATTCTTGTGGTATGATGTCCTTCATCTCTGCATTGCCTTCTCTCACAACTCCTGCCCACGTTTTTTGATCTTCAACTATACATCATATCAACATAAAAGCAGACACACAAGTACTTTTAGTATTGCAAACTATTGTTTTGCAATGAACACGGTGTAGGCTATTCCTGACATTTTGTAGAAGATGGTGATATTCTTAGCAAGAACCACCTTTTTAATGAGGGATAACTAGTGAAACAAACAAACAAGCAAGCAAACAACAACTAACAGTTTACCAAAGTTACCCTTGCTATAAACATGAAACGGAAAAGTACCAATAAAATGAATTGTGATATTGATAATTGTATTGATCTCAAAGTCAAATGTGATTCAATATGTCTATCGAACGTGTTTAGTCCCTGTTAAAGCCGATAATAAACCGCTAATGTCAGTTTTATGTAACGTTAGCTAGGCTTATGGTCAATTTAGCTTCAACAAAAAGTAAACTATAAAGTTAAGTGACTGGACAGTAACTACATTAAGCTAACGCTAGCTTGTCAGGTAAATTGTTTTTATTTAAGTAATCAACGTTAGTGATATATCAGTAAGAAAAAGATGGTAACAAGTGATGATGCTCATCGGGGTGTTTTGAAGGCTAACATTAGCCAACGAAAACGGGCACCATCTAATAACTGATGTTTTATGACCGTTGGCACTCCGAACCCCGTTTTCAAAATAAATTGTTAACCAGATGTAATACCGAGTGTACAGAAACGAACCACAGTCTTACTAAACTGTCCTAAAACTTATTTTACATAGTGTCATTTTGGTAATAGGCAGGGTAAAAATAAAACCTTATAATCACAATGTAATAAGTACGAACGTTAGCCTGCCATTACACAGCCCCTGAACCTCTTCACCTTTTTTTTAAAATATGATTTAACGTTAGTTGACAGATTTGCTAATGCTATATAGCTAGCTACATGCCAAATTTACCTTTACATTTTGATTCGATAACTGTTGTGGTTTTGGACATTTCAGTTGGAATTGTCTATATTTCTGTTGCTGCTTTTTGTTGTTTATTCTGATTGTGTATGTTCTGTTAGTTCCTGTGTTCTGTTCCCCCTTGTATTTAGTGTTGTCAAGTTTCTGTATTTAGTTGGGTTCATGTTTTCTGTTAGTCTTTTCCCATTTCCTGTTTTATTTTGAAAGGTTGTCAGTCTCCCCTTGTGATGTCTAGTTTTGCTTCCTGTGTTTTCCCGCCTGTGTGATTGTCTAATGTGCTCCACCTGTTCCCCAGCCCTGGTGTCACCTGTCCTGTGTTTGCTCGTTACCTAGTTTATTTAGCCCCTGTGTTCGCCTTTGCTCCTTGTCAGATCGACTTCTGTTCCTGTGTGTGTCAGTTTGTTCCTGCTTGTGTTTTGCCCGCCAGTTTGCATCCGTTTATGTCCTTGCCCTGTGTCTCAGCCTGTCAAATTTGGTTTTGGAAAGCTTTCCTATGGTTTTTTGTTAACCCTTTCTCTGGGTTCCTTTTGGTTTCGGGACTTTTGCCTTTTTCCTGCCTCAGTTTGGACTCCTTGTTTTGGCCTTTGCTTTTTGGATCCTTTTTGTTGGTTTGTTTCCAGTTATTGTTAATAAACCCCCTGAGCTCCAACCATCACCTGCCTGCCTGCCTCTCTCTCTGCATTTGGGTCCTTTAATCCCCTACCTTCGACAATAACAAGTCTTCAGTGTTATGTCCCCAGTTGAGGTTTCATTTCCATTTACTACTCACTACTCACTACTCATTTCACAACTGTCAGAAATCTAGGAGTTATTTTTGACCAGGATATATCCTTTAATGCCCACTTAAAACAAACCTCAAGAACAGTCTTTTTTCATCTTCGTAACATTGCCAAAATAAGGAACATCCTGTCTCAGAATGATGCTGAAAAACTAGTCCATGCATTCGTTACTTCCAGGCTGGACTATTGTAATTCCTTACTATCAGGAAGCTCAAACAAGTCACTTAAGACTCTCCAGCTGATCCAGAATGCTGCAGCTCGTGTACTGACAAGAACTAAGAAAAGAGATCATATTACTCCCGTGTTAGCTTCTCTGCATTGGCTCCCTGTAAAATCCAGGATTGAATTTAACATCCTCCTCCTGACCTACAAAGCTCTAAATGGTCAAGCACCATCATATCTTGAAGAGCTCATAGTACCTTACTGTCCCACTAGAGCACTGCACTCCCAGAATGCCGAGTTACTTGTGGTTCTTAGAGTCTCTAAAAGTAGAATGGGAGCCAGAGCCTTCAGCTATCAGGCTCCTCTCCTGTGGAACCAGCTCCCAGTCTGGGTCCGGGAGGCAGATACTGTCACCACATTTAAGAGTAAACTTAAGACTCTCCTCTTTGATAAAGCTTATAGTTAGGGAGTGAGGAGTTGCAGCATCTGCCTAGCCCGGCCCACCTGCTTCTCTGTCCCAGAAATGCTTGTTACTAACCTAGCCCTGGGAGCTTGCTCCCCGGAGTCTTTCTGTTTCTTTTCACCCAGGATGAAATCCTGGGATTAGGATGGCACCAAAATCATGGTTCCAGCTGTTGACGTGGTTCTGCTGAGAAATACCCTGCTATGCCGTGCTGCTCCCTGCACTACTACACCAACTTTTTCTAACCACTGTTTATTTACTACACTGTGATGCACCCCAACGGCCAGCAGACACCTCCTACCAAGAGCCTGGGTCTGTCCGAGGTTTCTTCCTAAAATTGAGTTTTTCCTTGCCACTGTTGCACTAGTGCTTGCTCTTGGGGGGATTTGTTGGGTTTTTTGTAAATTTAAAGAGTGTGGTCTAGACCTACTCTATCTGTAAAGTGTCTTGAGATAACTCCTGTTATGATTTGATACTATAAATAAAATTGAATTGAATTTAAGCCAAAAGATAAAACTAGCTAACTGATATAAGCAAAGTAGGCTATAGATTGCTGAGGTGCGGTACTCAGTAGCCGTTTCTCAATGTCAGTTACTGTTAGCTAACGTTATCGGGTAACGTTCAATTAAGCCTAACGTTAACATTAGCTAACGTTACTGGCCTGTGTAATGTTAACATTATGGTTAGCCAAATTACGGTAACATTAAATTATGGAACGACAGCCAGTAAATTAACTTACTGCAACTGACATAGCTAACGTTATTCAGATTCAGTCAGATTAGTACATTTAGCTAGAGCACGAACATTTTAATTTTAAAGGTCCCATGGCATGAAAATGTCACTTTATGAGGTTTTTTAACGTTAAAGTGAGTTCCCCCAGCCTGCCTATGGTCCCCCAGTGGCTAGAAATGGTGATAGGTGTAAACCGAGCCCTGGGTATCCTGCTCTGCCTTTGAGAAAAAGTAAGCTTAGATGGGCCGATCTGGAATCTGGTTACCTCCCCTTTCTCTGCTTTGCCTGTCCAGAGAATTTGCCCAACCCATGAGAGTAGGGCTGCAACAACGAATCGATAAAATCGATAAAAATCGATAAAAATCGATAAAAATCGATTATTAAAATTGTTGTCAATGAATTTAATTTCATTATTGATACGTTGTGTGTCACGCGATTATTACGCCAATCAATAAGTCGCGGAGATGTTTGAGTATAAAAAAATTTAGTTGAGCGCGGAGCAGACCGGAGCGGAGCATGTGAGAGAAAAAAAGAGCAGATCAGAGGTAGAGGAAATACCATAGACAGTAAAATAAAAATGGACCAAGTGACGCCGTTGTTTTTGATGGAGACCAGTGAAGTCTATTAGAAGCACTTTTCCAGTGATGGCTGAGCGTTAATGTGCAGCTGCAAACTGAGCTTGCCAATGTAGATGTGACATGAAAAACGTGTCTGAACGTTGTAAGTCTTCTGGTAGCTGTGCCAAAAGAAATCTCAATCATTCCCAATCTATCATAGACGGAGAGCGTTGGTATATGTAAGGAGATAACATAGGCACAGGCTAATTATTGATAACTAAAATGCTAGTTAACATTAGTAATTAAACTAAACAGCTAATGTAAGTCCAAACTGCCTGTGAGCTTCTCCTGTACTATACGGTAATTCCTCTACTATGAGACAGTAAGTCTCGTGGTTATGACACAATCGTTAGCCTATTTTTATATAAACGTCTGCTACGGAGCCATAACGTGAGATACAAGGTAATGGAGCCTTTTATACATTTAGAAATAAACATTGGACAAATAAAGTCTTTAAACGCTTCAGATGTAAAGTTATTGGCTGTCAAAGTGACGCCAAAATGAATGGCAGTCAATGGAATGCTAACGGTGGTTGATGGTTTGGGTAGCATAAAATGGTGCCATAGCGGCTTCGCTCTGAGGAGGCAGGCTTGCCCCCTTGGGAAATACCATCGGAGAGACCCGTAACGTTGTTCTGAACTCATGGCGGAAGCAGAGAAATCAGTAGGCTACGACCTAAGTCATCCAAGGCAGCGGCAGAGTGGGACCAAAAAATCTACCGGGAAATTTAATAGACCCGGCCCGCTGTACGGGTTGAGCAGAGGCTGCACAGTTTGACACAGTACATTGCTAAGAACTTGCAATGTACAGTATTATCAGACCGGCCCTCCCGATTCTCCCGATTGCCACTCCGCCTCTGATCCAAGGTGTGGGAGCATTTCACACTAAATAAATCGAAAAAGTGTGTTAAATGCAAAATAAGCGAAAGCGACATGGCATGGCACGGGAGCATCGCGGTGATGATTCAGCACCGTAAACATGTTGGAGTCCTTGATGAGGATGAAGGGAGTTCAACAGTAGGGTAAAGTCACTACACAATCCTACTTTTGTTCCATTTTAAAGTGAGGAATGTAATGTCCCTCCAGTAGTTCTTCTGGTGCTGCTGTTTACTTGTTATCCAGCTATCTAAGTTAGTGTTAGCTCGTTAATAACAGTAGTAAAGCAGGGTGGTATAGACTTTTTCACTCGCCTTTTTTGAGAAAAGCCAGAAAATGTGTTTTTAGCTTATATGGATGAAAGACACCAAATCCCAGAATGCACCTGCTTTGCTGCTTTATGAGTCCACTCCCAAGCCACGCCTACCGTTTACAGACAGAGGCATTCAACCAAGACAATTTAGATTCAACCAAGGGGGCAGGCTTCTCTCCACAGAGTGAAGCCTCCTTTGGCGCCATTTTAATGCTACCAGACTCCTCACCGCGGTTAGCATTCCATTGAGTGCCATTCATTTTGGCGTCACTTTGACAGCGAATACCTTTACATCTGAAGCTTTTAAAGACTTTATTTGCCTATTATTTATTTCTAAAGAAACACGACAATGTATAAAAGGCTCCATTACCTTGTACCTCCCGTTATGGCTCCGTAACAGACGTCTTTATAAAAATAGGCTAACAATTGTGTCATAACCAAGCGACTTACTGTCGCATAGTAGAGGAATTACAGTACAGGAGAAGCTCGCAGTGCAGTTTGGACTTACATTAGCTGTTTAGTTTAATTACTAATGTTAACTAGCATTTTAGTTAGTAAAAATTAGCCTGTGCCTATGTTATCTCCTTACATATACCTACGCTCTCTGTCTCTGATAGATTGGGAATGATTGAGATTTCTCTTGGCACAGCCTCCAGAAGACTTACAACTTTCAGACACGTTGTTCACGTCACATCTACTTCGGCAAGCTCAGTTTGCAGCTGCGCAGTAACGCTCGAGCCTAACTGAAAAGTGGTTGTAATAGACTTCACTCGTCTCCGTCCAGAGCAACGGGATCTGTTCGTCCATTCTATATACTGTCTATGCATTCAACTCAACTCAAGTGTGTTTTATTGTTCAACCATATACACAAAACGTTTCATCGTGACTCAAGTGGTGTTACACATTTAAATATATAAAAACAACATTATATGAAAACGACATACGAAACAGGCTACATTTAGTGCACACACATTATAGGCTCCGTAAAGTTCAGCTAACGCATACTAGCATTAGCACTTGATGGGCTGTAAACACTGAGTATAAACACAGCCGTGAATTAGCGTGGAATGTAGAATGGTCGGCATTTAACAGTCACAAATTCAACCAGCAGTTAGTTGGATACAAATCACCCCATTTCTGCACCACTCCGTGTTAACACAGCCCACCTCTTTTACCTGGCGACAGAGCATCCCTAGCTCAGAGGGCTAGCAGGCCATGTAGCTGGACAGTCTGGTACACTGTTGTTCAGCCATGTTTCCACAAAAACAAAAACACAGCAGTCTCTGAACTCGCGTTGGGAGTTTCGTTGAAGTTGGATGTAGTCCAGTTTGTTGTCTAATGAGCGACACTTGCCAGCAGGATTGCTGGGACAGCAAGGCAGGCTAGCGTTAGCTTCCCACCTAGCTGATGAGGATGTCCCCTACCCGGCTAGCGGCATCGAGCGACACCGCTGGTTGAGGCGCTGGTCTCCGTGCAGGCGAAGCTCACGTAGTGTGCCGAGTATTCCGTCTGTAATAACGTTTCCTGCATATTCTCCGATCTGTACCAATGTATCCCGGTGGAACACGTGCGGTAGTTTGAATGCTTGAATAATTGTTGTAAAAGTTTGCTGCTGAAAAGAGAGAGCCTGTTTAGCGACGCGTCAAGATGGCTGACAGTTGTTTTCATTTGGAATACCTCGGCCAGACTCGGCAGTCCAACCCCTTATGGGCGGGTTGAAAACATGCGGAAGTAGCTCCTACTACTGGCTGTAGTTCCAATGACGCAAAAATCGTCATTTTACGTCATTGGAAGATTTTTTTCCAGACCCCCAATGCAGAGATCTCCCGTCTCAGGGGGACATGAGGGAGGGACGCACGGTCATTCAGAAATACTACCGGGTTTCTATTGATACAAAGCTGAATGCTAAAGCGGTAAAGTATCCCTTTAATGCTTTTTTTTTTTTTATCTGATTCATCGATTAATCGAAAAAATAATCAACAGATTAATCGATTATTAAAATAATTGTTAGTTGCAGCCCTACATGAGAGAGACATCATAGCTTTCAAACGAGCAAAGTGGCAGTTGGTCAAGGCCACACCCCCACCCTCCACCTTTCCCCCCCTCTCTCCTCCTCAATAGAGCTCAACAGTCCCGCCCACAGCGGGTTCCGGAAGTAAAAATCCAATGCAATTTCTCCATTGACAATTTCAGTATAAGCCATAAAATCGTAACATCGTCGATGTTAGACTTAAAACCAGCTACGGCATGACGAAGCTATTATATATGCTCATATATACGCCAAAGGTTTGTGGGGCACTAACCTTGTTTTGAGATAAATGTCTTTTTATTTGCGATGTCTTGGATAAGTACTTCATGGAACTCATGCTGGGGAGGAAGGGGAGGAGGGGGAGCCACCTGCACGATCCGTCAGGCACATGCGCAAGATGATTTTCCGAGGATCTACGACACTACCTGATTCACGACCTGTTCCACACTTCAGCCGCCAAGCTAACGTTAGTTTAGCTAACAGCTAATTAGGCTAACCGCTAGCTAACAGCTTGATTCAGTCTAAAATATTGTTAACTCAAACGAAATACTGGGAAAGCAGGCTGCAGCTGATGTAACAGCTGTTATATATTTTAACGGTTCTTTTCAGGTTTTATTTTGAGGGTCTTTTAAAGTTATTACATGCTGTCTCAGTTAGCGGTTAGCCGAATTAGCTGTTAGCTAAACTAACGCTAGCTTCCTTTATTCAGTGGTGCGCGGTGGTTTGTGGGATTGTAGTTCCTTTGCTCGATATTGAAAATATGTACACAGTCTTGTACCTTTGACTTTTTGGGGATTTTCTGTTCGTTTTTTCACTCGAAATGACACGCTGTATGCTTATGGGTCACGTCGTAGCTGGTTAGCCTAAGGCATGGTCTAAAACTCTTACTATATGGATTCTTCCAGACGTCAATGGGAAAAATTAATGGGAAATTTACTTCCGGAACCCAAGGTCTCTCGGAGTGTGGGCGGGACTGTTGAGCTCTATAGCTACAGACACAGAAATGGTACGTTCTGAGGAAAGCTCATTGTGGGACTGGCTCTAGCCCTGTAATTCTGCACCAAGGCTGAATTTCTATATAAAAGCATCCAAAGAGCACCATGTCATGGGATCTTGTGAAAAAGGGCGGCTAGTGCGATGTTAGCTCTAACGGCTCTAAAGTTACTTTAAACCATGACATGGCGTAACTTACTAACTACCTAATCTTGTTATTTGTCAGATGAACACCAACTTCCACATGCGAAAACATTGACATATTTGAATTAACGTTACGTTAAGATGAAATAGTGCTTATCGTGGGGTTTTGACAGCAGTCTCCATCCTAACCTTTCGTAGACTGGCAACTTTTTCCCTTCCTGTGGCGCGAATATGTTGCGGAATTCAGATTCACTGTCCATCACATCAACAGTGTGTGTAGTAAAGACATCCAGACGCTTAAACTAAGGAACTTACAATACATCGAACTGACATAGTTAATACGTTGCTGCGATGTATAGATTTCCATCAAAATGAGATGTCCGGATGCTCAATAAACAATGCTTCCAAATGACCCGCGAACAACTGAGGAACTTGTAATACATATTTCCGACATAGTTAATACGTTGCCGCGATGTATAGATTTACATCATAATAAGGGGTCTGGCAGCGTCAATGCGAGCAAGCGATGCGCTCCCTTTTATAGTCTACACAACGGACGCAAGCGTCATGGGAGATGCGTGAAATGCAATATACCGCTCACGCAACAGGGGGTAGTAGAGTCGGATGATATTTGGGTGATATTCAGATCAAAATGGCAACTGAAGAGGTGGGCATCCTATTGCTAATTTTAATATGTAGGCCTACACCTGTTTCAAACATCCTGACCAAATCATAAATGTAGAATTAGGCTATGTTTGTCTCTCTCTCTCTCTCTCTCTCTCTCTCTCTCTCTCTCTCTCTCTCTCTCTCTCTCTCTCTCTCTCTCTCTCTCTCTCTCTCTCTCTCTCTCTCTCTCTCTCTCCCCTGCCGTAGGCTATTCAGCCTCTCGAGGAGGGCACACAGCATTGACTTCTATATAGGCTACACACACACACACACACACACACACACACACACACACACACACACAATGTTGTTTATATACCGAAAAATTTGACTCGGTAGTCGTATGCTTTATGAATTCGCTCAACCAGCTAAGTTGAGTCAATATTTTAGCCGAAACTTAGCTGCCCTGCACCACTTCTGCATGCCACCTTCCACTTCTTGTGCGCCCTTGCAGATTTATCACGGGCACTTTTCCAGTCCGTTTTCACCCTATTTACGATCTTTGCCATCGTGGTTGCAACCAAGGGGGCAAGCTTCTCTCCACAGAGCGAAGCCGCTATGGCGCCATTTTAATGCTACGAAGCACTCACCCCCCGTTAGCATTCCATTGACTGCCATTCATTTTGGCGTCACTTTGACAGCCAATAACTTTACATCTGAAGCGTTTAAAGACTCTCTTTGTCCATTGTTTATTTCTAAAGAAACACGACAATGTATAAAAGGCTCCATTACCTTGTATCTCACGTTCACTGCGTCGGGAACGACTTGGGATACAGGAAGAGCATCAATGTCGTCGCAGCGATGAAGCAGGATTTGCAACATCTTCATCAGCGTTTCCCTAAGATGATCATCGTGCTGTCTGACATCACCCAGAGACGTCGGTGGAGATCGGGTCATCCGGGGAAAATTGACAAGTCCCGTAAATGGGTGAACAGTGTCATGGCTACCTTTGTCTTGGGAATGCAGGGGGGTATTGTGCATCACCCTCAGATTGAATTTAACAAGCCTCAACTGTTTCTTAGGGATGAAGTTCATTTATCCACTAGGGGTAATGACAGTTTTTTAAATAATTTAGCTGAAGGCTTGATAGTCTTAATCCAGTAGGGGTGATGCTGGATTTAACCTCAACATGTTTTAAACATGAAACAGTTGAACAATGTTAAATTATTTTGGGGTTGTGTATGTGCCTTTTGTCTTTAGTTTAATACATTATCACATTGGTAGACATAACACTGTTCAATAGTCAC
This sequence comes from Gymnocephalus cernua, assembly GCA_023631565.1. Taxonomy (NCBI): domain Eukaryota; kingdom Metazoa; phylum Chordata; class Actinopteri; order Perciformes; family Percidae; genus Gymnocephalus; species Gymnocephalus cernua. The sequence goes on along the minus strand of CM042437.1, from coordinate 33,167,435 downwards.
CTGGAGGCCATTTGTGGTCGAGCCAAGAAGGGTTACAGCTACGTCCGTGTTTGGTTGTACCTATATGGAAGGGACTAGTTTGGTCCGTGTACGTTTTGATAGTTTGTTTTTTCGTTTGAACCACAAAACAAACTAGAAAATGCATTTCCTGCAGAAAATGCGTGGGAATGCTGAATAGCTAAATTGCTAAAGCTAAAGTGGATGAACAGCTTAAATCCGTAAGAAGAATCTGAAGTAGTGAGAATAGGTGGAAAAGTATGAATGGACATGAATTTCATTAAAAAAACTGTTGAAAAACACCACAAATGCATAAAATGTGTGCAATATTAAAAGTTATTTTGAAAAACTGATGCTAAACTGAATTGAATGGCTTTCAAAATCATGAATAAGTATAGAAGACTTAAAAATGCTGTGAGAAACATTGAGGAAAATGCAGATCTATGAAACTAAGAGAGAGAGAGGGGGAGGGAGAGAGAGACAGAGAGAAAGAGAGGGAGAAAGGGAGAGAGAGAAAGAAAGAGAAAAGAGACAGGGAGAGAGAGAGTGATAGAGAGAGAATGAAAGAGAAGAAGAGAGACAGTGACTTCCAATTGCTGGAAGTTTAAATAAATTGACTAAAAAGGCTGAAAGTATGAATTCTTTATATTATTACCAGACAGGTCCACAGCAAGACAGCATACAACAATTGTGTGTGTTTGTGACAGATAGAAAAAACATGAAGAAAAAGAAAAGAAAATAGAGAACATTACCCTCAGAGATACATTTTAAAGTGCAGCAGTGGGATTAGAAACCCGGTCTCCCAAAGAAAAGCCACGTGTCATGACCTCGGCATCATCAGTTAGTTAAGTGCAATGCACAGACCTATAGTATTTAACTGTAGTGTCTGTGAACGTGTTGTTATGGTTACTACCAATGGCTGTTTGTAAACATGCTTTGATCTCTGTAACGAGCTGCAGCTGCGGTTGTGACACCTGTCAGACACTGCAGTCATCTACAGACAGTGCATATCGACCTCCGAAACAGACGCTCATACTGCCAAAATGAAAAGCGTTATCAGTCAAATGATGTAACCATGACGACCACAAGGCCTTCCTGAACAAAATGATGTACAATTTATATGGATAAACTTAAAAATGTGGGTATATCGGCGATTTCAAAAAGTGGTTTGCTGTCTATTTCGCTGTGACCTGGAGACAATTTTTAATATAGGGAGTTAATGGCGAGAGAATCAGAACTCTTGTCATTTGTAAGCTCACAGAGCCAAAAGTACAAGTCGTATCGCACAAAGTTTGAATCGCGTCTGTACGTGAAAGAATGTAGGAGGAGATACATTTTGAAGCAGAAGATTTGAAGGATTTGAAGATTCTTCTCATTGACTTCAATGTTAAAATAAAATGCTTAAAAGCTTAATATTTAAAAAGGTATAAATAGTAGAAAAAAAGTTGAAGAAGTCCCATCATCTGCTGAAAGAGCTGAAGATTTTAAGAGTTGAATGGTTTTAATAGCTGAAAGTATGCAGAAGTTACGAAGAGCCAAAAAACGTACGGAAGAAAGCGGAAAAATAAAAATAAAAACTAGAAAATGCATTTCCTGCAGAAAATGTGTGGGAATGCTGAATAGCTAAATTGCTAAAGCTAAGCTGGATGAATAGCTTAAATCTGTAAGAACAAGTTGAAGTGATGAGAATAGTAGGACAGAGAGACTGGTAAGAGAAGCAGACAGACAGAAAGAGAGAGACGAAAAGAGAGACAGCCAGACAGCAAGACAGAAAGAGAAGAGAGACGGGTAAGAGAAGCAGACAGACCAACAGAGAGAGACGTGTAAGAGAGACAGACAGACAGACAGACAAAAAGAGAGACGGGTAAGACAGACAGACAGACAAAAAGAGAGACGGGTAAGACAGACAGACAGAAAGAGGGAGAGACGGGTAAGAGAAGCAGACAGAAAGAGAGACAGACAGACAATAAGAGAGATGGGTAAGAGAAACAGACAGACAGACAGACAGAGAGAGAGAGACGGGTAAGAGAAGCAGAGACAGACAGAAAGAGAGAGAGAGATGGGTAAGAACAGCAGACAGACAGAGAGAGAGAGAAAGAGAGAGAGAGAGAGAGAGAGAGAGAGAGAGAGAGAGGTAAGAGGTCAAGTATGAATTTTTTGTATTATTATCAGACAGGTCTATTGCATGCAACAATTATGTGTGTGTGTGTGTGTGTGTGATCTTTTATGTTCATATTAAAGTGTCTCTAGTTCAATTTGACTGTCTTCCAAAAATGCTGAGTCATGGTTAATGTCATGGTTACGATGTTTGTAAATACATTAAGGTCTATTGCATACAACAATTGTGTGTGTGTGTGTGAGAGAGAGAGAGAGAGATAGAGAGATAGAGAAAACATGAAGAAAAAGGAAAGAAAATAGAGAACATTATCCTCAGAGATACATTTCAATGTGCAGCAATGGGATTTGAACCCGGGTCTCCCACACAAAAGCTGCTTTTCATGTCCTCTGCACCATCAGACAATCATGTATAGTGTACAGACCTGTAGTATTTAACTGTAGTGTCTGTGAACGGTTGTCATGGTTACTACCAATGACTGTTTGTAAACATGCTTTGATCTCTGTAACGAGCGGTTAACTGACACCTGTGTCAGACAGCGCTGGCATTCAGACAGAGATCGACCTCCGAAACAAACGCTCATACTGCCAAAATTAAAAGTGGTATCAGTCAAATGACGAAATCATGACGACCGCGAGGCCTTCCTGAACAAAATCATGTAAAATTTATATGGATAAAGTGAAAAATGTGGGCATATCAGCGATTTCAAAAAGTGGTTTGCTGTCCATTTCGCTGTGACCTGGAGAGGATTTTTAATATGGTGCCTACGTACACATCACCAGTCACGTTTAATGAGCGCATTGTTTGGTTCAATACAGTTGGTTATAGTTAACCTAAGAACTTATTGTGTGTGCAGAGTTGTTACTGTTAGTGTTAGCATTATATTATATAATTCAATTAATATTTAATGTGGTTTCCACCGTAATGGACCAAACTGTCCCCCTTTCTACCAGCAGGTGGCAGTATTTAAATAACTGACTGTATTGTGTCTTTGGAAACTGTTTTAAATCAAGATTACTGATACAGATGCATTTATTGTTCATTTCATTTAGTTTTTGATTTTGATTTTATTTGCAACCTAGTAATCATCATCATCATCATCATCATCATCATCATCATCATCATCATCATCATCATCATCATCATCATCATTCACCCCCAGCCCAGTTAAACCTGCATGTCCTTCTGTTTTAACCTGATTCTACCACTGCTATCAGCTTCTTAGCAGCTCAGACAACAAACTCCCATCAGAAATCCAGAGAGATTTAATATCGTGCCTATCCACGCCCAAACAAAAAAGTACTTTATTGTATTTCAAGTATATTTATATTTCCGATAGTAGCCTATGTTGAAAATGTACTTACACAAATTGTACTTTTTGTAAATATATAAAAAGTATACTAGCATCACGCTTTCACGCTAACACTTTTAACACACTTTAAAATAATTATACTATATTATACTTTATAGAAATATATTATACTCAAATATACTTTAAGTGAAAGTTATGTGTACTTTCTAAAGTGACAAACGAAAAACAGGTGGTTTCTCGTTATTTTGTTTTGTGGTTCAAACGAAAAAACAAACTATCAAAACGTACACAGACCACCCTTGCCGCTGCCACGAGCAAGGCGGGCCCGAAATTGACAAGAAGGCTATTTCATGCAAATGCTGAGCGATGCGACAAAGCGAATAAGAAGAAATAATTCAAGATGGCGGAAAACGCTTCAGGACATCGCATTTCCGTATATGATACGTTTGGCATTTTATCTCATATATTTTGTCACTTTTAAATCCAAAAACATCGTTTTTGTGACTTGACAATACCTCGGAAGTGACTTGTAAGACGTGCTTGAAGGTAGCACTGGAGAATTTCTGTTTACTGTTGCCAAGCAACCAGGAGTAGGCTAGGCATGCCCAGGAGCGCCCATCAAGCGAGCGTGTGTCGCTCTCTTTTGTAGCATGTATGACTGTAAAGCGTCAGTTATACTAGCTCTTTAAAAAGTGCGTGCGGAACTCGTGACGTCACGGGACTGCCGTGAGTGTTTATACCATGGTTTATACTCACGGCGTTCGCGACACTAGTTGCAGTCTTCTCCTGAACAGCGGTGCCGCTAAGGAGCAAAGGGTACTGATGTTTTTCTTTCTAAGGACTAGAAGAAGAAGAAAAAGATAAACAACGGCAGAACAGGCAGCAGAGGTGGCATCAATGCTTCGATTTGATTCAATGAGCTACTTGATGGGATCAAGCCTTTCATTCACCATAAAAGAACTCATCTTAACCCAGTAAGTTTACCAGAGAGACATGCAGTCAGTCTGAGAGTCCTGGCATCCGGTTTCCCAGGAGCACATTCAGGCTTCCTGTTTCCAGTTTGTCGGGCGCCGCTGAAAAAAATAGACTGGTGCGCCCCCTCTGCTCGCGCGCTGAAAATCGGACGCGCCGGCCGGAAATTACGTCATTTTGATGTCACGAATGCGCGCACCACCTCCAACGCGTCAGGCATAAATGAGCCATAAGACCCAGTTCTCTTACAGTTTTTTACAACCACTTTGCTACTAATTTCAGAACCTTGACGTCATTTTTCAAAACTCTAGACACAAAACTCAAAACGATCATCACTTGTAACACAAACTGTCCAATGTTCAAAACATTGCATTGTGCATTCATATCTTTAAATAAATCTTTCACTTGCACAATCATTGGTTCAAAAAACAAATTTATCATGAAATACCATTGAAACGTTTCTTTAGATCACAGACACACAAGCTACCCATAGTTTCACTGACTCATCGTTTGTACAATCATTCAATATTGTAGTACAAAATAGGTGATACATGTTTCATTATGGTACTAGATGTAAATACATCCCTGTAAAAGTACTGCAGTAGTAGAGAGAATACTACAGACATGGAGTGGAATCATTGAACACAACCTGAAATGTATTGATGAAAAACAATACAGTACAATCACAACATAGGTTTATTAGAATCAAAGCAAAATAATTAGCTAGGAAATAGAAAAGAAAAGACAGTACTGCAAAACATCAAATGCAGTGTTCCTCAACTTGCTTGTACTGTAATAAGCAAAACAAAGAAGTGATTACTGTACTTCTACATATTCATCAACTCTGTCTTGTAGATTTGGCCGCAGGTTCTCATCTACATTGCAATTAGCCAAACATCTTGTAAAAAACCTTCGGGCATGGCGAACAATGTGGTAAGAGTATATATGTATATATATATATATATATATATATATATATACAGTACTTTATATTATACTTTATTATAAAAAGTATATATCTCAATCATCAGTAACGAGTTGGCAGAATTGGACAAATAATTCCAAGGACCTGCATGCATACAGTGCAGTACTGTCAATACTGTAGATACTCTCAAAGGTAGTACATGGGACCATAGAAACAGTGTCTGATAAACAGTAGTACATTACAGTAAAGGTAGTACATGGGACCATAGAAACAGTGTCTGATAAACAGTAGTACATTACAGTAAAGAATGATGATGAAATATTACATCCATAGATACTGTAGTCTGATTGGTTGATGCTCCACACTAATTGGTGACAATTAATCTCGTTATCTTGAAACTTTCATGATCTAAACATGGAATATTGTTTGTCTGTTTCCATACAACTATGCATTAAGAATAATGCAACAGTTACTTATCATTTTGAGTAGTTCTATTGATTGATAGTTGGATCATTGTAATGAAATGAATAGACAATCATCTGAAATGTAATGTGTGAATTGCTTTTTGAAATAGTAGTACTTTGATGTTAAGTCGTGTCATATTGAACAGCTGATCTTTGTTAAATGAACAAATGATCTTTGGTTTATGTGGATTGTATCCAAGCAATTGAAAAAAGTGTTAGAGTTTTGAAAAATGTGTATTTTGATCATTGGTTGTGAGGTTTGTGTCTAGAGTTTTGAAAAATGACGTCAAGGTTCTGAAATTAGTAGCAAAGTGATTGTAAAAAACTGTAATACATCCATGGTCCAGACGCTCAATAAACGATGCTTCATTATGACCCACGATCAGGGGAGGATTAAGGTGGTCAGGGGCCCCTAGGCTGCTCTTTGTGTGAGCCCCCCCCCCCCCCCCAATTAGGGCCGTACAATTAATCAAATTGTAATCACGATCACGATTTTGGCTTCCCACGATCAAATTTGCGTGATCGAGCGATATTTAAAATGCGTCATTCCCTTCATAGAACAGTTTTTGCAAAGCCAATCTAGCGCTCCATAAACCACTGTCTGATCACATGTCTCCATGAGCCAATCAGAGCTGTTCCCTGCCTGCACCGCGCAGCTTAGTTTCTAGATGTAGACCGTCACAGAGGACAGAGTAACGTGAGGAAAACTCCACAACAGGTAGCAGTCGGTCATCATAAGCCGGTCACGATGTTTACCAGTTTACCAGTAAACACAACATTTTGTCCCGTCCGTTTTGTTTTTCAGACAACAGCAGTGACCATAGTGCTAGTTTGTGTCTTTTAGCTCATAGCTTTAGCAGCAGACTGTTGGACGTCCAGCTGTTGGAATCCTACAGTGAAATACAGACACACTACACCGTTTAGCTGTCAGCATTTTAGCCGTGTTTAATCCAGTTACTACTGTGGCTAACGGTAGGCTAACGCTACCTGCTGTGTAACGTGTTATTAGTGTTTTTAGCGTGACATGCAGCGATGTTTATGTTGCCTCTAACGTGGGTTTCGGAGCATCAGAGCGCAACGCAGACATGTAAGTAGCAGTGTAATGAGCCACAGAAATCCACGTAGCTATTTCGTCTGGTAGATACCAGGCACCACATGCGCCGTTAACGTGAACAGAAAATTGCGTTGCCTGTATATTTCACGGCAAAAATGCATGTGTGGAAAGCGGTTGCACAACGGATGTATTAGTAAGAATGTAGCACAATATGGATGTAAAAGCAGTTATAATTGTATAATTATGTGACAATAAAATTTGTTTTGGCTAAAATCAACAAATAATTGTGATAATTAATCGTGATCTCAATATTGATCAAAATAATCGTGATTATCATTTTGGCATAATCGTGCAGCCCTACCCCCAATATATATTGTTGAATAGAATTGTAATAAAACATTACAGTTTCTCATCCTATTTTATGGTACAACTGGTATTCCTAACAAATTGGCTCTAGGCCTAACACCATATCATTGTGCAAATTTACTTAATTTCTACCTAGTCAGGAGTCGTGAGGGCCAAAATACAACCAGCATCATCATCAAGAATGAAGACTGAACATAAAGATTGCGTCATTTACGTGCATATTAAGTAGCCACGTTGGTTTGTTTTGGTCTTAGAATCTTGACGATGTGCCTGAGACCACATCAATTGATCCTACATTAATCCATTTAACAAAACTGGTCAGTATAGGTCACACGAATTACTTGAAATAGTATTACTAAATTACCTGAATTGCTAAAAGATAGATAAATCATACACAATTACTTATAATACATTTTATTGATAAAGCGCGTTTCAGTGTACTCAAAGACAATTTACACAAGTTGAAATTATTATAGAAAATAGCACACTAACACATTCAGTTATTCTGAAAAGTAAAAAAAAAAACTTTTGATCATGTAGCTAGATTTTGAGATAATGATCATACTGTGGTCTATACTAATGGCTAATGTACAAAAACACTATTAAAAGCTTAAACCAGTGTTTTTATTTTCCCCCTCAGGCAAAGAGCTGGGGCACGTTCAATATCAAAATGGCACGTTTCCTGGGAACGGTGTGCAACGGCTTGCATTATGTTTTCATGTTTTCTCTTGTTTGGTGGGTGTGTCTCTCAATTATTGGCTGTATTCCAGGTGATACTCAATCAGTAGAGAGTGTCTGTAGACCCGTGGTAATTAAAAGGCACTTGCACACACACACAACAGGATGTCCAATGCACCGTTTCAGTTTAAAAAAAAACATCACAACATCACAATTTTTGGATGCCTATGGGATCATGATAATGTTATTTGAACCCAAAGACACGGAACAATTGAGCCAAGAATAACATTTATTTATTAAGAAAATTCATTATTTTTCTTAATCTGTAGGAGTCGCTGAAATATACAGTATTTCACCTTTTTTGACTACACTCGTGAGCTGTGTATTACTGCTTCACAACAGCAGTGTGTACATGTTGGAGAACAAAAACTTATTGTCACACTAATGCTACTGAACAAATTCAAGTACTGCTCATCATATTGTCCACTGTCTATCATAATGTCAATTATTTCAGTAACCAAAAAAAAAAGGCCGTCTTTGCTACAGCCTCCACTCCAGTCCGTTGCCAGTCGGGGATCCTCGATGGCCCTCGGCTTCGGACTCAGGAAAGTAGGATTCCTCGGTGCTGCTGCTGTGGCAAGAACAAAAGATTTGGGTTATTATTCGAAGAAGTAACTTTTAATTCATGGAAGTTTTTTTTTAATTTTTTGTTTCTTCTCCCTTTGTTTTTAAGAAGTGGTTGAATAATAATTGTAACGTCAGTCTTTTTTTTGCAGATGTGAATAGAAGACCAGTTTCATTAAGTAGAATATGGCAAGCCAAATGTTAACATTGTTAAATTCTCTGCTAAATTTTCCTCAGAGGCTCCAACAATAAGGCCATTTGGTCAGTAGGTGTATTTTGAATACAAAATGTAACCTAAGTACAACTGCCAAAGGGTTAGACTATTTACTGTTGATAGATGGATATGATTTAATAATAGTTTATTACCTACCCATTTTGAAGTCTGTGTAGGTCTCCTCCTTTGGCTTTCTCTTTTCTGGAATCATCACTCTTCCTCTGAGCAGGGCAATTCAGCAGTGTTCGTCAAATCATAGTTTTCAAACTCTTTCCTGTTATTCTTTATTCTTTATTTGGATAGCCCCTTGAGATGTACCATCTCATTTTCAAGGGGGTCCTTTGAATCACTGTTTGAAAATAACATCCATAGCCACACATGCTCAAAACATGACATCATACAATAACACATAAAGAAAAAAAAAGAAAAAAAACATCACAAAAAAGAAAAGCCACACTAACTCAATAGGACAACATTCACAGTATGTTCCTCCCCCCAAGACCACCACCTCCCCATGTTATACAATAAGTTGCATAATTACATTGACAGTAATAAGTCCTCAAAGGCTGTTCACATATTAATAGTAATAAAACAAAACTCAATTAAAACATGAACATGGTATCTTTAAATATAAAAATAATGCCACTTTAAATGAATGTAAAGATGTAATGGATTTCAATGACAATGGGAGGTTATTCCAGTCCATAGGAGCTTTATGACAAAATGCTCTTCTCCCAATTTCCCGATGGATTCTTGGTACAACAAAAAATGGATGGAGCAAGTGTCGTATGGGATAGACTGATAGGTGTCTAACAAAAAATTGTCGAAGATAAGGGGGACATTTATTCGCATAATTAACACAACTAAAAATAAACTTTAACCAGTGATACCTTCTTCTGTCTTTCGGTTGGAGCCAATCCAATTTTTCATAGAGCGTACAATGATGTGTCATAAATGGATACCTTAAAACAAATCTACATATGGAATTGAATAAAAGATCTACGGCATTAAGAGAAGTAACACTTGATGTATGGTAAACAATATCAGCATAATCAATTAGTGGTAATAAGAGTTGCTGTGCAATACGCTTTCTTGTATCAAATGTAAAGCAATCAATTGAACGATACAACTGACACAAACATTGTTTAACTTTCTTGACTGTAGCTTCAATGTGAGCATAGAATGATAGCTCAGTATCTAACCACAGACCCAGGTACTTAAATGAATTTACATTTACAAGAGATCTTCCATCAATCATACAAATTTGTAATTCATTCATAGTAACTTTAGATGGTCTCAGTTTGAACAACATAGTGCAAGTGTTTTCCTCATTGAGTAATAGGTTGTGTTCTCTGAGCCAATTCTGTACAATAGAAAAATCGGATTGTAATGCATTCTGTACCTGGTCCTTCTGGTTATACGATGTATATAAAACTGTATCATCAGCATAAAGATGAACATTACAGGATAAACAAATACTTGGCATATCATTAATATAAATAGAAAAGAGAAGTGGCCCCAGTACAGAACCTTGTGGCACACCTTTACCTATAATTAAACTAGTAGAGCATATATTTTGTAATGCAACATATTGACGCCTACCATGTAAATAGGCATTAAACCATAATAAAGATCTTTGGCTTAAGCCAATCGAATACAATTTATCTAGGAGTAAATAATGATCAACTGTATCAAACGCTTTCGAAAAATCAATAAAAATGGCTCCAGTAAATTTTCCTTCGTCAAATGCTGTATATACATCATTTGTAAAGCTGAGGAGAGCTGTGGTAGTAGAATGATTAGGACGGAATCCAGATTGAGCTGTTGTTAAGATACCATGTTCTTCAATAAATTCACTTAATTGCATGAAAATTAATTTCTCAAATATTTTTTGAACTGTACATATAATAGAAATAGGTCTATAATTATTCAAGTCATCTGGTGTTCCGCCTTTGAATACAGGCAATACCCTAGCCATCTTCCAAATAGGTGGAAGTGAGTTTGTATTTATAGATAAATTAAATAATTTTGCCAGGGGGAACATCAAGATATGGGATGCATATTTTATAAATTTAGATTCCATTCCATCAGGTCCAGCACCTGCACTCAACTTCAATTTTGCTATACTTTGGTAAACATCTATAGGTGAAATCAATTTAAAAGAAAAAAGATTTTTAGGCAAGGGATTTTTGAAAGATGCATGCGAATATGGGGTCTCATTAGCTTGAGAGACAGCAACAAAGTGTTCATTAAAAATTTGTGTAATTATTGTTGGGTTCTGTATAATTTCATTATTAATATTCAATTGATTAATTTGCCCTGTTTTGTTACGGTTAAGTAAAGTGTTAAGTTTATTCCAAAATTGTCTTGGATTCTTAAACTCTCCATTTAAGCTGTTTTTATAGTATTCTGACTTTGCATTCCTTGTTTTAGTTTTACTAATATTACGTAATTGTCTATATATTTCCCAATCGCTTTGATTTCTAGTAAGACGAAATTTGGCCCAAGCAACATCTCTTCGCTTAAACAGAGAAATCAATTCTGAGTTAATCCAGGGAAGACTAGTCCCTTTTACTCTGACTGTTTTAAGTGGGGCGTGCTTATTGATCACATTCATGACCTCACTGTAAAAGAAGTCCCATGCATCATTAACAGTAGGTATAAGTGAGAGGCGCTCCCAGTTAATGTTGCCGATGTCATCATTAAAAAGGTTCACATCAAAATATTTGCACTGTCTGAATGTTATATCTTTAGGTTGTTCTTTATACATTTTAATTTTCCACACACAGAATATTACAGAGTGGTCACTTAAACAATCTGACATGACTCCAGAGGTTAATATCCTTTCAGGGTTGGTTACAAGTATCCAGTCTATTAATGTTGATGATTGTAAATTTACTCTGGTAGGTCTATTAATCAGTTGAAATAAATTCACACTACTAATTAGATTTCTATCTCCTGCTGAAGATCGGTCAAGCCAGTTGTTGTTAAAATCACCTAGAATTATACATTCATTATTCTTTTCTAAGGAATTTATGGTTGCCAGTATATTCTTCATAGAGCCAGAAGGGGCGGAGGGCGGCCTATATATATTTCCAATTGTAAGCGATTTATTTACATGTAATATTATATTAACAAAAACACATTCAAAATCAATTGGTCCAATTTTGGGGCATGAATGCTGAGAACACAAGTTGGAACACACATAAGTGACCACTCCACCACCTCTTGACCCTCTGTCAACCCTGTATAACAAGTAACCATCCATTTCAACATCATTATTAGATATGCCACTATGTAGCCATGTTTCAGAGACTGTGATAATATCAGGTTTATTGTGACTTGCCCAGGCTCTTAAAAGATCTATTTTAGACATAAGACTTCTAATATTTAAATGAATTATTTTAAGGCCTTTATAGGAATTAAAAGCCATCGTTATTATGGAAACTTGCTGTCAACAACAATAGGGTTAAGTGGTGAAAATAGTGGGGAGCATACTGTACATTTAGAGACATACATAACACAAAAACAAAGACAAAACATAAAAACTTGACACGTATATACTGTAAGATTTCAATTTAGTGATATACAGATCCAGACTACTTTCGCAAATATATCAATACATTAATGAACTAATCCATATTTACAGCAATTGTGACAGATAGCAAACAACAAACAAATCGAGTTCACGTCACTCATTTACGGCAGCAAAAACTGTGCTGCAAACAAAACAAGTATGTGATCATAAACATAATACACCCACATTCTTATCGAGGGGGAAATCAAAATCAAAACAGGAGACGCATAGCCTACTCCTTAACAAAAAGTTATCTCAGAAACTCAGATGATCAACCAGATATTCACTACTCACACAGACTTATGAGGAAGTTCAGATGTCCTCAAAGTATTTCTCCGCATCCTCGGCACTCCGAAAGAGTTTTGATTTACCGTCCACATCGACCTTCAAAGTGCATGGATACACGGAGTACTTGCAGCCCACTCCACGCAGTTTCTTTTTTATAGAATCAAACTGTCTGCGTCGTTTAACCAGGTCAGCGCTGAAGTCAGGATAAATATGAATCTGCGATCCCTTGTATAGGAGCCCCTTTTTTTCCCTGGCCAAGCGCAGTATCTTTGACTTGTCCATGTAGTGCAGGAACTTGGCAATGATCGGTCGAGGTTTGTTTGTCTTATTTGTATTATAAGCCGGAGTACGATGAGCTCTTTCAATCACCGGAGTAGTGGAGAAATTGTCACTGCCAAGTTGACCAAGTATCAGCTGGGTCAGAAATCCAATCACGTCAGCTCCTTCGCTCTTCTCAGGAACATTAATGAAACGGAGATTATTTATACGGCTCCTGTTTTCAGCTTCATCCACCTTCTCTTTTAGGTAAGCATTCTCCACCTCCAAAGTGTGCACTCTTGTTGTTAAGTTATCTACATTGTCCTCATTACTACTCACTCGTTGCTCAAGTTCAGATATTTGGTCTCCCAACGATGACAGGGCACCATGAATATTATTGAGACTTATCTGCAGTGGTTCGATTTTAGAGTCGATATGAGCAGTCATTTCAGCCTTGCTCTGTTGGATGGCCTCCCAAATTGTTTGTAAGGACATCTCAGCCATCTTGAAATTTAGGTAAATCCTTTAAGGCAGTTCAGGATATATTACAACAATCAGAGCTTCAAATGTTCATCTCTGTCAATTTTTGATTTGCATTAAATCATAAGATCAAAAAATAATTAAAGTAGTAGCCAGTGATCCATCAGATGCCAGCTAAGCAGTTGCGGCCATCTTGATGGCCCATCTTTGTACCCTCATGTACCAATATACAATAACACATAAAGAAATGTCTTTGTACCCTTATTTCATGTTATCTGAAAGAGATTAATATACAGAGGTAATTAATAATTCAAGTAAAATGTAATAGATAGTCCAGATAGAGATAGAGAAAGTCTAAGAACCCTTGAACACACAGGGGGTTGAAAAATAGAGCAACAAATAAGAATCATGAGTGGAACTGCACCTGCCCCAAATACTAGATAGATTTGCATTACAGGTGTGTAATTGAATCACGCAAAAAAAAAATAATATGACAATAACATACCTGACTCTCTTCACTTGCTGATCAGGCTTATACACACACACACAAGTATTCTTGTGGTATGATGTCCTTCATCTCTGCATTGCCTTCTCTCACAACTCCTGCCCACGTTTTCTGATCTGCCACTATACATCACACCAACATAAAAATACAGACACACAATGTACACACAAGTACTTTTAGTAGTGCAAACTACTGTTTTGCAATGAACACGGTGTATTCCGGACATTTTGTAGAAGATGGTGATATTCTTAGCAAAGGCCACTTTTTAATGGGGGATAACTAGTGAAACAAACACGCAAGTAAACAAAAAAACAACTAACAGTTTACCAAAGTCCTTGCTATAAACATGAAACGGATAGATACCAATAAAATGACTTGTGATATTGATAATTGTATTGATCTCAAAGTCAAATGTGATTCAATATGTCCATCGTACGTGTTTAGTCCCTGTTAAAGCCAATAATAAACCGCTAATGTCAGCTTTATGTAACGTTAGCTAGGCTTATGGTCAATTTAGCTTCAACAAAAAGTAAAACAAAGTTAAGTGACATGACAGTAACTACATTAAGCTAACGCTAGCTTTCCAGGTACATTTTTTTTATTTAGCTAAGTAATCAACGTTAGTGATATATCAGTAAGAAAATGACGGTAACGGGACGATGCTCTTCGGGGTGTTTTGAAGGCTAACGTTAGCCAACGAAAACGGGCACTATCTAATAACTGATGTTTTATGACCGTTGACACTCCGAACCCCGTTTTCAAAATCAATTGTTAACCAGATTTAATACTGAGTGTACAGAAATGAACCACAGTCTTACTGTCCTAAAACTTATTTTACATAGTGTCATTTTGGTACTAAGCAGGGTAAAAATAAAACCTTATAATCACAATGTAATAAGTAAGAACGTTAGCCTGCCATTAGATGGCCCCTGAACCTCTTCACCTTTTTTAAATATGCTTTAACTTAGTTGGTGGATTAGCTAGCTACATGCCGAATTTACCTTTACATTTTGATTCGATAACAAATCTTCAGCTTTATGTTCCCAGTTGAGGTTTCAGTTCCATTTAAGCCAAACAATAAAACTAACTGATATGAGCAAAGTATGACTGAGATGCGGCACTCAGTAGCCGTTTCTCAATGTCAGTTAGCTACTGTTAGCTAGCTAACGTTAAGGGATATCGTCGAGTAACGTTAACCTAACGTTACTGGCCTGTGTAACGTTATGGTTAGCCAAATTACGGTAACATTAAATTATGGAACAACAGACAGTAAATTAACGTAGCTACCTTAACGTTACGTTAAGATGAAATAGTGCTTACCGTGAGGTTTTGACAGCAGCACCGAAGCAGTCTCCATCATGGATGTATTAAGAGAACGGTCTCCATCCTATTGATTCCTACCCGTCGCAGACTGCCAATTTTTCCCTTCCTGTGGCGCGAATATGTTGCTGGGCAGAATTCAGATTCACTGTCCATCACATCAACAGTGTGTGTAGTAAAGACATCCAGACGCTCATTTAACGATGCTTCCAAATGACCCGCGAACAACTGAGAAACTTTTAATACATCGTTCGGACATACCGTAGTTAATACGTCGCTGCGATGTGCAGTGAAAATGATTGACATGATTTGACCAGCAGCAGCTGATTGGATATCCAATCTACCCAATCACCTGCTTGTTTTTTTTAAATGTTTCTTATGGGCCAATTAGGGTCTTTTTTTGTTCACGCTGAAGTAAATTTAAAAAAAAAAAAAAAAAAAAAATTGTCTGGCCAATCTGAGGCCCCTGCACACGTGGGGCCCCTAGGCTGCAGCCTAACAAGCCTGTGCATTAATCCGCGCCTGCCCACGATCAATTGCAGATGAAGCAATATTTTACGTCATGGCGACGTATGTGTGCTTACTGGGTATGACTATGAATTAATGAAAGGGTAGCTATGTGAGTTCATCTGACATGTCTGTAGGGGGACCTAAAACCAAGAAGGTTGGGAATCACTGGACTAGCTTGTTTTTTTTAAGCCTAGGTCACCATGTACCCTGAGGGCTATGGTTAAAGTCTGGCATATAACAAGACGTTGATGCAGAAAAGGCACAAATTGTTGCATCAAAATTCACCACAATGCTGGAAATTAAGCGTTGGATTGCTCAACATTTTATGGGGAACCCCTGGTTATAATGTGTGCCCACCAATGTTTAAACAAAACCTACGCCCTTGATCGTAGGAATAAGAAGAGATAGTGTTGTCTCGCAACCCAGTCTCCTGGTGGAATTGTAACCCCTCTACAAAATACCACTGCCGAGAATGTAAGGCGCTTGCATTCTTTCAGCCAATCAGGGTGCTTGCATTCTTTCAGCCAATCAGGGCAAGCATGTGAACGAGCTTTTCTCTCCAGCAGACGCGGAGTTGGAAAAGAGCATTGTTGTGATTTTTAAGTAAGTAGGCTATTCAACAAATAACTTACTTAGTTATTATTTTTTTGTTTAAATACCATCCATCTATGCTATAGTAACTGTGAAGGCTTGCTGTACAGTCCTGCCACGTTTACAGTTGTTAAACTGTTGTTTTAACTAGTCCATTGTAGCCAAAGTAAAGTTAGCGAGCTAAGCTAGCACTGCCTTGATTATAATAATGGGTAGCTAGCCTAAATCATCATGTTTTTTTTTTATTTGCTTCAATCAGAAAAGAAATCGCTATGTCAGAGGTTATATAAAATAGTAATGTTTAATTTATTTTGAAAACCATGTTGAGTAGGCTAACCATGAGCTACTTGATTGCTAGTACTCTGCAATGTTATACTGCTAGCATGAATTCAGTAGCCTAATGAGTAAATTAATTATTATCTTAATTTATATATAGCCTAATTAAGGTATTTTCCCAACCATGAACACAAATAGTAATAGTCTGGACAAACACGTTTTAAAAATGTAATTATTTGAAAATGCAATAGGCTGACATAATGCAATGCCATATCATTTAGGCACAATGTAAACACAATGCTTTGCGGACCTCAAATATTATATGACTTATTAGATCTGATTAGATTTTGTAGATCAAGTTCAAAGTCATTGGGACCCCGATTTGCAATGCTCCTGAGTGCAATGTCTCAATTTTTCAAATTTGGTATTACTTGAGACCTCAAGAGGCATACAACTTAATTGTCCATTGTGTAGTAAGTTGTGTTTAGCACACAACTTTTTTGAAATGCTCCTGTTTGAGATGATGTGTTAGTGAATCTGTGCCAAAGTCGTTTCACTCAATCTCCCTGTTTTTGCTCTTTTTTATTTTTGTCTTCCCATTTCAACATTTCACTGTCATCTCTGAACTTTCTCTATCTTCCTCATCCATTTTTGTCTACATGAAGATGCCCAGATCTAGCCACAAATGCTGCATTTCATGCCAGGCTATGATGGCTGTGGCACAGAAAAAATGCCCCTCTTGTGCGGTGTTACAGCCGTATAAGCAAAAAAAAAAAGATAAAATACAAAAAATATTGGAGAAGCCCCCATCGGCCCAAAATGCAGGGAAAGTGCTGGACAATGTGATTGTTGATGTAAGTATATTTCTTTTAATATTGCCTGTAAATGTATTCCAGAAATATGGTACAACATACAGTAGGCTAGGCCTGGGCGATATGGCTGAGAGGTATATTACGATATTGCTAGATCATATTGATCAATATTACTACAACTATTCATAATTTTTAAAAGACTAAGAACAAACATGCTGAATTTAAACATTTCAGTTTAACATTATTATAACTAGGGCTCGGCAAGTTAAAGCGCTCATTAATTAACGCTGACAATTATTTTATCGAGCACTAACTTTTTATTTCTTTTATTATTGTAAAAATCTGTTGCTCACAGACTTTTATTTTGTAAATGAATGTTACTGACCGCTGCCCTGCTGCTACCGCGCTTGCAGGAACCAGAACAGAAAAGAATTGGCGGATAAACAAACCAACAAACATAGAGAGGGGTACGGAACTTTTACATGGCCATTTTCATTTTAAAGTTCTGCCAGACAGCGCAGTCGACAGAACCACTGCAAAGTTGAATTTACTTATCACCAGAGTACTTCCAGTCTGACCTTATCACCTTAATGCACTACACACAGGTGATACCAGCAAATCATTCAACGAAACAAACAGTGGCGCGAGGCTTCGGCAAACTACGTTAGATGCAGCGTGTGGGAGAAGTAGAGATAAACTCAGGCAACAGAAGCTAACAAATGCCACAGCGAAGTGGAAAGCTACAGACTGCAGGCTGATTAGTGATCAATCAGAACAAATGACGGCAGGTATGAGATTCCCTCAAGACGCACCATCACAAGAAGAATACACGAGTTGTATGAAAAGGAAAGGTTCTCTCACTGGGGACTTACTGGACATCACTGGTGCATTATATTGATGAACAGTGGGCCCTGCATTCACATGCTCTGATTGTAATGAAAACAGAGGGGAGACATTATGCTGAAACGTGCGCGGGACACTTTGTTGAAGTTTCACAGCAGTGGAATGTACGGTGGCTGACCTATAGGGGGAGCACTAAGTGGAACAGCTTGATTTCTCTCTCTCGCTCTTGTTCTGTGGGTTCAAAAATCAAGCTGTTCCACTTAGCGCTCCCCCTATAGGTCTGGAGAACTTCCGTTGTGTAATCTCGATGCAGCTTTTATTTTGTTGCATTTGTTTTTTGGGTTGTCTTTTTGCGATGTTTCTCTATTTGCAGCGTGTTTGTTTATGTATTTGGTTGTGTTGTGTGTATTTGCAGTGCGTTTGCTGAATGCTGCGCATGTGTGGTCAAATTAATGAAGTTGTTTCCTTAATTTACTTGTGTTTTGTCTATTTGTATGTGTTTTCTTAAGTTGCAGGGTGTTTATCCCAATGACAGTATATAAAATGGACCCAGCAACTCTGCTGTTTTTGACGGAGACAAGTGAAGTCTCTTACCAGCACTTTTCCGGTGATGGTTGATTGTTACCGAGCGTTACTGCGCAGCTGCACACTGAGCTTCCCGCCGTAGATGTGACGTGAGCAACGTGTCTGAACGTTGTAAGTCTTCTGGTAGCTGTGCCAAGAGAAATCTCAATCATTCCCAATCTATCAGAGACGGAGAGCGTAGGTATATGTAAGGAGATAACATAGGCACAGGCTAATTACTGATAACTAAAATGCTAGTTAACATTAGTAATTAAACTAAACAGCTGATGTAAGTCCAAACTGCCTGCGAGCTTCTCCTGTACTGTACGGTAATTCCTCTACTATGAGACAGTAAGTCTCGTGGTTATGACCCAACCGTTAGCCTATCTTTATAAAAACGTCTGCTACGGAGCCATAACGTGAGGTACAAGGTAACGGAGCCTTTTATACATTGTCGTGTTTCTTTAGAAATAAACAACGGACAAATAAAGTCTTTAAACGCTTCAGATGTAAAGTTATTGGCTGTCAAAGTGACGCCAAAATGAATGGCAGTCAATGGAATGCTAACGGGGGGTGATGGATAGGGTTAGCAAAATGGCGCCATCGCGGCTTCGCTCTGAGGAGAGAAGCCTGCCCCCTTGGTTTACCCCTGTCGGCCACCATAGGAATGTGCCCTATTAAAGGAATACGCCACCGTTTGTTGAAATAGGGCTTATCACGGTCTCCTCTAGATGTAGATAGGTGGGCCAACACATTTTTTGTCTCAGTGCATGCATTGTCTCAGTCAAGTGGCAATAAGCTTTAATTTAGTATTTGCTTTGATTACATTGTTTAAGTTGAGATTTACACTAAATATTTTATTTAACTGCTACTGTATAAACAAAATGCTGATGTTAAGTGTTTGCAGAACAAATGTTACGGCACTTTAGTTCATGTGGCAGAACATTTAAAATAAAACTGCGCTATACACTACTTTTGAATTCATTATTGGATTTTGCGTATAACGTGAAATCATGGGAAATCATGCGATTACTCGCGATTACATTTTTTAATTGTTGCCCAGCCTTAATTATAACATTCACCTGTTCTTCAATTATCAACCCCAATGTCGACACAACAATGAAAAACACACAAATAATGTAAATAAGTATGGGGTCACCTTAGTCTTACAAACCCAGTTGCTAGATTTGGTGGTCCCATCTGTTATCAGTGTACAGTATATTGAATGTTTTATATTCTATCATGATGCAATAAATTATTGAATTACTGCCCAGGCCTAACATAGGCTAACACACACACACACACACACACACACACACACACACACACACACACACACACACACACACACACACACACACACACACACACACACACACACACACATTGTTTTGCACAAAGGTTCACTTGTACTCATAAAATTACTGATTACATTTGGGAAGTCAAAGGTCAATAGTAGGTGAGCAATAGTAGGTTGAATTGGTAAGCCTGTTCCTCCCAAACAATTATGGTACCACTGGATCAATGCAGTGCAGGCAATTGTTAGAGTTGTTAGAGCTTCATTAAAATCAGGGAAATCTTTGAAACCCTCGTAATCTCTTGGTAGATAGGAAGAGAATGGTGTGTTAGCATTGTTCGGCAGTTGTGGGATTTGCAAGTATAACTATTCTGAACCTGCTAACGCATATATAATAACAAAAGTTGTTGGAATTTATATTTTGTTAGAAGTGTTCAAGCCTCATTACAACATTCCATCCATTCCTTTGTTACACTACCACTGAGTGGTGTCAATCATGGGAGTGTTTTGGGCATGACCTGCAAAAAAATAAGTAACATCAAACAATTCTCACACCGTTCCCCAAAACTATTGGTACTTGAGAGTATCATGAAAGCACACAACAATTGTACTAGGGTGTACTAAGTGCACCTTCTAAATTATTCGTGTGCTGCAGAGCCCCCTTTTCCTACTGTCAGAGTATCAAATGTGTATTCTGTCCTGCCCAAATCTAATGATCTAATGATTTGTTCTGGTTTTGTTCTTGTTTTGTTACAGTTGCACAAGCTAAAAGCTGTTGGCTTTTACCCCCTGCTGCTTGTGGCAAAGAAAAAAAAGGGCGTGTTCAAGGCACAGCTGCTGCACCTGGATGGAGACCTAAACAGCGATAAGATGGACGCCTTTACTAACATCCAGGAAGTTTTTGAGAAACTCCTGAATTGTATGTATGCTTTAGTACATTATTGAACCATTTGTAAATAATAAAGCACATCATGGAGTTTGCTCAGACGGCCAGCTCTGATATGATTTTAAGCAGGTCCACATTTTATCTAGATTGTTTCATGATTTTACCTTGATTGCAAGCAAGCTGGATTGATTGACCTTGCATTTGTTTGCTTTAATGGTTAAAATGATTAATTCTTTTGTCCAACACAACTATATTTGAACCAAGGACCAAACAGACCTCACAAGTGAGGTTAGTTCCTACCTCTAACTCTCTCTGAGAAACTCCACATAGTATGTTGTTATTGCTTAGGCTATTTACACTTTTTACAACTTGTTTCCAGTTCATGCATACATTTGACTCAACCATAACCTTAAATAGTTTGGCTAACTAACCAGGGGGCTGTTTCACAAAAGTAGAATTTATAAATCCAGGATAACCGATAAAGCGAGGTTTGACCTAGTCTAATCTGTGCAGCCTGGCTTGGTGCGTTTCACAACGGCCAAGTCAGGCTGAGGAGGAGAGACTAGGTCGAGCTGGGCTGAAGTAATTTGGATAGATGATCGTTCACGGATTTCCTTAACAGACCGCGAGGTCAATCACAGATTTATTGATGCTACATTGGAGAATATGCTATGTTGATACTTTATACAGAGTGAGCAGCAGCTTCTTGTAGAAGTATGATAACATGAAACACATTATTTGTAAAAAAGAAACACGGCCGCTGTAATGAAACAGCGAGAGACAGCCTGTTAGACGATCGCGGACCGATTGAATGTGTAAGCAGCCTAAAAATATTCATTAAATGACCACTGCTCTGAGTTAAGACCGTCATAATCATACCATTCAAGGATTAGGCTACTAATACTTTGCACAAATGAACTCTTTGTCTTAAAAGTAAGCAGAAGATAATGTTACTCAGGAAATTTACCATGAAGATCCATTTTCTGTAACGCTAGAATATGATGCGTAAATATCTCTCTCACTCTGTTTCTCCCTCTCTCTCATGGGCTAAAATATAAATTTCATAAGTCATATTAACTTCCACTGCTCGCTTTTAATGCAAAGTGTACAACAGTTTGTTTTTGCAAATGACAAGTAACTCATTGAATGGTTTCAGTTAAGAGCAGTAGTTCATAAATGTATATTTTTAGACTATCATTCAGTTGGACTCTAAAGAAACTATAAAGATAATTAAGTGATAAATATAATGCACACTGTAAACATGAATGTAACCTAGTATATTCATCAGTTATTGCCCCCCAGCAAAATATGAGGTCAAAAACATTGGGGTGTCTGCTCCCTGTTGTTACATGAATGTGCAGTAGTACACCACTAGATAGTTACTGGTCCAATGAACTCAGACTAATTAAGGAGGATTGTACAGTTAGGATAAGTTTTTATAATTGTACAATTCTCCCAAATTATAGTCCCAGTTTACTGGACAACACAAATTGTGTGCTAAGAATGGCATTTTATTGAATCCTTTATTGTTAAAGAATACAAAAAACATCAACTAAAATAAGGTGCATTGGTGCACTATAGAAACACACATGTTCAGCACTTTATATATTGCCCTTAGTATCTGACTTCATTTAAAACACATTTGGCAACTTCATCAGCCTTTTCTAATTATAACTGTAATATATTCATCAAACTTCTAACAACAATATAAACAGCAGTCTTCATACAGCAATATAACAGTAACAATGACTGTCACATGAATAATTATAAAAAAAATAATGGTCACAACTTAAAATAATAACAGAACTTAAATGAACAGCAATATGCACCTGTTGTACTTTAATGCAGGCTGATAATAATAAGGTAAAACCACTGCTGAGTGAGCAGAAAAGGCTCCAGGATTAATAAATCCTGGCTGTTAGCCTGGTCAGGACCAGGCTAGCTGCACAGAATAAATCTCCATGGTAACTTAGGTGTCTCTGCTTTTGTGAAACCGAGTCAAGGCTAAATTGAGCCAGGATAACTGGGAAATCCTGGCTTAATCCCTTCTCTTGGTTTTGTGAAATAGCCCTTTGGACCAATCGGGTCCTAATCTAGAAGGAATTCCGTCATTCAGAAAGTGGCATTCCCATTCACGGCCTGTGAGTAGGAAAAGGCAAAACATTGTCATTTATCTTTTTTAACATAGTCAAATTAAAAACAGTGGATAATCAGAACAGTTACCTTATTGGCTAGTAGCCAAGACATTGTCTTTCATATTTTTGTAAACCCTCATAAACGATGTAAATAAACAATTGCATGCAAATTGGACAGTGTGGGGGATTTCTTCTAAGCTCCCAAACTTTTTTGTCCTAAAAACACATTATACTAATGCCACAATTGTTGTAAACAGACATAACTTGTAGCAAACTGTGTCACAGACCCCCATACAATAGGCCTTAATTATAATATGATTGGGAGTTTGTAATGGATACAACATATTTATTACATGTTCTGTTTTTTTCACAGTACCAAAGCTAGCTGTCTCCACCATTATTGCACCTGCTCCCAGCCTCCCTACTATCTCCACTCCCACCCTCATTACCCTCACCTCTACCATCCTCCCTACTCTTACCTCTCCAACCCTCCCTACTCTCACTTCTCCCATCCTCCCTACTCTCACCTCTCCAACCATCCCTACTCTCACCTCTCCAACCATCCCTACTCTCACTTCTCCCATCCTCCCTACTCTCACCTCTCCAACCATCCCTACTCTCACCTCTCCAACCATCCCTACTCTCACTTCTCCCATCCTCCCTACTCTCACCTCTCCAACCATCCCTACTCTCACCTCTCCAACCATCCCTACTCTCACTTCTCCCATCCTCCCTACTCTCACCTCTCCAACCATCCCTATTCTCACCTCTCCAACCATCCCTACTTTTAACTCTCCAACCATCCCTACTCTCACTTCTCCCATCCTCCCTACTCTCACCTCTCCAACCATCCCTACTCTCACCTCTCCAACCATCCCTACTTTTAACTCTCCAACCATCCCTACTCTCACTTCTCCCATCCTCCCTACTCTCACGTCTCCAACCATCCCTACTCTCACTTCTCCCATCCTCCCTAATCTCACCTGTCCAACCATGCCTACTTTTACCTCTCCCACCCTCCCTACTCTCACGTCTCCCATTCAGCATTCCCCTACCTACATTCTACATAACCTTGCCACTGCACCATGCCCTCCCCTCCCCTCAACCTGCTTACCTCCACTACCCTCACCCTACCCACCTCTGCAACCTCCATATGTTCTGCATTTGCAGCTAGAAAGGGGAGAAAGAAGGTGAACGCAGGAAAGAATGCTAGGTAATGTGTGCTGTAATAATGCTGTTGTATTCTAATAGGACACATACTCACTAGGGACCATATCATATAAGGTAAATCATCTCTTGTTGGAATTTCTTCTCTGCAGCAGGCGTCTGAACTCAAGTACATACACAAGAGGCTATAAATGACAGGACATCAGGGCTACATTGGTTACCCCAGAGAGATGAGTCTTCACAGTTAAGTAAAGTAAGCACAACCCCATTTTTGTCAATAGTAGCCCATGTCCAGCCCATGTTTGGTATAATTTTGTTTCACACACACCCCTGATTCACTCACTTTCGTCACCTGTCATCTGCTTGCATCCCTGTAGTTGCCATCAACACCTACGATGCTGAGAGAATGAGAAAGAGCTTCTTTCCCCGAGCCATATGGACTCTCAACCAAGACAGTAGTTCCTCAATATAACCCCTGGACAAATTTGTGTAAATAATTTACTTTTGACTTTTGCAAATGAAATGTAAATTTGCTTTTGAATTTAAAATGTTGGACTGCTTTTACTATTATAATGAAATACTTTTGTCATTTTCATACAAATATACATGCATAGAAGATACCAGCATTCAACAAAGGACACATTAATTACAAGAAGAGAACAAAAATCTGTAAATGAAATAAGTAAATGCTTTGAATTAAAAAAAACTGAACAGTTCTTCAATTTAGTATGTGTCAACAGTGTTTATTGTTAAAGGTAGTAGTAGTCATACACAGAAGGCAGACATGGTTTGACCGTCACCACTAATCCACTTTCAGTGGAGTTCAATCTGCTCCCTTTTGGTTGTAGATATACAGTAGATACCCCAACGTCAGAACCAACCAGGCAAAAAAAGTAATTTCTTCTCATGGCAATAACCCAATTAAATAATACACTCTCTTTTTAGTGTATTTGAATACACTAAAAAGAGAGTGTATTATTTAATTGTGTATGCCAAAAGACAATGATGGTGCAGTTCTATACAGCCATCACCATCTGGTACGCTGCTATCGCTGCCACGGACAAGGGCAGACTGCAGCGTGTCATTCGTTCTGCAGAGAAGGTGATTGGCTGCAATCTGCCGCCGCTCCAGGACCCAGTCCCACCAGGACTCTAAAGCGTTTATTTTTAATACATACTGTGTATATACAGTATAGTTATACTTATATTGTTAATATTCTAATACTGGTTGTTCTTACAAATTCCTTGTATGTGTAAAAAAACGTACTTTACAATAAAGCTTTTTCTGATTCTGATTCTGATGTTCATACATTGGTAATCCATAAAGCTAACATAACATTTGTGTTCAAACATAACATGTCCTACACACACTGCACATCCAGACACTATACTTTTTTTAATGTTTTGAGAATTTTGAGATGCATGTTTCAGACCAATGAATGCATGTTTGAAAATCAATCTTGACAATAAAGCTTTTTTTGATTCTGATGTTCATACATTGGTAAACCATAAAGACCAACAGGTCATCCATAAACTGTAGCAATACATACAATTTCAGGTTGATAATGACTTATGGCCTAAAGAATGTACTTGAACAGATTGAACAGTCATATTGAATGAATAGATTTTTGTAAATGTAAATGTGCAGTAGGTTTACATGGCTAGATTTTTTGTGTGCAAACATAACATTTCCTACACACTGCACCTCGAGACACTATACTTAGCAACAGGGGTGAAAAGTACACGTTTTACTTAAATTTTGTGCAATTAGGCTTATTTGTATGGTATATCAATGTTGTGTCTCATATAACAACTTGCTTTAACTATTTCTGTGCATATTTTAGCAACCAAAAAGTCGTCCGTGACACAGTTTGCAAAATTTTGTTTGTTGTTTTTCCCCTTAAACAAAACCGTTTCAGAACTACAAATTTCAGCGTAGTCAATGTAAACAAAATAGCTATATTGTCAAAATCACACAATAGTTTTATGTATAACATAAGAAACATGTTTAAATTAGCTATATTTCTCACATGCTCCAATATGAATTCAAAAGCTTGCAATACTGTTTAAATACTGAAATAAATGTTATTTACCCGTGCTTCCACAACAGGTGGACAGCTGACAGAAACATTATATATAAGCCATGTCTTAAATAATTACTATACCAGATTTTAGATAGATCTGACCAGTGGTTCTAAAATTAGAGCCTTTGAAAATATGCCATTTCTACACCTTTGGTGGGGGGGCTCTACTGATGTAACCCGGGTTCCTGGGGTATTAGAAATTACTCAGATGCTTCCTTGCATCAGGATGAACAACAAGAGCTATTTTATTTCCCCCGTAATTATTTTAATTTTTCCCCTACAGGGCAAGTCGTGGTGTTACGCAGTACAATTGGATGAGTATGCCATAAAGACTAATGAAAAAAAGGTTGAACAAATTGCAACAGAAGCAAACTCAACTGATTTTGTATCCTCAATATGTCCTGATTAAGGAAAAAAAAAAAAGAAAAATTCCAGTAGGGGAAAGTTTCAAAAAAGACCCAAATATAGCCTATTCATTCTTTTTCTCACGTATAGGGTAAAAATGTTAACCTTAAGATATCACCATGAAAATTACTGAGTTGGTTACTTACATCAAGACAAACAAAAAATGTATTACAAGTTTTTTGAAATAGTTTGTTAACATGGGCAAACGGTGCATAATGTAATTACATGTGCCAATTTGCATAAATACCACAACAGATCTAAATATTGGGTATAGCCAGGTGAAAATGTCTTGTTGAATTTTATCTGTAAATATACAACATGTGTTTGGCTGTATGATAAAACAATATGTCAAGTATTATGTGTGAAGAATTGGAACTCAAGGCAGATATATCCCTCTGGGGATAATAAAGTATCGCTTGCAAATTGGTCTCCATGATATGTGAAAATGAAAACATTGTCGTAGGTGTATATCAAACATATCGATGGAAAGGTCTCAACCTCCACAGTAACATATGTCAGTCTGAAGAGGATCCATTACTCCTACTCTGAAAGATTGACCTCTGAACCTTGAACCTAGTCCATGTTTGAAGGCTTGTCATTTAGCAACAGAAGGAGCTACAAACATGGGAACAGCTGTTATAGAAAGCTCTGGACCTCAGCTGTCATGTACATATGGTCACCAAAGTTTACCCACTGTAAGCACTGTCAAATATGGTAATAAGCTATTTTCCCCTATTTAACGATTTGATTTTTAAAATCTGATGACACCAGTGTGTTCCCCATCCCAAAAAACCCCAGGGGGCATCCACATTTCTGCACTGCCAACTTCTAATTATGAGAAATATACCAATATATTTAAAAACTACAACTCCCATTATAGACGCGTCCCAGAAACTGTTACAAAGCTAGTGTACTTGTAGTTCTTCCGGGATGGGTGGTAGGACATGTTCCACTCCTGTGTGTCTGCTGTCTGTCGTGAATGGGCTTCATTCCATTTCAGATTGCCGCCGCCCGCCGGCCGACCGAGCAGACAATACATGAGACAAATACATGAAACTGTATTTTATTATTATTATCTTCATTGTTTAAATCATCAAATACAATGTTAGACAAAAACATCAATATTACGAATATTATGTATCTTTCCTATCCGATCCGCGGAGCAGTAATTACTAGGCTACATCACTTCCGGAGTTCTTCAGCTGATTTTTTTTAAACGTTATTATGCTGCACAACTTACTGGAACAAAACTGAGCAACGTGTTGTTGCTGGTGACAAAATCACTGATTATATATATATATATATATATATATATATATATATATATATATATATATATATATGTAAATTGAAGCGATACTGGCGTTAAAGATCGCTGATCGCTGTCAGATTCTCTGATATGAATGGCCGCGTTGCATTGTGGGATAACGGCTTTGAATGCGCTCCAGCTCAGCTCATATCGTAGCCTATGTTCTCTTACTTACTGTAATATTTCACCGGTAATAAGACCGAAATAATATTATTAAAATAAAGAAATGAAAACCATGATAACTAACTAAATAAATGTTGATAGATGTAGCGTTATAGTTAAAAAATATCAATAAACATAAAGCCATCCAGCCTCCCTGGCCGAAATAATAACATTAAAAGAAATACATAAAAACCATGGTAAGATCTGGTGAATAAATGTTGATTAAAACAGCGATTATTGGGCTGAAAATACCAATAATAACGCAGCTGTATCAGCTTCTCTGCTGCAGCCGACTGGCAGAGGAACGGGCTGTAATCACGAAAGATGCTTCCCATTAAAATACATTAGTTTAAAAAACGTTACTCCAGGACGTAAATCTTCACAATATCAGATCTAATAGATTTATTTTCGTGATGCCATCACGAACTGACGTGAGACTGGGAGGGGTTGAACTTACTGTAACATGTGAGGGCATATCCCAAAGAAATGTTTGAAGTGAACAAATAATGGAACCATAATGATTTCACAGCATATTTTTATTTTAGTACACACACATTTTCCATGCATTAAAATCATGCAAAGTGTATGCATTATTTGAGGAATTGGACAGAGGACACACACTTCTGACCTATGAACATTTAAGGAAAATATGTCTCTGATAAATGGCCAATGAGGAATCTTCCCTTTATGGCGTCATAAGGGTTACTGATATATATTTTTTTATTTATTCATGTGGTTGTGAGTATGGTTTGTCATTTCAAATATCCACAGATTCGTCATCACAGCACTCCTCTTCCAGTTCATCTGAAGTGTCCTCTTCGGATGCCTCACTGTCCTGCAGAGGTACTTCTACTACCACACTGCCACCAATGAAAGCAGGACTGTAAACCAAAAGTGCTGTGGTGATGTTTTCTTCCAGCTCATAGATGCGTCTTCTCACTTTGTTTTGAAGACCTGGTTCACCTGAAAAGAAAACAGAGGCATCATAAGTACAACTCCTTTATGACATTATCAACTTAATGCTATTTTAATCATGCAAATTAGTGGTCATGAACATTTACTAACAGTTATCCTGGAGCAGTGATCTTAACCCGTCAAGCTGTCCCTCAAGGGAGTTAAGGTGCCGGTGCATCTCCCCCACAACAATGTTGATTTCCTCATGAAACCGATTGACCAGCATGGAGATGTCAAAAGCCCTTTTCTTATTAGAGAGATTCAAGTTGCCTGTAGCGCAAAGAAAGTTAACATGATGTATTAACAGATGGGTATTCAACCTCCCAACAGAGTTTATGAACCAAAATATACTTCAAACATTCCAAAATATGTACACTCATCTACTTTTTTAAATTTCTACTTATGGTTAAATTCAAACATTGTGTGCATACTCGAAGAAAGACTCTCCCAAGGCCAGATGAAATTCTCACTGACAAGCATCTCATCAAGAGATGGCAGTTTGGTCTTGTAGGCTGCGTCCAACTGGTCGATTGCAGACTCCAATTTCCTTTTCTCTTCTGCAACTTTCCGACGAATGGCGTGTCTTCTTTTATTGGAGTCTAAGGGAAAAACATGAGTATATGCGTTGTTGTATTACAGCCACAGATTATCAAAACTTAATTAATATCTATGAATTTCATCTATGAAATCAAGGTTTTAAAAGTCACACCAGTCTGTCTGTACAGCATGTGTTTCCGCTGGCGGATGCTGAGGTACAGATGCTCAATTTGGCACTCCAGTGAACGCTCATCTACAACAGTGGAGGCTGTGATGGAAATTTGTCATTATTTGAGATCACAAAATGCTGTAAAATGCCTACAGACATGGAATAGATTTGAAATGCATGTTTGTGAAGGTTAAATATTACCACATGGCCAGCCTTGGACATCAGAAATCCATTGCTGTAGTTGAGTGTCATCCACACTCAGCTCTGTACAGAGGGCATGCAGCTTTTTAATTTCCTCATCCAGTCTTCTCTGCGCCTGTAAAAAATAGATCCACAAACAGCACTCATACTTATTTTCCATGTGCCTTATATATTAAGTATATTAGTTTATGGCTTTTCAGGTATTTTAGAAATAAGTAATTTTTAAGACATACCTTTGTATACCTCTGTGCCAATGTCTTGTGGAGGTTTGCCATCTTTCGCTGGTTCCAAGAAATTGCCAACAGGGTAATCATGTCTCTTCGTGCTGTAGTAAAAGTGAAAGGAATGGCTGTCCGATCATGGCAGAAATAAATAGTATTATTAATACTGCATTGTTTTTATGTGTTGTTGTTATTACCTCCTTTTGACATGTATTTTGTTGACATGGCAGCCCTGGATAAAAAACTGTTCACCTAAGTAGTAAACAATCAATATGTAATGTCAATACTATCACAGCAAACATGACACAATGGAAGAATTTTTTTTTTTTTTAAATTGAACACATTTAGCACACCTGCTCTACCTCCTCCCCAATGGTGTTCCCTGCCCCTTCTTGGTTGCGGCCTCCCCATTTCAGCTGCAATTCACAAACACAGTTTCAAGACAAGCACAAATAGATGAAGAATTTAATGCACAAAATTTGACGCTAACCTCGCATGTCCATGAATGGGCTTTGGCGTGCATAACTGAAAGGAGTGGTCGCACTGCCTGCAGCGCCTGTGACATGAACAACACAGACATGTCAGAAATGCATTACAGTCATAATACAATGCACTTGTTGTAACTGAGTCATGTAAGTCAACAGTTTATATTACTATAATAACTCATGACAAGATGTTACCTTTAGATCTTTTCAATTATTTCTTACCTGCAACTCCTGACACCCTGAGGCCACCCTGTTCAGGTAGGGGAAATATTTGCATGCCACGTCCATGCAAAGGAAAGTAGGCCTAAGGGGCATAAGCTCTTTATGCAGGTACATGGGATACGCAAATATTTCTCCCCTGAACATATTCAAAGCTTTTAGGAGGACCCCATGTCTGCAGACAGCTATTTCCAAACCCTCCTCATCAATTTTTGAGGAGGAGGGTCTACTAACTTCTTTAGCCGCTGCCCACTGGCTTGTCCCACACCTGCCACTGCCTGATCTCTGGTAAAACACAATCATTCAGAATGAAACAAGTTCATGAAAACGACAGTGGTGTACATGGCTTAAATAGAACTTTGGGTACTAACGTACATGCTTTGTGTTGGTATGGATGGACTGCACAAAGCTGGCCACCTCTTCATCATTGACAAAGAATGACCCATCAAATAGACCTACATTAGACCTTTAGAAATGATGTAAATAAACAAAGTCTATGAAATACAGCTCATACATTATACATATCTTCACTGAATACTGTATAAAGGAAAATGTAATACCCTGTGGCATTTTGGAAGCGGTAGTGCTTCCTATTGCCATCCACAGCAATGGCATGCATCTCTGGAACACAGGCAGAGCAGAGAAATGGGTCCATCCCCATGGCCCTCTCCACTTCATGCTCTGCGTGTGACCATTCAATGAAGGCCCGCTGAAAGGAATCTCCACAGATGTTGCTGGACTAAATAGTAATGATGAATATGGAAAGATATTGAATGTCAATATGTGATGATAATTATTCTTTTTTTAAAGAAAGAGAAAAAATATATATTTACTCTCCCACAGGCTCTACTCCTCTCCTCCAACATTCCTAGGTATGCCTGACGTGACAGCCCTGGGGCAAGCAACTTCAGCTGCTGAAACGATTTCATAATTTCAACCTGGTACAGGGTGTGGTGATTCAGCGTGGCAGGCCAGTAACCACACCTTACCAGGTCCTCCAACCCAGCTGTCCAACTCTCTTGACACAGGCCACAAGTTACAGAGGGGATGGACAGGTTGTAACGCCCTGAAATAATTGTTTGTATAGTGTTAACTCAAGCAAGAACAGGGATATGACATATCCATATGTAGGGACACAACATATCCATCTTACCATTCATCCCAACCAGGATGACTCCTCTGGCTGCTGTCATTGCCAGAGCACTTGGACAGCAACCACATATTTTTGGCAGGCTGACTGGTAGAAATCGCACTAATGAAAATATATATATGTAAAGTCATATGCAGGCTAATTTGTCACCATAATGCTACATCATTTGTGTAAATACATACACACCTGTTTCCATCAGTTTGTATCCATCACCCTCAGGCTGGACAATTGTAGTGGGGGACAAGGGGTGATAAAACCCCTCAAACATGGCACTCCTATCATGTAGCACATGAAGTGCATGGACCCTCACATCACACTCACTGCAAAGGAACTCCTTGGGCATGCACTCCTTGCAGTAAATTACTGCCCTTTCATTACAGATTTTGCAGGCAGGCTCTAAGACCTCAGAGGACATCAATGCTCGAACTAAGGAGTCCCTAATTGAGCTCCATCTCTCCGAGCTTAGAGCCTGCCTCTCACCCCAGCTGATATTTTGCTGAGATGTTCCAGGGTTTGTTGGCGGGTCGACAGAGTAGACCTGGAAATTGGTATCTTATCACACAGAATATAATAATCATTACAATGTAAAAAGCCAAAACACAAACCACACAACCACAACCAAAGCAAAGGCATACCTAGAACGTCAAATGAAACCGTTTCTGTTTGAGGAGTGCTGCTGCTTGTTGCTGCAATAGGAAATACAGTATGATGCTTTAATTTGTTCATAGATAGATAGATAGAGATAGATATAACAATTCAAAAATACCAATTGTTTTGTACTACAGTAATAATTCATACCTTTCTTGGCAGGAATTTGACCTCGTGGTGCTTGCCCAGGTCTTTTAAATAGCATTTCGCCACTGCTGTCTCGTGGCTGCCATTGTACTGGTGTAGCAGGATCATTTTTCTAAAGTAAGTGAGTTGCCCTTAATTGTTTTATTTACAAATATACACTTGGCCACATGTTTAAACAAATCCATACTCACAGTCGTTGCATCAAATTTGGCTATTAGATGCTTGCTAGCTTTAAGAGCCTTCTGGAAGTCGGACATTTCTGCAAGAAGATTTTCTATATTCAAATTCAAAAGATAAAAGTGTCACAGTGGTTTCTGTGACAACAGTGTAGGAGGAGGTCAAAAGGTCACAATTCAATTCAGGACTATGGGATACTGTCCAAATCACTGTGTTGAGAGCACCAAGACAACTAATAACATTTTAAGAGCAATACATTGTAAGGTGGTTTCGAGGAAATGCGTTGTCAACTGTGGTTGTGCAGGGTTACGTGTGTTCAGAGTGCAAAAGAGGATCTGTCTGGTCAACAGAATCTTTTCTGTCACTGTGAGGTTTGTGGCAATGTTGAAATGAACACTGTACTTTACATTTACATTTAACTGACAGTTTTATCTAACTTACAAGGGAGAACAACATTCAAGCTACATTGCAGCAGACTTTTGTGTGTACTTTAGTGTGTGCTTAGTGTGTACAAGGACTAGCCCGATAGTGCTGCCTCAATCTTATTTATTCTTACCTTGAAGTTGACTTGTGAGGAGCACAGAAATAATTCTAATGTACCTGGACTGTAATATAGCTGTGCAAATGGCAACAAAATATATACTATTGTTTCATGGCCTTTGTGGTTGTGTTGTTCATGATGTAGACGTGTAAATACAACCTAGAAGCATCACAGTAAAGCAAAGCATGAGGGAGGGGCGGGGAATGGAGATTGTAATTATCAAATTGATTGTTCTGTGTGATAACTCCGCAAGAAAGGCTGAGAACCACTAAGGCTAAGATTAAAAAAAAAAAAAAAGGTTGCAGGCCTGCAATGCACCACCCAGCCAATCACAAACCAAACCATGAATGGACATACGTATATTGAGAAAAAGGAAAATATAGGAAAATAATGAATTTCACAGTGCATTTTAGGGCTGTCCTCGACTAAAGAAATTCTTAGTCGACTAACAATTACATGATTTTGTCGACTAATCGATTAGTTGATGTAATCGACAGAGCTGTGCTCTTTGAGAGGTGGTTAAGACTAGAAAAGCGCATAAATGTAGTTAATTAACCATCTGTAAAACTGAGTTTCTCCGAAATTAGTCCTGCAAAAGCACCACTTAAAATCTCGTGTTCACCAGAAATGTTCTCATAAGTTGCTTGGAAATGAGTAATTAAGCATGAATAAGCACAAAACATTACTTATCAACTAAAGAAATCTTAGTCGACTAAGACCAAAACAACCAATTATCAACTAAGAGGGGGCAGCCCTAGTGCATTTTAATTAACACAGTGCGAATACATGACAGTGCTATGTATTGTGCCTGGTATGTAGAAATGAGAGGCATGTCTCAGTGCATGTTAAATCTAGATATATGTATGGCAACGACAGGATGAGGTCTGAAGTACTGATGTATCATTCAACAAATCTTAATGTAAAGACAATCCAGATTGTTCATGGGTTTTTTGTATTTTTGTTTGTTTGTTTTATTATTTATGCCTTTTGTATGTGATAAAACTATAAAAAATAAAGTATATAAAAAATCTAGACATATACAGAGGGATACATGATGCAGGTGACACAAACATAGTGAGATAAAAAAATAAGTTTGGGACACATAAGTGTCTTTTTAAGAGGGGCATATAATATATTAATATTATATTATATATAATATTAATATATAATTTTAAGAGTTCATAATAGTTAATTAATACATTTGTGTTTTGATGCAGTCTGCCAGATGGGAATACAGTAAACTCTGGAGAGTCAGTGTGGGGAGAGAATGACCATTTAAGTATGTAGCAGCCTTGCAGTGCTTCTGAAAGTCCTTTTTAGTTTCCACTCCTGCTCCACTACCAGTATGATAAACAGCTGGTCTCCAGAGTTACCAGAGTCAGTGCACTTGGGGTCCATGTAACTTGGTAAACATAAAGCCCCACTAGACGGACAGGAAATAATCTTTTGCATACAGAACATATTACACTAACTCTCTTACATCCTCCCCCACTGACATATTTCTTCCAACACGAACATCAATTCCACTGCTACTCCAGTGACAACCAACTCTGCCTCTCATCCAAGATCATGACACCCAGCATAAACTCCACAAAATCATGGATACAACATCACTTTCAACATAACTTTTCTCCGGCTCAACTGTAACATTCTGTAAAATACTGATCATTGACCCAGACTCCTTTACACGTTCCGTACAGTACTTTTCTCTTACCATCGATGGTTCCCCAATATACTTCCATCTACAAGCCCTACCCTCCTCCCTTCCCAACACAAATACTCACCATGCCCTCGTCATCTCCATCCTATATTGCTTACCATCCAAAACCTACATCAGTCCAGTCTGTCATAACCTCCAATTATTTGCTGTCAAGTTCACGATCATTTTCAAAACACTTCTTCTCACAGACAACACCTTCAACAATCAAGACCTAATCTTTCTTTATGACTTACTCGTGCGTCCCACTCACTTCCACATAAGTCCATCAATGCAAACTCCCGTGTGACATCCAGGAACAAGCTGGACCTGGGGTGACAGTGACTTCACAGCTATTGCCCTCATCCCATCAATATCATCCCTTAAGCAGGCTATAAAAAACAACCTATTCAGAATTGCCTTCTCCTATTAACCAACCCTGTATTACTGTCAAGACTAAAGTGTATTATAGCGAATGACTCAGAATTTAATTTGCTGACGTTGGCGCATGCCTTCTCATCATTTTTTAATGACATATAAGCAATGTGTGCCCACTATTTTCAAATAAACATTCTATGACAAAGGTAATGACATAAATATTGTGAATAATTTCCAGAAATTCTTGTCTTACCTGCCATAACTATTATGGGTCAGTCTACCATCTTACCATCATCAGGTCTACCTGTGTGAGTAGAAAAAAAAGTGAATCTTGTTCACTACAGGATCAATTAACTGAATGCTACCAACGCTATGCCTGTGTTATACATGCTAATGACATTTCCCTTTAGACTTCTACAATAACTAGTTAGTATGCTATCATTATATATTATGCATAGATTATGCATATATATCTACAAAATCTAATCAGATCTAATAAGTCATATAATATTTGAGGTCCGCAAAGCATTGTGTTTACATTGTGCCTAAATGATATGGCATTGCATTATGTCAGCCTATTGCATTTTCAAATAATTACATTTTTAAAACGTGTTTGTCCAGACTATTACTATTTGTGTTCATGGTTGGGAAAATACCTTAATTAGGCTATATATAAATTAAGATAATAATTAATTTACTCATTAGGCTACTTAATTCATGCTAGCAGTATAACATTGCAGAGTACTAGCAATCAAGTAGCTCATGGTTAGCCTACTCAACATGGTTTTCAAAATAAATTAAACATTACTATTTTATATAACCTCTGACATAGCGATTTCTTTTCTGATTGAAGCAAATAAAAAAAAAACATGATGATTTAGGCTAGCTACCCATTATTATAATCAAGGCAGTGCTAGCTTAGCTCGCTAACTTTACTTTGGCTACAATGGACTAGTTAAAACAACAGTTTAACAACTGTAAACGTGGCAGGACTGTACAGCAAGCCTTCACAGTTACTATAGCATAGATGGATGGTATTTAAACAAAAAAATAATAACTAAGTAAGTTATTTGTTGAATAGCCTACTTACTTAAAAATCACAACAATGCTCTTTTCCAACTCCGCGTCTGCTGGAGAGAAAAGCTCGTTCACATGCTTGCCCTGATTGGCTGAAAGAATGCAAGCACCCTGATTGGCTGAAAGAATGCAAGCGCCTTACATTCTCGGCAGTGGTATTTTGTAGAGGGGTTACAATTCCACCAGGAGACTGGGTTGTGTCTCGGCTGTGCGCTGTGAGCGGAGGCGTGGATCCAACTGTAGCATGCAGGCAGCAGCAGGCAGCGGCACTCTCCACGCTGCCAACACCGGCTCCTCCGCTCCGCTGCCGCTGGGATGGGAGGAGGAGGATTCACAAAACTGCAGTTTATAATCGCCTTCGATGTGTCGCCTGTTTCTGTGGAGGTGCAGTACACCCCACCCCTTCACTCCCGCCTCCTCCTGCCCCGGCTCGCTGTAGACTGTAGACGGTCGTCTTCAGGCGCATTGTCGGCGTTGTTTCTGGACTGTGGTGTCCCGCAGTGACCATCGACTGACTGCTGGACTGCGGCAAGTAGTCAACCCCCGTTCGTTCCCAGTGTAGCCCAGAGAGCTCCGGCGTGCCATCTGTCTCGTGGAAACATTGTTGTCTGGACCGACAGTCGCTTTACTACTTGAGGGAGCCAAAGTTGCTGCAATGGAGACTCCTGGGAGTGATGCAGCGGTCACATACTTTGGGAAATCTGAGGAAAGCGACGGATACTATGACCTGGAGCACCTGCCCCCACTGCTGGAGGATGAGGTGAGACAATGTTATACATGTTGTGATTCAGGGTTTCAAAATTAACTTTTTCGTTCACCAGCCAGATGGCTAGTGAATGTTCAAATTTGACCAGCCACCCAATAGATTATCATTGAATTTTTTTTTTTGGGCTGGTGAGTGAAACAAATCTACCACTTGCATATTTTACCAGCATTTGGCTGGTTGTGATGTACATTTTAAAAAACACGCATATAAAAGCAAAACGGCTATAATCTTCTTGCATGTCCTTAAAAGCTTTCATATCGAATTCAAGTTGCTTACATTTTCATAATTACACCACGGAGGACCTCCCCCCCCCCTTCAGAAACCAGATAGGCCTACTTATTTGAGGGTTTAAATCAGGTGCAGGCCTTGAATTATAATAACAATGCCCCTCAGCTGCATCAAGTCTTATTTCATGTCCAATGTCTGCACGAGATGGCTATATGAAGAAGAATGCAACTGATGCTGCATTCTTCTTCATATAGCCTACCTAGTATGTCACCCACAGAAGTAGCCATGAACCAGCCTTGTCACTGTAACTTCATCCCATAACCAGTGGCAGAAGAAGTTGGTCTATGATTCAGATTCTTTACGGAAGTAAAAGTACCAATCATTTGAAAATAAGTCTTGCATTAGACATTATACTTTAGTAAAATAACAATAGTATGCAGCAAAATGTATTTAGTAAAACATTCTTTAGTAACTATACAGTTACAGTAAGTAGTCGGGCCCCTCCAAAGATAAATCTGGGTAGCCCTGAGATATTGGAGTCAAAAAGTTCTGCTCTATAAGTTTTTATTCATTATTTGGACTTTGGACTGAATGTTTGATTTTTTTGGATAATTGCATACTTTAGCCTTGAAGAGAAATTTAAGTTAAACCATCTGAGATGTGTAGAGGGGAAATATCTCTTTAGTGGAACTTGTAACAACTTCTACATCTTAAATGTTACAAGGTGGCATGACCACACGTCTCTTTTTTTGTAGGGTGTCACAAACCAAAAACAAGCCAATGCTTTGTATTTTGAAACCTCATCATATATGGAATTTGTAAAATTTTAATTTTAAAAGTAACCATAGCTGTCAGATAACTGGAGTTAAAAGTACAATATTTCCATATGAAATGGAGTGGAGTAGAAGTATTAAATAAGCATAAAATGGATCTACTTAAGCACTTAAGAATTGTACTTAAGTAAATGAAAGCATAAGGAAGTTCAGTCACACAAACACATTGACTACTGGTGCTTTCCACTCAGTCCCGCCGTGCACACCAGCAGTCTGATCAGAACCTTGGAGCTCAGAGGCAAACTTATGTAGGACACTACATGAGAGAGACTTCCAGCTTTCCTCTGCACTCTTCTCAAGGGAAACTGTCTATTTATGGGGCTGCTGCTGCTCCAGCTGCTACTTGAAGTGGCTCTTTTCTGCCATGTAATTGTGCTCTACCTACTAGATCACATTGGTACGCTTTGTTCACAATCTGCTGCAACTCTCCTGCACCTACAAGAGAGTTACATACACTCTTATGTGGCAGCCACTCAGAGATAAGCTAATGTGGGGGTTCTCAACCTGGGGGCCAGATCATCTCTGGGGGGTTGCAAGATGGTTGGGGTGGGAAAAAAAATGAAATAACATATTCTAGACTGAAGAGTGGTTGTTACATTACTGTGTGAGTTTGGTACATTTCATGTGTCATATTCAGAGCTTCATTTGTAAATCAGGAGGTCCTGGAACACAGAAAGGGGTCTGAAGGCGGGTCAGGGGGAGAGAAAAAGTCACAATCGCATCAATATCCACAGAGCCTGGAGCACATTGGAAAAGGCTAGGTGCTAGCTAAAACTAAACTGTCATTAAAGCAAAGCATTATTTGTTACATGTATTACATGTATTAATCAGAGCATTTACCAAAAATCACTAAAAGATTAGCAGGAGGCGTGTAGATACAGCAGTTTACACCGGTTTGCAGCTCTCGTTGTCGAGTGTGGAGGGCGGTGGGTCTCGAACACCAACCTCATTATTCTGGTGGGTCGTGACTTGAAAAGGTTGAGAACCACTGGGCTAATGCATTAAGACTTACTTTCACAGTTGGAGTAAAAATAAGTCCTCATTGAGAGATGCTCTGTGGTATAAATAATGTCATGGAAGAAAAAGGGTCATGGTAAAGGAAGTACTGGATAAAGTGTTTGACAGTTGTTGCTTTGTGATGCCCCACTCTCCCCTCTTCTGCCCCTCCTGTCTGAGTTAAGGCCAGCGTTTGTGTCCACTTGCGAAGCGAACAGAAGATCCTGTAATGATCAGACGGCAGCGTTAAGCCGGGTGCTGCGTGGAATCTCTGAGATCACTGCGTCTGCCAGGATTAATGGGGCCATTTGGTAATAGGGGGTGTGTAGAGTCACTCCATTGCATAAATAGTGTGTGTGTTTGTGTACGTGCAAGATGTCATGTACTTTGTGTACCGAATGCCCTTGCTACCGAAGAAAATTCAGCCTCTTTCACATTCACAGTTTCTCAAAACCAAAACCATACTTTTATATAATAACTTTTCTGCCAGTGCTGTGAACTGTCATCCTCTACTCTGGAGACCATTTCCGAGTATAAGCGTGCAAATGTTGAAAATGTGATATGTGATGTGTCAAGAAAAGCCTTAAGTTTGCATTCACTTCTTCAATCTTTCTTACAACAAGAGGCAAATTTAAAGCTATATTGCGTAGTTCCTGTCGCCCCTGTGAGGAATTCTAAGTAATGGCAACAACACTGTTGGCACATCCACATGACGCAAGCCTTCGGTGATCGCGCACCACCCCCACCCCTCCTCCACGCAGTTGTTAGCAGCTCATGGAGGATAACAAAAAAAATAATACGTGATGGATTCTTCAGAAGAGGTAATTCTCTTGTAGTTTTTATGTCCTCTTCATCTCCAAAGCTGAACCCTGCTGTTGTCCTTTTCTCAGCGATGACATAAAATGCATCACTCGAGCTGCTGCGCGCAAAAGTCGCCGGACTACACCGTTTCATGAACAATAATCATACTGAGAAATACAGAGAGAGTTTTGTGGAGCTGATTTAAATTGGCTTTGTATCAACTTATCTGACAATGGTTTGAATGTAACTGACGTTTACTAATATAAAATAGTACAGAGGAAGCTCACACTTCAATATCTCTGCTGGGGGATCTCAAACTACTTGCCCGTGACACAAATTCACTATGCACACTATGAATTTATTGTTCAATACAGCTGAACGTTGAACTTTTGTTTTTATGCCTCTGCGACAGTTTTTGCCGGAGACATTATGTTTTTGGGTTGTCCATCCGTCTGTCCGTTTGTCCCATTCTTGTGAACGCGACATTACCCTGGAGGAAATTTCTTCATGTCCACTTGGACTCATTTTTTGTACACATTTTTGCGGTCAATATTGTGACCTCACAACATGCGTTTTTTGCCATAACTCAAGAATTCCAACTCTATAACAACAATTCACACAAATGTCTAATAGGATGAAATGACGAGGTCAAGACATTTTATATCCAAAAGGTCAGAGGTCAACTTCACTGTGCCATTATTTAGCTTCCCATATAGATTGTATAGTGATTTACAATGTTGTAAATCACTGTTGTAAATTTACAATGTTGTAATTTACAATGTTGTAAATCACTGAGCAGTACTGCTTTATGGCAGTATTATATTTAGTTTTTTTGCATTAATGTGATGAGAAATGTCTTGATTTGTCATATATTTAAAGGTACCCTGTGGAGTTTTGGGAACTCTAGTAGCGCCAGGGAGTAGTTTGTTTGGCAGACTGATAAGCAGATAAGATAAGCAGAAATACACAGAAAAGAAATAGTTAGAAAAGAAGAAGACTACTTGCTAGTAAATATTGTTGACAAACTGACCGAAGAGCCGGTTATTAACCCGATTCGTGTCACTGAGCCGGGAGAATCCATAGACATAGAAGAAATGGACCAACACATCCCATTGCTCTGGACGGAGACCAGTGTAGTCTATTAGAAGCCCTTTTCCGGTGATAGCCGAGCGTTACTGAGCAGCTGCAAACTGAGCTTGCTGACGTAGGTGTGATGTGAGTAAACTGTCTGAAAATTGTAAGTCTTCTGGTAGCTGTGCCAAGAGAAATCTCAATCATTCCCAATCTTGCAGAGACGGAGAGCGTAGGTATATTTAAGGAGATAACATAGGCACAGGCTAATTATTGCTAAATAAAATGGTAGTTAACATTAGTAATTAAACTAAACAGCTAATGTAAGTCCAAACTGCACTGCGAGCTTGTCCTGTACTGTACGGTAATTCCTCTACTATGAGACAGTAAGTCGCGTGGTTATGACACAATCGTTAGCCTATTTTTATAAAAACATCTGCTACGGAGCCATAACGTGAGATACAAGGTAACGGAGCCTTTTATACAT
Source organism: Gymnocephalus cernua (assembly GCA_023631565.1). NCBI lineage: Eukaryota > Metazoa > Chordata > Actinopteri > Perciformes > Percidae > Gymnocephalus > Gymnocephalus cernua. The sequence goes on along the minus strand of CM042437.1, from coordinate 33,125,463 downwards.
TGTCATGTTTCTTTAGAAATAAACAATGGACAAATAAAGTCTTCAAACGCTTCAGATGTAAAGTTATTGGCTGTCAAAGTGACGCCAAAATGAATGGCAGTCAATGGAATGCTAACAGGGGGTTATAGCTTATTAGCATCAAAATGGCGCCATATGAGACTTCACTCTGTGGAGAGAAGCTTGCCCCCTTGGGAGAATCGAGTGCCATACATCAACCTACTACCTACCGACTCACTCCTGTTTTTTTTACCTCATTAGCGCCTCCACTGGAGTGGTGGTAGAATCAATCAGGAAATGGGCTACCTCGAGCAGCACAATTCGTTGGACCGAAAGAGTTGTTGAAGAGTTGTAGATTGGAGACCACGCACCAGGCTACTGAACGAGACCAAATGTAACCGTGCAACAGCCGCTCGAGTCTAATGCAATTGAGCGGTGTCTTGGTTCTTGGCTAGTTTGAGTTATTAACCAAGCCTTGTTTCTGGTGCATCTTAGATGATTGTGTTCGGCAATTCACACATTATAGGCAGTGGGCCAATTCCGTCTATCTTGTTTAGTTTTTGATTTCATAGTTACCCATCAGCTGTCTGGCTAATTTCTTTTTTAATTTGGCTGTATGAATAATTCACAAAAAGATTACTGATTGTTTCCAAAGCCAAATGTTGCACATTAAAGTATAACAGTATATTTAATTTCGCTAGCTGATCACAACCGTTGGCCGGAGTGAGATCCAATCAAAGCTTGTGTTGTTACCTTGTGGAATTGATTTGGCCAATCACGTTATTCGTTGAACCAGCGGCCATGAGTCTACAGCCCAACCTGGAGAGACCGGTGTATCTTGGCGAAACCACGTCAAGGTACGATTTGTTTTACAATGATTATACACCCCTGTATCTTAATGCTTTTCATATAAGTTGTATTTAAGACTGCAAGCTATACTTCGCCGTGAATATATGCGTTGTCGTTGATGACAACATTAGCCATGAAATAATGTTGGTAGTGGAGCAGTAAAGCTAGCTAGCTAGCTAACGTTACGTTGGCTAATCCAAAATAATAATTCGGTGCATGCACAATTAACTAAGCAAAGAGTATTGAAATACGGGATAATTACGGGAAAAGACAGCGTGAAATAAGTCTAAATAAGGGAGAATCACGGGGGGAAACGGGAGGGTTGATAGCTTGCTGTAACCAACCTGCACAAAGTAACTAGGCTACAAGTAAGCTAGACTAATTATCAGCTAAAAAGAAAGCAAACCAAAACGAAGAAATGATTTCAAATCAACTTTATAGTGGTAGTCATGGACAGAGATGGCAAAAGTACTCACTTCCCGTACTCAAGTAGAAGTACAGATACTTCTGTTAAAAAATACTCTATCAAGTACTAAATCAAGTTACTGAATTTGTTTGATGTAAGGAGTAAAAGTAAAAAAAAAAATAGTAAAGTAAAAATATCTGAAAAATCTACTTGAGTACAGTAACAAAGTATTTGTACTTTGCTACTTCCAATCTCTGATCATTGAGCCAATTATGGTAGATTGTCACAGTTCCAATTATTTGTGGTCAGAAGTGCAGTAGTCTTGTTAAGATCATTTGAGATGGCTAGTATCTTAATACAAATGTCAAGATGAAAATGTTATTTAAAATTCTCTGGTAATGTGCACTTTCTGTGTTAATTTATCTGAATATAATTCATTTGTTTATCTAACACACGGACAGGACAACAACATCATATCTCTCAACAACCACAGATGACCCATCTTGATCTGTTGACACCACCAACAGAACCTGGCCAAGAAAGCCCAAGAACGTCTGCACTTCCTCCCACATGCTGCTACACTGTTTGTTTTTCAATTTTTATTATTATTCTTAAATTTGCTATGAACATCTGACCCTACTTACACTCATATTGCACTGCCTTTTGCTACTTGTCCTCTTGTTTATTTATATTATGTCTAGTAATGTCGTCCACTTGCACTGATATACTATATTAATACAGTGTACATGCTGTCTGCAGTGTTAATGGATAACTGCTTCCCTACACTTCTCCATTGCAGTGTGCTGTAATGTATGTTTATGAGACAATAAAGCACTACTTGCTCTATTTGACATGATGGATGAGATGCATAATGCACCAATACACACAGAGACTGAGTGTTGTGATCTATAGGAAGAGCCTCTCTGCCTCTCTAGTGATAGACATATCACTCCAGAACTGGTTGTGTTTAGATAATGGAATGAAAGTAGTTGTACAACCTTTTCAGTTGCACTGGTGTCACCATTGTAATTAATGGGATCACCAGCTAAAGAATTCAGTAAATAGTTTGTGTGCACATTCTCAAAAGCAATCCCTCAGAATGAAACTCATGCATCAGGGAATAGCCCAGAGTCCAGGGTTAGCCAGACCATAAGCCACATTGGGGTAGAAACCTTAATTCTGATTGGCTAGGTGACGATGTTTTGGGAAAAGGAGGCGTTTCTGGTGCAGCCAGGGTATAAATTACAGAGAACAGCCACCGCTTGCTGAGATTTAATCGGCTGGACTACTGAACTACTTTCACACTACTGTCTGGACATTGTTGTTATTATACATTTGACATTTGCCTTCACTGTTGTTAGCTGCCTTTTCTCTCTTATGTGCTCTTTCAATGTGTTATTTGTTGGTGAAGAGCATGTAGCATTCTCTGTGAAATCCAACATTAGCTGGCACATCATCATGGACGTCTTCGGAGTTTAGGTTAAATTCCAATACGGCTTTTTCAGCTACTGTACTCACTATGGTTTGCAGGTTCACCCATAAGTGTGTACATTGCACAAACTTTGGCCAACTTGTCTGGGAAAACTTTTTACAACTGAAGCTAAGTGGATACAACACCTCATTTTTACCTCCGTATTACGAGCCGTTTGATACTTTTTTTGTGGGTTGTTACACATTGTGTTGACTAAACCGGCAAATAAACAGGATTACTAATAATAACATTAGGAAGCCTGAAGACTCAACCTACAGAAAAAACGTTACATCTGACCACTAAAAATTGTACTAGCCCATCTATTAATCTAATCGTAATCTGCTGTACAAGAATAAATTAGTCCGCTCCGCTGTAGAATCTTTGGTCGTTTACGTTGGTTATCAAGGAAACGGGAGGTTTTCTAACGTTATTATTCCTGCTTATTTGCCGGTTTAAAAAAAGTAAGAGTTTGTAAGGACATTTTGCGTCCAATGTGCATACAACAAAGTTGGAAACAATGTCTGTAGTACTTACACGATTTATACGATTTTTTTACATGACCTCAGCAAAAAAAAAACGTACACACCGGTGAGGTAAGTATTAAATTCATAATTTTAACCTCCTAATACAAATACACATCATGTTATCTTAGTAGTTAAGTTACATGTTAGAAGTGAATGTTGCAGGCTGTCACGAGCAGACCGCGCACCAGGCTACTGAACGAGACCGTAACCGTGCCTAATGCATGAGTCTATGTAATCAAACAGGTGTCTCGGCAAGTTTGAGTTATCAACCGATCCCAGAAACCTTTATTTTTCGTGCATCTTAGATTATTGTGTTCATGGCAATTCACACATTATCAATGGGGAAGTACATCACATACAAATACACGTCATGTTATCTTGGTAGTTATGTTCATACCCGCAAACTAGTCGCTTTTCGAATAAGAAATTGAATAAGAAAATGTCATCAATGTGAGTCCTGCAGATCTGAAGAGTTTTTATTGAGGGGAGCGGGGGTACAATTTCCCATAAACGGGAGATTCAAAAACCTACTGCGGTCTTCTTCACAATAAAACATCTTTGGTGATACGTCACGCGAGTCATTTGGCCAATCACAGTCAAGATAACGTCAGCGTCTTCTTTGAAAAACCCCTGGCTGCAGCTTTTCAGCTTCACTCTAACGTTGTTAACATGTTTAACGTTAAAATGAAAAGCAAGCTTGTCGACTTGTCAGTTAATGTAAGATCAGCGAATTGTGTTCTTAGCCTACAATGTACTGTGTTAGTTCAATGTGAAGGATTTTGGCAAGGCTATCTCCTCCACTGCATATTGTTATCTGATTTTTAATGTATATCTTGTCGTAAGATGTCTGTATGTTTGCAAAAGGCCCAGTGATAATGCAATGTTAACAGTAGCAGCTGCATGGCAGCTTATGTACTGCGCAATGTAGTACCCATCTCCAGCCCAGCATCCACCTGTAGGATTTAGTTTCTCCAGGCTTTTGGTAGAACTTTATCCCTCTCCAACGCCCCTCTGTGCTGCAGAGTGGGATGAGGTCAGAGCCAAAATGCACACTCTGTTTACATTTTAATAAATGTGTTTTACATGAGTTGACTGCAGTGCAGCAGAGAGCAGGTACTGTTTTGGTAACTCTTGTTTGGTGGTGCGTTAAGATGCTCAAAGAGTGGAAGGAAACGTGAATGCTGTCCCTTTTGGTCTCTATTGCTGGACACTAGAATGTATAATATGCTCTACCTCGCCACATTAAAATCCCTTTCTAAAGTAGCTGAATCATTATTTCAGAAATACTGCACTTCCAGACTCTACTTGGAAGTGCAGCTCTAATTAGTTGTTGCATTCTGCCCATCGGCTCTATAAAAGAAGTGGACATAGCCAATATACTGGTGTTGTCTACTGTTTTAAAGCCTCAGAATTGGCATTTTGGCTGTCGCCATCTTGGTTTTTTGGAGCCAGAAGTGACCATATTTGGACAAGAGGGTGGAGCTGGGGAGGACTACCACAGTCTCTGGTTAACAGTTTACCAGTAGGGATGAGCATTTGATAAAATTTTCTTCGTTGATCGTCGGGAGAATTAACGATCGACTATCATCATCATCATCACAATCATTCATCAACAATCATCAAATTCATTATTTATTTAACTTTTTATAAATTCAAAATGCAATGAAAATACAAAAATACAGCGTGTTTTTCCTCGATGAGATCTTAATTACAAGAACAACTTATGACAGTTAAACTGGAGATTAGGCTAAACTTGAAGATATATGCGCTCTGAAGCACCTGCTGCTGTGAGTTCTTAAACAGAGACCCTCGTTTGTTCCAAAATAATAAATAAAAAGAATCATGTCAAATAATAACTTATGTTTAACAAAAACATAATAATACTTAGATCTGAAAGGTTTTGTCAAAATGTAACTCAAAACTATCCAAGGCACGGACAAAGCCTAATATAAAATAACCAGTAACTCACATACAACTTCTGCACCAGTCTGCTGGTTTTTGTTGAGAAAAATAAGCAGGGTAACATGATCTGGACGCGACCACTACCTGGTGACCGTCAGTCCAGCCACTGAAAACACCCGCCGGCCGGGATGCACAGGTACCTCCGCGCTAACTTGGCCAGCCCGGGCCGGGGAACCTTATTCTGTTCTTCGTGGTGAGTTTCTACCAGTCTGGTGATGGTACGTCGTGACGGAATGTGACATGCTGGTTCCAATATCCATCTCAATGAACGTGCAGATCCCTCGGGTAATTTTCTCTGCTCGTTGTGCATCGCAGCTCCTCTGTGCTAACGCCGAGATGATGCTAGGTTGAGACTGAGAGCAGGACGCACCGCCACCGACATTAACCAGGGTCGGATGCACTTAGTTTAAGTGGTACATCATTTGAGTTGTGGCTGTGTTGTACTTACACACGGCGTCGCAGTGTTTGCAGTGAACTAAGTCATTTTTTAAATCAAAATGGTCCCACACCACACTTCGCTGTGACCTCTTCATGATTACTTTTGAAATCAAAACAGAAACTCGCAGGTAACTGAGCAGCCTATGGCGCCCCCGGGTGGTAAAATGTTTAATTGCTGCCACACTGTGACAATTCATTTCATTGCTTCAAGACTCACACTACGCAATGCAACCTGCATTAGTTTAAAGGGATACTTCACCGCTGGAAAGCTGAATATATCTTTAAATTGGGTCACTTATGTAGCAGAAATGTGAACATTTTTTTTTAATTGGTGCCTTCTAGGCCGAGAAAAGCCAGAAAATGTGTTTTTGGCTCATATGGATGAAAGACACCAAATCCCAGAATGCACTTCGCTTCGCTGCTTTGAGTCCACTCCCAAGCCACGCCTACCGCTTGACAGACAGACAGTGAGGCATTCGACTCAACTCAATGTGTTTTATTGTTATTTCAACCATATACACAAAACAACGTTTCATTGTGGCTCAAGTGGTGTTACACATTTAAAATATATAAAAACTACATTATATAATAACGACATACGAAACATGCTACATTTAGTGCACACACACATTATAGGCTCCGTAACGTTCAGCTAAGCATACCAGCATTAGGCTTGGTGGGCTGTAAACACCGAGTATAAACACAGCCGTGAATTAGCGTGGAATGTCGAATGGTCGCCATGTAACAGTCACAAACTCCAGCGGTTAGCAGTTAGTTGGATACAAATCACCCCATTTCTGCACCAGTCCGTGTTAACACAGCTCACCTTCATACAGAGCATCTCTAGCTCGGATCGTCGGAAGGCTAGCAGTCCTGGTAGCTGGACAGTCCGGTTCACTGTTGTTCAGCCATGTTTCCCACGAAAGCAAAAAACACAGCAGTCTCTGAATTCGCGTTGGGAGCATCGTTGAAGTTGGATGTAGTCCAGTTTGTTGTTTAATGAACGGACACTTGCAAGCAGGATTGATGGGACAGGTGGCCGGCTAGCGTTAGCTCGCTCTGGATGTGCCTTTCCCCCGGCTAGCGTTAGCTTCCCACCTATCCGACGTGGATGTCCCCTACCCGGCTCGGGGTACGAGCGAGTCCGCCGGTCCCCGTGCTGGTCTCCGTGGCAGGCGAAGCTCTCGTAGTGGGCCGATTATTCCGTCTGTAATAACGTTTCTTGCATATTCTCCGATCTGTACCGATGTATCCCGGTGGTACACGTGCGGTAGTTTGAATGCACATAATTGTTGTAAAAGATTGCTGCTGAGAAGATAGAGCAGAGCCCTGTTTAGCGAGGATTCAAGATGGCTGACATTTCGTTTTTTTTCCAGCCGAGATCGGCTCGCTTCGGGCGATGGGCGGGTTTAAATCATGCGGAAGTAGGTCCTACTACTGGTTGTAGTCTTTTGCTCGGGCCAAAAAATCTTCCGATGACGCAAAAATCGTCATTTTACGTCCTCGGAAGATTTTTTCCGGACCCCCCAATGCAGATATCTCCTGTCTCAGGGGGATATGAGGGAGGGACGCACGGTCATTCAGAAATACTACCGGGTTTCTACTGATACAAAGCTGAATGCTAAATCGGTGAAGTATCCCTTTAATCGATGACAAATTAATGTGATCGACAAAATTCTTAATGATCAATTATCGATCATCAATTAATCATGTCTATCCCTAGATACCAGTCTAGCGGGGCTAGTCACTGCAGAGCTCCAGACGGCGACCAAATGTTCGCATTTTGCGACTAGGTCTGCACAATAAATCGTTATAAAATCGCAATCTCGATTCATCCCTGTTTGCGATTTAATTTTTAAATGACTTTGATTATTCTTATTTTCTTTTTCTCCAATTAATTTATTAAAAGCAGTTGACATTGACATGAACATGTTTTAGTGATGTAAAGACATGTTCAAGGAGTTCAGATAGAGCCTGTATCAGGGCCATATTTAGTTCAATATGTCACTATTTTTGGTAGCCTACTGTATGGCCAGTATGTACTTTATTTTCTTTGTGCATCACCACAAGCCTGTAAACATAGAGGCTTCAATGAATAATGTGCTATAGGTGCCCAAAAAAATGTGTTTTGTTTTGTCATGGTTCATGTGTGCAATAAACATTCACACTTCATGAGAAAAAAATCGTGGCAGAGAAACTTGACATCAATTCTAAGTAGGGCTGGGCGATATGGCTGAAAACTGTATCACGATATGCAAGGACTGCGCGTCGGACGGTTCACGCCTCGCCGTCGTCCATTAATACCTGACAATGGACACCTTGAAGGGCATTAACCCGCTTATACCATGGTCACTTGCCAAATAACATATTTTTAAAACATTACTTCATATTTTAATTAGTTTTACAATCGAAATCTAAAGTTTTTACAAACAATAACTCTGTTTCCCTGGTTACGCCTGACGGTTTGACTAATACCTGGAACAATCATTCCCATCCATCAGGTTCTTATGCAATGCAAACGTTGTTCACTCCTCCAGGAAATAGGAAGGACCTTAGATACGACTTGCCACCCTTAGCAACCGGAGATGTTTATAGTCCGCTCAGCTGATAGAATCCTTCAGCTCAGCTACGAGCCAGAAGGCTAACGCTATGCTAGCAAGATCCAAAGTCAATAACATTGTGTACAGTTGGCAATCAGTAAAAATAATTTGACAGTATGTTAAACAACAAGACAAGCAAGCTATCCAGCCATGTCATTGTCCCCGAAACAATATAACGACTTTCATGAACAATTTGATCCGCGATGTGTAACGTTACTGTCGGCCGCAGCAGCGCAGTCTGAAGTAGCAACCTGAACAGTGAACGGGATGAGAGTTAACGTTATTCTCTGTGAAACAAACTAAGTTCAGAGGGGAAGTATAACTTACTCCCTGCAGCGTGTGTGTTAGCGCCATCCTGTGGTGATCAGAGGACGAGTTGGAAATAACAGATCCACATTTCCTTTTTGATTTAATGTAGCGCATTGATTTAGAACAGTAAACAGACAGTTTCACCGGAACTCCTTTAGTAGGTGTCCTATATCACTTTTTTATGGACACCCTGCAGCCAATCAGAATCGAGTATTCACCCAGACCATGGTATAATTTTTACCTATTTAAAATTAAGGAACAGGAGAAAAATATATTCAATTTAAAGATTTTTATTTTAAAATTAACCTTCCTCTGATTGTAATCCCCTCAGTTATAAAGGCACAACACAACCATGGAAAACACTCAAATAATTAAAATGTAATCATAAGTCTAAAATCACAATGAACACTTCTGGTGAATGAAGTGTTTTAAAATATGTGCAGTGTTTTGTAAACATATGAGAAATTAAGACTTTGTTAGACTTTACATCTGTAACATAAAAAACAAACCTGGTACAGTAACAGTTATTATTATTTTTCTCCGTCTAAAAGTATATTTTTATTGGCCAATGCCCCTACAGCCTAAACCGTACATGGTGGGGGGTGGTAACCTGGCTTCTCGACAGTGCTCAGCATGTCTTTGGCTAAATGATATGCACTGCCTCCGTTATTTCTTTGTACCGTTTAGATGCTTTGTCATAAGGCGCTGATGCAGAGTACCTCTCCTGGTGCTCTGCTGCTTGTGCGGTGTTGCAGCTGCAGATGTTGTTGGACGTTGCTGGCGATTATGGCTGCTCCAAAGGCTGAGCGCTGCTAAGGTGGTAAAACACGTTTGTGGTATTACCAGTCTTGGTGGGGACGGTGGTATTTGCATAATTTGCAGACGACATTGGTCTGACTACGGTCAGAGTTATAAAATCAAAAAAACTGCCATACTGGCAAGCTGACTTTTCCTGTTTTATCAACAACTTCCTCGTTCGCTGCGGCACTCATTTTCCACTTATCACTCCACGCCGGTTCTGTTACTGAAGAATCCAACACGAGACAGCAATATGGCGCAACCAAACTTGATACTGTTACATGATTGGCTGTTAGCGTGTCACTCCCTAAAAAAATGTATCGAATGTTTTATCGAACGCAATTTTTATTGATATTGATTACGTGTCTATTTCGAGACATATCGTTATCGTTTTATCGCCCAGCCCTAATTCTAAGCTAAAAAATCGTGATTCATATTTTTCCCCGAATCGTGCAGGTCTGTTTCACTGAATTTTGCATCCAGTTGCACATGCACCAGTAAATGTTTTTTTATCACGTTAAACATGGAAGGGTCATTGAATCCGGAATCTGTGGCAGGCCAATGAGCCAGCTCGACCTTCAAAGGAAGAATGGCTTAAATTAAGTTATTTTTATTGGCCAATGCCCCTAATATTTACATACATTTGTTAAGTATTGTTTTTAACTGTGAAATGACCGAAAGGTTACTAAGCACTTTGTTACTAGCACTTTTTTTTATTTTGAATGTATGGTATATTTTTTAAATATTTGTACTATCATGACAGCGATAGTGCTGTCGGTTTATCTTCTATGTTGCATCTTAAAAAGTGCACAATAAAATGTGACACTGAATTTGACACAGCACATTATAATGTGTGCCTCTATTATCAAAGTATTTATTAGAAAAACAGTGGAAATTAGTAGAAATGTGAATATTTGGTTAGCATGTTGATTTACGGTGTGTGCCCCTACATTTTCAGTTGGGGGCCACTGTGCTCCTAGTGAAAAAAGTTAGTCTGGAGCCCTGCTCTGTTAGCATTGCAAACGCTAAGTTACTCTAAGTACCTCTAGCGCTAGCTAGCTAGCTTGGTTCGAAAGGTTTTCGGCGACCAAAATGTTACAATTAACTTTCATAAAGTGAAAACACACAGAGAGAGGGTCAAAGGTCTATAACAAAAACACGGGCAACACCCAAAAAAAACCCTTCACACCTAGTTCAATGTACAGAGTGCCATGATTAGCATTGCTAAGCCTCTATACTGATTGACATGTCGCCATGGTAGTGACCAGTCGACTCAAGGTAGACATGCCCTAAAGCATCCCCTCCTTTATTGTGTATTTTACTCCAAATAAGACCATAATTTACAAAATGAATACCATACTGTATTGGCCAAGACTTGAAACTAGCGGCTGAGTCCATAAACTCATTATGAAAAAAGAATTCTGAGGTAATAAATCAAGTTAAAAGCAAGGTCATTTTCCCATAGACTTCTATACAATTGGACTTCGTAATTTCGTTCATGCTCTCGTTCACGCTACATATTTCTGTGTATTGCTGACTGACAATAAAAGGAATCCGACTTTTTTTTGCAGCTAGTGGAGCCGCCCCCTGCTAGCCACTAAAAAGAATGCAGGTTTATGGCACCTCCGCATTGGCTTGACTTTACAAACCCGGAGGCTACGTCCACTTCTTTTATACAGTCTGTGGTTCTGCCTCCTTCTGTCCTGTTTTTTTTCAAACAGGAAATGGAAAAATTTGACAAAAGGCTGAATTGTGCTAAATGTGTGTTAACATTTGCCCTCACACGAAGACTAAAGAACTGATGCAGATCAAACAACCTTTTTTACTTGTCAGAGTGTAAGCATGGAATATATGTATGTATATGTATATAGATATATGTATATAGATATGTGTATGTATGTATATATATATATATATGTATATGTATGTATATATATATTATATATGTATGTATGTATATATATATATATGTATATGTATGTATATATATATATATTGTATATGTATGTATATATATATATATATATTATATATGTATGTATGTATATATATATTATATATATATGTATGTATATATATGTATCTATGTATATATATGTATGTATATATATATGTGTATGTATATATATATGTATGTATATATATATGTATATGTATATATATGTATGTATGTATGTGTATATATATGTGTGTATATATGTATATATGTATATATGTGTGTGTGTGTGTGTGTGTGTGTGTGTATGTATGTATGCGCTGTGTGTGTGTGTGTGTGTGTGTGTGTGTGTGTGTGTGTGTGTGTGTGCGCTTACCTGGAGATTCTTGTATGTGTGTTTGTCCACAGGAGAATGTGTCTCTGGCAGACATCCTGTCTTTGCGGGACAGATGTCTGACTGAGGAGGAGGTGTGGGCGGTGTGTGCAGAGTGCGTCCTGGCGCTGCAGAGTATCCGACCCTCCCACCTCTTCCACACCCTGTGCATAACACCAGACACTCTGGCCTTCAACGCCCATGGGAATGTTTGCTTCATGGAGCAGCTGAGTGGTGAGTCTACAGCACGGTCACATTCTCATTTATATGTTTGGGCAATAATTAAACCACTTTCCACTTCCATTGGATTGTCCTTGATTTGCACTTTTTGCACAATATTTGGCTTATCATATTCAGATTTTTTTTTTGCATGCTTGAAGTCAAGCAGGCATGCTACTGATCGAACTGACTGATAGTATACTCAGCAAAAAAAGAAACATCCTGTCACTTTCAACGGCTTTTATATTTTAAGCAAACTTAACATATGCAAATATTTCTAAAGATTTAACAACTAAGACATAAACTGAACAATTTTCACAGACATGTGAGTAACAGAAATGGAATAATGTGTCCATGAACATAGGGGGATGGGGGTCGAAATCAAAAGTAGCCACCAGCAGTGTGGCCACCAGCTGCATTAAGTACTGCAGTGCATCTCCTCATGTAGGCCTACTGCACCAGACTAGGGCTGTCCCATACGATTATTTCTTACGATCTCTAACGATTAATTAATTTTTGAATTAGCGATTATTTTCCCATTGCTCAATTATTAAGAATTTATACAAAACAAATTTCAATAAGGTTCAAATCTCTATTTATTATAATTGTTTAACCCTGCACTGCAAAATGAATTTGCAGTGCAACGTGAAGCCAGATGTAGGCGATCAATCCAACCACAAAATAAAGTCACTTTCAGGAAGAATACAAAAATAAAAACTTAAAGGAATACGCCACCGTTTGTTGAAATAGGGCTTATCACGGTCTCCTCTAGATGTAGATAGGTGGGCAAACGCATTTTTTGTCTCAGTGCATGCATTGTCTCAGTCCGGCGGAGCCGCCGTTAGCTTAGCTTAGTGTAGTGAATGGATTCCTTTGTTGCCATTAGCATGTCGCGAGTAAAAGTGAGCCAACAACAACAACAAAACAACCTAATTACTTTTTGTGGCCTGTGTATTCACAACAAGTACAAATAGCAACGCAAAATAAGACTAGACGATTTCCTAGGCATATATTGATTAAGGACTATATTGGGTGGAAGTAGCCAGCCGAAGCACTGCTACTTATTGGCGCAGAGATCACGCAGCAGCTGTTACGGCCGAGGCTCTGACCCAAAACACAGAGAATCACAGGCAGACACAGTGGGCGAAGCACGAGGAAATACAGGAAAGTACTGGCGTGAACAAACAAGGTAGCTATCACACTGGGAGACAAGTCACCACATTGGTATCTGTAAGGGTCTGGCGGCGAAGATGAGTTCCGCCTGGGTCTAAATACTTAGCTGAATCAACTAGCTACAGCTGCTAGCTGCAACTAGCTACAGGTAGTTTCCGGACGCCAGCAAAACACACAAAAAAACGACAGGAGGAGGAGGATCGGTAGCGATCGCCGAGCAGCCTGAGGACGTGCGGATTAAAGCCAACAGATCTGGTGGTGGGAGTGTGCGGGAATATGCCGACTGAAATAGAGTGTCTGTGATGTGGAGAGTGGGACGTTACCGCTGGACAAGATGAGCTACCAAGGATTTCTCAGCGTTGATCCATCCTGCAGTCCTCAACTTTTTTTTCCGGTGTGATAAAGTCAACTGGGAAAAACGCCGAATGGCCCCAATAAACAGCTGTCCACAGAGTAAGTGATTAATGCCAGATCAGATCAGCAGATCAGAAATGCCAGATCAGACTATTACTCATCAATAATAGAAGAAAATAAGAACAACCCAAGGTTTCTTTTCAGCACTGTAGCCAGGCTGACAGACAGTCACAGCTCTACTGAGCCATCTATTCCTATAGCTCTGAGTAGTGACGACTTCATGAGCTTCTTTGATGATAAAATTATAACAATTAGAGATAAAATTAATCACCTCTTGCCCTCAACTTCTAACAGTTCACTTTCAAATGCAGGACTGCTAGAAGGAACAACAAGACCTGACATATACTTAGACTGCTTTTACCCTATAAACCTTCAACAATTAATGCTAAGAGTCTCTTCAGCTAAGCCATCTACCTGTCTCTTAGACCCCATCCCAACGAGGTTACTTAAAGAAGCGCTACCACTGGTTATCATTTCATTATTAGATATGATTAATATGTCCTTATTAACAGGTTATGTACCACAGTCATTTAAAGTAGCTGTGATTAAACCTATTCTGAAAAAACCCACCCTCGATCCTGAGGTCTTGGCTAACTATAGACCAATATCTAATCTTCCCTTCCTCTCCAAAATCCTTGAGAAGGTAGTTGCTAATCAGTTATGTGATTTCCTACATAGCAATAGTGTATTTGAGGACTTTCAGTCAGGATTTAGAAAGCATCATAGCACAGAGACGGCACTGGTGAAAATTACTAACGACCTTCTAATTGCTTCAGACAAAGGACTTGTTTCCATACTTGTCTTACTAGATCTTAGTGCTGCCTTTGACACTATTGACCATACCATCCTGTTACAGAGACTGGAACACTTAGTTGGCATTAAAGGAATCGCACTGAGCTGGTTTAAGTCCTATTTCTCTGATCGATCTCAATTTGTTAATGTTAATGACAAATCCTCCAAGTACGCTAAAGTTAACCATGGCGTTCCACAAGGCTCAGTGCTTGGACCAATTCTATTCTCCTTATATATGCTTCCTCTAGGTAATATTATTAGGAAACACTCAATAAACTTTCACTGTTATGCAGATGACACCCAATTATACTTATCAATCGAACCAGATGAAATCAGTCAATTAGCTAAACTTCAAGCATGTATTTATTACAGATATAAAATCATGGATGACCTACAACTTTCTGATGCTAAACTCAAGCAAAACTGAGGTGATTGTGCTGGGTACTAAACACCTCCGATCCTCAATATCCAAAGATATAGCTACCTTGGATGGTATTGCCCTGGCCTCCAGCACTACTGTCAGAAATCTAGGAGTTATTTTTGACCAGGATATATCCTTTAATGCCCACTTAAAACAAACCTCAAGAACAGCCTTTTTTCATCTTCGTAACATTGCCAAAATAAGGAACATCCTGTCTCAGAATGATGCTGAAAAACTAGTCCATGCCTTCGTTACTTCCAGGCTGGACTATTGTAATTCCTTACTATCAGGATGCTCAAACAAGTCACTTAAGACTCTCCAGCTGATCCAGAATGCTGCAGCTCGTGTACTGACAAGAACTAAGAAAAGAGATCATATTACTCCCGTATTAGCTTCTCTGCATTGGCTCCCTGTAAAATCCAGGATTGAATTTAAAATCCTCCTCCTGACCTACAAAGCTCTAAATGGTCAAGCACCATCGTATCTCAAAGAGCTCATAGTACCTTACTGTCCCACTAGAGCACTGCGCTCCCAGAATGCTGAGTTACTTGTGGTTCCTAGAGTCTCTAAAAGTAGAATGGGAGCCAGAGCCTTCAGCTATCAGGCTCCTCTCCTGTGGAACCAGCTCCCAGTCTGGGTCCGGGAGGCAGATACTGTCACCACATTTAAGAGTAAACTTAAAACTCTCCTCTTTGATAAAGCTTATGGTTAGGGAGTGAGGAGTTGTAGTATCTGCCAAGCCCGGCCCACCTGCTTCTCTGTCCTAGAAATGCTTGTTACTAACCTAGCCCTGGGAGCTTGCTCCCCGGAGTCTTTCTGTTTCTTTTTCACCCAGGATGAAATCCTGGGATTAGGATGGCACCAAAATCTTGGTTCCAGCTGTTGCCGTGGTTCTGCTGAGAAATACCCTGCTATGCCGTGCTGCTCCCTGCACTACTACACCCACTTTTTCTAAACACTGTTTATTTACTATACTGTGATGCACCCCAACGGCCAGCAGACACCTCCTACCAAGAGCCTGGGTCTGTCCGAGGTTTCTTCCTAAAAGGGAGTTTTTCCTTGCCACTGTTGCACTAGTGCTTGCTCTTGGGGGGACTTATTGGGTTTTTTGTAAATTATAGTGTGGTCTAGACCTACTCTATCTGTAAAGTGTCTTGAGATAACTCCTGTTATGATTTGATACTATAAATAAAATTGAATTGAATTGAATTGAATTAATGTAAACATGACGCATGGTAATTTTACGGGATAAATCAACCTATATTAGACCTGTACTCACAGAGTTGCTGCTGATATCTCTGCGCCAAGTAGCAGTGCTTTGGCTGGCTGCTTCCACCCAATATAGTCCCAAATCAATATATGCCTAGGAAATCGTCTAGTATTATTTTGCTTTGCTATTTGTACTTGTTGTGAATACACAGGCCACAAGAAGTAATTAGGTTGTTTTGTTGTTGTTGTTGGCTCATATTTACTCGCGACATGCTAACGGCAACAAAGGATTCCATTCACTACGCTAAGCTAAGCTAACGGCTGCTCCGCCGGACTGAGACAATGCATGCACTGAGACAAAAAATTTGCCCACCTATCTACAACTAGAGGAGACCGTGATCAGCCCTATTTCAACAAACGGTGGCGTATTCCTTTAAAGTAAACAGAGCAAGTGCAAAAAGAGTAGCCTGTATTTGCTTTCAACATCAACAAAAATACATTAAACACAAAACTTTTATTTTCCTTTTATTAATTGTGAATCAAAGGATTGGTATCAGTCCAAACTGTAATAATTGAACTAACTTAAGTACAAAGGAATGTAATTGAGTTGCCTTATCCACCTTATTCTCGGGGGGGCTACTGTAGAAATGATTATGGGTGCAACTTCCAGTGAGATAGCGGAATGAGCCGTTTCCTAGTAACGTTAACCCCAGCCAGAGTGATAGAGAAAGACATGGCTCTGGCCCCAGCCAGCCGTCAACAGTGTTTCTTTCTAAAGTCATTTCAACTATAATGTAACTGAAACTGGTTTGTGTTTAAACATGTGTTGTTGTTATTATTGTTATAAAATGTCATTGCGGAGCTCTGGTACCTGTTGTGCTGTTCGCGGCTGTAGCCTACTGACAACCAGACTAAGCTAAATCTGTTGTTAGTTGCAAACTAATATTACAAAATACATTGAAAAAAATTAAAACAATCAAAATAATCAACACTTTACCTTCCAAAGTATTGCACCTGCATGGCTGCACGATCGCCCTGGTCCAGCAACACATGACCACTAGCTGTTTGTTTTTCACCTGACGATGAAACTAAAACCCAGGACCGGTGATGTGGGACTTTAGGCTCTGACTAGGCTCTATGTCTGCTTTAAGGTAGACAAGGTTGTGTCCCATCTCCTTTATTAAAATGCGACCGACTTTATTGCTGTGGACGTACTGATAAGACTCCGAGCTTTCCAAGTTATTCATCGCTTTACCGTCCGTAGCAACAGAGTTGATAAAGTAGCTAAATATGCTAGTGTCCGTTACCTGAGGCCACTTTTTCAGGTCGTCCTCCCATCCCTCAATGGTAGAAGGCAGAGGTATAATCACATTGTCCTGTTTGAGGTGTAACAGGCTGTGTTCCCACATGTTTTATTTCCCAAACGCTGAAAGACAATTAGCATACCGCAATGACTGTTTATGACCGTTACCATGGCAATCAACGGCTCCGGAAGTCGTGCCCATAATTCACGCAAGGTATCATGGGAGCTAGGAATCAGGTGGATTGCTGAAAGGTGCTGTAGAAGTAAAGTTGCCTTGCCTTACGGCCTCAGCCTGTCAGTCAGTCATCAGGGCAGGAAGTGTCACTGTGACCTCTTTCGCCTCTCCATTAATATCATATCGCAGCAAACACAGTCTGCGTGAAGTTTTGAAAAACTGTAATCACACTTAAAACCAATGTATCGGCATTGCCATGACTCACTGTGACTTCTAGAAAACTGCAGAGCCGACGTAGTTTGCCCGCACCTCTGCGTGCGCGCGCGTGTGTCAGTGTTGAAGCTCCGCTCTCTGTCAGTATGCAGACAGGACAGATAAGCTGCGCTTACGCTCTCAGACGCTTTTTTTTTTGACCCGACATAGTTCAGGCGGCAGGCAGGCTTTGCTAAGGCGGCCGCCTAAACTGCAAAGTGCTACGGGAAACCCTGCTATTTTTAGATTTAGATTTACCCGTGAGTGGCGCACAGACAGTTAAAGAAACGCGACGCATCGACGCAAATTATTTGTGTCAACGCATTTATGTAATCGATGACGTCGACTACGTCGACGAATCGTCCCAGCCCTACACCAGACTGGCCAGTTCATTAAGTACTGCAGTGCATCTCCTCCTCATGTAGGCCTACTGCACCAGACTGGCCAGTTCTTGTGGTTGTTGCCATCCTGTAGGCTACCTGTCCCGCAGGTGTGATATTCGGATGTACCGATCCTATGCAGATGTTGTTACACGTGGTCTGCCATCAGATGTGCTTCCTGTCTCCCTGTAGCGCTGTCTTAGGCGTCCCACAGTAGGGACATTGCCATGTATTGCCCTGGCCACATCTGCTGTCCTCATGCCTCCTTGCACTATGCCTTTCTTTTGGTGTTTTTCAGAGTCAGTAGAAAGGTCTCTTTATGTTCCTAATTTTCTTATTACTGTAACCTTAATTGCCTACTGCCTGCAAGCTGTTACTGTCTTTTCGACCGTTCAACAGGTGCATGTTCATTAACTGTTTATGGTTCATTGAACAAGCATGGAAAACATTGTTTTAACAGTCCCTCCAGAAAAACGCGATTATGCGATCGCAGAATTCAACGCATAATCAGCCAAAGTCCGCATATTTATGCGGGGGCCGCATTTTTTAAAATACGCCGCACTTTTGCCGCATAAATTGCCGATTTCCGCGCAAAATATGCGGGGCTTGCATGATTTCATAATCCCCGCATTTTCGTTGCAAAAAAGTCACATATATCTCAGCAGGAAGTTGAAAAATGTTGCGTTTACTTCACACAAGAGCAGCCATTTTCCCCTGTTGCCATGGGAACGTTATGAAGTGACGTAATTTCACCTACTGACAACACTGTGTTGGGGAATCACTTTTTTTTTCTCTTTTTCATCAAACCGCAGTTTTTGCAAGTTACCGCAATTTTTGCAAGTTCCCGCATTTTCATTGCATAAAATGGCATAAATATCCCGCATATTCCATCGCATTTTTTAAGAAAACATGCCGCATAATCAAGGATTTTTGCCCTTACCAATCACAAAAAAACTCCGCGTTTTTCTGGAGGGACTGTTTAAACCCTTTACAATGAATATCTCTAAACTTTAAAATACAGTGTCCTGAAAAAGGGACGTTTCTTTTTTTGCTGAGTTTATTAGTCCTGTTCTTTGAGATTTCTCATGCCTGAACATTTACAAAATCCTTTGCAGCTTCATTTGTTGTCGTGCTTGATGGGACTGTGTTCTGTCCTCCTGCTATGATTCATCCTGTAAATAGCAGTGCCCACATTACCCTCATTGTGTTAGTTGTTTGTGCTGAACACGGTGCTGTATCATCACTCACTTCACTCGTTGCACAGTTTCCCTATTGACTCCATTTAATTGAGCTCTTTTTGCGATCGGGATGACATTTCAAGCTGAGGCACACTTCCACGGCCAATCCCAAACCGGCTCCCCCTGTTCCGCCTTATAAAAGAGTGACCTCAAGGGCTGTGGTGATGAATCTCAGTGAGAATGGCCGTTGCCACAACAACTCATCAATAGGGTTCATTGCAGCTAATTAAAGACTGCAGTAATAGCAGGACGATTAGTTGTACGTGACTGTGGGTGATGGTGCGGGAGTGCCGGCGTCACCAACGTACCCAGCCAGAGTAACAAAATGTCCTCCGGTGGTTTTCAGTGAATTATGACCTGCTAAGGTTTAGCATTGCAAGCTGTTTATTTCTGATAAAGCTGGACTGTCTGTGGGAAATGGGATCAGCACCATTTAGAAAGTGTGTTGAATCAGTTATATTTCTCAGCTCATACTACCTTTGTGCTAAAATGCTCTAGGCATACATGACTCACCAAACTCTCGCCATCACCCCGGAGGCAGCTGCATCACTGACAAAGGCTGTCTTTTTTTCTTCTTTTTTTCTCTCTCTCTCTCTTATTCACTGCCAACTTCACTGTGCTACAGTTCTTCCTGAATACAAAGGGTTAAAATATTGTGTCCTCCTTTTTCTACTCCTGTCTGTCCTTTTCTCCTTCATGTTTGTTTGAACTGTCAACCTCTTGGAGAGGAGAGGAGATGGAAAAAAGGCATAGGAGTAGAAGAAAAAAATTGGTGAGAAGAGGAAAAGAAAAAAAGAGTAGACCAGAGGAGATGAAAAAAAGAGAGAAGAGGAAAGGGAAGCAAGGAGAGAATGGGATGGAAAGAGGTGAGTAAAAGACAGCTTAGGAGAGGAAAGAAAAGGAATGAGAGGAGAGGAATTGGAAGGGGAAGGGACAAACGGGGGAGGATAGGTGAGGAGACTAGATGAAAAAGGATCTGGCGGCCACATTATATTCTATGATGAATCGTGCACAAGTTGAAGAAGCCGATTGTATTACATTTCACTGGAATTGTACCTCGTACAATTTCATGCAAGAAATTGATTTGATTAGAATTTAAGGAGGTGGGAAAAGGGAATGAAAAATAGGAGAGAAAATGAATGAAAGGAATAGGCAGGAAAGAGAAGAAAAGGAAAATGGGAAAGATATGTGAGTAAAGGGGAAAAAAGAGGTAAAAAAAGAGGAGATGAGATGCAAAAGGCAGAGAGGAAGTTAAAGAGGGGAGGACAGGAAAGGAAATATAAAAGGAGAGGAGATAATAGAAAGAGAGGAAAAAGGAGGGGAGAGGATAAGAAGGGAAAGGAAATAAAGAGGGAGAGTAAAAAAGGGACAGAGAGGAAGGAAAAGAGGCAAGGAAAGGAAAAGAGATGAGGAGAGGGGAGTAAAGGAAGGAAAGTAGGAATGAGGAGAGGAATTTGCAGGAAAGAGAAGAAAAATAAAATGGAAAGAGGCATGGAAGGAAGAGAGAGATGGGGAGAGGGAAGGAGGAAAGGAAAGGTGTGAGGAGACAAAATGAAAGTAAAGTAATAAGGGAAGGAGAGGAGAGAAAGAAAAAGGCTAAGGAAGAGAGGAGAAATGGAGATTGGCCTCGTTACACATGGGAGGGGAAATCATAACTCCAGTAGACCAACCCAGATCTGTCATGACCCATTTTATTCCCCTCCTTCTCCTTCTATATCTCCTTCTCCTTTTTTCACTCTTGGTACAACCTTTCTCTCCCTCAAGCAGCAACTTCTGGGTCTGAAAAGTGAAGCCAATGTGGAAGTGGCATTAACCTGCATTCTATCTAATTTCCAGCAGGGGGCGAAAAAAGAGCTTGATGGTGTTTTAAGCCCCCAACGTCGACTTCGAGGCAGCGCTGCGAGTCATTTAAAAGGGTCGTTATTCTGGTTCTTCAAGGTAATTGTAGCACACCATCAAGGGCGTAGCTTTGGGTTCAACATTGCCAATGTTGAACCCAAAGCTACGGGTTGAGATCCCTACCTACATTGAATCGAGAAAGCCAACGACTTACCATGTTTTATTATAGTTCATATTTTTCATTCATCATTATGATAAGATATTTGGAGGGGTAGCACTGGCCAATTACGCCTACCACCACCATAGTCAACTTTATTCAAATAAAACCGAATAAAGCGTAATTTTCCTCAAAATAGTGGCTAGTGGAGGAGGCCACACAGCTCCTCCGCGGCTCCTGCTTCATCTTCAGATCTGCGCTGACAGCTCCTGTCTTGTTTGTCAGGCATTATCTCTGACACATGAATTATGCAAACAAAGGGAAGCGGCTGCACTTGTTCACCAGACTGTTGTCTGCATATTCCTCTGATTTGCACATGCTTAGCATGTGGGTATCAGTACAGACCTGACATGGCTATACGTCATAGTGTTCACACATCAAATGACAAATGCACCGCTTTTTTCCCTTTTAATGACATTATGATACACTGCTTTTCACATGTGCCTAATGGTGCAGTTAATTGGTATGTTTTCCTCCTTGCAGATGATCCAGAAGGCTCCTTCGTGCCTCCTGAATTGGACACCACAGGCAGCACGTTTGAGGTGAGAGATGCCAAATGTTATAGATTTTGTTCTGGTCACAGTTGCACACAGGTCACCCCTGGGAACACACACCACTAAGGCACCTTTGTGATGTTTGCTGAGGGAGGGTGTGGAGAGTGTTGCTCAGTTTCTTTCCTCACCTAAAATGCCCCACATAGGCCAGCAGTCATTCAGCTACAAACTCACCTCAGTCACCTCTAACTGATAATGTGACATAGGGAGGAGGCAGTACATACTCTAACATGCATGTTTTGCACTTTTAACAGTGCAAAGAGTATTTATATACATTCTGGTATAGCTATTGAAAATATCTGGTATTTCTTCCGCCTCTGATTTTCAGTCAGGTGTTATCATCCCTATCTTTAATTAACGCTTGTATGAGTTGTGCACACACACACAGTTGTCCTGTGTAACAGTGAAAATACACCGGGCGTGAAGCGTAAATACGTGCCTGATCGCGCGTCTGGCCATTCATACCGGACGCGTATTTCTTCACAAAGCGATCCTTCCCTCTCTCTCTCTCTCTCTCTCTCTCTCTCTATTTCTCCCCCCAATAGAAATAGACAGGATGAGTGAGGAAAACTACGGTAATTGTAGTGTGTGTGTGTGTGTGTGTGTGTGTCTGTGTGCCGAGAGGTATTTATTTATTATTTATTTATTACAACCCCAAATCAGAAAAAGTTGGGACAGTATGGAAAACACAAATAAAAAAAAAGAAAGTAGTGATTTCTAAATGTACTATGTATTTCATTGCAGACAATACAACAGCACATAATTTAATGTGTTCCTCATGATTTTTATTGTTTTTCTTTTCTAAAAAACTAAATTCCTATTTTGGTTCTTGCAATACATTTCAAAAAAAGTTGGAACAGTAAAGCATTTACCACTTTGTAATGTTGCCATTCCTTTTCACAACACTTACAAGACGTTTAGGGACTGAAGACACCAAGTGATGAAGTGTTTCAGGTGTAATTTTGTCCCATCCTTGCTGCAAACAAGTCTTAAGGTGGGCAACAGTACGGGGTCTTTGTTGTCGCATTTTGCGCTTCAAAATGCGCCACACATTCTCTATTGGAGACAGGTCGGGACTGCAGGCAGGCCAGTCAAGTACCCGTATTCTCTTCCTCCGCAGTCAGGACTTTGTAATGTGTGCAGAATGTGGTTTTGCATTATCTTGTTGAAATATGCATGGACGTCCTTGGAAAAGATGTCTTCTTGAAGGCAGCATATTGTGCTCCAAAATCTCTATGTACTTTTCAGCATTAATGGTGCCATCACAGAAGTGCAAGTTACCTTTGCCAAGGGCACTGACACAACCCCATACCATGACAGACCCTGGCTTTTGGACTTGTTGCTGGTAATAGTCTGGATGATCATTTTCTTCTTTGGTCCGGAGCACACGGCGTCCATTTCTCCCAAAAAATACCTGAAATACTGATTCATCTGACCTGAATCCATCCCAGATGCCTCCAAGCCCAGAGAAGTCGACGGCGCTTCTGGACACTGTTAACATAGGGCTTCCTTTTGGCACAGTACTTGACAAAGGTTTGCCAAAGTAGTCCTGAGCCCATGTGGTGATATCGCTTATAGATGAATGACGATTCTTGATGCAGTGCTGCCTGAGGGATCGGAGATCACGGTTGTTCAGCTTAGGCTTGCGCCCTTGTCCTTTACGCACTGAAATTCCTCCTCATTCCTTGAATCTTTTAATTGTTATGCACTGTTGAAGGTGAAATAAGCGAATGTCTTCCTATCTTTCTTTGAGGAACATTGTTGTTAAACATTTCAATAATTTTCTCACGTATTTGTTGGAAAACTGGCGATCCTCGGCCCATCTTTGCTCCTAAAGGACTAGACCTTTCTTGGATGCTGCTTTTGTACCAAATCATAATTACAATCACCTGTTGACAACACCTGTTTCAAATCACATAATTATTTAACCAATTTACCTGATTACTAGCCCTAAATTGCTCCTGTCCCAACCTTTTTTGGAATGTGTTGCAGGTCTGAATGACAGGAAAGGATGTATATTTACAAATGAAATTAAGTTGACTAGACAAAACATGAAATATTCTGTGCTCACATTGTCTGCAATGAAATACAAGTCAAAGTACATTTAGAAATCACTACTTTCTTTTTTTATTTGTGTTTTTCATACTGTCCCAACTTTTTCTGATTTGGGGTTGTACCTCCGTTTTTGTCTATCAGTTATGGAAAAACTACTGACCTGATTTTCATGAACTTGAAAGGTGGAAAGATGTAGCATGGTCCAAGAAACAAACACACTCATTATTTTTCGCTTTCGTTAACACTGCGTTGGGATCCCGCGGTGCTCACCGGCTGCATCGTCCCGCTCCCATTGTGTTTCTCATTAACATGAAATGGACAGTCGGACAAAAGTGATATTATTTTCCCAAACACCACTTTGACACAACACCGCGCTTTCTACAGTAATTGTGGTGTCTTCCTGGTTTTAGCTAGCCTGGAAATCTAGACCCAAATCTGAAAGATTAAGGGTCTGGCATTGAGTAATGAAAACGGCCTAACTCGAGGGGCGGCACCAAGCATGCATTTGAAAATCTCACTGCACGCAATTGGATAACACTATGACCAATCACAACAATACATGGGGTGGCGTATCCAGAGCCCCGTACGCTTAGCTACCAGCAGAGCTAACTGGTCGATTAGACTGTCCTCATCTGTTGAGCTCGCCTCTGGCCCGCCTATATCAGATACACCGATGTTAAAGAGAATCACATCAAGGGCCAGACATGTAATGTTTATTGACATGCTTTTTTTTATTGGAAAAGTGAAATATCTATGACTTTATTACTAGGGCTGTCCTCGACTAAAGAAATTCTTAGTCGACTAACACTTATATGATTTTGTCGACTAATCGATTAGTTGATTTAATCGACAGAGCTGTGCTCTTTGAGAGCTGGTTAAGACTAGAAAAGCGCAATATAAATGTAGTTAGTTAACCATCTGTAAAACTGAGTTTCTCCGAAATTAATTCTGAAAAAGCACCTTTAAATCTTGTGTTCACCAGAAATGTTCTCATAAGTTGCTTGGAAATGAGTAATTAAGTATGAATAAGTATAAAAAATGACTTATCGACTAAAGAAATCTTAGTCGACTAAGACCAAAACGACCGATTAGTCGACTAATCGACTAAGAGGGGGCAGCCCTATTTATTACTGCATCTCGCTTTTTTGTTATTTTTGTTGTTTTTATCGACTATTTGTTGCTTTCTCTCACGTTTTTAAAAAAAAGAGTCTCTTTTCCGGCATTTTTGACGCTTTTTGTCGCATTTTTGTCGAAATAAAGCCCTTCAAAAGTCAGCAAAAAAGTTCCTTAGCCATCATAGAATTTAAAACTATTAAAGCCTGAATATGAAAACTCTCTGCTTCTGGGGGAATTTCTGAGTCTCAAAGTTGGCAGATCTGCCAAATTCTGCTTTGAATGTCACGTAATTACAGTTTGAAAAAATATTTCCCGTGTTTTTGGTTTGGCGCACAACTAGGCGGGCCTGATCTAAATCTGCAAGGGGCCCCTTGTGTGCCTTGAGTTTGACACGTGTCCTAGGGTAAGGTCTTGGCAGAGGTCTGCTCTCACCGAATGCCTTCTAGTTAGCAATATTTCTGGTACATCAGTGGTTGAAATAAATAAATATTATTTGTTTTCAACCTTTAAAATAACCGGACTTCTTATGTATCTAGCCCATTAGTACTGTGTTATCTGACCAAACCCATGTTAGGCCACGATGACCACAGCTACAATAATAAAGCCCCAGTACCAGAATGATCCTTTAATGGTCACTCATTTGAAACGTTTGACAGACTGGTTATAACTTTTGAGTGAAACTCCTCTAGTCCATCATAGGGCAGAATACACCTGCAGCTCCATGTGTGAATGGGTCCAGTTTAATACATGTTGAAATAAATGATTCATGCTCTTTCAGTGTAACCGAGTAAATCTCTGTATGCTCTACATTCATCTTTAGATACTCCCCTACACATCTGTGTCTGCTATGCTTTAGGGGCAGTCTTGAAATAGGTCTTTTTGCTGCATCTGATCTGACTGGGTTCTAACGCCTTTGGCTTCTTTCGCATACAAATGTGAAGCTCACACACTCTCATCGAGTGTGTCACTGAGTCGAGTGTGTCACTGTGTCACCGATTTCAAATAAACCGTGTATTCCAATTTTGCAGTCTATCAAAATACACAACACTTCTGAAAAAAAAAAAAACTCTTCTTTACATGTTTTTTTCAATGTGTTTTTCTCAAGGGAGATATGACGCACAGCCAAAGTAATGGCGTACATGTGAGCAAAAGGCCTTCAGCCGAATATTTACTCTTCTATTTTGGTGACCCACACTGGGATCCGCCTTGCACATGTGTTTACCACATAAGTATGGGTACAGTCCACTTCAGTTGTTGGGAGTGATGGTTACGTCTGAGATTTGAACTTGGTAGCACCTGGTCCAAACCTGCTGCTGACCATAATACCCACTGTCAGTGTAGCAAAGCAAAACAAAAGCTCTGTCATAAATACAGTATGTACAATACATGACAATTACTACCCAGAATGGTAAGAAGACCCTGTATTTTCTCTAGTCCTTCACAGATTCACATCTATGTACTTGCTGTAAATTCACAGCTGCAGCCGGTTCCTGATGATGATGATGATGATGATGATGATAGTGTTTTCTCCTCTATCCCCGGCTGCAGGGCCATGTTTACTCTCTGGGCTCGACACTTTCTGCCGCACTGAGCTTTGTCATCGAGCCAGAGCTGGAGGCGGAGCTGGGGGAAGAGCTCCAGAGGCTGTTGGAGCAGATGCAGGAGGAGAAGCCCGAGAGCAGGCCGCTCCTGCAGGTAGAAGCACTCTGCTGACTCTTCCTAACTGCTGCAGTGATTTATGGAAAGGTGTGAAAAGTCAGAAAAGGGATTTATTGCCCCAATAAGTTACACTTATGTGGAATTTGCCTTGGCGAATGGTGCATACATGAACAAACAAACAAACATATTTAACATGAATATGAAATAAACAATAAATACAGAAACCAATATATACATACAAAATAACTGCTGCATAAGGAAAAAGAGGCTGAATGGGTTGAGTGCAGAATGTGCAAACAATAGGCTCATTGGAGATGAGCCAGGCCTGCGCAGAATCGATCACCGGCGATCGCCGCCCAATGCATGCCGGTTACCTTTGTGTCCGACTTGATCCCGACTTGCTCTGATGTCATGCACACGTAGGCAGCGATAACCTCAGGAGATGAAGGCGGCTGTATAGACCCTGATCTAACAGCTAGCTGATTGATTCAGAATTGATTCATAATTATGACTTCTTTTATATAAACTTCATATCGTTTTTGAATTGGAGGGATTTGAATTGCTATTTGTCTGATTTAAAGACTTATTCTGTACAGGACACATGTTGTGTGGCTGATAGTGACGTTTGGAAGTCAGAGAGACTAAATCTGTTCAGATTACGGATCATCTACAGTCTGTTTTTTAACATCAGCAACAGATCGCCTGTAGAGCATTTTAACAGCTACTCTGTCATAATAAAAACATCTGGAGACTGTGTACG
This sequence comes from Gymnocephalus cernua, assembly GCA_023631565.1. Lineage (NCBI taxonomy): Eukaryota > Metazoa > Chordata > Actinopteri > Perciformes > Percidae > Gymnocephalus > Gymnocephalus cernua. The sequence continues at coordinate 33,098,024 of CM042437.1, read as the reverse complement.
AGCTGATATATGGGTCTGATAACATTTTAATAAATTGGAATCGGATCTAACAGGATGCGAGTATTTCTGTTCAGACTGAAGGCTGCTTTAAACGGCTGGAAACTGTCCAACTTGACCGCGGCTTTTTGTCACTGCCCCCGGCTGCTCTCGCCCACTTTACAGGCGAGGGGCAGCTCATCTCAACGAGCCTAATATATAATATGTGCATGGGCAGATTTATAGTCCAGGATGAAGGATAATGCAAAGTGTAGTGACTAGGGGTGGGCGTTGAGTATCAGTGACCGTGGGGGACCGGGGCCAGCCATCTGAAGCGCAAAGTCTATCAACTATTGTTATCCTGTTCTTTATATATTCTTCTTCTTATGCATTCTTCTGTACATTTTTTGGCTCTCTGTAACTTAAAATATTCAGCTCTTTCAGCAGACAATTGGACTTCTTCAACTTTTTTTCTACTATTTATACTTTTGTAAATATTAAGCTTTTAAGCATTTTATTTTAACATTGAAGTCAATGAGACCAAGCTTCAAATCATTCAAATCCTCTTCTGCTTCAAAATGTATTTCCTCCTACATTCTTTCACCTACAGACGTGATTCAAACTTTAAACAATTCACGAAATCTTCAGGTATTCAGGGTGTGCTCAGTGTTTTGATATCTTTTACAGTTTTTGTGAAAAAGCTATTTGAGTTTAGTGATCATTTCAGGATTGTTTTGCTTTTTCAATGGGTGTGTATGTAGCTTCTCAGAGTGATGATGTCACAGATTACAGTGTAGGGTTTAGGAAGAATCATCTTTGTTTCTTCTCTATGAATTGCTCTTACACCCACAATTTTAACTTGACATGCACAATTTATACGTCAAAACGTAGGTATTCTTTTCTAGTTTCAGCCAATGTGCCCAGGTAAGCTGTAGGATTTATAGTTTTATTTATTTATAGTGAATTACCTGCCTCAGAGCGGCAAGACCGTTGCTAAATCTCTCATTCAGCACAGTGTTATTTATGCTCATTCTTTCTTGAGCCAAACACAAACAGAGAGTACTTTGAAACTGCAATTTCAGGCTAATTTTTTATTTTTATCTACACAAGTTATATACCGATGCATTCGCAAAAGCCTTGTGTCTCTAACGATGAAGTTACTGTATTGATAGCATATACGGTTTTGGTTTTATTGAGGCTTCTTGAAGTGGTCTTCAGTAGCGTTCTGTCTACCAATGTTTATACTTAGCAGGTGTAGTAATTAAACATCAAAGGAAGGCTTGATTACAGCTGACGGAACACCTGCTGCTCCTCCTTATAGCATGACACAGCACTTTTTCACAGACAGTGAAATTACAATCACTCTCTCTCTTTCTTTCTCTCTCTCTCTCTCTCTCTCTCTCTCTCTCTCTCTCTCTCTCTTTGTCTCTCTCACTATCTCTCTCCCTTCCTCTCTCACTATCTCTCTCCCTTCCTCTCTATCTCTCTCTCTCTCCCTCTCTCTCTCTCTCCCTGTCTCTCTCTCCCTCCCCTCTCTCTCTCGCTATCTCTCCTTTCCCTCTCCTCCTCTCTCTCTCCCTTTTGCTCTCTCTCTTTTTCAAACAATTTGTTTCATATTTCTGTATTTTCATCAGTGTTTTCCACAGCATTTGTAAGTCTTCCATATACTTATTCATGATTTTAAAAGCCATTCAATTCAGTCAGCTTTTTAAAACACCTTTAAATATTGCAAACATTTTATACATTAGTGGTGTTGTTCAGCTGTTTTTTAATGAAATACATGTCCATTCATACTTTTCCACCTATTCTCACTACTTCAGCTTCTTCTTTCGGATTTAAGGCGAGACACTACAGGTGAATAGGGTAAAAAATTTAACTTACAGATATCACCATACAACTTTACCAGTTGATTACTCACATGGATAGGAGAATAAAATGTATTGCAAGTTGTCTGTAATATTATGTTTAAATATGATAATCAGGCTATATCTAATTAAATATGCGCTAATTTGCATATATTCTGAAGTGACAAATCTGACCATTGAAAAAAACAAGGTTCAAAATTATTATTGCATTTTGTTTATATATTCAATGCAAATACATTTACAAAGGGGATTATGAATATCTCCTTTTGTCACCCAGTAAATCAGAAAATACTTCCAATAGCCTTAAAAATGGATTTTTACCCTATTTTTAGGCATAAAATGTCATATAAATCAGGCCAAGAATGACATATCAACAAATCCCTTTTTAAAAACCTTCAAAATACAGTTAGGAATACGACTGTGAAGTTTGGTGTATGTAGGTGCTACAGAAGTGGAAAAAAAAGTGTGAGGAGTGTGAGAAAAAACTCATTTTGAGAAAACTGCCTTTAAAGATTTTTATTGCAAAATTCCACTAATTTATATCAAGCCATGAATTACAGACAAAATATGCCTTTAGGTCCAAGTAAGATCCATGTATCACACTGTTAAACATCCAAAACTAATTATTTCTTCATCCATCACTGATCATAACATCCAAAACAACACATCAACATGGCCGTCAACTGAACACCATTACATCACATACTTCAAACTGACACATCACAACCATTACACAGCCTAGTCTCCCCAATTTACTTTACAGTCTACATATCCATGCCAGCACCATATGTAGGGCCCTCCTCCATCTCCTGCTGGTGTCTTTTCACTTTTTTGGCTGTGCTTACACTTTTACTGCTCCGCTTTGCACTGGTGGAATGGACACTATTGGCTTTTGAGACCCTAACCATGTCGTCATCCTTCATTGCATTGACAGTCTGTGCTCTGAAGCCACAATTTCTCCATCACAGTCATCATGGCAAAGGCAACCTCATTACATATAGAAATAGCCATACTGGCTGCAGCCTCAACCCTGCTTTTTCCCCACACATATGTGGGCATATAAGACATATGTCACTAGACATCCAGTGATACACTGGGATGAGCTTCTTATGAATCATTCAAAAGACCAATATTTAGAACAATGGAGAAAGCAAACAAAGTAGACTAAATGGTTATTTGACAGATTATCTGAACACTGTCAGAGATACGAAGAAGAGACTGATCCTGACTAAATACAGGCTCAGTGACCACTAAGTGGGTCAGAGATGCACTTCCTCCTACACTGGGAAAAAGTCTGTTCACTAAGAGATTTACACTTTGGAAAAATAGCCAAAAAAATAAAACTTCCCAAAGTTAACACCAGAAAAGAAGATGGTAGTTCTCCTAGGAGAAGGGACAGCTGCTCCACTGACAGATACATATGGATCTGCCTACCACAGCCTGAGGGACTCACAACCACTTTAGGATCCCAAGATTACAGATTTGTTTAGTATTGTATAGTAATTATATTAGAATAGTATATATGTGACACCTACATATTTAATATATGACATGTAGGCTATGAATTTCTGTAAACGGCTTAGAGAGAGAGAGAGAGAGAGAGAGAGAGAGAGAGAGAGAGAGAGAGAGAGAGAGAGAGAGAGAGAGAGAGAGAGAGAGACAGAGAGACAGAGAGACAGAGAGACAGAGAGAGAGAGACAGAGAGAGAGAGACAGAGAGAAAGAGTATGTGTGTTTCTCATTACCTCCGCTGTCTGAAAGCTGTCTGTTTTACGAACGACAGTTTACACATCGACGTACTATGTGATGACATTTCATCATCTGCTGTCCTAGTTTGTAATCCACTGTGTCTTCTTGCTAATGACAACTGTTATCGTCTTCTCTCAGATGATTTTCGACGCATTGTTTTCATTCGCAGCTACCGTGGAAACTGTTAGAGCACGTCACGTGATGATTCTGAACGAATCACGTTGTCAGAAATTGGCATCAGCCAATGAGATTGCGCATTTAGAGTTAAATCCGCCCTTTTACTTTCACGATTGGTTGCTCATAAAAAGGAAATGACCACATTTGGATCCGACAGCATTGTACAGCAGAGAGAGAGCTTTCCAACGGTATATGAGATGACAGGGAGCAGACAGCGGTCGCGGAGCAGTGCGATGATTTAGAACGCTAAGTTTTGTTGGATTTAGGCGAAATTTACCGACGCAAACACACAAAGTATAGTAAAATAAAGACCTAAATGTGTATTTCGGACTTTAATTCACCACAAGTCTGAAAGAATACATGTTATTGAAGACAAATAGCACAAAATCTCAAAATTGACCAGTGAAAAAAAAACGATGTTTTTGCCTGCCGTGTCTCGCCTTAAGCTATTCATCCAGCTTAGCTTTAGCAATTTAGCTATTCAGCATTCCCACGCATTTTCTGCAGGAAATGCACTTTCTAGTTCAATTCTAGAATTTCTTTCTGCAAACACATAGGAAATCTTCAATATCTAAACAAAACTAACATCGGCATAACACATAAGCCATAGCCATATGAGCCAAAGAGATGGCTGGAGATTGTACATCAGCATGTGTGTGTTGTCAGCCCTGATAATGTCCTTACACAACAAGATCATAGAATACATCCCAGTACAGCACTGCATCACTATTCCTTACAGTACATGTGTTTACAGTCTGTTTTTCTCTTATGACTGTTAGATGAACTACTGTGATTCTCACCGAATGTAGGGAGTCAGCGCTCTTGAGCAGCATCAAGTGGAAATGCTGTGTCAGTGCAAATCACACACACTGGGATTTGCACCGACACACTATACTCTATTGCAGTCACACTCAGAAGTCCCTTCACTGTCAATCTGTCACAACATAAACTTTAAAGGTACAATATGTAACATTTCTGCATTAAAATACCTATGTTATATATTTTTTTGAGTTGTGTAGTTACACTCTCCCAAACGTTTCCACCAAACTTCAAACCCAGAGAAATCTGTTATTTTATTTTCAGACACGGCACGTTTCCTTTCCTTCCTAGTCGCCCGTCAGTGGCGTCATATAACCTTTCACCCTCTAGTTCCTCGTAACTTCCTTCAAAACACGAGCACCCAGATGATACGTTTGAGTAGTTGTAAATCATTACACAATGTCACAGAAAAAAAATACTCCTAACCATAATACTGCTTTTTCTGCCACACAGCATCATTTTGTGATTGATAACATGCCACTTTGCAACACAGTAATACAGCAGAGATCTTATTTATTGATAAATATCAATATCGATCCAGTTTAACATTACTACAATGTGTTGGTTGACAAGTAGCTAACGTTAATGCTAGCTAGCTAATGCTTGGTGGATAACATAGGGTTACCACATCGTTCACGCTCATAAAGTTATAAGTAGCATCATTGTTTTCACCACGGACACGGATAAAAGCAGCGCTGGGCTAACCCACGAATGAGTTTACCAGTAATGTTAACGTTAGCTGTATAGATTAGACGACTAATCTAATGCTAATTTAGCCAGCTAGCACCCCGGTCTGTCTGCCTGGGATAAGAGCTGACAACACAGCCGGGACATGTATCTAGCAATAGCCAGTTACCGTTAGCCCATAGCCAGCCAACAGACAGCCACCATTACAGCAATCCATACAGTATAAGTACTATACAGCACTTAACTCCGGTGCCGGGTGCTTACGACACTAACAGCAGTTTAATGAGGCGTTGGGAAACAGACCATATCAGACCCAGACCCAGATCTGAGTCGCAACAGCGGCCATCCATAGCTAATGTTAGCATACATATCTACACATCTACATCTCCGTTAGCGCTAGCTACCGGTGTTCGTGCTGAAAATCTCCTCCCTGCCGAATTTCTCACCCCTTCGCGTTTAGTTGTCTTTAAAGTTAGCTAAACTAACCCGACAAGCACCAAAACGAATAGTTAAGATTAAAGAAAAGTGAAGGGGGAGATCGTTCCGGGCAGCTTGGAGATGTTCTGCTGCTGCACGTCGGCCGCCCTCGCTGTCCCGGGCCCGGCCGGAGATTCCCCCGGCAATCCCCACCCACACCTGTCTCTCAGCCTCGTTGAGTAGCTAGCTAGCGTTACAACAAACCCCGTCCACCCCGGTGTTGAAACCATCCAAAAGGTGACAGTGACATGTGAAATATATTGTGATAGTCACTGTGTTTTAGCTGCTGGCTAATGTTAGCTTGCTGGCTCACTAGCTAGCTAGCTAACTGGTCAGCAACCAATATAGATCAAATCAAGAAAAACGTAATTATGTTGGGAACATGCAGCTATGTTATTAGAATGACATGAATAAACGTTACTAAATGTAAAGTGAATACATTTGAATGTGTACACTTGTCCGTGAACAGATGCATTTTAATCGGCGAAGGTGTTAAAGTACAACTCCCATAATTCCACGCAACTTGCCAACGTCATCAAAAGAGTGTTTACAATCCATTGTTTTGGTTGAGAGACCCCTAGCGGCAGAAAGTTACATATTGTACGTTTAACAGAGCAAAACAAAAGTACAAAGTAGTTAATAATACTAAGAATGAATAGTAATAAACTTATTTTTTTATACAAAATCAAATGAAATTTATTTGTCACATACACAATCATAAACAATACAACACTGCATGAAAAGTGGGATTTTCATCCCCGTAAATCTCCCTAATTTCGGCAGTTAACGACAATTTACAGGCAGTGAACGTCGCGTTCGTCTGTGCCACAAATTGACGGAAACGAACCATAACGTATGTGAAGAGCTCCTGCTGAGGTGCAAATGGCTCTAATTAGTATATGAATAGCAGCGACACCGCGCCTGGCCAGAGAGTGTCTGGCCTGGCTGGAATTTACTCACCCAGGTATTGGCTGAAACCACTGCTTTTAAACAAGAAACGTCACTCGTGATTAGTTGACAGATCACTGCCAACCAATCACTATTAGTCACCCTGGGTCATTTTTTTATATATATATATATATATATATATATATATATATATATATATATATATATATATAGATAGAGATATATATATATATAGATAGAGATATATATATATATAGATAGAGATATAGATATATATAGATAGAGATATAGATATATATAGATATATATATAGATATATATAGATATATATATAGATATATATATATATATATATATATATATATATATATATATATATATATATATATATATATATATATAGAGATATATATATATATATATATATATATATATATATAGATAGATAGATAGATAGATAGATAGATAGATAGATAGATAGAGATAGATAGATAGAGATAGATAGATAGAGATATATATAGATAGAGATATATATATATATATATATATATATATATATATATATATATATATATAGATATATATATATATATATATATATATATATATATATATATATATATATATATATATATATATATATATATATATATATATATATATATAAAGTCTGTTTGCCGCCTCGGAGCTGTAGGTAACTGGCGGCATTCGGTCTTAATTCGGTCCGTTTTGCAGACGTCTGTGGTGCGTCGCCCTGTACTTCGGGTCGCCTCTACTCTTGACTGCAGCTCGGTGAGCTCCTGGCTGAAAGGACGGAGATCGCACAATCCATCCAGCTGGCTGGGTCCGTGTTGGTCAGATCATTCTGTCAGGGGATTTCAGGGAATTGTGGACCCAAATGCAGAGAGTAGGCAGGAGTAGAGTTGCTTGATGATTTAATATAACAAAAAAGTCCATACAACAAAAGGTGTCCACAAAACAGCAGGGAGTGTAATCCAAACACTGTAGTAATCAAAAACAAGAATACAAGAAACAGCAAAACCAAGACAAAAGGGTAGACTTACACATACCATCCACAAACAGAAACACAATGATCTGACAAAGGACAAGGGGAACACACAGACTAAATACAACAGGTAACGAGCAAACAAGGGACAGGTGATACAACAGGTGAGACACATCAGGGTGGGGCAGAACAATCAGACAGGCGGGAAAAACACAAGACAGGAAGTAAAACTAGACAAGACCATGAAGGAAACAGAATTCAAAATAAAACAGGAAACAGAACTAAATACAAAACAGACTACCAAAATAAGACAAAAACCCCAAAACCATAACAATTAGGCCTTTAATGTTGAAAAGCTACCATGCAAGTAGTGATGTTATTTAAAGCTACAGCTAGCTGGCCACTTGGATAAAAACATCTCAATATTTGTTTACACCAATCAGATCATTTGTGGAATCAAATCCACCTCCCTCTGTCTCTCCCTGGTGTTCCTAATGGCATTAGGGAAACTTTCCCATGTTTCAGCTAATTTTGCATTACTAAAATATGTTTCTGAAAGAATTTTAGGTGAGAAATAGGCAATGAACTAACAGAATATTGATCATTTTTTATTCAATTTGGCATTCAGTTTTACTGCAGTTCATGAGCAGTCATCTGACACTATGCAGAGATTCCTCGGCTCTGATTTGTAGTTGTTCTTGGAAGCTTAGGAAAACAGAGGAACATTATCTTTTCACAGACATCTGTGTAATGTGCTACTGTTTTTAGTCTAAATAAATTACCTACTGAACTTTAACTGTTACTAAAATTTACTTAAAAATCCAAATGATGTGAACACTTTATACTTTTAACATCTTATTTATGAAGCTACTATTATCCCTCCTGTTTGAGGCATGTAAAACACATGACTCAAACACTCAGTATATATAAATAATGTTTTAGTGGTTTCTCCATTAACACTGTCCTGTCTTACACAGAAATACCTGTATAAAAGCAACAAAAGTTAAAACACCAATCACCAAAACAAAACATTTTTAACATCATGTTAATAGTTTAAACAATTTTATCATATAGTAACTCAAATGCAACCAAAATCTATAGTGCAGGTCTGCTGAAATCCCACTAGAGTACAATATTAAATGCTGATAGAATCTAATCTCTATAAACCTGAATCAGTTTCAATATTGTCTTAACCAATAAGCTCAGATATACCCAGCAAACTATGTTTATTTTTATGTTTATCATGTTTGCAACACAAAATAATACTAATTGCTGTCTAGTATTTAGCATAGTCACACATTTAAACTAAGCACTGAGTTCTTCAGTCTGTTTATCCAATTTGTATTTTGAAAACATAACACATTGTACGATCTATGCCAAGACGTGTATCAAAATCAACATTGCTGAACCTAAATTCGAAATCCAAATGTCTCCTTCCTCCACATGCACAACTCCTCCCCCATGTTATCTTTGGGTGTGTGTGTGTGCAAGCCCCCACCTTAGCTGCTCCCTGTAAGGAAAAGAAAACAACACTCCTCCTTTTGCATTGTCACACACATCTATTAAACGCCTCTAAGAAAATGTTGTTCCGAACAATTCTGTCAGCCAAATAAATGGTTTTAGCAGCTAATTGATTTGTAGGTATATTGGAAAGACAGTTCAACAATGATAATACAGTAATAAACATGTTTCATGTACAAAAGAAATCCCAATTTAGTCTTACCCCAAACTGTATATCAGATCACAATGATATCTAACTGTTTTTGACAAAAACTCCAATGTTCTCTCTATCTAAAAAAATGTTTGTGTGCACACCGTTTATCAAAATATGGTTAAAAATGACTCCAACAGCCAATAAGGAGTTAAGAAACGAGAACCCGTACGGTTACATCGATCGCTTCCTGTTTTATCGGATACTGATGTTTTTGAGGCCGGTAGTCAGAGAGCGGAGTGATAACGACAGGCTGACAATTTTTAATCAAACCAACGTCATATTTCTGCATCGTACAAAGATGATGTGGCACCTGGCATAATAATGGCGAGATGTCTGTTTTGTCATGAAAATAGGTGTGTGTTGTAACCGCTGGTTCACTCAATATGTAAACACTGCGTGTACAAGACACACGTTGTGATAAGAGCTTCCTATAACACCCTGTCGAGGGAGAGAAGAAAACCTCTTTATCAGGAGTCTCTGTCCAGTCTGTCAGTCTGTCACAATTCCGGACCCAAGGTCCCAAAACTGCCCACAGATCTGTGGGAGATTTTGACAAAGAAATATGTGGCTGGGAGTGAGACAATCTGAAAAACACACTGTGTTTATCAGTCAAGTTGATCAATACTGTACAGTTAACTTCCTGCCAGTATATGTAAGAACACTCCAGCTTGTCGAATAATTCTTCAAAAAAAAATGTTTCAGCCTATTCTGTGTCCAGCTCTGATGAGACAAAAGAATCAGGACCGTCGTCCCAAAGGCTCCGTTTATTGGAAAACTGAGAAAAATCCTATCAATCAAGACCAACTGTGAGAAAACGCGTCTGCAACAGTTTTCTGTTAAACCAAAACTGCCAAAATTCTGGTCAGCTTGCTCTCCCACAAACTATTTTGGGAGAAAAAGCTGTCCTTAACAGTGACCTGCCCGTTCCTTGAAACCAATCCTTCCCTACCTCTCCACACGCTCATCTACATAAGAGCCTTGGTCATTTTGGCGTTTTACGCGAGTGTGTGGAAATGGTATTCAGGAAAGTAATGCCCGTTGTTAGGTTCGCGTTCTCTGTTATTAAAATGTTCACACCGAACCGGAGGAAACTGAGGAAATATGTCCGTTTTTCTTTGCCAAAATGCCTCCTGTAATAGTCCTTATTTCTGGTTATTGAATGGTTAAAATCACCCCTTCAATAACCCAAATAAAGCAGAAAAAAACCAGTTTCAGTTACTCAAATCCAACTCAGTCTTTGTTGTCCCTGGTCCTCAAACAATTAATTATGTTTCTTTACAATTATGATGCTTCTCAATTTATTTTTAAGGTTTGTCTCAAAAATATTGAATTTCCAATTAAATCCGGTAAATTTGATCTTACCCGTGTTGGTTGAAATTGTTTTCCGTTCGTTTGGAATGGAGTGGAACAGTCGAGAGTCTCTCCGCTTCCTGACCTCTTTCTCTCAAAAAAAACCTTTTTATGGTCGAGGTTAGAGGCAGGAGACTAATCTCCTGGTTCGCGAGACTTCAGAGCCCGGAGAGATCTCTTCTTATGTCCATCCATCCCGGGTTTCGGCACCAAATTGTCGGGGAAATAATTCCTATTTAACACGGGGTAGTTAAATAAAAGGTTTAAATTGAAGTGAAACAAATGAAGACCATCGAGCAGAAACCAAAGTCTGGTTATTGAGTGTTTATTCTCATTTGCAAATGGAGAAACGCTGTAACACATGTACTCTCGATACGAGTGCAAGACCGTTCTGATTCACCTTCAAGCAGACAGTCACAATATGCAGAACAACAAATGGTCACTTTCAACCCCCCTCTCTGGCTTCCTGCAAAAACCCAGCTACACAAACAAAAAGCAAAGAGTCATGTCATGCCTTTTGGCCTAGTTGAAACGAGAAGACATAACACCTACGCAGTCTCAGCTGCTGGGGAATAACAAAACTGTTTTAGAGACAGACTGTAGGATATTGTTTACGGTGCCTAATCTAAACTTGTTCTAAACACACGTCAGTAAAGACCTTGCGAAAAAGACACTTCAGTCTTCAGTTAATCAAAGTTTATAGTTTTAGCTGTTCATCTGTTAGAAACCATTTTCTAAGTTAACACATACAGTAATCCTAATAAAAGAATGTGCTTTAAAAGTATTTTTGCCATTACAGCCGTTTCATTAATAATCATATAGACCTACTTACGTTGTCTTTTCCATTTTTGTGGGCGCATCTTTACGGATATGGGATTATTTTTGTGTCTTTAATCCCAAGCAAAACTTCTCAAGTAGCCTATCAAACAAAAAGAACTCAAGCTAAAAAGTTGTCACCTCAAAGGTAAAACTTAAAACTTGCAAACAAAACACTTGTGTAGTCGTAAAGTATTGGTCTTTTATTTGTTATTTGCTATCATGTCCTTTTGTTTACAGTTCCCCCTGATTCTTTCTCAATGATCAGTCTTTTGCTCCCTCCATATCACGTTTGCAGTTTTGCTCCCAGGTTTCTCGTTTGCGCTCCAAAGTCTTTTGTTTGCGATTCTGACACAAACCTCTCGCGTGGGTGGGTCTTACAGGGGTCTTGGCTAATGCATTTGGGGGTGTGTTTGTGAGTGACAGCTCAGTGCCTGCCTGCCTGCCCGTTTGCTAGAGATTGTGGAGAATACACAAACCAGTGTAAACAGTGGATTCCTACAAGATTAATGAAGTGTAATTATTGATCATATATATTGTCTGTGATCTACGTTGCAACCATGGTTACTAGACGTTTGTTGTTTCGTTGTGTTAAGTTACTAGCTAGCTAGCTAGAAAAGCTGTGAAGTTAGCATTTAACGTGAGCTAACCTCTATGGTGCTAAAACAGTATCATAACTATTTGTAACTCGTGAAACACAATGCACAAATACATGTAGAGAGATTTGTATGTGTATATCTGATTTGTATCTGTGCCTCTAATTTGTAACTCGTGAAACACAATGCACAAACGAATGCAGAGCTATTTGTATCTATAAAGGTGTATCTGTGTCTGTGACTCTAATTTGTAACTCATTGTTGGAGCTATTCATTGTTTTGCTATTATTGGAGTTATTAATTGTTTTGTTATATTTACAACCCAGTCTCACGTCAGTTCGTGATTGAATCACGAAAATTAATCTATTAGATCGTGATCGTAATTGTGAAGATTTACGTGATGGGGTCACGTTTTTTAAACTAATGTATTTTAATGGGAAGCATCGTTCGTGATTACAGCACGTTTCTTTCTGCCAATCGGCTGCAGCAGAGAAGCTGGATACAGCTGCCTTATTATTGGTATTTTTAGCCCAATAATTGCTGTTTTTATTTATTTTTTATTCACCAGATCGTATCATGGTTTTTATGTATTTCTTTTACTGTTATTACTTCAGTCTATTTCGGGCAGGGAAGCTCGATGGCTTTATGTTTATTGATATTTTTAACTATAACGCTACATCTATCAACATTTATTTAGATGTTATCATGGTATTCATTTCTTTATTTTAATCATATTATTTTGGTCTTATTACCGGTGAAATATTACAGTAAATAAGACAGAAGAGTACGTTACGATATGAGCCGAGCTGGAGCGCATTCAAAGCAGGTATCCCACAATGCAACGCGGCCATTCATTCAGAGAATCTGACAGCGATCAGCGAGTCTTTAACGCCAGTATCGCTTCAATGTTCATATATTTAATCAGTGGTTTTGTCACCAGCAACAACACGTTGCTCAGTTTTCTTCCTGTAAGTTATGCATCGTAATAACATTTTTAAAAAACAGCTGAAGACTCGGAAGTGACGTAATAATTACTGCTCCGAGTCTGTGAAAGATTGCTGTACGTTGTACGTGAGAATTTATACAATAAAAATACTAATAATGAAAAAATAGTGTTTTATGCTAAGCACGTTGATTTTCCTTGTAAATATTATATAACCAACCTAGAGTTGAGTGTTAGAAATACAGCCTAATGACAGCTGGTTGGACTACTTTGCATTTGTTTTGACTTGTTAATAAACTATCTAGGCCTACAAAGAGAAGCAGTTTTTATTTTATTGTCCATGCATCATTATTTAAAAATGCAATTTTTTCTAATTTTGCAGTTGATGAATGTTAATTGCAAAGACTAAAGGGAAAAAAACATGAGCATATTTATGTGTGGGACTTTGTAAGCATTGCACTGCATAAGTTGTTTTAAATAAATTACTTTTTTTGAAATTTAAATTTATGGCAGGCCTAACATATTAATTATTATATTCATAAGATTATCCTCATATCAATCACCATGGTTACAGCTTGTAACCATAACCTTTGCCTTTACTGAGAGATTTTTTCAAAATTAAGAAGGGACTAGTTTTAGGAAGCATTTTCAGGAAATTAAAAGGATAAGCAGATTGTTGCCGAGGTTTTTGTTCACAGAGTAAGATGTATATATCTTTGTATGGGTATTTGTACATATACAACATGTGTTTTGGCATTTTTGGCACACTTCTACCTCAGCCTACTGCACACAGACACACGTTCGTTTTGCATATTCTGCTGAAATAGAGACCTATGTTTCCATGCCAACAAACTCATTCAACCATTTGACAAGCTGAGGAGTTGGTGGTGACATGGGTCAGAGGGTATCAGAGGTCATACATGATGAACCAATCAATGGGCTCTGCTCCTATAGACACCTTGGTGTTCATATGGACAACACCTGGCTGGAAGGCCTGTGTTCAAAGTGTGTGTTATCATTTAGAGCAGACACTCACGGTGAATCAGAGGGTTTATGTTATACAAGGCTGCATTACAGAGTAGGGTTGGGCGGTAATAAGGTATACCGCGGGATCTAAAAATAGCAATGGTATCAGTTTCAATACCGTCATTAAAAAAAAGCAGTGCACTTATATAGGAGGATTAAATATTAAATTGTGGTGACCCACAAGTAAGACTGAAAGAGACATTCACCAAGGTACTGTACCTTTAAGGGAGAGGTGTTATGATATACGAGTTCCGGGTTAACGGCTGAATTATGTCAAACAACGACGTTAATGAAAATGCTGTTGCTGTGGTGGCTAATGTCGGTGCTATCTACGCGGCCACCATCAAGTTACCGGAATTTTGGCAGCACAACCCACGGCCGTGGAATCAGCACATTGAGGCCCAGTTCCAGCTGAGAGGAATAACACAGGACGTTACAAAGTATTTCCATGTGGTATCGGCCTTAGATGCCTCAACAACAGCCAGGGCTATGGCGCTGTTAGAGGCTCCTCCGGCTAACCTCCTGTTGGAACTCTTTGAACTGTCGGAGCTGGAGAAAGCAGACCGCCTGCTCTCCCTGAACGGCCTTGGCGCCAGCAAGCCGTCCGAGTTAATGGAGAGGATGCTGGCTATGCTGGGCGCGGTGGATCCCTCATAACTCTTCGCCCACAGTTTTTTGTAAGTTGTTGTTATGTTATTATTGTTTCTGTATTAGTGTTTGGTATTCAGTTTCTGAACGGTGCACAAGCCAACAGTTTGGTGACGCCGTCTGAGCCTTACGTCATCATTTTTAATTAGTCACGGTAATATCGTATACTGCAGTAAAATAGGGATGAGGTTTGAAGGTATCAAAATTTGGATACCGCCCAACCCTATTACAGAGCATATTCATATATATCTACATGGCAATATCTAAAAACATCTCATTTAAAGCTTGCTTGTCAGGTGACTGTCATGAAGGTTGTGGAGAGGAATAGAAACCAGTCTCTCCAGGCAAGCACAGAGAATATGACCTGATCTATCTTTATTCTCCATGCCAAATATGAGGTCTTATACTCTAGCAGAAGATATGGTTACCCCAATGTAAACTTAACATTTCTAAACTATAGGCCTAATCGGACCTACCTCAATTACAACTTTAAATAATGTTGCTTGAGGCTGCAGGGGTTTTGCAATAGCTTCATTATATGATGCATATAGGGTTGTGTGTGGGTTGCTCTTGTCACTGTTTGTGAAAGATGAGCAATAGATTGTGGCTGTGTGACGTGCTTCATTCTGGCTACATATCACTTTTTTTATTGTAAGTATATGTCAGCTGTATGATAAAACAATATGTCAAGTGTTATGTGTGAAGAATTTGAACTCAAGGCAGATATCACTCCGGGGACAATAAAGTATCACCTGCATATCCATGATATGTGAAAATTAAAATGTTGTTGTAGGACTATATCAAACATATTGTTGGAAAGGTCTCAACCTCCACAGTAACATATGTCAGTCTGAAGAGGATCCATTACTCCTACTCTGAAATATTGACCTCTGAACCTTGAACCTAGTCCATGTTTGAAGGCTTGTCATTTAGTAACAGAAGGTTCTACAAACATGGGACCAGCTGTTATAGAAAGCTCTGGACCTCAGGTGTCATGTAGATATGGTCACCAATGTTTAACCACTGTAAGCACTGTCAAATATGGTAATAAGCTATTTTCACCTATTTAACGATTCAATTTTTAAAATCTGATGACACCAGTGTGTTCCCCATCCCAAAACACCCCAGGGGGCATCCAAAATGATACACTTTTAACTTCTAATTATGAGAAATATACCAATATACTTTAAAACTACAACTCCCATAAAAGACGGGAGCTGCCTATGTTTGATTCCTGTGTTTCTGCCGTCTGCCGTGAATGGGCTTCATTCCATTTCAGATTGCCGCCGGCCGACCGAGCAGACAATACATGAGACAAATACATGAAACTGTATTTTATTATTATTATTATCTTCATTGTTTAAATCCTCAAATACAATGTGAGACAAAAACATCAATATTACGAATATTATGTATTTTTGTATCTTCTTATCTGCCGAGTGGCACGTACTACGTCACTTCCTGAGTCTTCATCTGATTTTTAAAAACGTTATTACGCTGCATAACTTACTGGAAGAAAATTGAGCAACGTGTTGTTGCTGGTGACAAAACCACTGATTAAATATATGAACATTGAAGTGATACTGGCGTTAAAGACCCGCTGATCGCTTTCAGCTTCTCTGAATGGCTCGGCTCATATCGTCGCGTACTCTTCTGTCTTATTTACTGTAATATTTCACCGGTAATAAGACCAAAATAATATGATTAAAATAAAGAAATGAATACCATGATAACATCTAAATAAATGTTGATAGATGTAGCGTTATAGTTAAAAAATATCAAACACAAAGCCATCCAGCTTCCCTGGCCGAAATAGACCGAAGTAATAACAGTAAAAGAAATACATAAAAACCATGATACGATCTGGTGAATAAATGTTGATAAAAACAGCGATTATTGGGCTAAAAATACCAATAATAACGCAGCTGTATCCAGCTTCTCTGCTGCAGCCGATTGGCAGAAAGAAACGTGCTGTAATCACGAACGATGCTTCCCATTAAAATACATCAGTTTAAAAAACGTGACCCCATCACGTAAATCTTCACAATTACGTGATGGTATCACGTTCTAATAGATTTTTGTGATTCTATCATGAACTGACGTGAGACTGGGTTGTATATTTAATAGTTAAATATTTATGTATTTAATTTCTGTTTTGCTTGAATCATACAGCTACATCAGCTTGTCGATATCATTAGTATTTTATTTTGGTTATTCTAAGTATCTGCTAGTGCTTTTGTTTTGAAAGTTCCACGCAGCCTTAGCCACCAGGTGAAGTCTACATATAGGTGTGATCAGGTATGTGGGAGGTAGACACCGGGGAGGGCTGATGGTTTTTTACCAGAGCCTAGAGATGCCATTGTTCCTTTGTTTGAAATATTTGTTTGCCAACAACTGAATTAATTAACCTCACGAAAATGCCATCTCTGCCTGGACAATGAACGTTTTTACCTCTTCAGTGCCTCAGTGGCTGTTTGACTTTGAGATTTTAGTTTGTTTTGTTCAATCTGAGGATAAATCGCCACTACACAAGTAAAAAACCCGCCCTTGAAGTGGATTTTTGTTGATGGACTTTGTGGAAGTGTTGGATTGCTCACGAGGAAAAGACAACTATTGGAGTATCATGTGGAAAGATGCGTCGGCGCATGGAGAGTCAGCGGCCTACGGACAACGCTTAAAGCCACGCAACACCATCGGTATGTGTAAAGATTAACTCAGGATGCTGTATTGGAAAACGGCTTTACTATTGGAGTACTTGAGTCATTGTTTCACTGCATATTGATGAACATTGGGACTTTAAAGAAAGGAAAGTAGTAGCCTACTTTGGATGACGCGTACAGCCAGATTGCGCAATAGGCCTATTTCACTGGAGCCACATGCATTTATAAAGTCTCTGACAAGGAGATTTGTCATGAACTGGAAAATGTTTCCCTGTATTTTCTGAGATACTGCAAATAAAGTGTGGACATTAAAGAAGTCTTAAAGGTTCAAATTAAGGAGATAATGTCCGACACTGCATCAAAGGCCATGAGTGAAACAGCGTCTGCACGCTCAGAAAAGCGGAGCGTCAAGCTCACAGTGAAAGGCTTGGCATTTTATGTGAAAACGTGTCAAGAAAAGAGGTCTTTAAAATGTAAACAAGCCAAGAGGTACATGAAACAAGTGCGGGATTTGATGGAATCCCCTGACAATGTTAAATGTGTGCAGTCTCAGCTGGCTAAATTCATCATATGGCATGAGGAAGCTAATGACATGTATGAATCCATCTTAAATCTGAATTTACCAGAGGATAAAATTGAAAGACAAAATAAATATTTTCATGAAAAAAGAACCATGTTCTGTGACTTCACTGAAGAGGTAAAGAGTTGGTGTGCTGATACTGGCTATCCATATGTGGAATTAAAGGAGAATGAGGGTGAACCTCCTGATAACCAAAGTGTTGCTTTTGATGATATTAATCCTGAGGACAGTGCTTCAAACATTTCACGTGTGACAGATTTATTCCAGGCCACACTCTCAGTTATCCAGATTATCATCCACCTCATCTGTCAGAATCAAAACAGAAGCTAATAAGGCAGCACTTGAGGAGCACATGGCTGCATTAAAAAGGAAACATTCATTGGAAGCCAAAGAGGAGGAACTAAGAAGGGAAAAGGAAAAGTTGGCTCTGGAAACAAAACTGGCTGCAGCCAATGCAAAACTTAATGTGCTGGAAATGAACTCAAAGTCTGGCTCTAAAGTGTCTGATGGAATGAACTCATATTTTGAAAAAAGCAGTGCACAAAGAACAAGTGGATTCAATCCTAATGCTGATTATTTTGTACCAGAAAGGGTTGATAAAAGTAACGTCAAAAGCCAATCTCATCCAGGGACACAAGCAGTGACTGTGAGGCCTAAACAAGCTGCAGTAACACAAACTGACATCAGACCAGTAACAAGAAATACCCAAGCACAAATGACAGAAGTGGTTTATGATGCTGAACATACAGAACATGGACCTGATGGGAACCAAGCAAGCAACAATAACGGCCAGAATGACATTGTGAACATCATGCAACGACAGAATGACATTACTGCACTTTTGGTTCAGCAAAATTTGGCAACTTCTCTGCCAGGCAGAAATATTCCTGTGTTTGATGGTGACCCTCTTGAGTTTCAATCCTTTATTAGAGCTTTTGAAAATGGTGTGGAAGGAAAAACCAGCAACTTTAGTGACTGCTTGCACTACCTGGAGCAGTATACTAGGGGTCAGCCAAGAGACCTTGTAAAGAGTTGTCTGCATTTACCCTCTGGTCAGGGATACCAAAGAGCTAAATCCCTTCTTGCTGAACACTTTGGGAATGAATACAAAGTTGCTTCTGCTTACATCGACAAAATCCTTCAATGGCCCCCTATTAAAGCAGAGGATGTCAATGCACTGCAATCATTTTCTCTTTTTCTTCGAGGTTGCTCCAACTTGACACAGCAAATCAGTTACATGAATGAGTTGAACATGCCATCTAACCTCAGAAACATTGTAACGAAATTTCCTTATAAGTTAAGGGAAAAATGGAGAAATGTTGCATGTGATCTACAGGAGCGAAGTGGAAGCAGAGCTATATTTGCTGACCTTGTGACCTTTGTGGAAAAGCAAGTTAAAATTGCCTCTGACACACTTTTTGGAAATATTCACGATTCACAACCTACCACCGACCTCAGCAAAGGAGAAAGGGGAGCACCTTTGCCATCAGTGTCACTGCATTGAAAGAAGGAAATAAAGTCTATAAGGACAATAAGATCAAGTCTTCTTCTGAAAGAAAGAAACCTTAGATGTTGTTTATTTTGTCAGTAAGACAGTCACTCACTGGATAAATGCTCACGCTTCAAGATGAAGATGCAACGAGACAAGATAAGTTTCATAAAGGAAAATGGAATTTGTTTTGGGTGCTTAAAGCCTGGTCACATAAGCAAAGACTGTAGGAGTCATTTGGATTGTAGTGTGTGTCACCAGAAGCATCCATCAGTCCTTCACATTGAGGAAAAGGATACAAGTACATCCTTTAAACTGAGAGATTCACCTGGACCATCTCAGACATGTGGTCATATAGGGGCCGGTGAGGAGGATAATGCGGTTTTCTCCATTATTGCAGTTCAGGTTAAAGGCCAGAAGAGTAATAAAGTTCTGCATACATATGCATTCTTGGATCCAGGGAGTTCAGGTACATTTTGTACTGTCAGTTTGGCAAAGAGACTGGGCTTGGGAGGCAAACCAGCCAACATTGTATTAAGAACAATGGGTCAAAGGAAAATTGTGAGCACCACTGTTCTGACTGGTTTAGAAGTTTCTGGCATGGATAAGGATGATTTTATGGAGTTGCCTAATGTCCTAACTCAAAAGACTATGCCAGTTTCAAGGTTGAACATTCCACGGCAGGAGGATGTTGCAAAATGGTCCTACCTGAGGAAGATAAAGCTTCATGATGTGGATGCTGATGTTGATTTGCTCATTGGAACTGATGCAGCAAAAGTGATGGAACCATGGGAGGTAATTAACAGCCAAGGAGAAGGACCCTACGCAGTTCGAACAAAAGTTGGCTGGGTAATTAATGGACCACTGTGGGGTGGAGACAGCAATAGAGTCAAGACTGGCTGCTCTGTTGTTACAACCAATCAGATTTCTGTGGAACATCTGGAAGAGATGCTAATGAAACAATACAATCATGATTTCAATGAAAACCCATGTGGGGAGCAGTTGGAAATGTCAAGAGAGGACATCAGATTCATGCAAACTATGATTACAACAACAGAACTGATAGATGGACATTACTTTATTGATTTACCTTTCAGAGCCAAAGACCCTGTCCTACCAAACAATCGCTGTGTTGCAGAGCAGAGGCTTCAAGGCCTGAAGAGGAAATTTGAAAGAAATGTCAAGTGTAAGGATGAATCCTCCTCATTTCTCAATGATATGTTGGCTCAACACTATGCTGAAATAGTACCCACTGATCAGTTGGAACAAGATGAGGGAAAAGTGTGGTACATTCCCCATCATGGAGTACATCACCCCACCAAAGAAAAGCTAAGAGTTGTGTTTGATTGTGCAGCCACATATAAAGGAACATCACTGAACTGCCAGCTTTTACAGGGTCCAGATCTCACCAATTCTCTTATTGGGGTCCTTATTCGATTTAGGAAAGAAGCTATTGCAGTTATGGCTGATATCAGTGCAATGTTTCATCAGGTAAGGGTGCCTGATAAACATGAGAACTTCCTGCAGTTTATTTGGTGACCCAATGGCAACACTGACCAGGAACCAGTGGAATACCAAATGAAAGTACATCTGTTTGGAGCTGTATCATCCCCACGTTGTGCCAATTATGCCTTGAGGAGAACAGCAGAAGACAATGCATCTGAGTTTCCTCCTGAAGTGATCAATACAGTCAACCATAACTTTTATGTGGATGACTGTCTGAAGTCCACAGCCTCAGAGGGAGATGCAATTCATATTGTAAGGGATTTGACTGCACTTTGTGACAAAGGCGGATTTAGTCTTCAGAAATGGGTGACTAATAGACGTTCTGTGTTGATGTCCATTCCAAATGACATCCGAGCAACAGGGATGAAAGAGTTGGATTTGGATATGGACCGGCTTCCTATAGAAAGAGCACTTGGACTGCAATGGTGTGCTGAATCTGACAAATTTGAATTCAGGACTTTGTTGCAGGAGCGGCCTCAGACCAGGAGAGGTATTTTGTCAGTTGTGAGCTCACTGTATGATCCATTAGGATTTGTGACCCCCTTCATTATGCTAGCCAAGTTAATGTTGCAGGAACTCTGCAGGAGAAACCTGAAATGGGATGAACAAATTCCCCCTCTCTTCTCCAAACAATTGGCTGAGTGACCTCCAAAGAATAAGTGGATTCAAGGTGGATCGTTGCATTAAACCTCAGAGCTTCAGCACATCTGTAACAGCACAAATTCATCATTTTTCGGATGCCAGTCTAGTTGGTTATGGTACGGTGGCTTACCTGAGACTGGAAGATGGTAATAATGTGCATGTTTCATTTCTTGCGGGAAAAGCCAGAGTTACGCCTCTAAAGCCAATCACCATTCCTCGGCTGGAGCTGATAGCTGCAGTCCTCGCTGTTCGAATGGATCGAATGCTGCAAAGGGAGATGCAGTGTCAGCTGGAGAAGTCAAAGTTTTGGACCGACAGCACAACTGTCCTCAAATACATCTGCAATGAAACTAAACGCTTCCATACTTTTGTTGCTAACATAGTCTCTGTTATTAGAGAAACCACAGATGTTGACCAGTGGAAGGATGTGGGCTCCAAGGTCAATCCTGCAGACGAAGCATCTCGTGGATTGAGAGCTGAAGAATTTATTACACGTGGCAAGTGGATAAAAGGCCCAGATTTCATCTATTTGCCAGAAAAGGAGTGGCCTGTATCTGACATGGATCTAAGTGTGATTTCAGACGATGACCTGGAGGTCAAAAAAGAAACATCAGTGAATGCCATAGTCAAGAACTCAGAATATCCCACAAATCATCTCATCAACTACTTTTCATCTTGGAGGAAACTTAAAACATCTGTTGCCTGGTTCCTCAAGTTTAAAGAAGTTGTTTTGCTTTTGAGCCGGAAGAGACAAGAAGTTAAAGCTGCTGAGAGTGATAAGAATACAGGAGAGAGAGGTTGTGTTGAACACAAACTTCAGAGCTTCAAAGCAACACTCAGAGTAAAGGGCTTGACTTTGGAAAATTGTGATGAAGCAGAGAAGGCAATAATCCGTTTTATCCAGAAAGATAAGTTCAACAGTGAAATTGCCTCATTAAACCATGGCTCAGGTAATGTCTCCAAGGACAGTCCACTGTACAAGCTTGATCCTCTATTGGAGGATGGCATTCTCAGAGTTGGTGGTCGCTTGCAAAGGTCAGCACTACCAACAGAAACCAAGCATCCTGTTATCCTTTCAAAGGACCTGCATGTTTCCCAGCTGATTTTACGTCATATCCATCAACAACTAGGACATGCTGGCAGAAACCAAATGTTGAACAGACTTCGACAAAGATATTGGATAATTAATGCCAATTCTGCTGCAAGGAAGACACTTGCAGAATGCATTGTGTGTAAACGTTACAGAGGAAAACTTGGAGAGCAAAAGATGGCAGACTTACCTGAGGAGAGAGTTATGCCAGACAAGGCTCCTTTCACAGATGTGGGAGTTGATTATTTTGGCCCCCTAGTGGTTAAAAGAGGCAGAAGCCTTCCAAAAAGGTATGGAGTAATTTTCACCTGTCTGACCAGTCGTGCAGTACACCTGGAAGTGGCACACTCCCCTGATACTGACTCCTGCATTAATGCTGTGCGGAGATTCATTTGTAGAAGAGGTCCTGTGTCAAGTCTAAGGTCTGATAATGGCACGAATTTCGTCTGAGCGAACAAAGAATTGAAGCAAAGTCTTGCTGCTTTGAATAATATTAAAATCCAGGGTGCCTTGATCCAAGATGGAATTAAGTGGAGCTTTAACACGCCAGCAGCCTCACATCAAGGTGGTATTTGGGAGCGCCTGATCCGCTCAGTAAGAAGCATACTTACCTCTGTTCTTGGACAACAAGTATTGGATGATGAAGGTCTGCTGACGTTGTTTTGCGAGGTGGAGGCAATACTGAACGACAGACCATCACAAAGATTTCTGATGACCCCAATGACCTTGAGGCCCTCACGCCAAATCATATCATTCTGCTGAAAGGAAAACCCATTCTTCCACCAGGACTCTTTGAGAAGAGTGATTTGTACATAACAAGAAGATGGAAACAAGTACAGTATATTGCAGAGATCTTTTGGAAAAGATGGACATATGAGTACTTACTTGTAATGCAGGAAAGATAAAAATGGGCTCAGGCAAGACGAAGCTTCTCTCCAGGTGATATTGTCATCATTGCTGATGCTACAGCTCCAAGAGGATCCTGGATGATGGGCCAAGTTCTGAGAACCAAATCTGATTCCAAAGGATTGGTTCGTTCTGTTTGCCTCCAAACTAAGAGTGTTGGAGAGACCTGTAACGAAGATCTGCCTGCTGCTGGAAGCCACAGTGTAGCATCATGGACATTTATTCTTTCTTTCTCTCATTCTATCCTGTCTTCTTTCTGTCTGTTTATCTTACAGCCAACGGACAAAGAAGAAAATAATTGATATAGGGAAGTTAGAGTTAGAGTTAGAGTATGTAGAAAGTATAGCTCTCTTTTATAGAAATAAAGAAAGGTAATTGTGAGTTTACACTTCACAATTAGGGGCCGGAATGTTGGAGCTATTCATTGTTTTGCTATTATTGGAGTTATTAATTGTTTTGTTATATTTAATAGTTAAATATTTATGTATTTAATTTTTGTTTTGCTTGAATCATACAGCTACATAAGCTTGTCGATATCATTAGTATTTTATTTTGGTTATTCTAAGTATCTGCTAGTGCTTTTGTTTTGAAAGTTCCACGCAGCCTTAGCCACCAGGTAAAGTCTACATATAGGTGTGATCAGGTATGTGGGAGGTAGACACCGGGGAGGGCTGATGGTTTTTTACCAGAGCCTAGAGACGCCATTGTTCCTTTGCTTGAAATATTTGTTTGCCAACAACTGGATTAATAAACCTCACAAAAATGCCATCTCTGCCTGGACAATGAACGTTTTTACCTCTGCGTAAGATTCACTCCTTCGGTGCCTCAGTGGCTGTTTGACTTTGAGATTTTAGTTTGTTTTGTTCAATCTGAGGATAAATCGCCACTACACTCATATTTCATCATTTGTAAATCAACTTAGTATTTTTTAATAGAAATATATTCGTAAAACTCCTATCTGTGTGGATCCTTTTGAGACTGTTTTTCCGCGCCGTTTGTGGACAAAATCAATTCGTAACTCAGGTGACGATCCCAGTAGTCTCCAGTAGATGGCAGTAATACAACACTTACAGACGCCAACTGCTGTTACTACATGAAAACTGTGAAGAAGTCTTGTCAAATGTTTCAGACTAGAGATGGTTGGCATAATCGGCTCTGGTGCAATCTATTTGACGTTCCTCTGGGTAAGTTGACATTATTAAGACTTTGTCGTCAGATAAATTACATTTATGTTTCAACATCATTGTTGCAGTGCATTTACTGTACATTTATTTAATGTGTTTATTTGTGTTATGGTGGCATTGACACCTTGCAACATTTTAGAGCGTGCTAACTGCAAACAGCGATGCTAACTTAGCTAGCTTGTTAATCAGCACTGTAACATCAACTTGCCTGGTCTTTGTGTGGAATTTGAAGTCTGAGTCTGAAATATTATTAAGCGCTGCTTAAACTGTTAGTGGGCCCAGTTATAACGCTAGTGAATATATCTGGTAGGCCTATCATGTTAAACTAGCTAGCTAAGGAATCAATCGATGATCATGGGCGTAAATCTCATCTAACAGTAGGGGGGGACAATAAACATCAAAGTTCTGAAGAGCAATTTTTGAAGGGGACACAAATAATACAGCCACAATTATACTCGTAGAGGACATGTGTAGACAGAGGAAAGCCTTAATACTATCATTAGTGTAGCATGGAGACTGTACCATTATCCTTCTTTGATTCAATGAAAGATCTGACCAAAATATTCTTCTTTAAAACCATGTATTTATTTTTAAGTTGTTTACAATCAAGCCACAAAAATACCTTAAAACATAATGACTTATTTTGAAAAAAAATGTCCCCATATAAAAGAAATACAATGCTTTTGTACACTTATAATGCAAATTATTGTCGTGATATGAGGACTTATCGTACTTACATGGCGTTTTGGGGCACTGAAAAAGGATCTTATGTCTGTTTTTCTTTTCTCTGTCATTTTATCTGGGTAACAACACAAATCTTTAACGTCAGATGTCTGAGTTAGGTTCATAGGTTCACCATGCAGTCATATTATAATTATAAAATGATCTTGTGTCCTCCACATAAATATTAGGTTTAGTCTGGCACAGAGGATATACTGTATATTTAACTGATCAGCCACTTAACATCATATTGAGCAAAACACAACTGTAGATCTTCAATATTAACCCTAGGCTCATCGCCGTGTTAACGTTAGTTGTAGTGGGTGCATTTATTTCCAACAAGCTAGGTGACATTACATTATATTACACTAACATAGCAAACTTTTTTGTCATGACTAATTCATTAATTACTCAGCATCATTTCTATTTGAGAAAAGAAAAACTTCATCCGATGTTTAATGTGAATACAATAGCCTTGAGCCGCCTACTTACTACATTCCTGTCACTACCTGATGTGACTGTGAGTCGAGTGCAGATCCTAACTACAGCAGGCAGTGGACCAAACCACTGTGAGGCGAGGGAGGGGGGACTCAAAATGTTTCTAAACTTAAAAAGCATTTTTTTGGGGTTTGTATTGTTTTACTATTACACGGATATTTTAAGTATACATCATTATGTTATTTACAATACACAGCAATGTTTTAATGATATTTCTAGGGGGGGGGGGGCAACCCTTAGATAGGGGGGGTCCTGACCCTCCCGACCCCCCTGGGATTTACGCCCATGTCGATGATGTTGTAAGTTAGCTAAACTTTAAAGAGTTTATATTTAACATTTGCTCAACATATTGTAACCATGTTTATTAGCTAGTACAGAAATTGCCACACACAAGGTTAAATACATGCTTCTCCTGTAAGACTAAATGTATGTGCAGTTGTACACCCTGACAAAAAAAATATAGTTTAATCACTGAATCTGCCATGTTTTACAGATCTGACTGATCAGATGCTGTCCTGAACACCTGTTTGGCGAGGTTTACCTGGACCCACAAGACTCCTCACAGTATGAAGGTATTGTGGGACAGGTGCCATACTTCTGCCAACCGATGGTCTGAAGACAACACAGCAGCATCAGGAAAGATTCAGTATCCACAGGATGACTTCTGTGACCTGACAGCCTACATTATCAGCTGACACATCCTCAGTAGAAAATAAACCCTCTAGGCTGGTGGAGGACATGATCTGGACAGTTAACATCTGCTGCTCTGTGCATTATGTATACACACTTTATAGTTCCATTTCATTGACTGTGAATAAAGTGCTTTATTTCTAAGCAGGGTTTGATCATTTTTAAGTTTAGTAGTAAGGCTCCTTAAGTGTTATGCAACATGTTTATTCACAAAGACTGTTACACAGGTGATATGTCTGATGTAATGCATGTAGAAGGGTCAAACACTGAGTCCATTTAACATCCTGACTATAAAAATGTAATCCTTTAAGACAGGTTATAGTGACAGAAAGCAACACAAAACATTTGTTTAACAGTTAAACTCCATTGTTTTGACAGATGACAATATGAATAAAATGAAAGTATTTTGAAAGGGTATTAAATCTAATCTGCAGCTTGAAAACATTTCACAGCATAAATATAACTGACAGAGTATGAAATGAAGAGCTGAGAGATGTTTCTTATTCTGTTTATTTCTTCCTCTTTCTTGTGTGAGTTTGAGTGTGGTTTCTATAAAGAGAGAAACAATACAAATGAATAAAGGAAACATATGTATACACTCATTCTTCCTTAAGCAGTAATATATATTACCAAACATAATATAAACAATAGTCGGAATATGGCTATATATCTCAAACTCCAATAATGTAAGCAGAGAAAAAGGATTCAAACGAATATTATATGGGATTCTCAGACATTTTCGCCCATCTGTTCAGTTACCGCTAACGTAGACAACAATTCCTATTCCTAACAATTATCTATGATACGCTTTAAAGCCTCCAGCTAACAAAACGGCTGGATGCTTTTATTTTGAAAATGCTACGTTCCGTTCGAGCTAGCAAAGCCTCTAGTGGTACAGAAAACAATATTTAACACCACTTCTTATTTTACTCTACCACAAAGTACTTAACGATCCTAAAAACAAGTAGTAAAAGTATAAAAATGTTTAAACACAATGTTACATATTAAGCAGAAGCTCTAAACTATCGTGTAGTTCTCTTAATACACCCATTGCGTGTACGAACGATACTGTCTATGGTACAAACTTGGATATGATTAGCACAATGGTCGCGTAGCAACCCCTTAAACTCTGAATGGAATGAATAAATGGGAGTAAACGTGAAATATAAAACACAATATGGTTAACTGTACTAAATAATAGCAACACTAACATAACTTTGGGGCCTTTTTTACAAGCAGCATTTATTTAAACCGGTGTGTGGCAATAACTGTACTAATAAACATGGTTACAATATGTCAGGCAAATGTTAAATTTAAACTCTTTATAGTTTAGCTAACTTTCAACATCATTGATTGATTCCTTAGTTAGCTAGCTAGATCATCTAGCTAGTTTCATATGAGAAGATATATTCACTAGCTTTATAACTGGGCCCACTAATAGTTTAAGCAGCGCTTAATAATATTTCAGACTCAGACTGCAAATTCCATACAAAGACCAGGCGAGTCGATGTTACAGGGTTGATTAACAAGCTAGCTAAGTTAGCATCGCTTATTGCCATCACGTTACGAGTTACGAATTGATTGTGACCACAAACGGCGCGGGAAAACAGTCTCAAAAGGATCCACACAGATAGGAGTTTTACGAATATATTTCCATTGAAAAATACTAACTTGATTTACAAATGATGCAATACGAGTTACAAATTAGAGTCACGGGCACAGATACACCTTTATAGATACGAATAGCTCTGCATTTGTTTGTGCAGTGTGTTTCACGAGTTACAAATTAGAGGCACAGATACAAATCAGATATACACATACAACCCCAAATCAGAAAAAGTCGGGACAGTATGGAAAACACAAATAAAAAAAGAAAGTAGTGATTTCTAAATGTACTTTGACTTGTATTTCATTGCAGACAATGTGAACACAAAATATTTCATGTTTTGTCTGGTCAACTTAATTTCATTTGTAAATATACATCCTTTCCTGTCATTCAAACCTGCAACACATTCCAAAAAAGGTTGGGACAGGAGCAATTAAGGGCTAGTGATCAGGTAAATTGGTTAAATAATGATGTGATTTGAAACAGGTGATGTCAACAGGTGATTGTAATTATGATTTGGTACAAAAGCAGCATCCAAGAAAGGTCCTTAGTCCTTTAGGAGCAAAGATGGGCCGAGGATCGCCAGTTTGCTAACAAATGCGTGAGAAAATTACAATGGTCCTCAAGGAAAGATAGGAAGACATTTGCTTATTTCACCTTCAACAGTGAATAACATAATTAAAAGGTTCAAGTAATGTGGAGGAATTACAGTGTGTAAAGGACAAGGGTGCAAGCCTAAGCTGAACAACCATGATCTCCGATCCCTCAGGCGGCACTGCATCAAGAATCGTCATTCATCTATAAGCGATATCACCACATGGGCTCAGGACTACTTTGGCAAACCTTTGTCAAGTACCACAATACGTAGTTACATCCACAAATGCCAGTTAAAACTGTACTGTGCCAAAAGGAAGCCCTATGTTAACAGTGTCCAGAAGCGCCGTCGACTTCTCTGGGCTCAGAGGCATCTGTGATGGACCATCACACAGTGGAAACGTGTACTGTGGTCAGATGAATCAGTATTTCAGCTATTTTTTGGGAGAAATGGACGCCGTGTGCTCCGGACCAAAGAAGAAAAGGATGATCCAGACTGTTACCAGGAACAAGTCCAAAAGCCAGGGTCTGTCATGGTATGGGGTTGTGTCAGTGCCCTTGGCAAAGGTAACTTGCACTTCTGTGATGGCACCATTAATGCTGAAAAGTACATAGAGATTTTGCAGCACAATATGCTGCCTTCAAGAAGAATTCTTTTCCAAGGACGTCCATGCATATTTCAACAAGATAATGCAAAACCACATTCTGCACACATTACAAAGTCCTGGCTGCGTAGGAAGAGGATACGGGTACTTGACTGGCCTGCCTGCAGTCGTGACCTGTCTCCAATAGAGAATGTGTGGCGCATTTTGAAGCGCAAAAAAGACCCCGTACTGTTGCCCACCTTAAGACTTGTTTGCAGCAAGAATGGGACAAAATTACACCTGAAACACTTCATCACTTGGTGTCTTCAGTCCCTAAACGTCTTTTAAGTGTTGTGAAAAGGAATGGCAACATTACAAAGTGGTAAATGCTTTACTGTTCCAACTTTTTTTGAAATGTGTTGCAAGAACCGAAATAGGAATTTAGTTTTTTTGAAAAATAAAACAATACAAATCATGAGGAACACATTAATTTATGTGCTGTTGTATTGTCTGCAATGAAATACAAGTCAAAGTACATTTAGAAATCACTACTTTATTTTTTTATTTGTGTTTTCCATACTGTCCCAACTTTTTCTGATTTGGGGTTGTACAAATCTCTGCATTTATTTTTGCATTGTACTTACAGACACGGATCTCTCTGCATTTATTTGTGCATTGTGTTTCACGAGTTACAAATAGTTATGATACTGTTTTAGCACCATAAATTGCTAACGTTATCTAAAACTTGTAGCTACGTTACTGAGCTAATTTGCCATGTGAATCATGAAGACTTAGTGCCTTACTCAATGGAGCTGTATTAAATTACCGTCTACTCTCTGTAGATCAGTGAAACATTATGGGATGTGCAGGACCCTGAGAGCTACTGCTGTCCCAGGTAACCTTAGCTAGGTCAGTAACATAGCTATATACAAAATGCTAGGGTATTGGTTAAGTTGTATAATGTAGAAGCTGTGAATATACCTAATGTATTCTATCTAGAGGTTGACACATACAGTACATATGCAGTGTTAGCTCTGCTTAACTGGTTCATCTTTATAGTTATGTGCATTATTATAGCATAGCAGAAAAACAAACTGATAGCTACATTTACAGCCAAGAGGATGACACAATGTTCATCTGTACTTTCCTAGTTATGACAAAGACTGGCTATCCTAACTCTAATACAGATCTTCTGTTGCATTTGCTGGTCAGCATAAGGAAAGTGTTCATAGTGTTTTTAAAGCCTACAGATTTGCTAATGGCTACTTAAAAGCAAGTTATTTTAGTTGTAAATTACCCAAGCTTAGAAGCCAGTTATCATAAGAACTTTTTCACCATTTAATTTGTGTAAGGAACTTTGTTAGAATTTTCTATCACAGCTCACATCAGGCAGTCCGACCAGGAGGACGTGGTCACAGCAGAGGTAGACGAGCCTTCGGTCTCTCTGTGGAGGAAACACTACGTGTGCTAAGGCTTCAAACAGCCAGGCTATAGACCAATAGAGTGTGTATTGATCATATTTTGCTTTGATTGCTCAATTAACACTTACAATAACATTTTCCTTAAGTTTTTTTTTTTTCATTTATGTACTTGTAGTACATTGTATGTCAATATATCCTACAGTATACTGTACTGTAATTTACATTGTTTTACTGTAATTATATTTTCAAATGCACATAATATATTAAAACACTTTTTTTTTACATTCACCCTTGTCTGTTTGGTTCATTATATAATACAGGAAATAAGGTTGAGACTATTATAATGCTTTATTTTTTGTCCAATATAAAACTTCACATATATAATGGATATTTGAACGTATTTAGCTGGGGCCCCGGTGGTAGAAGAACTGGAACTCTGTCAGTCATTATTTGCAGTACATCAAAGGTCAGGATCAGTTTTTCATCACCAACAATACACAAACATACTGAGTAACTGGGTTATGTATACAGTATATTTCACATATTCAGTTTCACCTAAGGCAAGCTGTATTTCTCTGCTGACTTGTGTCTGCATCAACACTTCTGAGGGTGGTGCAGGAATATCACACACAACTCCTGGACGCCTGGGATCATCTGGTCTCCTGAGCTCCCTGATGGCCCACCGCTCCAGTCTGGACCACAGCCTTTTCTGCAGGGCAGCTCTGTACAGGGCTGGGATGTGGCTGTAGTCCTTCACTTCCTTGACTTCTTATTGTAAAGCTTGAAGTACTTTATTAGATGATTAAAACGTGTTTAGCTCAATAATAATAAATAGCCTTTGCACTCTAGGAACATTTTTCTAGCTTTCATAATCACTACTGGAACACTTAGTTCTGGAATATTACTGATCACACTTCTATATTACTACCTCCATGTTGACTACATGTGTAAAGTACAATATGGCTTCATGTTGAATTTACTCAAATGAT
Source organism: Gymnocephalus cernua (assembly GCA_023631565.1). Classification (NCBI taxonomy): domain Eukaryota; kingdom Metazoa; phylum Chordata; class Actinopteri; order Perciformes; family Percidae; genus Gymnocephalus; species Gymnocephalus cernua. The sequence goes on along the minus strand of CM042437.1, from coordinate 33,066,108 downwards.
CCATATGTTGTGCTTCCATCAGCCATGCACATCACATCAAACAATAATGATCACTAAGCAAAGTATTTGTCAAGGGCCTGGTGTGTTAAAGTACATAGTTTGGACAGTAGTAACAATATCAGGGTACCCCTAGGATCTTCCAACTTAAATTCAAGGCTTTTTAAGACCTTTTTAATACCATTTCAAATGAAATTCAATGCCAACTTGGTACCCATTCCGACAGAACTATGAGGGGAAAATGTCAAATATGTATACATTTTAAACCCTAGAAAATACAATGGTTTACAAGTTTACAATACAATGTACAAGTAGGCTACTTGAATTAAATAAAACGTTTTATTTAAATCATCAGTCATTTAATACAATTTATTGGATTATAATATAATCCATTAAAATAATATATATATATATATATATATATATATATATATTACACTGCATAAGCAGCAGTGTTTAACACTGAAAACACACAGCTCAGTTCAGCGTTTCCTTGCAGCTCTGCTACAGTAGCAGATAACCGTTAACGTTACCTGCTGGTCACATCATCTAAACAGTCTGGTCACAGTGACGTCCTGCACGGATCAACAGATGTTAGAGTCCGGCGGCTGCTTGCTCTGTTTGTTATAAGACGCACACCAGATTAATGCGCACAAAGCCAATCTTTGCAGATGTTACCGCTCGGTGTTTGGCTAGCTAATAAGCCGTTAGCCTGTTAGCTTGAGCTTTGTCTGAAGGCGCCGAGTGGCCAGCCAGGCTCCGTCACACACTGAGACATTCCGCACATCCTCCGCTCAGTTTAACCGCTATCCCCCCGGTACCGGTCAGAGAGGTGTGTTTACTTTGTGTCTCGGCCCTCCGGTGCGTCCAGCGACGGGCTCCGGTCAGTTTTTAATTAGCCTACATTAGTAACAGTTAATTTTGTTACGGTATGAACTTAATGCTAGGAAAGTCAAAGAAATATAAGACCTTTGTAACGAAATCCAAGACTTTGTGTACCAAATTCAAGGCTTTTAAGGCCTTAATTTGAGATTATCAAAATCAAGACTTTTTCAATGCTTTTAAGACCCCGCGGGTACCCTGAATATGCATTAATTCTAAATATTGTTGAAATTTACAGCTTTAAAATATACACAAATATGTCAGTTATCTACCATCTTGCAGCAGTGCAATAAAAGAAGAAACAGTGTACGTACAGATGGAACATTATCTAATGTATGTGTCGGTCTCTAAATACATACATTATATTCACAGCTTCTACATTGTCCAACTTAACCAATATCCTAGCTGGATAATAATTTGTCATAATAGACCATATAGCTACGTACTGACCTACCTGGGACAGCACTGTAGCTCTGCTCGGGTCCTGCAGGTTCTATAGAGAGAAGACGATCATTTAATACAGCTCCATTGAGTAAGGCCTCACTAAGCCTACATGATTCCCATGGCAAATTAGCTCAGTAACGTAGCTACAAGTTTTAGATAACGTTAGCAGTTAGCTCACATTAAATGCTAACAACTTTTCTAGCTAGCTAGCTAGTAACTTAACACAACAAAACAACAAACGTCTAGTAACCATGGTTGCAACATAGATCACAGACAATATATATGATCAATACTTACACTTCATTAATCTTGTAGGAATCCACTGTTTAGACTGGTTTGTGTATTCTCCAAAATCTCTAGCTAACGGGCAGGCAGGCAGGCACTGAGCTGTCACTCACAAATACGCCCCCAAATGCATTAGCCAATGAGGACGCACCCCTGTAAGACCCGCCTACGCGAAAGGTTTGTGTCAGAATCGCAAACAAAAGACTTTGGAGCGCAAACGAGAAACCTGGGAGCAAAATTGCAAACGTGATATGGAGGGAGGAAAAAAACGCTCCGTACATCTTGAACAACTCTTGTGTGTTTCCTTTTTAGATGCGTGGTTGTGCTCTCGTGATAACCAAGTAAAGTTTGACAGAGTGTACAGGCAACTCTTTTACCAGTTGGCCTGAAATACTCCCATACTTTGGAAGCTTTTGCTCTAACTCTTGGAGTCATCTCCCTCCATATTTTTCAAATCAAAGCAGTGAAGGGTAGGGGCAGAGTGATAGAGAAAGACAAAGAGGATAGCAGATTAACCAGCAGGGCGCGAACAGCGCACAGACTGGTGTGGAGGTGAATTACAGTGAGTTTTAATGGAATACTGGGAAAGTTTAAATAACCATAGGACAATTGAAGTCCAGATTATGAGGCCATTTCAGCAGAGCCAAAAGCTTCATATACCATGGACATGTGAATATGGTGCTGAATTTGCCAGTATTTTAAGAAGACAAATGGTTGGGACTTTGTCATGCAATGACACAGCTGATATGCTTTATGTGAAGTACAGTGTTTTGGTGTCAGCAGAAAGACTTCTCTTAGAAAACTGTACAGTGGTGCCTCTGTCTCCATTCCACCAGACAATCTTGGATGAGAAGACCAAATAAAAGGTCACTATAGTCATGCCACAGTGGTTGAGCAGTGAAATTCATATAAAATTCTATTATATACAACATGAGAAAATGAGGTGGAGGGTGGGGGGCTAGCTACAGTTCTCATTGAGCAGACGAACAGCCTAAGGGAAGGGTGAGTAACAGTGATCCAGGGTTCTCTCTCTGGTGGGGCATGTGATGTGCTGCCGAAGTCCAGGTCTGACTCTCCCTTCAGGTTAGCACTGTTAAAATCCCCGGCTACGATGACAGCTGCATCCCGATGTTCAGCCTGGTGGTTAACCAGAGCCTCCTCCCCTCGACTTTCCTGACTCTCTCGTTCTGTCCATGCAGTGAACTGAGAGGTGATCCGCTGGTTGAATTGCATGGTCCAGTATTGAGGGTGTGCCATGTCTCAGTGATACGGGTGTCACAATTCTCCAAATCCTCGATTCGATTACATTTTTGATTCTAAGGTCACGGTTTGATTTGATTCTCGATTTCTTTTCTTTTTTTAAGTGCCCATATTATGAAAAAATCACTTTTTCTGGGATTTGGGGTGTTATTTTGTGTCTCTGGTGCTTCCACACACATACAAACTTTGAAAAAACTCCATCCATGCTGTTTTGAGTGAGATACGGTTTCTGAATGATTCCTGCCTTCAGTCTCTGGGTGAGCTGTTCAAAATCAGCACGGCTTGTTATGTAACTAGCCAAAATGACGGGCTAAACAAAACCGTTAGCATGCTAGTGCTAGCGTTAGCATGCTAGCTCGTTCTCAATGGCAAAGCACTGCTACAACACACACAAATTCACCATAATCTCCAAAAGAAGTACTTCCATGTGCGCCCTCCTTTAGAAGAAGTCTCCCGGCTAATCCTGCCTTGTAACTGACCAAAGTTGGAGAAACAACCTTTCTTTTACTGTCTATGGAGCTAACTGACATGATCTACAATCTGAGCTACTGCGCATGTGCGAGTGGAATCAAAGATAGTACAGAAGAAAAGATTCACTCTGTAGCTAAAACAGAGACCTGAACACAAGGTGAAAAGAGGAGCTGCAGCAGTGAGAGAGAGATGTGCTGTACAACAACAATATATTAAACCATGTAAACATATTCTGGTACAACCTTAAAATACAATTATGAACCTGAAAATGAGCAGAATATGGCATCTTTAAAGCACAGGTTGCTATGCCATTGTTAGGCATTTATTTAAATTTTTATATAAATTTATAAAACATTTATTAACAACCTAATGTAACAATAACATATCTTCAGTCAATTGAAACTTAAGCAAAATAACCTGTCATCTAGTTTCTCTTTTGTAACTGCAGTCTTCACAGGAGATGATGTTCAAGTTCACAAGAAAACAAACAAAAACAATAAAAAAGCTATGTCCATAGTCTTCTCTGAACAAGTAAGTGTCTTAACAAACTATTTCCGAACAGTTGAACATATACTACTCCCTGTGTCCTTCATTTCTACATCAGAAGGGGCACCGAGGCAAGCATGGTGGAATTGGACACTGACTGTGACTTGTAGCGATCGCCGCTTTTTGGTCCTACACGTCCTGTGTCACAGACACACCCCCAGTCCGCCTCGATAATTACATCGGCAATTGCAAACTGAAATGACGCTAACACTCACTCTTGGAAAAGGCCGATTCCATCCAATGAGTGGCTCCGTAGCTTGCCAGCCGTCAGCGACGAGTTTTTTTAGCCTCGTTTAGACCTCGTCTTTCTTTCTCCCTCTGTGGTTGCAAGGGGGCAGGCTTCTCTCCTCAGAGCGAAGCCGCGATGGCGCCATTTTATGCTAACCCTATCCATCACCCCCCCGTTAGCATCCCATTGACTGCCATTCATTTTGGTGTCACTTTGACAGCCAATAATTTTACATCTGAAGCGTTTAAAGACTTCATTTGACCATTGTTTATTTCTAAAGAAACACGACAATATATAAAAGGCTCCATTACCTTGTACCTCACGTTATGGCTCCGTAGCAGACATTTTTATAAAAATAGGCTAACGATTGTGTCATAACCACGCGACTTACTGTCACATTGTAGAGGAATTACCGTATAGTACAGGAGAAGCTTGCAAGCAGTTTCAACGTACATTAGCTGTTTAGTTTAATTACTAATATTAACTAGCATTTTAGTTAGCAATAATTAGCCTGTGCCTATGTTATCTCCTTACATATACCAACGCTCTCCGTCTCTGATAGATTGGGAATGATTGAGATTTCTCTTGGCACAGCTACCAGAAGACTTACAACGTTCAGACACGTTGCTCACGTCACATCTACGTCATCAAGCTCAGTTTGCAGCTGCGCAGTAACGCTCGGTAACGCTCAACCATCACCGGAAAAGTGCTTCTAATAGACTTCACTTGTCTCCGTCAAAAACAGCGGAGTCACTGGGTCCATTTTATATACTGTCTTTGTGTGGTTGTACCGGAAAACCCCAACCCCACGCTCACAGCTGTATAGTCTCCGGAGCGACGTGTATTGGCCGCAGCCGGAGGTAACTCCGCTAAGGAGGCAATCAAAGATTATCAACTAAAAGCAAGAGGCTTCACTATGTTGGTTGTTGGTGTCCCGCGGGGAACCTGACTGTTCTTTTTTGTTTGTGGATTTTGCTAGGGATCTCGAAGAGAACGGTTGTGATTTTGAGAGGAAAAGGATCTATTGGAATTAAAATTGTTTGTTTGGGCTGGGTTGTATAATACACAGGACCAGTTCACCGGCGACTTTAGTGAAAGAGGAGAGGGTTCAAGTTCTGTCAATGGGTCTCCTGCATCTGCAGTTGCCATGCTATCTTTTGACTGGCTGTAGCTAAGTTAGAGGAGGTTGACTCGCAGCACTTCAACACATGTGTGTTTTTTCCGCTTGCCGACCGGATGTGACATGGGGCAGCATCGACGATTCCATTTTTTTATTCGAAGTTCGAGATTGTGACTTAATTTCCGTCGATTTTGAATTAAAATCAAAATCGTGACACCCTTACTCATTGAGGCAGACGATGTTGCAGTCTTGCATGTCCCTCTGGTATTTCATTCTGGCTCTGAACTCATCCAGCTTGTTTTCTACTGACTGGATGTTAGCTAGCAGGATGCTGGGCAGTGGTGTGCGGTGTGCGCTGTTCCTCAGCCTGTTTCTGATGCCTGCCTGTTTACCTCTCGCCTTCTCCGTGACCTTTTGGTAGCACATCCGTTGTTGTTACCGCCTCTCCTCACAATCTCGCTGGGCCAGGATGACTTGGGAGTGAAACTTTCAGGGAGACGGCATTAGTCCCATATATTTAAAAGTGTCTTTTTGGCGTATGTAGATGACATAGCTCAGGTTAGATTAGTAGATTTAGTAAAAAAAACAGACGGAGCAGGTACTACGGCTGCAGCACTCATGGGCGCCATGGTAACCATCCATATATATATATATATATATATATATATATATATATATAGATGGATGGTTACCATCCAACATATAACATCCACTCCACGCTGTTTCACCAAGCGTCGCTGAAACAAGGTAACGTAGCCTAAGCAGCCGCTGATTTTAATCACATACTGTATTTGTAGCGACGTTGTGATGCGGTTTGACTAGATATGATGTTTAGCTTTGATGTTTTTAAGTAGTAAACTTATTCATGTTCAATTGCAAGAGAGTATAGCCTAAAAAAAAGAACCCCTTCACACATGCACCCTCGTCTCTCTCACTCTTCCTCACGCACGGCACGCGTGCACACACAAACACACACACACACAGGTTGCTAGGTTACCATAGCAAATAGGCTCACCCTGGAAATTATATATTATTTGTTAGTAGCCTAATGGTAAATGCTGCAGGTGTAAAAATCTACATAAAACAGATATTTACTTTGATGTCAGGGCTAGATTACAGCATGAAACTTAATTATATGAAATTGCCAAATGTTGGAGTTGGAATAAATACCTCTGTTCTTTTGAGAAATAAAAGCCAAATGCTTGATCATTTTACAGCCACATCATTTTCTTTATGCATTATTTGTTTTGATTGTTTAAAAACGCAAAAACAAAAAACAAAATCTGATTAATCGATCGATAAAGTGCTAGATTAATCGATTACAAAAATAATCGATAGCTGCAGCCCTAATATATATCTATAGGGTTGGGTACCGAAACTCGGTGCCAATAGGTCACCCGTTCCGACGTAAACGGTAGTAACGAGACCGAATAATAACGAATATTTTGGTGCTTTATTTCGGTGCCTGACTTCACACTACACTCGACAGCAGGTAACGTTAGCCTACCTTTAGCTAGCAGTTGGATTAAACACGGTTAACATGCTGACAGGTAACGTTAAACAGTGTAAAGTGTGACTGTATATCAACAGTCTGCTCTGCAGCGCAGCAGCTGCCGACATCGGAAAAACACAGACGGTGCATTCACTGAAACTAGTAACCTACAGCCTTGCGGTGCATTCAAAGTTATTGTAAGATACACTTTTACCATCTGGTGGTTGTTTTTGTCGTTCAACAGCAATTTACTGGTGAAATAAGTTGTTGTTTATTATAAGTTATAGTTACTATAATTACATTACTATTAAATCATTTAATTTTGACCATATGGCCTTAGTAATAAACATTGTGTTCTTAAATGTCGCCGACTGTTGTTTAGTACCCTTCTTTTTTCTTCTTTTTTTAAACTTTCTTAAAAAGTATCGGTTCAGATATATATATATATATTTAACATATTTTATTCACAAAATGCAGCTCAAGCACTTCCTTACAGAATAATATAGAACAGTTATAATTGTATTTAAGGATGTGATGGATTGTAAATTGACTAGAAAATATGTGATTTTAAAAGAAATAATAATGCCAGGTCTCATAATGTTATACTTAATTTACCTCAATAGTGCATTTTGTGTGTTACAAGTTTCAGAGAACACTCTCACCCATCTTAGATGTGTTTGTTCTTCACATAGAGAATACATTATTGAAATGTGTGCCGATAGATTGTCGCCAGGACAATAGGTGACAAAAATCAGCTCCTGCACACAGTAGATTTATTGAATAGCTACATATCGGTCAAGCAACCTTGGTCAGGCATTTCATATAACAAATGACAATAAGTCTGTCGTGGTTTGGTGCAGGTTTGGACCCAAAAGCAGACAGGACAGCAACAGGCAGGATACAGGAACTAACAGCAAACGTTATTCTCCAAACAGAGAAACTAACTAGAAATCTCAGAAAGACAGAACACGAGGAGCTACACATGGAATCACTACAAACAAACTGACAAAGAATTCAGAGAACAAAAATATACAAGGAGGTAATCACAAAACATGACAAAACTGAAGTAAGCAGTAAAAGCCACTAAAGACCAGCTGTTACACTTGAACTCAGAACCGAAACAACAAAACGTTTGAAGGTCACAGAGCCAGGACTATGACAAAGCCTGCACATGCAGTATATTCATACTTCATTCAGTACATTCAATATATTCATACAAGAATGACAACCAATCCTCAAGTAATCAATCATTCTGAGGCTGTACAGTTATAAAGCTCCTTGAGGCAAATTTGTCATTTGATATTGGGCTTTATACATAAAACTGACTTGACATCCATTAAACATAACACATGAGAAGGGGCAGGGGAAGATAAAACATATTTTTGTGGCCCGCCCTTTGGGGTAAATTTCCTGTAACATGAACATTTAAAGATAATTGTCTATTGGTAATGTCAACAAACCCCAAAATATGATCAACATCCTTACGATAGACATTCAGACACTTTTAACAGATTCAATTTGTATTCATTATTACTGCAGTATGCAGAAAAAATATACAACTGTTATATAAAACTTAAAAACAGTAATGAACCCACACATAGGGCTGTGCAATTAATCAAAATGTAATCGTGATTATGATTTCTGCGCCCAATGATCACAAAAACAGAATAATCGAGAAAAACAATTATTTAGCTCATTACGTTTTGCAAATAAACTCTTATTTTTTCTTGTGTTCTGAATGAAAAAATAAAGTTTCAATAGGAAAAGTATTAAGGAAAAGTTCAGAGTTGTGTTTTTTTACTGTATATTTGTTTAACTTTTTCCACTGTTTTCCAAGTTCAATAATTGCAACATCTTTCCAGAAGTCAACGAGTAATCGTGTTAAATTATCGTGATTTCAATATTGACCGAAATAATCTTGATTATATTTTTCCCATAATCGAGCAGCCCTACCCACACATTAAAGCCCCAGAGTGTAACATTTGTAGTTGTTCATTACCAAAATCTGTATTGCCCTTCACAAACTTGTCCTTTTTTATGAATATTGACCACCACCATCAATTTCAAGTATTCCTATTGGCTTCTGATTTTACATTTGCTCTTGTATGAACTGGGGTAGACGCTCCATATTCATGCGCCATCTTGAAATACGTTAGCCGGTAAGGGACATACAGGACATACTGCTCCACCTTTCGCGTTTTCACTGTCACATGATAAACTTGAAAAAAGCAAAGGACAGGCTTTTTGAAGCGTGAAGGCTACCGTAGCTGTAATACGTCATTTGAAGTGCATAGTTCGAGCAGTTGATTGCAATATACGATCTCAATGCATGAAATTCCTACACAATGTAGCTTTAAGAAAGTAAACATTCTCATAATGACAATAAAAAGGGAAATGAACCTGTGAACATCCATAATACAACATATAATGAAATGCCTGACACAGTCCACATGATGGAAACATAGCTTTTCAAATGTACAATCAAAATCACTCAATCCAAATGATAAGAGACTTTGACAGGAATATGTACGGTGGCCGACAGGGGCAAACGCCCTGCAACTTAAGAAAACACATACAAATGGACAAAACACAAGCAAATTAAGAAAACAACTTCATTAATTTGACAACATGCGCAGCATTCAGGAAACGCGCTGCAAATACAACACAACCAAATACATAAACGCGCTGCAAATATAGAAACGATGCAAAAAGAAATGCAACATTAATTTGACAACACATGCGCAGCATTCAGCAAACGCGCTGCAAATACACACAACACAACGGAAGTTATTATACAACGGATGTTCTCCAGACCTGTAGGGGGAGCGCTAAGTGGAACAGCTTGAATTTTGAACAAATAGCATGATATTCTGATGGCGGATGGGTAAAGTGCAGGATTTCGGAGATCACGTCCCGCATTTGTCATCTAAGAAAGCCTAAACCCAACCATTTAATGTTTTCCTAAGCATGTGACGTTTATCAGCCATCGTGTTTTTTCAAGCTGACAAACAGCTTGAAAAAACAACAAAAACACGACGGATGATAAACGTCACATGCTTAGGAAAACATTAAATGGTTGGGTTTAGTAAAAGAATATTAGGGGAAGGCTTTCTTAGATGACAAACGCGGGACTTGATCTCCGAAATCCTGCACTTTACCCATCCGCCATCAGAATATCTGTTCCACTTAGCGCTCCCCCTACAGGTCTGGAGAACTTCCGTTGTGTAATAACTTCCGTTGTGTGTATTTGCAGCGCGTTTGCTGACTGCTGCGCATGTGTTGTCAAGTTGTTTTCTTAATTTGCTTGTGTTTTGTCCATTTGTATGTGTTTTCTTAAGTTGCAGGGCATTTGCCCCTGTCGGCCACTGTAAATATGCCATTTACACACAATATGCATCCTATTGTCTTCTGCCTCCACCCATACATGTTTTTCCTTTCTTCAAACGAGATGGATTTGTCCAAACGTAGTCATTGTGTTGTTGTTTGCTTAATATTACAAACCTGCAAGTGTAATACTCCCACAGGACATCCTGTCTCTGGCTGAAGCAAGGCTGTCTCATACCTCCTCTGCAGCTGTGTGCCGGAAACTGTCCTCCGTTGGGCGTCGGGTGCTCTCCATCGAATCCGTATCAACCTTTCAAGGTCTTTTCATCATCTCAATTCACACGTCAGCGTTGGGTCTCGGCTGCGATATTTCTCCTGGTACGAATTGCTCTATTTGTATATCCACAGATGGACAGGAAGGCTCCTGGGAGGCAAGATGGCAGCATACAAGACTGAGCTTGGATGATAATACCAAAGACCTGTGTGTTGACACTTCTGTTAAAGCAAATGGTCTGTCTAGGCAGCAGGTATGTGCCAGTTTTAGCTATAAACATTTTTAGGAAGCTCCTGCTGTGGAGGAAGAAATCATTTAAGTACACCAGAATGTAGGCTACAGGTTAAGAGCTCTGACGCCTCGTTCCTCCCTTTTACACTTGTAAAGCTAGCATTTTAAAAAGGTAACATTAGCAGTGTTTTCCCTAAGTTTGTGTAAGACTTAGGTGTAGGACTGTGCAATTAATCCAATTTGTTAATCGGGATTATGATTTTGGCTCCTAACGATCACAAGAACAGAGTAAAAAATGATTATTTTGCACATTACTTTTTGCAAATAAACTCTTATTCTGTATGAGAAAAAAAAAAGTTCAACGGGAAAAGGAAGGAGGCAAATTTCACAGTTCAAGGTGTTTTCACTGTTGATTTGTTTAACTGATTCACTGTGTGTTTTTTATTCAATAAATGCATCATCTTTTCAAAAGTTAATGACTAATCATGTTTAATCATTGTGATTTGAATATTGACCAAAATAATCGTAATTATGATTTTTTTTACCATGATCGAGCAGCCCTACTTAGGTGCAGGTATTTGGCAGGTGGTAGAGGGCCTTCCTTTATGAAAATGTTACATTTTTTAATTAAGAAAATGCAATTTAATATCATTTTGAACCATTATTATTTCCATATCTAAAATGTTGGAAAATCTAAAGCAGATGATAAATACACTCAAAACACTCAAAAAGCTTAAAGACAAAACTTGCTAAAGAAGTCAACTGGGGACCAACTACAACCATTAGATCTGAGAAAAGTCATTTAGTTAGTTTCAATGCTCACATTGATTTTACATTCATTCTGATTAGATGGTGCCCAAAATGGCTTGGGTGCTGCACCTAGCCTTATAATGGTAGGGAAAACCTGGTTAGCATGTATGACATTTGCTGCTGTATACCTGCACAAGTTAAAGACACAGAAGCCTCATTCTGGATTTTAGTAACTTGGCATGTATGGAAATTCCATAAAATACGCATATATGCCAGCTATCTTATTATTATATGTCCTAATGTTGGTTGCCAGCAGTATAATATGATTTAATCACCTGCAGGGGATCATGAAAAGAGACTCTGAACACCAGTTTATGATATTTTTTTACTTTTAATTATGAGCATCAACAACGTGACGCATTTCCCATCCAAAGCTATTCGGCTCCTAGGGGTGGGTGTCTTTGGTGTGCTACTATTTGATTTGATTGTGATTCTTTCGCGATTTGATTCAGAATCAGTACTCGATTTAAAAATTCTGGATTGAATAAATCCAAAGGGGTGCACTATTTCCAGGCTCTTAATCCACTGAAATGCTAAACGAAACATACAGTTAAGCTAACTAGTCATAATGAAGGCCACTCTCTGACCAAGCAGGAAACTACAAGAAACGTGAGTATGCAGCTTTGTTTATTCCTTCACCCGACCAGAGTTGGCTGCAGTGTGTTGGTCAGTTGGTCTTGTTTGTTCGTGTTCAAAGTATCCACAGATACAAATACAGTATGTGTGAATTATTTGTAAAGCTGATTATTAAGTTATTAAATCAAAAATGTGCCCAAACTCTTTTAAGATTAGCTACAAGATAACTCTAGCAGGTGCTGCACTGTGATAACATACAAAAAAACAAACAATTTGTGGCATTTGAGAATCTGCATTCTGCTGAAACAAATGCCTGTGTATACTAACACCGCAGGTGTGCGGGGGCTGGGACTCCTCTCTCTGGGCGGAGGATATGGACAGCGGTGAAGGAGACGGCAGGATCTTGGCAGATGAGTTGGACTGCAGGTCCCACAACAGCTCCCCAGTGAGGAGGAGAGCCCAGCAGAGGCTGAACAGAGTGAGGGGGGCTCTGAACCGCTCCTGCTCTGTCCCAGACTCCAACAACCCGCCTTGTCTTTCCCCTCAAACTCACGGAGATATCAGCATACCCATATCTGACCTCACAGAGATCGGAGCGGATGAACACTTGAGCTGCAAGTCGGTGTGGAGTAACAGACTTCAAAAACTCGACCGGGGCAAGTCCTGCGAGTCATACCCACACAGTAGCACTGAGTATTGGGCGAAATCCATTGTAGACAACCAAATGTCACAAGGAAATGAGGACGCTGCAGAGACGTTATGCAGTGGAGAAACAAAGATTCAACGTTGCCATGAATGTGAATTGAAAGACTGCACCCAGGATTCAGTATCTTCCCGTACTTCCTGTCAGGAGCTGGAAATGGAGCACGGCCCTACTGAGGACCAGAGCTTGTTGAACCACAGAGTCTACTTAACTAATAACTACATGACCAAAAGCATGCTGTGCCTCAATGAAGAATCTCAGGATGAGGTGAGACAGTGCTGGATGTCTCTCAAACCTGTGACTTAGCATTTGCATCTCAGATTATTTCTTGTCTGGTTCTGTTATGGAACCCACTAAAGAGTTGTCTGTCTGCAAATAAGTGGCTGTGGCTGTGAAAGAGAAAGATGGAAACATGAAAATGTTCTTGTGGCGGGGGTGGGGTGTATGTTTGTCTAGGAATGGGAACAGTTGGATTAACTAGATGTTTTTTAATACGGTATCTTCTCTTAAATGCTATATAATGAGTAGTAGCTTGAGAAGAAGCAGAGTTCAGCTAAATTAGTCTATATCCACGACGTTCCACTTCCAGGATTGTTCCGGTTCCGCTGGATGTCACTCATTTCGACCCGATGTCCGTTACCTTCTGCTTTCTTTCTGTTAATTTTAAACTCTGGTGGATGTCTGATGACTGTGTTAACTGCTCTTCAGATCTCTGCAGGGTAAATCCAGACAGCTAGCTAGACTATCTGTCCAATCTGAGTTTTCTGTTGCACGACTAAAACAACCTTCCCAAGGCTAATTTGCAGCGGGTCCGCCCGGCGCTTAGCACTGCCCAAGACAATTGTGATTGGTTAAAAGAAATGCCAATAAACCAGAGCACGTTTTTCTTCCATCCTGGAATGCTGTGTGGACTGGCCAGACCCTCCTCCGCAGCGCTGTGGAGGAAGGTCTGGCAATGTGAGACAGCTGTTAGACATAAATAAACAGCTGTTAGACTGACAAAAAATCTTAACTCAAGCTCCATGTTTTGAACCGCGTCAGCAGATGGAGTATGCTTAGTAGATATCGAGTCATTGTACCTAAGTATAAAACTTTGGTTATGTGGCTACGTACAGTGGTTACTGGCTCTACGGTGGGGGAAAAACCTGCCTAAGACTTATTGAGGGCAAGGCAGTACGCATTTGCTGCCTGGGCGACTGCACGGGGGGGTCTGCGGAGGATGTGAGCGCCAAGCTGTGTACCTCCCAAAACAACAGGGTCGACAGGACTAGGCTAGCTAGGCTACAGGCAATTGGCTAGCTACAGACTAGAAAGTACAAAACGTCAAAATAAAAGCTTGCGTCTAGTCCACTATGTTTTCGTACGTTGGTGTTATGGATGTTTATGAACTAAACAGTACGGTAATCATGCTAATGAATAAAATGATTTTTTCAGCAGATTCTTAGTTACAACACGATGGAACTAGCAAAGCAGTTTTGTGTTTATATGTGTGGCCAGGACTTATTCAGTTCGGGAAATCACACGGTCTCTACTAAGCTACAGCTCTGGCTGACTGGGAGGGACCAATCTGCTAGCGATGGGGGGCTATGCCACCCGATTATTGTTACAGTTATTAATCAATGCAACTAACGTCCCCGCGGGGTCTTAAGTCTTAAGTCTTAAATTCAATATTCTAAAAATAAGGCCTTAAAAGTCTTGAATAACATTCACAAAGTTGTACATTTCGTTTACAAAGGTCTTAAATTATGTCTTGTCCTTTCGTAGGATGAAATAAATACTGTAACGTCCTAAATAAATGCTTTGTGTATGTGTGTGACTTTACAATTTACTCGGTGTGGTCGTGGGGTGTGCGACACATGGATGTAGCTGGGTTATAACAATAACGGCGCAACGTGATGTTTTATCTTAAATCCGTGGATGTGGTGAGAATGGTCTGGCCCTAAACATCCAAGGTCGAGCACAAATCAATCAGTTGTCAGGAAAGAAAATGAAACATCTGCCACCGTGCTACTAACAAGCTAACGTTAGCTCCTCAGTTAGAATGGGCAAGTGTCTGAAGGTCTGGCCAGAGATGTGGACCTGGCGGACGAGGCTGAGAGCAATGTGGCTGAGGTTAGCACAACAAGCGGATCAGCGTGCGAGTCAGCTAACAACGGAGAGACTGCTGTGAATAAAGGGTTTTTTATAGTCGTGCGTAGAATCGACGCCACAGGGTCCGGCGTAGACGCAGACCCCTCTGACGTCAGACCCCTCTGCATCACGCCTTAGCCTGACGTGCACCTCTCGAAAAATGTAACTACGCGTCGCAGCGACGCACGTCGCTCGGCCGTGGCTTGGTAGCGTTGCATTTCCCCCCGACTCATTTCCTGGTTCTCCTTCTCCATAAACAACATGAAATCAAGGAGAGGGGTAACTTCTCCTGCTCCAGGTTTCCCACCGTGGTCAGAAAGAACAGAGGAGACACTTTGTTTCTCTCACTATGACTCGCTACTCGCTCCAAAGCTAATCGCTGTCACTCTCTCACTTCTTCCTCGCTCTAAAACACACTCTACACACACACACACACACACACACACACACACACACACACACACACACACACACACACACACACACATGCCGGCTCGACCGACGCACACACCAGCGCACAAGTATAAACACCAGGCCACTTACGTAGGCTACGGCGAAAGCTCTGCGTGCAGCCTCCGCACAACCGTAAAAACGCTAAAGACGATGAAGGTGTCGGCGGTGCTCCACCTTTGTAGGGTATGTTGCAGCCAGTATGCTAACGCACATTTGACAGTATCACCCAGATGTGCCGATCACCGGGGTGAGAAAAAAAAACGGAGCCAAACTCTTTATTCCTGCTGCTATTAAGCAGCCTTTAGACGCATAGCAGGACGGGATGGAACAATCACTGCAGCAGTTGGCATTTACATTGGCATATTATATTGCATTATATGTTTCATTATTAGTAGCCCTTGAATAAAAACAGTGAAGTCTTGAAAACTTGATTTAATAGATTCGACTTGGTGTTGAATTGCGTATTAACAATTAAAAAAAAAACTCCCTTTAAACACTTTTGGCCTGAAGTAATTAAATAGAGTGTAAGGTAAAGCCTTTCTACAATATGATTTCTGCAGTAAAAAAAAAAAAGCAATGGTTAGTCGTGCGATGGTACTGAAATGTTGTTTTGTTCATCAGGAAAAGAGGACACTCACTATACTCCCTTTACTTTGCTGTTTGCATCTTATTGTACATTAAAAACTAATAGGGCGCGGTCGCAAAAGGGATGCTATCTGTATAGGTAGATGTGAACACCTTATGACTTGGCCTGAAAAAAGTTCAGTCAAAAGATTTTTTTTTCACTTTAATCCCTGAGTCTACTGAGGGATCAGTCTGTAACTTATTTCTCTGTTAAACAGGGTTTCTTCTTTATTTTCTATCCAGTGGATCTCTCTGAGAGAGTTACTGACTCGGTGTGGACGCAAGCTGACAGTTAATGAGCTATGGGCTCTGTCTTACACCTGCCTGTCCTCACTGCAGACCTACATTGACTTTCCAGGTGATTTTAACCACTCCTGCTCCTGCAAGAACAATTGAGATCCCAATTGGGCTGCACGATATGAGGAAATTATCTAATTGCGATTATTCTTTTTACTGATATTGCGATTGCAATATGATTCACGATATTGGAGGGAATGATCATTTATGTATCATTCTCATTTTCATTAAAAAATATTAAAATGAAAATGAGTATAGTATATTTTTGCGAGGATCTGTACCCAACAAAGATTTTTTTCTTTAGTCTGTAGGATATGATTTCTACGCTGAGACGTCTCTGCAGCACCACGATACTTAATTCAGAATGGTTTGACACATATTTAGCTTTTAACATTTGGATATTGCACTAGTCCATATTGCGATTTCGATAAGATTGCGATTAATTGTGCAGCCCTAGATCCCAACAATAATGTAAGAGCACATCCTATTTGTATATATATATATATATATATATATATATATATATATATATATATATATATATATATATATATATATATATATACACACACAGTATATCACAAAAGTGAGTACACCCCTCACATTTTAGTAAATATTTCATTATATCTTTTAATGGGACAACACTGAAGAAATTACACTTTGCTACAATGCAAAGTATTAAATGTACAGCTTGTATAACTATTGTATAATATATATGTGTAAATGTGCTGTCCCCTCAAAATAACCCAACACACATTAATGTCTAAAACATTGGTAACAAAACTTTATCAGGATGCATAGTATCCTGGATCCATGAAATAACTGGTCTTTAAAAGTAAAAATCTGCCTGCCTCTATGGGAGTTTATCATAGGGGTGTGTGAAATATTTATCATAGGGGTGTGTGAAATATTTATTAAAATGTGAGGGGTGTACTCACTTTTGTGAGATACAATTTTTCTGTCGTCTGATTTCTCTCTTTTCCATTAGCCTATCTATGCCTGGACACACTGCATGTGGGCTGCGAGGGAGAAGTACTTTTCCTGAAACCTAAAAACATCGGTAGGTTTACTTAAGTCTTGAAGTCGGCTGTGCTGCTGCAGAACAATGAAGCCCAGCCAGCAGGCTAACATTCTTCCATTTTTAATATATTTAGGTGTTTACTCACAAAATAGATGTTGAAAATGCACTCTTTATCCTAGTGAATGAGTCAACAGTGTCTGGAGGCTTTTGTTGACTTCAATAACTGACTAAGTGTTCTTTGTAGGATCCCGAGATGAGTTTTTTCTTGCTCCTGAATATCAAGAACATGGAATTGTGACTGAGAAGGTTTGTCTGTCTGATGGGCCTTCATTTATTTTTTTTAAAACCAACTTTCTGATCACCATTCATTTGCTTTAATTTTACATTTTCCCTCTTCTATTCTCTGCCTTGGCTCAGGTTTGTGTGTATGGTGTTGCTGCTATTCTCTGGGCAACAGCCAAGTTCAGTTTATCACCTCATCAAAAACTGGCAATGCCTCGCAAGCTGAAGAGACTGCTTCTGGAGATGGCAAAGAAGATGCCCATTGAGAGACCTACCATCATCATGGCTAAAAAAGTATTATTTTGTTTTTACTTTGACATTTTCTTTAAAGAAAACGTGCATTGTTCTGACAAGAAAGCCCTTGCTGTTAACCAGTTTTTCTTCTACTAGGCTCAAGTGACTGCAATTTTCAAATCTCTACTGCATTGGCCTGAAAGTGATCGTGCGTTTACCATAACATTGTTTCAACCATTCCATTACTTTTCTGACTCCCAACTTAAGTCTCCAACTTAAAACTCCCCTAGCTGACAGTAGGCTAGTTCTGTTTTCAGCTCCCTGTTAGAACGCAGACAGAGCAGCGGGATCGATTTCAGTTTGATAAAATAAAAAGTAAAAAAATTGTACAAACAAATTGTTAAGGAACAGCACTGGGGGTTGGACCCAAAAGCAGATGACCAAACACGGTTAATAAGATTAATACATGAATAGATATATACAGTTCTCATGCTGGTGACAAGGTGGGGTTGTGTCGAGGGGATCCAGTGGTTAGTGGTGAGTGTGGTGCGCTCTCCAGAGCGTGCTAGGTGGCGATGACCATGTGGTGTGGCCTAGTCCAGAGTCCAACAAACAAATGAAGCTTGTATCCAATCCTTACAATCAGCAAGGAGCAGTCTGGGAAGCAGGCAGGCAGGCAGGAAGCGTGAACATGAACAAGCAAGGGAGACTGTAACCAAAGAGAACACAGAAAGTGTTAGCTACACAAGCTACAGCACCAGGAACACAGATTTACACAGGGAGCCAGGAGTGCAACTATACCACGCTAGTAGACTGTACGATCTGGCGACGAGTCGATTACAGAGCCAGCTTTAAATACTGCAGGAGGATGATTAGGAATGAGTTTCACCTGGGGCCACCTGCCAGCCAAGCCGCGCCCCCAGCAATCATCACCAGAGGGGGAAACATGAAGGGGAAAAACACACAGGGAAACAACACAAAACAGGGAGAAGAGCGGGCTGCCATGAACACATCATGACACAAATTACAAAAAGCAAATAACTGTTTGACTTTAAGAAGAAGGCTTTGGTGATTTTTTCTGCTTTCTTTACTTATGGTTTTATTAAACTGGGTTGACAGCTTAAACAGAAGCCTCTCCTCCCAGTTATGTGTGATACTCAGTGTTTGAAGTTTTGAGGTGGGGAAACTGCCAATATTTATGCATGTTTGTTTTCTATATTTCAATTCAGTTTTATTTTGTTCTGTGGTTAGGAAACAATCTGAACATGATTGTTTTGTGGTTTGTATCCTATCATCCACTGGCAGGAACTCAGTGAGTTAATTCTGAAAGCTGTGGCAAGCGCTCGGAGAACAAAGTTACGCGAAGCATGGTTCAGTTCACAATGTTCCAAAAAGGTGCTTTAAGAGACGTTTTTTAGGCTACAACATTTTTTGTCACATACAGCAAACATCTCCTCACTATCTGCTAGCTGCCTGTCCCCTGAACACACTGTAAAAAACATCTCCTCACTATCTGCTAGCTGCCTGTCCCCTGAACACACCGTAAAAAACATCTCCTCACTATCTGCTAGCTGCCTGTCCCCTGAACACACTGTAAAAAACATCTCCTCACTATCTGCTAGCTGCCTGTCCCCTGAATACACTGTAAAAAACATCTCATTATCTGCTAGCTGCCTGTACCCTGAACACACTGTAAAAAAAATACGGTCTCTGTAGACAGCCCAGGCTCCACAAACGACAATAAAAACAAACTGCGCCAACCTGCACCACGAAACATAACAAACAGTGTTCCAGCCGGCAAGAATTATTTGGGGGTGAGGGTTGGGGGGTTAGTGCATGTGCACATGAAGGGGGGTGTGGGGAGTGGAGGAGAGAGAAGCGTGAAGAGGGAAGTTATCTAGAGGAGAGCTGTCCTAGACAACGACGAGCCTAGCCTCGTTTTGTTTGACAATACTTTGAACGTCAACAAGAAGTGACGTCACCCAACATGGCTTAGAGCATCTTTAAGGAAACACAAGGATATATACATGTTCTAACATTCTCTCCATTCACTTCGATGACGTGAGAGTAGATAGATAAGACAGAGGCTCCATAGGTCAGTATATTCAAACAGATAAATCTTCAGGAAGGAAAACAGTGTAACAATGTATGATACAAATTTATGATACCAATTAAAACAGATGAGTGAGGCTTTTGTTCAGAGTTTTCACTGAATGGAATGTAATATATTCACAACAACTGCTGACTTATTTTATTCTGCCCTTTTGTCTATCAAATCTTGGTCTGGAAAGCACCTACAATTGCATATCATTGATTGAAAAGTTCACAAAGAAAAGTATGAAAAGCCTGATTTGATTTAAGAGAGGAAGTACCTTTCTAAATAGACGTATTCTTTGTGAAAGACAATCACTTGTAATTTAAATATAGAGAGTCCAATTTGTGCTTTGCACTTATGCTAACAAAAGACCGTCCTAAAACAAATATCATAATTGGTGGGAATGCTGATTCAGCATTCCCAACTATTGTTATCCTGTTCTTTATATATTCTTCTTCTTTTTCTGCTTTCTTCCGTACATTTTTTGGCTCTCTCTAACTTCTGCATACTTTCAGCTATTAAAACCATTCAACTTTTAAAATCTTCAGCTCTTTCAGCAGACGATGGGACTTCTTCAACTTTTTTTCTACTATTTATACTTTTTTTTAAATTAAGCTTTTAAGCATTTTATTTTAACATTGAAGTCAATGAGAAGAAGCTTTAAATCCTTCAAATCCTCTTCTGCTTCAAAATGTATCTCCTCCTACATTCTTTCACCTACAGAAGTGATTCAAACTTTAAACGATTCACGAAATCTTCAGGTATTCAGGGTGTGCTCAGTGTTTTGATATCTTTTACAGTTTTTGTGAAAAAGCTATTTGAGTGTAGTGATCATTTCAGGATTTTTTTGCTTTTTTAATGGGTGCGTATGTAGATTGTTAGTGTGATGATGTCACAGTGATGATGTTTACAGTGGGAGGCTTTGTAAGAATCATCTTAAATCCTGGCATCTCCCTTAGAGATAGGGTGAGAAGCTCAGTCATCCGTGAGGAGCTCGGAGTAGAGCCGCTGCTCCTTCACGTTGAAAGGAGCCAGTTGAGGTGGTTCGGGCATCTGGTAAGGATGCCCCCTGGGCTCCTCCCTAGGGAGGTGTTCCAGGCACGTCCAGGTGGGAGGAGGCCTCGGGGAAGACCCAGGACTAGGTGGAGGGATTAAATCTCCAACCTGCCCTGGGAACGCCTCGGGATCCCCCAGTCAGAGCTGGTTAATGTGGCTCGGGAAAGGGAAGGGAAGTCCCTGGAACTGCTCCCCCTGCGACCCGATACCGAATAAGCGGACAACGATGGATGGATGGATGGATCTTAAATCCTTCTCTATGAATTGCTCTTACACCCACAATTTTAACTTGACATGCACAATTTATACATCAAAACGTAGGTATTTCTGTCTAGTTTCAGCCAACGTCCTCAGTTATGTGACTTATACTTTTGGCTCTGTGAGCTTCCAAATGACAAGAGTTCTGAATCTTTGTCCATTGGCAGCAATGTAAAGGTTGCTCCACTTTTCAAAGCGAAATGGACAGCAAAGCACTTTTTCAAATCACTGATATGCCCACATTTTTTACTTTATCCATATACATTTTACATGATTTCGTTCAGGAAGGCCTTGAGGTCGTCATGATTTCGTCATTTAACTGATACCCCTTTTCATTTTGGCAGTATGAGCATTTGTTCGGAGGTCGATCTCACTGTCTGAATGCCAGCAGTGTCTGACAGGTGTCAGTTAACTGCAGCTGCAGCTCGTTACAGAGATCAAAGCATGTTTACAAACAGTCATTAGTTAAATACTACAGGTCTGTGCATTGTACATGATCATCTGATGGTGCAGAGGACATGACACATGGCTTTCGTGTGGGAGACCCGTGGTCGAATCCCACTGCTGCACATTAATCAATGTATCTCTGAGGATAATGTTCTCTATTTTGTTTTCTTTGTCTTTATGTTTTCTCTATTTCTCTCTCACACACACACACACACACACACAATTGTTGTATGCAATGGACCTGTCTGGTAATAATACAAATAATTCATACTTTCAGCCTTTTTAGTCAATTTATTTGAACTTCCAGCAATTGGAAGTCGCTGTCTTTTTCTTCCTCTCTCTTTCATTCTCTCTCTCTCTATCACTCTCTTTCTCCCTGTCTCTTTTTCTTTCTCTCTCTCTTTTTGTCCCTCTTTCTCCCTTTCTCCCTCTTTCCCTCTCCCTCTCTCTCTGTCTCTCCCTCCCCCTCTCTCTCGCTATCTGTCTCCTTTCCCTATCAACCTCTCTTCCTCTCTCTCTCTCTCTCTCTCCCTTTCGCTCTCTCTTTCTATCCCTCTCACTCTCCTTCTCTTTCTCTGTTTCTCTTTGTCTCTCTCTCGCTCTCTCTCCCTCTCTCTACTTTCAGCCTTTTTAGTCAAGTTATTTGAATTTCTACTTTTGACAGTATTTAGCTTCCAGCTTTTCTTCAGAAATGTATTTGAGCTCTTAGCTTATATGCAGTTCAACTTTAAAGTTTTTTCAGCAGTGCAGTGCAATCCATTTGAGATTTTTCAAACAATTTGTTTCATATTTCTGCATTTTCATCAGTGTTTGTCACAGCATTTTTAAGTCTTCCATACTTATTCATGATTTTGAAAGCCATTCAATTCAGCTTACCATCAGCTTTTCAAAAAACTTTTAATATTGCACACATTTTATACATTAGTGGTGTTTTTTTAATAAAATAATTCATGTCCATTCATACTTTTCCACCTATTCTCACTACTTCAGCTTCTTTTTACGGATTTAAGATATTCATCCACTTTAGCTTTAGCAATTTAGCTATTCAGCATTCCTACGCATTTTCTGCTGGAAATGCATTTTCTAGTTTACTTAAATTTTTATGTGGTCAGTCATTTTGTAAAAGTAGGTGTTCTTCAAATACTGAATGACCGTAATTTCAGGGCACAATTAATTTGGACATTATTGGTGTCTGTTACTGTTATCACATTTGTTTTTCCTGTAAATCTGTTCCAGAGCTGTCGTGACTACTTATCTTGTCAAGGGACAAATGCCGAGACTGTGTGGAACAATCTCATCAGCAGAGTTCACCCGGTAAACCTTCTTTTGTTTTTCACCCCTACATTAATTTATCTTTATTTATTGTATACTAGTCACAATGTCAAGGTCATTTGTTTCTTTTTTAACCATCCTCTTATTGTCTGTCCTGTTTTGTCTCATGGGAAGAAAGAACCAATTCTGTTTCCTTTCAGCAAGCCACAAAATCCAGTGATGCAGACGATTTGAGTGCAAGTGAAACTTTACAGAGCTCATTTGAAGACTCTGCGCTAAACACTGGTAGGACATCTTCACTTTATGGATGACCCTCATGCAATATAGTTTACCTCAAAATGTACATACTATATACTAAGGGCCCTATCTTGCACCCGGCCCGTCCAGCGCCCACTTCGATTAAATAGCAAACGCACCTGCGCCCATCTGTGCGCCCATGGTCCTGCTGGTCCCACAGGGAGGTGTGTTCAGCTGCATTCTTGGCGTATTGCGCCATTGACCAACAAAAACCTGGTCTAAAGTCAATAATGCAGTATTTCATTGTTATTGTAATGCCTGCTTCACCTCGTGGAGTTTTGGTGGCATAGTGCTTGTGCCATATATGATCTGTTTGCACTCTTTCACTTCACGCACAAGCAGATCAGTTTCTTCCATAGACAGTAAAATGAATGGACACAGCGACGCCATAGACCAATGGAGACCAGTGTCTATTAGAAGCACTTTTCTGGTGATGGCTGAGTGTACTGTGCAGACTCAAACTGAGCTTGACGACGTAGATGTGACGTGAGCAACCTGTCTGAAATTTGTAACACTTCTGGTAGCTGTGCCAAGACAAATCTAAATGTTACCTCATATGACTTCACTTGCCACATACCGAAATATGTCCAATCCATCAAAACATTGCTGAAATATTTTGTTCCGATGCTTTCATGGACTCTATGGGCTTCTCCCTTGACTGTAGGCCTCCACGTCCCCCCGATTGCCTGCGAGCTTCTCCTGTACTGTACGGTAATTTCTCTACTGTGCAACAGAAAGTTGCGTGGTTATGACACAATCATTAGCCTATCTTTATAAAAATGTCTGCTACGGAGCCATAACGTGAGAAACAAGGTAATGGAGCCTTTTATACATTGTCGTGTTTCTTTAGAAATAAACAATGGACAAATAGAGTCTTTAAACGCTTCAGATGTAAAGTTATTGGCTGTCAAAGTGACGCCAAAATGAATGGCAGTCAATGGAATGCTAACGGCAGGTGATGGCTTGTTAGCCTTAGAAACTCCCCATAGGAGCTACGCTTTCCGGATGCTTGCTTACTCCCTTGGTTTCTTCTCCTGAAAATCTCTCCTTCCTGCTCAGCAAATCCTCCATCATAACAGCAATGCTCCAAGGTCCAAACGCACCTGGCTTTTAAAGGGAATGGGAGATGACTCTCTGATTGGTTTATTACATGTTACGCCCAAAACACACGTATGATTAATGAAGACACTAAATACAACCCTTTTGAACCATGCGCCCGATGCACAGACTCTTTTTTCCGCCGTTAAACTAGCAAAAGTGGATTCGTACACGCCCTAAACGCACCTCCCCCAGGTGCTTCACACCGTGTGCTTAGATCGTTAAAACAGGGCCCTAAATGTGCCAAATATTAGGAAGACCACTTCAATCATGCTATTAAGATGCACCGCCAATTTCTTATTGTCCTAAAAATGTCACGTCTTTTAACATTTGTGGCAGGAGACGACTCAGTAAAGAAGGGAGCATGGCTTTTAACTGGGATCTCTGTAGTAGCCGATCTTCCTGATATTTCTGTCAGGTCCATTACGTCAAGAACAACGCAGACAATAAAATGCTTTAAGAAATTTTATTGCATAAATTCTGAATTAAATTTGGCAGTATGGCTCTGTTCAGAGGGGTCTCCTGACCTTTCATGAGCACCATGAAAGAGCAGTGAATCAGGAGACAGCAGCAGCAGCATTAGAGGACGCTCACATAGTTTAAGACTGGGAGGGCTAAACTATTCCCCCATATGAACAGAGCAGCAACGATGACATAGAAGTAAATGCCACGTTATACACGACAAGGTGTTGCCATGAATTACTACAACCACTATTTCTAGTCACTGATCCATTATCTTTTTTGTGACTGATATTGCCACTGTTCATCACACCCCCAACCGGCTCCATCAGACACCGCCTACCAAGAGGGTCAGTCTGAGGTTTCTTCCTAAAAGGAAGTTTTTCCTCGCCACTGCATGCTTGCGCTTGGGGAATTACTGGAATTGTTGGGTCTTTGTAAATTATAGAGTGTGGTCTAGACCTACTCTATCTGTAAAGTGTCTTGAGATAACTCCTGTTATGATTTGATACTATAAATAATATTGAATTGAATTGAATTGAATTATTCCCCCCAAACCGACCATACCTGGCAATCCTCTTGTGATAAAACAAGAGGATGGAATTAAGCAGCCTTTAAGCACATTTAGATAACGAGCGCCCTAGTTAAGAGTGTTTATGATGAAGCACAAATTTGCCAATTGGTCATTGGTCCAACCAATCAGCGAGCCAAGCACATAGCTTCTGAGCATCGAGAATGGCGCGAACGCCATGTCAAAGGTAACGTTCTCATGTAGCAGAAGTCCATCACACCCTGGCCTTTAGGGTTGAAAACAGGAGTGAATGCCCCTGCAGCAGTTGCGGCCCCTATGCACAGGGAATTGGCTGTATAGCTGTCCGAAGGCAGTCCGCAGAATGCAGAGGAGGCGTAGGCGAGATGTAAACCAGGCACTGGACATTGGTTTCCCTTCTGAGTGACAACAGCGGCTCCCGAGGACCAGCAAGAGGACGGTTCCTCAAATAGTCAGCATGGAAGATAGAGGACAAAAGACAGTATTAGACTCATAGACATAAACAACCATACCTTATTGCTACTAGGCCTACTATCCATTATTGGAGCGTTTGAGAAACAAGGTGAAATGTGATCATGAATTGAATCGAAACATCAGAAATGGTGAAATCATGATTTGGTCATGGAAATACATGCGTGAAGAAATTCGCCACCCCTCAGAAAACCAAAGAAAGCTGTGAGAATGACTGTCCTCTAACATTTGATCTGTGCAAGGCCCAAAACGCCCTTCACCAAACGTGATATCATTTTTGCTAAAGGAAATGTGAATGGGAGAAATTAGCATTGCTTCGAGGAGAGTCCCTTTTTGAGGCCATTCAGCAAAGACGTATGGATGGGTTCCAGAATACTGGTAGCAGATCAATCCATGCAGCGCAGATGGAATTGGATGCCAGTGACCGTACTTTTGATGGAGGAAGATTGCATTTTTCGAGTCACAAAGCGGTGGACAATAAAATTAAATATTTTAACAAGCAGAGTGGCTACAGATAAAGTAGCATAAAATGTGGTGAAATAAGACCAAGCTGAGTCGCGCTCGCAGACCCCCATGCATGTATTGCACAGCAGCGCGCGCATAGAAATGATTGGATCATTTAAACTAGAATGGTTTGGCTAAAAGGGAAACATCCTGGCTTGATTGAGCTGCTTCTAAACACAGGAGATGGAAATCTGAAAATCAAAGCGAGACAGAGAATACTACTTGATTAGTCAAACCAGGATATGAGCTGCATGAAAATTATAATTGGCTAAAATTGCCAGCCATGTAAGACGTTTCATGAATCTATAATGGATGGAACAGATGAGCACCTTTTGTCAAAGTTGTTAACAGTTGCCTCAGAATTGTTTCCTAGTCCAATGAGTACAACAATATGGTATAACTCCAGTAAGGCTGTTGGGGATTCACTGGCTGGTAAAGTGAGTAATTATTTTGGCCAAACGCTGCAAAACCATCATTGAAGACCCCCCCAAACCCTACAGAGGGTGCACCATCCGCGTACAGATTAAGTGCTGGAAATTATTCCAGATAAATCATATGAAAAGGAAAAGCCAGTCCAATTACCCATGAGCAGAGACCAAAATTAGCTCTGATCTACATCCAGCGTCTAAGGTAACAACATATTTAACAACTGAACAACACGGCAGGCAAATGCAACAGACCGGCAAGGAACCTTAAGGAGAACAGCCAATAAATAATCCACAAAACAGCGTTTCGGATGCTTTCACAACGTCCGTCTCAGCATACGGACGTTGACGGGTTAACTTCAACTGCTCAGCTTTCATGAAGCAGGTTCTCCTCGGACACCGACTTGGGGTTGGCATCCCTAAAATAGTCGCAGACAAGAAGATATTTACAGTTATACATTCTACATTAAAGTTAAGCAACTAAAATGTGTGAACATCAGAACATTGTGTAAAATTGGTCGTTATTACTGCGACTTAGAGTGCCAGTTTAGTTCCATGATAGTGTTAATAGTGACAAAAACGTTAGCTGATATGTTCAGTAGCTAGCTCAGAGATTATCGGCTAATGAATTAATGAGCAGGTGGGGAACAAACTGAATCAGCTTTTAAGTTGGGCGCCTGTTGAGTGTAGCCATTTAGCAGCGAGGGGAGTGACCAGCTGATGCGCTGATGCAAATCAGCTGATGCAGATCAGCTGGTGTGACGGTGTTGTTGGCCAATAGCGGTTAGCAGCGTTTTGACTACCTGGCCTGCTAGAACTGATGCTGACGCTTAATTTCCCACATTGGGTGTAATTTACCGATGTGCATTGCATGAGACAATATCACTGATATTGTATCTGGAATTGTTGTAACTGTGTGTAGGCTTTGTGCCCATGGCCACTGAGAGCCGACTGGCTCCTGTGCCTGGCCCTGTTCCCCACAGCTATCCAGTCAACAAGGAACTCCAACTCCCAGAAGCCTTCACCTCCACTGCCACACACTTCACCCCCATCATCCTGACCAATGAAGGGGAATCAGAGGAAGAGAGCCAACACCTTGGAGCTGCCATTGAAGGGTAGGATGTTCCAGAAAAGTGAAACTATTATCACTTTACTTTTTTCTGTTTTTAAAAAGCAAATTTCTAGGTAGAAGTAGTTTCATAAAATTTAAAGGAATAGTTAGACATTTTGGAAATATGCTAATTTGCTTTCTTGTTGAGTGTTAAATGAGAAGATGTTAGCTTAGCACTAAGGAAAATTGGGGGTTGGGTTGAGCGAGAGCTAGCCTGGCTCTTCACCTACCAACACCTCTTGTTCTGTTTATGTACCGATGAAATAAATTAAAAAAAGAAATAGTTTCCGCAAGTGTAAGAAGGACAAGTTGTGGTTTTATGGAATTATGTGCTGGACTGTTTCTGAGTAAACTGACTTCCTGCTGGCTCCAGGGGCGTAGCACAAAATTCTGGGCCCTGTAGAAAGGCATTTTCTATGGGCCCCTCCCCGCATCCATTCATTCTAGCATCTTTTTGGGCCCTGCTCACATGAGGGCCCTGGGTATTCAGTCCTCTTTTTTCCCCCCAATCTGACACCCCTGGCTGGCTCCACACACATGCACATGAGTGCCATGAAATAATTTACTGATACAGCTCTTCTAGAATTTCCAATTTTGGACTGAATGTATAAAATTTGGATTATAGAAAATAGTCACTTTGTGATGTTTGTGACACTCTATTCTCGCTTTGCCAGACCATCCTCCACAGTGCTGTGGAGGACGGTCTGGCTAGTCCACACAGCATTCTGGGATGGGAGAAAAAGGTGCTCTGGTTTACTGGCATTTCTTTAAACCAATCACAGTCGTCATTAAGGGTGTCACGATTTTGATTTTAAATCGAAATTTATCGAAAAAACAGAGCAGCTTATATTGGTTATATTAGAGAAAGCAACAAGTTAGCGGACTGCCCGAGTCGCCTTGCTATCGGTCTCCTCAGCTGCTGTGCTGGCTCGATGGTGTTTTAAGACCCCAACTTAGCCTTCAAGGCAGCGCAGCGACCGTCGTCTTCAACCATAACCATTGCCTAATCCTAGTTCCTTCCAGGCAGCGCTGCCTGGAAGACGACGTTAAGGGCTTTAACGCCAAACTCCGTGTGGTGCGAAGCGTCTGCCCTCAGGGTTGTCTGTAAACTTTTTTTATCTTTTTACTTTATTGACAAATTGTCAAGTTTCCAATTGACTGAAGATATGTTATTGTTACATTATGTTGTTAATAAATGTTTTAAATTTGACAATGTAATGTGGTACATTGCGAACATAGGTCATATATTATTTTACATACAAGTCTAGTCTAAAAATGGCATAGCAAACTGTGCTTTAAAAACAAGAAGTAAAAATCGAGAATTGAATCGAATCATGACCTTAGAATTGAAAATGTAATCAAATCGAGGATTTGGAAAATTGTGACACCCCTAGTCGTCATTGGCGGCACTAAGCACCGAACAGAGCCCCGTTGCCGCTGCAAAATAACCTCAGGAAGGAACTGGTTTTGGTGGAACATATGTACGTTCAAAAGTAGTTTTAGTCGTGCAACAGAAAACTCAGATTGGACAGATAGTCTAGCTAGCTGTCTGGATTTACCCTGCAGAGATCTGAGGAGCAGTTAACCATAATTCTCAGAAATCCACCAGAGTTTAAAATGGTAACACAAAGGAAGCGGAAAGTAATGGGCATCCGCCGGAATTTCCGGCAGCAACGGAGCAATCCCAGAAGTGGAATGTCGTAGATACAGAGTAGTGACGCTCAGAACAAAATCCTGAAATACAAAGTGTGGCAAAGTCGCCTCACAACCCAGGTCTGGTCTTGGAAGCTCAGGCCGGGTACAGTGACTTACTGAAGTCTCTGCTGGTTGCCTCCAGGAAGTCACTGCACCACACAATTGTTGTTGTCTTTATGCTAGCTAAGCTGTTATGGAAAAACTCAGGAGTAGCACAACTCATATTCACAAATGGGTTGTGTGCCGTGACTTACACGGTAGGGCTGCACAGTATATGGTTTTGTTATCGTCATCACAATATCAACTGGCGCAATATACACATCGCGAACGCCAGCGATATATTGCAAAAGACACTCTTTTTTGTATTAGTAAAGAAAATATCAGTAGCACTTTATAATGTAACTGTCACTCTGTTTTTAGTGGTGCCTTTTATATTTAATTGAATGTTCAATTTGTTACACTTTAATATCCGTTTATGTATCGCAAGTAATATCGTGATTGCAACATTCAACAATCTTTTCCCATATTTTCTTCATATCGTGCAGCCCTATTACACAGAAGCATTTAATGAAATCTCAGGCCGAGGAGAGATTAAGGCAGACAGTACTGTTTAACCAAGATGTGATAGTGTGTGGTGTCGTCCTCAACTCTGAGGGTCTGTGCCTTTTCCCAGATGCATATATATCTCTCCCTCAAGCTGTCAAGTTTGGTATGCCAAGATACTGAGATATTGACGGCTTATTAGCGATTGTTTATTTCACAGGACTGTGGATGGATTTACCAAAAGCATTGAACACATCGAGGAACGGGTTCTCGATTTCACTTCCCACTCTGAGTACTCATATCCAACACAGACTGAACCCACTCTACGTACACAAACGTTGCCTGTTAATCAAGCAGTCATAACTACAACATCCAGCAACAAGATGCCGGCCAACTCTACTTCTACTCTCCCTGATATTTCATGTCTTGTCTCTCTTCCTCTGCCATTATCCACTAACATCAGTGGTTGTGGTGTTTTCAACAATGACCTTGTCCGTCAGGATCCCACAACAGGAGATCTTTCCTTAGTGCCTGTGCAGGTTAGGGCTCCAGAGTCTCTCCTCGGGTTGGATATCAATCTCTCCCTGGTGCCACAGCCTCTACAGAGACTGATCACAGTTCCAGAGAGCACCGATGGTCTGTCCATTAACTGTCTGAATGTGCCTGTGAGGCCTGGACCCCATGATTATCACCCACCATCATCTAATTTCAGTGGGAGCTCCATCATTTCTGACGGCCCCCTGGAGCACAGTGTGCCCAGAGCTTACAATGGACAAACAAATCCAGGAGCTCGGGCTGAGAAGCAGTGTTCTTCAGAGTCCATCCCCCCTAAAGTCCACCCTGCCCTACAGGAGGTGATTGGCCTGCTCAAAGGACAGTTTTCACTTGATGGGTGTTTGGACAATGGACATGAGGACATCGCCATGGGTATGTATCTTTAGAGAACTGTCATATAATTTAGTGCTGGGTTAAAATAACTGATTCTCCAATTATATTCAATCTGTGTTTGAGTGATCTGATATAGACTAATAAAATCCCCAAATCAATCTTTTAATATATGCCTTTTTTTAAGATAATTGTTTGGGCTTTTCCGTCTTTAATGGATAGGACAGCTAGATATGAAAGGGGAGAGAGACGGGGAAGACATGCAGGAAAAGCGTCACAAGTCAGACTCAAACCCTGGACCTTCTGCGTCGAGGAATAAACCTCTATATGTTTGTGCCTGCTCTACCAACTGAGCTAACCCGGCCACTTAATATATGCCTTTTCACCATGGATGTATAAGGGCGTCACCAGACTTTCACCCAGGAAAGGGAGCCCGTGTTCTAACTAAACTAAACTCTTACAGCTTTTTTCATTATTTACCATGGTATAGTCGTATAGTTGTTTTACAAGATTTTCTGGCTGTAGTCTAAAGTTTCACTATATTTCACTGCTGTAGTTTGTCAAGTCATGTTAGTCCAATTCTTCAAGTAAACATTAACCCAGTGCATTATAAAAAAAATATCCGAGGGTTGCTTCTCGTTTGTAAAATTTACAGCATAGGTTGTCTGAGAATCTTTTATATTCAAGCAACATTTGTATTGTAACTGAAATTTCTCTGACCTACTCAATATCGAGTCAGAAATGGAATGGAATTGAAACCTTGTGAATCGGAATCGATTCAGGAAATCATTGGCAATACCAAGCCCTAATTGTATTATTGTTTAATTTGCTTTACGCAGCAATTGTGAACCATCTATCGTATCTATATTTGTACATTATGCAGTGATTCCCAACCAGGGCTACTTGTACAGTAATCTAGACAGCTGCAGGGTTCCAGAGAACAGACATGTTTAAGAAGTTTACAAATCTGCGTAATGTTCCTTTACCAGCGAGCTCCTTCACTGCAGGCATTTCTTTAATGAAACGACAAAACAATGACCCACTCAATCATCCCGCCTTGATGTGTTCAGACATATTAATTTATAAAATCGACTTTTTCTCTTTTCCCGAGGGGAGTACATCTTCTCTTTGAAGGACCTCCAGAACCATACGTTTGCCAGTGTTGTAAAGGAGAGGTTCAGTGGTCTCGACTGGGAAGATGACTTGCTGGGTGTATTGCACTGCCTGGTTAACTACAGCCCATCAACACTGTGAGTAGGACTTTAGATATTTCCTTTAAACTCACTGAAATAGGTCAGAAAGCAAACATTTCTTCTTTTAAAGGTCTCATATTGTAAAAAGTGAGATTTACGTGTCTTTTTTAATTATAAAGTAGGTCGAGGTGCTATATAAATACTGTGAAAGTATCAAAACGCTCAATCCACAGAGAAATGCTCCCAGCCCATAATCAGAAACAGTGCTTTTAAACGAGCCGTCAGGACTTCTGTAAGGTTGTGATTTCACAGCTATACTATATATAGGTAGAAAGTGCCACTATAGTGCTGTTACAGCCATTCCCCGGCTGCAATGACAGTGCAGATAAGCATTCAATTAAAATTATCAAAATCTAAAGCAGTGTTGACGATTCTCCTAGAATCTTTCTCTCTCCACCCCCACCTACAGTACTTGTGTGTGTCCGATGAAAAAACAAAACTCACAGACAACACAGCGTAGCTACAAGTGGTAGCATGCAGCTCTAGACATGTGGCAATGTAAGCTTACCAGTAGCCTAGCCTGCAGCTGCACTTTTTGAGACACCATGGCCGCTGCCCAAGTCTGAGATGACAGAGAAACAACAGAACTGCAAAATCCTCCTACTTCCCTGAAGTCACGGGGATGGCAACATGTGCCATCCCCGTGAGTGAGTTATAGTAAGTAAGTAAGTAAATAAAGTTTATTTCTAGAGCACATTAAAACACAGCTTGAGCTGACCAAAGGGCTGCACACAAAAATCACTAAGGTGCTGTATAAAAGAACATTGAAATGTAAAATAAAAGTAGAAGAAGAAGAAAACACACAAAGAGCATCCCAACGACGACAACAACAAGCAGCAATTCACAAATACAGAATTATACACATGATAACAGATCGAGAGATTAGTGTGTTAAAATGAAAAAGGCCAGTGAGTAAAAATGTGTATTTACCCTAGATTTAAAAACAGAAATGGAGGGAGCCCATCTGATATCTAAAAGCAGCTGGTTCCACAGCCATGGCACAGCAACTGCAAAGGCTCTGTCTGCTTTTAGTTTGAGCCGAGATCGGGGGACATAGAGGAGAGATTTTTCATCAGATCTAAGGGGCTAAGAGCCTTTGAATAGGATCCGTAATATAACGGGGTGCCTGACCATTAAGAGCCTTGAAGGTGATCAACAGGGTCTTGAACTGGATTCTGTGGTGGACGGGGAGCCAATGAAGAGAGGCTCGTACTGGGGTGATGTGCTCACATCTTTTAGTACCAGTCAACATCCTTGCAGCTGCATTTTGGACCATCTGTAGGTAACCTAATGAAGACTTGGGAAGGCCTACATAAAGGGAGTTGCAACAGTTCAGCCTGTATGTAATGATGGTATAAGTAAACAGACGATGTATGGCAAAGCACGTGGGCTATTCAGGTAACCCTTGTTGTGAGAGTCGGTGCTGTAAAAAAAAATCGTGACCTTAAAATTGGAAGTCAAATGGAATTGTAGATTTGGAGAATCGTGACACCCCTATTGTTGATATATCCATCTGTCTGGAGGATCACAGAGAGCACCTAATAATTAGCCTCTTATATCTCACGCAGGCTCCGCCCTCTACTGGACATTATGGCTACAGGGCCCCTAGGTAGAGGGCGCCGCCTGTGTGAGATAGAACTAGGTATTTAAAAGCATAACGTTTGGTCATCTCACACAGATCCCTCTACCTAGAACTAGGGTTATAATAGCATAACCTTTGTTTCAGACATGATTCACTGCCTACATCTCAGAGTCAAATAATGATTAAGATACCTGTCCCTGATAATACCAATACAGTTTTTGTAAGCCCCAGTGCACTGGAAATGACATGTTTCCCACCATATTTTCAAACATCCAAATCAACTACATAATTTCAGTCGGAGCACACTTCCAGCACAGTACAGTAGCAGTTCAGTTTTGCAGTGGGTGATTTAAATAGTGACAGGCTTTTTACATACCACATCCCAACACCATTGTTGCTGTAGTTCATCTCTTGACATATTCCAACATGTGAAAAGTTACGTACATATTTCAGTTTACTGACTGAACCATCCACAGTGCAGTTCCGATTCAGACTTCTTTTTTTTTCATTTTTTATCATGCATCAGTTTTTAATCCTTTAAATAAATGGCTGTTTTTCAGGGAGTGGGCTGTCTAATGGATTGAAATCAGCACAGTTAGCCTTCATTATGAGTTAAAGAGATTATCTTTGGTGTCAGAATAGTCACCCTAAATTGAAAAAGCATATCTAGTTAACAATAAAACAGCCAGCGCTTCCATCCAAACATTGAAATGCCCAAATTTGGCTGCTTGTGGTCAGATTTTTAATGTATTCTTTTGTGGGTTCTGAAGAATAGAATGATCCAGTCCACACTGAACGTGACCTCTCCTCCTCCTCTGCACACTCTCAAATACATGTGCACGTCCACACACATCATTCAGATGAGCATTAATACAACATGCACTTCAACATGGGGGTGGGTCAATGTGTCTTAAGTGCACGAATGAATGCATGAATGAAGGCAACATATTCCATGCTCTGCTCTTCTCTCCATTTAAATGTAACCTAGAGATGAGCAGAGGGACAAGCCTGTCGCTTCTGGCAGACATCTTTTTATCCAGCCGTTGCCATGCTCTTATGCTCAGGGCAATCTGTGGAGAAGCCCTGGCTTTAATCTGCTGTGGTACTAGGGAGACATCACCACTGTTCCAGTTTCTCTGACGGGATAGACGGAGGACTGTAGCCTCTCTATTGAGAGATGGACTGTGTGCTGTCCTGGTGCAGTTACATTTTATTGATCAATCGGTATGATTCGCAAGTGCATCTGATCTGCAAGATGTGAGCGACTAGCTGCAAGATGTTTGAATTTAGTCTTTCATGGATTTCTGTTTGGTTCTTTGTGGTTATTACAATGGGTGATGGGGTTTTGTTTTAACATTACATCAGTAAATCCCAACTGTTTTTACGCTATATTCTGGATTCATCTGTGAACGACTATTTCATTTCTGGCTGCTTTCTTCCAATTGTCTTTTTTATTATTATTACATACTTAAATGCATATGCTTGTCATTGTTCTTTACATAAGCACTCATTTCCGCTAGCTTTGAACTTACTGTGTTTTCTCTCTCCTCATGCACCTCATGCAGCGGTTCTAATGAGCATCCTCTGTCAATGGCTGTGAAAAGGGCAGTGCTTACCCCACCCCTGATAGCCACCGTCTGGGGAGGGAAGAGAGAAGTTTGCCTGCGTGGTTGTCTCGACCTGAATGGAAACATTCACACGTCCAGTCCCGCTGCTGCTGTGGATTGTTGGGAAGGAACCGAGGCCCGGCTCTGTCACAGAGAAAATGAGGCTGCACTTGAAGCTCTTGAATTAAGAACGGAGGCGAGTCAACGCTGCATCTGTCAAGGTAGGAGATAGACTTGGATACTCAACATTACTTTGTGGTTTAGACAAAGATCAAAGCCATTAAAATTACAGTGTGTAACTAGAAGAGCATTTGAAGAGCGCAGACTTTGGCTGAAGCATGCCATATCTCAAAATGTTAAAGCTACATTGTATAGGAATTTCCCCCATCTAGCGTTGAGATCGTATATTGGAATCACCTCTCTCGAACTATGCACTTCAAATGACGTATTACAGCTACGGTAGTCGCACTTCCAAAAGCCTGTCCTTTGCTTTTTTCAATATCCTTTTTCTTTTTCTGGGCAAAGAAGAGGACTCATGTTCCTGAAACTTGGATTTTGAATACGTGAGGCAGAGTGGCAGTCGGGAGAGTCAGGACTTTTCCCGGTGGGCCGGTAGTGTTTCGAGGCCGCTCCGGCCGGTCTGATCGCCCGCTGCCAGCTCCAGCCTCTACCCGCCCCCCCCGCACCCTGTCCTCCCTCCCCTTCTGCTGCACAGAGGGGGAGACAAGAGCATGGAGGGGGGAGGGGCTGCTCCTCACTCAGTCATTGAACAGAAGACTGTTTTGGCGGCCACAGGAGAGAAATACCTCGCTCTCGCTGGTTGATACCTGGTTAATGTATTTGTCGCTAGTCGCTTTTTAAAAAAAAAAGTCGCTAAGGGGGTCTGAAAAGTTGCTAAATCTAGCGACAAAGTCACTAAGTTGGCAACACTGTAATAGCAGCATTATGTAGTATTATATAGTATGTCCTGTATGTCCCTTACCGGCTAACGTATTTCAAGATGGCGCATGAATATGGAGCGTCTACCCCAGTTCATACAAGTGCAAATGTAAAATTTGAAGCCAATAGGAATACTTAAAATTGATGGTGGTGGTCAATATTCATACAAAAGGACAAGTTTGTGAAGGGCAATACAGATTTTGATAATGAACAACTACAAATGTTACACTCTGGGGCTTTAAAGGAACACGCAAACTTATTGGGACTTAGATAAGTCCATACATACCCTTCTCATCTCCGTGCGTGTCGTAACTCTGTCTGACGGCTCCACCGCTAGCCTAGCTTAGCACAGATCCTGAAGGTAACCGGCTCCATCTCATAGACCTATATAATATGGACCCAGTCACTCCGCTGTTTTTGACGGAGACCAGTGAAGCCTATTACCAGCACTTTTCCGATGATAGCTGAGCGTTACTGCGCAGCTGCAAACTGAGCTTCCCGCCGTAGATGTGACGTGAGCAACGTGTCTGAACGTTGTAAGTCTTCTGGTAGCTGTGCCAAGAGAAATCTCAATCATTCCCAATCTTGCAGAGACGGAGAGTGTAAGTATATGTAAGGAGATAACATAGGCACAGGCTAATTATTGCTAACTTAAATGCTAGTTAACATTAGTAATTAAACTAAACAGCTAATGTACCTCTCCGGAGACGGGAGAGGAAGCAGAAGCGAGGATGCCGGTCGGGCCTGCTAACCCGGCTAAGAAAACTACCACACAGACCTCCGCTACCAAGCCTTCTACTCACAAACGCAAGATCCATCGCGCACAAAATGGACGAGTTGGAAATCAGTATAGAAACTAAGAATTACATACGGAACTGCTGCTTAATGATTATTACAGACTGGCTGAACCCACTCATCCCTGACGCTGCCGTGCAGCTAGCAGGCCGGTCTAGCTACCGTCAGGATCGAGACACAAACTCTGGTAAGAAAAGAGGAGGACTTTGTATTTTTGTGCATAATGAATGGTGTACAAACAGCAGGATCGTTGCTCAGCACTGCTCACCTGATCTGGAAGCCCTTTTGGTAATGTGTAGACCATTTTATTTACCAAGAGAGTACACCGTAGTGACTGTTACTTGCTGTTTACATAGCCCCCGATGCTAATGTTAGCACAGGTTTGGCTCACCTGCTAACCATAGCAAACAAACTGCAGCTCGATCATCCAGGGGGAATACGTGTTATAGTATGATGGCAAATTACATTTAACACTGGTAGGTTAGTGTGCTTAGATTATGGTTTAAACTTAGTAAAAGGTTTCTAACAGATGGAACAGCTGAAGCCATAAAACTCTGTAGAGAAAAGCTCTCAGAGACCGTTCCCAAGGCCTCTCCTGTCATCTGTTTATCCAAACAACCCTTGATAAGAAGACAGAGGCGCCATAAACAAGCTTTGGGCACAGTTTAACTTCTTCAACAGCTGAGACAAGGAAAGGTGTTATGTCTTTGGGGGTGTCCTGTGCCAAAGGGGGTGACCTGACCGATCATAAAGTGTTTGTGCAAACTGTGTTTTTGCAGGAAGCCAAGGAGGGGGGTTCAAAGTGACCATTTGTTGTTTCTCTATATTATGTCTGTCTGCCTGATTGTGAATCAGAATCTTTCACTTGGACTTAGGTGCATGTGTTACAGCGTTTCTCCATTTGCAAATGAGAATAAACACTCGACAACCAGACTTTGATTTCTGCTCAATAGTCTTCATTTGTTTCACTTCAATTTAAATCTTTTATTTGTTAAAAAGAATAATTTCCACGACAATAGCAGGGGACTTTAATAAGGCATCCTTAAAGACTGTACTTCCCAGTTTTTATCAGCATGTTGATTGCGCTACTAGAGGGAAAAACATTTTAGACCATGTTTACTCTAACATCAAGAAAGCATACAAAACTGCTCCTCTCCCTCACCTTGGCCAGTCAGATCACTTACAACTGTTTCTAATACCTGCATACATCCCTGTAAGGAGGGCTATACAGCCAAGTAGAAAGACCATTAGAACCTGGCCTGACACCGCCCTACCCCAGCTCCAGGACTGCTTCCAACATACTGAATGGGACCTTTTCTTTAATGGCGACTTAGATGGTGACACAGAGGCTGTACTAAATTACATCACTTTCTGTATGGACAATGTTACGATCAAACGTTGCATCAGGACATATCCCAACCAGAAAGCCTGGATGACGAGAGAAGTTAAGAGACTCTTGAGGAAACGTAACATCGCCTTCAGGTCAGGGGATAAAGAACAGTACAGCTCTGCTAGAGCTGACCTGAAGAGGGGTATCAAGGTGGCAAAGCAGGCGTATAAGAGGAGGATGGAGGGAATACAACAACTGACTAATTACAAAGGCAGCACTGTCAGTAGGACCATCAACACTGACACCTCACTGGCTGAGGAGCTGAACCACTTCTTTGCCAGGTTTGAGGTTGAAAGATCTGAAACTGATCTACTGTCTCTACCAGAGAGTATCACCAGTCATACTCTCACTCTGCAGGAACATGAAGTGAGATGTTCATTAAAGACCATCAACACACGTAAGGCTACTAGACCTGATGGAGTGCCGGGCAAAGTTCTCAACTCCTGTGCTGACCAGCTAGCAGGAGTCTTCACCAGAATTTTCAACAGATCACTGTCAAAGGCCATCGTCCCAGCATGTCTGAAATCAGCAATCATCATCCCCGTGCCAAAAAAGCCAGTTCCAGAGGACCTTAACAGCTACAGGCCAGTTGCACTGACACCAATTATCATGAAATGCATGGAGAAACTGGTTGTACGACACATTAAATCTAGCCTGCCAGCCTCTCTTGATCCACATCAGTTTGCCTACTGTTCTAATAGGTCCACAGAGGATGCTGTCGCCATAACGACACACGTGGCTTTAAACCATTTAGAACACCAAAACACCTATGTGAGGATGCTCTTTGTGGATTTTACCTCCGCATTCAATACCATCATCCCGGACATCCTCATCAATAAGCTGCTACTTCTGGGCCTCTCAACCCCCATCTGCACATGGATAAGAGACTTCCTCACTAACCGCTCACAAGTTGTCCGACTGGGCCCCCACCTCTCCTCCACCATCAAACTCAGCACAGGGGCACCGCAAGGGTGCGTTCTCAGCCCGCTGCTATACTCTCTGTACACCAGTGACTGTTCCCCAGCTCATCCAACCAACACCATTATCAAATTTGCAGATGATATCACAGTCATCGGGCAAGTTGTAAAGGGTGACGAGACGCATTATAGGGCTGAGATAGAGAGATTAACAGTATGGTGCCATAACAACAATCTCTCGCTTAATACACTCAAAACCAAAGAACTGATTCTGGACTTTAGGAGGAAGCGTCAGATGGACCCACCGCCACTCCTCATAGCAGGTGCTGCTGTCGAGAGGGTCCACACCTTCAAATACCTTGGAGTCCATATCAACAATGATCTGTCCTGGTCCGTTAACACAACCACCATAATCAAAAGGGCACAGCAGCGTCTCTACTTCCTGAGACTGCTAAAAAGAAACAACTTAAGTGAGACGCTGCTGGTGGGCTTTTATCGCTCTGCCATAGAGAGCACACTGATGTACTGCATCACAGTGTGGTATACAAGCTGCACTGTGGCACAGAAAAAATCCATTCAGAGGGTTATCCGTTCTGCGGAAAAAATCATTGGCTGCACTCTACCCACACTGGACAGCATTGCTTCATCACGTTACCTCAGTAGAGCAAAAAACATAATCAATGACTCCACCCACCCAGGCCATGAACACTTTCAATTACTCCCCTCCGGAAGGCGTTACAGGTCGGTCAGAACCCGCACAACAAGATTCAGAGACAGTTTTTTCCCCACAGCCATCACAACTTCAAATACTCACTTACTGAAATAGGACTATTTCATGATAAATGATTGTATTATTTATTTGCATTGCATTTGCACTTTCAACCATGTGACCTGTCTTATTATGTGTATTTGTTGGTATGAGTCTGTGTGAGAGTATGACTTGAGGAACTGTGTGAATATATTTTTAATATATGCACCAGGAGTAGCACTTTTAATTTCGTTGTAACAACGTTTTACAATGTTTTTATGATGACAATAAATGATTCTGATTCTGAACTGCCTGTGAGCTTCTCCTGTACTATACGGTAATTCCTCTACTATGCGACAGTAAGTCTCGTGGTTATGACACAATCGTTAGCCTATTTTTATAAAAACGTCTGCTACGGAGCCATAATGTGAGGTACAAGGTAACGGAGCCTTTTATACGTTGTCGTGTTTCTTTAGAAATAAACAATGGACAAATGAAGTCTTTAAACGCTTCAGATGTAAAGTTATTGGCTGTCAAAGTGACGCCAAAATGAATGGCAGTCAATGGGATGCTAACGGGGGGGGTGATGGATAGGGTTAGCATAAAATGGCGCCATCGCGGCTTCGCTCTGAGGAGAGAAGCCTGGCCCCTTGCTCCATCTAGCCTACTGCTCCCAATAAGTGACAAAATACCACCAACATGTTCCTATTTACATGTTGTGATTTGTATAGTCACAGCGTGTACAATTAACAACGTTACTTGAGACACAGCCATCTTCTAACCGTATATAAACTGGGAACTATATTCTCAGAAGGCAAAGCACTGCTACTTCTACTACTTGGTGATTATAACTCCAACTCTGAGTGAATTCCAGGCGAACTCTCTGCTCCTCACCACCGGACTTCTCAGGTGCTGCGAGCAAATCACTCCGCCCAAGTAGCAGAAGTAGCAGTGCTGGGGATGAGAAGGGTATGTATGGACTTATCTAACTCTGGGAGATACGGTGAATAGGACAAAGTCCCAATAAGTCGGCGTGTTTGTTTAATGCAGTGTGAATTTTCCCAGTTGGGAACTCATTTTTTCCAATTATTCTGACACCACATTAATGTTTCACAAACACAAAGAAAAACAGACAAACTGTGCCAAAAAAAAATAAAAATTCTTTTGCGGAGGTCAATAATGACTTAA
This sequence comes from Gymnocephalus cernua, assembly GCA_023631565.1. Taxonomy (NCBI): domain Eukaryota; kingdom Metazoa; phylum Chordata; class Actinopteri; order Perciformes; family Percidae; genus Gymnocephalus; species Gymnocephalus cernua. The sequence goes on along the minus strand of CM042437.1, from coordinate 33,024,838 downwards.
AAAATGTGTTTGGTTCTGATAGCCGGTGTAATTTTGGATCCAGTTCCAAGTTTATCAAATCCACAGATGTGTTCATCTAGCAGTGTAGAGCACGAAGTCCGCTGAACACAAAATATTAGATCTATAACTTGAGTTTTAAAACTCAAATATGACTTTATTTCGTAATACGAAATTGTTAAGTGTTGTAACTGCACTGCAGTGGTGGAGGTAGTTTTTGATATTTTAAATAAGCAGCAATAGTACAATACAAAAATAGTAAAAACCTTTATTGGAAATGCCACACGTAAAATTGTCAGTATTATTAGTAAAATGTACTTAAAGTAAAAGTACACAACGTGCAGACAAAAAAAATGCCACAGTGTTCTACTGTATTGTAATAATATTACTTAATTATTACTGATGGCATGCACTTGTAGGTCGCATGTTACTGTTGCATTAAGCCAACGTGGAGCTAATTTTACCTATTTGATAAACAGTTGGGTAGGGCTGGGCATCATATCAATATTATATCAATATTGTGAAATGATGCTAGATATTGTCCGATCGATTTTGGATATTGTAATATCGTAATTTGACGTGTTGTCTTTTCCTGCTTTTACAGGCTGCATTACAGTAAAGTGATTACTTTTCTGAACTTACCAGACTTATTAATGATTGTTTAAATCTAAAATGTCATTGTGAAAGTGTTTTGTGAAAGTGTAGTGAACGTGACAGACATAATTCACCTTTATAGTCTAATGTAATATGTTATGCTTGTTAATACATTGGTTCAGGAATTGCGGTCCCTTTAAGCGTGTGATGACGTGGGACCCGGGGGTTGGGTTAATGGGCAGCACCTTTTTGTGAATGAATTGTTTTTCCTATAAGAATAAACATGACACTCATTCGGGTGCTCAACGTGAGAAGTTGTCTCTGTCAGTTACTGCCACAACTTCCACACTGGTGACCCTGACGTTAGTCTGCTGGACGTATCCAGAGGTGCGACACGACCATGTCTGTTAATGCTGTTTCTCTCAAGCTCCCAGAATTCTGGGAAGCATCGGCGTCGGCGTGGTTCGCCCAGGCTGAGGCGCAATTTGCATTGCGTGACATTACCGCGGATACAACAAAGTATTACTACGTTGTGTCGGCGCTTGGAAATTCAACGGCATCCAGAGTGGTGAGCCTTCTAAAGCATCCTCCGGCGGCTGAGAAGTATACGACGCTCAAGACTCACCTGTTGAAAACATTTGAACTGTCGGACGCTGAGAGAGCCGGCAGGCTTTTCTCCCTTCAGGGCCTGGGTGACAGCAAGCCCTCCGAGCTCATGGACCGTATGCTGGATCTTTTGGGGGAGCACCGACCGGATTTTCTTTTCATTCAGCTTTTCCTGCGTCAGCTGCCTTCCCAGGTAAGGGCTGCACTGGCCAACACCACAATCACTGACTGTCGGAGACTGGCTGAGGAGGCTGATAAATTCTTCCTGGCGAGTCAGGGATATGGTGTGGCCGCGCTTTTTCCTGCGCACATTGATCCTGTGGAAGCGGACGAATCCACACTCATCGCTGCAACCAGTTCTCGTCGGCAGCTGTTTTCTGGCCCAAAACGGTCTTCAGGCTTGTGCTTTTATTATGAAAAGTTTGGGCCCAAAGCTACCAAATGCCGTTCGCCATGCAGTTTCGGCAGGTCGGGAAACGCTGGGGCCGGCGCTCAGTGATGGCCATGAGCGTCGGCCGCGTGGGCAGGCTGCTTTTCATCCGTGACAGCATCTCCGGACGGCGTTTTCTGTGCGACACGGGGGCACAGAGGAGCGTCCTGCCTGCATCCCGTTTGGACATGGTGACTGGCAGCCATGGCCCCCCTATGGAAGCTGCCAATGGTAGCCCCATTCGCACGTATGGAACAAGGTACGTTGGATTATGTTTTGGAGGACAGCGTTTCGGCTGGGATTTTGTGACGGCTAAGGTTGCCGTGCCCCTCCTTGGAGCCGATTTTTTGTGTGCACATGGACTGTTGGTGGATGTGAAGAACCGCCGTTTGGTTGACGCTGTCACGTTTTGTTCTTATATGTGCACCCTGAGCTACTGTGACTCTGTACGGCTGTCTAGTATGCTCTCGGCCTCTGATGACTTCAGCCGTCTGCTGGCTGGATTCCCAGCCCTCACTCAGCCTACTTTCTCTGCATCTGCCGTGAAGCATGGTGTGGAGCACCATCTCGCCACTACTGGTCCGCCCATCTACGCCCGTGCTCGGCGCCTCGACCCGGCTAAACTTGCCGTTGCAAAGGCTGAGTTTACAAACATGGAGCGCCTGGGTATAATCCGCCGGTCCGACAGCCCGTGGGCGTCGCCCCTTCACCTCGTCCCTAAACCTGGTGGCAACTGGCGCCCGTGTGGCGACTACCGGCGGCTTAATGAGGCAACAACACCTGACCGTTACCCGGTACCGAACATACAGGATTTTTCAGCGCACCTGGCGGGCAAGGTGATTTTTTCCAAGGTGGACCTTGTCCGGGGATATCATCAGGTGCCGGTACTCCCACTGGACATTCCCAAGACGGCGGTGATCACGCCATTTGGGCTGTTTGAGTTCCTGCGCATGCCGTTTGGCCTTAAAAACGCCGCTCAAACTTTTCAACGGCTCATGGATTTTGTTTTGCGTGACCTGCCTTTTCTTTTTGTGTATTTGGACGACATTCTGGTGGCGAGCACATCCAAATCTCAGCACCTGGCACACCTTCGGACTCTTTTTGAACGGCTTAGCCAACATGGGCTGATTGTAAACCCCGCCAAGTGCCAGTTCGGTCTCTCCACCATTGACTTTCTGGGACACAGAGTAACCAAGGATGGTGCAGTTCCTCTTCCATCAAAGGTGGAGGCGGTTGTTCAGTTCCCGCGCCCGCTCACTGTCAAATCCCTGCAGGTGTTCCTCGGCATGGTGAATTTTTACCATCGCTTCATCCCTCGAGCCGCTCAGCTCATGCGGCCCTTGCACGAGGCATTGCAAGGTAAGCCGAAGCATATTGTTGATTGGACTGTGTGCAGAGACAGGGCTTTTGCTGCCACTAAGGCGGCCCTGGCGAACGCCGCTATGCTGGCGCATCCTTGTCCTGCAGCCTCCGTCGCCATCACCTCCGACGCCTCAGATTACGCTGTTGGTGCTGTTTACGAATAGTGGGTGGGCGGGGCATGGCAGCCGCTGGCTTTCTTTAGCCGGCAGTTGCGCCCCAGTGAGCAGAAGTACAGCACTTTCGACCGGGAGCTGCTGGGTCTCTACCTCGCAATCAGACACTTTCGTTACCTGCTTGAGGGTCGGCCCTTCACTGCCTTTGTGGACCACAAGCTACTGACTTTTGCCATGGCCAGGGTGGCTGAGCCGTGGTCCGCCCGCCAGCAACGTCATCTGTCCTTCATTTCGGAGTTTACGACGGACTTGCAGCACATTGCTGGTAAGGAAAATCATGTGGCGGACTGCCTGTCACGAGCTGTGGCGGGGGCTGTCCACCTAGGTTTGGATTACAACCGTGTGGCTGCGGATCAGGCCACGGACCCGGACGTGCAGCTCCTGCGGACCTCTACTACGGGGTTGCGGGTTGAGGACGTTGCTTTTGGCGAGGCAGGCACCACGCTCCTGTGTGACGTTTCCACAGGCTGTCCCCGGCCAATCGTTCCCACTAAATGGAGACGACATGTGTTTGCTGCCGTCCATGGACTCTCCCACCCAGGTTCCAAAGCGTCACAGAGACTTGTTGCGGCTAAGTTTGTTTGGCGTGGTCTCAAGAAGGACGTTAGGGACTGGGCTAACACCTGTGTTGAGTGCCAACGGGCCAAAGTAAGCCGCCACACTAAGGCCCCGTTGGAGTTCTTCCCGGTTCCGGAGCGACGTTTTGACCATGTCAACGTAGATCTGGTTGGTCCTCTGCCTTCCTCTCACGGTTTCACATACCTGCTCACGATGGTTGATAGGACCACCCGCTGGCCTGAGGCTGTGCCGCTGATGTCTGCATCGTCTGTCGAGGTGTCATGGGCATTTGTCGGCACCTGGGTTGCCCGTTTCGGCACTCCTTCGGACATATCCTCTGATCGGGGGGCGCAGTTCACGTCTGAGCTGTGGAACGCTGTGGCACAGAGCCTCGGAGTGGCGCTCCACCGCACAACCGCATATCACCCACAGGCCAACGGACTCTGTGAACGTTTTCATAGGTCGATGAAGGCTGCCCTGCGTGCCGGCCTCACAGACGGCAACTGGGTCGACAAGCTCCCGTGGGTAATGCTGGGCATCAGGACTGCGCCCAAGGAGGACCTTCAGTCCTCATCAGCAGAGCTTGTTTATGGACAGCCGCTGCGGGTTCCAGGGGATTTTGTCCCTAGCACCACAGTTCCTTGGTCTGCTCCGCTCCAGAGGTCTGCTCTACTGGACAATGCCAGGCTTTTCGCTCCTGTCCCCACTTCCCATCACGGTCTCCATCGGTCGCACGTCCCAGCTGGGCTGCAGACTGCGGACTATGTGTTCATTCGCCACGATGCCCACAGGGGACCGCTACGCCCGCCCTACGAAGGCCCGTTCCGGGTTTTGAAGGCAGGCGACAAACATTTTGTGGTAGACAGAGGCGGCAAGCCAGAGCTGCTCTCCATCGACCGCCTCAAACCGGCTCACTTGGACATGACCGGGCCTATTGACCTGGCTCAGCCCCCACGGCGTGGACGGCCTCCAGCTCTGCCCCCACCCCCTGTTTCCCTCCCTCCCGTGCCTCATGCCCTCCTTTCCCCACGTCTGGGCGATGACGGGGCGCCTGCTGCTGTTCCTCGACCTCTGGTGCAGCGCAGCCGTTGTGGCCGGTTGATACGCCCACCTCCCCGTTGACTATTTGCCTCGTTGACTGTTTGTTTTTTTCTGTTGTGGTGAATTCTGGGGGGACGTGTGTAGTGAACGTGACAGACATAATTCACCTTTATAGTCTAATGTAATATGTTATGCTTGTAAATACATTGGTTCAGGAATTGCGGTCCCTTTAAGCGTGTGATGACGTGGGATCCGGGGGTTGGGTTAATGGGCAGCACCTTTTTGTGAATGAATTGTTTTTCCTATAAGAATAAACATGACACTCATTCGGGTGCTCAACGTGAGAAGTTGTCTCTGTCAGTTACTGCCACAACTTCCACAAAAGCATCAATTGTCAACCCAACAATGTCGCAGCACTATCGATATCAAGGTATTTGATCAAAAACTTTGGGATATCTGATTTTCTACTGTTGGGTAGATTCATCTATAACAGTGCATCATATTTTATAAGTTGGTCATATGTTTTGTTTGTCAAATCTTTATCCGTCAAATAATTCAATTCAATTTCAATTCAATTTTATTTATAGTATCAAATCATAACAAGAGTTATCTCAAGACACTTTACAGATAGAGTAGGTCTAGACCACCTTATAATTTACAAAGACATAACAATTCCAGTAATCCCCCAAGAGCAAGCATTCAGTATGAAAAACTCCCTTTTAGGAAGAAACCTGGGACAGACCCAGGCTCTTCAGGTAGGTGGTGTCTGACGGAGCCGGTTCTCTGAAATAGTTTGTAAATAAAGCTGTCAGATGAATGTAGTGCAGTAAAAAGTACAATATTTCCTCTGCAATGAAGTGGAGTATTTTCATTCATTCTCCTTTTTGCCTCTATCCAAATAAAGTACAAAGACCTCAAATACAGTATGTACTTTACAGTAAACATACTTAGTGCATTTGATAAGTAGATTCTGTACTGGTTTTAGATTTGAACCCCAACCCATCTGTGATGTTTTTTCTATATTTCCCTTCATTTGGCTGCTGACTGAAGTCATGAGAGCTGTGACTGGCTGTTGGACGCTGCTCTTAAGATTGAAGCACATTCATGAGAGTCCAAGGCATGCTAGCAAACTCTAAAGATGTGTTTCTCCTCTGGGATAAGAACTCATTCCTGGCCAGTGACATTCACAAACACACCCTATGCATCTGCTTTTGTTGTACTCATGAAATATGCTAGACATGAGGTCTTGATTACAAACAGCCCCTTACAAGGTACTTGAGATAAAGAGATTGCGATAGTTGGAAGTTCAACTTGCGTTGCCTTCAAGCTCTTCTGTGAAACAGTGGGTGCATTGTGCCTGTGACAGAGTTAGCAACAATACCCCCAGCACCACCCCTTGATCTCTCAGTGTGTTTTTTTTCCTCACAAATCCAGTTTTTTGTTTTTTTGCTCTCCATGTGATTCAGTCCCTCTCTGTTCTCTCTTTTCCCCTCTTTCGCCACTGTCTCTGTTTACTGGTCGACGTGTGAGCACAGACAGTTGGGACGCGGGGGTCATGGAGGGAGATCATTCAGCGGGGGGCAGCGATGAAAGCCCCTCTGAAGCCGAGTTTCTGTCAGTGAGAGAGGAAGGGCTGCCGGGGGCCCACGAGGAGCAGATGAGCCCCGACTGCTCCGAGGACATGGAGGATAGTGACTCTCTAGTGTCGGAGCGACTCCTCTCGCCCGGATCCAGAGCAGAGGGACTGGGCCTCGGCTTCAGCCCGGCCTGGTCCTTGGCCTTCTTTGGAGAAGATTGTTTCAGTCTGGAGGTGATCCAGTATGCGGTGAATCTGGGGCAGCACACAGGATCACCATGTCTGGATGTGAAAACACAGGTGGGTAGACCTGTCGAGCTTACTGCCAGTGAGTCACACTTGACCTTATGTGTTTGAACAAACATCAGACAGCATGGTTTATTTATCAGATTCTATTACACTAAGGCAATCAAATGGATATCATAAAGTATGTGTTCCTATGTGAGTTATATGATAATACTATCATGGAGTGGATGCTTTTTAAAAAGAGTTCAGTGTTGATTATGTAGTGGCAGCCCACCATGGCAACATTTCTGCCACCATGGTATCAGAAATAGGGCTGTACAAAAAATGTAGTTGTAGTGGGTCCGTTCTAAGTGTAGACCTGTTATAGATGTTATGTTAAGTGCTCCATGTGGTTATATGGAATACAGTTTCACATCCTAGTTTCATATGAATAAGTGCAGGAATTATTTCACTATCTGTAATGAAGTGGGACACAGTCATGCTTTGGGGTAAATAGGACGAGAACATGTGGGGGACTTTAGGATAATTGGCATATTATTCTCTCCAGACTGGATCTGAATATTAATATGTTGAACTTAGCCCTAGGCAAAGGAAGTTACTATCATTCGCAAAAGAATATTAATGAGCAGGCTTTGTGTTTGCACACTTTGAAGGCACCACTGCTTCTTCAAAAGGTTTGTGTTACAGCTAATAGCACACCTTAAGAGCCGTGTGTCTGCGACTTCTCACTCATTCCACTTCAAAAGAGCTGTTGTGTTCTGTTGCCACGGTGAAGAGAGAGAGAGAGAGAGAGAGAGAGAGAGAGAGAGAGAGAGAGAGGAAAAACAGAAATTGCTGCTCCATACGCGCTGCAAACACCCAAAGGGTTCTTTCAGTAAAAGCAATGCGGTGTTATTTTCGGGCCTGTTGTGTGATTTTGCGTGCTTTCCTTTTGATCAGGAACTGCAGCAGCAGCTGATGATTGAAACAAGGAATCTAAAGAAAACGAGAAAGTTCTACCAGAAGCTGTTTCAACAAGAGATAAAAAACAAAGGTTGGTTACCCATTTAATAACACTGCTAGTAGGGCTGGGTGTCTGTCAAACATTTTCAGCAGCGATACCGTGAATTTGATACTGGTTCCTGGACAGTACTTCAATACTTTCAATTGCAATTCTATAAAATCCATTTTAACAAAAATAAATTACAATGTTAGACATTATGGTACAAATCGTATAAAAAATGTTCAGCTCCTTTACACCTATGTGACGCACACTGTAGTCAAGCCTCTCAAAATACAACACATACATGTTAGCCCTGTCTCTGTGCATAACGTAGAGTTTTTCCTGCATACCTCCTCGACGTGTAACGTTAGACAGCCAATCAGCAGCATTATCAGATCTTGGTAGAAGCATGCTGCATGCTTATTGGCTCACTGACACTGATAAGAGTCACTCCTTAGGTATTGAAATTTCGTATTGAATGACAAGATAATTTTTGGGGCATTTTAGGACTTTATTAGGATAGGACAGTTTAGACTTGAAAGGGGAGAGAGAAGGGGAATGACATGCAGCAAACGGCCGCAGGTCGGAATATAACCCTCGGCCGCTACGTCGAGGTGTAAACCTCTATATATGGGCGCCCGCTCTACCAGGGGAGCTAACCAGGCGCCTGATAAGGCATTTTTTGATACTCTATACTAAGGAGGCAATTTGGTCGGTGACTGAAAAAATTTCAGTACCCAGCCCTAACTGCTAGTATACGGAAATGGCATGGTGATCTATAAAACAGTGAATGTGTCCCAAAGGTTCTGACAAGAAACTGATGCTGTCCAAACTCAAGTCCCAGTTTGAGGAACTTCTGTCCAAAGTGGTCTTCTTGGATTGTGTAAAGAAATACCTTGAGGTACTTACAAAGTGCTACAATTCCAAACACTCCACACAACAACTCGGCCCCTCTATCCTTTGATATGATTTCTTGTATTTCTGCAGATTTTGAGTGTGGACCAGTGGGGTTTGGAGGTTTCATTGCTGCCTTCTTTGGCTGTCTGTGGACCTGGCTCTCTGGACATCCAGTCCTCTGAGGACGCGTCTGTTCTGAGCTTTGGTACCAGCAAAGGGAAGAGCACTCTGCAAGCTGGGTCTCCTCTGGGCCTCATGGCTTACCTCTACGCCAGGTATTATTGATGAGGGGTTCACATTTGAAATGTGCTAGCCTTGCTTTTTCTCTAGTCAAGTCCTGAGGTCGCATTATTCAATACCATAACTCAGAAACAGAAGGGGAGATTGTGACCATATTTCACATTTGGTGGGGAACTGAATTGGTGACACGTGCACGTGTGGTTTGATAACAAATAAAAGTGAAAAGAAATGTCGGCTGTGTGAGAGTATAACTCTGTCTCAGAGAAGGACTGTATGAAACACAGTTGTGAAAGATAGGCCTATAAATTAAAGAGGTTTTTTCATACAATTGTATGATTGAATTTGTGCTCACTCAAAGATAGTGTAAGGAATTGCCGAGTGGCTTTAAAACAGTTCAGTTATTTTTTATAATGAAGATTTCTTTGTCTCCCTGGCACAAAAGGGGAAATAAAAAACCTCAGCATCGGGCCAGAATTTATGATCCGTGCATCCCTAGTAATAAAGGAACTTGTCACCCTGTACAGGTTTTTTGGCCAACAATGGAGTCCTATGGCACACAGCAATACAATATATATCATGCCTTTGCTACAAAGCTGCACAGTTACTGTGGTTAGAGACCTTTTTTATACCGTTACTGTTAAGCCTAAACAATACACGTCAGTAAATGCATTGTCTCCAATTACATTTAGGTTTGTCTGTCGTGGTCGCCCACTGGCATTCTCTTTCTGTCAGGCTGTCTCTCTTCAGACTAGGACGTGTAGGTGGCTACATTCCTTTTGTTCCATCCCTAATTCTGATCTGTAAACATCTGACATTACAGCATCTGGTTTGGATCTGTTGCCATATGGGAAACCGCATCGACAATCGTAGAAACAGGGACACAAGCCATCATTTTTGTGGCCAGTTTTAGTTCCCACTGCCTCAAGCTGAAGCTGTTTGTTTTGTTTTTCTAAAGGCATTGATAAGGCTTGTTTTCAGTTTATGTCCTCAAAAGGTGTCGTAATTAACGGCTTATTAGAATTTCATTCAAGCTGCAGAACCATTTACAGTAACAACTAAAACATAGGCAGGGGTATAATTTCCTCTGGGGATGGGAGGGACATTCCCCCCTCACTTTTCAAAATCTCACTTTTGTTTACCTTACTTACAGTAGAGTTTCAGTTTGATTCATGCACTGAAACAAAGGGAGTAGTTCTGAGATGAATTCAAAATGTTCAAATTCTCATCTGAGTCGCCTTGTTTATTTTAATGTGCACTCACAGACACACTTAACCTGTACAAGCAGTAGAGTGGTTAACTATGTACTATAACATTTATATGATATGTATACTTTGTTTGTTGATCTTCATGAATACCCATTTGTCTGGCAGCTCACATGACACCCACTATCACTTTGGTATGACGCTGCCTCACACTGAGGATAAGGATGCCACAGGGACATCTGCTTTTGAAAATGTTCTGGGCACAACTAAATGGGAGGAGACCCTGAGAAGTATTACATCTCCCACATGGTCTGAGAGTGCTGGAAGGGTCCCCATGGAAGGAGTTCAGGGCAGGGCTCGAGGGCGCCCAAATGTTCTAAGGGTGCGACTAACATTTTTCCTAGGTCGCACCGGTGCACCTCCGCGCAGCCCCGCCCCCATTCACACACACGGCCACCGTGCAACACGGAGAGACACGGCATCGGTTTACACTGCAACATTTGTCTACAGTTTTAATTGTTATTAACACAGCTGTATATCGTTAAGCATGAGAGGAGAACCTGTATTTGTAGCAGTGTTTCCGCTGCTAACTGTGTTACTGCGGCCGCCGCACGGCGGAAAACACAGACGAAGTTATTGAATGCAACTAACTTCAGACGCAGCCTGCAAAATGCAGCGCAGTGACGATACAGACATTTCATATACAAGACGTGTGTAACGCCGCTGACCCGCCAAAGCATTCGACCCGTGCTGGACCCGTTCATAGAGAGTCAGCCGTCACTCTGTGAGTAGCATACGCTTCAGTCCATCTCTCTCTCTCTCCCTCTCTCTCTCTCTCTCTCTCTCTCTCTCCTTTATTTTGATAGGGCCATGCCGACAGCAACTTGTAAACAGAGCGTGCACGAGGAGAACTAGGCTCGTGCATGCTCTCTCGTGCACATGTTTAATAGACGTTCCCTCTCGGGAGCAGGTGGTGTTGTGCATGTGCATTTTTTCAAAAAGTGGAGAGGGCGGTTCTTTTCTAAAATTCAGGAAAATCCTCCACTATACCTTTTGAAATGTTTTAGTTTGGCAGCTCAGTGAAGCACTTTTTTTGCTAATATTTTTATTTTTATATGCAGTATGATTGTGTTTCAACTAAAAAGTATTTACCTACACGTTATTCTTGTTTAAAATCATTTACATAATATAAATGAATGTATATGGAGCGTGATAAAAAGGTAACCTTGAAATTGTGGCGTTAACGGCGCTGCGAGGAAAAATTTGGGTGCACCTAAATTGTGTGCTGGTGCACCTAAATAAAAAAGTTAGGCGCACCAGTGCAACCAAGGCAAAAAGTTAGTGTGGAGCCCTGCAGGGTTTCCCCCAGAAAAGTTGTTTAGCCTGGTGGTAATTGATTGTTTTGACGAGGGCCCAGGTGGGGCCAGTTACAGACTGATGGCAGCACTAATGTACAGTAGATCCCAATAGTTTCTGTGATAACTGAATCATGGACAGAATATCAAAATTGAGAATTTAAAAAAGCTATAAAACAGATCCCATAAGGCCCTACATTAAGTCAGTGCTAAAAGCTAAGAGAACATTTGAAAATATGACTACGTCCTAAGCTGTAAAAAACTAGTTTAAAAAAAATGAATTCCCTGTGGCTTAGGCCTGGTGGGGGCATCTTAGGCCCAGTGGGCCACCAGGCTTGCAATACACTGGGGGAAACCCTGGAGTTAAAGGTATATAATGGGAGTATTTGACCAGTATAAGGCACTGGATAGAAAAGGCCATTCTACTGTATGTTGCCACAGGTTACTATATTCTATACTATTTTTGCAGTGGAATATTTAATGATACCGGTCAGTTTTCGTTCCTACCCTCACCTATGGTCATGAAGGTTGGGTCATGACCGAAAGAACGAGATCCAGGGTACAAGCGGCCGAAATGGGTTTCCTCAGGAGGGTGGCTGGCGTCTCCCTTAGAGATAGGGTGAGAAGCTCAGTCATCCGTGAGGAGCTCGGAGTAGAGCCGCTGCTCCTTCACGTCGAAAGGAGCCAGTTGAGGTGGTTCGGGCATCTGGTAAGGATGCCCCCTGGGCGCCTCCCTAGGGAGGTGTTCCAGGCACGTCCAGCTGGGAGGAGGCCTCGGGGAAGACCCAGGACTAGGTGGAGGGATTACATCTCCAACCTGGCCTGGGAACGCCTCGGGATCCCCCAGTCAGAGCTGGTTAATGTGGCTCGGGAAAGGGAAGTTTGGGGTCCCCTGCTGGAGCTGCTCCCCCCGCGACCCGACCACGGATAAGCGGACGACGATGGATGGATGGATGGATGGATATTTAATGATACATTTCACTGAAAACTAACCGTTAAATTGAGTTGCTTTCCCAAACTTAAATCAGTGTCGCTATGCCCCTTTTCATCCTAGAAATGCAGCTGTGGAGGGCTACATCCAGCAGTTCCTGTACACCTATCGTTTCCTCTGCACTCCTGAGAAGTTACTGCAGTTCATAACTGATAAATTCATCGGTGCTGCAAGGTTTGGTATATCCAGTAGCTCAGAATTACACAGAGAAACATCTATGTACAGTACAGTACAGTATGCCATGAAAAAACATGCCTTTCACTGAAAGTGCGAGGAACCTATTGTTTTTATACAGATTATTATTAGGGCCCGAGCGCCGACAGCGGCAAAGGCCCTATGGAAACTGAAGGAATAATTAGGGCCCGAGCATGAAAGTGCGAAGGAACCTATTGTTTTTGCAAGGATTATTATTATTATTATTAATATTCTGACGCGTCACATTTTTGAGGGGCTTAGCATGCTGGAAAACACACGTCAGACCTGTTGAAAACTACAACGTTCTGTAGTAATTGGGCTCGGGTGTTGCCAGGAGGCTCCATAGCGCCCCCTAACGAGCTCCATGATTCGGAAAAAAATGAGAAGTTAATATACCAAATTTTGAGGGAACATAGGTCTCATCTTGAAGTCCATGGAGCATTTTTTTGAAAGTTCTTCCATCCGACAGGAAGTCGGCAATCTTGGTTTTGGTAAAAAAAAATAAAAAAAAATATCAGCCTATTAATAATACTGGTAATAACAATTAGAAGTAAGGGTTCTCATGTGGACAAAAATGCCGGTACTCAGTACTGGGGAGTGCTGGCCCTGACTGTTTGTTTTCCATGCCAGACAGGGTCCAGACATGTCAGGAGACAGTGAAAAGATCTTCCATCGCAGTCTGGACCTGCTCCACATCTGGATAACAGACTGTAAATGGGTGGACTTCACCCCCCAGAGGAAGTCCAGCCTCGTGGAAACGTTAGAAAACTTCCTTAATGCTGAGGTAACCACGTATATTTTGCCCTGCACTTTACAGAGCTGGCCTGTCAGTCAAATGGCTGCACTGTGACATACTGTACAGTATTCTGGGATTTGAGTTCCTAAAGGGGGCTGTTTCTGCTCATGCTACCTACACAATTCATCTGCTGTTAATTATTATCTCTCTGCTGTTGGGAGCATCAAACTTCCTGTGTGTCAGCATATTTTATGGGTCAAAAGACCATGGGACACTGGGTATTTAGAACAGCCAAAAGTAAAGTCTTTCATGAAGCATACAACTCAAATCACCAGTGCAAAAGGCATCAGTTTTTTTGCAGTTTAAGCTGTTTAACAGTGATCGATCACGTCACATTTTCTTCTCTTTATGAAACCGGGGCTGGATCTCACCTTCCTTAAATTGCATCCCCGGTTCCTTCACTTGCTTCCGTTTCGAGGAAATCATGGGAAGAGAGAGGAATCGAGGAAATGAGACGTCCTTTCCTCTGAAGGGTCACATGAACTCGTCAGCAGTAGGGGCGGAGTATGGTGCTAAAACAGTATCATAACCATTTGTAACTCGTGAAACACAATGCACAAATAAATGCAGAGAGATCCGTATCTGTAAGTACAATTTACAAATAAATGCAGATAGATCCGTATCTCTAAGTACAATGCACAAATAAATGCAGAGAGATTTGTATGTGTATATCTGATTTGTAACTCATATTTCATCATTTGTAAATCAAATGGAATGGAAATATATTAGTAAAACTCCTTCTATACTTGTGGATCTTTTGAGATTGTTTTTCCGCGCCGTTTTGTGGACAAAATCGATTCGTGTCTCCAGTGACGATCCCAGCAGTCTCCAGGAGATGGCAGTGTTAAGTGACGATCCCAGCAGCCTCCAGTAGATGGCAGTAATACAACACGTAGAGATGACAACTGCGGTTAAAACATGAAGAAGTACACTGTGAAGAACTATACAGTACAGTCAAATGTTTCAGACAAGAGACGGTCACGTTTGGCACAATCGGCTCTGGCACAGTCTACTTGAAATTCCTCTGGGTAAGTGACATTATTAGGACTTTGTCGTTAGATAAATTACATTTATGTTTCAACATCATTGTTGCAGTGCATTTACTGTACATTTATTTAATGTGTTTATTTGTGTTATGGTGGCATTGACACCTTGCAACTTTTTAGAGCGTGCTAACTGCAAACAGCGATGCTAACTTAGCTAGCTTGTTAATCAGCCTTATAACATCAACTCGCCTGGTCTTTGTATGGAATTTGAGTCTGAAATATTATTAAGCGCTGTGTAAACTAGTAGTGGGCCCAGTTATAAAGCTAGTGAATATATTTGGTAGGCCTTTCACGTTAAACTAGCTAGCTAAGGAATCAATGAATGATGTTGTAAGCTAAACTTTAAAGAGTTTAAATTTAACATTTGCTCAAGATATTGTAACCATGTTTATTAGCTAGTACAGAAATTGCCACACACAAATACACACTTCTCCTGTAAGACTAAATGTATGTGCAGTTGTACACCCTGCCAAAAAAAATATAGTTTAATCACTGAATCTGCCATGTTTTACAGATCTGACTGATCAGATGCTGTCCTGAACACCTGTTTGGCGAGGTTTACCTGGACCCACAAGACTCCTCACAGTATGAAGGTATTGTGGGACAGGTGCCATACTTCTGCCAACCGATGGTCTGAAGACAACACAGCAGCATCAGGAGAGATTCAGTATCCACAGGATGACTTATGTGACCTGACAGCCTACATTATCAGCTGACACATCCTCAGTAGAAAATAAACCCTCTAGGCTGGTGGAGGACATGATCTGGACAGTTAACATCTGCTGCTCTGTGCATTATGTATACACACTTTATATTTCCATTTTATTGACTGTGAATAAACTGCTTTATTTCTAAGCAGGGTTTGATCATTTTTAAGTTTAGTAGTAAGGCTCCTTAAGTGTTATGCAACATGTTTATTCACAAAGACTGTTACACAGGTGATATGTCTGATGTAATGCATGTAGAAGGGTCAAACACTGAGTCCATTTAACATCCTGACTATAAAAATGTAATCCTTTAAGACAGGTTATAGTGACAGAAAGCAACACAAAACATTTGTTTAACAGTTAAACTTTATTGTTTTGACAAACGAAAGTATTTTGAAAGGGAATTAAATCTAATCTGCAGCTTGAAAAACATTTCACAGCATAAATATAAGTGACAGATATAAACCTCCAATGAAAATCTCTAAGTTACTTTTTAAATACAATTGTCCCTTTCACAATGCCAAATATACCAGAGTATGACATGAAGAGCTGACAGATGTTTCTTATTCTGTGTATTTCTTCCTCTTGTGTGAGTTTGAGTGGTTTCTATAAAGAGAGAAACAAAATACAAATGAATAAAGGAAACACATGTATACACTCATTCTTCCTTAAGCAGTAATATATATTACCAAACATGAAATAAACAGTAGTCGGAATATGGCTATATATCTCAAACTCCAATAATGTAAGCAGAGAAAAAGGATTAAAATGCATATTATATGGGATTCTCAGACATTTTCGCCCATCTGTTAAATTACCGCTAACATAGACAACAATTCCTGTTATCTATGATACGCTTTAAAGCCTCCAACTAACAAAACGGCTGGATGCTTTTATTAAGCCTCTAGTGGTACGGAAAACAATATTTAACACCACTTTTTATTTTACTCAACCACAAAGTACTGAACAATCCTAAAAACAAGTAGTAAAAGTATAAACATGTTTAAACACAATGTTACATATTAAGCAGAAGCTCTAAACTATCGTGTAGTTCTCTTAATACACCCATTGCGTGTACGAACGATACTGTCTATGGTACAAACTTGGATATGATTAGCACAATGGTCGCGTAGCAACCCTTTAAACTCCTAACTCTCATCCACATCAAATAGTGGAAATAACAGCTGGTTTAACAAAGAAATACAATATCACGAGTAATGCAGCAGATATACTTACTCTTCTCATTTACACACACAAAGAAAGGTGCCACTCACAACTACAATCCAACTGAACGACTAACTCTAGTCTATCATACTGCTTAACTGTGTGACGTCAGTTATGATATACCCAAAGATAAAGGTAGCTAATACTGAGTATATATATCTACGTAATATACCAACCAGCACGCGCTTTGGCTACCCTGTTACCAGCACTGAATACATGGGAGTAAACGTGAAACATAAAACACAATATGGTTAACTGTACTAAATAATAGCAACACTAACAAAACTTTGGGGCCTTTTTTACAAGCAGCAGTTATTTAAGCCGGTGTGTGGCAATTACTGTACTAATAAACATGGTTACAATATGTCAGGCAAATGTTAAATTTAAACTCTTCATAGTTTAGCTAACTAACTTTCAACATCATCGATTGATTCCTTAACTAGCTAGATCGTCTAGCTAGTTTCATATGACCAAATATATTCACTAGCTTTATAACTGGGCCCACTAATAGTTTACGCAGCGCTTAATAATATTTCAGACTCAGACTGCAAATTCCATACAAAGACCAGGCGAGTTGATGTTACAGTGCTGATTAACAAGCTAGCTAAGTTAGCATCGCTGTTTGCCGTTAGCACGCTCTAAAAAGTTGCAAGGTGTCAATGCCACCATAACACAAATAAACACATTGAATAAATGTACAGTAAATGCACTGCAACAATGATGTTGAAACATAAATGTAATTTATCTGACGACAAAGTCCTAATAATGTCACTTACCCAGAGGAATTTCAAGTAGACTGTGCCAGAGCCGATTGTGCCAAACGTGACCGTCTCTTGTCTGAAACATTTGACTGTACTGTATAGACAAGTTTTTGAGCAGTTTCCGCTCTACTTCCTAAACTCCTCCCGTCGATGCAATCCACTTCCGTTCTGGCGGGCTGGGTTTGTTTTGCTAGCTAGCTCCGTTGTGCCGACAAAGCACTGATATCGCAGTGACAAAGAGGATATAACAATTACAACATGAAGAAAAGTGGTTCGGGAACGACGTGTGCGGTAGTTGGTTGCAAACGCTCGAGAAAGCACCTGAACGAGTGGTTAGATAGAGAGTGCTACGACCACAAACCAGCTACAAAGAGGCAATGCACATGCGCTCCATTGTTTACATTTTTTCGCAAGCCTGATACCGACTCGGAATCAAGGGCCTGGCTGAAGGCATTGAATCTAAAGAAACCACCCCGCAACGTTTTTGTTTGTTCCTATCACTTTGTTGACCAAAAACCTACCAAGGATAATCCTTTCCCAGAGTTGTGGTTGGGATACAATCGCCCTCCCCAGCCAAAGAGGCGTCAACTCACCCAGCGGACCACTGCCTCCCCCGAGATAAAGAAACGCAGACTTGAATCTGAGGGTAAGTTCAGCAACTTTAGCTATGAAGCTTACAATATTGTTAATTATGAAAAAGTTGTCATACACTAACATTGCTACCGGTATTTTGCTTAGGCAGTTGATTGTTTCGGAGATGGGACAAACAATGCCCATGATAGCTACATCATTAACTGTGTGTGTGTGTGTGTCTGTGTGTGTGTGTCTGTGTGTGTCTGTGTGTGTGTCTGTGTGTGTGTGTCTGTGTGTGTGTGTGTCTGTGTGTGAGAACCAAGAGAATTTTCACTTGTTCCATTGGCAGATTTTTTTTGTTGAGTTTTTGCAGTGTGCATTCATTTTGCTCCATCCATGTTTTCTCTTCCCCTTTTTAGATGCTCCTGGAACCTGTCATCCTGCCCGTGAGGCCAAGCCTGCTACACCAAAATTTCGAGATGCCCAGACCCAATGGGAGGATCCGTCACATATTGACCACATGTACTGTTCAACAATACAGTCTGTTAAAGTAGACAAGGCCACACAGTGTGAGGCAGAAATGGGTCCTACTGTGACTAGCACCACGGTCGTAGACGATGCCAGGTCCCAGCTGTATACAGGAGTGCGTATGGTTCAATTTTTCACCCTGGTGACTGTGTTGTTGCCTTTCAGTAAGCCATCAATTACCCTTCCTGTTGTTGACCAAATCTTGATGACCTTGATGAAGTTAAAACTAAACCTAATATTAGGAGATATTGCTCACCGCTTCAATGTGTCTACATCCATGGCAAGCACTGTGATTAGTCACTGGATTGACGTGATGGGTGAACAGTTCAAAGTCCTGATCCCCTGGCTTCCAAGAGAGACCATTCGTGCCACCATGCCCTTGTCGTTTCAGAGGAACTACCCTCGAACCACCTGCATCATTGACTGTGCCGAAAGTGCCATGCAGAGAGCCACAAACCACGACTCAAGGAGTGACACTTTCAGCCAGTACAAATCACGCAACACTGTGAAATATCTCGTGGCTGTGGCCCCTAATGGGCTAATCATGTTTATATCTGATGCCTATGCTGGCAGAAGCAGCGATAAGTTTATCACCATGGACAGTGGGTTCCTAGACTATCTGAGGGCTGGTGATGAGGTCATGGCGGACCGTGGGTTCACCTTTCGAGACTTGCTTGATGAGAGAAGGGTCAATTTGAACATCCCTGCATTCACCTACAGGCGCAATCAGTTGACCAATGAGGAGACGACACGCACCAGGCGAGTAGCCAATGTTCGCATACATGTGGAAAGAGCAATCCAGAGACTGAAGGTCTTTAAGATTTTATCCCAGACTGTTCCCATCAGCATGGCACCGAAATTGGACAACATCTTAACCATCTGTGCTGGCCTAGTTAACCTGAAGGGTCCACTGATCAGTGAGGTTTAGAATCTTGCCTTGTATCCCTGTCTACCAACACCCAGCCATGTGGTTCATTAAATACAGATAAACACAACACATGCTGCATGCATTGTATTTTTTAAATATTATATATGAATATTTTCATAGTGATGTAATTTTGTGGGCTGCATTTTATTTTTTTTCTCAAAACAATTCTAACAGATTTTTTTTGTTTTAGGTGAAAGAAAATATGAGCACCTGCACATGTAATGGTCATTCTTTTTTAGTGCTGCCTTTTATATTCAATTCAATGTTCAATTTGTTCAATAAAAGAACGTTAGAAATGATTTCATTTGTTTTAAATTCAACAAGCAATGTGTTGTATCACATGAAACTTTATTTTCACTCAAACAGTACAAGCACACTGATATATTGCACAGCATAAAGAGATAATGTAAATTGTGCATTATGTAAACAACGGACATCTGTTCGCTCCTGTGGGCATGACCTAAATAAGGCAGTTTTATTTTGGTTTTAAAATGCTGAGATATTTACTGCAGAACTGTAACCTTCCCTCAACAAAATCATCAACAATTTTTGGGAGCATGTGGGCAAAGTAGAATGTGCGCAGCCTTATGATATGCCCCTGGCCAAAGCCTTGGTCGTAGGGTACTTCGATTTCTAGGTGCTCAGTTTTGTTCCAGATCACCAACTTGGAGTGCTGAAGCCCTGTGCAGTACATCCCAATTTGTACCTGCATGTAGTAGCCTTTTGGACCATTACAGGCAATATGGTAATGCACCCTATCTCCGTTTGCCACAGTTGTGATTTCGCAGTTCTTTGTTGCCAAAAATTCTGCAAGTGACTTGTTTCCCATCACAGGTGATTTGATCTCCAACAGAATGTCTTTGTTTATCACTCCATCGGGAGATGCTGCAAGCCACGGTTCCTTTTCGCACACCACTAAGCCTTTGGTTTCAATGCTGTGGCCCAGAGTTTCCAAACGGTCCCTTGCAAGTTCCTCCCCCTCCGCTCCTTGACGGGTTGCGGCATTGCCACGGAAGGATGGGTGTAAGTGTTCTGACAAAAACTTGTCAGGCGCCGTGGTTGAGCGAAGGGGGCACCTTTCTAGCCGTGCTCGCTGTGACGCGCACTCTCCGTGCGTCATGCCAGACCTGTTCTTTGCTCTGTGGTTTTGTAACCTTCTCAATCTCCTCAAGCTGGGCTGTGGACATGTTAATGTATTCATCAAAGAAGGTTCTGCATTTTACACAAGCCAGTGGTGTGTGGTGCTCATCATGGGTTAGGAGATGGAGGTCTGGACAGGGAGTTGGCTCGGTGATGGAGGAGGTATCAGCATTAAAGCTGACGTGCAGGAGGCTGTTTCCAGGGCAATTGAAAAGTTCTGCCATTGGTGAGGCAAGTGCGTTCTTCCTCCACTCTTCATGAGTCCTAAAGAGTGTCACCTCCTGTGCCGGCTCTGGAGTGGTAGAGGATGGCTGTGAAGTGGGTGGCAGCTGGTAGAGATCCTTCCTGTTGTGTCGTTTGAAGCGCACATACTTCATCTTCCTCTGACCAGCATTTCTTTTAGACCCAGCATTCCACTGGTTCTGTCCATCTGTGCAGGCACGCCCAGTTTTCCCCTGTCTCACAGCATTTTCTACCTAGAGAGATATAGTAAAAACATAGATATTATAATGGGTTCACTGCACACGTCATATGACGTAATACATTGCACTCATAGCCTACAATGAATAAAATGAACATTGGGCTTGCAGAAATGCACTTTTCCTCATAAATGCAAATACGAAAAATAAAACAAAAGACTTTTTAAAAAAGACATACCATTAATTTTTTGAAAAATGGATGGATTTATAGCGTTTTGAAAAGAAAAAAACTTTGAATTTATCATCAACAATATTAATTAATAATAATAATAAAAAAAGACATAGGCCTAGGCTACAATGGTCAAATAATCTAGTTACCTTCCACAGGATCGCAGCTGAGTGGGAACAAGATCTCCCTGGTCCAGCAACACACGTACATCCCGCAGTTTGGACTTCTCCAGCTTCAGTAACCAGCACCCAAGCATTATGCCACGCATTGTTCAAACACTGGCTAGGCTCTACATTTGCTTTTAGATAAACAAAGCGATCATGTTTGTATGACATGACACAACCGACTTTGTTGCTGTGCAGGTATTGATATGCCTCGGAGGCTTTCAGATTGTCCATTGCTTTTCCGTCTATTGCCGTGGATTGCACGAAGTAGGAGCAAATCTTGCTGTACGTTATGCTGGGCCACGTCGCCATGTTATCCTCCCAGTTCTGCAGTGAATTCGGGTGGGGGAGAGTAACGCCATATCCAGTCAAAGTAGTAGAACCGTGTTCCCAAGACACCGACATCGTTGTGTTTACACCGGCAGACGCTGCGCAAATCACTTCCGGCGGTAATGAAATGCATTTGTGTAGAGTAATGTCGCCACCCATGATTTGGCGCGTAAACTTGTCTATAGTTCTTCACAGTGTACTTCTTCATGTTTTAACCGCAGTTGTCATCTCTACGTGTTGTATTACTGCCATCTACTGGAGACTGCTGGGATTGTCACTTAACACCGCCATCTCCTGGAGACTGCTGGGATCGTCACTGGAGACACGAATCGATTTTGTCCACAAAACGGCGCGGAAAAACAGTCTCAAAAGATCCACAAGTATAGAAGGAGTTTTACTAATATATTTCCATTCCATTTGATTTACAAATGATGAAATATGAGTTACAAATTAGAGGCACAGATACAAATCAGATATACACATACAAATCTCTCTGCATTTATTTGTGCATTGTACTTACAGATACGGATCTCTCTGCATTTATTTGTAAATTGTACTTACAGACACGGATCTCTCTGCATTTATTTGTGCATTGTACTTACAGATACGGATCTCTCTGCATTTATTTGTGAATTGTACTTACAGATACGGATCTCTCTGCATTTATTTGTGCATTGTGTTTCACGAGTTACAAATGGTTATGATACTGTTTTAGCACCATAGAAGAGTTAGCAACGGCTTTCAGCTGCACGGCTTCCGGGAAGGCTGCTCTCGTGTATCCATGCTCATAGCTCCAAAGAGATCCATCCTCGTTCTGCCATCCTCCCTCCTCCATCCTCGCTCCTCCATCCTCAATCCTCGCTCCTCGGGGCAGCAATAAGAGCTTTGAGACGGCATTCACAAAGGAGGGACAGAACAACTTCCGGTACAGCAGAGGAGCGAGGATACAGTTAGGTCCAGAAATATTTAGACAGTGACACAATTATCATAATTTTGGCCCTGTATGCTAACACAATGGATTTCAAATTAAATCATCAAGATGAAATTGTACTGCAGACTTCGAGCTTTATTTTGAGGGTATTTGCATCAAAATTGGAGGAAGGGTTTAGGAATTGCAAACATTTTCATACATAGTCCCCTTATTTCAAGGGACCTAAAGTAATTGGACAATTGAGTCAAAAGCTGTTTCATGAGCAGGTATGGGCTATTCCCTCATTATTTAATTATAAATTAGGCAGATAAAAGGTCTGGAGTTGATTTAAGGTGTGACATTTTCATGTGGAAGCTGTTGCTGCGAATCCACAACATGCGGTCAAAGAGCTCTCAATGCAAGTAAAGCAGGCCATCCTTAGGCTATGGAAAAAGGAAAAATCCATCAGACAGATGACAGAAATATTAGGAGTGGCCAAATCATTCTGAGAAAAAAGCAACGCACCGGTGAGCTCAGCAATACAAAAAGGCCCAGACATCAACGGAAGACAGCGGTGGTTGATGATGGCAGGATCCTTTCCATGGTAAAGAAGAACCCCTTCACAACATCTAGTGAAGTGAAGAAGACTCTCCAGGAAGTAGGCGTATCATTATCCAAGTCTACCATAAAGAGAAAACGTCACAAGAGCAAATACAGAGGGTTCACCACAAGGTGCAAACCATTCATAAGCCTCAAGAATAGAAAAGCCAGATTAGAGTTTGCCAGAAGACATTTAAGAAAGCCAGCCCAGTTCTGGAACAGCATTCTTTTGACTGATAAAACTAAGATCAACCTGTACCAGAATGATGGGAAGAGAAAAGTATGGAGAAGGCTTGGGACGGCTCTTGATCCGAAGCACACCACGTCATCTATAAAACATGGTAGAGGCAGTGTAATGGCGTGGGCATGCACGGCTTCCAGTGGCACTGGGTCACTAGTGTTTATTGATCATATGACAGAAGATGGAAGCAGCCGCATGAATTCTGAAGTGTATAGGAACATTCTGTCTGGTCATATTCAGCCAAATTCAACAAAATTGATTAGACGGCACTTCACAGTACAGATGGACAATGACCCAAAACATACTGCAAAAGCAACCCAGGTGTTTTTCAAGGCAAAGAAGTGCAATATTCTACAATGGCCGAGTCAATTACCTGATCTCAATCCGATCGAGCATGTATTCCACTTGCTTAAGACAAAACTTAAGGCACAAAGACCTGCAAACAATACCCTCAAAATAAAGCTGAAAGTCTGCACTACAATTTCACCTCAATGATTTCATTCCAAATCCATTGTGTTAGCGCACAGGGCTAAAATGCTGAAAATTGTGTCACTGTATATTTCCAGACCGAACTGTATCTCAAGTTAGAGAAGTGAAATTCAGCCCGTGTCTACGTTACTTCAGTTAATTTGTATTTGGCGGGGCTCTGTTCTGGAGCCTCCCCACACTTCCACTTACGTACGTGGAGGGCAGACCTCTCTGCCCTTCCATGTGCATACATGGAAAGCCCTAAGCGGGGAGAGCAGCAGTGCAGGATCCCCCCCTCAGGGCAAAGACCAGAGCAGCATCAATGACAGCAGACATGACATTGATTGAGTCAGACAACATGAATATAGATTTAAAAGGAGGAGGTTGGTTGCGGGAACCATCACCTTATCGTGGTGGAGAGGTTTGGGTGTCCCTATGAACCTGAGGGCTGTGTTGTCTGGAGCTTTGTGCTCCTGGTAGGGTCTCCCATGGCAAAGTGGTCTCAGTTGAGGGGCCAGACAAAACATGGTTCAAAAACCTTATGACAGAATGAGGAAGAGATAGAGAAACCCTGCCCGGAGGAAGCCCGGAGCCCCCGTCTGGAGCTAGGCCCAGATGGAGGGCTCGTCAGTGAGTGTCTGGTGGCCGGGTTTGCCACGGAGCCCGGCCGGGCACAGCCAGAAAAAGCTACATGGCACCTCTCTCTCCATCCCATGGGCCCACCAACTGTGGAAGGAACCGCTGGGGTCGTGTGCGCTGCCACACGGGTGTCGGTGAAGGTCAGGGGCCTGAACGGACCAGACCCGGGCAGCAGAGGCTGGCTCTGGGGACGTGGAATGTCACCTCTCAGTGGGGGAAGGAGCCAGAACTTGTGCAGAAGGTGGAGCGCTACCAGGTGGATCTGGTGGGGCATACGTCTACGTGTCTCGGTTCTGGAACCATACTCCTGGATTGGGTTTGGACTCTTTTCTTCTCTGGAGTTGCCCAGGGTGTGAGGCGCCAGGTGGGTGTGGGGATACTCACAAGCCCCCGGCTGAGCACCGCTACGTTGGAGTTCACCCCGGTGGATGAGAGGGTCGCCTCCCTACGCCTGTGGGTTGTGGGGGGGGGGGGGCTGTGACTGTTGTTTGTGCATATGCACCAAACCAGAGTTCGGAGTATTCGGCCTTCTTGGAGACCTTGAATGGAGTCCTGTATGGGGCTCCGGTGGGGGATTCCATAGTTCTGCTGGAGGACTTCAATGCGCATGTGGGCAATGATGGCGACACATGGAGAGGCGTGATTGGGAGGAACGGCCTCCCTGATCTAAACCAGAGTGGTTGTTGTTGGACTTCTGTGCTAGTCATGGATTGTCTATAACAAACACCATGTTCGAACATAGGGATGCTCATAAGTGTACTTGATACCAGAGCACCCTAGGCCGAAGGTCAATGATCGACTTTATAATCGTTTCATCTGATCTGAGGCCATATGTTTTGGACACTCGGGTGAAGAGGGGACGGAGCTGTCAACCGATCACCATCTGGTGGTGAGGTGTGTCAGGGGGTGGGGGAAGACTTTGGACAGACCTGGTAAGCCCAAACCGGTAGTGCGGGTAATTTGGGAATGTCTGGAGGAGGAGGTACAACAGACTTTCAACTCACACCTTCGTCGGAGCTTTTCGTGCATCCCTGTGGAGGCTGGGGGCATTGAACCTGAGTGGACAATGTTCAAAGTTGCGGCGGGGAGCTGTGGTCAGGGTCTTAGGTGCCTCAAGGGGCGGTAACCCACGAACACCGTGGTGGACACCGGTGGTCAGGAAGCCGTCCGACTGAAGAAGGAGTCTTTCCGGGATATGTTATCCCAGAGGACTCCGGAGGCAGTTGCAAGGTACCGAAGGGCTGCAGCCTCTGCCGTGAAAGAGGCAAAGCAGCGGCTGTGGGAGAAGTTTGGAGAAGACATGGAGAAGGACTTTCGGTTGGCACCAAGGTGCTTCTGGAAAACCGTTCGCCACCTCAGGACGGGGAAGCGGGGAACCATCCAAGCTGTGTACAGTAAGCATGGGATGTTGTTGACCTCAACTGAGGAGGTAATAGGGCGGTGGAAGGAGCACTTTGAGGAACTCATAAATCCAGCTAATACGCCCTCTGGGCCCCATTTTAACGATCTGAAACGCAAGTATCAAGCGCGAAACGCAAGTAGCTTTATGGGCGGATTTCGGGCGCTGATGCTATTTTAATGGCGGGATAAATGACTCTTGCACCCGACGCAAATCTAAAATGTGTTGGTCTGAAGTAGCTAGGTGTGGTTTGGGCTTAACATGCAGTAAACCAATCAGAGTGTCATCTCACATTCCCTTTAACAGCAGGCGCGCTTGTTCCATGGCAGATTGCTATTATGACGGCGGATTTGCCTGGCGCACGGGTTCACAGCCGAGGAGACGTTCTCGTCAGGGTTGGAGCGGGAGCTGTCCGGGATGCAGCAAAATAATAAATGCCCGTCTTGATCGGGTGGCGATGTTGCTGCAGCCTCTCGGGCGCATCTCCTCATGTCTGGAGAGGATTGCTGCAGCCTTGGAGCGTGGGCCTCCAAACACACCACCTGCTCCTGTTGTGCCCCTTCCTCCTCCTCCCCACTCCATCTCCGTCCACCCGCTCCACCAAGAGCACATCCCAGAGCCTCAAGTGTCCAATCCCGCCGTAGTTCAACATCACGTCTCCTTAAGTCCTCTAATATTTCCTCATTTATGTCATCAATACATCCATGATTCATGGAAATGTGTAAAACACAACAAGCCACAAAGAATAGCCTACTGCGACTTTTCTTTTTTTCACGCTACATTATGGCCAAGCATGTGCCCCTAAAATAGCATCTGAATAATTCGCCACTGACTTTAGACTAGTGCCACTGACAGTGTTTTTCTGGTCAGTGGCGGAATTGTTTTCTGAAACTGCAAAATAGCACCAGGGAACGTTTTCGCCGGAACACGTCTCCTCTTTTCGCTGAACCGCCCCCTGGAGCGCAAGTTCATTCCCTAATTTACCGACGTGCGTTTGTGGAGGGAAAAGTCCGCTGTGCGTCGGGTGCAAAATAGGAATGACACATGCGTCGGTGTACAAAGTCAATTGCGCAAGGTGCAAGATAGGGCCCTCTGTTAGAGGCAGAGCTGGAGGATGATGATTGTCATCAATTTCCCTGGTGGAAGTCACTCAGGTAGTCAAACAACTCCACAGTGGCAAAGCCTCAGGGATTGATGAGATCCGTCCGGAAATGCTGAAAGTTCTGGGTGTGGTGGGGCTGTCTTGGTTGACATGCCTATTCAACATTGCGTGGAAGTCTGGGACAGTGCCAAAGGAGTGGCAGCCCGGGGTGGTGGTTCCCCTGTTCAAAAAGGGGGACCAGAGGCTGTGTGCCAATTACAGAGGTATCACACTTCTCAGCCTCCCTGGTAAAGTGTACTACAAGGTGCTGGAAAGGAGGGTTCGTCCGATAGTCTATCCTTGGGTTGAAGAGGAACAATGCGGATTCCGTCCTGGTCGTGGAACAACAGATCAGATCTCCCTCCGCAAGGATCCTGGAGGGAGCCTGGGAGTATGCCTATCCGGTCTACATGTGTTTTGTGGATCTGGAGAAGGCGTATGACCGGGTCCCCCGGGAGATACTGTGGGAGGTTCTGTGGGAGTATGGGGTGAGGGGGTCCCTTCTCAGGGCCATCCAATCTCTGTATGACCAAAGCGAGAGCTGTGTCCGGGTTCTCGGCAGTAAGTCGGACTCGTTTCAGGTGAGGATTGGCCTCCGCCAGGGCTGCGCTTTGTCACCAATCCTGTTTGTAGGATTTATGGTCAGGATATCGAGGCGTAGTCGTGGTGGGGAGGGGTTGCAGTTCAGTGGGCTGGGGATCTCATCGCTGCTCTTTGCAGATGATGTGGTCCTGATGGCATCATCGGCCTGTGACCTTCAGCACTCACTGGATCAGTTTGCAGCCGAGTGTGAAGCGGCTGGGATGAGAATCAGCACCTCTAAATCTGAGGCCATGGTTCTCAGCAGGAAACCGATGGAGTGCCTTCTCCAGGTAGGGAATGAGTCCTTACCCCAAGTGAAGGAGTTGGGGTCTTGTTCGCGAATGAGGGGACAATGGAGCGGGAGATTGGTCGGAGAATCGGCGCAGCGGGGGCAGTATTACATTCAGTTCATCGCACCATAAAGAGAACAAAAAGAGAGCTGAGCCAGAAGGCAAAGCTCTCGATCTACTGGTCAGTTTTCGTTCCTACCCTCACCTATGGTCATGAAGGCTGGGTCATGACCGAAAGAACGAGATCCAGGGTACAAGCAGCCGAAATGGGTTTCCTCAGGAGGGTGGCTGGTGTCTCCCTTAGAGATAGGGTGAGAAGCGCAGTCATCCGTGAGGAGCTCGGAGTAGAGCCGCTGCTCCTTCGCGTCGAAAGGAGCCAGTTGAGGTGGTTCGGGCATCTGGTAAGGATGCCCCCTGGGCGCCTCCCTAGGGAAGTGTTCCAGGCACGTCCAGCTGGGAGGAGGCCTCGGGGAAGCCCCAGGACTAGGTGGAGGGATTACATCTCCAACCTGGCATGGGAACGCCCAGTCAGAGCTGTTTAATGTGGCTCGGGAAAGGGAAGTTTGGGGTCCAATGCTGGAGCTGCTCCCCCGCGACTCGACACCGGATAAGCGGACGAAGATGGATGGATGGATGGATGGAAGTTGGTTGCAAGCGCTAGCAGAGATGCAGCAAGGTAGGCTGGGAAATGCAATTTAATCCAATTCAATCCAATCATATGCTGAGCTATCAGCTGGTGTGCTGGCTTAGGGACAGGGTCAGCTATGAGCTGAGATAATAGCCGACCTGGACTCTGTGACCTGCCTGAACTTACGCTATGCTCCATATGTGGTTGCCTCATAATGTGTATTTTGTTCCCCCATAGGTGATTCCTGTAGACAGCCGAGGGGAGGCCCTTCTCGCTGCTCTCTACAGCCCTCCTTCAACAACTTTGATCCAAGGCAGAGGAAGCCTAATCAGTTTTGAGGAAGATGATGATTCTACAGGTGTGCATTCATCTACTGAGGATCATGAGAGAAAGGTCAGTATAATATGGTGACAAGTTCTGCAACTGTGTTTGCGTTTTGAAAATACTTTCCTGTAACACAGGAAAGGTCATCAAATAAAAAAAATATATATATATATATATATATATATATATATATATATATATATATATATATTAGGTTATGTGATGATGTGATGATGTGGGGCTATTTTAATTCCAAAGGCCAAGAGAACTTTATCAGGATGCATAGTATCCTGGCTCCATGAAATAACTTGCCTTAAAAAAATCTACATAGGGATGTACTTACTTTTGTTGCCAGTGGTTTAGACATTAACGGCTGTGTGTTGAGTTATTTTGAGGGGACAGACGTTTACACTGTTATACAAGCTGTACACGTAATACTTTACATTGTAGCAAAGTGTAATTTCTTCAGTGTTGTCCCATTAAAATAATGAAATATTTACTGTGAGATACTGTATATATAAATATAAATATTTACAACAAAGAGAATGGCAGAAGTACAATGCTCACTTTGTTTTCATCTTTTTCTTGCTGTTGAACAACAACACCATGACTGACACACAGAACACCTCTATAACTGTATTGTCAGTGTGTTTGCATAATTCAGAGCATTCAATTCAATGTCAATTGAATTTTAATTATAGTTTAAAATCATAACAGGTTATCTCAGGACACTTTACAGATGGAGGAGGTCTAGACCACATTCTATAATAGGCAGAAACCTCGGACAGAATCTGACTCTTGGTGGGGGGGCCATCTGCCGCTGCCAGTTGGGACACAGAGACTCTGATACAGATATATAGATATAGAGAAATATGATTCATAATATTTATAGCAGTTCAATTCAGTTTATTTATGAATGGGGACAGTGCAAATTAATAACCCGCATGATTTTACATGGGTTAAAAATGAGAATAAGAATTAGCCAATAGACTATTTTTCATCTGTAGTCCCCTAGCCTCAATGTTAAAAAAAGCGATGTTGGGTGACGCCCCTCCCTCCTCCTCATCCCGTCCCCTCCCCCTCCCTTCCGTGCTTCCTGAAACAGTCATGAACGCACATTGTGGAAGTAGCCTACGTGCTAACGCTGCTGCAGTGATGGCTCAACCTACTCCTTCTTGTCGGTTATTGGCTTGAACACTGTTTATGTTTCGTGGTGCAGGTTGGCGCAGTTTGTTTTTGTTGCCTTTTTTGGAGCCTGGGCTGACAGAGACCGCGTTTTTTTACAGTTTGTTCAGGGGACAGGCAGCTAGCAGATAGTGAGATGTTTTTTACAGTGTGTTCAGGGGACAGGCAGCTAGCAGATAGTGAGATGTTTTTTTACAGTGTGTTCAGGGGACAGGCAGCTAGCGGATAGTGAGGAGATGTTTTTTTACAGTGTGTTCAGGGGACAGGCAGCTAGCAGATAGTGAGGAGATGTTTTTTTTACAGTGTGTTCAGGGGACAGGCAGCTAGCAGATAGTGAGGAGATGTTTTTTTTACAGTGTGTTCAGGCGACAGGCAGCTAGCAGATAGTGAGGAGATGTTTGCTGTATGTGACAAAAAATGTTGTAGCCTAAAAAACGTATGACATCACTTAGAGCACCGTTAAAATACAAAGTAACAAAAAAGAAAGGCAACACAAGAAAAGCACAAAACAAGACAGAACAGAAGCAAAAAGATTAGCAACAAAACTAAGCACAAGGCAGAACAGGTTACAAGATAATAGAATACATAGATTAGGCAAGACACAGCTGTTGAGAGCAATACAAGCAATAGTGAACTAAGAGGAAACAATCAGTAAAATTCATACATGTTGACATTGCAAACTAACAGAATACATACATAATAAATAATTTTAGGGCTGATGTATATGTATTGGCTATTGGTTTCAGCTGCTTAGTAAAAGACGTATATGTATACAGTTGGTATGATAGTAACAATAAATTATAGCAATTATAGTAACAATAAAGAGCATGTCTCCTCTCTTGTCAAATCTCTTTAGTGGAGGTTCTCGAGAGTGGTGGAGTCATCTGCATCCCTGCCTAAAGAAAAGACCTTCTCCATCGCCACGGCGCTGCCTATGCCTTTCTACGGCTCCCTGGTGGCGGGCCTCTCCAATATCTGCCTGCACAGTGAGGAGCCGCTCCCCTTCAGCCAGAACGAATACAGCGCACAGCACATCAGCCAGCAGCTCACCCTGATGCAGCAGGTACACACACAGGTCCACTCCCACAGCCTGCACGCAGGCTGCTGTTGTCTTTTTTTACCACTAGAGGGAGACATGCCTTTATGAATGCATAGATGAATACAGTCAAACCCTGATCTCATGCTAGAGTTGTACCTTTTGCAACGCAGGAAATGTTCCAAGGATGTCATCCAGTTCATTTCCTCAACTCCAGAATACAAGGAGTCAGGGACAAAGTGTCGACCCCAAACAGGTGAGAATACTGTTTTGGCTGTACACACTGGTTACTGATGTTCCTTACAGACGGGTAAAAATGGAAGTTTTATTAGCGAGGTTGTGTCATAGATTTTTTTTTTCTCCTAGAAAGATGAACACCATTCTTCCAAAAAATATTCCCTCATTTGTTTTTTGTTTTGTTTTTTAATACTTTATAGCATGAGTGTGTGAGTTAAAACCGTACATTTGCTTACATATGATGTTGTTCATATTTATAGTTTTCCTACGATGTTGATATATTTTATAATGAAAAATAATATAATAAATTAGAGAACTTAAAAATAAATAAATGTGTGATAATTATATAACAAGGAAAAAAGTCAGTTAAAATAAAGTAGGCTATTATGATGGTGCACATACATATACACATACAGTATACATACACATGCATGCATACATACATATTAACGTTTCTGTACATAACTACTAAACATAAAGAAAACATAAAGAAAAAGAAAAAGAGAGAAAAGAAAATTGACTCTTCAAACACTTCAGGACTGAATCTTTCAATATAGTTTTAATTATTATCCTCACAGCCAACCACCCTGATAATCGACCCATATATTATGTAAATAGTATCATAGGTTAATATGCAAAAATTGCCATTTAGTTTAAAAAATACTTAATACCTAATTTCCCAGAGCCGAAGGTGACATCTCCAAATCCAGTTCAAAACCCAAAGACAAAAAAAGACAAACGTGTTTGGCACTGTTGCGTGATAAATAGCAATAACGATTAACCAATTCTAAAAATGTCTGGTAGTTTGTTTCTGGTAATTAACTAATCATCGTAATTGTTGTTTCAGTAATAATGTGTAAATGTTCCTACATCTCTGTATCCCCCCCGCCCCCCCCCCCCACCCCCCAGGAATGTGTCCCAGCATATCCCGCCAGCAGAGGGCAGCGCTCTACCTATATGTGAGGACAGAGTCCTCCGGCAGCTGCTCACACATGCTGACAGTGTTTCGAACTGGATCTCGGCTGAAATAGTCATCTGTGACTCGGTTAAGGTGAGAGGAGACATGAACTCGTGAAAGCAACAGGGTCAGCAGGAGAAAAACAAAGAACAAAGCCATTACTGCCACAGCCGGTGCTTTGACTCATTTGGATGTCAGTCACAGACTTTATCCATTACTGTTGCTTCTCTAGTCTCATGGTTAAATGGTTTATAAAAAGTTCGGAACAAGAACACATGGGTCTTAAAGTGCCCATATTATGAAAAAAACACTTTTTCTGGGATTTGGGGTGTTATTTTGTGTCTCTGGTGCTTCCACACACATACAAACTTGGAAAAAAAAACAGCCATGTTGTTCTGAGTGAGAAACGGGTTTCTGAATGATTCCTGCCTTCAGTCTCCGGGTGAGCTGTTCAAAATCTGCAGGGCTTTTTACGTCACTAGCCGAAACGACGGGCTAACCGTAGCATGCTAGCTCGTTCTCAATGGTAAAACACTGCTACAACACACAATAGTTCACCATAATCTACAAAAGAAGTACTTCCATGTCCCTGTTCTGCAGGTTTTCCACGCAAAAGTTGGAAGTGCACCCTCCTTTAGAAGAAGTCTCCCGGCTAATCCTGCCTTGTAACTGACTGAAGTTAGAGAAACAAACAGCTATCTGGTGTGATCTTACCTAGCTACTGAGCATGTGCGACTCACTACAAAGATGGTAAAGAAGTACAATGTCTCACTCTGTTGCTAAAACAGAGAGCTGAACACAGGCGGAAAAGAGGATGAAAAGAGGAGCTGCAGCAATGTGCAGTACAACAAAAATATAGTGTTTTTTGAAAATTAAACCTATTCTGGTACAACATCAAAATACAATTATGAACCTGAAAATGAGTATAATATGGGTGCTTTAAACCTTGGGTCTTATTTGGGCTTCATCAGTTGTCATTTGTCATACAAAAAGCTGAGAAACTCAATAAAAAAATAAATGTATTTGTATTATTATGGACACTTGTTTTACCTTTATTTATCCAGGTAAGTCAATTGAGAACATTCTCATTTTCACCGACGACCTGTCACATTCCCACAGTTCCACATTCATACCATACCATAGCGTATAAAGAGCAATTAAAAAGTAAGACCGGTGGGACCGGCCCGTTCTGGGAATGGCAAGGATCGCAGGTAGATTATGTGTATAGAGCAACGGCTTATACATTTTCGCATACTTGCACCATAAAATCTTGTATTTTATCTGCTTTTTTTTTTAACTGTTTTTAACTGCTCTTTAATGTTTAATTTCTTATACTGCACTGTAACTTTTATTCTTGTATTTTAATCGTTTTCATGTAAAGCACTTTGAATTGCCCTGTTGCTGAAATGTGCTCTACAAATAAAGCTGCCTTGCCTTGCCTTGCCATGTGACGTGTTCGTCCAATCAGCTACCGGTTTTCATTTTTGGGCGACAATACAGATTAACATCGCCTGCTGTTATGGAGACGTATTATGGTGCGTTCTTTTTGCCTCGGAAGTCGGAGGTCACACACGAGTTGAATGCGTTCTTTTTGCAAGTGGGATTTCCATTGTTTTCATTAGCTCTAGCCAGGTTAGCCATTGTTAGCAATGCCAGTTTAAACAACGTATACGCTGTTATTTTGTGCATACAAACCGCGTGACAACACAGATAGAAGACAGCGCTGCGTGCACGACTGATTTAGTGTGACACAAACAACACAGAAGTGCTTATAACTATGTTACTACAGCTTTCACAACTGTCGATACAGGGGGCAGCCATGTTGGATTTTCAGCTCGGGTACCTCGGTGGATGTACGAGTTCCGAACTCAGGGGGCGTGTTTACGACTTTGACCTCGTAAAATACGAGTTGCGAGGCAAAAAGAACGCACCAATACCTCTCGTCGCTTCGGTGTGTTCCGAGGCATTTTTTTGACCAACTTGGGGAGACTGATCAGTCCAACTGCCTTTTTTGCAGAGGTTTAGCCGTGTGGTCCGTGTGTCCGAACCTTTAGTGCCTGTCCCTTTAACTCTTCTCCCGAAAAAGCCCAGTCTGCTCTGATCAGACCCCCAGGAAAAGCGCCGGGTTTTGAAGCCAATTTGACATAGCGGCCAGTGGAGTGACAACTACGGGGTCTGTCCCCTAATGCCCTCTGGCCCAAACAGACTATTTCACATAGACTTATATAAAGGTGAAAGAGACATCTGTTAATCAGTGGATACTTTTTTTGAGCGTCACAACTCCGCAAAATGACTCATTTTACTATCAGTATTTGATCCGTTCAATCTGATAACATTTGGAAAGTCTAGAAGGGCCGCAACATATGTACGTTCAAAGGTTGTTTTAGTCATGCAACAGAAAACTCAGATTGGACAGATAGTCTAGCTAGCTGTCTGGATTTACCCTGCAGAGATCTGAGGAGCAGTTAACCAGAGTCCTCACAAATCCACCGGAGGTTAGAACGCCAACACAAAGAAAGCGGAAGGTAGTGGACATCTGGCTGAAAAGAGTCAAATCAGTCTGAATTTCCGACGGCAATGGAGCAATCCCGGAAGTAGAACATCGTGGATATGGACTACATACAAACTGACAGTTCAACTGCTTACAGAGCTTAAACTTGAAATTAAAAGTTCAAAATGCTTTTAGTGATTACACTTCAACTAATTTCAGGTCCTTACTTTAACAAACATTCTTAAACTGCAATTCCCATTCAAAATGTCAGATCCAATTAACTTTTTTTTAGACATTTTAATCTGTTCACAATGCTTTAACACATAACCAAGCACACTTGCATTACACAATGCATCGACAACTTTGACTATATGTAGTAGAGATGCACCGATTACAGTTTTCTAGGCCGATTCCGATTTCCGATTTTTCATTGAGTTTGACCTGCCGATACCGATTTTAGCCGATTCCAATTTCATTTTTTCTAACCACTTTACAGCACACACAAATATCTTTTTTTTATCTTTTCTTTAATAGAAAATTTTACATTTTGCTTAGAACATAGACCATTTTTAAAAAAATGGTGTTAAATAAATAAAACTATAAAACTATATAAATGACTCCTGGTGTGTGAAATTCGGGTTCCGCCATCCATTCCGACATACACCCACTCCGACATTGACGTCTAATTGTCGGAGTGGCGGCACTTCCATTGTTTTCAAACGTCCCACCACTCCGACAATTTTTGTTTCCATTAGGGTTAGGGTTAGGGTTAGGGTTATTGTCGGAATGGCAGCATGTCGGAATAGCAGCAAGTCTAAATAGAAGGAGGTCGGTTTCTGTAGAAGTCTATGAGAAAGTGACCCACTTCTCACTTGATTTATTACCTCAGTTAACATTTTCATAATGAGTTTATGTTCTCAATCGCTAGTTTTAAGTCTTCTGCAATACAGAATGATGTTCATTTTTTGAATTATGTTCTCATTGTTTTTAAAATTGGCGATAAAGCAGGGGGTGTTTTAGGGCGTCGCTATGATGTGATTGCTAGTGAAAGTGTGTAACGTAATGTAGAGTATAAGGGCTCCTCCCTCACTCCTCCCTCTCGTCAAAAATCGTCACATCTGCAACCAGGATGGCTGCACCTGTAACAGCAAACTCGACGACTCATAGCAGATCTCCACAAACCAGTGGGTGACGTCACACATGCTCTGTCCATTAATATTATACGGTCTATGGCTGTTATCTGAAACAGATGATTTAACGTCACCGCTCATTTTACACACAGTTTAGCAACAAAACTAAACACTGAGGGAAGATTACTACCTTTTTAATGTTGGTTTTGAGCGGTATGCACCCCCACTAACCTGGAAAGCGTTTTAAACAGTAACATTAATACAGCGTGTCGGGGGAATACAGCGTCTCTTGCAGCGGGGAGTCAGAGGCAGAGGGACCGCAGCGTTCACTAATGTTAGCTTCATGTCTCATCTGGGGTCTGATAAACTGTCATGAGCACTCTCTCTCCCTGGTAGCAACATTAATTGCATTCAATTCTCTGCCACTCTGCTCACTCTCTCCCTACTCTGCCTAACGAGTTCCACCTGGCTCCGCCCTGCTCTGCTCTTGTTACCTGGCCAGCTGCACTGCATTTCCCACTCACCATCCTCACCTTGCCTCACTCTGTTCTAATTACTCTGCCAGCTGAACTGCATTTCCCCACTAACCTCTCCCAGTATATCAAGCCCTGTTTTTCAGCCAAACCCTGTCAGATCATCTTCAAACCCGGACCTGTAACCTGCCTGTCTGCGCTCTGACTCCTGTTGGTGATACCTATCCTTTCTTGACTGCCTCCTTGTTCTACTGCCCCGTCTATTCCGACCTGCCTTCTGGACCTCGACTACTCTCCGATCTTCAGCCCCTCCGGTAACTCGATTCTGCCTTCTGTCTCTCACCACGATATTTGCCCAGCCCTGATCTGTACTTCTGCCTGCCATTCATATTGCTGTTGTGTGTGTGTTCCCCCAGTTCTCCGACCACCAGATGAGCGAGCCCAGACGCTTCACCACCCTCAGCCCGATACGCCGCTCCATCACTGGGGAACACACACACTAGCACTTGGACTGGACACCCCCGGACATTTGGTGACCCCCGGAGCACAGATACCCACAGGACCCTGAAAAACTCCAGTGTCCCAAGTACCCCTGACACCCCTGGTACTCCTCTTCCCGCCTGTAACCTCCAATAAAGAACTCTGAATTTGAACTTGCGCTCTTGGGTCCTCTTCTGTTCGTGACAGAATGATCTGACCATCATGGACCCAGCGCACTCCCTGACCACGATGGAAGAAGAGCCAGAGATGACTGCCCTACAGCGACTGGAACGCTCTGAGGGAGACATAAATCGGATGGCTGGCGACATCGCTTCTCTTCTCCAGCTATTCATCCAGCAGCAACAACAGTTCCAACTGCAGCAACAACAGCTAGCCCAAGCCCTGCAACTACTCTCAAACCCGGCTACTCCACCTGCATCCCCCCCTGGTCCTTCTGTTCCTGTACCACCGACACTCCTTCATCCCTCCGCTGGAGGTCCCAATGCTGCAGGCCCGGCAGTGCTGCCACCAGATCCCCACGCTCCTGAACCAAAGATTGGGAACCCGGAACGTTTTGATGGCAACCAGAAGCAAGTAAGACCATTCTTGTGCAGCTGCCGAATCCAGTTTGCACTACAGCCCAGGACTTTCTCTACAGAGGGAGCCAAGGTGGGGTATGTCATCACACATCTCACCGGTCGAGCTCGGTTGTGGGGAACGGCGGAATTCGACCGGCAAACCCCAGCCTGTGCCTCCTTCAGTGCCTTTGAGGAGGAGATGTTAAAGGTCTTTGACCTAGGCTCGCCAACAGCCGAAGCGTCACAAGCTCTGCTCACCATCCGTCAGGGCAATCGGACAGTGGCAGACTTCTCCATTGACTTTCGTACCCTGGCCAGTCAAAGCTCGTTTAACCCAGAGGCACTGGTGCAAGCCTTCCTCCATAGCCTGGCGGACTATATCAAAGACGAGCTTGTTTCCCATGACCCGCCCTCAACGCTTGATGCCGCCATTGACCTTGCCGTCCGCATTGACCGCCGTATACAGACCCGGAGGAGGGAGAAGGGCCGTCTCAGTCAACCTGCCATCTGCACTCGGGTCGATACCGCCTCTGTCCAGCCCCTGCCTGTCAAGTCCCATAGCCAACTCAATCAGCCTGAGCCCATGGAGATCCGGGTGAGCTCAACAGACCTTCAGTCTCCCTCCATCCGAAAAACCCTGCTTCATCTCCGCCTTCAGCTTTCTGACAAGACTCATACATTGGCCGCCCTTGTGGATTCCGGAGCCGAAGCAAACATCATGGACCCTGAGCTTGCACAGCAACTGGGTGTGAACCATCATCAACTGACACAACCCATTCCTGCACGAGCCCTGGATGGGCATCATCTTGGCACTGTCACTCATATCTCCGCCCCTGTGACAATCCTGCTGTCAGGAAACCACCAGGAGTCCATCCAGTTTCACCTCCTACACTCACCTGGCCAACCACTCATTCTTGGATACCCGTGGCTCCGTCAGCACAACCCCCACATCGACTGGGAGACAGGAACAGTCCGTGAGTGGGGAAGGAGTTGTCACCAGACCTGTTTAAAGGGGGCCACCCTGCCCGTTCTCCGGGAAAGATCTAGCGCTACCCCCGACATATCCAATGTTCCGGCCTGTTACCACAGCCTGAAAGAGGTGTTCAACAAATCCAAGGCGACATCTCTACCCCCACACAGACCCTATGACTGCGCAATTGATCTCCTGCCTGGCACAGCACCTCCCAAGGGTCGTCTGTATTCTCTGTCAGCCCCGGAAAGAAAGGCCATGGAGGACTACATTAATGACTCTCTTGCCGCCGGGATAATTAGACCGTCATCTTCCCCCGCAGGAGCGGGATTCTTCTTTGTCGGCAAGAAGGACGGTTCTCTTCGTCCATGCATAGATTACCGGGGTCTGAACGACATCACGGTTAAGAATCGCTACCCACTGCCCTTACTTTCGTCTGCCTTCGAACTGCTGCAGGGAGCCACTGTATTCACAAAGCTGGACCTTCGCAATGCCTACCATCTGGTGCGGATGAGGGAGGGAGACGAATGGAAGACAGCGTTCAACACACCAACCGGCCACTATGAATATCTCGTCATGCCCTTCGGCCTCACCAATGCCCCAGCAGTTTTTCAAGCCCTAGTGAATGATATCCTCAGGGACATGCTAAATACGTTCGTATTTGTGTACCTTGACGATATTTTAATATTCTCAAAGACTCTGTCAGAACACACGCACCACGTCCAGTTGGTCCTGCGCCGCCTGCTGGAGAACTCTCTTTTCGTGAAGGCAGAGAAGTGCGAGTTCCATGCCAAGACCGTTTCATTCCTGGGGTATGTGGTGACCGAGGGCAGCATTCAGATGGATCTCACGAAGGTGTCGGCTGTCACTTCCTGGCCAGTTCCTGAGTCTCGGAAAAAGTTGCAACAGTTCCTGGGCTTTGCCAACTTTTATAGGAGATTCATCAGAAACTATAGCACAGTGGCTGCACCCCTCACGGCGCTAACCAGCAATAAACAACCGTACCAATGGACATCAGCTGCTGATAAGGCCTTCAATATCCTCAAGACATGTTTCACTTCTGCTCCCATCCTCCAGATGCCAGATGCAGCAAGGCAGTTTGTGGTGGAGGTA
Organism: Gymnocephalus cernua; assembly: GCA_023631565.1. Taxonomy (NCBI): domain Eukaryota; kingdom Metazoa; phylum Chordata; class Actinopteri; order Perciformes; family Percidae; genus Gymnocephalus; species Gymnocephalus cernua. Next base: position 32,985,675 of record CM042437.1, on the reverse strand, counting down.
GATGCTTCGGACGTGGGAGTGGGTGCAGTGCTTTCTCAAAGAGCAGCTGAGGATGGCAAGATGCACCCCTGTGCCTTCTACTCCCGCCGGCTAACCCCTGCCGAATGCAACTACGACATTGGGAACCGCGAGCTGTTGGCTGTCAAGCTCGCCCTTGAAGAATGGCGACACTGGTTAGAGGGGTCAAAGGAACCATTCGTAGTGTGGACAGACCACAAGAACCTGGAGTATATCCAAACAGCCAGGAGGCTGAACTCCCGTCAACAGCGGTGGTCTCTGTTCTTTACGCGCTTCAATTTCACGCTCTCCTACCGCCCGGGATCTCGCAACATCAAACCTGATGCTCTTTCCCGGATGTTTCAGAAGGACGAGACCACCGCCATGACAGCCCCCATTCTTCCCAGCCACTTTGTCGTAGCGGCCCTCACCTGGGAGATCGAGAAGCAGGTCATGGAGGCTCTTCGAGACCAGCCAGGCCCAAGCACCAGCGCCCCCAACCGTCTGTTTGTTCCAGCAAATCTCAGGTCACCTGTGATTCAGTGGGGGCACGAATCCCGTCTGGCCTGTCATCCCGGCATCACTCGCACCCTTCATCTGGTCCGCCAGCGGTTCTGGTGGCGGCGGATGAGACGGGATGTCCAAGAATTCTTCCGAGCTTGTCCCACTTGTAACCGAAACAAGACCCCCAACCAGCCTCCTGCTGGGTTGCTGCAACCCCTACTCATACCCAAGAGGCCCTGGTCCCACGTTTCACTGGACTTTGTTACGGGCCTTCCGCCCTCTGACGGACACACAGTCATCCTTACCATTGTTGACCGCTTTAGTAAGATGACCCACTTCGTGCCCCTTCCCAAACTACCCTCTGCTAAGGAGACCGCCCAGGTGGTCCTGGAACATGTGTTTCGTATCCATGGCCTACCCCAGGATATAGTGTCAGACCGGGGCCCGCAATTCTCAGCAACCTTTTGGAAGGAGTTCTGTCATCTCCTTGGGGCCACCGCCAGCCTATCGTCTGGATTCCACCCGCAGTCAAACGGCCAGACTGAACGCATGAACCAGGAGCTGGAGAAGGCACTGAGGTGTGTGGCTTCCCAAAATCCCCGGGCCTGGGCTCAACACCTGCTCTGGGTAGAATATGCCCATAATTCACTCACCAGTTCCTCCACCGGGCTCTCCCCCTTTCAGTGTGTCTACGGGTATCAACCTCCACTGTTTGCCAGCCAGGAGGCGGATGCCACCTGTCCATCTGCTCTTGCGTATGCCCGCCGCTGCCGCCGCACTTGGGCCCAGGCTCGCACTGTGCTCCTGAAGTCTGGAACCAGCTACGCCGTCGGTGCCAACCGACGGAGGACCCCAGCACCTACTTACCGGGTTGGTCAGAAGGTCTGGCTGTCTGCCCGGGATCTGCCGCTGCGGGTTGAATCACGAAAGCTGGCCCCTCGCTTCATTGGTCCTTTTCCTGTGCAGAAAGTCATCAGTCCAACGGCGGTTCGACTTCAGTTGCCCGCTTCCATGCGGGTCCATCCCACCTTCCACGTCTCCAAGGTCAAGCCGGTCCATGAAAGTCCCCTGGTCCCTGCAGCTCCGGCGCCACCTCCTCCGCGCCTCGTAGATGGCGGTCCTGTCTTCACCGTCCGGCGGCTGCTCCGCTCTAAGCGAAGGGGTAGGGGTCTCCAGTACCTCGTTGACTGGGAGGGATATGGTCCAGAGGAGAGGACCTGGATCCCGGCCAGGAGCATAGTGGACCGGACCCTTATCACTGACTTCCACCGACTACATCCTGATCAGCCTGCAATCCGTAGGGGCCGTCCAAGAGGGGTCCCTAGCCGTCCTGCCCGCCCTGCTTCCTGTCCTGTGCCTGACCCTGCTCCTGTCTCAGTGCCTGTCCTGTCTCCCGACCGTGACCCTCCAGCTCTTTCTGAGGATGAGGATATTCACTCGGACCGCTCGGAGGAGTTCTGTTGGTGATACCTATCCTTTCTTGACTGCCTCCTTGTTCTACTGCCCCGTCTATTCCGACCTGCCTTCTGGACCTCGACTACTCTCCGATCTTCAGCCCCTCCGGTAACTCGATTCTGCCTTCTGTCTCTCACCACGATATTTGCCCAGCCCTGATCTGTACTTCTGCCTGCCATTCATATTGCTGTTGTGTGTGTGTTCCCCCAGTTCTCCGACCACCAGATGAGCGAGCCCAGACGCTTCACCACCCTCAGCCCGATACGCCGCTCCATCACTGGGGAACACACACACTAGCACTTGGACTGGACACCCCCGGACATTTGGTGACCCCCGGAGCACAGATACCCACAGGACCCTGAAAAACTCCAGTGTCCCAAGTACCCCTGACACCCCTGGTACTCCTCTTCCCGCCTGTAACCTCCAATAAAGAACTCTGAATTTGAACTTGCGCTCTTGGGTCCTCTTCTGTTCGTGACATAAACAGTAAATTTGGGAATATATATATATATATATATATATATATATATATATATATATATATATATATATATATATATAGAGCTTGTTTTATGATTCATTAGGAGTACTGTATATAGTTTTATTGTATTAATAAATGGCACTTTGTTGAAGTATTTAATGTGTCAACTCTCACTGATTCTTGCTTACTCATTACATGGCGTTAGTAGTTTTAAGGAGTAGGAGTTCCCAACTTGTATATAGTTTAAATAATTTGTTCTTATATTCTATCCTATTATTATTTCATGTATATTGTATCCTATTATTTCATTTCTATTCTGTATGTGTGCTGTGTGTCTGATATTGTGCTGCTGCAACACTGGTATTTCCCATTTTTTCCCACATTTTGTGTGAGTACCCCTACACCCGCCTGGCGCCTCACACCCTGGGCAGCTCCGGAGAAGAAAAGAGTCCACCCCCTCTCCAGGAGTACGGTTCCAGAACCGAGACTGTGCGTAGAGGTAAGCCCCACCAGATCCAACTGGTAGCGCTCCACCTCCCGCACAAGTTCCAGCTCCTTCCCCCACAGCGAGGTGACATTCCACGTCCCCAGAGCCAGCCTCTGCCGCCCGGGTCTGGTCCGTCGAGGCCCCTGACCTTCACCGCCACCCGTGTGGCAGCGCACCCGACCCCAGCGGTTCCTCCCACAGGTGGTGGGCCCATGGGATGGAGAGAGAGGTGCCACGTAGCTTTTTCGGGCTGTGCCCGGCCGGGCTCCGTGGCAAACCTGGCCACCAGACGCTCGCTGACAAGCCCTCCCTCTGGGCCTGGCTCCAGACGGGGGCCCCGGGCTTCCTCCGGGCAGGGTCTCTCTATCTCTTCCTCGTTCTGTCATAGGGATTCTATTTTGCCTGGAAACGCTTGCTTGTCGCGTGATAAATAGGCTCGGTCCTATTTCTAGCAGGCATGCGTTTTCGCGCGTGAGACGTGCGTGTCATGCAGGCAGTTTGCAAGCTCTAACCTGTTAACATGGGAGCCGAAATAAAAATGGACACGCCACGCAGCTGACACACTCATGCGACGCATCCAGTGTGTCGCCGGCCTCAGACTGTCCCAAGAAAAGCATACCACTGTAAAGACCTACTGGGGTTTTGCATTTTGCCTTGTTTGGCTTTTCCTTGTTTTTAATTGCAAGCTCTCCTCTCTTGCAGACACAAGTTGCTTTGCTGACCAAGTATCTGTGGATAGGAAAACACTGCTACGAATCAAGGAACTTTGCCACAGCCATGCAGGTCCTCGGAGGTCTGGAGAACGTGATTGTCAGACAGTTACCAGTAAGGCTGCAGCTCATAAATTCCTTCGGTAATAAGTCAGATGCCCTCAAGCTAAACGTTTTCCTCAGATGTGATAGAATTGGGTGGTGTTTAATTAATTTCACAAATGAGTAATTTGCATTAATGCATTCAGATAAGATGTAGAAAGTGTGAGCGCCGTGAGGAGGATTGTGGCCCGTGAATAAGTCATTTAAAAAAAAAAAGCAATTAAAAGACACCGTTTTGAGAATATATAAGACATTTCCGTATTTCCGTGGCTTAAATTCATTATATTCATCAACTCATATGTTGCATTTAAACTCAGGGTATAATTAGTCTTCCTTTAGTAAACTACTAAATAAAAGTGCCTCCTCTCTTGCCAACAGGCTTGGAAACATCTGTCTTCCAAGGTGTGTGAGATCCTGGAGGAGCTGCGAGCTGTGCAGGTGTGTGTGTGTGTGTGTGTGTGTGTGTGTGTGTGTGTGTGTGTGTGTGTGTGTGTGTGTGTGTGTGTGTGTGTGTGTGTGTGTGTGTGTGTGTGTGTGTGTGTGTGTGAGCAGGCACACACATATGTTGCTTGTAACTGAAGGCTGGTCACATATTGAGAAACTAGGCTGCAGGGCAAACAGATCAATAGAAAAACAGCTTTAAGCAAGCCGCCTGTGTGCTGAGAGCTTACAGCTGGCTCTGCTTCTGAAAGTCACCGATACATCAAACAACATGCATCACCGTCCTGCCAACTTTTCTATATTTAGCTGTATCAGGCTGGGTATCGGCATTGATTTCCCGAATTGATTCAATTCCGATTCACAAGGTCCCAATTATATTACATTTCTTCTGTTGTAAATTGTACAAGCAAGATGCCACCCTCAAATATTTTATAATGCACCAGGTTAATGTTTATATTAAGAATTGTAAGTAATTTTTACTTATACATCCATGGTGAAAAAGGAATATATATAAAGATTGATTTCTGGATTTTATAAATCGATATCAGATCACTCACACAAAGATTGGTTATTTTAACCTAGTAGATAACCATGCTCTCTTGGCTTTTTAATGTACATTTGTTGAAAATCCTCTCCAACTCTTTCAATCAAATCACACCGCTACATTAGACATGCTTATTTCTGCGTCAAGCACCTTGAAACTTTGTCTTAATTGGACAAAATGTTCTAGTCCAGTGAGAACTAATTTATTTACTGTGCAGTTAAATTTCTGTCTCCTCAGGTGTTTCTGAAGAGTGACGACCTGTGTCTGATGGGGGGGGAACCCAGGAGGAGGAGGCCCACCCTGCCATCGGCGCACATCCTGGCCATGCACGTCCAGAAGCTGGAGATTGGAGCCTTCACGCTCACCACCGGAGCTTACAAGTGGCCCAAGCTCAGGTGAGGGGAAATCACTTTTAGGCTACGTTCACAACACAAGTCTAAATGCTTAATTCAGATTTTTTTGCTCAGATCCGATTTTTTGTTTGGCTGTTCACATGACCTTTTAAAATGTGGCTTATATCAGACTCCAGTGTGAACTGTTTGCGGTTTCGAACTGACCTGCATGCGCAAAAGAACAATACCAATGACATCAGACGCAGCACGCTGCTGCACTAAAGTTAGGGAGGTTATGGAGGAAGGAAGCATTTTGGCTTTTATTTCAAAATGTTTGTGTAATGGCAGCTGTAAAATTAATGAGCAGGTGCTGAGGAGGAGAAGAATGAAGAGAAAGAGAGACAACATTGGCTATTTTGGCCTTTTGCGGGGTTATGGCAAATTCACTACAGAGGTCTGATGGATGCAGAGACGGAGCCAGGAGTGGTGGGACTGCGTTGTGAACAGCTTCACAGAGACACAGTTTATTCAAAACATTCGGATGTCGAGGGCAACTTTTGATTATTTCTGTTAGCGCCTCTCCTCAAGACTCCTACGGCAGGACACTCAATTTAGGCGACCGGTCTAACACCTCAGTCTCCCTCCATTGACTTGCTCCATCACTGTTCTCCATGTTGTAGGCCTAGTCAAGTTTTTAATGTTACTGTCTGTGTCTAGGACTAACTCCCGCTGGCACATAATTGTGACAAATGTCGATGTAGATTGACGTAAAAGTCGCATCAAATCCGCCTTGTTGTTCACACTGCGGCCACATTGAAGCAAAATCAGACCTGGGTCTGATTCAGGACCACATAAAATCAGATCTGGGCAAGATTTGAGTGTTCACACTACTTCTGAAGAAGTCTGACCTGGTCACTTGACCCCCAAAAAATCTGATTCGGGCCACGTTTGCCTGCAGTCTGAACGTAGCCTAAAATCTGTAATAAGCTGCCACTGACCTTATGTGGTCGGCCGATGTTTTGTTTGTTCTATTTGTGCTTTTGTCTTTCAACTTCTGGTCTCTGTTGCTGTTGCTATGGGAAACAAAAGGTTAATTTTCTCTTTTATTTAATAGCACTAAAAAAGAGCATTAACAGAGAACATAAAAAATAACAAAATGTGCAAGGGAGGCCAAATGTCTAAAAGGCTTAAACAAGGGTCTCCTTATGTTTTGATGAAAAACAAATAAAGAAAATTGATAAAAAACAAAACAATGAAAAAGACGGTTCACACGGCCAACTGTAAATTCTTCAAAGTTGGCAGCACGTGTCCACATTTATAAGTCGTTCAACTGGCCTGATGAGTAGCAAGCAACACGCACTACTTGCTTTTGGCTCGACTCTACTCACCTTTTGGGGTTTTCAATTACAAAAAAGTACCTGGTACCTGCTAACTGGTACTTTTTTCAGTACTACCTCCGTCGAGGTTCCAAGTGAGCTGAGGCGATACCAAAAGGTGACGTGAAAGCGACAGACGGGGGTGTCCTGAACAAACCTGCCATTTTTAAATAGTTTAGCCAGCGGTGGTTTGTTTTTACTCCTCCAGCTTCATTTAAAACTAAATGTGTCGTCTGGCAACAACAGCACACTTTCCACGTTCTGTGTGTGTGTTGCGTTAGGTCACGTCAGTTTACTGCGGCTCCGCTATAAGACGACCAGCCACGCTGAGGCGGTACTAAAATCTGCAATGGAAAACGGACGCACAGTGCGTCGAGTTGAGTAGAGTTGAAGCGAGTCGAGCAGTTACCATGTAATGGAAAAAATGCCATTTGTCTCATTTGCGGTGCAGGGAATTAATTCCCCCGAAGTTCCACTTCCAAAGGAAAAAAGAAAATTCCCGCACAAACGTGTCACCTCTGCATTGGTTTATTTGGTCGACATATCGCCCAACATTTGTAGTAAAAGTGGTGGAGGACCTTTGTGATCTGGCTGGAACATAAAATAAAAGAAGATCACTGATTTCGAGGAGCATTTACAGCTTCATAGACAAGTGAAATAACTTCTAAAAGATCCAGGTAGCCAGTGCAGTAAGCAGTGTTCCTTGTTTTGTGACTCTGGCCACAGCATTCTGAACTAGCTGTAGTTTTCTTATGGACTTTTTAGGTAATCCAGTAAAAAGGGAATTGCAACAGTCTGAATGGCTTGTAGTAAAAGCGTGAGTGAGTATCTTTCTGAGTTAAAAAAAAAAGGCCCGACTTTGGAGATGTTTAGAAAATGCCCAGTCTCCTCCCTGCCTCTAACATTAATACCATGACTGCAGTGGTGGAAGAAGTATTCAGATCCTTTACTTAAGTAAAAGTACTAATATGACTAATAAAAGTACTAATACGACTAATAAGTCCTGCATTTAAAATGTCACTTAAGTATATAAGTATCATCAGGAAAATATACTGAAAGTAAAGGTAAAAGTACTCAATGCAAAAACAGTTGTGTTAATCAGCTAAGTGTTTAATGGTCTAATCCTTTCAGCTGGATTTGAAGGTCGTTATATTGTTGGGTAGTTTAATTTATAATAAAACATTTTATTTATAAACTACATGTGTTTTGTGTGCAAAAATCTGAATTTGTAAAGTAACTAAAGCTATCAGATTAATATAATGGAGTAAAAAGTACCATATTTCTCTCTGAAATGTTGTGGAGTAGAAGTAGAAAAGACTCAAGTAAAGTACAAGTACCTCAAAAAGTACAGTACTGGAGTAAATTTACATTACACCACTGCATGATTGATCCTGCATGCTGTAATTTTCACTCATGGGATATTGCTGAAATGGACGTACAGCCAGTGAAATTAACCTGCTACTTATCCTATCCTGTGACACAATATATTAACAGTCAGTGTCATTAACTGAAAATGAGCTCTCTCTCCCCACATCCCAAGAATCCATCTATGTCAAAGTCGGACAACTCGCTACGTCCTTCTGCTTCACTCCAATATGGCCGACCAGATACCGAGGTCACAAGTGGCAGTTGGATGGTAATGGCACAGCTGTTGGATTTGCGTTGTTGGTAGGGGGTGCCAGTGTTGCACCAGATGGCGCCCGTGGAATGGGGTTTGATTGGAAAGGAGGTTTCAGGCCAGATGCTGAGAGGCGACTGGCTGTAGCCAGATGTTGGGGTCAGGAGATCTAGCAGGGAAAGGCAGAGACACAGCTGGTTGTAGCTGACCCAGGGTTATCCCCGCTCTCTCTAAATCAGGTCACATACAAACCTGGTGAGGCTGCCACAGGAAGTAAACGTGGGTAGGATCTGCATCTAGATAAGAGCTGCTTAGATTAATCGATTAGTAACTAATACGTTTGAGTCATTTTTTTAAACAAAAAAAGTAAAACTTATCCGATTTCAGCTTCTTAAATGTGAATATTTTCTAGTTTCTTGATTCCTCTGTGACAGTAAACTGAATATCATTGAGTTGTGTTGACAAAATGAGACATTTGAGGACGTCATCTTGAGCTTTGGGAAATACTGATCCACATTTTTCACAGTTTTCTGACATTAGATTAATCGAGAAAATCAACAACAAAAATCATCATTAGTTGCAGCCCTAACCTAGATATAAATGGTTTGCATGTTTTCACTTTTTCTTCTGTTCTTTATTCCTATTTCATGTTGCTCCGCCCCGCTCATCCACCTGTCTGTCCTTGGCTCAAGGAGCATAGCAAAGGTTGTGAGTCAGGTCCACGCCTTCCAGGAGGCTGTGTACCCCTACAGCCTGGACCGGGAGCTGCAGGCCTACCTTCGGCGCCGCATCGCCCAGCTTGCCACCTCTGACATCCACCTATTGGCCGCCGACAACGATGCCAACTTCCAGCAGTCCAGAGAGCGACAGACACGGAGGATCCAGGACACGCTGAAGAGGGTTAGGGCCACTTTCCAATGAGCCCTGCCCCGGTCACATCTAACAGCCCAGAGCGAGTCACCACCACCAGGTCAACGCCTGATGTCCAAGCCCAGACTGAGACTCCATGCCCAAGCCACGACCCTCCCATGTCTCTGTTGTCCTGACAGCAGAGCCTTGTGGACTGGAAAATGTTTTCTGCTGTCATATGTTCACTATCCGCAAAGGCCCCTTAACCTAAAGTAACTATATGTAACTTTTAAATGTTTCTGAAACTGTGTAATTTTCCATCTGATGATCATAAATGACCTGTAACAGCAAATGAGACTAACAGTGAAATGAACGCTAGTTTTCTATATTTTGTATTAATGCCTCTGCCACGGTCCAATTTTTCCCGCAAAGTACGGCAGGTAGACGCCGCTACAGTAACACATTCTGACGGGTCATTTCGGTTTAACACTGGAAAAGCCTGTGTTATTGTATCCAGCCAGGTAAAGGGTAGCAGGAGATGTCTTTATATAGGCCTAATTGTATTTTTATGTTATTTAAGAAGTTATTTGCTGTAGTTATGGCTGATACTGGGGCAGGGCCTTCACAGAAAAGAAGGAAATTTAATGACGGGCGAAATCCGAGTCACACTCGGTCGGGCTTTCTACAGATGGAGACAATTACAGGATTGTAAATGATTCAAAAACGTCCCCGAACTGGCCCTCGTGTATGTAATATGTAGTCATAAAATAACTTTAGATTGCACTATGTGGTTGTACGTCAGTAGACAACATTAAATTACCTCCCCCTTCTATTTAGCGCGGCCGTTTTATTCTCCCTGTACTTGTGTAAAGCGTCCTTGGGTTTCATGAAATATGCTATATTAATCTAAGTTATTACGTTGGTTGCTACAACAAACTCTTAGGGCCAGATGTACGTACATTTGCGAACGTAGCGTTATCAGCGCCATGGCTCACCCGCAGATAGCGAACGCAATGATACCGTAGTTTACGCCATATTTACCAAACCTGCAGGTCATCCGTAATTAGCGCCTTTCTCCGCCCACTATACCGTAAACTGTAAGTACTTGTGCTATGATACGGCTGAGTGCAGACTGCGATATTCCCACTGCTGATGCTATGACTGTTTGAAATTATCCTGATGCCAATATTTGTAATGTAGCGAGGAGTTTAACAACTGCTGGGATGTGAACTCTGAGTCGGAGATTCGATGTCATCTTTGATTTCTTCCAGTAACTGTAATCTTGCATGGCTGCTTAATCTGTGATCCTTGTGGCAAAACTCCTTTCAGCTCGTCTCCTCGGCCTATGTCTTCGTCTTGCTCGGATTACTGCTGTCATTTCACCAGGAGGCATATGTGAGGAAACCCGCTTCAGGTTTACACCTGCTTTTAAGAGGCGGAGAATTTTCACCGCAAAATAGAGGCGCGCTATCACTGGCGGTTTTTGTACATACCGCGGAATATGTAATTAAGCGCTCTTTACGCTTCCCCTCCCATCTCTTTACGGTAAACTCCCACTTTCCCCGCGACCCTCCCATGAATAAATATGCATGACACGAAAAACGCAACTTGCCCTTTTCAGCTCCCACGACATGCAGTTTGCGCTTTTACATCATTGCGGCCTGTTTGTACATACCTCGCCATGATTTTACGCGCACGTTGCGACACAAATACGCCTGAAGTGGGCGCAAAAGCGTTAGTACACCTGGCCCTTAGTGCTTTGGCTCGTGACACAGTGACAGTGATACCTAGGGGTGCACGATTCAGAAAATGTCATGATTTGATAATGATTTTTAGGCTCAAGATTCGATTCAAAATCGATTTCCGATTCAAAAAAATTCACAGTATGTAAATGTATTTACTTTTCCAATGTGATTTCAGTAGACATACAATAAAAAAACATTTTAAATCGCGTTACAAATGTGAATCGATTTTTTTGCACACCCCTAGTGATAACGTTATCCGGTACAGCTCACGATACATCCAAGTTACCATATGCAACACTTGAAATGCAACGATGCATCTTTAACGTATTGTAAATGAATGATTTTCTCTGTGAGTAAAACATTCGTCGCAACTATATGACCTCCCCATAACACTAACTCCTACACCTTTACGACAGCAGGTGTGATAAAAACACTTTTCACTTAGGGGTGTACTCACTTTAGTTGCCAGCAGTTTAGACATTAATGGCTGTGTGTTGAGTTATTTTGAGGGGACAGCACATTTACACTGTTATACAAGCTGTACACTTAATACTTTACATTGTAGCAAAGTGTAATTTCTTCAGTGTTGTCCCATTAAAAGATATAATGAAATATTTGCAAAAATGTGAGGGGTGTACTCACTTTTGTGAGATACTGTAGTTAGCAGTGGATTGTACTAGAGTATAGCAACAATTTCTACCATCGTAAATCACAGATAAAGGCTGCTAAACCAAATACTACACAACCGGACATGTTCCAGCAGGAATGTGACCTAAAATTTGGAAGAAATTAACACCATTTTTAGCCAAGATTACAGCTTTCCCTGGCGTTAGCATGTTGCTACATGTGGCAGATCATGAAACATAAACACTGCCATAGTGTGCCTGCCTGGCGCAGATGACCATATATGGAAAACCAGCTCTTTATGACATCATACAGAGCCGAGAGTAGAACAACTGTTGAAGCTGAAGCGTTCAGAACAGTGGGAAATCTGAGGTTTCGGCTCACTTATCTCACTTATCTCATTATATGAAGCTATGGCCATGTTTAACATTAACATCGGACACTGTAACATTATACTTATGACAAAAAATAGCATAATACCTTCAAGTCAAGAATTCAGTTTAGACCCCCGGCAACTTTATTTATAACACCCTTAAGATTACACAGGTAGTTTTCCTCACTACCTTACTTGATTTTTATGAGTATTTCCCTTCCACAAACAGAAGTAATGGGTGGCGTTAATAGTTTGCAATGATTTTTTTCTCAGCTCATATGTTGACATTTCTAATCATTATTTGTGAATAGACCCTGCAATTTGGCTGTTTAGGCCTCATGTGGACTGATCATAGCAGCAATGCAGACTGCATGTCCAACATCAAGGCTGGATTACCATTAACATAGCGAGTTGGGCAGCTGCACCAGGGCCCGAGACCCCCAGGGGCCATCAGAAGCCACAGGTTTACTATGTAGCAATGTGGTAATATGATTGATTTTAACTTTGTTTGGGAATATGCACCACTAAAGCAGGGCTCCACACTAACCTTTTGCCTTGTTTGCACTGGTGCGCCTAACTTTTTTATTTAGGTGCACCAGCACACAATTTAGGTGCACCCAAATTTTTCCTCGCGGCGCCGTTAACGCCACAATTTCAAGGTTACCTTTTTATCACGCTCCATATACATTCATTTATATTATGTAAATGATTTTAAACAAGAATAAGGTGTAGGTAAATACTTTTTAGTTGAAAAACATTCATACTGCATATAAAAATAAAAATATTAACAAAAAAAGTTTGAAGTGCTTCACTGAGCTGCCAAACTAAAACATTTCAAAAGGTATAATGGAGGATTTTCCTGAATTTTAGAAAAGAACTGCCCTCTCCACTTTTTGAAAAAATGCACATGCGCAACACCACCTGCTCCCGAGAGGGAACGCCTATTAAACGTGTGCACGAGAGAGCATGCACGAGCCTAGTTCTCCTCGTGCACGCTCTGTTTACAAGTTGCTGTCGGCATGGCTCTACAAGCCTACTTTCCAAAAGAAGATTTGCACTTTTTCTACTATGTCAGACTCGCCACCGGTAAGTGGAAATCTATTTAGGACAAGCATCTCTATAGCTAACTTTAGCATGCTACAGGCCAACAAACAAGCTATCACCGAGAGCGGGGGGGCAGCGGTCGGAGGCTTTTATATACTGTCTATGGTCGGAGGCCGTGGCCGTCTGCTCGCTGACCTGTCAGCGACCACTATACCTTTAAGTAAAACATTTCAAAATAGATCAAAGTGCTTCCCTGAACTGAGAGCTAATATTTCATGGCTCAAAGTCTTATAGCCCCCCCCCCCTGCTGTCCTCTGCCCCTCAGATGGACAACACCTGTAATTTGGCCTTCTTCCCCTTTAGCCTTGCCTAAACCAATGACAGTACCAGCTTGCCACACTCCCTAGCATCAGAATCCTCCAAACTGCCGCCCCCCCCCCCCACACACACACACACACACACACACTGATTCTTATCAGATCTTCCACTAGTCCAGGACTAAAAATCATATCTCTGTGGACTAAGTGGGCTAAATGTTCCGTTTTCAGTCAAAGCCACTTTTCACAAGCTCTTTTATGAAAACAGGTTGTGATTAAAATAAAATGCAAAGACAGCTGGTTTACTTCTCAGTTTGAAAATATAATATACAGCTGCAACACATGTAAATGAAAATTATCTGAAATAAATAGCCTAGGATACATTTAAAATATATATATATATATATATATATATATATATATATATATATATATATATATATATATATATATATATATATATATATCTCTGAGAAAGCTGCTTCACGTGTTATCAACAACAATAACAGATTAAAAGAGAAAGAGGGCGCCCGGATAGCTCAGTTGGTATATATAGAGGTTTACTCCTCGACGCAGCGGGCCAGGTTCGACTGCGACCTGTGGCCCTTTACTGCATGTCATTCCCCCCCCCCCCCCCCCCCCCCCCCCTCTCTCCCCCTTTCATGTCTTCAGCTTTCCTATCAAAATAAAGGAGAGAGAGAGAGAGAGAGAGAGAGAGAGAGAGAGAGAGAGAGAGAGAGAGAGAGAGACTGAAGCGTATGCTACTCACAGAGTGACGGCTGACTCACTATGAACGGGTCCAGCACGGGTCGAATGCTTTGGCGGGTCAGCGGCGTTACACACGTCTTGTATATGAAATGTCTGTATCGTCTCTGCGCTGCATTTTGCAGGCTGCGTCTGAAGTTAGTTGCATTCAATAACTTCGTCTGTGTTTTCCGCCGTGCGGCGGCCGCAGTAACACAGTTAGCAGCGGAAACACTGCTACAAATACAGGTTCTCCTCTCATGCTTAACGATATACAGCTGTGTTAATAACCATTAAAACTGTAGACAAATGTCGCAGTGTGGACCGATGCCGTGTCTCCGTGTTGCACGGTGGCCGTGTGTGTGAATGGGGGCGGGGCTGCGCGGAGGTGCGGCGGGGCTGCGCGGAGGTGCGGCGAGGCTGCGCGGAGGTGCGGCGGGGCTGCGCGGAGGAAAAATGTTAGTCGCACCCTTACAAAAATTTGTCCAATACTGATTTATTGCAAAATATTGAGCTGCGAAAAATAATCTATTAAACGGGCCCAGCAGCTAATTGTTCCCTCGGGCCCCCTGGTAGGAGAATCCACCCATGACAAATATATATTTGATGTTGCTGAAACATGTTTGACTCGAAACATGACAAGATAATGCAAAATGTACTGAAAGTTTTATTGATTATATATTTTGCTTAACCTACGACATGTAGTTTCTACTTGTTTACCGATTAGGAGTTTACCAAATGAGATTTATATGACTAGATTGGTCCATTAATATCTAATATTAATCCCATTCAAACAGCACAATGGGAAATAATTGCGTTCATTATAAATCGTGTAACAGGAACGTAGAGTCCATGGTCGTGAAGGGACGAAGCCAGACGAGCTTACTGTCAGGAGAAGACCTTACCATTACGGAGAAAATGATACAACATAATGAGATGTCAGTGTGCACAATAATGATGTTCAGTCAGTGTCTATTTTTCTATATCCCCACCTGCCCACTCTCTCTCTCCCTCTCTCTCTCTCTCTCTCTCTCTCTCTCTCTCTCTCTCTCTCTCTCTCTCTCTCTCTCTCTCTCTCTCCCTTTTTCTCTCTCCGTGGTCTTCTGACGTGATGGAATGTGACGTGCTATGAAGATTTGCTTAATTTAGCCAAATAAATGAGATTTTCTAAGCCCTCTCTTGCCAAAGCGTATTATTGTCAGACAATATCCATAATGGAATGGCTGTGTGGCAGGTTCCAGCCCTGTTACATTTGTCAGGGGATGTGGAGTGTGGCAGTTGGAGCTATAGCTGCTCTTCCTCTCCTCCTGTAGGGCTTCAAAGGTCCAATGTTGTAAAAAGTGAGATTTCAATGTTTTTTTGTATTTATTTATTATAAAGCAGGTCGAAGTGCTATAAATACTGTGAAAGGATCAAAATGTTCAATCCACAGAGAAAGCTGAGGTCTTCACACCAAACAGAAGTAGAGAAATTCCGCCAGATGTCCTTTTCGGCCGGATGTCCGTCTCAATCCGCTTTCTTTGTGTTGGTAGTTTAAACTCCGGTAGATTTATGAGGGCTATGGTTAAAGCGTAACTTTTGAATAAAAAAAAAATATCTATTTTTAAACACTAAGAAGGCTTGACACAACATGAGATTTAGCTTGAAGTATCTCCAGGAGCTCTACACATTAACTCAGCATTGAGAACATTGCTTGTGGACCCAGAGTTTACTAAAAAGAAAGGTTTTAACAACTCACCGTAGCTCTTGTTGTTTCCGGTCGCCGCCGTCTCGGCAGTCAGAACGAGTCAATATCAAAACAAGTAGCAACAGATTTAGTATATCCCTTGTGCTCCGGTGGAGTTAATGTGTAGAGCTCCTGGAGACACTCGGAGCAAAGTCTCACGTTGTGTCGAGTCTTCTTAGTGGTTAAAAATAGATATTTTGAGGCTAGCATAAAAGTGCCCCTAGCTCTCCCATTCAAAAGGCCATTTGACAAAAAAAACGAGAATACGGTCAATCTTAAAAGTGGCGATTCCATCCTAATTATGCTTTTAAATGAAAGTTTGACTCGGGTACATTCACAAAAACACCCTAGGTTGCATTTTGGCGAGAGTTACGCTTTAACTGCTCCTCAGATCTCTGCAGGGTAAATCCAGACAGCTAGCTAGACTATCTGTCCAATCGGAGTTTTTTCTCGCACGAACGATTTTGCAGCGGCTCCGTGCGGAGCTTAGCGCCGCCCATGACTATTCTGATTGTTTTTTATGAAATGCCAATACACCAGAGCACTCCCATCCTGGAAAGCTATGTGGCTAGCCAGACCCTCCTCCGCAGCGTGTGGATGGTCTGGCAAAGCGAGACCACTCTACGGTAAATCCAGACAGCTAGCTATCTGAGTTTTCTGTTGCACAACTAAAACAACTTTTTAATGTATGCATGTTCCACCAAGTTCCTTCATAGGGCTATTTTGCAGCGGCCAGGGCTGCGTACAGGCCTTAGCACCGCCCAAGATGATTGTGATTGGTTTAAAGAAATGCCACTAAACCAGAGCACGTTTTTCTCCCATCCCAGAATGCTGTGTGGACTAGCCAGACCTTCCTCGGCAGCACTGTGGAGGAAGGTCTGGCAATGCGAGACTAAAACAGAAGTACTGTATAATTTTCTGTAATGCCAAGTGGACTTCTGGAACGTTATCAACTCAAACACATGTTTATAACAGCATGCTGTTAGGCATGTTTTGGACCTGTTCTGGAGGGCCCACGCCAGCGTTGGAATGTATCTGTGTACATTTACTCAAGTACTGTAGTTAAGTAGAATTTTGGACTACTTGCACTTTACTTGAGTATTTTCATTCCATGCTACTTCATACTTCTATTTCCTTACATGTAATAGTAAAACAATGTGCTTTTGAATCCACTACATGTATCTGACAGCTGTGGTTACTTTGCAAATTAAGGTTGTACATACAAAACCTGTAATCATGTCATAAAAGATGCACTGTAATAGTACTCTATCCATCAAGCATGTAAAATCTGCTCCACTTCAACATGCTACAACATTAAAATGATGCTTATGCATTGTAATTTTAATCCAAAAATGTGACAATGTTTTGTTCTCTAATGAGTCCTAAAACTCATAGCTGAAAGCTTCGGCCACAAACAAATTATGTACATCATTCTTCAAACCCATACTGTTTCTTGGTGAAAGTTATTGGGTGGAAGTTTTTGCCCCCTCATCTTGGTGTTGACTTCAGAGTCACCTACACATGTCGTCTCACTGAACACTGGTTAGTCATTGTTGGATGCCATTTGCTGACAAGTCTGTTTGTTCTTGTAACTTTTAATGCTGCTGTCTCAGCCAGGGCTCCTTTGTAAATGAGATTCTGAATCTCAGTGGGAATAATTAATAATTATAATCCTGGTAAAATAAGAAAAAATGGTACTTAAATCAAACTTGCAAATGCAGGACCTTTACTTATAATGGAGTATTTGCTTGAATAATGGACTTCTTCCACCACTGTCCTGTCCACCACTGACAGAAAATACAAAATCGTATGTATCGTGATTTTTTCTGCGGCGATTTTTAAAATCAATTCTTTTCTCTAGAATCAATATTATTTTATTTTATTTTTTTTACCAATGATTGACCTAAATATTTTCTGTTTATATGGTACTGCCAACAGTCAGCTAAACAGACGAAAAGCACAAAATGCAGAAAATCCATGTACTCATGTAGCCTACTTCTTTACAAATGAAATAAATGTCAGACTGACTGATGTGCATTATTCTTAGAAAACAATTAGTTTTTAGAAATGTATCATGATCTATTGTCTCTAGAAGTGTATTATTCAACTTTTTGTTTTTGTTAAAGTAGGAAATGATCGAAAGTCAAATCGACACCCATATTGCGAAAGAATTGAATTGGGACAAAAGCATATCATCCCAGCCCTTGTAAATATTGTCATACATAACCTCAAAAGGCTCGTATAAAGACATTGGAAAGCCTCAAATACTGTACATTAATTGTATTGTATTTGCCATGTGAGTTATCAAATATACAGGATTGTGATGCCGCTTCCAAACAGCACAGACATACCTAGGCTATAGGATGATTCTAATGTTTGTATCCAGGCTCCCATTAGAACTTAAAATCCAATCACTTGCCCCAGCCTTTCCTCCGGCACAGGCAGAGCTCATATGCAGGCACAGAGGTGAGGAAATCGCCGCAGTGTGAAGGCGACGTCCCGGGCGCTTTGTATTGTTATCTACCGGGATCAGGGCGCACCTTCAAAGCTTCAGAGATAAAGAGCTCCAAAAGGCTGAAGGGACTCCTGCCTCCACAGCGACACATCGCCGATAAATGGAGACAAGCAGGCCCAGCCTCTTATCTGCGCTGTCATATAACTAAACGATCAGTTTAGTGCATTGTCCCTGCGGAGCTGCATGCGGAGAAATCTCTCCCAGGCGCTGTCTGCCTGCTGGAAGGTTGCATTTGCGTCAATTTGGTAACTAATAGACATGATGTGATACTGTCAGTCATCGTGTTAACACCCAGTGGAGAGGGCTGGGCACTCAAACCCAATGAAAAGTGTATCCATTGACTATAGGGATCTTATTCATGTATGTTCCACTGAATGAAGCTGACGCTCTTCTGATTCTCTTTGTCTTAATCCACATTAAAAAAAAAAAACACTTGAGAAAATTAGAAAGGCAAATACCACAATAAAAAAATCACAATAACATTTCCCAAAATATCACAAATGTAACGTAATTTAATCTGCACACACACAATACTAAGTGTAAAAACAATAAAACAATCAAACGTAAATATGAACTGTCGGCTAATGGCAAGCTATATATATATATATATATATATATATATATATATATATATATATATATATATATATATATATATATATTCATTCCACGTTCATTTTAAATTAATGAACCATGAATTTAAAGGATGCATAAAACATCAACCCCTGCATTTAGACCCCTGCAATATAAGTGCTATCTGTAAAATGTGCAGATAGCACCCCCAAGCTTCCTCGAAGCTTGTTTTAGCATATCTCCATATGAACGGGCCGACAATCAGCAGTAATTGTGTTGCTACTGTAATACCTTTGATCTGGAATGTTTGAAGCGCCTCTGTGCCAAATACTGGCTCTTGGGCAGCCGGCGCCAGCACTCACCGGGGTATCAAAGACATGTCAATACCAAACCATCGACGATTGCTTTCTACCATTCCAATTCCATTGCTCATTGCAGAGAGCTGATCAGGCGTATCATTTACCACAGATCAAGTACTATGTGTAATACACGGATCACTATAGGATTAGGAACTCAAATGTGGAACTACTACTTTAATACAGATATATACAGTATGTCATATCATCCAGGGGATGGAGGAAGTATTTACATCGTTGTATTTAATATATAGGGGGATATATAGGGATCCCATGGGTTCCCCAGCAAAAAGGGGAATGTATGACTATTTTGGTCATGGGTTTCATACACTTTCTGTAATTAAACATCTGAAAGCAAAAATCCCATCAGGGACCCGGGTTGAAATATTATAAAATGGGGCTCTAATTTTTTTAAAGTTTAGGTCCTTGACATGAAAACGTTTGTGAAGCACTGCATTAAATATGTAAGCAATAGGCTGCGTGTTGTAGTTGTTCGAGGTGGATTTGGGTAGATTAGTCTGTAACAAAGCTCCATATTTCATATTTATGTGTAACGTCTTATTTAATAATAAAATAGCGGAGCACAGAATTAGCTCTTCAAATGAAGTAAAGTAAAAGTATATAAAAGCATAAAATGCAAACACTAAAGTAGAGTTGCACTTCAGCAAAGTTACTTTCCACCGGATATCTAGATGCTTTTCATCCAATTAAATAGGCCTATTTGATAACTCCTAAGGTAATTAAGATAGACATTATATCAGTCATGGACAAATTAAGTGTTATTGTTTAAAGTCAGAGTCCTAAATGAGCCCGGCATAAGAACACTGGTTATTTTGACACCTTTCCCCCGGTGCTACTGTATGCAGGCAGCAGCAACATGAAAGCGGTCTCCACCTCTGCAGGAGGTGCAGCTGTTTCTGTTTCTGCAGAGCCCCCAGTGGTTTCAGTCGGGGCGGACAAATGTATGAGCTCAGGAGGGTTCTCACAGACTCGGCGGCGCCAGGTCTTCACACACTCACAGGATATGTAAAGACTTCAATAACGAGCCATTAACCCCTAATCATCGGGATCGATCAGGCGTTAACAAGGGCCTCTACATATGCAAATATGGGGAAAACAAACAAAGGCCAGGGCGCTATAAAAGCTGACCCTGGTCAGAGGCTGCAACCACACACTCCCTCTGACTGGATTTGCAGTCACTGAGCAGCACTGCGAACATGGTGAAATACTTTTCTGTGGACTGGATGGCCCAGAGCCATCAGCACACCTCGCTGACTGAGGAAGAACACGGAGCTGGCGCAGATACTGCGCCGACCTGCAGACCTCACATTCCCTGCGTGGTGCAGCCGCGCCCGCCGGCTTTTGGCAAGGGTTACCTGCAGCCCAAACCCAAAGCATCTAAGCCCGATGAACACATGGAGCCAGCGGAGAGAGAGAGCGGGCAGGACTCCAGCCTGATGTGCTCCCCTTTCCATCCAGCACACTGCGCCTCGCCAAGTAAGTACAGCAGTAAGTAGTAGGGGGGGCATACATACGAGTCCTCTAACTTTAAACCGACAATTCAGTCTTTACGCACAAGCAGTATTTGTAACCAGTGTTTTTCCTGCACTTTCAGTTTCAGAAATCAGCGGGTATTCCTCCGGGTACGAGAGCGAGGCGGCTTCTTCTGAGGGAAGCGACATGGAGAAGGACGGAGCGCAGCGCCGTGTGCGCACCAAGTTTACCCCCGAGCAGATCGGCAAGTTGGAAAAGATCTTCACCAAGCACAAATACCTGGATGCTGGAGAGAGAGTGAAGGCAGCGCAGAAACTGAAGCTCACAGAAACTCAGGTAAGAAGAGACTCTGAATGCTAAAGAAAGTCTGTTGAGTAACATGTTCCAGATGGTGAATAAAGATTCCATGTTAAGGAGGGCAAAACATGTCATTTCACTCATAAAATAGGCTCACATCACAATAAACCAACGCTTTGTCAACTCAGTTGAACATCAACAATAACGGATTCCCTGTGTCTGCATTGCTCTGGCTGGATACTAACTTTATTCGTGCTTTCTTTCAGGTGAGGACCTGGTTCCAGAACAGGAGGATGAAGTTGAAACGGGAGGTGCAGGACTACCTTGCTCCCCACATCCCACCGTTGATGTTCCAGCCTCTGCCCCCGGTGCAGTATCACCGCGTGGCCCGGCGACCCCACTACCCCGCCACCGGCCGGGCCTTTTACCCGCTGCAAGTAGTCCCGCAGCTGGTGATGCAGCAGCAGCAGATGATCCCTCACCACCAGCCTCATGTCATGATCCGCAGCCCACACTTCTACTGAAGAACTGTCAACCAGAGACTTTTCCCATTGAAACACTTAATCCAAACAAGTGCAATCCAGAGTGCTTTTATTTGATGTGTGATTTTGTATTATATTTGATATAGAAAATTGTATTTAATTCAGAAAAAAGTCTATTTATAATTGAATAAAGTTTATTGTCTATACTGCAGCACTGGGCTCTGCCTTTGCTTTGCTTTGCCTTGCATCCATAACATCATAACCTGTTAGATTGCAGGTTACAACAACACTTGATATCTTAAAGATACAGCTGATGATATTATCTGTATTGCAGGATCAGTTAAACATGAATAGATCATCCTGTCTTTCATCCGAAGGCAGCAGGAGGTCTTGAGGAAAGGACTGATAAAGTTGGGAGTCATCCATTAAGGTTAAAGGCTCTTATCACAAATCATTATATGGATCTCCCAGTTTATTCTCTCCTAATATGAGACCAAAGCCCAGTAAAACCAATCCATGTACACACATTGTAATAAATGAAATCACTGAGTTTCCATTGTGTTAAAAAAAAACTTAACAAATGCAGCAAACAAACATCAAATTCTTAATCAGCGTCTTATACAGACATTGTGGTTTCCCCCATCACACCTATGGGTGCAAGGGCGGAGGTAAAACATTGGTGGGGACACATTATAACCAGCAATCCAACACTTAATTTTCCGGCATTGTGGTTAATTTTGATGTAACTATTTGTGCCTTTTTTGCATCAATGTATGCTTTATGCTTTAAGATCTTTTTTGGGGGGCTTTTCCCCCCTTTATTTCATGGTAACAGTGGATAGACAGGGGAGAGAGATGGGAGAGAGATGAGGGAGGACACACAACCAAGGGCCACAGGTCGGATTCGAACCCGCGGCACTGCAAAGGCCTCAGCCTACATAGGGTGCAGGCTCTTACTGGGCAGTGGTTCCCAACCTGGGGTCCGGGCACCCCTCAGGGGGGCGGCAAAGATCACAGGGGGGGCACAAGTCTTTATCTGGTTTGAGGTTGAGGTAAAAAAAAACATATTTGCACGTTAAACAAATTCTGATAATACACTAGAATATATAATGTATACAAAAGTCTGTATAAAAACTATATATATTTGTTCTCGCTTAAAATTGTAGGCAGGATACTTAGTAGGCCAAATGGGACCTCTTAACCTGGGACCCTTGCTGTCATCAGGTCAGCTGCTAGCTGCTATCATCCTCCTTTTTCCTGCTGCCACGGCATCACTATTTCATGGATGAAACATGTCTGAACATGAATTATTATTATAAATGATTGTCCTGTATTGTTCACTTCATTGTTGTAGGCCTATTGAACGGTTATTTTTTTTAAATCTCTTTTGGGGTAGTCTTTCATATTTTTTGAGGCGGACAAATCTACCTCTTGCCATATGCTCTGCCTTCACATGCATTGTTTGTCCCCATCTCTGCACTTCAAACACCAACTAACAGCGAAATCATGGTCAACAATTAGTCCTAATTAAGCCTCTCATTGATGAGTTTACACTTACAGCAGGATCCCTCCGCCCTGGCTCCAGAGAGTCTGGGCTTTTGTGTGGCCGAAGAATCTGATCTCTGGTTTGAAGTCTGAATGAGGCCTGCAGTTAAACCCTGATTGTGTTATGAAATTTGGAGATATAGAGACACTTTAAGATAGTTAAAAGGTGATTGAAATATATTTTGAATATTTAAAAAGAAAATGTTGTATGGAAAATAAAAATATTACACAAAATAGAAAGCAAAGAGATATATCAATAACAAACACTTTTTTTTGTACATGTCCCAAAAGTAGTGGGAAGAAATATAGGCTACCCTTATTTAATCCCCCTTCTCCATAGCTCATTGTATTTAGTTAACAAGCTTCCTCTGTCATATATACTTTGTTTAAACTCAACCCTGGATGTCTTTTGCTTATTTTGTACACTCTACAACATGCAACGCCTTACATTACTGATCTTGACTTTCCCACGTTATGTGTTCCTTTACAAATGAATCACTTTTGTTAAACAGATTTCTTGATTTACCTGATGTAAACTTGCATCTCCATGTGTCATGGTCAGGTTATGACAGTGATACAGGTTGCATACCTGTTGTGTGGGGTTTGAAGGTTGCCCAGAGGCTCCTCAGCAAATGTCTCTCTTTCAAATGGGTCAACGCAGATCAAACGGGACTTTCTCACTTTCTGACTGCGGACACACCCAGCCACTCACCCTGTCCCACCACAACAAAGGCTTCATCACCAGCAGGTTGCTTGATGCTCAGACAGCTGGGGGCTTCTCTCTGTAACTGCAAACAAAAACAAACAAAAATCACAGATTTGACAGCCAGGATTGAGACATTTTAATTGGAAATGGTTTGAAATTTGGGACAATTCGGCATCTTAAAACACCAACACATGGCTGAATTAGTTGATAATGTTTAGACAGCCAGGATTGGAGACATTTTAATAGGAAATGTTAAAATAGGTAATAGGAAATTTGGGGACTCATGGTATCATAAAACACAAACACATGGTTGATTGTTTGATACTGTTTTGACAGCCAAAGTTAAGACATTTTAATTGGAAATATTTTTAAATCTGGGAGATTTTGGCTTCCTAAAACACCCACATATGGCTAAAATGATTTGATACACAGTGACATTGTATGCAATAAGGGGATATATTTGACCAATGGCATAGTAGGACTGAAAGCCAACTAGAAACGCTTTGTAATTGTGCTACACGGTAACATTTTAGTAAACAGCTGTGTATTGATAGGGGATATCACCCTGAATCACTTTATGCTGATGCCAGGTAACTGATATTCAGACTTACTGGCGCCAGCGCATCTCAGCCAGCCACGGAGGTGAGAAAACGCACAACCCAGCCTCTATTAACCTCAATTACAACGACCATCAGGTTTCTATCGTTCCGTTGAGATTCCTTTGCATATGCAAATAAAGACGTGTGGCCCTCCTATATAGAAGAGTCCCCCCCCCCCCCAAAAAAAGGAGCAGCAACACACACACTTTGAGGCCACTGCTTGATACGACATGGCAAACTTCTCTGTGGAATGGCTTTCCAAAAGTTATTACGAGGTCGATGCACTTCATTCAAAAGTCCAGAGCGAAATGGAGGCGTTTACAAAAGGATCAAGAAGCCAATACTGCCCGACGTCGCCAAACAGTAAGTTCACAGATAAAAAAAACTTTGTCTCCAGAGTGGAGAGCGACAGATATTGATTTTGGGCTGGAGTAATTAAACTAAATGGTGTTCTTCCTTCCAGATAGTTGCGGTTACACGTCGGGGTCTGAGAGCGAGGTGGGGGATGACAGCGAGGGGGAAGCCACCCAGCAGAGGAGGATGAGGACCAAGTTCACCTCGGAGCAAATCAGCAAACTGGAGAAGGCCTTCCGCAAGCACAGATACCTGGGAGCTATGCAGAGGAGCAAGACTGCCGAGAAGCTGAACCTCTCCGAAACTCAGGTGGGTTTGAGACAGTGTTACACACCAGCGGTGGAAGAAGTATTCAGATCCTGCACTTCAGTAAAAGCACTAATACCACACTATGAAAATACTCTGTTACAAGTAGAAGTACTGCATTGAAAATGTTACTTAAGTAAAAGTGTGTAAGTATCATCAGGAAAATGTACTTAAAGTATTAAAAGTAAATGTACTCAATGCAGAAAACTCCTCACATTTTAGAAACTGGAAACGATCCAAACTGTTCTGTCAGTCAACTAAGTGTTTAACGGTCTGATCATCTCAGCCTGTTGGGTTGTTTCATTTATAATAATACATGGTATTTTTTAAACTACATGTGTTTTTTGTGCAAACCTCTTAATTTGTAAAGTAACTACTAACTAACTAACTAAATGTTTTAGATGAATGTAGTTGAGTAAAAAGTAAAATATTTCTCTTTGAAATGTAGTGGAGTAGAAGTAGAAAGTGGCATGAAAATAAATAAATGTACTTAGTTACATTCCACCACTGGTTAGAGAACGTTGGAGCCCAAAGGTGTGAGGAAAACCACCGCAAAATAAGATTAGTGTGGGTTCAATAATGTGGGTTTATGTCTAGGAGAATTTAGAAAGTAGCCTAATATAAAACAGTTACCCAAACCTCTAAAGAAAAAAGGACCAGATCATCAATAAGTCAATTTATATAAAGCACTTTGTGCTACATTTACATGTCTGAAAAGTGCTGTATAAATAAATAAATAAATAAAGTCTGATTATAGTGTATATGTTAACAGCTGCCTTGTATTCCCCATCAGGTGAAAACGTGGTTCCAAAACAGGAGGATGAAGCTGAAACGGGAGGTCCAGGACCTGCGTCCTGATTTCCTGTCTGTCCCGGCCGCTCTGCTGTTTCAGCACCCCGGCCTGAGTGGACAGTTCCCCGGCCTGAGTGGACAGTTCCACGGCCTGAGTGGACAGTTCCCCGCCGGCAGCGGCTTCTTCTCGCAACTGCAGCTGTCGCGGCGGCCGCTCCATTCTACAGCCCTGGCCGCTCCACTGCACCAGCAACACCAGCCCCGTCCCCACCCGGCCATCATGCCCCCACACTTCTACTGAACTCTGTCTGCACCCCAGACTAAATAATAATGTCTAGAATCTAGATATTTCCCCATTCCTTTATCTAAAAGAGAGGTTTAAAAGTTGTGGATATAATCGTTTTCAACATACCTGAAGCACTACAGTAGATATTGACGTAACTTGTATGTATGGTCAAATGATGTGAATGTATTTTCTGAAAATATTATATGCTCTATGTCACAAATAAAATAGGTTTAAAGAATACACAAACTGCCTATTCGCTTCGTTATCTTTCAGTTACAATAGCTTAAGTGCTGACAACATTTTCTCCAGTAGTTACAGAATTATATCACACATTCTTTTTCGACAAGAACACTATACGAACACACTGTTTTTTATTCGTCACATACAATTGTACAATACAATGAAGTAAAATATAATCTCTGCATTTAACCCGTGCTGAGCACTAGGAGCGGCGGTCAGACACGCAGCAGCGTCCGGGAAGAAACTGGGTTCAATATTCAGAATCAGAGTCAGACTCAGCTTTATTGGCCAGGTTTCCGTAAACAAACAAGGAATTTGACTCTGGTTAATCTTTGCTCTCAAAGTACAACACTCACGTAACATAACAATATAATAGAATTTACAAATTTACAAGAAATACATACTGTACAATAACAATTGAAGAGAGGTATAGTGCAATGCTTTTCTAGAGACACTTTGACGAATTATGACGAATACATTTAGGCTATAGGCCTACTTTTTAGATTATCTTTGAAAAATGTGATTTGATCCTTCTGTAACGTGAAGGTTAGATGTGTGGATGGAGCTTGATGGAGACGGATAACTTCATCAGCTTCAAAACAACAACAACAACAACAACAACACTTCCTTGTTTCTCACTCACATGTAGCTGAACTAACCAATCAGGTAATAGCAGAATTTAGACTGAGGTAAATGTGAGGAAAACCCCAGAGGTAGATTCATAACTGCTGATGTAAATTAATTAAACATGTAGGCTGAATATACTGATGGTGTAAACACAAATAGTGTAAATAGTTAACTGTATATATATTATTTAGTAAATTAACTCAAATATGTGAATTAACATGTAAACATTACACTTCCAAAGTAAGTCACTAACGGAAAAGTGAAAGAGAAAACGCATTAAACGCTTGTCGAGACACAATCAAAGTCATTACTGAACCACGAGACCCAGTGTGTCGCCATCTGTTGCAACATTGATGTGAACGTTTACAAACGGAACAAAAGGCGCAGTCTGGTGAATCTGTTTTCACTTTATTCTCACGCTTTCTGTCTCTCCTTCTGTCTTTTTCTCTGAAGAAACTCCATGTTGGCCGTGGAGAAACCTCAGACAACCAGGGGACCACACAGCAGAGGTGGAAGAAGTATTCAGATCCAATAAGTACTAATACTAAGTATTAATACCACACTGTAAAAAAATACTCTCTTACAAGTAAAAATCCTTCATTGAAAATGTTACTTAGGTAAAAGTATGTAAGTATCATCAGGAAAATGTACTTAAAGTATAAAAAGTAAAAGTACTCCTTTCAAACAGTTCTGCCAATCAACTAAGTGTTTAATGGTCTAATCATCTCAGCTGGATTTGTAGGCCAGTATATTGTATTGGTAGTTTCATTCATAATAAAACATAATAATTTATAAACTGTGTTTTTTGTGCAAGTATTCTAATTTGTGACATCACTCGTAACTAGAGCTGTCAGATGAATGTAGTGGAGTAAAGAGTAAAAACTGTCTCTCTGAAATAGTGGCCTAGAGTAGAAAGTGGCATGAAACCTCAACGTTTATAATCCAGTACAGTACTTGAGTAAATGTACTTAGTTACATTCCACCACTGCCACACAGGTCGCTTGTTTGTTAGAATATACAGGCACATATTAGACAAAAGGCACCGGCTGTTTGGGGGTATAACACAGGCCCAACCAGCCCGTCTCTCGGCCCTGTGAAGCGGCTCAAAGAGATGCTGCCTCCGGCTGCTGCAGGCAAATATTTTCCCTTTGGCGTCCGGTATCACGGCTCCCAGCTGTGATCGCTTTCTGCTCGTTGTAGATTAGCATCTTCAAAGGGACATCAAAGCGGAGGTAACTGCTAGATCATTGAGATCCATTGTCTCCCGATTGAACCATTCGCACTTACGCGAGAGACGCGGAGAGACGGCGCCCTCAAGTCTGCCCGAGGTGTTTATTGCCTCACGATAGAGTCATTAGGCACCAGCTAAATATGGAACTGATTGAGTCACCCAGTCATAAAGCGGCTGTGCCTGGTTCACTTATGATTTGCAATTGGGATTCAGAATAGGAAATACCTACTGCTGGAGGGATTCCACTCACTGCAGGTTATCAGATATATGCTGTGTCAGTCAGAGCCAGTGCTAAAAGAAGCATTCAGATCCTTCACTTAAGTAAAAGTACTAATACCACACTGTAAAAGTCATCATTGATTATATGGTAGATGAATCTAACGACTATGAAGAGAAGCAGAGAAAAGAAGGGGTTCAACAGTTCTGTCAATCAACTGTTTAATCAGCTAATCATTTCAGCTGGACTTTTAGGCCGTTATATAGTGTTGAGTAGTTTAATTTATACAACCCCAAATCAGAAAAAGTTGGGACAGTATGGAAAACACAAATAAAAAAAATAAAGTAGTGATTTCTAAATGTACTTTGACTTGTATTTCATTGCAGACAATACAACAGCACATAATGTAATGTGTTCCTCATGATTTGTATTTTTTTCAAAAAAACAAAATACCTATTTTGGTTCTTGCAACACATTTAAAAAAAAGTTGGAACAGTAAAGCATTTACCACTTTGTAATGTTGCCATTCCTTTTCACAACACTTAAAAGACGTTTAGGGACTGAAGACACCAAGTGATGAAGTGTTTCAGGTGTAATTTTGTCCCATTCTTGCTGCAAACAAGTCTTAAGGTGGGCAACAGTACGGGGTCTTCGTTGTCACATTTTGCGCTTCAAAATGCGCCACACATTCTCTATTGGAGACAGGTCGGGACTGCAGGCAGGCCAGTCAAGTACCCGTAACCTCTTCCTCCGCAGCCAGGACTTTGTAATGTGTGCAGAATGTGGTTTTGCATTATCTTGTTGAAATATGCATGGACGTCCCTGGAAAAGATGTCTTCTTGAAGGCAGCATATTGTGCTCCAAAATCTCTATGTACTTTTCAGCATTAATGGTGCCATCACAGAAGTGCAAGTTACCTTTGCCAAGGGCACTGACACAACCCCATACCATGACAGACCCTGGCTTTTGGACTTGTTGCTGGTAACAGTCTGGATGATCCTTTTCTTCTTTGGTCCGGAGCACACGGCGTCCATTTCTCCCAAAAAATACCTGAAATACTGATTCATCTGACCACAGTACACGTTTCCACTGTGTGATGGTCCATCCCAGATGCCTCCGAGCCCAGAGAAGTCGACGGCGCTTCTGGACACTGTTAACATAGGGCTTCCTTTTGGCACAGTACAGTTTTAACTGGCATTTGTGGATGTAACTACGTATTGTGGTACTTGACAAAGGTTTGCCAAAGTAGTCCTGAGCCCATGTGGTGATATCGCTTATAGATGAATGACGATTCTTGATGCAGTGCTGCCTGAGGGATCGGAGATCACGGTTGTTCAGCTTAGGCTTGCACCCTTGTCCTTTACGCACTGAAATTCCTCCTCATTCCTTGAATTTTTTAATTATGTTATGCACTGTTGAAGGTGAAATAAGCAAATGTCTTCCTATCTTTCTTTGAGGAACATTGTTTTTAAACATTTCAATAATTTTCTCACGTATTTGTTGGCAAACTGGCGATCCTCGGCCCATCTTTGCTCCTAAAGGACTAGACCTTTCTTGGATGCTGCTTTTGTACCAAATCATAATTACAATCACCTGTTGACATCACCCGTTTCAAATCACATCATTATTTAACCAATTTACCTGATTACTAGCCCTAAATTGCTCCTGTCCCAACCTTTTTTGGAATGTGTTGCAGGTCTGAATGACAGGAAAGGATGTATATTTACAAATGAAATTAAGTTGACCAGACAAAACATGAAATATTTTGTGTTCACATTGTCTGTAATGAAATACAAGTCAAAGTATATTTAGAAATCACTACTTTATTTTTTTATTTGTGTTTTTCATACTGTCCCAACATTTTCTGATTTGGGGTTGTAATATAACATTGTATTTCATAAACTACATGTGTTTTGTGTGCAAAAATCTTAATGTGTAAAGTAACTAGTAACTAAAGCTGTCAGATGAATGTAGTGGAGTAAAAAGTACAATATTTCTCTCTGCAATGTAGTGGAGTAGAAGTAGAAAGTGGCATGAAAAGAAAAAGAGTCAAGTAAAGTACAAGTACCTCAACATTTGGATTAAGTACAGTACTTGAGTAAATGTACTTAGTCACATTCCACCACTGGTCAGAGCTGGGATCATTTAACAGCCACATACCTGATTTAAAGGGATAGGGGTTTAAAGCTGCAGCGATTAATCGTTTAAACAATTAGTCGTCAACTTTTAAAATATATCTTTCAACTTTTTGCGTTTTCACTGAAATGTTCTATTAACAATTACATGGATTTCCAAGAAGTTTGTTACACATATCCTTGGTCCCTAGAGCAGGGATCTTCAACGTTTATTAAGCCAAGGACCCCTTAACTTAAAGAGAGACAGGGCAGGGACCTCCTACTACATATATTGTATAAGATGAAGTTGCATATTAAACGGGGCCTACAGTAACCAGCCTAATAATTGTTGGCATGATTTTATAAATCATCTTTTAATGTTAAAACATACATATGGCACAGTGGATTAATTAATGAATCAACTATCTGTTGATGGCTATCTTAGTGACTACCTTGCCCATACAATATATCATCAGTGGGGATTTATATTTACTAATAATATGACTTTTACATTTTTGAAAAAACTTAAAAAAAAAAGAACAATAATTTGGCAGCCCCCCTGCATAGACTCTGAGGACCCCATAAGATCCCTGCCCTAGAGGATGAGTGATTTTAAGGATCCCCTGACTCTTCCTCTGGTGTGACCGTGGGGTTCACGTTTGTGGGTTAGGGTCAATTGTCTCGAAAACTATTGGATGGAATGCCATGAAATTTAGAATGCATTTGGTGACACCAGTGATCACTTCACTTTTTGTTTACCGCCATCATCAGGTCAAACTTTTAATTTTCTCCAAAACTGATTCATTGCTAAATATAGAGCTGCAAAAATTAATTGATGAATCAATTAGTTGTCAACTATTAAATGAATCGTCAACTATTTTGATAATAAAGGTCTAAGCCATTTATTCCAATATTTAGTTCGCCTGGTCTCCTTGTGTGAAAATGATTGTATAACCTCAACCCTGTGATGTACATACATCATCTCTTTCAGAAGAACCTGGGCTATCAGGATATGCATGCTGCAGGGATGCCACATGAATGTATAACTTGTTATATGACTATAAAGACACAAAAAAAGACTAAGCGGAAATGAAATCTCACAGAAATGTATTGAAATCAAACAGAGAACAATGAAAATGAAAACTTTTGGCTTTTGAAAATTGTCATCTCAAGTCTTGGCAATCAGGGGAAGCAAAAATAAACTCTAACTAACAACAATATTAAACTATTTTAATTTTTAAGACACAGAATAAGACATATAAAGTATGTATTGTCCTGTTGTATACGACAGTGTCGACTTTAGAAGGTTTTAAGGACTTTGAGTTATTTTTTTTGGAAAGAAAAGTCCAACTTTTCTGACTCCAGCTTCTTAAATGTGAATAGTTTCTAGTTTCTCTGTGACAGTAAACTGAATATCTTTGAGTTGTGGACAAAACAAGACATTTGAGGACGTCATTTTGGGCTTTGGGACATTTTTCACCATTTTATGACATTTTATAGTGCAAACAACTAACCGATTAATTGATAAAATAATTGGCAGATTAATCTACTATGAAAAACATTGTTGGTTGCAGTCCTGTTGGGGGTTGCCCAGCAGGGCCTTCTCTCTGCATATACAAGTGGATTTAAAGGCAAAATAAATACTGACGCCTCCCACCAGGAGGCACAGTTATCAAAGAAGACGATTTGGATTCCATGCGTCAATAACTACTATAATCAGAAGAACATTATTCATTTAAAGGCTTACTGGGCCATATATCCTCTTATACAAAGCCTCAGTCTGCAGCATTAACTGGGACAGTTCCTGGCACTAATGGCAACACCGGCATCAATAAATGATCCGTTGTGAGAGGGCAGAGGATTGGTGACTTGAATGGCAATAAGTGTTTCACTGATCCCTTTGAATCCAGGTGAGTGGCTGGTTGAAGAGGTGCTAACAGCCTGGCTGAAGCTGTGTTCCTGTTTTCACCATGTTGTACTTTATTATTATTAATAAATATATATAATATTATTATTTATGATTTATTATTATTATTCTCATGCTTTCTGTCTCTTCCTCCAAATGACCCCACAGCAGTGGTGAAAGAAGTATTCAGATCCTTTACTTAAGTAAAAGGATTAATGCCACACTGTAAAAATACTCTGTTACAAGTAAAAGTCCTGCATTAAATATTTTACTTAAGTAAAAGTATGTTAAGTATCATCAGGAAAATGTACTCAAAGTATTAAAAGTAAAAGTACTCAATGCAGAAAAATCCTCACATTATAGAGAATGGAAACGATCAAAACAGTTTTGTCAATCAGCTGTCAATTGTTGGGTAGTTTCATTTAATAAAACATTGTGTTTTGTATGCAAAAATCTTAATTTTTGAAGTAACAAGTAACTAAAGCTGTCAGATGAATGCAGTGGAGTAAAAAGAACAATATTTCTCTCTGAAATATAGCGGAGTAGAAGGAGAAAGTGGCCTGAAAAGCCAGACACACTGGAGCCAAGGCTGGATGATGATAATATTGATAATAGAATGCCTAAAAATATGTACATCATTTGGGAAAAACATAATAGTTGCCATACAGAATGATCCTGTAGAGCCTACATCCTGTTTTATATCTAATTGTTTTCCAACTGTCTTCATCATTCTGAAAGCAGAACACAACAAATGTTGAGGATGACTCATTTTCACTCCTGTCACCTAAAGGAAGTCAAAAAGTTGTCAGATTTTACTATTTTTAAGATAGATGAATAGTTATGGTAGGAATTTGGTGTTAACAGAATCACTAATCTTGAAACCTATTTTTAGTTCACAGAATAAATAGCGATATTTCCCCAGTAACAGATCCTTTGATTCATTGATTTGCTGGTCCATTCAGAGAGACTGAGAAGAAATGACACAAAGTTGCATTTCTTTTAAAAACCTAAAAGATTCATAGCTTTTAAGAAAACATTCGGGGCTGGAGCCCCAGAAGCCCAACCACTCCCCCACCCCCTCGCTCCGCCCCTGGCTGACAGGGGAATTATTTGTTTTACATGTAGAATTAGTATTTGGATTTTGATGAGTAATGTGTGGTCAGTTATGGAAATGTCATGACTGGAAACTCTCATCTTTGGAAACTTCAAATGTATGTATAGTGTCCCAGAGGGACAATTTGTCTCCACACACACATGCAAGACAATTAAAACACACAGCACAACATAAGACAACAAAAGATGGAAATCTACATGACTGGGGCACTGAATAATCAGCAGATCGAACACAGTCATACATTCTGATAATTTAAAATAGTTATAGTTCTACAATTCCATAGTTTTTCCCAGTTTTTACAATACTAATAAAATCCAAATAAATAAATACAGACATCTATAAATCCATAATAACTAAAATAAAATATGAACAGCAAGTAACACCACAAATAAAACTACAGCCAATCACTACATATCTAAACAAGTACATTCAATAATAAGACCTGAATAAATAAAAATCCAACCAATAAATAGCTTAGCAACCAAACCAAAGTAATGTGCTCAGAGGGAAATATTAATTTGCTATTATTTTTACTCCACTGCATTTATGTGACAGATATACAGTAGTTACTTTGCAGGTTACAGTTTTGCATTGAAAACATGGTAAGTGAATATAATACAGACACTTACCATGTTTTCAATGCAGTGCATTGCTAAAGATTAAACCAACCATTTTTGGCTTGTTACCGTCAGAAGCAGCGTCTAGCTGTGCTCCTTGTCACGTGTCAGATGTTTAGGACTTTTTTTTTCCACCAAGGAGACATTTCCACCATAAACTTCTCAGATTGTTGCATTGCTGCAACAGTTTGAGGCCCAAAGCTGTACAATTATCCAATATTTCACGAAAAAGCAAAGGATCCAGTAAAAAAATAAAATAAAATGTTGTGTAGCAGAGCGTGTAACAGAAGTTTTTTCTTCTTCCCAATCTCACTACTCCTCTGATTTATCTGCTGACCCTTTGGAGGGCCTCGACCTCGACTCCTTTGTTGGATACCACTGGACTACCTGACTGTATATAAAGTAGTTCAAACTAGCAACACCTTGAGCAGCTACAACTAATATTGTATAAAATAAAGCTGCATATTAACCTGTGCCTACAATAAAGTGTAGGGCAGGCTAAAGCCTAACACAGCTGAGCTATTCACACCCTGTGACGTAACAACAAAAACAGGTTGCTCACGTGCACCGAAATCATGGCCGACGTTCATCTTCCTTGACAGCAGAAACTGGCATATTAAGAATGTTTTGTCTCTAAAGTTTATAACAATTGAATTTCTAGTGGAAAATGGATACTACAGTTGTGCTTTGTGTCTTCAGTGAAAGCATACAACCGTTACTTTGTTAGTTAGTAGGATACCGACTTTTTGTATACAGTATGGTTACCTAGCAACCGAGCTTGAAGACACCATGTAGTCCTCCACTCCACAAGAACTGCTAGGTGAGTGGTTAGAGCACTGAGCTGTGGTCTGGAGTCCTGGGTTTGATTCCCAGTGAGGACATCTTGTTTTTTTCATTTTGGATTGGATCATTTGCAGCCATTGCGCAAGTCAGGGTGGTGGGGGAAGACTCATGAATATCCATTATGGGACTCATCCCTGAATGGCTAGTACTCGTTGCCTGCTCTGGTTGGGTTGGTTAGGTTAGGGTAACCATATTGGACACTGCAACAATAATATTCCAAAAAGGTGTAATACATGAGCCGTATGGATAACTGTGTGTAAATATATGCCAAGGTAAATGCACAGGGGTGCAAATAGCATACACTGCTAATTGTACCAGGGGTGCAAATAGCCTCACCCTTTTATAAATCATCTTTAAATGTTACGCATACATGTTGCACAGTGACTCCTTAAGGTATACTGTATCTGTGGATGGCTCCCTTAGTGACTGCCTTGCCTATAGGCCAGTAAACCTATCATTAGTGGGGAATTATTTGCTAATAATATGTTATTTGCTAATAATATAGATTTATGTTAAGACATTTTAATTTGATAAAAACCTTCAAAAATTAACAATAAATTATACATAACCTTTAGGCCCCCCTGCAGTGACTCTGACACACCCCCAAGGGTCCCGGACCCCCTGTTGAACATCTCTGCTCTAACCCAATCATGTAGGAGGCCGACAGGAATCATTTGTGTTTTGAGGTTAAATCCATCAAGAGCAAGCTTTTTTTCAAAAAAGAACAAAGGTCCAAGGCACTCTTCCTGTGAAAAGTTAAAAAGCCTTCATGTAGAGGCTAAGCCCAAGCTTTAAGCCCCTGAGGTGCTGTTCCATGGCTAGAGTAATGATGCACTTTTTACCTTTTGATCAATGGAAGTCCAGGTCATATTTGCCGTTAACACCATTGGTACCTTTTATTTCCATGAGATATTAGTTGGTTTTCCAGACAAATTACTGCGTGTATGTATGCTTGTGTGGTGCTGGAGTGCAGGTGTGCGCGTGTCTGTGCGTCTGTGTGGTCAAAAACTGTATGTGCTTCTGGGTTGCACCTGAGGAACCAAAGATTGTAAAGAAGGGCACTAATTGGCTCTTACTCTTTATTTAGATGGCTATTTCATGTTGAAATTGTTAGTACATTCAAGATGTTCTTCAGGGTGTGTTTGTGCCTGTTTGTGCCGCTATGCTTGGGTTGCTACCCAGCTATGTACTAACAATTTAAATATGAAAAAGCCTTCTAAAAGAAGGTTGTTGTTTTTTACTTTTTGCAAGAAGAATGCCTCCAGACTTTTCCTTTTCAAACATTTCGATGCTCATATTGTACTTTTACTGAAGTAGTATTTTGAATATAGAACTTTTAATAGAGGTTTCATATATTGTTGGTACTTTCATTCAAAGTTTTGAGAACTTATTGCGCTACTACCCTTTGTTTTGATCTTTTCATTAAGAGTAAAATAGATAATTATATGTTTTCAAGACAATCAATGAACTATAGCCTGTTATATAAGAACAAATGAAAGCTTTCGTAGAAGTTATTTGTTGGTTACACACTGGGCAGTTTTGACAATGTATAATGACAACACTTCTAGCAGCGAACAAAATGGTGAAGAAAAATTCAAAATGTCAAATATTTGGGGATAAAGCAGCAATACTGAGGCAATTGATTGGGCATCGTATTCATCAGAATTGCACAACAAGTTGCCTAGTTTATCATCACCCTAAGTCTTTTATGTGTCAGTGAAAATAAGAATGTAAAAATTGTCAGCCTCCTGAACTTAAAGACCCCATTATTTACAGTCAAAAAAGTCAGAATGCATAAAAGTCAAATCCAGTATTAATGCCAAGATTTCTTTATTGAAAAAAAACCAACAGCAAACAGATTATTCAGAAGCAAACACATTTTAAATAAACAATGATGTAGCAAAAATTCAACATCACCTCAGTCAACACACACAATGTCATCATAAATGAATATGACACAATTTGAGTTATGCTATTACAGAAAAGCGAATCACAGAGACACAAAAACCACTTGCGGTCATACTGGTGTGTGGCAATATAAGCTTTGCAGTCTTCATCTAAACAGTAAGCCTGGAGTTCAAAATGTGTGTGTGTGTGTGTGTGTGTGTGTGTGTGTGTGTGTGTGTGTGTGTGTGTGTTTGTGTGTATGTGTGTGCGCTTTGAGGTCAGCTGTCCCGCAGAGAAGATGATGAAACATCTGTCTGCCTGGTGGAATACCTCTGCAGCCCCATTTTCCCATGCCCTATGCCTCTTTAAAGTTACATCTGAAAAAGGTATATGCATAGGAAAAAGGAACAGCGAGTGCAAAGAGTCCTGCTGCCCTGTCGCTGCACGCCGGAGCCTGGAAAGCAGGGACGGAAAAAAACAGCTGGTCAGTTACATAGTCTACATATCCAAAAGAAGTTAGAACTCAGATAGCATTTTGCCATTTGACTGAGATCGCTTGACATGTAAAGGAAGAGCAAAAACTCAGATCCTATCTCTTAAAGAAAACATTGCGCAAGTTTGGCTGACATTTCTCTATTTTCCAACAATCTTTTAGAACTGAAATAAAGTTTTGGAATGAAGGGAGGCATAAAAAGAACTTACCCTGTAAAGCTCCAGATGAGTGTCTCCTGGGAAGGCACCTCCTCTTGGCCATTTATCCCTTCC
This sequence comes from Gymnocephalus cernua, assembly GCA_023631565.1. Classification (NCBI taxonomy): domain Eukaryota; kingdom Metazoa; phylum Chordata; class Actinopteri; order Perciformes; family Percidae; genus Gymnocephalus; species Gymnocephalus cernua. The sequence continues at coordinate 32,948,341 of CM042437.1, read as the reverse complement.
ACAGGGACCTTGAAGATGTTTGAGAAAGACAGAGTAGCTGTTGTCTGTTGCTCACTCAGCACTTATCCTCCCTCTTTGGTTTGGAGCCATGGCGACACACCTGTGGACACCACACACACACACACACACACACACACACACACACACACACACACACACACACACACACACACACACACACACACACACACACACACACACACACACAAACACACATACACACACACAAAAACTGATACACTTAGCTTGGGATGCCTATGCAAAGTTCATTGTCTGTTAAGGCCAGATAACTCCGCTTAACAGTGAACTAGTTACAGATAATATCTCCTATCTGCACATGCTGCAGACGTCGAAGGGAAACGTTCAGGACGGCTCGTTCCTCCCGGCGGAGAAGTTTGTTATCTGTTCAGGGTTTTGTTGCCCCCCCCCCCTTTCTCTCTCTCTGTCTCCCTCCCAGAAGAGGGGCCCCATGCCTTTTCAGCCCTCAAGGTCTCTAGACAAGGACTCTCAGGGTGTGCTCAAGTGAGACACTGACACACACACACACACACACACACACACAGACACACACACACACACACACACACACACACACACACACACACACACACACACAGGCCATGCTGTATGTAGTGCATGGAGTGTTATGGTATGTCAAGGCCAGTGCAACCAGGCGAAAATGAAACTGTGCTCTTTTTGAGTTTACAGCGTTCAAATTAGCAGTCTCATATCACAGATTTTAGTAAAGGGAGATCTATCTTTGATAGATCCATCATGTTGGTCATCTCACGCCACACTGAACCAGTAAAAAACGCTCAGTATCTCTGGGCTAAACATGCTAATAATGAGCACCGGCTAGACAGTTGCATACTACTGCTTGGTATGGTCACCAGAACATCAGAGACAAAAACTGCCTAAGTCATATTTTACAGGTGGTTGGCAAGGTGATAGGTATCCCACAATCCCCCTTAATGGCTATCTTTGACCAGCAAGTACTTCGCAAGGCCCTGTCTACATTAGACTGCACAAACCACCCCCTTCACTCTGAGTTTGTAACACTCCCCTCACGTAGATTTAGAGTACCCTGGTTCAAGAGCAATATAAGTAAAAACTCCTTTGTTCCCTGTGCAATAACTCAACATAATTTGCACATGTAATGTAGAGTTGTTATAGGTCGCTCCTGTGGTGTGTAAAATTGTGTTGCAGATATTGTACGTACAGGAAACATTTTTGTACTTCATGTCTTTGTATTGTTGTTTTTTTGATTATGTGCTTATGTGTTTATGTGTTGTTTGAATGTGTTTTTTTTTATCTTGCACTCCTGACTGCATATCAAGATTCCCATTTGGGATAATAAAGTGACTGAACTGAACAGTTTCTATATCTGGGTGTTAAGTTATGGTCAATGTAGACATGTTTTACTTTGAGGTCATGTGTTACAGGTGAACAGTTAGTGTGTGATAATGAGTAAGTACGTAAGTAAGTAAAGTTTATTTATATAGCACTTTTTACAGATAAAAATCACAAAGTGCTTCACAATAAATTGAAATACAATAAATAGAAGACATAAGAATACAATGAAAACATAGGTACATAAAATCAGACAGCCATAAAAGCCCTTGTCTAACCAAAGCCTGTTTGAATAGCAAAGTCTTCAACTGCTTTTTAAAAGAATCAGAGTTTGAACAACATAAAGAGAGCGCCAGTGCATTCCACGGCCTGGGTGCCACTGCCTGAAAAGATTGATCCCCTCTGGTTTTAAAATGAGTGCGGAGGACCACTAACAACATCTGACCTGATGACCTCAGACTCTGGGAAGAAGTGCAACGCTGTATCAGGTCACACATAGAAGAAGGGGCTTGTCTGTGCAAGGCTCTAAATTCAAGGATGCTGATGTAATAAAAAGCTGGACCGGTTTTTAAGGATTTATCACAAAGTGTTGCTTTTATCTTAGTCAATGTGTGTTTTCTCAAACCCTCTTGTTTTATTTATTTGCCTTTTTAGGGAGCCTATTGTAACATCTGACAGATGAAAACTAGCCTTTTGGCTAAATCTGGCATATTTTTAAAGAATATTTCTTTGGGTCAACTAGCGGTAACAGGTTTTTATTGTAGCAGCCAGGCTTATTTTACGCAACTGGAACAGCCGGCACAAGCCAGGAATTACAGAATGGTTCAAATTGATGACAGAGAGCGTTGCCTTTGAAAATATGATTGCCAGCTGCTGCACCTTAAAGATATAAATAAATATGTAATATGTATGTGTAATTCTGTATAGGTATTTTCACAGTAATTGACATGGGGAGGGGGTGGAGGGAGAGCTGCTCCTTTTTTTCTTTTCTGTATGTGTATTTATACGATGTTGTGTGTTTTATACTTTTGTAAAATGGTTATATGTTGACAACAAATAAAAACGTACATGACACAGGATAGAGAGAGAGGGGGGGTGACACGCTGCCGAGGACTCAGCCTACATGCACTGTCCTTGTCAAATGAAATAAAATTAAGATAAAGTTAAAGATTCCTGTATTAGCTGTTTTTAAACTAATAATATGTCTTCTTTTTAAGAGTGTAAAGACAGTGGCTTTCATTGTGGTATGGAGACTACATTATTGTAATAATATGTTATTGGTACATTCAAGCTCAGAGCTGCTTCCAGCCAGGCAGATTGAAGTATAAATCCTCCAAAGCACCACTTGGTGGCAGCGGTTTCAAACCCTGACTGGCAGCAGACTGAGGTCAAACTGTTTTTGAATACAGTATAATGTAATTGTAGATATGTGTGTTATGTACTCAGAACAACGTGTGTGTAACGTGGAAAGTGTATGACTCTACAGTGAGTGCAGTGCAGTCAAACAGCCATACTGATGGTATGTGAGCGACGCTGTGAGCCGTGCCCTGCCGGTGAGATAAGCACAAAACTATTCAGATCAGGGTCCGATGAGCAGGGGCATATTCGTGCTCTGACAGTGGAGTGTGCAGTAGTCATGGAGAGCCTGTGTTTACTGTTAGCAATACAGTAATCCAAGGCACAGCATCCTCCCCTCTGTACTCTGCCAAGCAGACAGCTAAAGAACAAAACAATGGCAAACAAGTGTACTCTAATACAGCATCCAAATCTCAGACTCTCTTCCTCCTTGTCTCACGAGGGACTGCTTTCAATAGGGTGCACTTTAACATGCAACTTTTAAAACCTGGTCTTGTTTTCTTTTTTTGCAGCGTTTCATTGAGCGGGGCACATTTGCAAAGTTAAGCAGAAACAAAGGCAACAAAAGCTGCATGTTCATCTAAATATATCTGCTGCTGAGCAGCAGCGAGTCCCCTTAGCACAGCAAAGGCCAAACGGGGTTTAAGAAAAAGACAGTTTGACAGGATGAGGGTGTGATATTTCCTGAAATTGCAATGCAACAAACACCTGTAGTTGTCTTTAGGCTTGAATTGGCAATGTCTGTTAACGTTTGTAGCAGTATTAATTCTAGGGTGAGTTATCCTCATGCTAAAATTGACTGTACCTCGACTGTGGACCTTTTTCACCCCATGCATCATATTGAATAGTTTCTTGATTGATTGATATAGTATATAGTAGTTTAGAAATAGACATTTCTTTTTGTCGTAGATTGCTACTGACTATTTTACAAAAGAAATGAAAACCCCAACGGAGATGCTTTTGCCTTTTCGAGGGCATGTATAGCAAATGGTCTCGTCTTTTTATTTGATGTGAGTTCTTTGAACACAGGCGTATTTTTGAGGTGGCAATCGGAATCACTCGCAAGTCCCTATAACTCTCTGAACAACACATTGTTGGGGGGCCCATGCAACCATACTGCCTACACTGTCTATATTTACGCTCCTGGCCTTTGCTGATCCCCTTCTTTTCCTCTAGTCTCAACATGACACTGACATTTTTGGTTTTTGTGTCGACTACAATCTGGTGCACATATCTGTGTTCCTGTGAATCCTCATGACTTTGGTGATCACCTGAGATCATCTCTCTACATTTACAAGATGGATTAGCACAAGATTTTGTACAGACATTCATTCATGATGAATCATAATGACATTGTATTTAGAATCATCACCAGGGGGGCAGTTCCACAAAGACAGAAACTGGCTTGAGTCTTAGATCAACCTAGTAAATCAGACTTCAGATATACATGTAAATGAATCCATCACACAATGCTGTCTAGTTGGTCCCTATCTCAAGAAGGACTAATTTGCTATGCATTCTGGGTAAATTACTAATTAAAAAATCATGGCCTCAAACCACTCGGCTCTGTTCACTAACATGTTGAACCCTTGTAAAGAATCAACTCTGTCTTCTCTTGTTCTGAGCAAAACACTACAGACCAGTCTGAAATACATCTGTGAAACCCTCGTCAATATTTGAATGGTTTCAATATTTTGGTTTAAGGCCACATATCTGCAAATAATGGCATTGTGATGACTGCTACTTTGCAAAAATGAATTATTTAAACTACAATAAATAACAATTCAAAGATGAGCAATTGCTATAAACAGCAACACATTTGTCATTATTTAGAAATAATGTATTTGTGACTTCTGCTGGAACATGACACTACAGATCTTATTTTATGCCACCGTTTCTTTACAATAAACATTGTTTCCTGGTCTTGTTTTTGGTTAAAGCTGCACCTGGAGCTATGGTTTAAAAAAATGTCACAGTATGAATAACATAGAATGCCCAACATGTATAAACTTTAGGAAAACAAAGTATTGCATTCACTACAATGTAATCTACTGAACAATGATAGATAACTGCCTTCATTCTCTATGTGAACCACAAGGGCCCAAGGCCATTCAGATACAAAGAAAGCTTTCAGTCGCTAAGCCAATGTTAGCACTTGCTACTATTCTAACATTCTTTTCATTTTGAAAATGCTGCTTTGTTGCACACCTCTGTGAGGCTGTGAACTCGCATCTCCCTCTTCCTTTTCCTTGCCCCAGAGGTAAGAAAATCTTAACTTCCCCTCCCTCCATTTTCCTTGTACTTTGGTGCTGGATGCTGGAGATGTTAAAACAGATGGAGACAGGGAGGGAGGCAGGGAAGGGGGAGGCTTCCCTGAGCCCCTCATGTAGGGGCCAATTTGCATCAGGCAGGGGGACTGACAGAATAAGGCCATGGAGTGGGGGGGGGGGGGGGGGGGGGGGGGTGGTATGCAGGTCCTCTGGGGAGTGGGGCCACCAAGCTGCCACCTGGCTCAGGAGTTCAACCATGCAGAGGCTGGAGGTTCTCCTTACCTAAAGATTAGATTAAGATAAAGATAAGATAAGATAATATAAGAAAAACTTTATTGTCTGTTACGAGTGACAGAAATGTGTCTTTGACAGGGCAGGCTGAAATGACGTAAAAAGAACATAAAATATACCTATAAGAGCATAACCTGTCAATCGATTTAAATATTTAATTGTGTTTAATCACATGATTGTCCATAGTTAACTCGCGATTAATCGAGGACTTTAAAAGGGATATTTTTCAAGTTTTTAATGCTGCTGTGATGTTTGAGACTCAACGTATACGGTCGAAACTCAGTTCACATCGACAGTACATTCAAATATACTTGATATTATTATCTGTAGCATAGCTGTGTTTGAGGTTGGATGTATCTCAGCCTCTGCTTCTGAAATGAACATAACTAAGCTTCATAAATCTGAAGTAAGCTGTCAAAATGAAAAGTTTGGGAAATTAAGAAGCGATGCAACAGTAATGTCACGGATGGCTAGCAGAACCAAACCTGCTGTGGTCTGAACCGCGATGCAGTCACCTACACCGAGCACGCCAAGAGGAAGACGGTGCTGCACACTCTGAAGAGGCGGCGCCGCACCCTGTACAGCTTCGGAGGTTAAACCTGATCCTGAATCACAAATAAAAGGCTCTTTTAGAAGCCACAGACTTAATCTAAAAATACACTTCCTGCTCTAAGTAACAGGCTTTATTACTTACATTTTTAACTTAATTAATGATCATTAAAAAGTAGCTCAAGACCCCCAAAAAGTAACAAAGCTCCTTGAGCAGAAATGAATAAAGAAAAGGGTCTTTTGTTTTTAAGGCCCTTCCAGATAGTTCTCTCGACAAGACTAAAGTTATTTGCATGTACTGTCAATGTAAACTCAGTTACCACCGTAGCACGTCGAGTCTCAAACTCAACTTGAGCATTAAAAACTTGAAAAATATCCCTTTTAAAGTACATGTAGAACAGATAAAAAATGTGTTATTATTTTTGCGATGAATTGCGATTTACTATGGACAATCCTGTGATTAAACGCAAGTAAACATTTGAAGCGATTGACGGCCCTAATTTGAACAGATTCAAATCACCAGAAATCGATATTGCATATGTATAATGCAGATGTGCATGGAGTGTTTAATCTCATTTTACATTTAAATAAATGTCTCCGGCTTCATTTTACAAGCAGTAAGTTCATAAGTGTCTGTCTCTGCTCTCTGCAATGCGTAGGTATCTATTTGTTTGCAGGCAGCTGTAATGGAAGCCAGACAGTGTTTGACCTCAAGCTTTCTCATGACTCTAAATTCATGTGCTCATATCATTCAAGGCTGCAGAACACTGCCTGCAACCACCGCTTCTTCTTCTGTATTCCTCCAGCCGTTTACTGTATCTGACACAGAGCTACTGACAAAAAGAGAGGCATGTTTGTATATGACAAGATTTATTTTTCTCTCTCAATAGCAATAGATAAGCTGCTCATCTATCCTAGAGACATCAATATTCATGGTTGAACATTATTTATGGGTGTGCAAGTCATACCATTAAAAGACTGGGGGTAAAATCCATGAAATACTGGAGAGCTGAGAAGTGCCACCTTTGGGCTCACTGCCGTGATAACTTTAAGCTTGTTGCCATGTGTCAATCTCTGCCTTTCTATCTCCGTCTCTTTGTTTCTCCCTAAAGGTGGCTTAATCAGATGACAACGGTGAATGTCTGTCGTCGTCAAAAGACATTTCAATTTGGCGACCCTCCCTCGGGTTTTTGCAAATTACCACTTCAAAAGGCTGCGACTCCCCAGGTCGCTCCAAGTGGGGTTGGCCCATATGCTCTCGCCCTCTCTCTCTCTGTCTCTCTCTCTCTGTCTCTCTCTCTGACCCTGCTGCTCAGCAATGCTGATGAGGGCCCAGGCTCCCTTCAGCATGCTTTTTCCTCCATACCAAACAAAACTCTCTCCAGGAGAATAAAGGCCGTTATATACTAGACGCAGGGCGCGTGGCGCATGCAATCGTGACATCAAAATGACGTAATTTCCGGCCGGCGCGTCTGATTTTCAGCGCGCGAGCACAGGGCGCGCACCAGTCTATTTTTTTCAGCGGCGCACAACAAACTGGAAACAAGAAGCATGAACGAGCTCCTGGGTATCTGGATGCCAGGACTCTCAGAGTGACTGCAAGTCTCTCTTGTAAACTTACCGGGTTAAGATGAGTTCTTTTTTTGTGAATAAAAGGCTTGATCTGACGGAGTAGGTAATTGAATCAAATTGGAGCATTGTCGGCACTGCTGCTGCCTGTTCTGCCGTTGTTTATCTTTTTCTTCTTCTTCTAGTCCTTAGAAAGACAAACATCGGTAGCCTTTGCTCCTTAGCGCCACCGTTGTTCAGGAGAAGACTGCAACTAGTGTCACGACTACTCACGGCAATCCCATGACGTCACATTTGGATGCGCCCTGCATCTAGTATATAATGGCCATAAGGATCTTCATTATCCTGCATGAAGAATGTAATGTCTTTCATTCATGTGAGGAGGAATGTGTATGTAGCTTTGCAACCACTGGAAATGAGCAAATGGGAGAAAATGTTACAATTGCTTTTTAGAAGTTGTGACAGAAGACACATTCATTTCAATGCTACATTTTAGCTGAGTTTTGTGTAAATGATGTGTCATTTTCATTAAGTAGTTTAATTGTGTAGCTAATACAAATAACTGGGTGACCAACCAAAATGATTTTACAGGTTCAATCACAGCTAACCCAATGTCAATCAACACCTGTCTTACACAATAAATGCTCAAAGCCATTTTTATAGTCTGATAGTAGAAGTTTGGTTTGTAAAAAAAAATGAATCGAATGAAACATGGTCTAGTCCAGTGATATTCAATATACGGGCAAAATCTGGCCTGTGACAGGGTGCCAGGTGGCCCACCGAGAATTATCTAATTCACAAAGAAAATAAATGATTCATACTGGGCATTTTCTTTGTACTTTGAATGTAAACTAGAAAATGCATTTCCTGCAGAAAATGCTTGTGGACGCTTCAATTTAACCCAGGGAAGGGGCTATAAGCGGATAGAGGTCTTTTTCCAAGTATTTGACCGGAGAAGAGGAGGGAGAAACGGCAGACCTGAAGCCCTGCCACGCAACACCACCAAGTCAGCGCGCCTGCGTAGAACCTTCCTTCTACTTCTCTCCCTAGTAGCGCAAAACCAAAATAGTCCTGCCAGTCAAAATATATAGACATATGGACCGAATTTCTTCAACAGTGTCCTGTACATGGAGGGATGAGAAAGACCCTATCTGTAAAAGTCAGATATCATCAAAGCTGAAAGCCATCCGGACCAAGTATAGGCAGGCTGGATACCCATGGGCGAGTAATCACTCTATATTTTGATTTATGTAACAAAATATGGGGTGGGTCGCCAGCCACCACAACAATAGAGCCTGCAGACTTTTGCGTTTTTACCCTTTAGACAGGAACACGACGGTGCTGCGTTTTTAAGATTTCCACTCTGGAGGGTGGTTAAACGTTTTTGCGTTTTTAAGCCCCAAAACCGCCGTCGCCCTCCTAACGAAAGGCACATCCACGAGCGTTTTCGTGTAAACAGGGCCTTCATTGCTAAAGCGACACTGAATTGCTGGTTAAAATGTGTGAGAAGGTGAAGTTGTAGGGAAATGTTAAAAAATGGAAATGGTTATAAACACAATTTAGCTTTTCAGCATTCTAGTTGTTCATATTACTGTCTGTAATTGTTATTATTCTGTCTGGGGAAAAGTGCAGTGTCATGGTATAGGAGAACAGCAATTCCACCTATGATCAAGCCTTGCCCTGGCTTGGATTTGAGTTAACTGAAAGAGCCCTGGTAAATTTACCATCAAAGAAGGCTAAAAAAGCCTAAACAATACGTGGTACCAATACGACAACCTCACCGTGAGCACCAGAAAGCATTTGCAAACATATTGATGTATAATTTGTGTGAATTAAGTAAAAAAAAAAGGTGCTTATATCAGTGATTTGAAAAACTGGTACTCAATGGCTGTCAATGTCCAATGCCAAATGTATAAGTCATATTGCTTATATGAACAAATTGGCTGAAAGTAGACAAGTACATCTATATATAAAAAGCTATAATGTCAGAGTATAGTGTGTCGAAAAAAGTCATAGTAAAGTATGTCGAAAAAGTGAAAAACGTCATAGTATAGTATGTCAAAAACAATCACGAAAGTCATAGTATAGTATGTCAAAAAAGTCATGAAAAAGTCATAGTATTGTATGTCGAACAAAGTCATGAAAAATTAATAATAAAGTAAGACGAAAAGAGTCATAAAATAGTCATATAGTATGTCGAAAAAAAGTGATAAAAAGTCATGGTAGAGTATGTGGAAAAAAATATAAAAAAGTCATAGAATAGTACATTGAAATTAAGTCATAATATTGTATGTTAAAAAAATTATAGTCATAGTATAGTATGTTAAAATGTTCATAGTATAGTATGTCAAAAAAGTTATAAAAAAAGTTATAGTATAGTGTGTCAAAAAAGTAATAAAAAAGGCATAGTTTGGAACGTTGAAAAAAGTGAGAAAAAAGTCATAGTATAGTTTGATCAAAAAAAGTGATAACAAAGTCATAGTATAGTATGATGAAAAAATTCATGAAAAGTCATGGTATAGTCCCCTCCATGAAGTACAGCTGAGCTGCGTACTGCACAGCGAACTCAAAACAACGAACAGCGAAGTATGTGAAAAATTCTAAAAGGTTACAGACTATTTGTTTCTTAATAGTGTGGCAATAAGTGGCAAAGATGACACTCAGGTAATTTAAGATTTCCGACAACTTGGAATATGCCCAAAACCTTTAAAAGCACACAGGTTTGTTCTCAAAATCAGGGGTCAGAGACAATAAAGTAATTTATAAAAATATAGAATTTTATTTAGTTAGATATGTTTTAAAAGGGTAAGTGATGATATTAGAAAAATACAGAAACAAAACACAAATCCAATCAATAAACCACCATGCATAATGAAAAGAAAGAACAACCAAACAAAATCAACCAAAATCAAACCATGCAATAGGTACAACAGTTAATATACAGCATTTATATAAAAGAATCCTTTTGTACAGTTATCTGAATTTTCAAACCCTTAGCCTATCACTCCACGAGAGCTATATCCGCTCCAACACCAGTCAATCCAGAACATTCTCTGCATCCAGCACACTCTCTAGGCTATATCCAGAATATTTTTACCGGACTCCAGAACAGCATCAGTGGGAGAAGAACGCGCCGGGGAGCCCCACAGCAGCACGTATGAGGCTGCAGCCCGGTCCAGCTGTGGTGTGAAACGCACCATTAAAACAGAGCCACAATAAATTTAAAGCAAGCAGGCAGACACAGCAACTTACCGATTTACAGGACACGGCGCCCTCGGACCCCTGCGGAGGCACGCACTCCGCGCACGCACACAGCGGCCCACACTATAACAAATAAGACTACGTCAGATCTTGATAATGCCAAATGGGTCAAAACAGGGAGGCATGCAGCATACAGAGGCACCCAACGCCAGCAGCCCAGGTGTACATGTACCCACACGGGGATAGCCACAGCCAAGACAGGGTCGGCTCTATGAAAGAACGCACGTTAGTGCCACACGCACGGCGACACAAAACAATGAAAGGCACGAAAGATGAAAAAGTGCCCTTACCACACCGTAGCAAACTGACGACCTAGGGCAGCGGCAAAAACATACAGCACGCCAACCCGGACACGTCTCCACACACGCCCAGCAGGAGAAGACAGAGAAACAGAACGAGTCCACACACACAGGCTCAAATAATGCCCCCACCACTCCCAATCAAGCGGGATGAGCGACAGGTATGATGATCCGCACTCCCGTGTGCAGGTAAGAGGGAGGGGAAAACCTCATCCTGTCACAGTGTGGTATGTGAAAGTCTACTCTGAGTGATAGTGCTACAGAGCCAGGTTTTCAGGTGGCAAAAAGCTGAGAAAGATCTTTCGGAGCCAACAGTAGACACACGTGGATCAGCTGTTCCACCTCGTGGAAGAGATCAGCTGTTCCACCCCGGTGAAGAGATCAGCTGTTCCACCCCGGTGAAGAGATCAGCTGTTCCACCCCGGTGAAGAGATCAGCTGTTCCACCCCGGTGAAGAGATCAGCTGTTCCACCCCGGTGAAAGGCCCTCATTACTAAAATGATCCCTCTCTTCATCCCACACCCCAAACATGACATACAAAATGTCGTGGAACAGAAACTACAACCAGAAATATTTATAAGCGATCATTTTATTGTTATCACAGTTTGATGACAGGGGGTGCTGCAGCACCCCCAGCACCCCTACCTCCTGCGCCTCTGTAGTCGGATACACAATTAACAACACAAGCGAGTCAGTCAACGAGAGACAGGTATGGCGAGCCCAAATTATCCAAAAGTAGCCTTCTCTAAATGGAAGCACGCATGGTCGGTAATGAAATGATTCATTTCCCCACTCATTGACCTCCATTTTCCACAGTGGTGAGCTGGAGGTCTGGGGACGATTAGAGGCTTCAGCTGTGGCTGAAAGCACCTCATATTGTTACACTGTTCTACTTTTTAGAGGAAGAAAATACTTGAAGTACAGTATATCTACCAACCCTGAAGTTTTTTGTTTGTTTTATTTGCACTACAAAGAGTGTATATATTTGTTATTTATTTTTGGTATAGTGCTTAACAAGCATAATTTAATTTGGCCCAGTTGTGGCCTGTTGAGGGGCAATAAATATCAAAAGTTCCAAAACATCTATTGTGTTATTTTTATCGATTCATTATATAAACATAATATCTACATGCATGGTATTTGATTGGAGGCTAGTCTCACTTTGTCCCACAGCACACACCACACACATTTATCATGAATAATTGAACATGCACATGTATTTAAGTTCCGTTAAAGAGGGGTGGAGGTGGCGTCACATTTGAGCATTTAAAAAGTTACTTGAAAGTAATGCAAAAGTTACTTTCTGAAGTAACTAGTTACTTTTATAATTTGTAACTGAGTAACTCTTTTAGTTACTTTTTGGAAGAAGTAACTAGTAACTTTAACTAATTACTTTTTAAAAGTAACTTGTCCAACACTGGTTATTTTTCCCTAACAAGTGCTAACCACTAAGCCACCATGCAAACTAATACAATGTTTTAAAACATGTCGAAAAAAGTCATAGCATAGTATGTTGCAAAATAGCTATTCAATATCCATAGTATAGTATGTTGAAAAAAGTCATGAAAAATTCATAGTCTAGAACAGGGGTGTCAAACTCAGCTTCACTAAGGGCCACACTGGAAAATGAGAATCACATCCAGGGCCAGATGTAAAGTTCATAGACATGCTTTTATTTAAGAGAAAAGTCAAATATCTTTGACTTTATGCCTTATAAAGTCTTCTCACTTAACAGTTTGGTCGACATAAAGTCCTAAAAAAGTCAGAAAAAAGTTCCTTATTGATCATAGAAAAAAAAAAAAACAGAAAAAGGTAGCAAAACCGACAAAAACATCGGAAAAAAACGTCAGAAAAGTCAGAAAAGCACCAAAAAACCCTCTGAAAAAGTGGCAAAAATGTAGAAAAAAGCTACAAAATCTCGGTGGGCCAAAATTTATTGTGGACCTAAATTGATATGCGGGCCGAATCAAAATATGCGAGGAGCCAGATTTGGCCCTCAGGCCTTGAGTTTGACACATGTGAATGTCGAAAGAAAAGTCATAAAAATTCATAGTAGAGTATGTCGAAAAAAGTGAGAAAGAAGTCGTAGTATAGTATGTCGAAAAAAGTCATAGTATAGTCTGTCAAAGAAAGTATGGAAGAATATCCAAATTCTCAAAAAGAAAGCGGAGCAGCAAAGTGATGTGCAGGAGACAAAACAAGCACTTACACTCACAAGTGAAGACATAAAAATCATAACAGTGAAGTGAATTAGGTTGCAGGCTAATTAGAAGCATTTTCTGCACCCTTGATGCACTGTATCTGTCTGTCACACTTGTCTTTTAGTTCAATTTTGTGCTATTGATCTTTGTCTCTTTGTCAGTGCATGCTGTATCATTTTCAATACTCATCATCATGTCATTATGGCACGTTACACAATTGTGCAACTAATGCACCCGTAATTTGGACACTGATGATGTTGTTGCTTCTTTGAAAACTCACATACTAAACTGCTGATTGTCAAACCTCTTCTGTAGCTGACAAAAAAACAATAACTGGCATTCAATCTAATAACACCTACAGTGGATCAAGTTCATGTTCACAGTTGTTATTCATTATATACAGCGATCTATTTACACCGTGAAGTGTTTATTTTGTATGGCCCATTTAGTGGCCAGGAGACATTTGACACACTTCAAACAGTGTCAGTGATGTCGTTTTGTTGCTGTTTTTGAGAGCTCAAAGTGCAATAGAAGTCAATTTCACAATATTTCTTTCTGTCTGTGCCATCATACTGTCCTCCGTCATGAATCTGAATCGTTAAAATCATACTCCAGTGAGACATTTTTGTGTATGAGGCGTGTAGTGTGTTTTAATTCGAATACTTACATAAGTGAGTACACTTATATGTAGTACACTGTACACTATGTACTTACTTGTGTTGTGCATACATTTCAACAGTTTAGTGTTGTCTCAAATCGTGCACGACGGTTATGCACTGACCGGAAATTACTCTTTTTATTTAGTCATATTTCATCAGTGTGAACACACTATGTACTCAATATAGCAAGTGTAAGTACAGAAGTGCGCGATTTGAGACACCACATTGGTGTGAATTCACTCCTTTCTCAGGCCATGACACTCCCAGGTTGCGTGTGTGAAAGAAGTATAACACAACAACTTTATTTACAACCGTAAATAAAGACATGAGCTAAGACCCTTACGTGTGATATAATATATACAGGAGTCAAACTATTAAAGGTATAGTGGAGGATTTTCTTTTTCCGGGTGGATCATCAAGACTATTGGTCCTCCTAGTTGTCAATCATTCTGGTGATATGTTTACGTAAGGCCGTCGTACGTGCTCGTCCCGAGGTAGTTTTCACTTTCTGCGGCCTCTAGCCCGACCGCTGCCTCCCCCTCTCTCATGGCCGCCTTCTCCCCGCTCTCGGCTGGTGCTGGCTCTTGCGCCCCCGCCGCGACCTCGTCTCCCTCGGCCTCTAGGCGCACCCCGCCTCCTGGATCTTGGTCGGGATGAACAGGGCACGGGCTCGTAGTCAATATCAGATCCCACAAGACTCTCTTCTTGAAAGCTCTAAACGCACCAGCAATAAAACAACAACTTAGATGCTAGACGATAGCTTGTTTGTTGGCCTGTAGCATGCTAACGTTAGCTATAGAGATGCTTGTCGTAAATAGATTTCCACTTACCAGTCTGACATGGTGGAAAAAGTGCAAATCTTCTTTTGGAAAGTTGGCTTGTAGAGCCATGCCGACAGCAACATGCAGAGCGTGCACGAGGAGAACTAGGCTTGTGCATGCTCTCTTGTGCACACGTTTAGTAGGCGTTCCCTCTCGGGAGCAGGTGGTGTTGCGCATGTGCATTTTTTCAAAAAGTGGAGAGGGCGGTTCTTTTCTAAAGTTTGGGAAAATCCTCCATTATACCTTTAACTGCAATACAAAGACATGGACTGAAGAACTAGCTTGCTTATCACAGTGAGAAGATCGACCTGTGTTAACAGAGATTTGAGTAATGGTGTTCCACTCTGTACGTTTTTTAGTTTTGTTGGGTAAATGAATGATGACAATCCGTCTTTCTGCAAACGTGCAGCTTCTCTTGCATTACTGGAGGGGTTGTAATGAGCCTTGCAGTGAGTAAAGCAGACATTACAGAGCTTGGCAGGGAGCTGACAGAGAGTGAAGACGCGCTATTGTTTGAGTTCACAGACACTCACGGAGTAAGTATGCATCACCACCGCTTTAATGTGGCGTGCTGCTGTTGAATGGCTCTGTTGCTCTGTTTGGTTTGATCATGGCTAATGGTGCGCTAATATGGCAATTAAAGATCAAACGGCATTTAATGAAATATTTAGTGCTTGCACATCGTTCAACCCTGCCTTTCTTGGGTTGCCTCTGTGGGCCTTTGACTCGGCGGCTGCACAGAGATTTTCATCAATCAAATTAGCACAGAGTAATTGCAACACAAACAATGTGGGGCCTTTGGGGACCCCAAGACTCCAAGAGCCCTGGGCAGATGCCTACTTTGCCCAATTGGTAATCCCTGTGTGTACCATGTGACTCATGAGCTGTCATTCAAAAGTAATCTGAGTCTGAGACTGATCCTCTCACAATCTGATCTATAATATGTCAGTCTGACATGTTGACAGTGTTATCATCAAAATATAAAGAAAAGGTTTTCTGTATGTTCAGTATAATTGTTTTTTTTGTTTTGTTTTTGTGTTGCCTTCAACTGTTTGACGGACCGTTGTCTTTGCACATTATGCTATATTTTTCAGATGCACTGAATGCTCTACTGATTGGGTTTATTTGTTTTGGAATATTCACTACCTTCGCCTACCGGTGATCATGCTGCTCTGGGGGACCCACAGCGAGAAGCCGCTGCCGACGGGCGCAGCTTCTCCGGTGCTCTGACTGCTGTCTGTCCGCGCGGCTGTCTGACGGCATCAGTATTAGTTCATTACCGGTTGAAAACGTCTCGTTGTCGCGTTACATAGTAGTCTAATTCGGTGTTTTGGTACAGTTGGTTGTAACACCTGATGTGAAGTGTAGGCCTACAGGAGATCACATGACAACCTGAACAACCAGCGTCGTTCTGCTCCGTCTTTCTGCTGCGCCCCATTCACGTCGTGTTTAGTTTTACACTATGAAGGTTAAACTCTGCAATCAATTCCGGTTCACATGTATGCATGAACTGTGGTGGTTCATTACACTGTAGGCTATATTCAATATCACTGATTATTTTTGATCAATAGAATGTAGAAAACATTACACTTCAGAACGTTTTGTAGTATCCATAACATGATTGTGTTATTGTATAATTCATTTTTCAACTTGGGAGAAAAACGTGCTCCTTGGGAAAAAAAAGTTCATGCTGTGTGTTGTTTATCCGGCCCTTGTCCCAGATGTGAAAGCCCCCTTACTGGACTACTGAATATAATATTATTCCATTATGTTTTGTATTTTCAATTGTTACCTGACACCAACATTTTGTGATTTCCTTGCCATAAATATAGACGTTTTTACCATAAATTGGTGCCTAAAAATGTATCAGAATGCAGGAATTGAAGTCTTTTACCCTCAAAATTTCGTGGGGGAGGACCTCCAGACCCCCCCTGCTTTATGTGTTCCCCCAAAGGCCAATTCTGGGGCAAGGAAAAACCTTGAAGTATAATCACAGACAGCCATAAAAATATATTTAAAGAGTTAAAACAGTAGGCGTAAATTTGTTACAAACGTGTGGTCTTTAAAAAGTAGTAAGCATTGTTTGCCAGTTACTTACATTAAATATTTATAAATATGTTACATAAGGTACTGCTTATATTATTTCACCATCTGTACACAAATTAGTGAACGCACGGTGGGGCTGCATGGTCGTGGTAACGTGGGCTGGTGTGGCTACAGTTCCAGGGCTGAATTTATGTCCCAGTCCGCCCCTGCATTATGCTCATTTTCAGGTTCATAATTGTATTTAGAGGTTATATCAGAATAGGTTTACATGGTTTCATTTTCAGAGAACACCATATTTTTGTTGTACTGCACATTGCTACAGCTCCTCTTTTCACCCTGTGTGTTGAGCTCTCTGTTTTAGCTACAGAGTGAGACATCTCACTTCTGCACTATCTTTGTTGGGAGTCGCATATGTGCAGTAGCTAGGTAAGGACTACTAGCCAGTCAGAAGCAGAGTATGAGGACGTGTCCTGACAGTACCTAGGTAAGGACTACTAGCCAGTCAGAAGCAGAGTATGAGGGCGTGTCCTGACAGTACCTAGGTAAGGACTACTAGCCAGTCAGAAGCAGAGTATGAGGGCGTGTCCTGACAGTACCTAGGTAAGGACTACTAGCCAGTCAGAAGCAGAGTATGAGGGCGTGTCCTGACAGTACCTAGGTAAGGACTACTAGCCAGTCAGAAGCAGAGTATGAGGGCGTGTCCTGACAGTACCTAGGTAAGGACTACTAGCCAGTCAGAAGCAGAGTATGAGGGCGTGTCCTGACAGTACCTAGGTAAGGACTACTAGCCAGTCAGAAGCAGAGTATGAGGGCGTGTCCTGACAGTACCTAGGTAAGGACTACTAGCCAGTCAGAAGCAGAGTATGAGGGCGTGTCCTGACAGTACCTAGGTAAGGACTACTAGCCAGTCAGAAGCAGAGTATGAGGGCGTGTCCTGACAGTACCTAGGTAAGGACTACTAGCCAGTCAGAAGCAGAGTATGAGGGCGTGTCCTGACAGTACCTAGGTAAGGACTACTAGCCAGTCAGAAGCAGAGTATGAGGGCGTGCCCTGACAGTACCTAGGTAAGGACTACTAGCCAGTCAGAAGCAGAGTATGAGGCGTGCCATGCTAGCAGCTAGGCGAGCATTATAACGTGTGTTCCAAAGTGACCACGTGTGTCTCTGAAGTAAAGGCTGGACTACAACAGAGCTGTTTGGAGCAGTTGGTGAACAGTGTTTTCTGTTGGAGATGGTAAGTCCTTTTGGGGGGGACTTTGGGCTTTTTCACTTTGTAAACCGACAATGTGCACAAAAAGATATATAATACAATAAAGGGAAGGGGAAAAGCCAAAAAGCATAATATGAGCACTTTAAAGGATCTGAAATTGTTATCCATATATGTTATTACCATAATGGATTACATTTATGTAGCGCCTACCTTACTGGAGAAAGAGATTTACAATTTGCCTCTCCTTCACATATTCATACACCGATAATGGCGGAGCTTTCATGCAAGGCGCTGGCCTGCCCATCGGGAACAACTTGGGGTTCAGTGTCTCGCTCAAGGACACTTCCACATGCGAATGGGAGAAGGCGGGGATCGAACCGTTAATCTTGTGATTAAAGGGCGACCCTCTCTACTGACTAATTACATGATTTACTATCAAAACAGATGAGAAAATGACGTTGTCATTCACCTGGCGATCCATAAAGAAGTCCAAACTTACAGCAGACATGACTGACTGCAGGTGTTTCCCAAATAGGTATGTTTCAAATACGATGAAAACTGTCACAAGAGGTCAAAGTTATGCCAAGCCGGGGCGCGCTGGTATCTCATCTGGTTGAGTGTGTGCCCCATGTACTATTGCTCAGTCCTTACCACAGCGGCCGGGGTTTGATTCCGACCCGCTGCCCTTTGCTGCATGTCATCCCTCTCTCTCCCACTTTCTTGTCTTCAGCTGTCCTGTCCAATAAAAAATCCTGACAAAAAAAAAGTTATGCCATGCCATTACTTTAATTGTGGCTGTAAAATTCAAATTGTGGTTAGTGGAATTTCATTGAAAACCTCCAGTTCAGCATTATTATTATTATTTTGGAGCATTTTAGGCCTTTATTATATAGGACCGCTGAAGATGTGAATGGGAAATGACATGCATCAGGTCAGAGTTGAATCTGCAGCTGCTGCGACAAGGACTGAACCTTTGTACATGGGGTGCACACTCTACCAGGTGAGCTAACCAGGCACCCCATTATTATTGTTTTGAGTGGATACTTAACTCTCATGAGGGATCCAGGACCCTCCAAATAGTAAACTAGTACACCTACTAGTGCAGCTAAATGAACAGCATCTGAATGTGCTGGCTTTAGGTGTGTGTGTGTGTTAAGGTATGAGCCAACCCAGACATAAATAGTAGCACATCAGAGCTGCTGATGGAAATGGAAATGTGGAGCTCTGTCTCTGCCTTTCTATATGTAACGTCATGCGGTGCCCGCGCTGTGCTGGGCTTACAGAGGGGAGATGTGAGGGTCGTCAAGCTGTTTTAGGTTTTGACATTTCTCCAGTTTCCTCTCTCTCTCTACCTTTGTGTGAAAGTCTCACCCCGAGTGAGGTGAGATCTCTGTCTGTACGATGATCAGACGTGGGCATGGGAAAGCAGGGCTGCGGCCTTGCGCGACGGGGGCTCTCACCTCCTACCTCCTGTTCATCCTCCTCCCACCTCCTTCTCTCCCTCCTAGTCTGGTGATAAGAGTCGTATGAAAGACCTTCCTTTCTGCCGGTGCTGGGAACTCGGAGATAACGTGGGCTGGGGGGCGACTGCTGGGCCTTCTCCAGGGAACAGGGAGTTCTCAGACGCCTCTGATACCGTTGTACAGAGTGGGATGAAGGTTGCACAGTGTGTGTTTTGTGTGCGTGCTGTTGGTATTTGACGGCTTGTGCTCGTCTTAGCTTGCACCTCTTGGCATTTTTTCTCAGGCAACTTTATCACAGCTTGTAAAAAAAAAAACACCTTCGCTGAAGTTTTTCTCAAACAAATGTGCGCTCCCAAAATACATACTAAACATGCTGTCAGCCTGAAACTGTCTGCCACATTATTGAGAATCTCGCGGTGGCACAGCAACACCTAATATCTGATGGAAGGTTAACCAAAACACAGGTCAGGCTGACCCTGTGCAGAGCAAACTGCCTCGGCCTTGGCTGTCTTCGCATTTTTCTCTTTCTGGGAAAATGTATTGTGGACGAAAAATTACTGCTAATTCAGACACAATTTTCTCAAGTAAAAAGCACAGTCAAAGTGATTCAAGTCAGAGCGAGTGATAAATCATCAAGATAAAAAAAAAGTCCTCCCTGAAAGAATTGCTCTTGAATAAGTAGCTGTCAGAAGCTAAAACGTTGGCAGTGGTCCCTTTTATGGTCTAATTAACACAAATATAGAATCTCTCATGGGAGGCTACTAATTAATCTTATCTATTATCTTAAGAAAAGTAAAGTTACAAAATTTAAAAGTGGGCACAATTACCAATAAATAAAAGTTATTTTCCACCTGTGTGACCATGTCTCTCCTTGTCTCAGACTGCAGCTTGAACACAAAACTGAACTTGATTCCTCCAGCTTTATTGTCCAAGGTTGTTGTCTGTGTCAAGGGAAGGGTAATGAGCTGTCAATCAAATGACCAGCATTTTGATTCATGGGTAGCTTGTAGGGAGGACAGAGTCACTGCTCCAGTGAAACCCTGGCAGCGATGACAGCTGATGCTCACAGAAAAAGAAACAAAAAGGCACACATGCATCGCTGTAGTTTTCCTTTTTTTTCTTTTCCCGCAGCTGCCATCACCTATTCAGTTTGAGAGAAATGTGATTATCTCTCTTCCCCCCATGTGGTTTACGGTAGGAAAAGATGTGTATGTGTGTGGTCAGGTAGTGGCTTGAAGAAAGAGTCTGTGGTCTCTCTGCTGGATACACCGTGTGTGTCCCTGACACTTTCGCTCATTATTAGATACACAGCTCCCTGCTGCAGAAGCCAGGTGTTGCTGGGGCTGACACACACACACACACACACACACACACACACACACACACACACACACACACACACACACACACACACACACACACACACACACACACACACACACACACACACACACACAGGTGGATCTGGGAGAGGACAGATGTGATATATGTATCAGCCCATCACTATTATACAGAGGAGGTGTCAGATTGTAGTCTGGAGAGGTACAAACTAAACTTCTGTACCCATTTCTCAGCTAATAGCTGTCAATTTGGTGTGAAATATCAAGATGACGAGGACAGGTGTAAAGCGATAGGAGGGTGTGGGGATGTTCACTGGTCCTAGATCAGCACTGTGAAGAGGGCAGCAGCATAGAGAAGATCCCCCCTGGCAAGTTTAATACTCTTGTCTTCACCAAAAAAATGTGTTCTTACTGTAACCTCAGTCATAAAATAAACATGTGAATGAAGATTAAAATGAAATCACATGCATGCACCTTAACATATATTTTAGCTATCAAAAGACAGAGTTGATTTGGTTTATGAACGCAGCCAACACGCAAATCCAAGGGATAGCACGTTAAGTGAGAACACTTGTTTCCAACATGGTTTCAAACGTGCTTTTAAAATTGAACAATACAATCTTAAAACCCAAACTACATCAGTGCAAGCTAAACCAAACACTAAACAGCAACCTGTATTCACATAAATACAATGTGAACCGATTAGTAGTAAAGTAAGTATTCATACTGCACTCCTAACTCCATAAATAATCTCTAACCTGACCTTGATAACTTAATATTTAATGTGAGGCTGTTCCACTAGGTAAACAGGAGCCTCTGGCTACATTACTTACTAGTATTCAGGAGCGTGCCCATTAATGACATCACAGACCTTGAATTCTTCCTGTGAGATGAGAGGTAAACCATTTTACAACAGTATCCAACATCCATAAACTGTAACTTTAACAATGGTTTACAAATAATTATCTTGGCATTGCAATGTTATATTCCTGTCTTTACCAAAAAAATATGTTCAAGACATCATTGATAAGGAAAGGAATAGATGACAAACACAATGGAATTAATTCAAGTTTTAATCCTTGAGAATTTTATGAAATCAAACCTCATGTTTGATACTATTTATGATCTGCATGTTTTCTGCAATAGCCATTCAATGTATTTAAATGTAGTAATTATAAGACTGTCCTCCCCCCAGAACACTCCCATAGGTTGTTTGTCAGCAATGGCGACTCATCTTTGTGGTTCTAGTGACGGCGCCCTCTAGTGGCCTTACTAAATATGACTGGAGCAAAGCAAAAAGTAATTTGAGAAAGCATAAGAGCGGCAGGTTCCACATAAGGAGTCAGGTTGGGGTGGTGGATGTGTCAAATAAAGTTTTTGTAAGTGTTATGGAACATACTGGGGTCACATCATGTTCAGCGTCAAGTGCGTAATCGGAAGTGAAGTAACGTCTGATCCTAACCCAAACCACTAGTTTGGAGAAACACTATCTGAATATAGATGATGCAGCTTGGACACATGATGTGATCTTTTTCTAGACACAACGTAAATGACGTGTTTAAAACCAAGAGCGTTATGTTCAAAACCGCGAACAACGTTCTCTTTAAAGCCAAAGCTTCTGCTGAATGGCACAGCAGCTGTCGGTGCGGTCAACATGTTTGTTGTTCTCTCTCGTGTGGCTGGTGGCGGCGCGCAGCAGATACATTACGTATTACATATTATGTAGGTAGGTTATAGGTTATGCAGGGAGGGGAATAACATTCAGTTCATCAGATGTTTCCTAAAGATAAAGATTGTTAACGAGTTTGAGTCAGAAGTCTTTTGAGTCTTTTGAGACTCGTCAAGAGTCTCAAGTCAAGGCTTTAGTTTAGTTAAGTGTGTCTCGAGTCCGAGTCTCAATCTTGAGTCCCCATCTCTGATCGACGTCTTTATTTAAACAATGTGAGTTTGCTTCGCTGCAGTATAACTAGATAAACCAGTTGGTCTTTTGTTGTATTTCTGACAGAGTATGTTTTCAACAGGTGTTTGCAATTCAATCAGGGGAGACTTGTTTGCAGATATGCAAATATTTATTTGAAAATACACATGCAAAGTAACAAAGGTATATAGGCTATATAATTTCTAGAGTTTTAGAAAAGCCAGTATATCCCCCGATGGAGTCTAGACACTGATGGTGGTGATTAAACCAAAAGGAGCCCGTCAGCCAGAAGAAGACCGAGAACCCCGTGGTTAGAGGTGCCTGGAGGTGGAAGGGAAGGAGGCGGGTCGCACACTCGTCTGCAAAGACAACTGACAGAAGCGGGAGAGAGAACAGATTTAAAACATGGTTGTTGTGCTGTGATTGGCTTGAACGAATGTGCCAGATTCTGATTGGATACGTGACGTGAGCTACTTCCCACCACACAGCTGATCAGACTAACCAGCTGATTACGAGAGTGTGTAACATTAATGACGTTTCCCTGTCTGAATTTACGCTGAGCTACATTAGTATTAAACTGCACTTGATGTTACCATAGTAACCACGGGTGTTGCCAAAATCAACCAGGACTGAAATCTTAAGAATAGCATCTTGGCATGCACATTTGCGATTAAAATGTGCACTTTAGGATATGCAAATAGAATGGCAAAAAATAGCATAAACGAAGATAATACGTTTTTGTAGTACCTTGACGATTCATATTTCAGTTAACTTCTGCAACAATGTGCAATGTGCTGCACAGCCCTGACCCTCTGGGATGCTTCGCACTGTGAAGACATTGTGGAGGAATTTCTATGATTTATAAATAGTGTAGCAGCGCTGGAAAAGATTTTATCATAATAACCATGCTTTTCCTCCAACCCCTTCACAGGAGGATGAATTAAAATGTCTCCAGTGGTCCCAGTGGAGAATAAACAGCTTACACTGGAAGAGACAGTGCCATACTCATCCCATTGAAGTAGCTCTCCGTGTCCTTATCTCTTTTTCAATTATATTCTCATCTTCAGCACTGCTACTAAATCTATTTCTTGCTTTTTTTCATCCCTCTTCATTAAGTTTCTTTTCAAGTCATCTCCCACCAAGGTTAGGGTTAATTTTTAATCTATTTAATTAATTAAAATTGTAGGCCAAAATCTGAGTTTGTAATTATAGTGCATCAATTATCTCTTATTCATTAATACATTGAAAAGTGCATCTTCCGCTAAAGACCATTTTTAATATTCAAATTTTTAATATCCACTTCACGACCCTCCTCTAATTAAAAAAGGCATAACAAGTTTTGAAAATTGTCGGCTAAGGGGCTAGAGGTAACATTCAACTAGGCAAAATTACAAATTCTCTAAAAAAAGAACACATTTTATGTGATGCTATCACATGATAGAAGAAGTACAAATGTGTACATGTGGAAAACTTATTTGGGTATATTGTACTGCTGTCAAACGATTAAAATATTTAATCGCGATTAATCACATTAATGTCATAGTTAACTCACGATTAATCGCAATTAATCTCACATTTTTATCTATTCTAAATGTCCCTTGATTTCTTTTTATCCCATTATATTTTCTCATTTTAATGCTCTTATCAACATGGAAAAGTGGATCGGCTTGCTTTGTGACAATGTTTCTTTTTATTGAAAACAACATCGGCATATACGTAGTGTTCAATTTCACACTAACATTCACACTTGGAGCTAATAATCTGTCACATAATGTAACACTGTTACCTCCATTTTCCATTGCAGATAGTACTGCCTCATGCCTGAGGCGAGCATGGCTCGTCGTCATAGCGACTATGGTTTCCCCCGACTCATTTCCTGGTTGTCTCATCAAATCAAGGAGACGGTTAACTTTTCCTGCTCCAGGTTTCCCACCGTGGTCAGAAAGAACAGAGGAGACACTTTGTTTCTCTCACTGACTCTAGAGTCACTACTCGCTCCGAAGATAATCGCCATGACGAGCCTACTAGCTACGCGGCTCTCAAGCCCAAACAAATGTGCGGAACAAAAATGTACAAAAAATGTGCTTCACCAGTACTGATAAAGCTGTAGATAAAGATATTGTGAAAGGTGCATTCAGTGCAGTTGTGATGTATAGTCTTATCTCACACTCAGTGATGAAGTGTTAGAAAGTTTAATTGCCTGTGGTAGGAATGATTTCCTGTTGCAGTCTGTGCGACATCAAAGCTGTCGGAGCCCCTTAGAGAAGGTGCTCCTCTGTTGGACCAGTGTGCGGTGGAGAGGGTGGTCGGAGTTATCCATGATAGATAACAGTTTGTTTGGTGACCTCCTCTCCACTACAGCTTCAAATGTCCCGTTTACAGCCAATAACGGAGCCAGCCTTCCTGATCGATCAGTTTGTTCAGTCTGTGTGTGTTGCTGGCTCCGATGCTGCTGCCCCAGCAGATGGCGAGGAGAAGAGAGCGCTGGCCACAACAGACTGGTAGAACATCTCCAACATTCTGCTGCACACGTTGAAGGATCTCAGCTTCCTCAGGAAATAGAATCTGCTCATCCCCTTCTTGTTAACAGCAGTTGATTTTCCAGTTCAGCCTGTTGTCAATGTTGACACCTAGGTATCTGTACTCCTCAACCACGTCCACATCTCCACCCAGAATGCAAAGGGGCTTCGGAGCCGTTCCCTTCCTCCTGTTGTCAATCACCATCTCTCTGGTCTTATCCACATTCAGCAGCAGGTGATTCTTACCAGACCACTCCACAAAGTTGTCCACCAGCACTCTGTACTCTCCCTCCTGTCCATCCCTTATACACCCAATAACTGCAGAGTCATCAGAAAACTTCTGTAGGTAACATGACTCTGAGTTGTACTGGAAATCTGTGGTGTATAAGGTGACCAGAAAAGGAGACAGCACAGTCCCCTGTGGAGCCCCCGTACCACTCACCACCACATCAATTCAATTTCAATTTAATTCAATTCAATTCAATTTTATTTATAGTATCAAATCATAACAGGAGTTATCTCAAGACACTTTACAGATAGAGTAGGTCTAGACCACAATCTATAATTTACAAAAAACCAACAAATCCCCCCAAGAGCAAGCACTAGTGCAACAGTGGCGAGGAAAAACTCCCTTTTAGGAAGAAACCTGGGACAGACCCAGGCTCTTGGTAGGTGGTGTCTGACGTGCCGTTGGGGTGCATCACAGTATAGATAATGAAACATTGGCTAGAAATAGTGGGTGTAGTAGCGCAGGGAGCAGCACGACATAGCAGGGAATTTCAGCAGAACCACGGCAACAGCTGGAACCATGATTTTGGTGCCATCCTAATCCTGGGATTTCATCCTGGGTGAAAAGAAACAGAAAGACTCCGGGGAGCAAACTCCCAGGGCTAGGTTAGTAACAAGCATTTCTGGGACAGAGAAGCAGGTGGGCCGGGCTAGGCAGATGCTGCAACTCCTCACTCCCTAACTATGAGCTTTATCAAAGAGGAGAGTCTTAAGTTTACTCTTAAATGTGGTGACAGTGTCTGACAAACAGACATCAGACAGAACACGGTCCAGATGGACAAACTGTGGTCTGTCTGTCAGGTAGTCAGTAATCCAGGAGACTGTGGACACACTGACACCCATCATCAGCAGCTTCTCACCTAGTAGCACTGGCTGGATGGTGTTGAATGCACTGGAGAAATGAAAAGATGTGATTCTCACAGTGCCGCCTCTGCCATCCAGGTGCAAATGAGCTCGCTGCAGAAGATAGATGACAGCATGGTCCACTCCCTGGCTGGTAGGCAAACTGTAGAGGGTCCAGAGAAGATCCCACCTGCGGCCTCAGGTAGGCCAAGACCAGCCTCTCCAACACCTTCATCACTTGGGATGTGAGAGCCACTGGGCGGTAGTCCTTGAGGCCAGCTGGAGTCGACTTCTTGGGGACTGGGACAAGGCAGGACGTCTTCCACAGCACCCTCTGCAGGCTCAGGCTCAGATTGAAGAGATACTGGAGAACACCAGACAGCTGATTGGCACCAGACAGCTGATTGGCGCGGGTCTTCAGGACCCTGGGGCTGATGACATAATTTAACTGAAAGTAACTGTGAAAAATAATGCAGGATTTTATCAGCTTAATTGTTGATTGTAAATGTGCATACTATGATTTTTTTTCTCCAACAAATTATCAGAAATACATTACAGTAAAATACAATAATTGTAAACGACTGCAGAATTAAATGAAATGTAGTAACCAATTATTTGGAGCAAACTGTCATTACTCAAATGTGTGTAAGAGTGCTCTTGAGTGTGTGTAGATTTTGTTCTTAGCTAAGAACAAATCCAAGATAAGAAAACATTAGTGAATGTCAGAATCTTCGTAAAAAGTGCGTAAGTTGGGTTTAAGAAAACATTTCTTTGTAAGAACGGTTGGTGAATGAGGCCCATTGCTAGCCCACAATGTTACACATTTATGTACCATTCGAAAGCTAACAAAGCCAAGACAGAAAAGCTCAGTCTGAACAACCATCTTGTCCATCTTGTAGTGTGTTCTATAGTTTTTTTGTGTATGTAATAAATACAAAAAGTACAAAAAACTTTTTCTCAACTGCCTGAAAACACCTAGCCCACATTCTTGTTCGAAATTCCTCAATTAGTGATGTCAGTGATTGAGATTGTCAGCCCAGTTTTTCACATGTGCTGCCCCGTTGTGCTGCCTGAGCAAGCACAGCCCGCCCAGTGGCTTGTTTGAATTTGGAATATGGACCGGGAACCTGAAACGGGGCCTTTTATTCCTAAATTCTCGTTACACAAACGGCAAATATCCTTTACCGACATGTTGCTAGCTGAGCTAACGAGCTGTGCTTTGCCTGCAGCAGCAGGGGGAGCCTGGCTTCGTCGTTGCTCTGTTGGTACGTCATACACTTCGTTGATCTGATTGGTTGATTTGGTCTGTCTATCACCAGCATAGGTGGTGATAGATGGATGGTTTATCCAATCAGCTAACCAGTATTTTCGCCCCTTACCAAACGTTCTCCAACGGAAAGTTACCAGATGGATATGCTGAGCAAATGCGAAGCGATCCATCTGGCGGAGTCAGGTTTGCAGCAATGGGCAGTATAAGAAACGTCATATGTTCTTCACAACAACAAAGCATGTAACCGTATTCTAGTAGACCCCAAGAGTACAAATATGATGCCGGAAAGGAGTATAATAGGGGCTACTTAAAATAGTTCATTCTGTGGGTTTGCAAAGAGGGTGTCATGAGACTACCTCCATCCTTGGCATAAAAGGTTCAGATGAAGAAATAAACTTGGCTGTAAAAGTTACTCTGTATCCTTGCCGGCCATTTTTTAATGGTCTGCAAAATTACAATTAGGTCAGAAGCCTTGACTGTCCCATCTAATTAAAACATCAAAGCAGAATAACTTGGGAGAGTGTCACTGAGGACAGGGCACACTGAGCAGTGGTGTGATAAACAAAAGTGTCTTGCCAGTGCACATAAAGAGGAGCAGCCTCCTTGTACACATCCACAGGCCAGTAATTACAGCTGATTCTGCCTGTCGGCTGCTTCTTTTTTCCTTTCGACATGTCAGTGCTGAACAGTGGCGGAAGACAATTTCAAATGGAGGGGTCAGGCTGGGGCCACATGCGATTTTAGGAGTACCAAATACATGCACACATTTTACATACCACATACCACCTCATAGGTTTGTTTCTACAAAAGACTATTGATACACTAACACTAATGATTACTAATGATTAATTACTTTTTTTATTCGTTGTGTAAGAAAGACTTTACTAAAAGTAAAACTACTCAATGCAGAAAAATCCTCACATTTTCGAAACTGGAAACAATCAAAACAATTCTGTCAATCAACTAAGTGTTTATTTTTTATAACAATAAACTTTTTCACATTTATTGTTACAGGCAAGTCATTAAGAACATATTATTATTTACAATGGCGGCCTGACAAGTGGCATAGCCACTTAGGGAAAGGGCAGGAGGGCTAGATAATAAATACATTAGAAATACGTACATACAGTTTAGAATACAATTTGAAATACTACACAGAAAACAATAAACAACGAGATAAGTGCACAGGTACATGGGTGAGTAAGAGAGGGAGAAACCATTCAAATATTTAGCTGGAAAAATTATTATGTAGAGAAGCAACTGCATATGTAGGATGAAATGGAAATTAGTTTGTCCACTTTGAGAATCTTTTGCAGAGCGTTCCAGTCGCGAGCGGCAGCAGATTGAAAAGATGCGATACCAGAGGCGGAGTTGGTTTTGGGAATGCTTAATTGAAGATGAAGTGAGGACTGGGTATTGTATGTGACAGACTTTGGCTGCAGCAGGTGATCAAAATAAGGAGGTGATCGGCCAAGAAGGGTCTTGTAAATGAAAGTGAACCAGTGAATCTTACGGTGAATGTGAAGGGAGGGTCAGTTGACAGATGAATATAGGGTGCAGTGGTTTGTATTGAAGGGGGCATTTGTGGCAAACCTGATAGCGGAATGGTAAAGAGTGACGAGTTTTGATAGAGCGGTCTTGCAAGCAACCCTGTAGATAGTGTCACCATAATCTCACATGGGTAGAATTGTCATTTGAATGAGAATGAGTTTGGAAGAAGTGGTGAAAGTGGAGCAGTTTCTGTAAAGGAAACCTTGACCTTAGATTGCAGCTTTGATATGTGGATGGAGAAAGAAAGTGAAGTTTCCATCCAGATGGCTAAGTATTTATATGCAGTGACTTATTCAAGGATAGCCCCCTTGCAAGTGGTAATGTTAAGGGCGGGAGAAGGCATAGTACTCTTACGATAAAACCACATGACTTTAGTTTTTGGAGGTATTGAGAGTGCGTTTGAGTTGGGAAAAAGACTGCTGTCGTTGGAATAAGCTATCTCGCAGAGTAGCTTGAACAGTATCAGGGGAAGGACCAGTGGCATAACGAATTGTGTCATCAGCATGTAAGTGAATGAGTGAATTGCCAGCTGCCTGAGGAATATTATTAATGTATATTGACAGAAGTGTGGGGCCAAGTATGGAGCCTTGGGGGACAACCCTGGTGACCAGGAGAGAATGGGAGAAAATGTTTTCAAATCTTACACATTGCACCCGGTGAGAGAGATAATTGGAAAACCAAACCAGTGAGTGATCAGTGACACCAATTCTGCTAAGTATGTGAATGAGTCCATGTGGTCCACAGAGTCAAAAGCCTTGGCAAGGTCAATGAATATAGCAGTGCAGTGTTGTTTGGTATCTAATGTGAATGTAATGTCATTGAGCACCTTTGTGGTAGCTGTAACACAACCATACCCTGATCAAAAGCCAGACTGTGCCCCGGAGATGATATCGTTCACATTAAGGTGTTTGGTTAGATGTTTTTTGACAGATTTTTCCAGAATCTTAGACACACAAGGCAAGATGGAAATTGGCCTGTAATTGTTTAGGTCAGCCTGATCACCGCCCTTAAACAGAGGAAGCACAACTGCTTCTTTCCAAGGTGGAATTTTGGCTGTATGGAGGGAGAGATTAATGAGGGCTGTTAGGGGAGCCGCAATGACAGGGGCTGCAATTTTAATGAAGAAAGTGGCAAGATCAGCTGACCCATTTAATGATGTCCAGGTTATGGGCAGGATGCTAATATCCAAAGAAATGTGTCGAGACGTGGGCACTAGTCTCACAGCTTTGCTTGACGGTAGTTTAATAGGGGTGTGCACAAAAATATAATTTGGTGTTAACTTACATTTTATTTACCACTGCATATGAATAATATCCCCTCTTTGGGGATAAAGTTGGGGATAAAAATGTATGAAAATACCTGCCTCAGTTAGGGGGGCCAGAGGTGGGTCGAGGCTTAATATTATGGGGGCAGTGGCCACCCTTGGCTTGCCCCCTAGAACCGCCACTGAAGTCTGAGAGCACTGAGAATAAAAGAACAGGCAGTGGATAGCTGGCAGAAGGAAACAGCAGCAGAGTTGGGATGAATTCACTTTTGTTTCCATCACACGGGATGTGGATTTTCTGCACAGTACAAATATTGATTTTTTTGGGAGAAAGAAATGGCACCTTATTGGCAAATCACTGAGAATTATTGCTGCTACCCTAATATATGTTTGCAAGATTACACATAGGGCAAAAAGCACCTTTTCCCCCTCACATATCACTTGTATCTTCTGACTGAGACATTTGCCAGATGTATATATATTGCTTCCTTCTATAGGCCCCGCCATTGCAATATCTGTGCACACACACATATATATATATATATATATATATATATATATATATATATATATATATATATATATATATATATATATATAGTGCAGTACACACAGCTTCAACAATTCAAGGGTAGCCTATGTTTGTTTAAGATTATCTCCACAGCTTTAGAAAAATTTAAAAAATGTACAGAGTTTAGCAATTTTGGTAAACTTATAAACTCGTTCCTCATGAGGACTGGGGAAGATTGGAGAGAACAAGTGTGAAATTGTAAATTGCGACAGCTGGGTTTGATGTTGAATTCCACAGAAAAAGAAAATCATAAACTTGGACTCAGACGTCTTTCCCTTCAGAGAGCCAGGCTTTGCCTATAAATAATCCTTGCACTCATTCGCTAAGGCTGCTCGCTGCCTTGCAAGCTAAAACAGCTGCGAGGAGAAACACTTCTTTCCCTCCCTTTTCCTTCTTTGTTTCTCTTTAATTGACTTTTTAACAAGGCTGTGTTCAAGTTGACCAGCTACACCCCTTTCATTACTGAACACCTCGCACACACACATATATGCACTTCTCCTATTGGTTGAGGTGGGAAACCCATTAAAACTGTGTGTGTACGTGTATGTAAAATGCTCCTGATTTCTAAATCAATGAGCTATTTGCAGAAGAGCATAAAAGGACAACATGTTTCTATGCATGATAATGCAGAGCCCTCTGTTTCTGTCAGGGGAGGTCAAACTACATAATGTATTCTGTCTGAGATGAACACCCTCTTGGGTGGATTTTTTACAGTGAGAAAGAACCTGCACCAGGAGCATAATTTGCGGTTTTTCGGTAAACACTTTAAGGTTAGAGCAGTAAATAGACTGCTTTATTATATCACATGGGCAATAGAAAATATTAAAATAAACATTGACATTTCACATGTAAATACCTCAGATTATTTGTATTAAGTTGGTCACTTATCTGAACATCCAGCTATTTGATGTTATAAATTATTATGGTGATCAACCAATCACACAGCAAATGACCCCCATCTGGTAAGTAGGCCTGTATTTCAACCACAAATTGACTTCAATTTGAGCGTGAAAGGTAATGTCTGACCTTGGGACAGTAATTTGACCAAAAAAGAGTTAACTCAAGGTCCTAAATATGGATTGACAATGGTGATAACAACTGAGCTATCTCCACGACAGCTGAACATGCTCCTTCCCCTGAGGAAGCCCATGTGATGTGTTTGAAACCTCTGGAAAAATGGTCTTAAGGTTTTAGTTTTTTTGGTTAAACGTATTTCAATAATTTTTTCTAAAATCAAGTTTCTATTTTTCTTCATTCCTGTACAGCAATCGGCTTTATTGGTTCTTGATCAAGAACTTGTTTCTAGGAGTGACTTGGAATTAGTTGATTTAGATTATTTTAATTAAGGGTTTAAAACTTACCGAAATAACTTGATTAGATTTAGCAACAGACGCCCCAGAAAAGAAACACTCCTTACCGGAACTTAGTACTAAATTATCTGGGTATCTTTACCTGAAAGCATAACTATCTTTGGGATGCCCCACTGAATCCCATTTTTCTGTCTTTAAAAATAATAGAGCTATGACTAATAATAATAGAAGCCGTCCACATGGCTCTCATAGACCATTCCCCTTGTCACAGCCCTCGGTGTCAGACACTGATGCAACATGCACACGCAGTTGGACCGGCTATCAAAACCAAGAACAAAGAAGCTCAAATCACAACACACACAGAGGGAGTGTGACTTCATTCTCTGCTCAGGAAGCTATTACTCCACTATAGCTTTACATAGAAAATAGTTGTTTACTGCTATATTAATGTTCTGAATATTGTGTACAGCCCCTTTAAACTAACACACTATATTAAAAACTGCAACAACAACAAATTGCAGTAGCTATAACATATTATAAAGCTGCAACTTTACACATCAGCAGCTCCAAGTGGCATCAGCAGAAAAACGTATCAAACTGACTGAACATCAACACCCCCAAACCCCTGCAGTGTAACATCAGTAAACCGCACACAGCACAGCCTGGCTGCTCTGTGACACTTCATGATACCAAATGATACCAAAGAGACTGGGAGGCATAAGGTCTCACATCGGCGAGTCCAGTTTTCTGTATTTCACTGTGAAAGTGTAATACTTCCTTTCCAGCAGGCAGAGAAGATTTCACACCCGTCACCACACCTGACACCGGAATTTCATTTTGGCAAGTACCATAAATGTGCAGCACCCACAGAAGGGTGATGATGGGAGTCTTTTCTCTGTTGCAGCTTCACCTTGTGGCGTAGTCTGATAAAGTATCTTGCCTCATGCAGGTTTCATTAAGTAACAATTTACTACATTTAAAGAATCGTGAGCTTTTATGGCACTAAATGTCATTTTAGTGATATTATTTACCTCCTCTACTCTCATACAACACTCTGGGTGGATAATATTTTCTCTTATCGCATATTGATTAAGCTGTGGAACACTTCTCACACATCTCACACATCAATGTGAAATTACCTAACCACCTCTGTGTGCTGTTCAGCAACTGCTAATATGCAAGCATGAGGCAGATGCCAGTGTTCACAATAAAAGCACAATTTTGGCAATCATTTGTAAGATTTTTTTTAACATTCTGAGAGATTGAACTTTTCCTTTTTTTCTTTCCTTCCTGTCCTCCCATTTGGCTCATTTACCTGTTTTTGCTGCCACAAGGCTGGCGGATTAGCACCCCACCCCATTAGCACAAGTCTGTGCTATCCCTTTGAACACACTTTATCTTCACATCTCTGCACTCGCCTGCAAACGGAGAAACACACAGGGGCTGCTTTGGAATGAATTAGCAATAGGAAGGTGCCCGAGTCACTTGTGAAGCATACTTAATTTGTATAACATAAATGAACGTTCTAAAATAAGAACCTCATCCATCCTTTGAGTGGGCTCACTGAGAGAGCTTGAGACCATGAAATCCAGACAGTGATGAGCTGGGACGACATTGAAATATTAGCAGAGTCAAAATGTCACCTTGCCCCCTGAAGTGCTGCAGCCAAGCAACCATGAAAAAAAGTACAGAAAAAGAAGATGAATGAACGAAAGTGCTCGCTGAGATCCCAGCTGACGGTGAAAGTGAGGCAGAAAAGACTGACAGACTTCAAGGGGGCTCAGAGAGACCTTCCTGTTTATGTCTGGTCCCTCTTGCCCCTTTCTGCTATGGCTGAAAATAACAATTGTGTGACACTTGGCTCCTGGGGGCCCGGGCTGCTATAAGCCAACAGTGAAATGCAATGTTTTCTGCCGTGGCTGTGCACTCCAACTGTTGTTGTTGTCTGGCTGTAGAAGGATCAGAGCGGGGATCCGGGGATCTACTGTACACCCAAAGGAGAGCAGATTTCATATTCTAGAGTGAAATGCCTTCTGGCACTGTTCCGCCAGCCCTTGATTTGAATAGACAAGAGCTGCTGGGGAGGATTGAGGGATAAAAGAGGCTGAGGGACAGAAGTGACTGGAGCCTAAGGAAGTCTATATGCTGTATCAGCACTCAGACATATGGAGAATGGTGAGTGTAAAGTGACTAAAAAAGAGAATGGGTGTCTTGATAGGTTGTAGCTAGAAAGCACCACATATTTATGTTTGTGGAGTTCAAAGTTGGAGTGCTGGTTCTTGTAGTGTTTTTCCCTTATTCTGTATTCTCATTTTAAAATGTTTGCAATTATATCCTAAATGTTACCTTACATATAAACATGGGACCCTCCTGGATAATGTAACAACACTACAGGTTGATGTTATGGGCACTGGCCGCTGTTGCTATAGAAGCCAGTCAGAGGCACAAATCAGAGAAAATTCATAACACTTTGTTGTTGCAGCTGAGAACAAAACACACCGTCATAGTTAATCAACCATCCAAATTGGACCCAGAATCCAAAATTGACTTCATTTAAGCTGCAGATTGTGTTTTCAGCTCTCTCAACACAGTAATCGTATGCTTCCACCTGCCATTAGTGCCGCAGGTAACATCATTTTTAGCTTGGTGATTGGATGTTTGGAGTCGTAGTTATTTATGTTACGTTTTCATGTACCCAGGCTAGTGCCAAAGAACCAGATCTTTTCTAACACAGTTGTTTATCTTTTATACTGCTGATTCGACAGGGAGTGTTAGTACCAACTTGTGACTCCTGATTAGAGGTTGCATATGCGCTGTGAGCAGTTTGACCAAAGACTGATCTTATCTCAGTTTTTAAAAGGTAAAACCAGTGTTACATACATAGTGTGTGTTTACACTGCAAATTGACAGCAACAAAAAAAACACTAAAGCGGTGGATCCACTGATCAACATTGTGACCTATAGTCACTTGGCATGGTGGCTCAATGGACTATTGTAGAATCAAAACCTGGGTGGGCAAAGCTCTATACCAGCTGTGCCTGTGTGAAGTTTTGTTTTCTAGAAAACACAAATGGTAATAACCTATTAAGCTTATTATTGATTGAGACATCTGGTATCTGGACATCCTGACCTTTTGTAAGACATCTTATCAGGTGAAAATCATTTACTTATATATGATTTTCCTGTTTCAAGCATACCAAAGCTAACATGTTTTCACATGATAGGAGTGCAAAAGGTGTTTGTTCATAAGAGTTCTGAAGTTCTGGTCTCGTTGATTTTAAAATAGGCAATAAAGCAGGGGGTGTTTTAGGGCGGGGCTATGACGTGATTGCCAGTGAAAGTGTGTAATGTAACGTAGAGTATAAGGGCTCCTCCCTCACTCCTCCCTCTCGTCTAAAATTGTCATATCCGCAACCAGGATGGCTGCACCCGTAACAGCAAACTCGACGACTCATAGCAGATCTCCACAAACCAGTGGGTGACGTCACACATGCTCTGTCCATTAATATTATACGGTCTATGGTTACTTGTTACTAACCTAGCTCTGGGAGTTTGCTCCCCGGAGTCTTTATGTTTCTTTTCACCCAGGATGAAATCCCGGGATTAGGATGGCACCAAAATCATGGTTCCAGCTGTTGCCATGGTTCTGCTGAAATTCCCTGCTATCCCGTGCTGCTCCCTGCGACGCTACTACAACCACTATTTCTAGTCACTGTGTATTAACTATACTGTGATACACCCCAACGACACGTCAGACACCACCTACCAAGAGCCTGGGTCTGTCCCAGGTTTCTTCCTAAAAGGGAGTTTTTCCTCGCCACTGTTGTACTAGTGCTTGCTCTTGGGGGATTTTTTTTTTTTTTTTTGTAAATTATAGAGTGTGGTCTAGACCTACTCTATCTGTAAAGTGTCTTGAGATAACTTGAATTGAATTGAATTTAATTGAATTATAGTTTCAGGAAAATCCTTTTTGGGCCGCAGGGGGATTTTGTGGTTGCAATGGCCACTGGTCAACATTGGCTGTGGGCTGAGCACTCTTCCTGGGGGCCTAGTTTGTGTCCAAACAGCAGTGGACCGAACCAATCAGCACCCAGTAAGGAGCTACTGGCAGCTACGGGTGTGGTTTAGGTGTGTGTGACGGCTTTGACTGTTTGTTCAAAACAACAACGGTGGGCGTGATAGACATCTGGTTCATCCAATCACCTGCCAGGTATTGTCAGGTAAATGCCTCCCCTTTCCCAAACAGTTTCCAATGACGGCTTTTAAGATGGTTCCGTGTTCATAAACCACGTGGCGCTCCACCTGACCTGACCTGACTCTCTATTGACATTGTGTCTCCTTTCCAAACAGCAAGAGGTCAACTTGCATGTGGAAGTTATGCTTACATTTTGGCACCACTCACACATGCCTACACAGACAGTTTTTTCCAATTAGCTCTGCATTCCTAGCCCTGATCTCACCTTGGTTTTTTTAATTTTTATATCTCTTTCTTTTTACTGCCTCAAAGGATTAATCAGAGGCTTTTATAATGCAGCCGCGAATAAGCAGACATGTCTCTTTCTCCTCCCTTTGACCTGAATGCAGCAGAAGCTTTCCTTCCCCTTTTGTAAAGACTGCCATGAGAACACATCAAACACATGCCCTCTGCACCCGAGGCAATGAAAAATAAATCATTAAACAAATGAATAAGTAATGACAAAAGGGGGAGGAAAAAAACAAGAAGCCTATAAAATATGTGTGAAAAACACATTTATCTGAACGATTCTTATGTTTCTGAGCCTTTTGTGTGATAATCCGACGTGTATTTTGGGAAACATCTCGCTTTCCGGGTCCCTGATCTCATTAGATTTATGTTTATTGTTCTTTTTCTGATCAAGCAAGATGCAAAAAGGCTTCAGTGGGTTGGATTTGTGTATGGTATTGTTGGCTATATTGTATGCATCACTCCCCACAGGCTTCTTTTGCATTTGAGCCAGCCAATACAGAGTGTTTTTAGCTCTGTATTGGCTGGCTCATTGCTGCTGGGTGATGTCTTGGCTGCAAGAATTGAATTAAAGTATTTTTTATCCTGCAAAGGAGCCTTGATATTTTAGAAAATAGTTTAATAGTGATGAGAGCTCAGAGGCATC
This sequence comes from Gymnocephalus cernua, assembly GCA_023631565.1. NCBI lineage: Eukaryota > Metazoa > Chordata > Actinopteri > Perciformes > Percidae > Gymnocephalus > Gymnocephalus cernua. The sequence continues at coordinate 32,910,994 of CM042437.1, read as the reverse complement.
ATCCAGATGGTCGCACCTGTGTGAACAGCTGTGTGGAATAGCTGTGTATTTAATAGAGAAATAAACAGAAAGATACACAGTTGGCAATAAGGTTATCTTTTAAATCCTATAAAATAACTTTTATCATCATGTAAACAGTAAACCATTCAATGTGTAATTCATTTCTTGTAAAGAAACTGATGATCGTCACTGTCGGGCAGAAACCTTATATCTCCATATTTGGTAATTTACATTTTTTTTCTTAAACCAATGCTATTGGTCACCCTTTATCTGCCTGAGTTTTACAGATATGTAAACGACCAGTTGATTTCCTAAAGGCAAATAGCTCAATAAAATGTTTTCAAATTAGCTTTTTTTCATTTCCTATTCAGTATTCAGATTCTTTACTTGTGTAAGAGTACTATGTAATACCGCACTGTCAAAATACTCTGTTACAAGAAAAAGTCCTGCATTGAAAACTATGTAATTATCATCAGGAAAATGTACTTAAAAGTAAAAGTAGTCAACGCAGAAAAATCCTGACATTTTAGAAACTGGAAACGATCAGTTTGTCAATCAACTGAGTGTTCAATCTAGGGCTGCCACTAACGATTAATTTAATAATCGATTAATCTGTCGATTATTTTTTCAATTAATCGATGAATCGGATACAAAAACAAAAAATACATACATACATACTTGTTGTTTTAGTTACACTAGTTGTGTAAAGGTAAGTAGCCTAACCCAAAGAGCAGATACAGACAAGACACACACACACACACACTCACGCACACACACACACACACACACACACACACACACACACACACACACGTTCACTTGAAACTTATTTATTACATTATTACCATCATTGTAGTAAGTGCAAGTTAAGTTCATTTATACACCACATTTAAACACAGCTTAAGATGACCAAGTGCTATAAAAGAACTTTAAAATGAAATTAAAAAGTACAACACACAAATATAGTTGTCAAAAATAACTGATATGGGACAAAGCAGAGAATACATGACAGCAGATTGAAAAATTAATGGGCGAAAAAAGGCGAGTGAAAACGTCTATACCACCCTGCTTTACTACTGTTATTAACGAGCTAACGCTAACTTAGCTAGCTGGATAACAAGTAAACAGCAGCACCAGAAGAACTACTGGAAGGACGTTACATTCCTCACTTTAAAATGGAACAAAAGTAGGATTGTGTAGTGACTTTACCCTACTGTTGAACTCCCTTCATCCTCATCAAGGACATGTTTATGGTGCTGAATCATCACCGCGATGCTCCCGTGCCATGCCATGTCGCTTTCGCTTATTTTGCAATTAACACACTTTTTCGATTTATTTAGTGTGAAATGCTCCCACACCTTGGATCACTGGCAGAGTGGCAATCGGGAGAGTCGGGACTTTGGCTGTTGTTTTGGCCGTTTGGCTCTCAACGAAGGCGGTCGCATTTTCTCTCCCTCTCCACTCCCACACCTCCCCTGCTTTGGTCCTCTTGTCTCGTCTAGTCTTTGTCTAACTCTTTGAGAGACTCTCTCAGCACTGCTCTCCAAACCCAAAAATCATGGATTTGACTGGTCTCTCAACGCAATTGACACCATCTTCTCGACGAGAAGCTTGGGTTCGGGGGAACCTGCTTGCCCTGCCGGAACGTTTGCTGCTGGCTACACAATGGACGCGTGGGAGAAGTGGCGGGTCGTGTGTCTGGCGGGTCTTTCCGTGGAGGACGTTGAGGATATCTACCTATTCGGAACCATGACAACAGGCCTTTTGCTGACTGGATTTGGCATTGCCCTGGTTTATCGACAAAATGACAAGGCTATCACAGCTGTTCAAAGCCCCAAAAAGCTGCCTGGAATGATTGAAGCGGTGGGCAGAGCGGTCAGCATTCAAGCTGGGACTATTAACTGCATTATGGATAACAACATGGAGATGAGCCGCAATTTGGATATTATCTTGGATAAGATCACCGCTTTGCAAAGAAAGATTGACCAGAATGAACTAAGAATAGTTGTGTAAAGAAATGCAGCTACTCGCGGCAAGACAAAATAACTCCAATCTTATCAACTTTCAGCCCCCTTATCCAGCACTGGCCTCGGCCAAGGCTGCTGCTGGAACAACAACTCCCCTGGAAGAGCACTGCAGAGACACTCTTGCGTTCCTCCCCCAACTTCCCTCAGACACTTGCTGATTGTTGACTCTGCTTGGGACCTATTCAACGTTGTCTCCATGGCTGAGGCACCAAGATTGGGATGCCAGGCAAAGTGACTCTCAAGGATAGGCCTACTAAACAACAGTCGGTGTCATTTAAGAACACATTGTTTATTACTAAGGCCATATAGTCAAAATTAAATGATTTAATAGTAATGTAATAACTATAACTTATAATACACAATAACTTTCACCAGTAAATTGCTGTTGAACGACAAAAACAACAACAACCAGATGGAAAAAGGGTATTTTACAATAACTTTGAATGCACCGCAAGGCTGTATGTTACCAGTTTCAGTGAATGCACCGTCTGTGTTTTTCCGACGTCGGCAGCTGCTGCAGTCACACTTTACACTGTTTAACGTTACCTGTCAGCATTTTAACCGTGTTTAATCCAGCTGCTAGCTAAAGGTAGGCTAACATTACCTGCTGTCGAGTGTAGTGTAAAGTCAGGCACCGAAATTTTCGCTCTTTTTTCGGTCTCGTTACTACCGTTTACGTCGGAACTGGGGCCCTATTGCCACCGAGTTTCGGTACCCAACCCTAGTTGCAAGTCATGTTGTCGACTCTTGTTGTTATGTCTACTGATTATGTGCTTGTTGCTGAGGTGTTTTCTTTCCTGTTCCCACACTGTACTCTTCACAGGAGCATAGTCTGGGAGTTGCTTTTTTCCCCTCCCCTTTCCTCATGTTATGCTGTATCTTTCTCACTTGTTATTGTATTGCATTTTATTGTGAAGCACGTGATTTTTATCTGTGAAAGGTGCTATATAAATAAACTTTACTTACTTAGTGTTTCGAGGCCGCCAGGGCGTCCTGGTGTTCCCTGGCCAATGCCCGGCCCGCTGGTCAAACTGTGCAGCCTCTGCTTAACCCGTACGGCGGGCCGATAGTCTATTACATTTCCCGGTAGATCTCCGATCTCCGATCTGCTCATTTTCTCTCTTGCTCCGCACTCAACCAAATTTTTTCATACTCAAACATCTCCGCGACTTATTGATTGGCGTAATTGTCGTGCGATACAACAAATCAATAATGAAATTCGTTGCCATCTCTTTTAATAATCAAATTTTATCGATTTTATCGATTTGTTGTTGCAGCCCTAGTTTAATCGGCTAATCATTTCAGCTGTAGTTGTAGGCTGTTATATTGTTGGGTAGTTTAATTTATAATAGAACATATTATTTTATGAATTACATGTGTTTTGGGTGCAAAAATCCTAATTTTGAAAGTAGTAACTAAAGCTGTCAGATGAATGTAGTGGATAAAAAAGTACAATATTTCTCTCTGAAATGTAGCGGAATAGAAGTAGAAAGTGGCATGAAAAGAAAAGACACAAGTAAAGTTCAAGTACTTTAAATTTGTACTTTAGTACAGTACTTGAGTAATGTACTTAGTTTACATTCCACCACTGTAAAAAACAACGGTTTTGGACATAGAAGGTTTGTCAAGATGCTGCAGTGTTCAACTCCTGCATCTTATTGGCCCCATTCACTGACCCAATTCAATTCAATTTTTCAATTTTATTTATAGTATCAAATCATAACAAGAATTATCTCAAGACACTTTACAAATAGAGTAGGTCTAACCCACACTATAATTTACAAAGACCCAACAATTCTAGTAATTCCCTCAAGAGTAAGGATTTAGTGCGACAGTGGCGAGGAAAAACTCCCTTTTAGGAAGAAACCTTGGCAGACCCAGGCTCTTGGTAGGTGGTGTCTGACGAAGCTGGTTGGGGGTGTAATGAACAGTGGCAATAACAGTCACAATAAAGATAATGGATCAGTGACTAGAAAAAGTAGTCATAGTAGTTCATGTCATATCAGGGCACTGCAGGTCGTTATAGGATGTAGCATGACACAGCAGAGCATAGCTGGACGTAGCAGGACGCAGCAGGACACTGCAGGGCACCATAAAGAGTAGCAGGGTGTAGCAGGGCGTGGCCTCGGAGCAGGACCACGGCAACAGCTGCATCCATGATCTTGGTGCCACTCTAATCTAAGGAAACATGCTTGGCGAGAAAAAACATGAGGATTCCGGGGAATAGACTCCCCAGAGCTAGGTTAGTAACACACATTTCTGGGACACAAATGGGAAGAGAGAGGAGAGAGAAGCTCAGTGTGTCAAAAGAAGTCCCCCGGCAGTCTAAAATTAAACATCATAACTAAGAGAGACAGGTTAAAGAGAGGTGCCTGGTCGGGTTAGAACTCTCCCCAACCGGATCGGGCTGTACTGGCCTGCCTCGCTCTACTTTGATTATATCATTGATTATATGGTAGATGAATCTAATGACTATGAAGTCTCTAAAAGAGAAAAGAAGGGGTGCCGTGTCTGAAGCTATACACCCTCCCCTGCCGGTCTAGGCGAACGCTGCAACTCCTCACTCCCTAACTATAAGCTTTATCGAAGAAATGTGGTGACGGTGTCTGTCCTCCGGACCCAGACCGGGAGCTGGTTCCATAGGAGAGGAGCCTGATAGCTAAAGGCTCTGGCTCCCATTCTACTTTTAGAGACTCTAGGAACCACAAGTAACTCGGCATTCTGGGAGCGCAGTGCTCTAGTGGGACAATAAGGTGCTATGAGCTCTTCAAGATATGATTTAGAGCTTTGTAGGTCAGGAGAATTTAAATTCAATCCTGAATTTTACAGGAAGCCAATGCACACAAGCCAATACAGGAGAAATATGGTCTCTTTTCTTAGTTCTTGTCAAAACACGCGCTGCAGCATTCTGGATCAGCTGGAGAGATTTAAGGGTTTTATTTGAGCATCCTGATAATAAGGAATTACAGTAGTCCAGCCTAGAAGTAACAAATGCATGGACTAGTTTTTCAGCATCGTTTTGAGATATGATGTTCCTAATTTTAGCAATGTTACGAAGGTAAAAAAAAGGCTGTTCTTGAGGTTTGTTTAAAGTGGGCGTTGAAGGATATATCCTGATCAAAAATAACTCCTAGATTTCTGACAGTAGTGCTGGAGGCCAGGGCAATACCATCCAAAGAAGCTATATATTTGGATAATGAGGTTCGGAGGTGTTTAGGGCGTAGCACAATAACTTCAGTTTTGTCTGAGTTTAACATCAGAAAGTTGTAGGTCATCCATGCTTTTATATCTTTGATACATGCTTGAAGTTTAGCTAACCGACTGATTTCATCTGGTTTGATTGATAAGTATAATTGGGTGTCATCTGCATAACAGTGAACGTTAATTGAGTGTTTCCTAATAATATTGCCTAGAGGAAGCATATATAAGGAGAATAGAATTGGTCCAAGCACTGAGCCTTGTGGAACGCCATGGTTAACTTTAGAGTACCTGGAGGATTTATCATTAACATTAACAAATTAAGATTGATCAGAGAAATAGGACTTAAACCAGGTTAGTGTGATTCCTTTAATGCCAACTAAGTGTTCCAGTCTCTGTAACAGGATGGTATGGTCAATAGTGTTGAATGCAACACTAAGATCTAGTAAGACAAGTATGGAGACAAGTCCTTTGTCTGAAACAGTTAGAAGGTAATTTTCACCAGTGCCGTCTCTGTGCTATGATGCATTCTAAATCCTGACTGAAAGTCCTCAAATAAGTTATTACTATGTAGAAAATCACATAACTGATTTTGGAGAGGAAGGGAAGATTAGATATAGGTCTATAGTTGGCTAAAACCTCTGGATTGAGGGTGGGTTTTTTCAGAAGAGGTTTTATCACAGCTGCTTTAAAGTGCCCATATTATGAAAAAATCACTTTTTCTGGGATTTGGGGTGTTAACTTGTGTCTCTGGTGCTTCCACACACATACACACTTGGAAAAAAATCTATCCATGCTGTTTTGAGTGAGATACGTGTTTCTGAATGTGTCCTGCCTTCAGTCTCTGGGTGAGCTGTTCAAAATCTGCACGGCTTTTTACATAACTAGCTGAAACGACAGGCTAAACATAACCGTTAGCATGCTAGCACTAGCGTTAACATGCTAGCTTGTTCTCAATGGCAAAGCACTGCTACAACACACACAAGTTCACCATAATCTACAAAAGAAGTACTTACATGTGCGCCCTCCTTTAGAAGAAGTCTCCCGGCTGATCCTGCCTTGTCACTGACCAAAGTTGGAGAAACAACCTTTCTTTTACTGTCTATGGAGCTAACTGACATGATCTACGATCTGAGCTACTGAGCATGTGCGAGTGCAGCCAAAGATAGTACAGAATAAAAGGTGATTCACTCTGTCAGCTAAAACAGAGACCTGAACACAAGGTGAAAAGAGGAGCTGCAACAGTGAGAGAGAGCTGTGCAGTACAACAAAAATATGGTGTTTTTTGAAAATTAAACCATGTAAACCTATTCTGGTACAACCTTAAAATACAATTATGAACCTGAAAAAGAACATAATATGGGATCTTTAAATGACTGCGGTACATAACCTGTTAATAAAGACATATTAATCATATCTAGTAATGAAGTGTTAACTACGGGTAACACTTCTTTAAGTAACCTCGTTGGGATGGGGTCTAAGAGACAGGTAGATGGCTTAGCTGAAGAGACCTTTAACATTAATTGTTAAAGGTTTATAGGGTAAAAGCAGTCTAAGTATATGTCAGGTCAGGTCGTTCTTTCTAGCAGTCCTGCGTTTAAAGGTGAACCGTTAGAAGTTGAGGGAAAAAGGTGATGAATTTTATCTCTAATTGTTATAATTTTATCATTAAAGAAGCTCATGAAGTCGCCACTACTCAGAGCTATAGGAATAGATGGCTCAATAGAACTGTGACTGTCTGTCAGCCTGGCTACAGTGCTGAACAGAAACCTTGGGTTGTTCTTATTTTCTTCTACAAACCCAAATCAGAAAAAAGTTGGGACAGTATGGAAAACACAAATAACAAAAGAAAGTAGTGATTTATAAATGTACTTTGACTTGTATTTCATTGCAGACAATACAACAGCACACAATTTAATGTGTTCCTCATGATTTGTATTGTTTTTCTTTTGAAAAAAACTCAATTCCTATTTTGGTTCTTGCAACACATTTCAAAAAAAAGTTGGAACAGTAAAGCATTTACCACTTTGTAATGTTGACATTCCTTTTCACAACACTTAAAAGACGTTTAGGGACTGAAGACACCAAGTGATGAAGTGTTTCAGGTGTAATTTTGTCCCATTCTTGCTGCAAACAAGTCTTAAGGTGGGCAACAGTACAGGGTCTTCGTTGTCGCATTTTGTGCTTCAAAATGCACCACACATTCTCTGAAGTGCAAGTTACCTTTGCCAAGGGCACTGACACAACCCCATACCATGACAGACCCTGGCTTTTGGAATTGTTGCTGGTAACAGTCTGGATGATCCTTTTCTTCGTTGGTCTGGAGCACACGGCGTCCATTTCTCCCAAAAAATACCTGAAATACTGATTCATCTGACCACCGTACACGTTTCCACTGTGTGATGGTCCATCCCAGATGCCTCCAATCCCAGAGAAGTCGACGGCGCTTCTGGACAATGTTAACATAGGGCACTGTACAGTTTTAACTGGCATTTGTGGCTGTAACTACGTATTGTGGTACTTGACAAAGGTTTGCCAAAGTAGTCCTGAGCCCATGTGGTGATATCGCTTATAGATGAATGACGATTCTTGATGCAGTGCTGCCTGAGGGATCGGAGATCACGGTTGTTCAGCTTAGGCTTGCGCCCTTGTCCTTTACGCACTGAAATTCCTCCTCATTCCTTGAATCTTTTAATTATGTTATGCACTGTTGAAGGTGAAATAAGCAAATGTCTTCCTATCTTTCTTTGAGGAACATTGTTTTTAAACATTTCAATAATTGTCTCACGTATTTGTTGGCAAACTGGCGATCCTCGGCCCATCTTTGCTCCTAAAGGACTAGACCTTTCTTGGATGCTGCTTTTGTACCAAATCATAATTACAATCACCTGTTGACATCACCTGTTTCAAATCACATCATTATTTAACCAATTTACCTGATTACTAGCCCTAAATTGCTCCTGTCCCAACCTTTTTTGGAATGTGTTGCAGGTCTGAATGACAGGAAAGGATGTATATTTACAAATGAAATTAAGTTGACCAGACAAAACATGAAATATTTTGTGTTCACATTGTCTGCAATGAAATACAAGTCAAAGTACATTTAGAAATAACTACTTTCTTTTTTTATTTGTGTTTTCCATACTGTCCCAACTTTTTCTGATTTGGGGTTGTATTAGTGATGAGTAATAGTCTGATCTGGCATTTCTGAGGACCTTCCTACTCTTGCCAATCTAAACGAGATTCTTCCAGTTTGGTGGAACGCCATTTACTTTCAAGTTTTCGCGAGATTTGTTTTAGTTTGCGAGTGTTGGAGTTATACCAAGGTGCTAGTTTCCTTTGCTTCATCGTCTTCTTTTTGAGGGGAGCAACAGAGTCTAAAGTCGTCCGTAGGCAGGCCGTAGCACTGTCTACAAAATTATCAATTTGGGAGGGACTGAAGTTAACATAATGGTCCTCTGTTATATTAAAGCACGACATTGAGTTAAATGCTGTTGGAATATTTTTCTTAAACTTAGCTATAGCACTGTCAGATAGGCATCTAGTGTAGAAGCTTTTATCTGATTTTGTATAGTCGGGTAGTAAGAATTCGAAAGTTATTAAGAAATGGTCTGATAATAAACGATTCTGCGGGAATACTATTAAATCTTCAATTTCGATGCCATATGCCAGCACAAGGTCGAGGGTGAGATTAAAACAGTGAGTGACCTCATGCACACTCTGACTGAAACCAATTGAATCTAATAGTGAGTTACCCATGCTGTTTATAGCTTACGTAAACCTGCTGAGCCATGTCAGTCGACTCCTAATGTGCATTAGGCTCTGCTTCTAATGTTGACACAGAGGTTATTAATTCACATCAAGGACACCTCCGTAATAGACATGCATCACGTAAATACAGTGCAGTTAGTTTGCAAACAGCTTAGCAAGCAGCGAGTGTTCCTTGTGCTTTTATTCAATGCTAAGTGCTTCATCAATCACAATCCCAGACAGATCATTAGAGGCTTCTAGGATGACAAGACCAGCCAAAACATCTACAGCAGATTGCTCCAGACCACCCCTCAAACCTTTAATTACACCCGAGGTTGGCAGTTATCAAAGACATGCAGTGATAAGTGACTCACTCAACAGTAGCCATTAGTTAAAGCAACTTGTTAGTGTCGAGGGTATTAAATGACTTGCCTTGCATTCTTGTATGTCAGAACCAAAGCAACGTACTTATTTTTCTGTATAAGGGAAAAAGTAGTACTCAAAATGTTGTAGACCATTGAGAAAACTGTGCTGCACAACACATTACGTTTTTTAATAAGAGAGCTCTCGTTCATCTGTTTTCGGCTTCAGATTAAAGTGGCAGACTGGGTAACCAGATGGTTGCTGGATTGAATCCCATGTCAAAATGCAAGATGATGAAGATAATGCTGCCTTCAGTTTCTTTTAGTTGACAATAAACAGCTAACTTTACATCTCAGCATGTTTTTGGTCGGTCCATCACTTTGTTTTAGACTGAAATATCTCAATAAGTTTTGGATTTGGATTGCCACGACATTTTGTACATTTTGACATTTATAGTCCCCAGAGGAGGAATCTTACTGAGTTTTGCAATCCCCTGTCTTTTTCTGTAGCGCCACCATGAGGTTGTTTTTTTGTGGTATTGAGTCAAATTTCTTGACTCAACTGTTGGATCCTACCATGAAATTTGGTCCAGAAATGTAATTCCCCTGTCATGTAGGCCAAACAACACTGGTGATCCCTTAACTTTCCATATAGCGGCATTATTAGGCCAAAATAAAAATAAAACTAATACTTTGGTAATACCTGCAAAACAAATGGCATTCCCATAAATCTTAGATGTACGGTATTTAGTGCTAATTAGCTCATTTTAGCACACTAAGCTAAAGTAAACTAAAGTAACACACGTTAACATGCTAAACTAAAATGGTGAACCCGGTAAACGTCAAACATCAGCATGTAAGCATTGTGAGCATGTCAGCAAGCTGACGTTAGCATTTAGCTACAGCCTCAGGTGCCATGTCATTTCTCCAACGCTCTCAAAAGATTCCCTTTGGTCCTACAGCCCACTAGTCCGATATCCACCAGCGATGTTACGAATCCCACTATAGCAACGCCAAGACCCGCCCTTCAATAGCATTTATTGGCCAGGGGTCCATGCTTACGCAAGGTAACGTAACCCCATTTGTACAGGTCATATCCCCTGACCAATCGGCTATCCTAACCTTAACCACTCAAGGTCAAATTCCTAACCCCAACCAATCGAGCTGCTTCAAAGGGCAGATCTTGGCATGACCATAGTGGGGGATGTCGGACTAGTGGGCTGTAGGGAATTTTTCGGGTTATTGAGAGGTCGGAACAATGGAGCATCGGAGAAATGGGCGGTCCCCCAGCCTCACAGAGCTGCTAGCATGGCTGTCTGTTCAAGGATAACACAAAAGACCAGAATCTCCATTGTGATATTGTGATACCACGTAAGAGTGTCACAAGGATACATTTGCAATAAAAGTATTATTTTACCATTTTATTATCATCAATAAATCCCATGAACAAAGCAACAATCCTACACAAAAGCAAGTGTAGTCACGGTTCAAATACCGTATAAAAGCTTATGCCTACAGAACTCAATGATAGAGTCACATAGCTGCATTTGTTGCAGTGATATGAGCTTCAGGGGATTTGCTAATAAAAAAAATCCTTAGCCTTAAACAACCCATTGCTGACTGCAGTTCCTCAGAGACCAATATTAGACAGCTACAGATGCACTATGCAGCTCCCAGTGTTTCTGCAAAACTGCAAGCATACTCAGTCAACTTTGCCTCCAATACATAAAGGCTATAAATGGGAATTTGTTCAGTGTGTACTCTCAAATTGTAAGCAAAACATGCCCTTTTGTCCTTCCTGCCCACCTGCTTAATGGAAACACTGTGCTGCACCAATGTAACACCTTGGGAATCATTGGTACCGTGTGTGTGTGTGTGTGTGTGTGTGTGTGTGTGTGTGTGTGTGTGTGTGTGTGTGTATGTGTGTGTGTGTGTATGTGTGCGTGTTGTGGCAGTGGAGCGAAGCCGCTTTGCCGTGTCGTTCTCTTCCAGATGAGCGGCTGGGTGATACAGAGCAGACAGGCGTCGGCCAGGGTCGGGAGGTAACTGTCATAGGCCCTTCACCTGCGTGTGCACCCACAGAGGGGATCCTAAAAAGAGCACGTCTAGACATATTTCCTCACGCTGTTCCCTTATGAGTTACTCTGTAGTCCAAGTGCCCCCTGGTGAGCAGAAGGGATAAAAGTCCCTAAGTGAGATGAGTTATGGTGGATTTAGCACTGCTTTTGTTATCACACAGAACTTGTGTACACAGATGAAAATCATACAATCTTCCAGTCTATTTATAATTTAAAACCCCAGGTCACCAATGTACTACACTATGCATATTAATATTCAACATTTTCTATATAGCCTACAGCTACATGCCCTCTTCTTATGCTCTGTTCTGGATATAGATCCAACGTAGCATCAACGACTACTTGCCTTTGAGAGAGTTATAGTGCTTATTCCAGCAGACAGAGTGAAGAGATCACATGAACATCGGATCCCAGCGGAGCTGTAGCTTTGGCTGCTGTTTAAAGCCTAATCAATGAAAGAAACATGACCCATGTCTGTCTGTTGTGTATTGACAAGATGTTTCTGGGAAAACTGCATGCGAAGTATGATTCAGGAAAGAGATAATATATAGAAAAGGGTTTACACAGATATATTATCATTTGTAAATGTTTTACAGCATTTAATGACTACATTTAACAGCTGAACAAATTGTTGAACAGACCAGTGGCAAAATGTAACAGCAGCTCCATGGATTTCAGCTTGCTGATTATGGAGATTTGACTGATATAGCCACAGGCACAGGCTACCGTCAATGTCCAAAGTCATTAGTGATTCGTGTACTACTAAAGTGCCGCTCCAGGGTACCCATTTCCTTGCATTACTGTCTACCTACCTTAGTATACTCCCGAAATAACACAGGTGAGAGGACTGAGGGGTATTTGATGGCCAGAATAAAATGGAGAAAGAGAGCGAGAGAGAGAGAGAGAAACATGCCACTTGTGTGGTACATTTGAAAGCAGAACAATTTATTATCAAGAACGAGAATATCAAACAAGAGAGAGGGGGAAAAAAGTTAATCAGTTTCAGTTTTCGCCGCGATTTTACCACTTTGATGCTTCCAATACAGAGAGAATGACATATTAAGCTTAGAGATTCTTCCATTTAATCTTACGCCTCTAATTACAGTTTTTCTTTTTTTTGCTTTATCTTGTAAATATAGAAGTGCTCTGCTGAAACCAAAGATCACAACAGTAGTTATTAAGAGGCTATTCAAAGGTTTTTTTAAAAGTTCTGTAAAGTGCTTTATGCCCCGTTTTTGTCCTAATCCCCGACAAGGCAATGGCTCCCTTGAGTCCGCTTTGTGATCCATCTAGGTTCCTCATTGCCAGTCGAAGGTGCGCTTCACCAGCCTGAAGAAGGTTCGGTTGTGTTCCTGTAGGTAGGTGCGGAGCTGCTGGAGGACGGTGCTGTTGACAGCGGGGTGAGGACGTCCCTTAGACTCATGCAGACAGCGCTCTCGACCATCACTTCGGATACAGTAAAACCCCTTGGTCTGGTTGAAGTAGAAGTTGGAGGATACTATCCTTGGGGGCAAGTTCAGAAAACGTTCCACCTTCTGAAGCTCTGGCAAGGGGTCTCGTATCAGAGCATCCCCATCTACGATGTGGATCTGTTCCAGGGGGAAGTGGCGCAGCCAGTTGTGCATGTGCACGTCGTACAGGCTCCTCTGAATGGCCTTGTACCGGATATTTAGTGCTCCATTGCGCACTAGCAGGTTCTCAATGGCTTGCACCGGCTTGTGGTTCTCCAGCCGGTTGAAGTACACCTGGGTGTAGTCGGAGATGACCCGCTCGGACGGATCTCGCAAGATCAGTAGCAACTTTATGGACGAGTTCATGGCGCAGATGCGTTCTGGTGCGAGGGCTGACGTGAAGTAACCTGGAGTCTTCTCCACTGTGATCTGGTTAGGGTAAGAGTAGGGCATCAAGTCACGGTACCACTCAAAGCCCTTGGCATAGTTCTCATCCCAGTCAAAGAAGTGCACCTCAGTGGCAGCAGCGGCAACCTCAGGGTGTATGTCTAGCATCTCCAACAACGCTCTTGTGCCCCCCTTGCGAACCCCAATAATGATACTGTGCGGGGCTCTTTTACTAGTCCCTGGGGGTGGAGATGAGGGTACATCTCCAGAGACATTGACTGGTAGTCCAGGATCAAGGTCCATGGGGTCCAGTGTCATGCCAAATCCTGCCTGGACAAGCTCAGTTGGGGCAGCGTATGTCTGGAGAACCAGAAGAAAGGCAGATGCCAGGAAACAAGCCATAGTGATGGTCTAGAGCGTGGAGATTGGCTTAAGAGATGGAAGTGGAAAAAAAGGAGACAATGGTTTAGCTGTGGACCAGATCTGTCTTTTCGAGCTCAGTGATAACAAGAGCGGTGAGAAGTGCAGTCTTTGTCTGCCATTGAATATGAACTGAAGGAGGAGGAGAAATCATCGGCAGTCCACAGCACATCTGTAGAGAAGAACAAAGACAAAAAGAAGGAGAAAAGTCTTTCAGATTTCAGGCATATAAAGCAGAATGAATGTCTGTATTATACTGAAATAGCACTTTCCTCATTCCCCTGAAAAAGCAATCTGACCATAAATACAATCCATGTCTGTTGTAAGTGTATCATCTCAAAAGGATAATCTCAATTCATCTTTCTTTGAGTCTCTTTTCATATTTCCTCATCCCATCTCCTTTCTTCTCTAACTCTATAAAGTAACTTTCAATTGATACTGTAATTTCTCTAGCTGAAAAACAGTTAGCCAGACAGCTCGTTAGAAAATGTGCCTGAAATATGCAATGTGGCTGCAGGCCAAAAGACAAGAACAGAGTGCTCTGTCTTCCTTTACCAGGTCAAAATCCAGACTCAAATCAATACCGGAGAAACAAATCATGGCATTTGGAGACTTATAAAGGCAGATTTATTGCAGGAAATCAGATGAGTTCTCACTTCTAGATGACTTTGATTTCCTATACATGACAAGAAACATCAATACTAGGGCAATGAAATTCAGCAAACACAAGGAGAAGGATATAGAGCATTAAATTAGACTTATAATGTTGCAGAAGAGGTTTCACAACCATGGGAGATTTTTTTTTACATCAGCTGTTACATATTCAGCTGTTTTCTTGCCTTTGATGTGCTCTTGTCAAATTGTTTGCATTCACTTAACCAACAAAACAAAAATAAACATATGTAAAAATGTTCCCCTGCTCTGCAGCAGGACGCCATGAGCTGAAATAGCAGAAGACATTTTGTTTTAAATGCCATGGAATTCATTTAAAAAAATAAAAGTCTTCAGATACCTTCACGTGGAAAACAAGCTGCGAGAGCTGTTGCTGTCCTAGTCAAAACATCAGGGCCAGGCTATGCAAACACCCTGCATGGTAAGGTAATCTCAACATACAAAGATATTCCCAGACTAACACACACACACACACACACACACACACACACACACACACACACACACACACACACACACACACACACACACACACACACACACACACACACACACACACACAAACACACACACACACACAAACACACACACACACACACAAACACACACACACACAAACACACACACACACACACACACACACACACACACACACACACACACACACACACACACACACACACAAACAACAGAGTATTATTCTGGATGCATACGGCAAGCAGACTGTGTGTTCAGCACACATATTACTCATCACTTATATTTGTATAGGCCAAAAAAAGGGTGGCAGATCATTTGAAGTCTTTGTTTAAAACTCGTCTTTCAACAGAAGTCACTTCAACACACTGTGGTGGGATTTAAGCTGCAGGGGATGATCTTCCTACCACTAAGATGCTGAATTACTGTGTAATTTTTTTGTAGTCTCTTATTACATCTATTGGGGTTTAAAAAGGTAAGTTATTACATGGCTTTTATAGCAGCAGGAAGGCTGGCTTCTGTCCAATTGTCCCATCAGAAAAAAATAGGAAGTCCGTTCTGTTTCGTCTAGATAAAGAGAGGCTGATGGAATAGAATCTTGTGACATTTCCATTTTTGCCTAATCCACAGGGAGTGTGTACAGTAAAGTACCAAGGTAACAGTTACAAAATAGTAGTTTCATTTCAAAATGATCCACCATTGTAAAAGAAAGGTATAATTTTACAGTAAGATAAGAGCCACAGCCAGGCCAGCTGACTGTCTTGCCTGGGTCCGGGACGAGATAATCTTAGATGGGCCCCCTCGCGCCCAGATCTCTCCTTTTCCCTTGCTCTTCCTCTCCTGTTCCTCTCCTTTGCTCTTCCTCTCCTCTCATGTTCATCTCCTCTGCTCTTCCTCTTAGTTTTCTGTATTTTATATTTTATATTTTCATCCCATGTGTGGAATTTAATGCACTAGTTGACTTTTTTTCTACTTCAGAAGAGAACAGCAAGCATGGTAGACAAAATAAGGTCTTTTTTGAGCTGCTATATATACGGTAGGCTACTATCCAGTCCCTATCGATTTTTTCCCTTCCATTGTGGGATGTGGAATATGTCAAATAGTTTGGGAATTCCCTGCCCTCTGCATCTGCTGGCAATTCCTCTGCCCTCTCTGAGAAAGGTTCACTCTATCAGAGTCGGTCATTCTAGTTGGCCATAATGCAGGATCGCTGAAATTAAGTGTGTGATCAGTCTCCGATCCATCCTGCTCAGACTCTCCGACGGGGCAGCGTGCCCCTCCCACGTCACTGTGACTCTCTCTCTCTCTCTCACTGGTAGCCTGACTCTGTCCCAGCCTCCCGCATCACTCTCTCTGTCACCTGACTGCAGCTGGATCTCTCTCCTTTCTGTCTCATCCTCTCTGACTGAGTTACCAAACTCAACTGTTTCTGTCAAATATAGCGTGTTTTGTTTCAGGCTTTTATACAAGCTAGTGGACGTTAACATTAGAGCTCGTTTGTTAAGTTACGTTGCAAGGCTCGTAAACGTTGGCTGCGCTCTACGTTGACTTCACTAGTTCCAGCTTCACCGTCACCACCTTTTTTTAAAATATTTGTTTAGAAAATCTCTAAGGTCTCTATTTTCTTCTTCT
The DNA here is from genome assembly GCA_023631565.1 of Gymnocephalus cernua. Taxonomy (NCBI): domain Eukaryota; kingdom Metazoa; phylum Chordata; class Actinopteri; order Perciformes; family Percidae; genus Gymnocephalus; species Gymnocephalus cernua. Next base: position 32,894,543 of record CM042437.1, on the reverse strand, counting down.
CTTCTTCTCTTTTCTTTCCTTTTCTGAGCTTTTTTGAGCATACTGAACTTCAAATCAAATGACAACATCAAATTTTGGACAATATAAGGACAAAACAAATAAAAAGCTTTATGTAACTCAAATATTAAATATATATATATATATATATATATATATATATATATATATATATATTTTTTTTTTTTAATTATTACATATTTAATGAGGGTCCAGTTCTGCCCCCCCCCCCCCTCCCCTACCCTGGGCCCAGGACAACAGACCCATTTGTCCCCCCCCCTATCGGCGGGCGTGGCCACAGCACTCATTACAAATTAGAAAACATCTTTTGTTGAGAAACTGTCAGTAAAATATAATTAAAGTGGATCACTGATTTGTTAGGCATAAAACTACTTTTGTGAAATCTGTGTACAATACTTGAGTGATTTTTAGTGATCAACTGTTATTAATATGGCTCTGCTTGCAGCAATACTCACCTCAAGTACAGTTTAATCACCGAGGTCCCTCTAAAGTACGGGAGCAGTATGACTACCAATGTGCATTTCTACGATGTCAGTGGCCTTTCTCTCACCTTTCAGAGTCATTCAACCGTATAAGGGCTATGAACATGCCCCTACTTCACACTCCGGTCTGTGGCTTGAGTGTGGGACTGGGCCTGTGAGCTGACCTGCCCTTCAGGGTTGTGCAAGGAGGCACTTATGTGCTGTGACAGGCGCGCCTGCCTGTCAGCATTTCCCTGGCAGAGAGCTGCCAAGTCCAATGCTAACATCCAGGCAGCCAGACGAGCTTTCTGTCTCATCCAATTCCCCCCACTCCTTTCACAGCACAGCACCACCTGGAAGGAGTCATTGTTTCACATTCCACTGGGCCTTATTGCTTTATTCAGCACTTGATGCATATCTCTCCATTTTTTCACTCTGCACATGGCAGCACCGCTATCCAAGACTACTTCTAGTGAACAGTACTGGGCCAGTGGAAGGTTACAACACATTCTTAGTCCCAGAGCATCAAAAAGTGATGCTTGGTCAGGTGCCTTTGATGTTTGTTATTAATGCAAAAAGTCTCCTTTAGCAACGACAAGTAAAGAAAGTTACACACCCCAGGTTGGCAGAGAGGAACTAGGCCTGTGTGTGGTGGCTTACTGTGAGCACTGGTGCTTCACAGCAAGACAGTCTGGATTCAAATCTTGGCTCTCACTTTTTTTGTAGTTGTTAATGCAGTTGGATTTTTTGCTTCTGTGAATTTCCTACAGGGATTCTGGAGGTGCACAATGTTAATCCCCTCCAGGTGTGAGCATAAAGGTGAGCCAAACCAGAGCTGGCAAGGTGAACCACAGATGAAACTGAAAGGTTAAAGTGTTTTTACCATTTGATCAAATTATTTTCAAATAATTGTATTACCTTGATGTCCTTCCACTCACTGCAGATATGCACTATCCCTCCTGTTTGAATGTTTGTATAATTTCACTTCGCAGTGATATAAACCAGATTATTAACTAGGTAGGCACAGATCTGATACATTGGATCCGTATTGTGCCAAATCACTAGCAGGCCACTGACTGTGAGTTTTTGTGCTACAACCATCTCTGTCTTCACGTTAGCCCTAATACAAATGATCCCAGTCACAGTGATTTTTAAAGCTGCAAAGATTAATAGATCACAATAGTTGTCAACAATTGAATGAATCGCCCAACTATTTTGAAAACAAATTAATCGGTTTGAGTCAAAAACATTCTCTGATTCCAGCTTCTTAAAGCAACACTAGAGAACTTTTCCCGCTTTGGTCCCCCTACAGGTTGGAATTGTCCATTACATTACATTATGCAGGTTTGCCAGATCGGGTAGCAGATCTGTAGTCTGAATGAACTGGACAATGTCATGTAATAGACAATTCCGCTTCCAACCTGTAGGGGGACTGAAGTGGGAGATGTGCTCTAGTGTTGCTTTAAATGTGAATATGTTCTATTTTCTACACTCCTCTGTGACAGTAAACTGAATATATCTTTGAGGTGTGGACCAAACAAGACATTTGAGGACGTCATCTTTCAAAAAAATTATCAAAACTTTCTGATCGAGAAAATTATTGTTTGATTAATCGACAATAAATATAAATTAGTTAGACTCCTAGTGATGTATACAGACTTTACCTTTCAGGAAAAGACAGCAGTGTTGGAGTATCTGTATCGGCAAATACTGAGCATTTAGGTACTGCTGCTGGTATCTGGAGGAAAACCACTTCATCCCTAATAGGAACAATTAATCCGTCCTGAATGACAGTTAATTAGCAGTTTTTCTTTCAAAATGGCTAGACATTGGGAAATTTTAATATTTTGCAGTTTGGGAATGAAAGTATCAATGAAACCAATGGATAGTGACTTCCGGTTTGACCGCACTTTCACTGAATTTTAATGTGCATTAGCTCTGTGATTGGCCAATAATATGCTCTAAATGCCTCCCTGTCTTGTACACTGGGATACCCTTCTTGACGTGTGAATATAATTGTTATAAAAATGGAACTCAGTACAAACAAAGGCATGATTGCTTTTATAACAAAATCCAACCTAAATCCCACTTGAACCCGCGAGATCGAGCCTCCCCACACGAGAGCTGCACTTGCCGGCCATTATCTGGGCTATAAAACTTGACTTTCACCAGAGCAAAAAGTGATGCCTGCTGCCTGAGCTGACAGCTCCGCCAACTGATCTGCACTATTCATTACTTCCCACCAGGCTAAGAGGAGGGCTCCACAGGTTCTCAGTGGCACAGGAAACCAGGTTCCCACTAATTAACCCAAACAGTCGCCTCTATACATCTACAGAACAAACCCTCATTCATATTCAGCACGGCCCCCTGCCATTAACTGTGGCAGGCAGCAGGTATTGCACAGGGCAGCTTTGTTGTTCTAATGGGCGCTCATTAGAGACGCTCGTACAAAATCATTATTACTGCAATAAAGCTTGATTGCAGTGGGTGGCTTTTGAGTATGGATTGGATTGATTTCAAGTGAAGAAGTTAAAGGTATTAATCATGGTTACTATTCACATTTTCATTGTGGTCAAATTCTTTATAAAATGTATACACGTAAATACACATTGAGTGCAGAGACAACCCTCCTTATCGCCTGTTTTTTTCCCCATCTTGTTTCTGTTTACCTAGCTCACAGCATTGATGGATGATCTCTTGTAAGATACAGTGACCTCCCACTCAAAAAACTATCACCTGGGACGCAGAAACACACTCACCATCATTCTTTTTTCTCTGCACTTTCCCCTTTGCTCCTTCTTCTTTTCCTCAGCCATTCTCTCCAACAGGCCCTCAAAAAAACAGTAAAATATATTACCCACCCACACACATCTAACTGTAGCTCTGAAACTGTACTCCCACATACAGGATGGGTTTTAAATTATGGATACATTTTGGTTCACAGTGGGATTCCTGGCATGGATTTATTCATTTCTGCTACAACAACGAAAGACTTTAGCTACTCACGGAGAATGGAGATGATCTTTTCTTCCCTCCTTAACCTTTATTTTTAGATACAAAGATGCATCTAATACAAAAAGACACTCTGGTTTCATTTCTGGGGCATATGAGGTGTACACAGAAAAAAAAGTGTTTAATATCCAAAACTCAAAGGAAATCAGCATGCAAGGGATTTTAAAGGGACACTTTGAGCACTGCTGATCATTTCAATCCTCCCACAAGCTAGTTTGGTCATGATGTGAAGAAATAATGAGTAAGGTGTCCCCATCTATTTACATTACTGGTATATCACAGCCACTTACTGGTGAGTAAATGTGTTGGAGGCTGTGGTTGCTTGAGGAACAGCGGTATGTGTATATCTGTGGAGCCAAAAAGTGGTCCACCATAAAAGAGTGGAAGCTCCCAAGACATGTGGCTAAGTTCCATTGGATAAAGACTTAGAGATACATTGGTACTTACAAGACCATGTTGGTATTAAACCACAAGGGGCACCCCCAAAATGATCAAAGAGTTAAATCAACATGTCTCTTAAACAAAAACTGAACATTAATACCTTCATGAAGGGAGGATGTATTGCAAGACTAGCTAGGCGTACCTAATAAACTGAGTGTAAATCAGTAACACTCTCCTCTGGGGCCACCTGGTGGATAAGTATCTCAAACTAATTTTGTATTCACAACATCAATGACTGAATGAATGAATGAATGAATGGTATTGTTTGTCGATCAACATACAAAAGAAGAAACAAAAACACTTAAAATACAAGACACAAAGGTAGTTCACTCTGAAAGAACAAGCAATTAATTCTAGGTTCTATGTTCCACCTCAGCAGCATTTCACACGGTGAAACTGAAGATGGAGAGACAACATGTCTAGTTTTGAGCATAAATTACACTGCAGCTCTGACGGTAAGCAATAGTTGGCTATTTCGGGGGCGCATGAGTAACACAATGACCTAATCCACACCCACTTGTCAGCAGAGGCATTCATTATGGACTTCAAGAGGAGGTAATCTGCCATTTGCTCGTACACCCAGACACATGTAGCCCCAGGCGCTAGTTACAGTGTTTCAACTGTGATCTTCTATACGGTACGTTGAGTTAAACTTTCACAGTATAGCACTCTTTTCAGCCCTTTTTTTCCCTGCAGATAGATCAGTGCAACACAGTCTCTTCCAATTACCAATCCTTCTGCCCACTGCCATCTGTGCACAAGTAGAACATGAGCCACCCGATTCGATGAAGGCCTGTTGGGAGGCCATTGGCAAAATCTGCATAAAGATCTGTATCAACAATGGAAACATTCTCGGTTTTCCTGATTTTGGTCAAACAATCCTGCATTGAGCCACAAAGTGTCATTTCGCCATGGCATTGTCCCTCCAGTTACCCAGCCTGAACACACCATTGTTCAACTGACACGGATTGCTTTAGCAATCTCTTTCACCCCTGCTGCATACCCTGGCCCAGGCTTCCTCCTATTTAGCTTTGACATTTGTCAATGCTCTGAGATTTATTTCAAGCATCAACTGACGTCTGGATTCCCAGGAGGCATTCTCGTAGATAAAATAGGCTGACTTGCTCATCACCCTTGGATGAGTGGAGGCAACCAATCCCAAGGACGTTGACTCACTCAGGGAAGTGTTCCACGGTCGGTCAGAAACAACAAGACTATGAGGAAGAATTCAATCAAAGGATGGCCTGATGATCTTCATTCAGCCTGCCACTTCTAATAAAGCACCTATGCTTTTCACAGCGTTGAGACCTCCCACTGCAACAGCCTCCTCAGCTCCGAGACAAAGCTAATTCTGCTCCACTGATTTAATGCTACTGTAATTCTTCTCATGCTTTTCCCATCAAGCCTGTACTTGTTCCATTTAAAGTAATTGCACCAGTTCAGCGCAGAGGGACCACTCTGAAATGCAGACTCGATCAAAACAAATGCACTGACTTTACTCTGTCTTCTTCTTGTATTGGATCTAATCCTTTGCAAAGCCAATGCTGTTCTGCAGTCTCGCAGGCATCCTGCAAAACTGCAATATACACACATACATTATGGATGAATTACTTCATCAAATAAAAAGCAGGGCATCTTGTAATGAACTGTGAGGATACTCTTAATCTTTGATGAGGCCTATCTGATGAATAGTTTAATGAGAAAAACTATGGGAAGGCCTGCTGGGAGCTGATGAAGATATCACAATTCTAATGAGGAAAGTGCAGACAAATGCGTAATGTTTTGAGAATTTTATGATCGTGTAGTGTTGTTTATTAAACTGCATCAATCTTACCACTCATAAACAGCATTAAGTAACACATCAAGTGCAATCTCACCTTAGCCAAGCTTTGAGTTATACACTGCGTAAGCTGCACTCTAGGGCAAAGCATGTAATACATATTAAAGGTGCAGTAAGCAAAGCTGCACAAAGATTGTTGATATTTGAACACAACTGTAAAACATATACAACCCACCTCCCCCCCTCCCTTTCAGAAGCTCCGCCCCCCTGATTTACGGACAGACAACTACTGGCTGGCACATTCACATGCTGGCTCCCCCCTCACCCCCACTATCAACCGTCACCGCCTGTTGCTTATTGGCTGGAATAGTGTGTTGTGGCTTGTGCACTCCCTTCTGTTTGTTTTCCATTTACTTGGCCAGGGCCGTGTATTAACACCAGATTATTATTTTTTTAGCGCACACAGAAAAGCTAGGTAACCGTGAGGAGATATTCCCTAATTTGGCCAAAAGTGTATTGGATTAAATTAACATCACTTACTATACCTATCTAACAGACTAACGTATATCGTATATGTGCAATAGGGGCATGGTATTTTCTTCGAGGAGTTCAACTAAGATATCCTGTGTTTATTTCCCCTAACTACAGCTGGTGTGTGCAGTTCTACACAACTTGGAAAAGCTCTCGAGCTCTGGCACGACAGCAAGCTATTGGTAGGCGCACGCCACAGATCTGCCAGTGTTTTCCTGCCATCGCAAATATGTAGTCAGCACTGCAGAACTCAAGGTTTAATATTTGGACCTTCTGCGATGTGCTGTTTGCTGCCAAGCGATTCCACAGCAGGCTGCAGCTAACGAGCTGATAATAATGCATTCAACTTAAAGCTGTTTCCCACAGGGGCGTCCTGTGTTTGCTTGCATCAGAGGTCCAAGCATTATACAGTTAGATGTGTCAGTACTGGTTATGGTGCTCCATGCTGCTGCAGCAGCAGCGGGATATCACCGGCACATAGTAAACACGCAAGAGGGAGCACCCTCTATGTGGCCAGATGTGGTGTGGATCAACGGAAGTACATTGCCAGGATAAAGCCTGGCAATGTACTTCTGTCAGGCTTCACCCCTCAGCTTCCACTCTCTGTGTGTTGCCAAAACAACAACAAACTTTGAGCTAGCAAGCTACAGGCTGAAAGTTTTGAAGAAAATTTGCAACAAGGCAGGCCTGCTTTGTTCTTTCAGGGAATGATTGTAAAGATTTACAAAGAATATGTTTACAGAATTGACTCTCTAACTGGGACGTTTTGGGACCGATTGGAGGGGATTTTCTATGGAACAAGTACACACGGAGATACAGTCATGTGAAAAAATTAGGACACCCATGCTAAAGTTGACTAAAAAATGAGGAGAAATCCAGTCTTTAAGTACACCAATTTTCTTTGTGAATGAATAATGTATCGTGAATAAATAAATGTTCTTTCTTAAAATACAGGGTGCATAAGTCAGTACACCCCTATGTTAAATTCCCATAGAGGCAGATTTTTATTTTTAAAGGCCAGTTATTTCATGGATCCAGGATACTATGCATCCTGATAAAGCTCCTTTGGCCCCCACATCATCACATACCTTTCACCATACCTACAGATTGCCATGGGGTACTTTCCATAAAATCATCTGTCAATGCAAATCACACCAGATATTAGGACATAAACCGACATAAAACCATGCCAATCTCTAGGTATGGTGGATTTTCCTCATTTTTTTAATTAAGGCATTAAGATCAATTTCCAAAAGATGATTTTTGTTATTCCTCTTTTTAGTCAACTTTAGCATGGGTGTCCTAATTTTTTCACATGACTGTACACTGGTAAGAGCAAATTATGTTTAACCATGTATTCAACTAATTTAAATAGCTTACGTTCCTGTAACAGTTAACTTCATTTAATACTGTATGTGGCATTTTCTTTTGCAGAGTGCAAATGTTCCACCATAACAAGTTCCTTCCCAGGACTATTTTGCAGAGCCACCGTCGCTGCGTCTGGAGCTTAGCGCCGCCCGAGACAACACAGTGAGCAGAAGAGAGGCAGGCACAAAACAGCATATCTACAGTTTCTTACTGACAATAAGAAAAGTTAGATCTAGTTGGAGAAAGTCAGAGAGCAGACATCAACTGACCCCCAGAGTACATGACTTGACTGTCACATGAGTGCACAGCCAGGATTAGATTCATTGGTGTCTGCAGTACGTGTGAATGACAGCTCAATCAAGCGTAACTGTGAGATATGCAGATCAGGAATGGAAAAGAGTATCAGACTGACACAGACACACACACACACACACACACACACACACACACACACACACACACACACACACACACACACACACACACACACACACACACACACAGTCTGGAAGGTCCTTTAGCCACATCAAATGACCTTAAAGTCGAACTTACTCACAGTATCAAGCTACCTAATCTGCATAAGTGAATCAAGTTGTCGCCTCACGTGCTGCTCATTGATTGTAACACGATCAGAGGGATCGGACTGTGTAGGTTGAAACTTGCTAAGTCATTCTTTTAATTGTGTTTTGCAGCAGGCATATCCATAACATTTCATTAAGGATTGGTTCACACTTTTTAAATCCTGTCTAATATGAGCCCATATATATATATATATATATATATATATATATATATATATATATATATATATATATATATATATATATATATATATACACACAGTACTGAAACAGGTTTCGCCATTATCGTTTCTCCTGTTCATACCAAAGTTTAACTTTCAGCACAAAATATCTTGTTTTTGCTACTAACCTCCCACTGCAGCTCAAGAGAGAAAGACTGTACAACCACATATTTGCCATATCTAATTATATATATGTAAAGCCTGGAACAGAAGAAAGTGTTTATTTAAAATGTCTCTGAATAATCCTATAATGGATGGGCCGTGTAAGTGGCCAGACACGGAAATTAACAATTCATTCATTCATTCATTCATTCATTCATTCATTCATTCATCTATTCATTCATTCATCACTGTCCATGGAAATACATTTCACACTAATGTAGTCTGTATGATGACTGTGGATTTTATCCCCCCCACTACTTACACTGCAGGTGCATTAGGAAAGGGATCTTTTAATGTCCAGTATAAACAGGAGCAATTATTACAGCAAGCAAAACCTGTTTAAATGTTCATATGGGCACCTGACTTTTGTGTCTAGACAGACTTGGAAAAAGTGCAGTCCTATGATTTATAAGTAGATGAGTATAAATCATGGTACATTTAGAAAAATATTTGAATTTATATAGCGCTTCTCTAGTCTTAACGACTACTTAAAGCTCTTTAACATAGTACAGGAACCATCCACCATTCACACACACTCATACACTGTGGCCGAGGCTGCCGTACAAAGTGACACCCGCTCATCAGATAAACATTCACACACATTTACACTCCAATAGCCTTTTGAAATGTAGCTTAACAAATATATATCTGTTAAGTATTTTAGGTCAGAAACTGGGTTCTGAGGGCGCAAGGTGACATCCTCAAATGTTTTGTTGTGTCCAACCAACAGCCCAAAATAATATGACACACACAGAAATAGCAAATCTTCACATTTGAGTGCCTGGAGCTGGCAAATATTTGCCTTTTTTGCTTGATTAAACCACAAAAAATGATTAACTGAGTATTAAAATATTGTTTCCATTTCATTTTCTGTCAACTGACAAATGTGCTTCAGCTCTACAAATATTGAAATGGGGACACAGCAAATGATGCTGAGCAGAGTTTGTGAGTGGCCCCTTGGAGGCAAATAAAATCAGTGGCCAACTTTGAGTAACATCCTTGTAATTTCCTACAGTACTTGCAGGGCAAACTAGATCGAAAGGGAAGTGTTTATCTATAATAACAATCTCCAGCTCCATTTCCTGGTGCCTAGTCTCTTCTGTGGCAGGGAGGGGTTCAGAGGTCTGGGTGGGCAGAGATGGGGGAAGATGTCAACCATCATAGCAGCATGCGGCTGTCCTACGCTCTATCATTACATTGTTTACAGTGTTTGCCTTTTGCACTTCTCCACACCACTGTCAATGTGGCACCAGGCAGCTAGACGGCCTTACCTCAGTGCAAAATTTCCACTCTGCCTGAGAAAGTGCCAGCTGGGCTCTACATCTGCTTTTAAGCCGAGTTTCCACTCCCAGCAAGGCTGTGTTTACACATTTTCAAGGAAGGCTAACCACAAGTGTTGGCACTCTCTCTGCTACTTTTTATTTTCTCTTCTTGTTCTCCCTGGCAAACGTAACACTAGCAGAGGTTCCAATGCAATCCCACCGTACACGTCTGATGTTCAGCCTGCATGGCGAGGTGGGATTTGTCATCATTTAAAATCACTAGAGCACGCACAAACTGAGATGAGGTTAGGGTAAAAAACTATTTTTTTTTATGAAGTCACTCCTGTTAACTGAATTATATGCACATGGAAAGGAAGACAGAGTTGTGAGGTGAGATGCATGTAAATAATTCAGACTCATGTGACGGCTCCTAGGCATATTAAGTCCCTCTGGTTGCTGGGATCTGGGGATTGGCTAATGAGGACTGATGATTGACACCTGGATCAACTGATTGCTCACCTGTCTATAAATAGGAGTGCTTGGGCAGTCATTCTCTCTCCCTCCTCAAGGTTGCTCGATATGTTTGGATTTTTGGGTTTAGTTATTTTTGCGTTCTAGCTTTGATACATACACACACATCCATACATTACACACATTACTGATTAACTGATTGAACGTTTATCTTTGTTAAAATAAATAAATTGGATTTAAAAGAACAACCATGTGTGTCTGCACCTTTTGTCATGCCTTTGAGCCAGGTCTCCGACTTAATGACAATATCCGTGCATGTGCAGCTCTGGGGGATGTGGCAGAATCAGGTTAAAAAGATAAAGGGAATAAAGCATCATGTCACTTCAGCAGGGTGACTTTCATAGCAAAGCAGAGAGAGTATTGTCTAATGAGCAGTGTTGGAGAGTAATGTGTAATGGTGTAATTTAATTACAAAATAAAGGTATGAAAATGTTCATGATTACATTTGAATATTTTCTGCACAAAGCTGGGCTATATGTTGAATAATATTCATTGTGTTGCTTTGCATGTTTATCATGTGCACAAGCTCTTCTTTTGCCATTTCCAGCTAAAGCCGTTTAGTAAAGTTTGATGCCATTGTGATGCTTCGATTGGTTCTCCTGTTTGAATTTTTAAGCGTCACCCGTCACGTTACATTGCCTCTCAAGCTGTCACTAACATTTTTTGAAAAGTAATCAAAAACTAATTAAACTTAATAAGTGACATTACTTTGATAAAGTATTTACACTACTATTACACATTAACTAGGGTAACTTGTAATCGGTAACCTATAACATTTCCAAAGTTTCCTTCCCAACACTGCTAATGATTATGCAGTATTGTAAATCCCCCAACGAACCAGCACTCTGTGTTTAATCCTTAAAAACACCCCATTAGTGCATGTTGAAAATAAAGCCCAGGCCTAAGATAAATCTTCAATCAACATTTCAACATGTATTTACTTCAAGCACAAGACAAGTCTTATCAGAACTACATAACAACTTATCAGAACTACATAACAACTTATAGTACTAGGACTTCTCACTGTCAATTTCATCTGTGCCCTCATGATGCGGCATTCTTCATGAATAAGTCATCAGTCCCCCACGATTCCCCTTTGGCTTACTGCTCGTTCTGCTGCCTCCATGACCCTGTAAAACCAACGGAAGTGTTTATGGGCGATAAGAGGCAAAGGAGGTTGCAGGCCCAATAACGCCTTTTATTGCCCCACGTTCCGCAGCAAGGGCCATTTTATGGGTGAATTTGCTGAAGACGAATTCTTAATTAGAGAAGTTTGTAGACCCGGCATCGAAGGCCTAATGGGGGGGATAAAAAGAAGCAGCAAAAGGGCATCTGCAGGATTGCTTGTTGACCTGCTGTGTCACTAAGTCTTGTAGCAAAAAAACGGCCTTGTTTTTTTCTCACAGCAATATCAATGAAAAAGGGCCTTTAATGGGTTTGTGAGGCTTGTTTGGTTTGGTGTGAATGCGGTGTTTGTCTAGACAAGTTGGAGTCCTTTGTAAATTAGCTCAGGTTATTGATTTTCTCAGGGGGCTTATCTTTATTAAAAGAGTCTACCTTGTCAGTGGAATTACTGCCTCAGCCATTAAGGTCAGCTGATTCTATTTCCCATTATTGTAAAATTGTAAATTAAATGGCCTGTGGTTAATAAGAAATACATTGCTTTGTCCTGAGATTATTTGAATAATCAACATAATATAATATATAATATAGAACTTTTGTTTCCTACACTTTAATAACCAATGGGATTCTTTTGTCATCTTGTTCTGGTATCATTAAGTGCCACCTTTGACAATTATGAAGAAGGTGGGATGGAAGGGAACTAGCTCAAACGTTTAATCAGCCAACTTGGCAAACATGGTTTCACCAGACCAGACCAGCTAATGACTAGGACCCTGCGTTCCCAGTCGCCTGCATATTAACTGAGGAAAAAAGGCAAAAATGAATTACTCATTTTCCCAGACGGGGGAAGAGGGATCTCGTCCTTGGTTGCATAATTTAAAGACTCAATAATTATCTCAACTCCATAGCAACAATAAAGCAAAATTACATGAGTTTTCCTCTGTAGACTCCTCAAAGCAGAAGCAGATTGGGACTGAACACACTTTACCTTGGCGAGACAAATGCGTGTGACCCTTTCAACCTAATTCTCCTCACAGTAAAAGCACGGCAAGGGGTGGGACAGTTTTCTGAAGTTAGCCTGAAAGAATTTGACAGCTTCATTTAGCAAACAGTGTGGAACAATGGAACATTAGTGGGGAAGTGTGATGCCATCCTCCCCTTCTCCGCTAATCAACCCCTGCTGTAAAGCCTAGATTAACCATCTTTCACTTCATTTGGATAGAGGGTTGTTTTGGGGTTTGCCTGATTATATCTGTCTCGAGTAAACACAATGCTTCTATTGGTATTTAACAAAGATTAGCTTTAAATTGATGATTAACCTTTGTAATCCTGCGTGCATATTGAAAATGGCTCACGTGTCTTTACCACAGCTGCACAAAAGAGAAGCCGCATTATCGTTCAGGGAAAATTGAGGCTCGGAAAGCAAATGAGGCAGCGTTATCTGCCTGGTGCTTGGCTGGATAATGAAGACAAATCTTCAGATTAGAGAGCCATGTCATAATGAATCTGAACCGATGAATTATTTTGCTTACTTGTGCACCTTTTAATAAAACTTCACTGTGACCCTGACAAGCAAATTGCCGCCCTTATCTTGCAAAGAAGCAGACTTTACTTGCGGGAATGAGTGCTTGCTATGTTTAGATTGCTGTATTAGGGAGTAATCAGACAGTAAATGAGTAATTTCTCCGTATTTAACTCCAACTCGGGAGGTAATGGTTTCATTTGCTGGACAATGAGTTTTCACATGTGGTGTGCTCCTTGCATTAAATTACAGGCGGATGAAACTGCATCTGTTGCTCTGGAAATTACAGATGCACACATGCCGCTGCTCAAACCTCTCTGTGCAGAATACAGTTAAAAAAAAACTCTCTACTGACTTCACCCATTTCAGGAAATAAAAAAAGTCAAACCGACCTCACAGAATAGCAGTGCTTTAGAGAGCAAAGTAGGAATAACAACTGATTTCTCTTGACACAAACAGAGCAATACACCCAACTTATGTCATCTGCACACTGAACCTGGGGAACAGGAACTGGGGCTGGTGGAGTAGACTGTATGCACATTTCTACATAGTATATAGTACATAATATTACACTTAAATTTGAATTGGGGGGAAGCTTTTATTGGTAGTTAAAAGTGCTAGACTTAAAACACATCTATATTTGATTAAACCGATGATTGTTCATTTATTATTCATTCTATAAAATGTCAGAAAGAAGTGAAGAATGCCCATCACTAAAAGACAGAATAGGTCGATTGTCAGTGATTCCCAAAGCAACATTAAGAGTCTTATATTTACCACCGCATGTTGGCCATTTTAAACAAGTGACAACAGTGGACATTTAGTGAACAAATGCAACGGGCGCAATTTCAAACGCGGAGTTAACATTGGGAAACGGAACTTGTTATGCTTAGGCAACAAAAATACTTAGTTAGGGTTAGTACAACATCAGGGTTTGACTTGGTGCTGGGAAGTATATCGGTTTTTACCAAATACCGGTATTAATTTCTGAAATTGTATAATTTGTAACACTAATAACTGTACATTTACCAATTTTCACCACCAAACAGCATGCTGGGTAACATTATAGCTGCTAGCTAGCCAGGTAATGTTAGCATAACAGTCTGTTAAGCTGGGAGAGGCTCCTGTCGCTACTGCACATTCAAGAACAGAGAAGAAAGATAGAGGATGAAGAAAGACCGGAGATACACCAGAACGTCTGCTGTTCCGAAGATTTTTGTTTTGAAAAAATCTGACTTAATTTAGCTACTGTTGTTGCCGTGCTAACGTTACTCGTCGTGCTAACGTTACTTGTTGTGCTAACGTTACTCGTTGTGCTAGCGTTACTCGTTGCGCTAACGTTACTCGGCCGTGCTTAAAGGTTAACGTTAAAGACATTTCAAACCATGCAGCTGAGCAACATTGTGAACGTAATAACAATCCACCTACGGTCCCGCTACAGACTGTTGAGAAAGACGGGAGAAAGACGGTTCAGGGCAGTGATTAAAACTCTGGATTTAAGATGTCTCGCCTCACAGAAATACTTCCGCCAAACTTCTAACGTTATTTAAACATCACTGACGCAAGCTGACAGGGAAGCTACGTTCAGTCGCCCACTTTTCTACAACAACCTAACGTTAACTGTGGTCAAGGTAGTATTTATAAAGCAATCTTAAAATCTATTTTGTTTTAGAAGGAAGCAATGTTAAAATTGTTGGTATGTATTTATTTAATTTAAGTTTATTTTACTACTTTGCAGTTTGCACAATAAAAATAGTTTAGATTCTGTAACTGTTTCATGCATTCTCCTTCATATAGCATTATTGTATAATGTTGTGGAGCCAAGCAAACCCTTTAGTAATCAAAGCTTTTAGTAAACATGATGACATTGAAATGTTTTTTATATTATATGTACTCCTGACAGTAGAATAAACCATTATAAAGGCATAGTCAAGCAAAAGTTGTTTCAGGTCTAAATACATGAGAATATAATAATAATAATAATAATAATAATAATAAATTGAATTTATATAGTGCTTTTCATAGACTCAAAGTCGCTTTACAGGGAAGAATTACAAGTAAGGAAAATACAGCATAACATGAGGAAAGGGGAGGAAAACCTCGGCAGTAAGCACATACAACACGATTCAACACATGACTTGCAACAGGGGAGGGAAATGGGGGGTGGAGGTAACCCAGACATCGGCAAGCACAGAGCCATAGAGATAGTGTCTTTCTCTATCACTCTGGGCAAGCAGCCATCAGAGCAGGCAGAGAAGCGGCGAATAAACAGCGCCAGCGTCCTCTCCGTCCGACCGAATGGCGCTGGTCACAGACCAGCTTGAAATATGACTTTTTATAGAAAACCTCTTACTCTACTCATCAACGTCCCTTCAAAGCTATAAACCAGAAGAAGCCAAAACCACCTTCTCTGTACTTTTACATATAGTGATGAAATGAAGATGGTGTATTATTCTTTGAAACCTTGGAAGCTGACATCAAAGCCCACACCTTGTAATCCTGCTGCAGTTTATTAAGGGGGGGATGATGTAAAGAAGCAGCCGTGGGATGAAAACTCATTGTGAAGGTGAGTGGCAAAAAACATCTGTTTGAATATTATTGGGCTAAGCTCTCGCTTTATCCTGTTAAGTTTTTATCACACACTCACTCTTTGAACCAACAAAAAGATCTTATCAAATATGAAGTAAACTACTCCCTGTGTGATACTCAAATACGAGCAAATATGGAGCAAAGCCCCATTACAGGAGCAAAAGTATTTCCAATAATAGAATATGCATACACACATCAATTGAACATAAATGCATGAAATATTTACCTGACACTAAAATGAAGACTAGTAAGTGGGATTGTAAATGATACGTGAATACTGGAGCACAGATTTGAACGAAATGCATATTGCAAATGAATCATCATTTTTTACTTCAACATACTAGTCAACAGGGAGAAAAACCTTTTAGCTTTAAAAAAAAAAATTCAGGCTGTCTATTATTTACTGTCATTCACTTAAATCCCAATTAGGAGATAATGTTATTTTAATGTTGCCTAGATGATAGAAAACTAAAAGCAAACATGAAAATAGTCATCATTATCCTCTTACACCAAATGTATTGCTGCTCATAATTATCTATTTTAATTAACTATCATAATTATTAACTGGTCAAAAAAAAACATTCAGTGCTAAACATGCTGAACAGCTTTGTGTATTTGTCACTAGTCGCTTTTTGAAAAAAAGTCGCTAAGGGGGTCTGAAAAGTTGCTAACTCTAGCGACGAAGTCACTAAGTTGGCAACCCGGTAATAGCAGCATTATATTAGCAGCACCTGTGAGTTTATCATGTGACAGCGAAAACGCGAAAGGCATGAGCAGTATGTCCTGTATGTCCCTTACCGGCTAACATATGTCAAGATGGCGCATGAATATGGAGCTAAAAAAGTCTCAATAAAGATAAATGCACACACTACATTCACATATGCACACACAGGATTCATACATGCACACACATGATTCATAAATATACACACAGGATACACAAATGTGCACAAAATTCACAAATACACACACAAAATTTAAAAAGCACAGAAGATTCACAAATGCATACAAAATTCATAAATGCACACACATTTCAGAAATGCAAACAAAATTTACAAATGCAAACAAGATTCAGAAATGCACACAAGATTCAGAAATGTATTTCTGATGCACACACAAATATATCTTGTGAATTTTGAAACTCCCCTGACTTGGCTCGACTCACAAAAATAAGGGAATGATCTGCAACCAATCAGATATCTCCCTTGTTTAGCCAATCACAAGAACGCACCCCACGTGGGGGACTGTTTAATTATAAGCCAATCACATGAACGCGTTCACACAGCGCTATAGAGAGCCGAAGTCCCGCCCCTTCCGGTGGACCTCAGGGACCTTAACTCAGAAAAAATCTATATATATGTATTGTATTTATAACGGTAGTGAACGGGGAAAAGCTAATTATTTTTTGATCCATGGATTACAAATATGATGTTCGTCAATTTAAAAGATAATTTTTCAACCGAAGAAAGTCTCAGTTAGCCGTAGGTTTGTCATATGATACACCACCGTAGCGGAAGGGGCGGAGCTAACAAAAAGTGAAAAACTTTTGATAATGGCGGCCGTATACGCAACAGCGAAACCCACGTATTTTACACGAGTATTACAAATGTAAGTTGAATATAAGTCTTTTTGCTATACTTATATAACATATAAGCCACCTGTTTATGTATATTTGGTTAATTTTGCATTTGGTGATGATTTTTGTACTGCGATTTATAACGTTTATTTGTACTGTAATTTGATGTGCTATCAAGCTAGCTTTAGCTAACCTTAGCTAGCTAACAGCGGCACAGTTTAACCAAATAGTATAGAAGTTACCGGTACTCTTTGGTTTAACCACTGGCTAATAAGTGATAACCTAGCTAACATTACATGTGTTGTGGTATACTGTTGTTTATTGTGTTAAACTATCGTCCTCACTGTAGATGATTTTAGCGTTAGATGTGTGATCTTGTAAATATACATTAAGCTGCGAGCGTTAGCAATAATGTTACAGTAGGTTAATGTATGCTGTGTTATAACGTATTAACAGTGCTGTTTCTGTCCTGATCTGACTTATATATTTTGTTAGGGACACGTACGTTGCAGCCGTCAATGCTGCCAACTTGAGGGAAGTCCTCCTCTGCTGGAAGGCAAACGAGGGGGAGGAGAGAGAGGATTTCCCTGCTGGTCTTGTGGACAGCACGGTGCACAGTGGCCCGGGGCAGAGCAAAGGCTCTGGCTAAACCACGATAAGAGGTACCGCTGGCTAGCCAAAAAAAGGAAGACAAGGGCCTCGATGATGACGGGTCCCCAGCCGTGGTCACACGCCGTGCCGAGGATGTACCGTTACAGGATCCCCTGGAGAGTCTGAAGTCCACCCTCATATCACTTTCCCCATCAAAGTACAGGCCCAGCAATGGCACCGTCTTTTAAAATAAAATGTAATTGAATGTATTTAATGGTATGTGTTATCTTTAGCGTTGCATGACTGTAGCAAGCATACATGAAATGAAAAATGAATAGAACAATATGATCTATTTAAATGTCTATTGGGTTGCCTCTGCTTTCGCTCTTGTATTGTCACTGTTATTAATAGTTATTGCAATAAACACCCTTATATAAAAGTTTAATATGACTAGAGAAAAAGAAAAAGAATTGCTGGTGCAGCACTTATTTCATAGTTTTTTTTTTTTTTTTTTTAAGGTGCATAACAATGACTAACGTTTCGATGTAAAGTTACATCATCATCAGAGTCCTTGACTGTGCTGCACCAGCGATTCTTTTTCTCTGCACTGTTTAGTCCTGCCCTGGTTGCACCGGATTGTTGTGGATTACAGCGCAGAGAACTCTCTATTTCACATATGATATGACTATTTTCTATGTTAACGTTATATGTCAGTTGGACACAAATTGCTCCAATTTTGCTAAAATAACTCAAAATGGCCATTTTTTTTACAATGAATTAAGAGCAAAAGTATGAATATCATCATACCAGTACGTTTACAGTTGCGTAAAACAGAGGGCAAATACAAGCAACAATAAAAACAATCACATTAATTTTACAAAGTGCACTAAGGGAAGTGCGCGATTTGAGACACCTACAGAGACACCGTAGCTTCAGCGAGACGTCATCCATGAAGTGTGCAGTCTTTGTAATTACGTATTTTCACAGTCTCATACTTCAACAGTTTAACAATAAACTGAGACTTTCTTCGGTTGAAAAATTATCTTTTAAATTGATGAACATCATATTTGTAATCCATGGTTCAATTCAAACGGGATCAAAAAATAATTAGCTTTTCCCCGTTATACCGTTCATATTTTTCCTGAGTTAAGGTCCCTGAGGTCCACCGGAAGGGGCGGGACTTCGGCTCTCTATAGCACCAATCACATGAACATGTTCATGTGATTGGCTTATAAATAAACAATCCCCCATGTGGGGTGCGTTCTTGTGATTGGCTAAAACAACGGAGATATCTGATTGGTTGCAGATCATTCCCTGTTTAAAAAAAGGCATTTGTGAGTCGAGCCAAGTCAGGGGAGTTTCAAAATTCACACACAAATGCAGCGAAGTTCACAGACCGCAAGCAGTTTGTAAATCAAGATATATTTGTGTGTGTATCAGAAATACATTTCTGAATCTTGTCCTGTGCATTTCTGAATCTTGTGTGCATTTATGAATTTTGTGTGCATTTATGAATTTTGTATGCATTTGTGAATCTTCTGTGCTTTTTAAATTGTGTGTGTATTTATGAATTGTATGTGCATGTATGAATCCTGTGTGTGCATATGTGAATGTAGTGTGTGCATGTATCTTTACTGAGACTCTTTTAGCTCCATAGATGAATATGCAGCGTCTACCCCAGTTCATACAAGCGCAAATGTAAAATTTGAAGCCAATAGGAATACTTGAAATTGATGGTGGTGGTCAATATTCATAAAAAGGACAAGTTTGTGAAGGGCAATACAGATTTTGATAATGAACAACTACACACTGGGGCTTTAAATCCTTCGACAGTAAGCATGACTAGGGCATCATTAATACCGGTAAGATAGCTTTCTCTGCAGACTAATATGTGCCTATCACTTTCCTGTGTGTGTGTGTGTGTGTGTGTGTGTGTGTGTGTGTGTGTGTGTGTGTGTGTGTGTGTGTGTGTGTGTGTGTGTGTGTGTGTGTGTGAGAGAGAGAGAGTCCTGTGTTACTTAGGCTACTTACTGTTAACAGAACATATAATTGTTAAACAAGAAACTAGAGCTTATTTGTGTTAAAAATTAAATGGGCTAAATGTTTTCATCTGACAGACACTGTGAGGACGTTATTTCCATCTCCTCTGTAACTTGGAAATCAAAGCACAGACTGTCTGCGCTGCCTTTGTTAGGTGTGTGACCTTCCCACAGTAAACCTAAATCAATGTCCCTAAAGATCAAATTTCATATTAAGACAAACCCAGATCTTTGCCTTTGGAACAAATGTCAAATGTTGCTTCTGGTGGTGGCGTGAGAGCGCGAGCCCGCAGGACAGACCAATGCTTGACATTTTGTTCTCATGAGTATTCATCTGCTCTTTTAAGATTACTACCACTGATGTGTAAAGAACGGGGGGAGCAGACAAAGGAGAGAAATGGCTTCAGCTGCCTCGTGGATTAAAGATGAATTATTAACTTTAGTTCTTTTCCAAATGACTGCCAAACACTTGGTCAAACAAGAGTACAACAGCAGTCAACAGTATGTTTACAGATTTAACTTCTTCAGTCCCAGTGAAAGTACAAACTTGTGCTGTGAAGCCACAGAACTTTATTTTAGATTTTTGTGGCAATCCTAAAGTTTCCAAAGATACCAAATATGGCAGGGTGAATTTTTGAGGGGGTTGAAACACCAGTAACCCTGACGAAGGCCCCAGGCCAAAGTGTGTTGGTCTCACAATAAAATTATTCTTAATGCTACAAGTGTTGCTGGAGTTTTGACATTTTAGATTATTTTTCTTCTTCAAGCATGTTGTGTTAGACATTGCAAGTAAGTCTTAGGGAAGTGTGTTTAAACCAATGCACAAGACATAAAACAGTGTGTTTCCATGTGATGGAATGATGCAATCATAAAAACGTGGAGTCTAGGTGTGGAATATTGTGTTAAATTTGTAACAATGTATCAATGTTATAGGGGCTTTAAAGGTATATAAAGGACAAATAAAGTAGACTGGCTGTTAAGGGCTTCATGTGCAGTGACAGGTGTTCCAAGAACTAATTGGATTTTACCAAGGGAAGTCTAGGAAACCCCAAAACAGCACTTTGAAAAAGGCTGTCTGCAGGTTACAGTTTTTGATTATTGCTCACACACTGAAATCAAAAGTATTACACAATTTTCAAAACCTTACACTCAAGGAGAAAAACATTGGCTCAGATGTGCACCACTGTAAGCACAATGTCAGCCTCACACTTTTTGCAAAAAACTACACACACACTTGTATTCATTAGACACAGAAGTATATCATGATGTCACTTCCTTGCTATTCCAAAGCACTGACTGTCAAATGACCACATCTATGAGCCAATCTGTGAAACACAGCCATCAGCTGTGTAAACACATGACTGCTTAATTGTAGACACACCATTCAGGTTTAAGCATTATAAAAATTAGAGTCAGAAGAAGAGGGAGGGTGAAAGGGGGAATCCACAGAGGAGGAGAAGGAGGTAGAGTTTTGTTGTTGTGATTTTCCATGATGACATTTTTTTTTAGTTTTAGTTTTAGTTTTTTTTAAGATAATTTTTTGGACATTTTTAGGTCTTTATTGACAAGACAGCTGAATAAATGAAATGGGAAAGAGAGGGGGGAATGACATGCAGCAAAGTGCTGCAGGTCAGAGTCGAACCCGGGCCCGCTGCGTCGAGGAGTAAACCTCTACATATGGGCACCCGCTCCACCAACTGAGCTACCCAGGAGCCTGCATGTTGACATGTTGACTGATTTGGGTATATGGAGAGAAATTTTCCTCAGTCTGCAGCATTGGTCTTGTGTAGTGTTTGGTGAACGTATTGTGTATTTGCACTTTCTCTGTGTATTTAATTTACAGTACTCTAATCACTAAGAAGTAGAATTGCTAAGTGTTTTACGTTAGCAACAGCAGTGTGTAACTGGTTCAAACAGAATTAAGTATTTTAGTTTTTTAGAAATATATATATATATATATATATATATATATATATATATATATATATATATATATATATATATATATATATATATATAGTGTGTGTATAGTTTTTGCAAGAGTGTTTCATTTTGCAAAGGGTCAGAAAGTGTTCTGCTGACTGTGTGTGTGTGTGTGTGTGTGTGTGTTTGGTTGTGCTAATTGTGTGTAAAACTGGTCCCTGCTTTCAAAATAGTGTTTAAGCAATCGGAAAAAAACTGTAAGACTTGCTTTTGCACTTGAAAAGTGACTTTTTCTAGTGTAAAACTGGTCCTCACAAAGATATAATTACTAATACACTTACGACACACACACACACACACACAAAAACTCCCAAACTCTGCCACCAGGGTCCCCACCCTCACCACGACCTGGCAGCACATCACCCCAACCCTCATCCACCTTCACTGACTCCCAATTTAGTCCCGCCTCACATATAAAATCCTCCTTCTCACATACGAATCCCTCCATGCCCCTGGCCCCACAGCACCTCTCCGACCTCCTCTAGCCATACACCCCACCCCAAAACCTGCGGTCCTCAGACGCTGGCCTGCCCTCCATTCCCCACACCAGACTCTGTACCTTCGGAGACAGAGCCTTTAGTGTTGCAGCCCCGTCCCTGTGGAACACCCTCCCCACAGATATCCGAAATGCTACATCCCTGGACGTATGAAAAAAACTCCTGAAACACCAACTGTTTACCACAGCCTTCAACCTCCTTCAGCTTAGCCACAGTAATTCTGTAAATTGTCCTTGGGTTTCTTGAAAAGCACTATATAAATAAAAGTTATTATTATTATTATTATTATTATTATTATTATTATTATTATTATTATAAACACAAATAATATAATATGTTAAAAATAAATTTATAAAAATTATGTCATTGTCAATTGTTGGTTGGTTGTTGCTGAGGATTATAAGTTGCATATAAATGCTTAGTTTTGATGTATAAATCAGGGGACAAGCACTGATTAGGATCGAGCAGTTGATCTGACACCTTTCAATATGTTAACCATTCATGAAGCTGCCTTAAAACGAAGCTCCTCTTCATCCCTGATTATCTTAAAACCTCCATGTGAATGGGAAAAGGCCTTGCTCCAGTCAAATCATTTCATTAAAATGTTTCTTAAATATTGTGCTCTCAGGGTACCAGACAGACGAGGAACATATTTCACGAACAGAAACCAGTGAATATCTCATATCCCTGTCTGTTACTTTCCCTTCCTTAGCCTCACACAAAAAAAGCGCACACGCACCCACACAAAATAAATTGATACATATGGCCGAGCAGAGGCATCTGAATTAAAACAAATCCCACTCCACATGACGGGGTTGTGATCTCTCCGAAGCGACAGATGCCATTTATTTGACAAATGTGACAATATATGGCTGTGATCTAAAAAAAAATATATATCAACGTATGACACACAGTCAGCAATAATGAGGGATGTGGCTGACATGTGCCTGCTCATATGAGGCAGGCAGAGAACAAAAGTAATGAATAAATAACTTAGCTTGTTATCAAGTGGAATGATGAATGTACTTCTAACACTTGGCCATGATGGCTGGCTGCGTCAGGCTTTCTTGAACCTCTTGATGAAAAGTGGCACGTGAAATGTGTTCACTAGAGGGTGTCACCGCCCTCTTTCACCCACTCTTACCCTGTCCCTTTTACTGCAGAATTAAATAAAGTAAATTAAAGGGATGTAACGATGCATCGTGAATCGGTTAAAAATCTATATAGATGTGTAAAGACAACAACAAAAACAACATTTTAAAACGGCCTACGGTGTCATCTACTTTTGCTTTCACTTGTTTGACTTCAGACGTCATTACATGTTATTAGTCTGTATAGATATTTACTTTAGTTTATGGATATGGGGTTTGTTTTAAAAATTTAATTATCAATGTTTTATTTTATTTGTTTTATTTAAGATATAATACTATTTCAGTTGCACCTTTGATAAGAGGACACATCTGTTGTTTGGCACAGTTCATATAAATAAAGGAATATTTTTTCAGTCATCTGTCTGCAGCTCATTCCTTGAAAAAAATCCTGAAAAAAAAATGGAAATCATATCGTGAACTTAGACCCACTTCTAACCCGTACCTATTAGTTCAGAAAGGCAGTAAATTAAACAGGGAACAAACCAGTTTCTTTTGTCAGATTCTGCCTGCGGTTAATACGGCTTTCCCAAAGGCTGAGTTCAGACTCTGGGGCTTTTGATGATGTAGACGCAGCTCCCAAGTGCCTGTAATTGAAAGCTTTGATGCTGCTTTTTAATACTGTGCTATTGGTGCACAACGTGGCTATCCGCCCCTGAGATATGGCAAACAGCATATGGACCAAGGTGGCTCTTTGCTCCATGGATCGCTGCCTGCTGCACACTCATGAATTATGGAATTCGGCACAAATATGCAAATCTGGGCATTAGCCTAGTTATCCCCCTACTGTACTGTAAGTTATAGTGACTTATCTATTATGTATGAACCAAGAATGGGAGTGAAGAGGTCCTGGCAGACGGCTTCACGGCCCTCACTCACACTTTCACATCATGGAAAAGCATGAACAGCAGGAGAGGTAGCTCCAAAACGCTAGCTTTCTGCCGCTCCACATCTCCCAAGACTTGGGCGAATTAGAGCTTGCTTCCATGCTCAATTGCCAAGCTCCTTAAAATAACAATGGCTTCCACAGGATTTGGAAGCCTGGAAGATACGTAGGGGAATAAGCATGAAGTTGTTGCTAATCCTCCAATTTCCCCCTACAAGGCTGCTATGAAATACTAGTCTGATCAGTAATCAGTCCACAGGCGAGGCAGACAGGAGATCCAGCCAACTCTACAGGGCACACATAGAAATCAGCCTCTGTATGACATTACCATCACAATGCTGGGTGAGTGATTGTACTCGGTTAACCTAATCATAGCAGTGTGTAAATATCCAAAATCAAGAAGCCAGCCAAAGGTTTTGAAATCACACACACAGTCTGCTCAGGCTAAAGGCATAATGAAGAAGTCCTGTTTCTCGGAGGCGAACAGAGACATCATTAGCTCGGATCAAAGTCAATCATCACACACATGCACAGCTGACAACTTTGCTTTAACAACCTGCCCAGGAAATAATCATACCTGGTCAATGGTGAAGCCAGTTGCTATGGTTACAAGACAAAGCCACTCCTTCACACTGCACCATAGTCAGCAGTCCTGCTAGTTTCTGACAAGAGAACATTTACTAAAGTTGAAGCTGAAAGTTGAATTCTCCTCACTTTTTGTGTCCGGAAATTTTAAACTATAATAATACTGCAGCTATTGTGCACATTTACCTTGTTTTCGAAGGAGGATAAAACCTTTTTTTCGGGGCATAATTGTGGAAAAAGTGTCTGAGCTTTAGGGCTCTAGGGGTCTAACGTTGATACATGCCAGTTTTCCCCTTTTTAACAACCACACATATAAGATGAGATATATTAAGATAAAACTTGGTTTATCCTGAGGGAAATGTCTATGCAGCAGTTGCAATACAAAGTGGGAAGAGTGCAAATATCATTGGTTATGTATTATTAGTGATATATTACGTCACATTCAACATTAAACATTCACATTCAAACTGTTCAGTTTGTATTCCACTCCCAAAGTGAAACCAAAGGTACTCTATACCTAAATATAGCACATTACACGTTGCGCCAATGGTTTGAAACGGTACACACTTCCTGTCTCCTAAATGGGCGTAGCCTCATTTGAAAGTGTAGCGAACGTCGTGTGGATGGAAGTTATATTTGTATAATTCATTAATATTTTCTTTAGCTATCTTTAAATATTTACACAGCTAAAAGCCACATTTAGAATTACAAACATTAGTTTTGTTAGGGCGTTGGCGAACTTTAGCTGACGTTAGCTTATCTGTGTTGTAAGATCTCGCAAGAGTTTGTTACTTAGACAGAAACAGGTGTTGAACAGATTTTCTCCCAATGTGTCTGTTTGAAAAATGCCATTTTAATGTCAGAATGTTCTGGATATATGTAGCTTGTGAAGAATGGGTCCAACTATAGGTCGTAACAATCGGTCATAATCTGTGTTCACGTTCACTTCTCCTATTGGAATCAATACACTTAGGGCCTTCCGCTAGGCTAACTGGCTTCCACTTGGAAAGTAGAAGCTAGTTAGCCTAGCTTGCCTCTAGTTAGTCTGTTACTTATTGTTCATATTATTTCAACACCTGCTGAGTCATTGGCAGCTCCCCAAACACTAAATGCTGTCTCACATTAGGCTATGCAAAGGAATTAGGCTAGCTAGCATTAGCCATTTTTCTGTCAAATGTTTTATTGTAACGATGACAATTGAACAAACTGTCAACACTCTGTCAACACTCTACAGTACCCTGCACTTTGTTACTCCTGGATTTCATATAATGACAGGTAACTAAATAACAATGTACAGAGTGCTCAGGTCACAGGTGGTACTACAACAGCAATGGTCCCCAGTTGGTCCCCAACTGCCTGTGTGTCTCTATGGGTATTGCAAACTACTTTTAGTGCCCGCCCGCACAGATATGCACCAATCAAATTACAGCACCGACAGTGTCAGCTGGAAAAAAAAATGCAAGACCCTTGGAGATCACAAATGCAGATGGTGGCATAGACAGTAAAAGAAATGGACACAGCAACGCCATAGACTTCGACGGAGACCAGTGAAGTCAATTAGAAGCACTTTTCTGGTGAGGGCTGAGCGTTACTGCGCAGCGTCAAACTGAGCTTGATGACGTAGATGTGACTTGAGCAACCTGTCTGTAAGTCTTCTGGTAGCTGTGCTAAGAGAAATCTCAATCATTCCAAATCTTGCAGAACAAAGGAATAATGTTAACCACGACTGAATAATTTCCCCATCCCCCGTGAATATAGGTAGGCTATACTGCATTACCCCTACTTCATTATTTAACAACATATACTTTTCTTAAAATATCCTAGTTGTTCGTGGATAAATGTTACCTCATAGGAATTCACTTGCAACATACCAAAGTATTTCCAATCCATCAAAACATTGCTGAAATATTTGAAATATCACTCTTGACTGTATGATGCAATAATGTAAAGTAAAGTTTTTGGCTGTCAAAGTGACGCCAAAATGAATGGCAGTCAATGGAATGCTAGCAGAAGGTGATGGCTTGTTAGCCTCAGAATCTCCCCATAGGAGGTATGCTTTCCGGATGCTCGCTTACTTCCTTAGATGGTGCTACCCTTTAAAGGAAAAAACAAACGTAAAGACTTGCATCTCTTCTTTCCGGTATCTGCAATGTTGACTAAATAAGCAAACAAGTCAAAAAAAAACCAAGGATATATATTCAAAATGCTTAGCAAAACTGAATTTAAATTTCAGTTGGACTTTACTACATAAATGAAGGCTTTGAGAGCACATTTTACAGCTGAGAACGTTTTTATTTTTATTTTTTGTGTAAGAGCTGTTATCCCCTAAGGAAGAATCAACCCACCAACCACAAAAAGCAAAAAAGTAAATGTATCTAAAAAAATGGCATTTCTAACAAACACCCTTGTATGCTTCAGCTAATAGTTTTCATCATTTAATTTAAAAAAAACCTCATCAAATATCAACTCCATTGTTTTGGAATTCCAAAGTGAAGCCAACTGGATAAACTCCATCAAATAAAACATAATGACAGGAAAATGAAATAGTTTCTCCCCCGACCTCCTCTCTCTATCCTTCACATGAAACTCTCCTGACATTACGGCGTAACATCCACTGACCCTGTATATTTGTCCCGTCATAAATCACTATGGCACCTTGAGTTTTCTTTGGGGATTTAGATATCATAACATCTCCCTTGACCACCATCGTCTTTACAACCAGACTCGTAAACACTTTCAGGAAAATCCCACAGACCATCCAGACACCTGCCTTCTATCTAACTCCACCATTACTTACACGGTTGCTTCCAGGACAAGCAAAAGCAAACAAAATATCTGCCCCAGTTTAACTTCAGAGAAACATTCATGTTCATAAGTCAGGGATGAAAATAACGAGGGGACACCCATCTGCCATTTGGGAGGAATTGACATGCGGTTTCTCCTATGCTTCGTTCACCACTGCCTGTATGATGTATGTCATTTGTTCTGAAAATTAAATAAAAATAGTTGGAAAAAAAAAATAAGATAAACAGCTGTAAACCACTAAGAGTCTGTTGCCAGCCTGTATGCCACTTTTCTGACCAATTTAATCTCTCACTGCAGGAATTGCCTTAGTTATATATATTTTTGAATTCATTGTGATGCATGTATTATATTTTACCGTTTTCAGCATCCGCACTTTGACTAAGATTTGTGCTTACATGTAATTCATATATTCAGCACAGATCTTTCATTTTCAGTATTTGACATTGTGTATCCAAAATGAATTCAAAAAGGGGATTTACTCCAGTAAATTTACGGTATGGCCTAACGTCTGCAGAGCGCTGATTTAAAAAAAAAACTAGTGTGTGTCTTTACAGTCGCGTACACCATACAGCCTAGACCCATATAGTATCCTAATTATGAGGACACAGCCGCAGCCCTCACTTTCAGAAGCACGGTTGCTAAGTGCTGCTTCTGACTGAAGACTGAAAGAATGGAACTATTTTAGATACCCACCAATTAAAAACTGCTTTTAAAAAATGGAATGAGGCTGCTGCTGCTGAGACACAGCATGTTTCATTTGAATTTCATTAGAGAACTTACTCCAGTCAAACACCCGGCGGCGAAATCTTCAGTCAGATCTGGGTTGAGGGTGGGGGGAACCGGGTTTGGGAGGTTAGGTAGAACCCTAAAACACACACACACACACACACACACACACACACACACACACACACACTTCATAATCCTATTAGTATCCTAATGTGCACCCACCTGACGTGTTTTAGTGATGGGGGTAATAAATCCATACAGCATAATATCGCAATTTTCTGTGGCAATACTGCATTAATACACATATGCCAAGTATCGATCTTTTATTATATAAATTGCACTTGACAATTTAACTTTTTGGTAGTAGAATAATATAATCAATTACTTTTTCAGTCCACAAGATGGCGCAGTTGAGTTTTTTTCTGGTGAGGTCAGCAGGGGTGACCATCAGCGTGCACGAGGAAGTTGTGAAAACACATTTTGGCAGTAATAAATTGCAATATCGCAATTATATTGAACCATGACATAAGTATCATGATATTATCGTATCTGCGCCACAGACAGTTCCGATGCAAAGAACTGCCACCCTCGAGGGTGTGTGTGCGTTTTGACCAACCACACAATGTTAACCTGGCTGGTTATTGTAACAGTGATTCAGTTCAGTGACAAATGCTCTACAGGCAGCTGAGGAGTGAAACTCAGATCATCCTCCAGTCTGGAATTGGACATTGAAGAAAGCTTGGACACTGGAGGGTGTCCAGTTCAAGTCCCTGCTCTGACCATGTGCCAGATAGGTATGGGCCGGTTACCGGTTTCAAGGTACACCGCGATTTGAAAAAGTCATGGTTTCAAAACCGCTAACATTTTCCGTCATACCGTTCCTGCAGTATGAGCTGTTTTTTATGAGTCGTCCAGGACAGAAAGTGCATTTTACAAATCCCTCTCCCTGCCAGTGTGCAGTGTGTTTAAAAATAAAAAAAAATGTCTTCACCGGAAAGTCATTTTTTTTATCCAGAAATCAAGTCCAAATAATACATTTTAAAGCTGTAATTGCGATACCGCAATACTGTGATTTCTTTCTGCTGAAGATTATCATACCATCAGAATCTCATACTGGCACATGCCTAGTTAGCGAGTGTGGACTGGTCGCTGGAGAGGTGCCAGCTCACCTCCTGGGCACTGCCGAGGTGCCCTTGAGCAAGACATTGAACCCCCCCCCCCAACTGCATGGAGCGCGGACTATGTGGCAGCATCATCACCGTGGTATCTCTCCAATGCATGTGTGTGATTCCCTGTGTGTGCTTAATAAAAAACAAATAACAGTGAAAACATTGAATTTCCCAAAGATGGGATTACATTTACTTTACTTCTTTTTTTAATCATTAACAGTAACACACTGGTAACGTGCATCTGTGGTACTGCAATATAAACTATGCCTTAGAACAAACGTGTCTGATGTTTTTCTTTTGGCTTAGTAAAAAAGAGAAAAAGTTGAGTTGTCATTCCAGTGTGCGATGCCTAGGAAGTAATTGTTACAATTGCAAGACTGTGTTTAACCTGTGTACAGCTGTGCATGGCGCTAGGGATACACAATGGCATGAAACCTTAGAACGTGTGCGCACAGCTGCTCACTGCTGCCCGTTGACATGTAAACCAGCATGAAGCTGGAGGAGTTCAGTGACCATCCAGTGTCTCTGTATGTGTGTGTGTGTGTGTGTGTGTGTGTGTGTGTGTGTGTGTGTGTGTGTGTGTGTGTGTGTGTGTGTGTGTGTGTGTGTGTGTGTGTGTGTGTGTGTGTGTGGAGTCGGTTTAACACTGAATATTAGCTTTCTCTTATCTTTTGGAGGCATTTGATGACCGGTTCAAATTTTTTTCATATATATTTTTATTTATTTATTTTGGGAGGGGGGGAAGGAATAATGCGTTTGCAAACACTGTTTTATGCCTTTGAGAAATGCTGCAGCTAGAAGCACCGGCTCATAATTAAAGGTGAAATGCACAGCCTGTGGTAATTTGCATCCTGTGACGTAAGTATGTTGCTGCCGGAATTTCAGCAGACAGGAGATATAGGAGATGTGATGCTGATGGGAACACAATGGCACACCAAGGCTGCCTTTCACCAAGAACCAAGAACAGGAAAGTGGCAATAACCATTAGCTGCATGTGTCTGCCCTTTAAATTGAGCGTATAGCTACTTATTAGCGTCAAGATACAGTATGACACCTTTTTTAATTTTTCATCCAGCAGTCTCCAGCACTAAAAGTAGAACTTGCGTCTGTGTGAGCTTTCTGTTATTTGAATCTCATTGAAACACACTAACTTCATACATTTCTAGCCCAAACTTTTAACGCATTAAAAGTGTAAATGTGAAGTTGATGTAATATGACATAACCCAAAGGGTTTTTAGTGAAGATTGCTCCTACGGGAGCTTATAAAGCCAATGTATGGGATGTAGCATTTTAATTAGTCAGATCAATACTCTATTACAGAGGATTTAAATGTGACCTGCAGGGAAAAGACAAGGCAACTAATTTCACATGAATGAATGATCAGGTTTGAAAATGTCCGAGACTCAGCTTGCTGCGAGGCGATTCTGGATTTATTATATCTTAGTAATTGACAAATAAATCGCCCGTGATTTCAAAAAGCATAAAACATCCTATTGTCAGACGCTGCATGGAGATTTCAAGCATTAAAAAGCATAACAAGCATGCGCGTGAGCCGCCGTTTCGTTCACAGACAAAAGTAGAGGAAATGTGTCAAGGAAATGTGGTTACCTCGCACGGGGTTTCGGGCAGGATCTCAGCACGCCTCTTGGGTTTGGGTTGATCTCAGGAGCGGAGGATGGTGATGGTGATGATGATGATGATGATGATGATGGTGATGAACCACGGAGCGCACTTTGGCGCACTGCCGGTCCACATAGAAGAGAAGCAAGAACAGCGTCCGTCTCTCCTCTCGGCCACTCTCATCACTGATTCATCATAAAGGCAGACACCAGGAACGGGAGTCCTTGTTTATTCAAAGCGGATAACTCGATTCCCGTCTCCAGCTCACGCAGACAAGCCTGTGCCTCGAAACGCCGGGCACAGTTGTGCCCAACAAGCCGCTGCTTTGCATAGCAGAGACAGGAGGGAGCGGGGAGGAGCCGTCTGCTCTGCCGTCAGATGATCCGGCAAAGGTGCTCTCCTCACTGATACTCTGCAATCACCAGCCGTGCAGAGCTGCAGTTCACACTTTAACACACTAATCCCCAGACATGGGGGACTCGAGTCACATGACTTGACTCGAGTTAGACTCGAGTCGCAAATTTTAGGACTTGAGACTTGCTTGATAAACATTCATAAAAGACTCGACTTGACTTTGACTTGACATTCATGACTTGAGACTTGACTTAGACTTGAGTCAAATGACTTGAAATGACTTGATTTTCTGTTTAATAAATATATATTTTTCCCCTCTGATATTGAGGAGGAGTTAACGTTACGATTTTAGTGCTGTTGCATGCGCGGGAGCCCGTTTATATGATGACGCGCCACACGGCGGCAGACCTGCAGTAAACGAGACTGGCTACGGCTGTTATTTAACGTCATGGATTCCTCTGCACCGAAAATAATAAAGTTTGGCTATAAGGATTACACATCTGACCAGGCAAAGAAGAAACAAACGGCAGTTTGCAAGGTCTGCTGTACAAAAAAATCCGACGTCAACCACAACCGCGGCGAATTTCATCAGACACTTCAAATCGGGAGAGATTCAGGTTCCAGTCCCCATATTCAGCTGAACCACTATTGGGACGCTTGTGATGAACAGAACTCCCTTCGGTTTTGGGCCATGAATAAGCACACCCTCCCCTCTTTGTTCAAGGTGGCGGTAAGAGCGAATACAGCTAGGCACACTGTATACATACACACAACAAACTGCTCTCTCTCTCTCTCTCTCTCTCTCTCTCTCTCTCTCTCTCTCTCTCTCTCTCTCTCACACACACACACACACACACATGCAGACACACACGCAGTGTTGCAGATGAAGTATGTGAATGAAGCTAGGCACACATACACACACACACACACACACACACACTGCACTCACACACACCACATGCACACATTCACTCACCAATATTAATAACTTTTCATTCACTCTCTCTCTCTCAAACACGCACACATTCAGTCACAAATACACTGACAAATATTAACATATAGCCTACTATTCAATCTCTCCAAATTATGCAAAGGTGGTGGGATTCAGCTACTCTTAAAGAATATGTTTTTTTTAGGTTAAATGTGTTTCTGTCCCATAAAAGTGAGGCATGTTTGAAGAATATTATTTGACTTAGAAAGCATTATACTTGAATTGTTTGAATTAATTTCATGATTTGATGTCATGTTTGAGGCATATTGATATTTTTGTTGGCCTAATATCAGTTTTAGGCTGTGCTTTTTTAAATCTTTATACATTTAAACTGTTCAGATATATGTGGCTTGGACACAATGTCTTTTGAATATTGAGTAGGAAAAAAATGCAAATAAAACTCCAGCAGTTATAACCACTGTCTTTAGCTTGTTTAAAAATGGAAACTTTTGTATGACTTGACTTGACTTGCTTGACCAAAGCTATGACTTGACTTGACTTGCTTGATTGTCACACAAAATGACTTGGACTTGCTTGAGACTTGAAGGTTAAGACTTGAGACTTGCTTGTGACTTGCCCATGTGTGACTTACTCCCATCTCTGCTAATCCCTATCTAATCATCAGAGACTACTTACACTGTCACTCTCACATTGTGTTAGTGTATTATTGTTCTGCCTGTGCAGATACACTGTATACAGTATGTTGCCAGGTGAGAAGTAGGGCTGCACAATATATCCTTTTTTTATTTTTATTTATTTTTATTTTCGTCATGGCGCAATAAACACAGCGAAAAAGGCTGTGACATATCGGGAAAGACACTCGGAGATATTTTTTGTGTTAGTTGAAAGAAAATATCAGCAGAAAACTGCATTTTAAAATGTAACTGTCATTCTGTTTTAAGTGCTGCCTTTGATATTCAATTCAATGTTTAATATGTTCAATAAAAGAATGTTGGAAATGATTTCCTTTGTGTTCAATCCAACAAGCCATGTGTTGTATTTAGCAGAATACTGAGAGCAACAGAACCGAGTACACTATAATATCTTTTCATGTATCGCCAGTAATATTGTTGTCGTGATATTGAACATTATCACATATTGCATATTTTCCTCATATCGTGCAGTCCTAGTGAGAACTATTTATTATTACAGCTTAATTTGGGCTCTGATGTATCCAGCGGATTTAGAATGCAAGTCTATATGAATTAAACAATGATATTAAACTCCATCTATAATGTGTGATATGACTGTATATTAACACCATGGAGACAACCAGACATTAAACTGCACACAGACACAGTGTCAGCAGAAAGAACATGCCAATGCCATCATAGCATCACCACTAAGCATCACTCCACTATAAGTGCTTGTAGAAATATTATGGTGACATGAGAAAAATAGAGGGGAATTGAAGCGATTTTACACATGCATTTCTTTTAGCCTGGTAACACAAAATGTTACCAACCCTGCCTTTAAGGGGACTGGTGTTTTAACCCAAACTACAATCTTTTTTCTTATCTTAAAGGTGCTCTAAGCGATGTCCCGCATTTTTAGGCTACAACATTTTTTGTCACATACAGCAAACATCTCCTCACTATCTGCTAGCTGCCTGTCCCCTGAACACACTGTAAAAAACATCTCCTCACTATCTGCTAGCTGCCTGTCCCCTGAACACACTGTAAAAAACATCTCCTCACTATCTGCTAGCTGCCTGTCCCCTGAACACACTGTAAAAAACATCTCCTCACTATCTGCTAGCTGCCTGTCCCCTGAACACACTGTAAAAAAACATCTCCTCACTATCTGCTAGCTGCCTGTCCCCTGAACACACTGTAAAAAACATCTCCTCACTATCTGCTAGCTGCCTGTCCCCTGAACACACTGTAAAAAACATCTCCTCACTATCTGCTAGCTGCCTGTCCCCTGAACACACTGTAAAAAACATCTCCTCACTATCTGCTAGCTGCCTGTCCCCTGAACACACTGTAAAAAACATCTCCTCACTATCTGCTAGCTGCCTGTCCCCTGAACACACTGTAAAAAAACATCTCCTCACTATCTGCTAGCTGCCTGTCCCCTGAACACACTGTAAAAAAACGCGGTCTCTGTAGACAGCCCAGGTTCCACTAACGCCAACAAAAACAAACTGCACCAACCTGCACCACCAAACATAACAAACAGTCTTCCAGCATTCCAGCCAATAACTAACAAGAAGGATTTTGGGGGTGGCGGTTGGGGGGTTAGTGCGCGGAAGCACGGAAGGGAGGGGGAGGGGACGGGATGAGGAGGAGGGAGGGGCGAGCTAACCTCGTTTTGTTTGAAAATACTTCAAACAAGAAGTGCGGTCACCTAGAGCACCTTTAACTATTCGTTTTGATGCCTAAACTTAACTGTTGTTGCTGCCGATCACTTTTTGTTGGCTAAACTCAACTGCAACAGCTGTACCTGGCTCACAGTCACCTTTTCTTGACTAGATTTAACTATAAAGACTGCTAAACTTAACTGTCATGTGACCAGTCATCACGAGACTGGCCGACTGATATCATACAAATTTCTGTGCATACGTTTTTGGATGATATTATACAAACCCGTTCATGAGAATGTGTTGTCAAAGAATAAAGGTGATTGTTGATAATAACTTTATATTGATTTGCACTGACCCTTCTCTCTCTGGGGACAAGTGCCAGAAATATCCCTCACACCTTGAAGCATCTGCCATTATTATCGCTATATTCCTCCACTCACTTATTCAAGTTTTTACTTTATTGTGCCACCAGTCTTTACTCAGTGTGCAGATATTCATTTGCATAGGACTGTGTGCTATTGTAGAAGTAGGTACAGTACATTATAAGACTGTGGGTATGTGTTATTATCTGCCTGTTACAGAGATCTCCACGTTATGCTGGTCTCAGAAATTATTGATTTCTTACTGCTCCCAATGAATAGGAATTTTTTCTCTCTTGGTTCAAAGCAGTCTGTCTCTAACTTTAACCCGTACTAATTAACATACTACCAAACGTTAGTGATTCTTTCTCCCTCTGTTAACATCTCCTTGCGTCTGTAAGTCTAAAAACAGACTTATCACCTCACAGGTGGCACAAAATGTCTGTAAAAGACAAAACTCTTTTACAAAGAAAGGGTCAGATATGCCTGGGAGCGACAAAATCCCCATCCATAATGGAACTGTGTGTGTGTCTAACATCCCCATTGACTACGCTGACTACTTCCTACAGGAGAGTCTCAGAATCCTTACTGCTGTAGCCTGATTCCTAAAAGGAGAGCCGAAGGGAGGGCAAGTGAAGGGCACATTTATATTTCAACAGCACAGTCCACCTTTAGAGAGAGGGAGGAAGACAGAGATCGTATTTGATTGCTTAAAAATGCATGGTGTTTGTACGACAAAAGACGGCAGCTGGATTTAGATCTCAATGTCTGGAAATGGAGACATTAAAGAAGTCACAGTCTAGTCAGCACCAGTGCAGCTGACATGGGAATCCAAATAGCTTTAATTGAGCATGAAAGAGACATTTCAAGTTATTGGTTAACAGTTTGGAGTGTGGAAAGTGAAATGTCTGCCATTCTAAATCAAAGAAATGTTTGTGCTCGATAAAAGATGTTTGGAAATGGGAATATCTAGGACCCCCAAGGGGTCCTGACCCTACTTTGGGGACTACTGGTGTGTAAGAGATGGAATAGTTTTTCTGGAATAGGCTGTACTTTGCAGCGTCAAGATGTATTTGATAATTTATCAGGTACCTGTTCTCTGAGCAGCAGTGATGACCTACAGCCCGCAGCCGGCAAGACACCTAGAGTCACAAGGTCTGCAGCTCAAAATGAACTTTTCATGCTGACTCAAGGCAATATTTTTAAATCATATCCTTAATATTGTTAACTTGTCAGGGGTGCATCTAACATTACATCTGCAGTGCAAGCTATTATTTATTGAAAAGGAATGTTTTATTTATTTCACAGGTATTTTACCCTGCTTGTTTTGTTGATGATTTGCAGATGGACTATTTGTGATACTGACCCTTACATGCATTTATTGTTTGCCAGCTATAATACAAACTGTTTTTTCATGTAATTTGAGTGTTCTGTTTGTCACTGCTGAATATTGTGTAATTTGCATCTGCAACTCAATGTGCAACCAGAGAGCTGCACCGGTGCTGTTCAGACATGCCCTGGCCCGGAAAATACTTACGCTGATGAAATTTTCATAGAGCAGATGAAGCGGAGCGCAGTTTCATAATTCTCTGGTGAGTTGCATCAGCCTGTACTGATATCGTTCTATCAAGACCAACTAAGAGCAGATCTGATGTCTTGATAGCTGAGGGAAACTGTTCTCTTTGTGGATGATCCCAACCAAAGAGCTTTAGAACATATGCATCATGACTGAGAGGTAGTTTTCAATCAATGTGGCCAATGTCTTCCATCAGAGCATATTATTGTCCCTTAAAGGTCCCATATTGTAAAAAGTGAGGTTTCCATGTCTTTTATAAAGCAGGTTAATGCTATATTTATTGTGAACGTATCAAAACACTCAGTCGATGGAAAAATGCACCGTGTATGTATTCAGAAACAGTGCCTTAAACGCAAGCCGTTCTCACTCCCACCTTGTCAACATACTGGCACTTGGTCAGTGGCCCTCAGTGGGTTTGCATGCACAGCAGTAACCAGGTCTTACCCCAGTAAAGTGAATAAGCGAGTTATGCCAGCTCTCCCCGTATACCTGAGCGGGAAAGAATGATGGGAGTAACTTTACCTCCGGTACAGTAGGTGGCACTCGGCCAACATACAACTGATCGGAATAAGGCTTTTTCTTCTGAGTTACCTTTGTCACAATAACAACAACTTGGAAAGCGGGGAGAACATGGACTACTTCTCAGCGCTGTACAGGTCCTGGTAACTCTGATTGTGTTGTTTACATGGTGAAGCCGGATATTGCCTAAATTCCCGAATACAATCAGGTTTTTAAACTGCATGTCAGATAATGATGCTCAAGGCACCCTTTAGCATCTGTATGGGATGCATCGGGCAGGAAGGTTAGGGAGTAGTATTAAAGACCAAACATCCTCATAAGGAGGTAGGTTGGGTGCCGGTTGATTTTCACCCAGAAAGCCGGGGTTCGTGTCCTGTTTTTATGTGGCACTTAAACGTGCATCTTTTAACCCCACCCACAATCTTTTCCAAACCCTAACTTAATGGGTTCACCCTGCACATTGAAATATGACACAAAAGTGACACCCAAAGCAGTAAAAAATTGCATTGGCAGTGCAAAGAGAGCCATAGAGCTGAGAGCATAGATGGGGAAGACCCGGGATTTGGACGGACCAATCAGAGCTGGGCTTTTTCCAAAAGAGGGCTTAAAGAGCCAGGCACCAAAGGTGAATACAGGTATATTCAGACAGACAGTATGAGAGTTTTTTTTATTACATTAAAGCAGGTAAACATGTTCTCGTGGAAACCCAAAATACAAATATGAACCTGAAAAGTAACATAATATGGGACCTTTAACTGTCAATACCACAACATGTTCAGGTTGAAGTGACTTAAGGATGAGCAGCTTTAAAGAAAGGTCCATTAGGGACTCAGCTGCTGAACTACAGAATGCAGAAAATATAACAACAATGGTTTCTCTAAAAGAGTGCATCTACTGTATATATTTTACTGCAGGGATTTGAGCATCCCCATTGCTTCTTGATGTGCTTTAATGTGTTTACAAGTAAAATTCTTGCAGAAGAGTGTTTCAAATTGAATTATTAAAATACGTAACTAAAACATGTAAGGATGCTTGAGATTCATATTTGGCTCAGTGACTTTTGGCAACTGTGGCACATGCTTCATGTTTATTTAAACACTTGGAAATCATAACAATGGGCCAGTCTGATATTTTCCATTAAATTCCATGTCAATAACTGTCAACATGTTATCTTTCTATTTCCACAATCTTGGGTAAAGTGGGAATGTTTTTTGATGCTCCAAGGCTCCAACTAGTAACCTGATCAACAAGACAAGGCTCCATATTTATCACGCTTCTCAAAGTGCCTTTTTAGTCTTAAGTGCTGAGAATTCATGAAATGTACTCCTACTTTCAAACTTAACCTCTTTACGGCTATAGTGGATAGTTTCTGTCGCCCCCATGATGAATTCTAAGTATTGACAACAAAACTGTTGGCATGTCCACATGATACAAGCCTCAC
Source organism: Gymnocephalus cernua (assembly GCA_023631565.1). Taxonomy (NCBI): domain Eukaryota; kingdom Metazoa; phylum Chordata; class Actinopteri; order Perciformes; family Percidae; genus Gymnocephalus; species Gymnocephalus cernua. The sequence continues at coordinate 32,855,769 of CM042437.1, read as the reverse complement.
ATGATTGCGCACCACCGCCCCCCCTCCTCCACACAGTTGCTAGTAGCCAAGGAGGACACAGAGGATTAAAAAAAACAACAGGATTATCTTCACTCGAACATAGCCATACTGAGAAATATATATAAATATACTGAGAGTTGTGTAGAGCTGATAGTGTTAATTATCTTTGTAGCAACTCATTTGGCAATGGCTTAAATGTAATGGACATTTATTAATATCAAAAAGTTACGCACTAAAGTATAAAAGCAAGTCATCAAATTTCTTAAAGCTAAGACTCACTCTTACTCTCCCAGTTATTTTAAGAGGTCTCTCAAGTGGTTAGGAGCTGCCGGTCGGGGCTTGTGATGGCGCTGAGGAGACAGAGACGTGCGCAAGTCTTTCAGGAGAGGAAGAATGGTTTTGAAATGATAGACGCCGAGCAGTTAATCAAACAGTATCGTTAAGGCATAATGTATAAAATCTAGGCCATATATACCGTAAAACTTCAAATAATAGCCCGGGCTTCTATTTACCCAAATGGCCAAAATGCACCGGCTTGTATTTGAGACGGCGTCTATAAGAGACAGGCCTTTAATTGACGATGCTTTGCCCGCATGCTGTGGATCCATCACACACGCTCACCTCCAGCTCTTCACTGACCTTCTTCCTCCCTCCGCCTCGCAGTCCGGCCCTTTGGTCGTCTTCCTCTGACAGACGTCGCAGTTCTGCTTTATGTTTACGCCATTCTCGCACTCTCTCAGGATTGATCGAGAAATGTCTCGCCGCTGCTTCTCCCGAATTTTGTTCGGCAAATTTGACAACCGTCAGCTTAAATGTCAAATCATACTTTTTTCTTTTCTTTTTGTCTCCATGGTGGTATTGAGAGAATTAAGAAAAACTGAAGACTAAAAGAAAGTTTGTTAACCTGTTTGTTATGTTGCCATAGTGATGAGTCGTTTATGAACGGTTGCGTCTGTCACGTGAAATCAAATCAAAACATAGAACTAAGGATCTGACGGGTTTTAAAAGATCAAATACAACCCAAAAAACAGACCAGGCCTCTATTTGAGACCGGCCTTTATTTACCCAAATCTGTTGTCACACTAGGCGTTTAAAAGAGACAGGCGTCTATTTGGGACTCGGCTATTATTTGAAGTTTTACGGTAGGCAGGTCACTTAACAGCACATAAATTCTTTATGGTCACATGTATGTTGAATGTAAACTCCTCTTAGGAATTTCACCATTCAGTGTGAATTTATCTGAAAATATTCTTAAATAAGGACATCTGTTCAGTGATTGGTCCATGCCTATGTCGTCATCCAAAATCAAGATCTTTTTTAGCCTTAAATCGATTCTTAGCAGTGTTCTTGTGAGTCATTCTCAGAGGCTTGATAAACACGGGCCCAGGTCATTTGAAGTTTGGTGTAAAATATCTGACTGATCTAAATGCTAGATGCTTTATTCCCCTTATATTTGCCTTCTTCTTTGTCAGTTGAATGTAAACACATTTTGATGCGATTTCACCACCTCTAAAATGTGCTCCATGTTCAGTCCATTTTTTTTCAAAAAAGGACATGAACATTTTCAACTGACTCACAGCTCCATGGTGACTTTATGAGTGAGTCTGACACTCAGCTTGGTTCTTACTCTGATTATCTGCGAGAAGGAAAGCCAACACTCCAGGTCATTCATTGTGATTGCTCACTGTGACTTGCTAAGTATGAAGAGAACAACTCTTTGAGCTAGGAACCACCATGAGGTGTGAGGTGACTCAATCACCATGGTCACTGAAGAGGCTGTCCCATCAATTCTTTGCATGGCAATGAAATGCATCATTTTCCCGGAGGACAGGTTCAAGAGCTGTGATCTCCCACTCACTGCTTTACTCTATGGATGATTCAAAATGCAGAGGGCTCTCATTATCCTGCGAACAAAGCCAAGGCACAGAGGAGAGTCAATTGTTGACCTATGTGGTATGTTTATGGCCTGCGCTCTGTCACATTTTAGGAGCTGAAGAAGCATCAAAATAAATAAGGTTGGAAGTTTTTAGTACATTTAGAACATTTTCACGTTCTTGCTGGGAGCTAGATAAGAAGATCGATACCACTCTTATATTTGTACACTAATAGTGCATTCCATTTGTACTTGGAAGTAGGATTTTCCGAGGTCAAAGTCGAAAACACGCCCCATGCAGTACCCCCAGTTAAGAATCCAAAATGGATGCCCCGTTCATCAACCATAGTCAAAGCTGTAGTAACATAGAGTTATTAGCTCTTCTGTGTTATTTGTATCTCACTAAATCAGTTGTACATACAGTCCTGTCCAACTTCTATCTGTAGACATGTCACGCTGTTTGTATGCACAAAAACAGTGTAATGTGTTGTTATCAACTGGTATTGCTAACAATGGCTAACCTGGCTAGAGCTATACCCACAATGAAAAAATCAGAGTTATAAATGGAACGCATTCAACTCGGGTGTGACATCATTTCAGCTCCGAAGTAAATGGAACACACTATAAATATGAAGCTACAGCCAGGAAACAGTTAGCTTAGCTTAGCATAAAGACTGGAAACAGTACATAACGCTCAGTGAAATGCTTTGCTTTTTGTCCGAATTTGACCTACAAGATATTAGATGTTAATCCGGTATCCAGTCAAATATAACGCATCCATGGAGTGGTATAAATCTTCTCATCTAACTCTGCAAGAAAGCAATTAAGCATATTTCCTAAAATGTCTAAATATTCATTTAATAAGTGTGATGCTACCAGCGGCAGGTGTTTAGCCCCCAATAGGTGACTGTGAGCCAGCTACAGGCACCGCCTGATAACAGTCCTTTCAGGGGCCATGGTAGTGGAGTTTAGCCAGAAAAAGTGACATTTGGCGATGACAGTTAAAGGGATACTTCACCGATTTAGCATTCAGCTTTGTATCAGTAGAAACCCGGTAGTATTTCTGAATGACCGTGCGTCCCTCCCTCATGTCTCCCTGAGAGGGGAGATCTCTGCATTGGGGAAAAAATCTTCCGATGACGTAAAATGACGATCTTTGCGTCATCGGAAGATTTTTGGCCAGAGGCAAAAGACTACAGCCAGTAGTAGGAGCTACTTCCACGTGTTTTCAACACGCCCATCACCCAAAGTGAGCCGATCTCAGCCATCTTGAATCCTCGCTAAACAGGGCTCTGCTCTATTTTCTCAGCAGCAAACTTTTACAACAATTATGTGCATTCAAACTACCGCACGTGTACCACCGGGATACATCGGTACAGATCGAAGAATATGCAGGAAACGTTATTACAGACGGAATAATCGGCCCACTACGAGAGCTTCGCCTTCACGGAGACCAGCACGGAGACCAGCACGGAGACCAGCACGGAGACCAGCACGGAGACCAGCCGGGTAGGGGATATCCTCGTCGGCTAGGTGGGAAGCTAACGCTAGCCGGCCACCTGTCCCATCAATCCTGCTTGCAAGTGTCCGTTCATTAAACAACAAACTGGACTACATCCAACTTCAACGATGCTCCCAACGCGAGTTCAGAGACTGCTGTGTTTATTGTTCTTGTGGAAACATGGCTGAACAACAGTGAACCGGACTGTCCAGCTACCAGGACTGCTAGCCCTCCAACGATCCGAGCTAGAGATACTCTGTATGAAGGTAGGCTGTGTTTTGTATCCAACTAACTACTAACTGCTGGTTGAGTTTGTGACTGTTACATGGCGACCATTCTACATTCCACGCTAATTCACGGCTGTGTTTATACTCGGTGTTTACAGCCCACCAAGCCTAATGCTGGTATGCTTAGCTGAACGTTATGGAGTTATGTGTGTGTGCACTAAAGGTAGCCTGTTTCCTATGTAGTTGTTATATAATGTAGTTTTTATATATTTTAAATGTGTAACACCACTTGAGCCACGATGAAACGTTGTTTTGTGTATATGGTTGAAATAACAATAAAACACATTGAGTTGAGTCGAATGCCTCACTGTCTGTCTGTCAAGCGGTAGGCGTGGCTTGGGAGTGGACTCAAAGCAGCGAAGCGAAGTGCATTCTGGGATTTGGTGTCTTTCATCCATATGAGCCAAAAACACATTTTCTGACTTTTCTTGGCCTAGAAGTCACCAATTTCTGCTATGTAAGTGACCCAATTTAAATATATATTCAGCTTTCCAGCGGTGAAATATTCCTTTAAGTTTAAATGATCGTGGTTTGGATTAAAACACACCCGAGGAACGAACAAGCATTTCCTAGGTGAAAGTATTTTCTTTTTCGGTGGGAAGCGAACTCCACTCCCCAGCTTGAAAGCGCTGTATTTTAAGTTGACACAATGTTGTGATTTTTCATTTTGATTATTTTCCTTTGAATATTGAAGTGCATAAATAAGTGTTTTGGCATGGCTGTCCGAGTGGCACTATACCCATGGTATTGAAAGGTGGATTTAATTCTTGCATGTCTTGTTTTGTTGTGCATGTTAAAATAGCCCCCCCCCCCCCATAATTATTCCCTTTGTGTGTGGCAGAAATTATTTCCAAGCCGTCGGTTCGTCTCTATGTTCAGCACTAGCTGAATCCGAAGATCCGCCGAGCTAATTTGGAGCAGGTGATGTGGGAAAGTTATAATTGTGCCTTTGTTCACACATTTACAGCTGACAATGTACCACCTGCCACTGTGTGAAGCGCTCTGATTATATGCCGCCTGTACTTGCCATGTGGTTTACGCACAGACTTTGTGTAACACATTACGTCTACTTCCATAATAATTCAGACATGCTTTGCAAATAAGCTCATCACAGATGCAGAACATAACCTCCTTAAATAGTGACATATTTAAACTCCTGAGAATAAACATTACTTTGCATTTGAATATATTAATAGATTACCATACTGTCAATTCAAGCAAGGTGTTTGACATATAAAAGGTTTTTTTTCATTGAAGCTTTTACTGTATAGGAGTGTATCATTTCCCTGTAATGTGAAAGGTGGCCTGGTGGCTGGAGCTCATTATCCTGCTCCTGGTCTGGTGCCGCTTAGAGAGCAAACCTCCGAGCCGGTTTCAGACCCCAATCAGATGAGCGTGAACTTCCCTCACAACGGCTGGCTGCACAATCAGATGACCACATATCTCGCTCATTCTCGCCTCAGAGCCTCTCCACACAAGTAGAGTGTGTGATATGTGGGCGGTATTTTTAGAAATGCTATTTCATAGTCACTGAGGTGCATGGCTTCCCTGTTGATTTTTTTCTCTCTCTAACGATCACATACCTATCCTGATTGAGAACGATTAAACCTGCTTCTTGGCTGTCTGGAACAATGTTGCACAACTCCTTGAAACTTACCACCATGAAAAGCATTTTCCTTTCCTTTTTAATAACATATACATGGAAGAGGATCAGGGCCACATGTAAAAAACGTATTTGAGTTCTGAGTTTAAAGTCAGAATTCTGAGAAGAAAAAAGACATTATTCAGAGTTTCAAGGCTGTTTAAAGTCAGAACTCAATACTCAAAGACATTTTTTTCACATGGCCCTAATCCTCTACCGTACTTTCATTCGTAAAAATCTGCTCCTAAATTTATGGGCTTCCAAAAAGAAAGAGTAGATGACAGCTACGGTGTGACACCTCCCTCATCCAGCCTCAGCCTGGAAAAAAAGAGACTTCATCAACAATAAAGAGGCTGACAGGAGTTTGATGTAGGCCCACGGTGAGCAAATCCGACAGTGCTTCACCAAACGTCTCCCTGCTGACTTATTAGCATCCTGAAAAGTAGGCCAATCAAAGGAGGAGGGGGGAGAAGAATCATGCTAAAAACACATCTCGGTTTTGGGAATAGTACAACAAAAATAATATAGAACTAAAAAATACATATGTTTGTATAGTAGTAGTACTTAGCTGACAATGAAACTGATTAAAAAAACTATACAAATAAAACATGCACAGTAATGTTAGTATTTAAGTGCAACAATTTAATACAAAAACAAGTTGTAAGGGCATTTCAGAGCCATCTTTAAATAAGTAATAGATGCTCATTAGCACTACATCTCCTCTGCTTTCTCCAGACTATGGTTTATTACAACCTAATTGCCAATTAATTAATTTAAGAGCTTTGCAGAAGATACATTCCCTACAGCGCCTATGATATTTTTCGTCAGTTTTTCATTGTTGCCAAGCACTGAGTAGGGCACGACACATCCTTCTATGAAGTCAACCAGGCCTTAATGCTCGGATTTGTTTCATTACATGATTACGTTTATAAGGCTATCATTGCAATCAGAAAAAAATCTTAAAAGTGACAGTGTACAATCAGCAAGTTGATAATAAATAAGTCAATCCTGAAATATGTGATAGGCTATCCAGGGCCACACGGAATCTGCGGAAGCAGAACTCCACAGAACTTTCTGCAGATTTTCCACAGATTTTGAAAATAGCTAAAAAAAAAAAAAGAAAGAAAAGAAGGTATAATACAACTCATATCATCATCATCATATCAGAATGTTAGCACATCTCCAACCCAAGCAGAAAAATAGTCTGCTAAATTCCGCAGATTTTCATTCTGGCTCACCACAGGAAACTGTAAAAACGGTTTTATCTTTACAGGATAAGACAAGCACCAAGAATCAGATTTTTAAAAGGGGAAGATCACTATAGAGAGCAAATACTGTACATTGTCACATTGTGATACTGGTGACAGTAGTCGTGTAGGGCCCTGTTCATGTTACACAGACAATTTAATTGCATTTTGTCTGTTTGTCTGTTAAGATACACAAAGGCACTATTTATCTCATGCCCCCATAACTGCTGTTTTAGCTAAGTGGGAGCTGGGGGCATTAGCTGCAGCAGCTCCGTGTTACTAGCACCAATTTAGCTCTTTTTTTTCTCACATAGTTATATTTAGCAAGATTACCGTAACAATTGGCCGGAGTCCTCCTTTAATGGCATTTAAAGGCTTTTTTTCTGGATATGCTGTGTTTTATGCAATTATTCTGGCTGCGGGAAGGCAAGGATAGCCAGGGTAATTCTTTTGTATTGATAGTAGGTCTAGCAGCAGAGTGTCTACTTTTTTGTTGTTTTTTACAGTCAAGTTGTTATCATGGTGGTGCTGGAAGCTGGCCAGACTAACTCTCATCACTTTTATAATCAGGGCCGTGGAGGAATCACCAAACATAATAGCTCTGCCCTCATCCCTGGATATAAAAGCAGCAGAAAAGGAGCAACATTAGGGTAGTACTTTTAGGGGAAAATGTGTTTTTCTTTTCTACATTTTTGTCTCTGACATATCTTCAAAGTTATTTGTATCCTGCGGCAAGGCAAAAAGTACTGAGTGTGATAGATTTTTATTGGCTGGAAGATTCTGTTTTTGTTTTGTTTCTTTTCCCTGACTTTTTTTATGCAGCGTAGCATGTTTTAGACACAGTGATGGTGGCTGAGCCTAAGGGAGTTACAGCCTGTCTGTGTGCAGAGTACACTTGTTAGGGACCCTATGTTCTAGTGGTGGAGATCAAATAGCCCTGTATGAACAGAAAAACACTAAATATGAAATGATACTCAAGTTTAAAAGGAAAAAAATTGAAGAATATGAATAAGAATATGAGTCTACAGCAGCAGCAGCTTTGTGAGGCTGTACTTAGGCACAGTGATGCTCTGAGGTTAAATGCTAACGTCAACATAGTAATATGCTCACAGTGACTACATTTACATGCATAGAATATTTTCCGTTTTCTGCCCTTATTCCGAAAAAGACGATATTCGACTAAGCTGTTTACATGGCTAATGAAAATGAATATTCCACCAATATTCCCGTTAACATGCAGACGTACAAAACAGTATTTTTTTCAATCTTTTCCACCAGTGGCGGGCTTGTTGGACTGTGTGAACACAGCGTCCCTCTTTCATTTCTTCCAACAGCTTCTTGAAGAGGTCTCCGTTGCGATATATGCGCATATCCAAAAACCTGTTGATATCCAAGTCTTTTATAATGTTTAAAAGTAGCTGTTTCTTTTCTTTTGAGCATGCATCTCTACCACAGCCAGACTCACTTCAACTGTTAGCTGGTTGGTTTGTGTACAACAACCATAGCAACGCACAGAACTGACCGTAAGCCGCCCTAAACTGTTGCAAACTGCGGTAAAAACCACAATTGAGAATCATATTCCGAATGCACTGTATACATGTCCAAAGAATGCCTCTAAAACTCGTATATATGCCGGCATATCCCACGTCTTAATCGCAAAATGCTAAATTCGGAAAAAGGCCTTATTCAGAATATCCAAACTGAATATGCTGTTTACATGACCTGTATCAAATTCAGAATATCGTCATATTCTGAATAATAGTGGAACATACATGTAAACATACTCAATGACAATGCTTACATGCTGATGCTTAGGAGGAATAATGTTCACCATCTTAAGGTCTTTTTTAGACCAAACCTGAATTTGTGAGAAGAAATCACACTTTAAAGCTACATTGTGTAAGAATTACTCCCATCTAGCATTGAGATTATGTATCGCAATCAATTATCTCTCGCCACGCAGTTGAAAGTACGTACTGCAGCTACGGTAGCCGTCACGCTTCAAAAAGCGAAAGTGTACAAAAGGCCGTCAATCAGCCGTGGTTGTTGGGAGTGCATGTCGGACAGCGGCGCGGACGCACGCTTCACACCACAAGCGGGTATGTGCGCCACCCGACGGAAAGGAGAGAGAGAAAACAAAGGAGACTGCAGCGGTCCAGAGGATAATTAACTAGTTGGGATTTGGTTCACTCTTTTTTCTGATGACACCGGTCTCTTGCTCTTTTCAATATCCGTTTTGTTATTCTGGGCGAAGAAGTAGACTCCTGTTCCTGAAATTTGGATTTTGAATACGTGTGGTCCTCCGTGTTTCCTTCTTCAAACTTGCCGAAGCGACGGGCAGCTGTGAGTCGAGAACATGAAAGGTGGAGCAGTATGTCCTGTATGTCCCTTACCGGCTAACGTATTTCAAGATGGCGCATGACTATGGAGCATCTACCCCAGTTCATGTAAAATGTAAAATTTTCAAGCCAATAGGAATACTTGAAATTGATGGTGGTGGTCAATATTCATAAAAAAGGACAAGTTTGTTAATGGCAATACAGATTTTCATAATAAACAACTACAAACGTTACACACTGGGGCCGTATTTGTTTTGTTTTGTACCCAGTGTTAAAAGGCCTTTAGTCAAACATGTTAAAATGCTAATATATGCTGAATAGCACTAAACACAAGTACAGCTGAGGCTGATAGTAATGCCTGTAGTTTTTTTTAAAGGTATTTGGTCATAAACCAAAGTACTGGACAAACTGAAATGCCAACTTTATGTTGGCGCTAAAGGAAAAGGGGAATACAAAAAGCATTAATGTTGAATGTCTGGGAACAAATTATTGTACAAAAATGTGTGTCAATGCATCTGGGATGTTGAACTTACTGCATTTTTACTGCATAAGTGAAAACTCATGGTGGTACTAGATACATTAGACATTCGTGAACTGTCTATAAAAAAAGACCCAAAAGAAATGCCAATTTCATGGTGGCATTAGAGGAAAATACAGAGAATCACCAAAGTCACTAGGATTAATTCTCTGATCATGATTCTGAAATCATTTCATGCCATCCCTAGAGCCACTCCGCTAGCATTGCTAAAAAAAGATATGGTCAATCACATTTGGGTCATGCTAGCTTGAGTATTTTCACATTTTGTCTCATCCATTGGTACAGTATCTTGTCATATTTATGTTCTGTTGTATTACAAATAAAACTGTTGAAGTGACGCATTTTCTTGTGTGTGATTTTCATTTTTATTCATAGCCGACTTTCAGGTACATTTATTTTTCAACCTCTTGAAATCAATTCCATTCTGATTCACAAGGTCCAAGGTCCATTCAATTACATTTCAGATTTGATTCAATATCAATTAGGCTAGGGACATTTCAGTTACAAAACCAATTCTATATATAAATGGGATTTTCAGATAATGTATGCTGTAAATTGTACAAGCAAGAAGCAACCCTCAAACATGTTGTTTACATTAAGAATTGACCACCCCAATAACATAGTTTAAAAGTACTTTTTACTGAATAGGACTTTAGGAATAGAACATTATTAACATATTAAAATATCAATTCCATTTTTTTCAGTTATTTTTATTACCATTTTCCAACAGTTTTATACAAATCACTTATATATATATATACAATTTGTATATGCAGCAGACCGTGTCTGATACAAACTGAAGAGGAGTGGACCCGCTCTTGAGCTTCGATCCATTGGTCGTCTGTGATGTTTATTCCTAAGTCTTCACTCCAAGCATCCTTTATATGGTCAAGTGTAGTTGTACGATCTATCTGTGAAAGGTAATTATATATTCTAGAAATAGAAGCTTTTTTGAGTGGGTTGTTCAATCATACATTGTTCATAGGACATACTTCAGGCTGATTGGGAAAAGAGGGAAATGTTACTTTAGTAAAGCTGCGTATTTGCAAGTATTTAAAAAAGTCTTTGTTATCAATATTAAATGTATGTATTAATTGTTAAAATATTGGAAATATTTTGTCAATGAAGAGGTCTATAATTGTATGCACTCCTTTAAGGTCCCATTGTTGAAATGTTTGACCTGAAAACAGCTGATGTGCTTGATTACCAGTTATTGGTGTAAGGACTGAACATTGATTCCACTGAAAATGTCTTCTGATCTGAGACCAAATTTTCAGTGAGTGAGACACAACAGGATTCTGAGCCTTAAATTTCGAAAGATCAGAGGTATAATGTAGCAATGATCTCAGTATATTAGGAGAAAAAAGCTTGCTTTTCCATCTGTTCCCAATCAGGTTGGAGAGATCCATTCGGAGAATGACAAACATTGAATATTACAGGACCAATAATAAAGCTGGGCAATCCCATTCCTCCTATGGGTTTGGATCTTTGTAAAAAGGATTTTTTAATTCTTGGTGTCTTTTTATTCCAAATAAAGGACGCAACTAAAGAATCTATTTTGATAAAAAAAATCTTATTAATCAAAATTGGAATACACTGAAATAAAAATAAATATTTCGGTAAAACATTCATTGTGATAATATTAATTCGGCCAGCTAGAGAGATCGGGAGATTAGACCACCTCTCGGTCTGTTGCTCTGTTTGTTTATATAGGGTCATAAAGTTTTTGCTGAAGAGGCCAGATATTTCCTGTGTGATATTTATTCTGAGATATTTAAAACTGAAACAGCGAAGGGAAAAGGGGTGAGAAAGGGGTGAGCGTATGTACTTGATCTTTTGCCTTAGAGCTGATCAGAAACAATATGCTTTTTGGCAGGTTAATTTTATATCCTGATACTTTACCGAAGTCCGATAGCATGGTCATAATTTTTGGTAGAGACAGAAATGGATCTGAAATATATAGAAGCAGATCATCCGCATTACGACACTTAATGCTCCTTACCTCCTCTTACAATCCCCTTATAATCCCCTGTAGAGCGCAGCAAGAGGTTCTAGGACCAGTGCAAACAACAATGGGGATAAAGGGCAGCCTTGTCGTGTTGAACGGTGAAGAGGAAAAGAGCAAGATTTCATATTATTTGTGTGAACACATGCTTTAGGCAGAGCGTAAAGCAGCTGAATCAAAGAAATGTAGTAGGGGCCAAATCCAAACCATAAACAGGGCTGAAAAGAGAAACTCCCATTCGACCCTGTCGAAGGCCTTCTCAGCATCTAGTGAGACCAATATTTCGGATACTTCTTTATTTGGATTTTGAGCATAGATAATGTTGAACAGTTGCCTAATGTTAAAAAATAACTGCCTGTCTTTAACAAATCCACTTTGATCTGGTGACACAACGGTTGAAAGGACCTTGTCCAAACGCATGGCTAAGATCTTTGCCAAAATTTTGTTATCTACATTCAAAAGGCTTATGGGTCTATATCACAGGTCACTAACAGGCGGACCGCGGTCCGGATCCGGACCTAGAAGCCGTCCCATACAGACCCGGACCAAAACAAAAGATTATGAATTAAAACCTGACGGGGCGCTTCTATTTTAATATGCACAGCTTTTGTAGTCTTTACGGTACTCGTTTTGTGAATGAGGAAACTCACCGACCAATTGCATGTGAGTTAAGCGATCCCACGTGATACCACTCAGCCAATGAAGTCTTTGCATTCCTGGCGGTAAACATTGGGACTCTATAGTGCGTAGAGTTTTAGAGGCAAGTTACCAAGGAAAAGAAAGTCGGATTAAAAAGATAGCGATACATGTAGAAAACAAAGGGATGGAAAACAGACAAATGAGACGGAGAAAGGGAGCGAAACAGACGAGTGAGAAACAGACGAATGAGACGGAGAAAGGGAACGAAACAGACGAGTGAGAAACAGACGAATGAGACGGAGAAAGGGAGCAAAACAGACGAGTGAGACGGAGAAAGTTTTATGAAAATATGAGTGAGACGGAGAAAGGGAGCGATACAGACGAGTGAGGCAGAAAAAGGGTAACAGTTAGAGAAAATAAGGAACAAATGGCACTCTCCAAAAAAAGAAAAGTGGACAGTGAAAACAGATCATTTAATGGCAAGACAGGCTAAAGCTCAATTCTCTCACTGAGCAAAAACATGGTGGAGTGGGATATGAGGGGAAGAAAGTGATACTCTAAAACTGTTCAATTGTTAAGATCTGTTGAGATTTATTATTTGTAAAATTGGTTGAGACTGTTGAGTCAAGATGTGAAACAGAAAAGGGGAAATTCAAACTTTTCCTCCCTTTATATTATTTTTCTGAAGTTAAGCACTTTTTTGAAAATGCACAATTTTCACATTTTATTTATTTTCTCTTATTTTGACATGCAGCCCTAGTTTTATTTAGTTAATGAGAGCACATTGTACATATCTACAGTCATACATGCATGTTCAGTAGGGCTGCCCCCTTAGTCGATTAGTCGACTAATCGGTCGTTTTGGTCTTAGTTGACTAAGATTTCTTTAGTTGAAGTCATTTTTTATGCTTATTCATGCTTAATTACTCATTTCCAAGCAACTTATGAGAACATTTCTGGTGAACACAAGATTTAAAGTGGTGCTTTTGCAGGATTAATTTCGGAGAAACTCAGTTTTACAGATAGTTAATTAACTATATTTATATTGCGCTTTTCTAGTCTTGCACAGCTCTGTCGATTAAATCAACTAGCCTAATTGATTAGTCGACAAAATCATATAAGTGTTAGTCCACTAAGAATTTCTTTAGTCGAGGACAGCCCTAATGTTCAGTTCTATGTTACGTGATAATAAATATTGTCAACAAGTTTTTGAATTGTACTGAATTAATTTGATTTGACGGTCAGTTATTGATTACATTCAGATGTTGATACAACTACTAGGCTACTTATAACACTAAATTGTTAGACATTATGATCTTCTGGACCTTTGCTTCAAAACATTTTCTCTAACTGGACCTTTTTTAAATTTTGTTGAATACCCCTGGTCTATATGAACCTGGTTCTAGAGGGTCCTTGCCAGATTTATGGATTAAAGAGATGCATGCATCGTATAACGTTGGAGGTAAAGAACCTATAGTCAGTGCTTCATTATAAACACTTAAAAGAAGTGTTGAGATTTGATCTATAAAAGCCTTGTAAAATTCAACACTGTATCCATCAGGGCCAGGGCACTTAGAGTTTTGCATACACTGGCCCAATCCCAAAGTGAGCCCTGAGGACTAAGGACTAAAGACTCACAGATTTAACTGATCTCAGGTGCTAAGTGAGTGAGTGTGTGAGGCCACATGGGCTCAGATAGGTAGAATGGGATTGGGACAGCACTTCACCAGATCACATGTTACCTGTGCGACGTTTAATAAACAAACATGTTGCTGACATTTGCCGTGAATTTTCATTTTAAGTTTGTTGCTTTCCACGCGGCCATGCCACAGTAGATGGCTGCCTGATTCCACATTTTTTCAAACTCTTGTTTTACATCTGGACAACAGGTCTGTTCCGTTCCATAGACAGTATATACAAGTTCCGTTCCCGTGGTCGTGCCTATCGTCTCCGCGGTAAACGTCACAACGCTTTGAACTGTGGGTAATTCCCTCTGGTGAAGTCTGCATCGATGCAGACTCACGGAAAGGGCTCGGTAAGTGTGTACTCAAACCCTCACGCCCTTTGAAATTTGACATTGGGACGACCCTAAGCCCTTACGAATTTCGCGAGAACGCGCACCAAAGTCCGTGAGTCTGTGAGTCCGGACTTTGGGATTGGGCCAATGTGTAGCTTGTTTTATTTCTAAATTTGAAATAGGTTGTTCTAATAATGTTTTGTTTTCTAGATTTATAGTAGGTATCTGAAGGTTATCAAAACATTTTTTATTAAGTTTGAATCATTTTTGGATTCTGAAGACTACAATTTAGAATAGAAATTCTTGAATGTGTCATTTATTATTATGGGATTGGTCGTTGTCTGACCAGAATCTGTTCGTATCTCTGTAATTAACCTTGACGCTGCTTCTTCTTTAATTTGTCGGGCTAATAGTTTACCTGTTTTTTCCCCATATTCATAATTTTTGTGTCTTAATTATGTCAAGAATTTAGTAATTTCTGCTGTGTATAGTAAATTGAGTTCAGTCTGCAATGACTGCTTTCTTTTATAAAGGTCTGGTGTGGGGGAATTAAACTCTGTCAATTTCCTTCAGTTCTTGGGTCATTTTCAACTCCTTTTCCCTTCGCTGTTTATTTTTCAAGCTATTCAAGCAAATTACCTGGCCCCTCATGTATGCTTTAAATGTTTCCCACAAGGTGGATCTTTTGATCACTGGATCATCATTTGTATGCAAAAATATATCAATTTGTTTTTGCAGTTCTTCTATTACTTTATCATCCGACAAAAGAGCATTATTAAAGCGCCATTTTTTGGTTGTCGGGTCCTGCCCCATCTCTATGTGGAATGATACTGGACTATGATCAGATAACACAATTGCTTCGTAATCACAATGTTTGATGTTTGTTAAGTGTGCATAATCAATTAAGAAGAAATCTATTCTAGAAAACGAATGATGAACCGGAGAGAAGTAAGAATATTTCCTTGTGTTGGGAGATACAACCCCAAATCAGAAACAGTTGGGACAGTATGGAAAACACAAATAAAAAAAGAAAGTAGTGATTTCTAAATGTACTTTGACTTGAATTTCATTGCAGACAATACAACAGCACATAATTTAATGTGTTCCTCATGATTTTTTTTTTCCTTCAAATAAACAAAATTCCTATTTTGGTTCTTGCAACACATTTCAAAAAATGTTGGAACAGTAAAGCATTTACCACTTTGTAATGTTGCCATTCCTTTTCACAACACTTAAAAGACGTTTAGGGACTGAAGACACCAAGTGATGAAGTGTTTCAGGTGTAATTTTGTCCCATTCTTGCTACAAACAAGTCTTAAGGTGGGCAACAGTACGGGGTCTTCGTTGTCGCATTTTGCGCTTCAAAATGCGCCACACATTCTCTATTGGAGACAGGTCGGGACTGCAGGCAGGCCAGTCAAGTACCCGTATCCTCTTCCTCCGCAGCCAGGACTTTGTAATGTGTGCAGAATGTGGTTTTGCATTATCTTGTTGAAATATGCATGGACGTCCCTGGAAAAGATGTCTTCTTGAAGGCAGCATATTGTGCTCCAAAATCTCTATATACTTTTCAGCATTAATGGTGCCATCACAGAAGTGCAAGTTACCTTTGCCAAGGGCACTGACACAACCCCATACCATGACAGACCCTGGCTTTTGGACTTGTTGCTGGTAACAGTCTGGATGATCCTTTTCTTCTTTGGTCCGGAGCACACAGCGTCCATTTCTCCCAAAAAATACCTGAAATACTGATTCATCTGACGACAGTACACGTTTCCACTGTGTGATGGTCCATCCCAGATGCCTCCGAGCCCAGAGAAGTCGACGGTGCTTCTGGACACTGTTAACATAGGGCTTCCTTTTGGCACAGTACAGTTTTAACTGGCATTTGTGGATGTAACTACGTATTGTGGTACTTGACAAAGGTTTGCCAAAGTAGTCCTGAGCCCATGTGGTGATATCGCTTATAGATGAATGACGATTCTTGATGCAGTGCTGTCTGAGGGATTGGAGATCACGGTTGTTCAGCTTAGGCTTGCGCCCTTGTCCTTTACGCACTGAAATTCCTCCTCATTCCTTGAATCTTTTAATTATGTTATGCACTGTTGAAGGTGAAATAAGCAAATGTCTTCGTATCTTTCTTTGAGGAACATTGTTTTTAAACATTTCAATAATTTTCTCACGTATTTGTTGGCAAACTGGCGATCCTCGGCCCATCTTTGCTCCTAAAGGACCTTTCTTGGATGCTGCTTTTGTACCAAATCATAATTACAATCACCTGTTGACATCACCTGTTTCAAATCACATCATTATTTAACCAATTTACCTGATTACTAGCCCTAAATTGCTCCTGTCCCAACCTTTTTTGGAATGTGTTGCAGGTCTGAATGACAGGAAATGATGTATATTTGCAAATTAAATTAAGTTGACCAGACAAAACATGAAATATTTTGTGTTCACATTGTCTGCAATGAAATAGAAGTCAAAGTACATTTAGAAACCACTACTTTCTTTTTTTATTTGTGTTTTCCATACTGTCCCAACTTTTTCTGATTTGGGGCTCTAAATGGATCAAATAATTTGTAGGTATTCATGAGTGTATGAATGGCTTTAGCAGACTATGATATGTTAGATGGTTTTCGTGATGACCTATCAATTATTGGGTCTAACACCAGATTAAAATCCCCTCCAATAATCAATTTATGAGAGTCCATATTAGGTAATGCTGTAAAGAAAGAGGTAATAAAAGCCTCATTATCAACATTGGGGGCATATACAGTAGCTAGAGTAACTGGTTTATTGTACAATTTTCCTGTAACAATAACATATCGTCCTTGAGGGTCAGATATTATTTTGGATACTAAGAAGGGAATTGTCTTTCTAATAATTATAGCTGCGCCTCTGTTTTCTACTGGGAAATTAGAATGAAATATTTGTTCAATCCATTTAGTTCGTAACCGTTTATGATCCAGATCTCTCAAGTGTGTTTCTTGCAAAAACCCGATATCCATCTCTAATTTAAGGTGGGTCAATACATTTCCTCGTTTAATAGGTCCATTGAGTCCTTTACAATTCCAGGAAATAATTTTGACCAAGTTTTTGTGACTAGCCGAGTCTAAAATATTGTTTTTAGCCATAACTGTTTAGTTGGAAAAATTAAAAATTACTCAGTTTTGTTTTTTGGATGATCTCCAATAAAAATCAAAGTTATATTCAATTGTTGTGCAGTAATAACACAGAACAAACCAAAGTCCCTAAATACAACAAACCCTGCTCCCACCCTGAACTCCCCTGAACTAGCTGCTCTGTCAGAACTACAGAGGGAGCACGTATTCCCAAAAGAAAGGTTAGTTATACACTCAGAGAGGTGTGTGAACATTTGACTTGAAAACGTTCAACCAATTTCGTTTTCCAGACCTTTTTAACCATATTTTGGCCAGTTCCTATGTCTAATGTAACCCAGAGTTCCCTAAATTTGGAGCAAATAAATGTAAACAATATAAAAAATAATTAAATAAATACAATATACATATATACACACATACACATATACACATGTATACATATATACATACATTTACATATATATATACATATACATATATACACATACATGCACATACACATATACATACACACACACACCTATATATATATATATATATATATATATATATGTATGTATGTGTATATATATATATATATATATACACATACATACATACATACATACATACACACACACATATATGCCGAAGTATGTATATACACACAAGAACAAATAAGTAAAAATTAAATAAATAAATCGTAAAAAGATTCACATTCTTTGGGTACCTGGTTGAGAGTCCGTTACTCAGTTTGTGTAGGCCATAGCATTACCACACACAGATGTCCGAATTAGTGTTCTTACGTTTAATGCTCCTCCAGTGATGATGATTTGTTGCTGTCAATAAACTTCTCCACTGCCAGTGGGTCGGTGAAAGACATTTTGGAACCATCGGCTGTAATCTCCAGCTTGGCAGGGAAAAACATTCTGTACTGGATTCCAGCATCACGTAGTTTGGCTTTCACTTGATTAAAGGTTGCTCGTTGTCGTCCTACCTCTGGGCTCATATCGGGGAAGATATGAACCTGTACTCCCTCAAGGACAGCTTGCCTTTGGTCCGGGACACCGACATGATCTTTTCTTTATCCGAGTAGTAGTGAAGGCGGGCGATTATGGGTCGGGGCCATTCACCATTACGTGGTTTTGGGGCAAGGCTTAAAGTTTTCTTCACCAAGCACTTTAGACAGAAACTTGGCCACAAACGCGGTTGGCGTGTTGGTTTCGGACCCCTCTGGGATGTTTAGTATCCTGATGTTTTGGCGGCGGCTCCTGTTCTCCAAATCGATGCATTTTTCCTGAAGTTTCTTATGATCAGCAGCAAGAGATTGGTAGGAATTCTCTAGAGCCACGAGCCTGTCAGAGCTGTCGCTGAGGGACTGTTCCATGCCCATCTGCATGTTAGCTGTTTCTGCCTGCATAGAAGACAGTCTCTCAACTTTTTTCGTTAGCTCTTCACGAATGGTTTTCATGTCCGCTTTGGTTGTCTCCCGCAAGGATGAGATATCGTCACGTATTTCTTTGCCAAGGCCCTCTATTTCTGTTTTAAGAAATGATCGCATGGTGTCTCCGTATGAGTTGAATTCTGATCTCAGCTCGGCACGCAAACTGCCTAGTGAGATTGAGCCTTCTTCTGTTAGCTCTGCGGCTCCGCTAGCTTTAGCACCTCCACTTTTTCCTGCGGTGGCGGCGTGAGTCTCAGCCTCCAGAGTCATCTGCATGTATTGTCTGCCCTTCCTTTGAGACATTTGGATATCACGGACGTTGTGGCTCAGTTTGTATGAAATTAGCTTGTCTGGAAAATAAAATTTAATACAATTTATGGGGCGCTGGTCCCTTGCTCTGCTCACGCCATCGCTTCACATGTATCATTCATTCAGTTATCACATCTGAGAGACTCATGGATCTGCCAAGGCCACATATTGTCACTGTTGTCAGGTGTGCCGAGTAATATTCAAGGCTGCTGACTTGATTTCAAAGAGGAAAAGATGCACCGAGAATGTTTTGCATACTAACAAACTGTGAACACATTCATCACAATAACTCAAGTAATGCAGTTCATTAGACTCAATTCATTCATAAAGGTACAAACCATCTTTACTTGTTTGTTGCTGTTAGAAATGCATATAAATCAAGTTTAAGGCTGACTAGAGCTGTGCAGTTGATTTGTGCCTGCTGCGAAATCTGAATGTCATGTAGATCTCATTTCCATGAAACCAACTCCCACAGATTACAATCCACTTTATTAGAGAGTGGTTGTTCCCTCAACTACAAAACAAATCCAAACAATCTGAAGTGCAGCCCTATTGTGTAACTACAAGTGCTGTTGACTCAACTCAATCAACCATGCGCTTGTTACTAAAATTGGATTCAAAAAGCTTCATCAGTCAACTGTTTTCCGGCTTCTTTCTTTCTTCTCGTGCTCATGCATTTCTTCTCACTTACAGAAAACATGACATGCAAGCCATATTTTAAAACATTCATTAGAGCTGCAAAGATTAATCAGTTAGTTGTTAACTAGTAAAGGTCCCATGACATGCTGCTTTTTGGATGCTTTTATATAGACCTTAGTGGTCCCCTAATACTGTATCTGAAGTCTCTTTTATATAGACCTTAGTGGTCCCCTAATACTGTATCTGAAGTCTCTTTTATATATACATTAGTGGTCCCCTAATACTGTATCTGAAGTCTCTTTTATATAGACCTCAGTGGTCCCCTAATACTGTATCTGAAGTCTCTTTTATATAGACCTTAGTGGTCCCCTAATACTGTATCTGAAGTCTCTTTTATATAGACCTTAGTGGTCCTCTAATACTGTATCTGAAGTCTCTTTTATATAGACCTTAGTGGTCCCCTAATACTGTATCTGAAGTCTCTTTTATATAGACCTTAGTGGTCCCCTAATACTGTATCTGAAGTCTCTTTTATATAGACCTGATATCTCTTCCATGAAATTCAGCCTTGGTGCAGAATTCCAGCCACTAGAGCCAGTCCCACAATGAGCTTTCCTTAGGACGTGCCATTTCTGTGTAGCTTTAAATGCTATTGAGGAGGAGAGGGGGGGCAAGGTGGAGGGTGGGGTGTGGCCTTGACCAGCTGCCATGCTTCACTCATTAGGCTCGTTCGAGATGAACTGCGCCTCGCCTGTAAAGTGGACGAGAGCAGGCGGCAGCAGCCGGGGGGCGGTGACAAAAGTCCGCTGTGAAGTCAGACAGTTTCCAGCCACATCCAGCAGCCTGCAGGCTGGACAGGAAGTCACAGAAACACTGTGGTCCAATTCCGATTTAATATAATGTTATCAGACCCATATATCAGCTTGTACACAGTCTCCAGTTGTTTTTATTATGACAGAGTAGCTGTCAACATGCTCTACATGTGATCTGTTGCTGATTTTAATTAACAACAGACTGTTGATGATCCGTGATCTGAACAGATTTAGTCTCTCTGACTTCTAAATGTCACACATCAGCCACACAACATGTGTTCTGTAAACAATAAGCCTTTAAATCAGACACATAGCAGTTAAAATCCCTCCGATTCAAAATCAATAAAAAAGTTTACATAAAACGTCATCATGTTGTCGATTCTGAACCAATCAGCTGTTAGATCAGCTGAGAGGCCGGCGTTTCCCAGCATGCCTTGTGTCCGCCTGGGTCTTGCAGTCGGTGAAAAGCAACTGCGCTACCTGCGTCTCAGAACTGCGGCCGCCTTGCTCTCGTGAGATTATTGTTGCCTACGTATGCATGACATCAGAGCAAGTCGGGATCAAGTCGGACACAAATCTAACCGGCATGCAACGGGCGGCGATCGCCGGTGATCGATTCTGCACAGATCTGGCTCATCTCGAACGAGCCTATTTGCAACCCATGATGTCTCTCTCTCTCTCATGGGCGGGCCAAATTCTCTGGGTGGGCAAAGCAGAGAAAGAGGAAGTAACCTTTCCCCTTATGACATCATAAGGAGCAGATTCCAGATTGGCTCATATGAGCTTTCATTTTCTCAAAGGCAGAGCAGGATATCCAGGGCTCGGTTTACACCTATCACCATTTTTAGCCACTGGGGGACCATAGGCAGGCTCGGGGAACTCATACCCCTTCAGACCCTATGTCCATTGGAATGGACATGACATATTTTTGTCTCTAAACCAATAAATACTCTGTAAATGAATGATGTCAGCATTGCTGGTTACTGATTGGATCCTGATTATCCAATCAAAATCATATTATGACTTTGAGCACGTTCTGAGAGAGTGACAGACATCGGACAAGATAAGCATGGTGGAGCGACTGCAGAGAGGGAAGAGTAAGTGCCCCTTTTCAATCAAAAATATACATTTATGTTCATGCTGGCCAAACAAATTTGCTGTCATTATAATTGTAACTGTTACAAGTGATAATATTTGAAGTTATTTTGAACATATATCATACCATTGAGGGGATTTCAAAGTCCTATGTCCATTGCAATGGACATCAGGATGTGGGCAGGTTTAGCTAACGCTCACATGTTTAGTGTCAGTATGGAAACAAACAAAATACCTGTAAGCTTTTCATAGGTAAAGTATGGTGTCACAGTTTATTTATTCATGATTACAACATTTTAAATATATATTTTTTGTACATAATCTTGTAGAGTATAAAGATGAAGAATGCGTCATTTCTCTATCGTCTTGCAGGCTCTGGGTTTTCCTGGTGATGACCTCACTGCTGTTCCCTACCCATGCTCAGGTACCCTTATCAAGTTCATGTGCATGTTCAGAACTGTACACAGACTCAAAACCATGCAAACATCCAGTTCCAGATGTTAAGGTCATACCTGATTTTCCACCTTTGTGGAAAGATTTGCCTCATTTTTCTTAAGTTTTTATGACATTTTACGCCCATCTCGTCCTGGCGTCCATTGGAATGGACATGGAAAAATACTATTAAAAACATGAGTTACCAAAAATGTGTTTTTTTCCACTTTGTTTTAATGCCTGGGAGTCAGAATCAGTTAAAAAAAAAAATTACCCAGCCAAAAAAATGCGGGTCTGAAGGGGTTAATGTTGAAAAACCTCATAAAGTGAAATAGTGGGCGCACTATTTTGATAAATTAATCAATTTTTTAATAAAAAAAAAGAAGTAAAAATTATCTGACTCCAGCTTCTTAAATGTGAATATTTTCTAGTGTCTTCTCTCCTCTGTGACAGTAAACTGAATATATTTTGAGGACGTCATCTTGGGCTTTTTGGGAAACACTGATCCACATTTTTCACCGTTTTCTGACATTTTATAAACAAACAACTAATCAAGTGAAGGAGTTTAAGTACCTTGGGGTCTTGTTTGCGAGTGAGGGGACAATGGAGCTCCAGGGTACAAGCGGCCGAAATGGGTTTCCTCAGGAGGGTGGCTGGCGTCTCCCTTAGAGATAGGGTGAGAAGCTCAGTCATCCGTGAGGAGCTCGGAGTAGAGCCGCTGCTCCTTCACGTTGAAAGGAGCCAGTTGAGGTGGTTCGGGCATCTGGTAAGGATGCCCCCTGGGCGCCTCCCTAGGGAGGTGTTCCAGGCACGTCCAGCTGGGAGGAGGCCTCGAGGAAGACCCAGGACTAGGTGGAGGGATTACATCTCCAACCTGGCCTGGGAACGCCTCGGGATCCCCCAGTCAGAGCTGGTTAATGTGGCTCGGGAAAGGGAAGTTTGGGGTCCCCTGCTGGAGCTGCTCCCCCCGCGACCCGACCACGGATAAGCGGACGACGATGGATGGATGGATGGATGGAACTAATCAAACTAATCAGCCCTGAAATCCATACTATACTGTAGTTGGCTGAGTCACTGGGTTCCATAAAAACCTTGATGAAACATAAATTTAAAAAAACTTGCCTGAGCTCATAAACTCATTAATTGAGGGGGAACTTATCAAAAAACAACCTTATTAAAGTTACAGAAAATAATTAGTGCCTGCTCAAACCTTCATTCATTTAGAGCTACTCATTTTCTTTGATTAAAACACTGTGTGGTTTGTCACTCATCGACTTGAGGAGGAGGAATTGGGCAATTAAGTTATTTTTATTTTATTTTTTATGTTAGTTAAACTCTGTAATTATGTTGACAATATTGTACACGTGTCAAATGCAGTCAAAGAGGCCCAGGTGGAACAACATAAAGACTACATAAAGCCCTTTCTTATGCCAATTATTACTCTTCCTTTAAAAAAAGGAAACATATTCATGCAGCCGCATAAAAGCACACAGAATATAAAGCTGGACATTGAAGGAGATGCAGCAATACATGCAGATAGGATGGCAACACGTTTTAAGCTCAGTGCTCTTCTTCAGGCACAATGCAGGCCAGGGCCAAGGAAAATGGACCCTAGGAGTATGATGAAAAGAAGTAAAAAGTGGCAAAGTAGCGTAAGATGACCTGGGAAAGATCACATCAAAATATTATTTGTGGAAAATAATATAAAATACTAAAACATAATCCTATTATTTCCATTATTTCAAATCATTTTAATTGACCATAGGAAGAGGGCAACTGGATGGGGAAAAAAAAGTTGTAAGAAAGCACAGGAACAAGACGGATCAAGTTCCTTATTCAGTCTGCCTGTTATTTCGGGTGCCCTGATCGAAAATCCATTTGGCTTCTGCCTGAAGCAGAACCTGGTTGAAGCCTCCCCTCATGGTGGAGGGTTCGATCAATGTATGGAGCAACATGTAAATTCTACATTCACAGCTTCACGTTCTAAGAATGAATTCACAAGGTCGATTCAAGGTAGAAACTCATTAGCCCCTTACACACAACAACTGCAAACCTTAAATTATCTAGACATTACCCGACGGAGCTGTATGTGAGAACCCAAATGTCCAAATCAGTTGGATCAGATATTAAACGGAAATGACCCTGCCAGCTCCCTATTACAAAGTCTGTGTAATGTCCGATTGAGCCCATGTGTGAATAGAGCAGCTCACTGTCTGGAGAATTCACAGCATGCAAATTCTATCATGCGGCATGAGCGAAACTGGAAGAAAACAAACATCCGAGGGTCAGTGGTGTAGTCTAGTTTTTATAGTGAGAATACTGTTATTTTTACCTCCCAGCTTCATACTTGCCCGTCCCAGAGCGACGTGTCCCAGAGCGACAACCCCATGTGTTTTCTTGTAACATTACCGCATTTAGCATCAGCCTCATTTCCTGTACTTTCTGTCACGTTAACGTCTGCTGCAGTGTCACTCGAAGCGGCAGTATAGCCTCAAGGGCAGGCTTACCAGATGTACTAAAGCTTTTGTGGCCACTTCAGGCGTATTTGTTTCACTGCGACTGCCTGTCGCAGGAACTGTAAATGGCAAATTGCGCTTTTCTGTGTTATGCATATGCATTCACAGGAGGGTGAAGGGGAAAGTGGGAGTTTCCCATAAAGAGATGGGAGGGGAAGCATAAAATGAGCCTAATTATGTATTCCGCTGTATTTACATTAACCTCCCATGACAGCGCGCCTCTATTTTGCGGTGAAAATTCTCCACCTCTTAAAAGCAGGTGTAAGCCAGCCACACTCCTCATATGCCTCCTTTTTGCCACAAGAATCACACTTTTTCAGTTGAGTGAACACAAAATCATAAAGCGTCACAGATTAAGCAGCCGTGCAATATTACAGTTACTGGAAGAAATCAAAGATGACATTAAATCTCCGACTCAGCGTTCACATTCCATTCCAGCAGTTGTTAAACTCCTCGCTATGTTACAAATATTGACATCAGGATCATTTCAAACAGTCATAGCATCAGCAGTGGGAATATGGCCTCCCATATGTCTGCACTCAGCCGTATCATAGCACCAGTACCGCTTTGCTACAGCGCACTAGTCAATAATACATTTCCCCACCACTAATGCCAAAATAACACGCATCAAGCTGTTACCTCATAAACAAGCAGATCAACTTCGTTATCACTAAATCTTTGTTTTCACTGTTTTAACTGACTTGGTGGCTGATCCATGATAGAAAGAGAGAAGGAGGCCCATTCAATTCAATTTACGGTATAGTGGGCGGAGAAAGGCGCTGATTTACCGATGAACTGCAGGTTTGGTAAATACGACGTAAACTGAAGTATCACAGTGTTCGCTTTCTGCGGGTTGGCCATGGCGCTGATAATGCTACATTCGCAAATGTACGTACATCTGGCCCTGAGAGAGTGTAGTTTAAATTCACTTTCGTTTCATATATATCCTTTAGTGATTCACATTGGTTAATTTTCAAATTTGCACAAAGAATTAACGGCAAGTAACTGTGTTGTTGTTCCTAAGTGACTCGCAACACAGTCAGTGAATTTGCAATTGTTACGTATCCTGTGCTTTTGTAAGTTGGTATATGGAAATCCTTGATCCTTTCTAGTTGGTATACGGTGTATACCTGCATATCACGTAGACTACACCACTGCCAAGGGTGAAGAAAAAGGGTAATTTACATGAAGACGGCAACGAAAATGTCAAACTGGAGAGACGACGAGATTCGGGAACTTCTGTTCTGCCAACGCAGAAATTGACAAACAAATTCAGCCAGAAACTCGGTTGTTTATGACCAAATAATGAACCAGCTACGTGACCGTGGTGTAATCTGCATCATGTCCTGCCTGAGAAAACAGCTTTAGTGACTTTGTTGATCCTCTGACTTTTCCTCTAATACCACCATGACATTTTTTTTTCACTAATGTATTTAGGTCAAAGTTTTCACTTATACAGTAAAAGTTCTAAGATATTTTAACATCTCCCACATGATTGGCACATCATTTAGTACAATCATTCATTATTCCCAGTCAATGAATCCTAATGATTGTTGTGTTCGGTCAATGTCTGCACCTGATTCGTCGGACATTGTCCAGAGTTCATATGTGAAAACGGCTTATCTTAATGCTGATTTAAAGGAACACGCCGACTTATTGGGACATTAGCTTATTCACCGTAACCCCAGAGTCGATACATACCCTTCTCATCTCTGTGCATGTCGTAACTCTGTCTGACGGCTCCACCGTTAGCTTAGCCTAGCACAGATCCTGGAGGTAACCGGCTCCAATAGCCTACTGCTCCGAATAAGTGACAAAATAACGGCAACATGTTCCTATTTACATGTTGTGATTTGTATAGTCACAGCGTGTACAAATAACAACGTCACTTGAGACACAGACATCTTCTAACTGTATATAAACTGGGAACTATATTCTCAGAAAGGGAAGCAGTGCTACTTGGGCAGAGTGATATGTTTGCAGCTCTGCATGTTGTCAGGGTCCAACTGTTTACCCAGATAGAGAAAAGAAATGTTTATGCTTAAGCAGTAACTTAATTCAATTCATTTTTATTTATAGTATCAAATCATAACAAGAGTTATTTCAGGACACTTTACAGATAGAGTAGGTCTAGACCACACTATAATATACAAAGACCCAACAATTCTAGTAATTCCCCAAGAGGAGAGGAAAAACTCCCTTTTAGGAAGAAACATCGGACAGACCCAAGCTCTTGGTAGGCGGTGTCTGATGGAGCCGGTTGGGGGTGTGATGAACAGTGGCAATAACAGTTACAAGAAAGATAATGGAACAGTGACTAGAAATGGTAGTCGTGGTAGTTCATGGATGTAGCATGGCACAGCAGAGCATAGCAGGGCATAACAGGACGTAGCAGGATGCAGCAGGACACTGCAGGGCACCGCAGAGCGTAGCAGGGTATAATTCAGCTCTGATATGACGGTAGGAGAGTGACCAGTAAAGGGTTGGCTGATATCAATAAGATACAATTACAAACAGTGATGCTGGATAACATGCATGCATTGTTGCTTATGAATTTCTTGTGTGTTTGAATCATGCACAGGAATGGCAGACTCTGCCACTAACAATGAAATCTGCTACTATAGAAGTAATTACATAATGTAATGAACAAAACATAACCATGAAACCATGAAACTTTTAAGAAATATGACTTAAACTTCTATTTGACAGTGTAAAAGCATATATGTCCCTTTAAAAGAATACCACAACTCCTTTATGTCTGAAAGAAAAGTAATAGAAAGCAAATACTGCTGAAGACTGCATATTTTCCAATGTGCTTTTAAACGGAATGCTAATCCAAACAGCACTAACAAACAATGTAATGCTACTCATGCAAACATCCACACAGTCAAATTCAAAAAGGCAGGTGACAATAGCTCCTCGGGCTATCTGCGGGGTTTCAAAGTCTACCTCCGGAGAGCAGCTAGGTTGTGAACTCTCCGTAACATCAGCGTGAATGCGCCTCTACATCCATCTCTGAATAATTTGTGGGCTGCCAGCTGAACCAGGCAAAATGGTCTCCTAGCCCTTCAGAGATGCACTCTGCTCTGCAATCTCAACTGGTCCAAATAAATAAAGATTTGAGATTTTGCATGCTTAATAAATGATATGCCACTATATGGATGCTTACCAAACCATTTAAAGGTCAAATCCAGCGCAAAATGAACTAAGGGGTTAGTAACACGTGTACTGAGTTCAACCTTTTCTGGGATTTGTATCATACTAATCGAACTTGACCAGTTTAATCCCAAACCGATAATTACCTTATATATGCAACGTGCATTCAGTTCAGCTCACGTTGCACAGCGTTCATCTTTCGACTGGTTGTGACTGTTGCTCTGTATGCTCTGCTGTTTCACAAGCCTGTATATGTGAACTGTACTGTCTTTCTAAACTATCTTTTTGATAAACTGTCTGTACTCTTACAAAGTTCTCAATGCTTGTGTTTACATGTAGGGTCCCTCATTATGCTCCTGTGGAAGTGTGATGCTATTTTGAGCCTTGTTAGTGGTATAGAAATAGAGATTTCTTTTTACTTTACCCGTGCCTCGACGACTAGCGTTATAAGGTAATTAGCAGTTTGCGCTAAAACTGGTCACATTCAATTAGCATGAAAACATATCTCAGAGAAGGTCGAACTCGGTACACATGTTATTAACCCCAAGGTTCATTTTGCGCCGGCTTTGTCCTTCAATTTGACTGACGTATGTATGAGGAATGACATGCTCTTGAACCATAAATAGTAGAACTTGTAAATATTGTTGGTATCATAGCAGTATACATATGATTTCCTAATGCTGCCATGGAAAGGGAGACATATGAATAGTATTATGAATTATGTACACCGTGCTCTAGCTGTTTAAAAAAAAAAAAAAACTTTGTATTGCATACCTGCATCAAGAATTATGTAATCGATATGTCTTTGGAAATCTTAGTCTTTGATATTTTGTGACATAAGCACAATATCTTAAAATGTAAACTAACATGTACAGTACATACATTAGAAACATAAGAAAGGCAGTGGTTTTATATAGAAATCAAAGAAAAATGTTTGCAAGCAAGGTAGCGTAAGTCAGGATGGTGGATGGGTGTACTTCCTGAATTTCTAGTTCAAAGCTTAAGATTCCTAGCAATACTTACAGTAATTACTTATTCTTAGGACAAAAAAACAAAGGAGAAATTACTGATGCATAAAATGAACCATTATCAAAAAATTTAGTTGCCCGATGAGTTACAGTATAATTCGGAGGTAGAATATAATCCATCAGTTTTATTGCCGCTCAGTATACATCACAAAGACGTGAACTGCTTGTGCTTTTATGCTTTGTGAATTGTAACGCATTCATTGTAAGCTTTCCCTACTGAGATTGCTGATGCATGCTTAACCAAGTAGGAACAATGGGGGTATCAATTAGAAGAGAGGGCTCACCCACCTGTCTGGGAGCCTCCACACAACTCTCTCTGTATTTCTCAGTATGACTATGTTCAGAAGATTCTGACGTCCGGTGACTTTCCCGCACAGAAACTCAAGTGAAGATAATGACCTCTTCTGAAGAGTCCATCATGTTTTTTTTAATCCTCCATGTCCTCCTTGGCTACTAGCAACTGTTTGGAGGGGGGGGGGGGCGATGCACGATCATGGAAGGCTTGTATCGTGTGGACGCACCAACAGTTTTGTTGTCATTACTTAGAATTCCTCATGGGGAGACAGAAACTACACAGGTACTATAGCTTTAACACTCAGATTCCTGAAGGATGTTTGACAACCTCTGGTCCGTCTGGTTTTATTTTCTAAAAAAGCTTGTAAAACATCAACCCTGTTGTCCACAGTCAATCTATGGACATCATTCTTTTCAGGTAAATCTGGGCTATTAGAATATATGTGCTGCAGTGAGGTCACTTGAATATTAAACCATTTTGTAGGACCTTAAAGATAAATAAATAAATAAAACGGAAACAGGAATCTCACAGATATGTATTGATATGACACACAGATCAATAAAACCTAAGCCAATCTCCTGTCTAAATCACTTCTCATATGTATTAGGAGTCAAACGGTGAAGAAATTAACATAATAACTTATACAGTTGACAAAATATCTACATTTTTTCAAAGAAAGTCCAAACGCTTTTGCCCTCATGACATGCACTTATGCCAATAATCAAAATAATAATGTCATATTTATTTATATAACACTCACAGTTCTGCTACATATATATATATATATATATATATATATATATATATATATATATATATATATATATATATATATATATTTGGAGTCACCCAGTGAAAAAATAAACATAATTAACATTATAAGACATATAAACGACAAGCTATTTAGATTTCTCCATACAAGGCCAAAATGTATCCAAAAAATCTAAACAGTGAGGCTCCCTTCTATGTAGAACGGGTTACAAAGCGAATAGACGATCTTTGTAGTCAAAGAACACCTTTTGTTCACTTGGTTGCATCGTTGCTGGCTTGTAGTGAGCCATCACAGCCATTCCCTATCATAGAAGATCTCTGCTCTCGAAAGACCGGTTTCCATTGGTTTGCAGACAATAACAAAGCCCCAACGCATTCTGGGAAACCAGAGCACGGAAGCAAACGCCGATCAGCGGAGAAATACGGCCGAAAAATCATAAATTATGGACATAACGTTTATCGATCTTGGATGTAAGAGTTTGGATTTATTGCTCAACCACCCCGAAAAAAGGCACAAGTTCCAGGCTGGATACAAAACCTCCCGTGAAGGCTAGAAGGACAGCAAAGAGACGCTCGTTAGCGTTAGCTTGTTAGCTGTTAGGAGCCGAAAACGGTAAGACGATCGATCTTATGGTTATTAAATGATTAAAATACGATTAAAAGGTGCCGTTGAGTAGTTGTCCACGATGCCGTAGGTATCTGAGGGTTTTAAATGTAGTGTTTTCAGTTTGTGAAATGTTTTTCCCATATTAATTCCCACAAATTTCAGTGTAAAGTGAAACATAACAAGTAATTGTGTTGTGGACACTACGCAGCTGCAACTTACTGTCTCTCCCAGTTAGAATTAATTGGTTTTCCTTGGGTTGCCAGATGTTAACACGGAATTTTAAACATTACATTTTACAGATGAATTTGAGCAAGTTGAAAATATATTAGTTGAATTTTAAACATTGTATTTTGCATCTGAATTTGGTAAATTGAATTTTTTTACGTTGGATTTTTTATTCTGAATTTATAAACTTAGAAAAATAAAGGTGAAAGTGAGTTGTTGAAAATTTGAAGAGTAAAATTCAGAGGCAAATAATTCAGGCACATAATTTCAATGCATAAATATTCAGTGCTAGAAATTCAATGGCTTTTTAATTTCAAAATCCGATGAAACAGATTTACTTCCATAAGCCTCCCCATGTTGTATCTGTATTGTACCACCTGGCAGCAAATGCCTGTTTTCCCCACTCTTCTGCCATTCTGATGGTAGAAGGAAATCCTCTCTCCACACCGCTGTCTTCGGACAAAAAGTCACATCCTGAGATTGATAATGTTGTCAAACACTTTTAGTAACAATCTAAGCCTGTCAGTAGCAAACAAAATCACTTTAAGTGGACAAAAAGCAAGGCTGCACAATTGCCCTATTAGGTTATATTGCAGCTCGGTTTGCATCGGCCCGTCATTGCGATGTCGCTCAACATGGGACAAAATTCAAAGATTTTTGGTCACTTCAGTCTATTAGACACAAATGCATAGGGAAATGCACATTGAAAAAAAACGGTAGTTACCCTTTAAGTCATCATTTGATACACATATTCAGTGTTGCTTTATTACTATTACACTGCTATAGTTAGAAATAGTAATAAATAAACAATATTGGCTATTGCAGATCTCAATGAAGGCAAATGATTGCTCAAAATTCTCAATCTATTTATTTATCATTTTAACGGAGTGGGCAGAAATCCGCTAGTAACAAGATTATTGGGGCATTTTGTATCTGAACCAGGACCAAGTAGGACACCACTGCTAACCTAACCATCTAATTCTATCAGAGGTCTCTGAAGCACAGGTATAAAAGCTAAGACAGATATGTGGCATCAGTCACCCAAGGATGTTGCAAGTGACAAGAAGGGTCAACTGCTAAGGTCTTCCTTCTACTATCAGAATGGCAGAAGAGTGGGGTACAATAACGATACAACACAGGGAGGTGGTTTTGCTTACACAAACAGCAATCATACCAGAGGTACAGTATTGTCATTTTACTTTTTTAATAATTCAATGACCAGAGCAAAATCTACACATTGTTTGCCAATATAACCTGATTCAAATATAATGATTTATCATTATATTTTGTGATAAATCATATTTTTAAAGCAATTATGTCTGAAAAGAAGGAAAAGGAAAGACAAGACAAGACCTGACATATACTTAGACTGCTTTTACCCTATAAACCTTCAACAATTAATGTTAAAGATCTCTTCAGCTAAGCCATCTACCTGTCTCTTAGACCCCATCCCAACAAGGCTACTTAAAGAAGCGTTACACATGGTAAGTTAACACTTCATTACTAGATATGATCAATATGTCTTTATTATCAGGTTATGTACTGCAATCATTTAAAGTAGCTGTGATAAAACTTCTTCTGAAAAAACCCACTCTCGATCCGGAGGTCTTAGCCAACTATAGACCTATATCTAATCTTCCCTTCCTCGCCAAAATCCTTGAGAATATAGTAGCTAATCAGTTATGTGATTTTCTGCATAGCAATAGTGTATTTGAGAACTTTCAGTCAGGATTTAGACAGCATCATAGCACAGAGACGGCACTGGTGAAAATTACTAACAACCTTCTAACTGCTTCAGACAAAGGACTTGTCTCCATACTTGTCTTACTAGATCTTAGTGCTGCATTCAACACTATTGACCATACCATCCTGTTACAGAGACTGGAACACTTAGTTGGCATTGAAGGAATCGCACTAAGCTGGTTTAAGTCGAATTTCTCTGATCAATCTTAATTTGTTAATGTTAATGATAAATCCTCCAGGTACTCTAAAGTTAACCATGGCGTTCCACAAGGCTCAGTGCTTGGACCAATTCTATTCTCCTTATATATGCTTCCTCTAGGAAATACTATTAGGAAAGAAAGGAAAGAAAATTGTATTGAGCAAACATGTCCCTCATGCTGACAAAATACAGTATACTGCACCACAGGACCCAATTTACCAAACCTAACACGCAGGTGCATGACCTCCAGGAATGTTTCAGATAAACAAGTCCAGAACAGCAGGGTATATGATGCATGTACTGTGTAATATTACACACTAGTACACACTTCAACATTGGCCACAATGCTCTGCAGACTCTTCTTATACATGTATTTACAATAGCGTTAGTCCTACATTATCTGTCTTGTTCTTTTGACATGTAGAGATTTTATATTAATGTTTTTTGCAATGTTATCAGAGTGTTCTGAGTCCTGAATAATTCATGTCAAGGAAGGTCTAAATGACAAAGTACTCCCTAAAAGCATGTACGCATGTATTGGTTTTCCATGGAAGCAATAATAGCCAAGAATAAATCATGTCTTTACAGCCATGTGGCGCCCTGAGTTGTAACAGCTACAATGACAAAGGGAAGGCTTTGTCATTTCCACTGCAATCACAAACTTGATTTATGTTAAGAAATCTTGTTCCGGTCATGACTAACCCTTTTTAAAACAAAAATAAATGTGCGAATAGGTTCTTGTGTTTTGTTTGTCTTGAGTTTTTTTTTCCAGGTGTTCCAGTGTTCCCGTCCCACATCTCAGGTGGAGAGGAGACTTTTATATAAATACAAATATAGCCCTTTTCAGACAAATAATCTATAAGGTTACATAGTTTTTTTTGTCATTTTACAACATAGGGTTGAACAATGAAATGTTGTAGCCTCCACACCACACCCACATAGCTCAATCTGTAAACAAATATTTCAATTAAAATATAATGAAATTAAATGAAATAATTAGTGCTGTCAAACGATTCAAATATTTAATTGCGATTAATCGCATTAATGTCATAGTTAACTCACGATTAATCACAATTAATCACACATTTTTATCTATTCTAAATGTCCCTTGATTTCTTTTTGTCCCTTTATATTTTCTCATTTTAATGCTCTTATCAACATGGAAAAGTGGATCGGCTTGCTTTGTGAAAATGTTTTTTTTATTGAAAACAACATTGGCATATACGTAGTGTTCAATTTCACGCTAACATTCACACTTGGAGCTAACCATCTTTCACCCAATGTAACAATGTTACCTCGATTTTCCATTGCAGATAGTACTGCCTCATGCCTGAGGCAAGCGTGGCTCGTCATCATATGGTTTCCCCCGACTCATTTCCTGGTTGTCCTTCTCCATAAACAACGTAAAATCAAGGAGAGGGTTAACTTTTCCTGCTCCAGGTTTCCCACCATGGTCAGAAAGAACAGGGGAGACACTTTGTTTTTCTCACTATGACTCTAGAGTCACTATTCGTTCCGAAGCTAATCGCCGTGACGAGCCTACAGCACTAGCTACACGGCTCGCAAGTCCAAACAAGTATGTGTGCGCCCGGCCACGGCAAGACCCGCCCTTCAATCATTACTATTGGCCAGGCGTCCAAGGTAACGTAGCCCCATTTGTTCAGGTCCTATCCCCTGACCAATCCGCTATCCTAACCTTAAAGGAACACGCCGACTTATTGGGACATTAGCTTATTCACCGTAACCCTGACAGTTAGACTAGTCCATACATACCCTTCTCATCTCCGTGCGTGTCGTAACTCTGTCTGACGGCTCCACCGTTAGCTTAGCCTAGCACATATTCTGGAGGTAACTGGTTCCAACTAGCCTACTGCTCCGAATAAGTGACAAAATAACGGCAACATGTTCCTATTTACATGTTGTGATTTGTATAGTTACAGCGTGTACAAATAACAACGTCACTTGAGACACAGCCATCTTCTAACCGTATACAAACTGGGAACTATATTCTCAGAAAGGGACCTTTAATGATGGTCAAGATGGTCAAATTGATTTTCTTTGCGCATAATAGATTATGACTGATGAAATCAATTCATTACAGTGATGTTATTGTTTTTTGGGCATGTTTGCCTTCATTTGGTAGTGGTAGTAGAGATATAGAGGAAATGTAGGTGAGGGGGGTAATGAATGCAAAATGGTACCCCAGCCGGGAATGGATCCACCGAAGTTGCTGTTATGCGCCTTAACCATTAGGGCCATCAGGACGGCCCAATACATTTACTATAGTGATATTTGAAGGTTTGATTCAGATATGAGAACAGCATGTTAGATTGCCATCACATTTACGCACAGTAAAGTGGCTAAAGCGATGAATATGTGTGTTGATCGCTGACAGAAACCTGTCTTGGTTGTTTCACTGACTGTTGCCCATATTCTGTAAAATGCAACCTTGTAATCAATGAATTACACAGACAAAGTGCATTAATACATTCTGCAGAATGCTATAGCCATTAGTGTTATACTGGCTGCCTAGGTCACTAAAGCAAAGCCATTACCATAACTACTAATACAAATAACAGAAATAACCTTCATCATGATATGAATCCAAGTGAAATGGATGTATTGTTATAAACCAAAATGACTCCAACACTCCACTGTAAAAACAAGAAATTTAGAAAAGACATTAGCTGTCTTTAATGTGGGTCGGTGTTATCAACAATAGGCAATATGTCTGCAGTCAGAATTCTAGCTTTTATAACACCCTCATTGAAACACACAAGTTGTTAAATTCTCAGAGCTTTTCAATCTTGCAGGCCAAACACACAGTATTGCAAAACATAATACAGCTCATTGTGCTCATCACAGCCATATTTCTTTATATCTTCCTTTGGACGCAGCACCTGGCCCTCCGTAGCTCTGTACATCCGTCTGTCTTGCTCCTATAAACAAAAGGGTTAAATGCATTCAGCTCTGCATAACACTTTTCCCTGAGAAAATCAAATCCTGCAGCTAATTTCTTCCCATTTCTCTGTGGCCTCTGGCATGGAAAACAGAGGAGAAGAGAGGATAGGAAAGCTGTTTTTTCTTTTCTTTTCCATTAAAAATAAATGATCCTCTGAATCGGTGAAAAAAAGGCAGGGATTGGGATCGTCTCCCGGAGACGGGCAGAGTGAAGCCTTAACCAGGTTAAATATCTCTCTATTTTAGGTGTTTCTGGAAAAGAGCACATGCGCTCGGCAAACCCTCTCTGGTAAAAGGTTTAAAAAATTGTAGTTGCTTAGTGATGCCTGGCTAGACACGTAACATAAAAGACTACTGCAGCTCGCTTTATGCCTCTTTTAACTTATAATGGTAAAATAGCCGTAAAGCCAGCAAAAGCCGTATTGTTGCTGGTCAGATAAAAATCTCTAGCAGTTGTTCATGTCTGTATTGTAAGTGACAAGCCAGGAGATCGGAGAGAATTGTCAGAACATTGTGCTTTGATTAATTGTGCTTTGTTGTAAGAGACAACCCAAACACAGTTTTATGATGATCGCACACTAAAATCACACTCTAGTAACTTTATTTGTGCCATGTTTCAACTTGGCTGTGGAACTGTGGAAATGTGTCACCTGGAGAAGATCAACACTGGGTTGAAATAGTGCAATATTAAAGTTTTCTGGGAGCAGGAGGGCTTGAAAAAAACAGCCAACTGTCTGTGCCTTCCAAAACCATTACAAATCATTGTTAAAAAGAAATATAAAAGAGATATAAGGGATTTGTTTTTCTGGTGCGGAAACTCTCGGCACACCACATGCATTCAAATCTATGGTTTCTGTGATGCAGAGTGAAAATAAAAACGCTAAACGTACATCCCTCCATCATTCCCCTCTGAAACAGCCTCTATTATTGTGAATACATAAAGTGCTCTATGTACCATGAACATGTGTGCTCCTAAATGCAGACACACACACAGCATAAAGATTCACACATAATAACAATAACATGCTGCTAAAGCATATTCGTAGCTGTGAATAATTCATGTATTTTGAAGATTTAATGATGTGTGCATCATAGTGGATGGAGTATTCCTGGTCAGTCAAGGTCCCAAACCTTGCCTGCATCAGGACTGCAGCAGAATGCCTAACAAGACTGGCGGGCTGAGGATACCAATGTTTTGATGAGTGTGTGTGTGTGTCTGTGTCTGTGTGTGTGTGTGTGTGTGTGTGTGTGTGTGTGTGTGTGTGTGTGTGTGTGTGTGTGTGTGTGAGTGTTGCACCAGGGAGTGGTCTTAAGATCACAGGGCAAAAGCTGCAAGCAAAACGCATCTTTAATTCCGACGCTATTTATCTTTCCTCGTGTTAGAAGTGCAAAGAGTCTGCATGATGTAGAAAACCTCAGCAATAATTACACTCAATTTCATTTGATGCGCAAAGGAAATAGCTCTCGGTAAATCCCGAAAACAATCTTTAACACCCTCAGAGAAGAGTGTTTACATCAAAGTGGCATCAATAATTCCATGCTGAGACTAATTTCCTACAGGTAAAATTTGTATTTGTCCCTGGCAAGCGTAGTAAAGACAGTGCAAGGGCAAATCATGCAGAGAAATAACCAAGAGTTTAATAAATTATAATAATTGTCTTCATCTACTTTGCAACAGCAGAATATGCTTTAAATGCTTGTTCGCTGTCTACATGGCAGCAGTAAGTAGGAATTGAAGGCACTGTGCCTATAACTGGATTTACACTGCATTTGCATGAGCCTTTTCCACACTACATTAGGCAGAAAGTGGAGATAGAGCTAATAATGTGAGCCCTTTCTTTTACGACATTGATGAGCTAATTTAAGCCATTACCCTTGAGATTTGTTTTTCTTACCCTAAGGAAGGGTTTGCTGAGCAGGCTGGCTCTTTTTCACTAGCGTTCTGCCACAAGAGTCAAACACTTTTACTTCTGGCAACTAACCAGTAAAAACACGTGGCACTTGTTACTAATGCTGCATTTACACCATGATACGACCAGGCCCCCAGAACAAGCGCCGGGCTTTGAAGCAAGTGGAATTGCAACTCCTGGCCCGTCACTGCCCCAAAGAGACTTTTTCCCATGGCCTTACATATCGAAAAAGATGTCTGTAAATCAGTTGATGTATTGTTTTAGCGTCACAATCACTGCAAAATGACTTGTTTTATTATCAGAATTTGATCTATTTGGTCCGATAACATTTGGAAAGTCTAGAAGAGCCGCACGATTAAATAATTCAATACCCATTCAAGTTAACAGAGCGTTAAACCAGAGGTAGCTGGTAAAGGTCTCTAGTGCGCCTGTTCTATGTGCCGCACATGATGATGATGAGCAACTCTCATAGAAATAAACGGGGCTCTGCCTCAAACACTGTATCCAGTTCTAATGATACACCTATGGGTACGGCACAACTCGATGCAACTCGACTCGCTCTACCTGGTACTTTTACTATTAGCTTGGTCTAGGTTCCAAGCGAGCTGAGCAGATACTAAAAGGTGGAGTTCAAACACTGCAGACCCCTGATTGTTCAGAGAGAATTGTCACAAGCGTGACACAGGACATCCTGCACAAACCTGCCGTTTTTAAATAGCCAAGCTATTTCTTTGCTTACTCGGCCCAGATTTTAAAATAATTGACAAAGTGCAGACATTGTTGCTGATGAAAGGATCCAGCGAGTGTCTGCACTGAGAGGGTACTATCCACTAGAGCTGTCAATCTGCTATAATACCATTCAAATTTCATTTGTAATTTTCTTTAAGGGACCTACGTCATGGCGCATTGCACGCAACTTTGTTTACATTAATTTCCCACCACGAGCACACAGCAACAAACAGAGAACACTGTAATGAAACATTATCTAACAAGTGTATTGAAGCAGCACTGCTGTAAAGGCTAACGGTGCTCGGTTAGCACAATGACATCATTTTAGAAAGCACAGCCGAAACAATATATCATAAACTAAGTAACAATAGTGTTAGCCA
The DNA here is from genome assembly GCA_023631565.1 of Gymnocephalus cernua. Lineage (NCBI taxonomy): Eukaryota > Metazoa > Chordata > Actinopteri > Perciformes > Percidae > Gymnocephalus > Gymnocephalus cernua. The sequence goes on along the minus strand of CM042437.1, from coordinate 32,817,327 downwards.
TGATGCTAACATCATTAATTAAGCCAAACTGTGCTGTCACTACTATTTTAGTGATTTATAAGCAACCTGTTTCTTGCAGATTGTCACGTTACTGAGAATACAGCTATTAGAAGGTATGAAGTTGAAGGAGAACCACTGCTGTAGAGGACCGAACAGTAAGTGTACTGCCTCACTTCCGGTGTTCTTGTGTTGTGTTACGGATGCTAGTTTGCTGCTCCAGCAAAAACTTACTCAACTCTGCTTTATTGTCTAATTTAGCAGCTATTTGCCTGGTTTGCATTTAAACTACACCAGTTATACTCAAGCACTATAGTTCTCTTCTCTTACAGCGACTGCCTCGCTGATCTCACAATTGTTAAAACTCTGTTAGCTATTTTAGCTTAGCCATTAGCAATGGATTATTCCTCTCCGTCTCCTGCTCTCTCTTGCTCTGTGTGTCAAATGTTTAGCTATTCCTCCGCCTCCTTTAGTGATAATGACACATGTAATAAATGTAGTTTATTCGCTGCTCTGGAGGCGAGACCCCGAGCAGCCGGGCGAGTGGGTGACTGTTCGAAAGAGGCGTAGCGCTAGCTCTAAACCGGGAAATGCACATGACGGCGGTCGCTCTGTCTGGAGCATCTGCGCCTTTCTAATAGTTTCTCCCCACTCAGTGATACACCTGCTGAGAAGCCAGCTCTGGTTATTGGGAGCTCTATATTGCGAAACATGAGGTTGGCGGCTCCAAGAAAAGCGGCTGCGGTCTTGTGCGTCCCTGGGGTCTGAGGGGGCGATATAGAATCTTATCTAAAGCTGATGGCTAAAAATAACCGTAAATACAGCCAGATTATACTCCACGTAGGTGGTAATGATACCCGATTACGCAAATCAGAGATCACTAAAATTAATGTTCAGTCACTTTGTGGATATGCAAAGACAATGTCGGACTCAGTAGTTTTCTCTGGACCCCTGCCAAACCTGATCAGCGATGACATGTACAGCCGCATGTCATCCTTCCACTGCTGGTTGCCCAGCTCATGATGCGGGCTACATAGATAACTGGAGGGCGTTCTGGGAAGGCCTGGTCTGATTAGGAGGGACGGCATTCATCCCACTTTGGATGGAGCCGCTCTCATATAAAAAACTCTGACCGAGTCTATTTTCGGTCATAAATCATGACAACCCAAGTTTGATATTAGTAATCAGAGGTGCAGTGCAACGCGCTCGTCTTTGCCTACATTAGAGCAGCCGCCCTCTCATAGTCTAATAACCACGGTGTCTGTCCCCTGATTTAGATCGGTTAAATCAAAGGTTAACAAAAGAGGAGCTATACTTAACAACCTAATAGGAATTAAAACAACCACTGCAATGATAGAACAGAATAGGAAAATTAGATGTGGACTATTAAATATTAGATCTCTGTCTTCTAAAGCAGTACTAGTAAACAATTTGATATCAGATAATCATATTAACCGAAACCTGGCTGTTCAATGAAGAATATGTTAGTTTAAATGAAGCCACTCCTCCCAGTCATAATAATATTCAAATTCCTAGAGGATCAGGCCGAGGAGGGGGAGTTGCAGCCATATTTGATTCAAGCCTGTTAATTCATCCTAAACCTAAACTAAATTATAACTCATTTGAAAGCCTAGTTCTTAATCTTCAACATCCAACATGGAAAACTGTACAGCCAATTCTTTGTCTTTGTTTGTTGTTCTGAATTTTTATCTGAATTCTCTGAGTTTTTATCATGTATAGTCCTAAAATCAGACAAAATACTTATTGTAGGTGATTTTAATATCCATGTGGACATTGACAACGACAGCCTTAGAATTGCTTTTATCTCACTATTAGATTCAATTGGTTTCAGTCAGAGTGTGCATAAGGCCACTCACTGTTTTAACCACACCCTCGATCTTGTGCTGGCATATGGCATCGAAATTGAAGATTTAATAGTATTCCCGCAGAATCGTTTATTATCAGACCATTTCTTAATAACTTTCGAATTCTTACTACCCGACTATACAAAATTAGATAAAAGCTTCTACACTAGATGCCTATCTGACAGTGCTATAGCAAAATGTAAGGAAAATATTCCAACAGCATTTAACTCAATGTCGTGCTTTAATATAACAGAGGACCTTTTTGTTAACTTCAGTCCCTCCCAAATTGATAATTTTGTAGACAGTGCTACGGCCTGCCTACGGACAACTTTAGACTCTGTTGCTCCCCTCAAAAAGAAGATGAGGAAGCAAAGGAAACTAGCACCTTGGTATAACTCCAACACTCGCAAACTAAAACAAATCTCGTGAAAACTTGAAAGTAAATGGCGTTCCACCAAACTGGAAGAATCTCGTTTAGATTGGCAAGACAGTCTGAAAACCTGTAGGAAGGCCCTCAGAAATGCCAGATCAGACTATTACTCATCACTAATAGAAGAAAATAAGAACAACCCAAGGTTTCTGTTCAGCACTGTAGCCAGGCTGACAGACAGTCACAGCTCTACTGAGCCATCTATTCCTATAGCTCTGAGTAGTGACGACTTCATGAGCTTCTTTAATGATAAAATTATAACAATTAGAGATAAAATTCATCACCTTTTACCCTCAACTTCTAACGGTTCATCTTTAAATGCAGGACTGCTAGAAGGAAAGACTAGACCTGACATATACTTAGACTGCTTTTACCATATAAACCTTCAACAATTAATGTTAAAGGTCTCTTCAGCTAAGCCATCTACCTGTCTCTTAGACCCCATCCCAACGAGGCTACTTAAAGAAGCGTTACCCGTGGTTAAGACTTCATTACTAGATATGATCAATATGTCTTTATTAACAGGTTATGTACCGCAGTCATTTAAAGTGATCAGTCATTGATCAGGATATATCCTTTAACGCCCACTTAAAACAAACCTCAAGATCAGCCTTTTTCCACCTTCGTAACATTGGCAAAATTAGGAACATGTGAGGAGTTGCAGAGTTTGTGTAGACCAGCGGGGTAGGGTGTATAGCTGCAGACACGGCACCCCTTCTTTTCTCTGCTTCTCTTCACAGTCGTTAGATTCATCTACCATATAATCAATGATATAATCAAAGTAGAGCGAGGCAGGCCAGTACAGCCCGATCCGGTTGGGGAGAGTTCTAACCCGACCAGGCACCTCTCTTTAACCTGTCTCTCTTAGTTATGCTGTTTTAGTTTTAGACTGCCGGGGGACTTCTTTTGACACACTGAGCTTCTCTCTCCTCTTTCTTCCCATTTGTGTGCATCCATGTCCCAGAAATGTGTGTTACTAACCTAGCTCTGGGGAGTCTATTCCCCGGAGTCCTTGTGTTTTTTCTCGCCCAGCATGTTTCCTTGGATTAGAGTGGCACGAACATCATGGATGCAGCTGTTGCCGTGGTCCTGCTCCGAGTCCACGCCCTGCTACACCCTGCTACTCTTTATGGTGCCCTGCAGTGTCCTGCTGCACCCTGCTACGTCCAGCTATGCTCTGCTGTGCCATGCTACATCCTGTAACGCCCTGCAGTGCCCTGATATTATCGAGATAACTCTCGTTATGACTTGATACTATAAATAAAACTGAATTGAAAAATGTAATTGAATTGAATTGAAGCTACCTCTGACAGCTGCAAGGCAGCTAACAAAAACTTTAGCTGTCTCCATGAAGCTAAGCTAACATTACTATAACTCGTGACGCAGTTAGGAAACAAGAACGGGCTAACTAATGTCAACATAAGCACTTTGGCTCAGTGGATGTTGATTTTAAAGTCATGTTAAAACTATTTCCCATCCTTCTTCTGATTTCCAGGTGCAGCCTGTCACTCCCCCAGGCACGGATTTAGAAAGCAGAGGCCCCTGGGCACAAAATCTTGGAGGCCCCCTCCCAGAACTCGTGGCCCAAACTCACATAGTATCTTAAATTTTAGAAACAGTAAAAGGAAACTGTGGGTTTTTCTTCAGTGTAAAACAAAACCACTTTGTCCAACTCCATTTCTTGTGATGTTAACTGTAACAGCAAAGGAGATCTATAAATATCTATAAAACAAAAGACAAAATGGAAATTATCACAGAACAAAATCAACAGAATTTATTGCAATAAAGCAGATTAAAATCTATGAAGATACAGCCTAATAACATAACTAACAATAACTACAGTCATGGGGATGCAACAGTATGACCTTGCAGTTATAGTGACTAAAATGATCACAGTTTTTATTTACTATTGAAAACTGGCTACTAGAACACTGGCCGGCTGTAGGGTGTCAAACTCTCATGTGCTCACACGAAACCTTTTCATGTGAGCACATGAAAGTTTCGTGTGAGCACATGAAAGCTGTGCGTAGCCGGAAGTTTCAGGTGAGCACATGAAAGTTTCAGGTGAGCACATGAAAGTTTCACGTGAGCACATGAAAGTTCCACGTGAGCACATGAAAGTTTCAGGTGAGCACATGAAAGTTCCACGTGAGCACATGAAAGTTTCAGGTGAGCACATTAAAGTTTCACGTGAGCACATGAAAGGGGACCTTAGGGGCTCCGTACAGGTTCAATATGTGCAATACGTTTTCAATAAATGTTGAACCAGTCTGGCCCCAGACTTTAATCTCGGCCCACTGTGTATTTGAGTTCGACACCCCTGACTTACAGGAAAGCTGTACTTGTGGCAACTATTTTATTCTGTAATAATTTCCTGAAATGTAATGACAACATAACATTAAAATAAAAAAATAAAAGAATACAGACTATCACCAGCCTTAACCTTTAATTGATTAGTAGTTTTTATAGACAGAAAATACAGATTACTTTGTTGCTACATTATGACATTACAATCACTATAGTTGACTACAATATCCCTAAAAGCTTGTTTTGGGTGTATTTATATCAATATGGGGGTAATACTCAGGTGTCCACTTGTATATACATTATATGAAAATGTACCCCAACACATACAGTAATGCTATGCAATGTAGCAAACAGAGTAACTTTTTTCATGTAAAATGGGAATATTTCAATGCATATTCCAAATATGTTTAAGAGTTAACCTATAATGAACAATGTGTGTAGATAATTCTCTGCTTTGGAAGGACGGGCTCACACACACACACAGAGCTCGTGCCGAACCCCGTGTGTCCGCTTCACACACACACACACACACACACACACACACACACACACACACACACACACACACACACACACACACACACACACACACACACACACACACACACACACACACACACACACACACACACACACACACACACACACACACACCTCGTGCCGAACCCCGTGTGTCCGCTTCGCCCGAGCCAAAAACCGCAACCGGCGACAGGCTGCTACTTCTCTGCAGTGAACTGACGGCAAAAGACGAACTTTTAAAATATTGTGTGAAATATGTGAAAATAGGCCTATTACGTGAAAGTACACTCAACTAGAGAATTAGTCCCACATATGCCTATTATGTATTGATAAGCCTAGACCGCGTATCTGATAATAAAAATGAACAGTCAACATTAATACAACAACGTTACATGATTTAAAAGGCAACATATCATACGGGACAGGTCAGAGGAGCTGGGCTCTAGCTAAATCAGAAAAACATATTTATTTAGGTGGGTTGGTGGACGCAGATTCGGAAGGTTTCGGAAGGGGAAAAAGTAGGCTAACAGATTCGCCTACGTTTTGAGGCTGTCAAACTGGTAATATAGCCTACGTTAACCTACCCGTCACCGCCGGGTCTCTGCCGCCTTCAGCGGTTTCGGTCTCAAGGGGAGTCGGGGACTGTGGTGGTGGTGGGGGGCACTTGGACAGGTGGTGTCTGTCACTCCAGCCGGGCTGTGGTTTTCTGAATTGTCGTGCGACTCGTGCTGGTGCTGATGCTCAGGTAAGACAGGTTCATCTGAAATATTAGCAAGGCTGTGATGCTGAACTCCTCTTCGCTAGCATCACAGTAGGCGCCGCCAGGCTCTTTATTTGTGTCGAGCCGACTTTTAAAAAAGTGGAGATGGTTGGCATATTTCTTCTCATTACATCCTCTCTGCCATCCTTCTCCCTTTTGGCTTTTCGTTTTGTGGCTCCACTGCTCCACCGTTTTTTATCCATGTTTGTTTTTTCGATGTCCTCAACTCTTTTTTCCCACACTATCTTCTACCGTCTGTCTTGCCGCTATCAACAGTTTCCGCGGTAACCTGACTCATCGTCATCATCAGACACAGCTGACAGACAAAAACTGATCATGATACTTTTTTGTGTGTAAATAAATTATTGCTAACACACATACACACAACAGACACACTCATTAATGAATTTTATTTTAATTTAATAAGCAAAAAAAAAATAAAAAATAAAAAAAAAACACACAGTTTGTGGGGTCTTGGAGGCCCCCTAGAGGTCGGAGGCCCCTGGGCACCGGCCCAATCGGCCCGGTGGTTGCACTCCCCCCTGTACTAACCATAGACAGTGAAAGAAATGGACACAGCACCGCCATAGATTTCGATGGAGACCAGTGAAGTCAATTAGAAGCACTTTTCTGGTGATGGCTGAGTGTACTGTGCAGCCTCAAACTGAGCTTGACAACGTAGATGTGACGTGAGCAACCTGTCTGAAAGTTGTAACACTTCTGGCAGCTCTGCCAAGAGAAATCTTGCCACATTTCCAATCCATCAAAACGTTGCGGAAATATTTTGTTCCGATGCTTTCATGGCCTCCCTATGGGCTACTCTCTATGGACTGTATGCCTCCATATCCCCCCGATTGCCTGCAAGCTTCTCCTGACTATACGGTAATTTCTCTACTGTGCGACAGAAAGTTTTTTACAAAAACTGCGGCTGCTACGGGGCCATAACGTGAGATACAAGGTAATGGAGCCTTTCATACATTGTTGTGTTTCTTTAGAAATAAACAATGGACAAATAGATTCTTTAAACACTTCAGATGGATGGAGGAGGTACACTTTCCGGATGCTCGATTACCCCCATGGTACTAACTTTACTCAGTACTTAATGTTACCTCTAGAATGTTGTACTAACGTTACTTGGTACGTAACATTAGCTTAGACCTCACAATGCCTTGTGTTTCTCACTCCCGCTTTCTTATTGTTCATAAGACTTTACATTATTATTCAAATTATATTCGACTTTCAGTATTCGTTCCAACAGTCCTAATATCCACAGTTAAAAACGAAATAGAGACATTTTCTGGAGCAACAGTTCCTCAACTAGTATACACAGAGTGAAGGTCAACAGGTATTGACCTTAACTCAATTTCAACCACATATATTCAATTGATGCTCTGTTTTAAAGCATATCTTCTTGTCTGTTTTAAAATGTCTTTTTGATGTGTTGTTTTTGTGGATTGGTTGCCTTTCTGCACTCTGGCACTCTCTACCTCGCTTGTTTGGATGAAGGGGCACTCCACATTACAATCAGTTTACGCGCCATAGGACGTACTTCTCAGACTTTGAAAATGGTTGTACTGTATATTTACCAATCACGGGGAAGCTTTCTAAAGTTTTAGGAAAAACCATAATGATAAAGTTCTGATTTAAAAAAAAATCCTATTTTTGTTAACAGATTTTGTATTTGTATTCATGCATAAAGGTAGATTCACTTATATCCACCACATTAACAGCATTTTCAAGTTTATTGTTTATCAAGGATCCCCATTAGTTATCACCATAGTGTTAGGGTCCAGCACAAGACAATCCAACTCTTGGATGTGTAGCTACGCCAATTATAGTAATAATGAGGTTTGGATAAGGCTTCTTTTCTTCAGTACATATAAAAATATTCCTCTGTATTTGAACAGAACAGCAACACACAAGCGCACATAAATGCTAAAGAACAAGTTCCTGCAGGCATTTTTCCCGGGAAAATGTAAGATGGTTTTGGCAAGATTTTACAATAAATCGAAACTCGATCCCTGGTATTCAACCCTGGCACAGAGGCTGCACAAGTAAGGATGGATGGATGGTCATGTGTCAGAAACTCAACCTTTGAACTTAATTGGCTCCAGAAGTTTTTTTTGACAGCTGCTGTATATACATTCCCAAGGGCAAATCTTGTGCAGAAAGCAACCTCGAAATGAACCTTTTTTATTATTTTTCATCACAGAAGTAGATAATTGTGTGGTGGAACCATAATACCTTAGAGGCAGCATTGCTTACCAGTCCACTGTGTGGATCTTAGTTGTGTAAGTACACTTGTGTGAGAATTTGCTCACATTCTTTCTGCTTATGTGATCTGTGTTCCTACTGGTCACAGCCGTTCTGTCTTCATCAGACAAGCAGTCAACATGGAAATGGAGCTAATGAGAGAGGGACCAAAATGACCGTTTGATTAATGGAATTATTTCTTTTAACAGACTTTGCTCATCATAAAATCGACAGATTAAGCTAATTTCACCCGTTGATTGAATGTAATGGAAACTATTGAGATGCAGAGATGTGCTTATCTATATTCGCTGTGTGTAATCTTAACTTAATGTTTAATAATTGCGCCATTCCATGCCATCTGTTATTGCTAATGGAAATTAAGAGGGGTTTGAAATTATTCACACTATAACTAACTACCTTTTAATTCCCCAAGAAACATCACTTGATACAGCTCTTTTCATATAGGATTAGTTCAGCAGGTATGAAGTGGAGTGATGTAATCGTTATCAGAACATGTCTGCAATATCAGTCCCCTCTGAATCTAACAAGACAGTAGGTTTTATGGGCAGCTCATGCCCGCACCACTTAAACGTCTGTCCCCTTTTACCTTCATCATGTTATCCAGTGAGAAAAACCTGAGTCCAGTTCTGACATCTCTGACATTATTGCCAAATATTGGGTCATTTCCTTTGGGAAAGCGCTCCGCCTGTCTGCTAGTTGACCATCTGCTCTAATTGCACTTGGCAGCAGGGTTCAGCCCAAAGAGAGAGCTGACCCAATGTCTCAACTCTGGTTTTGCTGGGAATTTTCTCTGCTCGTCATTCTCTGCAAATTGGACACTTGATTGTCATGGGTTAGCAGATAATGACGTGCAAACTCCAAACAGGGTTTTCAGCTGGGGCAGGCACTATATTTTTGGCAGATTGGGCAAAAGATTCATAATAATCTTTGATCCACCCATCCATCCATCTTAAACCGCTTATCGGGGGTTGGGTCGCGGGGGCAGCAGCTCCAGCAGGGGAACCCAAACTTCCCTTTCCCGAGTCACATTAACCAGCTCTGACTGTCTCTATTTAAATAGAGACAATGGTAAAGTCTCTGTCTTCATTTTGCTGGATCTCAGTGCTGCGTTTGATAAAGTGATTGATAAGATAGTGCTGGACAGACTGGAAAACTGGGTCGGACTTGCTTGCACAGCCCTTAACTGGTTTCAATTGTATCTGCAGGATAGAGACTATTTTGTATCAGTGGGTCCTTACAAATCTGAATGAACAGCAATGACATGTGAAGTATTATCGACTTACAAAGCAGTGAATGGTTTGGTGCCAAAATACATGTCTGATATGCTGCTGTGTTACGAGTCATCCAGAGCTCTAAGATTATTTGGGACAGGCTTGCTCACCGTCCCCAGGGTCAGAACCAAACACGCAGAAGCAGCTTTCAATTTCTATTCATTCAGATACTTCTCCACTTCTTCAATCTTTTAGTTAGTTTTGATGGTGCATGTTGGTGCCCCATTTGTAAGAAACATGCATTTGTGGGATGAGCAGCAGCGCTGAGTATGTGGGTTGCACCCATGAAAAAATTGCAAAATCTTCTCTGTAATGCCAAATAGCTTTTCTTTGTTGACTCTTGGTTGGTTTTGTTTGGTGGATTGGATGATTGAAGTCTGAAATAACAGGATATATTGGTTTATCGAGATGAAATTCTGCAACCAGTGGCAATCCCATATCTCCACAGTCTGGACCGAACTCTATCCTCCAAGATGACAACGCTCGCCCCCACAGGGTGTGGTTAATCAGAGACTACCTCCAGAATGTGGGAGTGGAGAGGATGGAATGGCCTGCCAGCTGTCCTGACCTTAACCCCATTGAACACTGTGGGATCAGCTTGGGTGTGCTGTTCGTGCCAGAGTTACCAACACAACCACGTTGGCTGACTTGGCGACAAATGCTGGTTGTGGAATGGGATGCCATCCCACAGCAGTGTGTGACCAGGCTGGTGACCAGCATGAGGAGGAGGTGCCAGGCTGTTGTGGCTCTGTATGGTTCTTCTACACGCTACTGAGGCTCCTGTTTGTGAAATGAATAAATTGTTAAATTGCCAATATGTCTTGTTTCTTCAAACTTCAATCATCCAATCCACCATTGGCATTGGCAGAGAAGATTTGGCAAATTTTTCATGGGCGCAACCCACATACCCAGCGCTGCTGCTCATCCCACAAATGCATGTTCCTTACAAATGGGGCACCATTTGAAAGGGAACTAAACAGGCTTTCCAACGGTATAAGATGTATTGCCAAAAAGCATTGTTACCACAGAGAAATAATCTACCAAACACAAATTTCCTTACTTTTTGTGCTACGTTTATTTACCTTGCACGGCAGCGGGATTCTAACAATATCAGAAGATCAGGTGAGAATCACAAGATCACGTATCACACGAAAATACATCTTGTCAGACTTTAGGTACTAGAGGAGCTATACTGACAGCTATGGGCGCGGTTTGGGTGTATGTGACCGCCACGACTGTTTGTTCAAAACAATAATGGCAGACATTATAGACAATCACCTGCCAAGTTTCCAATAATGGCTTCTCAGATGGTTCTGTGTTACAACCCATCTCGTTGGAGATGAGCTGCCCCTCGCCTGTAAAGTGGACGAGAGCAGCCGGGGCAGTGACAAAAATCTGCTTGAAAATCAAGTTGGACAGTTTCCAGCCGTTTCAAGCTGCCGTCAGTCTGAACAGAAATACTCACATCCTGTTGGGTCCAATTCCGATTTATTAAGATGTTATCAGACCCATATACCAGCTCGTACACAGTCTCCAGATGTTTTTATTATGACAGAGTAGCTGTTAAAATGCTCTACAGGTGATCTGTTGCCGATGTTAAAAAACAGACTGTAGATGATCCGTAATCAGCCACACAACATGTGTCCTGTACAGAATAAGTCTTTAAAGTGATGGTTCGGAGTAATTTCACCCTAGTGTCCTTTGCACCACGACCTTGAGACAAACACCCCCCAGAATCTTTTTTCACCTGGGTCGAACATTGGGCGAGTTACCGTTATCAACTGATTAGCTTACTGCAGGCGCTAACGGATCCAAAGGTGTATCTTGTAAATTACCCCACTAAGAATGCCCGAAATGATACCAAACTTCTACAGTAGTACAAATAGGACATGTACTCATAAAATGATGGATTGGAAAGTTTGTAAGTACACCAGGAGTTTATTTAAATAACACTTGCCTGCTGGCTTCTGCGCTCTGCTGCTACTGCTGCCGGTGCTTAGGGACGTCTACAAATTGCAACACCGAAAAGAGATACAACTTGTCTCCTGCTAGTTGTACTACAGCACTTTTAAAAAATAAGTTAAATTAAAGCGGCAAGCAGTGTTGGATGGGCCCTCGCGCCTCTGCGACCATGCATTTGCGCGGCACTCAGACACTGCAGATTGTCACCGATGAAAAGGGAACTCCCTGCCGAGTTCAATGATACCTCACACAAGACTCTACGTCATACAGTTCATTAGCTGTGAAATAGGGCGTGGCCAAAGCACAGCGGTCAGGTCAAACCTTTACCAATAAAAAGGTTCAATGGTACCTGACATAATACTCTACCTTAATCAGGTCACCAGATATGAAAGGGGGCGTAGCTTAAGCATAGGGGGCGGGTCAAACCATCACCAATCGCTTGAGTTACACCCACTACCTCTTTCGATGGCGAAACGCACAAAATGGCCGCCCTGCCACGGCCATGCCCTATGACGAAAAGTTTTTCTTTTAACAACTTTTCATCTGTAAGGTCTTAAGATGGCACAGACCAAATTTGAAGTTGATCGGATGAAATCTCTAGGAGGAGTTTGTTAAAGTACAACATGTGGAAATGGCCAAAATCGCACTAATTTCAAACCTTCAATTCAAAATGGCGGACTTCCTGTTGGGTTTCGGGTATTGCTCCAATGACGTTTTCTGTACGTCTTGACATGCTACATATGTGTACCAAGTTTCGTGAGTCTATGTTAAACGTACTGCAAGGGCTCAATTTATTTAACTTTGTAGGGGGCGCTAGCGAGCCATTTTTGCTACCCCACTAAGAATGCCCGAAATGATACCAAATGCCCGAAATGATACCAAACTTCTACAGTAGTACAAATAGGACATGTACTCATAAAATGATGGATTGGAAAGTTTGTAAGTACACCAGGAGTTTATTTAAATAACACTTGCCTGCTGGCTTCTGCGCTCTGCTGCTACTGCTGCCGGTGCTTAGGGACATCTACAAATTGCAACACCGAAAAGAGATACAACTTGTCTCCTGCTAGTTGTACTACAGCACTTTTAAAAAATAAGTTAAATTAAAGCGGCAAGCAGTGTTGGATGGGCCCTCGCGCCTCTGCGACCATGCATTTGCGCGGCACTCAGACACTGCAGATTGTCACCGATGAAAAGGGAACTCCCTGCCGAGTTCAATGATACCTCACACAAGACTCTACGTCATACAGTTCATTAGCTGTGAAATAGGGCGTGGCCAAAGCACAGCGGTCAGGTCAAACCTTTACCAATAAAAAGGTTCAATGGTACCTGACATAATACTCTACCTTAATCAGGTCACCAGATATGAAAGGGGGCGTAGCTTAAGCATAGGGGGCGGGTCAAACCATCACCAATCGCTTGAGTTACACCCACTACCTCTTTCGATGGCGAAACGCACAAAATGGCCGCCCTGCCACGGCCATGCCCTATGACGAAAAGTTTTTCTTTTAACAACTTTTCATCTGTAAGGTCTTAAGATGGCACAGACCAAATTTGAAGTTGATCGGATGAAATCTCTAGGAGGAGTTTGTTAAAGTACAACATGTGGAAATGGCCAAAATCGCACTAATTTCAAACCTTCAATTCAAAATGGCGGACTTCCTGTTGGGTTTCGGGTATTGCTCCAATGACGTTTTCTGTACGTCTTGACATGCTACATATGTGTACCAAGTTTCGTGAGTCTATGTTAAACGTACTGCAAGGGCTCAATTTATTTAACTTTGTAGGGGGCGCTAGCGAGCCATTTTTGCTACCCCACTAAGAATGCCCGAAATGATACCAAATGCCCGAAATGATACCAAACTTCTACAGTAGTACAAATAGGACATGTACTCATAAAATGATGGATTGGAAAGTTTGTAAGTACACCAGGAGTTTATTTAAATAACACTTGCCTGCTGGCTTCTGCGCTCTGCTGCTACTGCTGCCGGTGCTTAGGGACGTCTACAAATTGCAACACCGAAAAGAGATACAACTTGTCTCCTGCTAGTTGTACTACAGCACTTTTAAAAAATAAGTTAAATTAAAGCGGCAAGCAGTGTTGGATGGGCCCTCGCGCCTCTGCGACCATGCATTTGCGCGGCACTCAGACACTGCAGATTGTCACCGATGAAAAGGGAACTCCCTGCCGAGTTCAATGATACCTCACACAAGACTCTACGTCATACAGTTCATTAGCTGTGAAATAGGGCGTGGCCAAAGCACAGCGGTCAGGTCAAACCTTTACCAATAAAAAGGTTCAATGGTACCTGACATAATACTCTACCTTAATCAGGTCACCAGATATGAAAGGGGGCGTAGCTTAAGCATAGGGGGCGGGTCAAACCATCACCATTGCTATTCCCGAAACCCTTAAAATACGTAAATTTTCACCAGGCTTGATGCGACCCCCAAATTTGGTGAGTTTTTGAACATAATCAGCCCCTCAAAAAGGCAATTCATTGCGCGGAAGAAAGAGGAATAATAATCCTTCAGTTTCAATAAGGCCTTCGCCGCTGTCGGCGCTCAGGCCCTAATAATTCCTTCAGTTTCAATAGGGCCTTCGCCGCTGTCGGCGCTTGGGCCCTAATTAATCAATATGTTTATTGTATCTCTTTTCAGTGTTGTAATTTGTAGACCTCCCTAAGCACCGGTAGCAGAAGCAGCAGAGAGCAGAAGCCAGCAGGCAAGTGTTATTTAAATAAACTCCTGGTGTACTTAGAAACTTTCCAATCCATCGTTTTATGAGTACATGTCCTATTTGTACTACTGTAGAAGTTTGGTATCATTTCGGGCATTATTAGTGGAGTAATTTACGAGATACACCTTTGGATCCGTTAGCGCCTGCAGTAAGCTAATCAGCTGATAACGCTAACTCGCCCAATGTTCGACCAAGGTGAAAAACGCTTCTGGGGAGTTGTTTGGCTCGAGGCCGTGGTGCAAAGGACCCTAGGGTGAAATTACTCTGAGCCATCACTTTAAATCAGACAAATAGCAATTTACATCCCTCCATCTGGCGTTGGTGAGTAGGAGTCTATGCATTTGCGATCTGTGTGGTAGTTCCCTTAGCCGGTCTAACAGGCCCGACCAGCATCCTTGCCTCTGCTTTATCTTCCGTCCCCGCCTTCCTTGCCTCCCCCGAAGAATCCCCCGAGCGCCCGCTGTTCTGGTGGATGTCCTCCAGAGGACAGGTCGCCTTCGCGATGAAAACTAGAATTTTATTCTCCCTCAAAAATAAGTAATTGAGCACTGTAGTGGTTATGATCATATCAATGACTATGTAACTACATGGAAACGGGCCAAATTATGTCTATGGCTTGCACAGTGATAGCAGAGAAGGCTAGCTGTAGTCTCGCGCTGAAGTCCCAAGGGGCCTCTATACCATAGCCATGGCCATGAACTCAGGCCACGCCCCTTTTATGGCTTTTGAACCGTTTAAGGTAGAGTCTTATGTGAGGTATCATAGAGCTCAACAGTCCCGCCCACAGCAGGTTCCGGAAGTAAAAATCCAATGCAATTTCTCCATTGACAATTTGAGTATAAGCCATACAATCGTAACCGTCGATGTTAGACTTAAAACCAGCTACGACATGGCTAAGAGATTGTATATGCTCATATAGACGCCAAAAGTTCATGGGGAACTAACCTTGTTTTGACATGAATGTCTTTTATTTGCGATGTCTTGGATAAGTACTTCATTACCCACAATCCTGAACAATCCCACAATCCCACAGTGATGTCTCTGATTAGTGGAACTCATGCTGGTGAGGAGGGGGAGCTGCCTGCACGATCCGTCATGCACATGCGCAAGATGATTTTCCGAGGATCTGCACACTGCATGAATCACGACGTGTTCCACACTTCGGCCGGCAAGCTAACGTTAGTTTAGCTGACAGCTAATTAGGCTAACCACTAGCTAACAGCTTGATTCAGTCTAAAATAACATTAACTCAAACTAAAGACTGGGGAAAACAGGCTACAGCTGATGTAACAGAGTTTTTCCTTGCCACTGTTGCACTAGTGCCTGCTCTTGGGGGATTTGTTGTTGTTTTTTTTTGTAAATTATAGAGTGTGGTCTAGATCTACTCTATCTGTAAAGTGTCTTGAGATAACTCCTGTTATGTGCAAACGAATGCTGCACGTGCTAACCTGCAGCAAACACAGAATCCAGATTGACTGTATACATCCTGTGAACAAGTACACATCAGCACTTCCTCAGACCACCTCCATTCCCAGACAAGCTCCACCATTCCGGTGAGAATCAGTAACAGACAAGGCCAGTTGGTGATCCCACTATATAACAACAACCACCTAACTCCAAAGACGGGGAATCTAATATCCATTCACTGTCAGACACAAAAAACTGTCTCAAAAAACAAGACAGCTAATTATTTTAACACACTGACATTTGCACTATTAAACGTCAGGTCTTTGGCAGGTAAATCATTTTTAATCAATGATTTTATTATTAAGCACAATCTTGATTTTATGTTTTTAACTGAAACCTGGCTAGACCAGAATAACAGTGCTGCAGTTCTCATTGAGTCAGCTCCCCTTAACTTCAGCTTTATTAGTGAGCATAGAATAAATAAGAAAGGAGGTGGAGTTGCTATTGTCTTTAATGACTCTTTTAATTGTACACATGTATCTTTTGGAAATTTTGCTTCCTTTGAATATGGTGCGGGGGACAAAATAACAGTGAGACCTTTTGCAGTGTAGGTATTGAAACCAACAAATGTGTATTCTGTGATTATTTTGAAACTACTGAACATTTATTCTTCCAATGCATTTATTTTGAAGCCTTTTGGCTGGATCTACATGACTGCCTTAACCCATGGATTTCAACTTAAACTCTTCTCTTAAAATGACCTTGTTTATGGACTTGTTATGGCCTTTACCAAAGATGACTTTCTTGTCAACAACATCCTCATTCTTGGAAAATTTCATATACACAAACCCAAGTATATGAAAGTAAAACCCTCTTTTAATATAGGCAATTTCATCATGCATTTGTTTGATATGTCAAAGCCCTTAATTCTGAAAAAAGTAATGCTGTGAAACTCTTTAATATTATTGAAGAATATGAATTACAAAAGAGCCCTAGCTTTATTATTATATCATTATATATATTATTATTTTATATTTGTTGTTATCATTATTATTATGTTTTTCTGTTTGCTCTTCTTTCTTATTTATATTATTTGGTTTTATATGTTTTCAGTTTTGGCACTCACCTGATTTTTTGAGCCATATTGTTTGTAGGCTATATGAATTTTGTTAAAAAATAAAATAAATTAAGGCAAGTCAAGGCAAGGCAATTTTATTTGTATAGCACATTTTCAGCAGCAATGCAATTCAAAGTGCTTTACATAAAACAATGAAACAGTTAAAAGTTAATACAAGTACAAACAATTTAAAAGCAGAGTAATACAGAAATAAAAACGAACCAAATTAAAAGCAATTATTTGAAGCAAAGGTAATTTCACTTGTGCAGCACATCTCAGTGGCAGCGCAATCCAAAGTGCTTCACACAGAATTCCAGAATACATGTAAAACATAATATAAAAGTGAGAGCAATTAATACCAAATTAAAAACAACTTAAATAAAAACACGTATGATACACAAATAAAATTCACAGCTGTAAAAAAAAAACTGCATGTCTGTAATCACAATGTGTGATATGCACATAAAAGTGGAATTTAATATTTGTTAGGCCTATAATTTCTTTCTGATTCTCAGAATAAATAGAATTAGGTGAAATCAAAGCAGGCAGGGGACTTTTAAGAGGTTTAAAGATATTTAATCTCACGTTTACTTCACAATGTACTGAATGTTCAGTGAAGAAATATGATTGTTACTGAAAATACCATTACTTACCATTTTCTCGCCTTAATTTCAGCTGTCATGGAGAGACCCAGAAGAGGGCTAACAAATAGCTGCGGACACATAAATGCCCAAGATTGAGAGCCAAAGATGTAATTATTCCATTAACGTAGCATTCTGCCGTTATAATAGAAGTCATAATAGACAATGACTGTCGGAGAGGCCTTCCTGTCACGCATTAAGATCAAATAAATACAGTCAGAGACAGAGACAGCGCTGAAGAGGTTGGTGTTGTTTATCAGTGCCTCTTCTGGGAGGTCGGTATCAGCAGAAACTGAATTATAGACATTCTCCTAATTTCAGACACTATAATATAGTTCATTTAGTGATCAGCTTTCATTAGCTTTTCAAAGTGTGATAAATAATTTCGTCATGCATCATTTCCCCTGTCCTGTATGTCGAAAATAATAGTTTTTATTTCATTTTGTTGTTGTTTATGATTTTATTGGGTGCTTGCTGCCAATAAACATAATCCAGGCAGTGATGTTAATGTGTTTTTTAAGAGACAGGGTTGATGGATGATGGACATAGCACCATAATAATAAAAGTCCCATAATAAAATGTGACCATGCCAATCTTCACATTTGCATTCTGCAGATTATTAAATTCCTTTAGAGCACCACAAGAAACAGTTTAACTGTCAATCAGTACAAACAAAGCTCAAGTTTTCATAGTGGCATAGTTGGTGAAAATCTTTCCCACTGTTCATTGTTCCTCCTGAAAAACAAATTGCAGGGACTAAAGGGAGTTAGTGGCAATATCCTCATTAGGACAGGACGCAATGGCGTTCTTTCACACTACATGAAAAACACCACTGGCAAGAGACCACGTTACCCTTGGTCTTATATATATATATATATATATATATATATATATATATATATATATATATATATGTATATGTATATGTATATATATATATATATATATATATATATATATATATATGTATATGTATATGTATATATATATATATATATATATATATATATGTGTATATGTATATGTATATATATATATATATATATATATATGTATATGTATATATATATATATATGTATACATGTATGTATATGTATATACATGTATATATATGTATGTATATATATATATATACATATATATATATATATATATATATATATATATATATATATATATATATATATTAATGTGGTAAATGCTTTACTGTTCCAACCTTTTTTGAAATGTGTTGCAAGAACCAAAATAGGATTTTTTTTTTTTTTTAAATAAAAACAATAAAAATCTTGAGGAACACATTAAATTATGTGCTGTTGTATTGTCTGCAATGAAATACAAGTCAAAGTACATTTAGAAATCACTACTTTCTTTTTTTTATTTGTGTTTTCCATACTGTCCCAACTTTTTCTGATTTGGGGTACATTTAACCATGTATCCAGCTAATTTAAATAGCTCACATTATTGTGTGAACAGTTAACTTAATTTAATATTGTATGTGGCGTTTTCTTTTTCTGGGTGCAAATGTTCCACCAAAACAAGTTCCTTCCTGCGACCAATAGAGACACTGTCGCTGCATCCAGAGCCACGTGCCGTCCGAAACGATTGTGATTGGTTTAAAAGCAATTCAATCAGGAGAGACTTGTTTGCAGATATGCAAATATTTATTTTGAAAATACGCATGCAAAGTAACAAAGGTTTGATCAAATCTTTGGAGATTAGACTCCAACAGACAAAAGGTATATAGGCTATACGTGAAGCTTAGCGTAATTTCATGCAGGAAGACTTTTCAATTTATTCCTAGTTGTCTCTTACTACCTAATCAAGTGCCGGAACACCCACTTTCTTTTAGCCAATCAAAAGCGGCCACCGTTTTCTCCGAGCCAATCACAGCTTGTCTTCCCTGTTTTAAACTGTTCTCTCTCTCTTCCGTCAGCTGTCATTCTAGACTAGTTCGACCCTCCTCCTCCCCTCCACCTCCGGTCTCCAGCTCTCGTGGCTCCCTGGGCTTCCTTCCTGTTCTCTTCTTCGGCTGGCTCCTCGTTCGGGCTTCCTCACACCACCGCCAGTGTCTAGACTCCATCGGGGGAGGTCTTCGGCTCCGACCCCTTCTAATATATTATTGTATTAATATATTTGTGATGGAGTCTAATCTCCAAACACCATTCATGTCAAGTTATACTTGTGAATAAATTTTGCGTTTTTGCAACAAAGTCTCTCCTGATTGAAAATTTCTAGAGTTTTAGAAAAGCCAGTATATCCCCCGATGGAGTCTAGACACTGGCGGTGCTGATTAAACCAAAAGGAGCCCGTCAGCCAGAAGAAGACCGAGAACCCCGTGGTAAAAGATGTCTGGAGGTGGAAGGGGAGGAGGCGGGTCGCACGCTCGTCTGCAAAGACAACTGACAGAAGCGGGAGAGAGAACAGATTTAAAGAAATGCAAACCACCCAGAGTGTTGTTTTGTCCTATCCCAGAATATATGTGGCGTGTAGCCAGACCATGCGAGACTAAATCCCCACTGAACTATACTCTAGATTTGAAACTATCATCATAAATAACCCGGTTTTCAGACAATAACCGATATATATATATATTGGTGTGGGGGAATTATTATTCCGCAGTGTTATTCCATCCTGTGTTTTAGGGGTAGATTATTAATATATCCAGTTATGAACTGACCTTCATGTTATTAAACTTTATCAACAGATCTCCCTGGCAATATAAGGGTTTACTTATCCAGAGCAATGTGCACACCGGGAGAAGCTCAGGCGTGGGGGTTTCAGGATAAATATTTGACTTTCTGAGTTTACATTGAGCATTATGAGTTTGAGAGACCGAACACTCCATGTGCGAGGGCTTGTCTTCCACCAGCCTCCTGATCTGCCCACCCATAATGTTTCCTGCCCATCCATCACTCTCAGTGGACTCTCCGATTTCATAAATACAGCCGTGTAAACACATGCCTTTGCATTCTGCATGAGTTCTCATAGTCACTCTTTGAGACCTAGTGTATTTTCAAAGTGTGTCTCTGTTTGGATGAGGCAGTAATGTGGAAGTGGTTTGATGAGGAGCAGAAATGTATCATTCATTAGCACAGACAATACAGCAGTATTAATTGGTAACATGCAATCCCAGGGGAATCAAGCTACAGTGGCTCATTGGATGTCATTTGATTTTAACACTGTTGAAACATTTTGTTTTTGCATCTTTTAACCCAACAAAAGTGACAATTGGCGGAATTTGTCAATCAATGAAATGATTATCACAACTGTTATATTGCCAATACTGCCATCTGTCAAAGATCTTTCACAGCCTACAGGTATGATGTGATGAGAGTGCTAACCAATATGCTATTTGACTTATTTTAAATCATTTTTTTGTATATTTGCAGACACACACACACACACACACACACACACAACATTGTCACTGCTAGGATTAATTTTTGTTTAAAATATATTACATTAATAGGTAAATAGCATTGAAGCAGTTATTTATTCTCCCTCCATATTTGCAGCCACTATGTTTCTCCCAATTACTGAGGCTTTTCTTGTCTCATTTTAATTTTATGGGTATTTTGTGAACTTGCCCTCACTGCCCATTAATGTCTGACCCTAGTTATAGGTCATTTAACAGCATTTATGTCAGAGGATTTAAAACCCAAACCAACCAACACACTACGTGTCTTAAAGGGTCAGATCACCATATCCCAAAACCTATCATTAAGAAAGATAAATACATAAAATAAGATAATTGGTGCCCAACAACCTTAAAGTGTTCATATTATGCTCATTTTCAGGTTCATAATTGTAGTTTGAGGTTGTACCAGAATATGTTTACATGGTTTACTTCTCAAAAAACACCATATTTTTTGTAGTACTGTACATTGCTGCAGCTCCTCTTTTCAGATCTTTAGACGTCAATGTCGGAGTGGGAGTGTGTGAGTGGGGGAATGGATGGCGGCACCCCCTCGTTTTGGCTAGTGACGTAAAAAGCCCTGCAGATTTTGAACAGCTCACCCAGAGACTGAAGGCAGGACACATTCAGAAACCGTATCTCACTCAGAACAGCATGGATGCATTTTTTTTCCCATGTCTGTATGCGTGTGGAAGCACCAGAGACACAAAATAACCCAAATCCCAGAAAAAGTGATCTTTTCATAATATGGGCACTTTAAAATATCCCATTCAAGAGCTCACAAAAAATGACTGCCAATATTAAAGCAGCATTAATCTATATTTTTATATTGACATAATGGTTATGTGCCTCTGTGTAATGAGAAAGTGCCGTTGTTAGTGATGAACCCTTAGATAATTATCAGCCAACTCTGCAGTTCCCAGCGTCACGGAGAATGAATCCTATTTGTATTTAGTTGTATGGCCTGCAACAAATGTTCCAGCAGCAGCATGCAGCTGTTTCAAAAAATTAAAAAAAGTCTGATGAACTTACTGTACACTACCTATCCAGCAACAAACAGCGCACTGACAAAGTTAGCAACTCGCTGATGGACATAGTGAAACATTTGGATGCTAAAGAGTCAGATATTTCAGTCAGGAGTTGGAGGGAAACAAAAAGACATCAAATAAGACTGAATATTGGACTTCATTTCAAATCATAACAGAAGTTATTTCAGGACAATTTACAGAAAGAGTAGGTCTAGACCTAGTCTCTCATTGCCAGACCTTCCTTCACGGCACTGTGGAGGAGGGTCTGGCAAGTCCACACAGCATTCTGGGATGGGATAAAAACGCGCTCTGGTTTATTGGCATTTCTTTTGACCAATCACAATCATCTAAGGTGGCGCTAAGTGCTGGACGCAGTGACGGTGCCTCTGCAAAATAGTCTCGGGAAGGAACTTGTTTTGGTGGAACATGTATATGTAGGGAGGGGAGCTCTGGAATTAAAATGGCTGTAGTGTGTGGGATGATCATTTTACTCAAAGAAAAAGATAAATACAATTTTATTGTCCCATTCTAGTTTGGAGGATGTTTCCCAAATCAACCGGAGTTTTGAATCCCAACACAAAGAAAGCGAAACTATCCCGTCGATATAGACTAGTCTAGACCATACTCTTTCATTTACTTTTAATTTACAGAGACCCAACTTCCCCCCAACAGCATGCATTTGGTAGCCAGAGACATGGCCAACTGCTAATGTTGCTCTGTCT
Organism: Gymnocephalus cernua; assembly: GCA_023631565.1. NCBI lineage: Eukaryota > Metazoa > Chordata > Actinopteri > Perciformes > Percidae > Gymnocephalus > Gymnocephalus cernua. Next base: position 32,794,871 of record CM042437.1, on the reverse strand, counting down.
GCACTGTAAAAAATAAAATCATAAAAAAAACGGTAAAAAGTCTGGCAGGAAAGTTACCAAACACTTGTGCCGTTTTTTCCATTACATGGTAACTGCTCGACTCGCCTCGACTCGCCTCGCCTCGACGCACTGTGCGTCCGTTTTCCATTGCAGATTTTAGTACCGCCTCAGCGTGGCTGGTCGTCATAGCGGCGCCGCAGTAAACTGACGTGACCTAACGCAACACACACACACAGAACGTGGAAGGTGTGCTGTTGTTGCCAGACGACACATTTAGTTTTAAATGAAGCTGGAAGAGCAAAAAAAAATAAATACAGCTGGCTAAACTATTTAAAAATGGGCGGTTTGTTCAGGACACCCCCGTCTGCTTTCACGTCACCTTTTGGTATCGCCTCAGCTCACTTGGAACCTCGACTGAGGTGGTACTAAAAAAAGTACCAGTTAGCAGGTACCAGGTACTTTTTTTCGTAATGGAAAACCAAAAAAGGTGAGTAGAGTCGAGGCGAGTCGAGCAGGTACCATATAATGGAAAAACGCCATTACTGTCAAATGACAGTAAAAAACCTTACATTATTTTACAGAAAAAAATCTTTTTTTTAAATACAGATATTTCCTGTAAATATTTTTTGTATTTTTACAGTCTAAATATTGTAGAATAAAACAAATCTTGTTATAAAACATTTCGACAATGTTAAAAAAATGATAAATCTTTATCAAAATATATATATATATATATATATATATTCATATATATTCCACTTGTCAGACATATTGGTGCCCAAAAGACATAAACAAGGTGCAGTTACATTCTTAGTCCATAATGTTTTAAGACCTCTTTTCATGTGACTAAGTTTCAGTAATACTGCTTTCCAGTCATGCAATCACTGCAATTGTTGAAAAGGATGTCCGGCAGGTTGATGTAAATTCCAATGAGTTAAGGTAAGTGACGTGTATCTCTGAACATATTTTTACCCCCTACTATTATCTGATTGCTAGGATCAGAGGAATTCTGGTAGAAAATACACTATCAACTCAGTACACTCTCAGTGCCTCCCGTTTATTTAACATAACAACTGAGCATCTTACAGGTGTCGTGCCGAAAAGTGATGGTCCGCCGAAAATTGATGGCGCCCAGTCTCTTTACGTCTACAGCTGGATCAAACAGACATAACGTGCAAATAACCATCAGTTTATGTCTGTTGTAATAGCAAAGGTATGTCTCTGTGATATTTTAACGTTTTTTTTAACATAATAACAATTGTGGCCAAATAAGTATTTGCAGTTTATAGCTTAATCAGGTATGACATTTACATGATTATAGGAAATAATAGAAGCCTGTTGTTGCCAATGGAATACATGTTTGTATTTGGAAAATGGACTGTAGCCTATAATAACATGACTTACTGCTGAGCTATATATAAAATAAAGACATGATCTCTTTTGCAATTATCCTTATGACTCTGCATTATTTTACCTGCTGTGTACCAACCAATCTAGCCCTTTTTACCTGTTAATAACCCATAAAAGGCAGTAGTCTACTTACAACTAAACGATTGAAGCCTCTACTTATTGCAATGAATAATGCAATCAATTTTCGGCAGACCATCACTGTTCGGCTTTTTCACTTTTAATGGATACATGAAAATCACTTCAGTTTTTGGCCAAATCAAAGTGAAATTAATTGTATTGATTTAATATTATCTGTGATAAAATAGACTAATCAGTTTTTCTAATCAGTGTTCCATTAGCTGCAAAGTGTAAAATAGACATGGCAGTAAATCAGGACCAAGTATAAAACATCATCCATAGTGATCTGTAGTTGCTGAGCCTTCGGTTTTCTTTTAGTTTGTGGATGATATCCTGTGTAAAATTTAAAGTGTTAATAGAAGCAAATGGTGGAAATAATCTGCATCATGAACTGAATGACTTAATTTAGTGGCATTAACGTACGGCTCAGCAAGTTTGCATATATAACTTATTCCCTCAGCTGAGAATATATATTGGTCATAGAGATTATCATCAGGAAAATGATTCAAACATTCCTGAAACTGGCCCTCCGCTGGTACTTCTGGGCGACTTCAACATCCAGACTGAGAAGTCGGCTGCCTTTCTTCACCTTCTCTCTTCTTTTGCCCTCTCACTTTCTCCTTCACCACCCACTCACAAAGCTGGCAACCACCTAGATCTCATACTCACCAGTAACTGCTCTACATCCAACCTCACTGTTACTCCACTCCATACCTCAGACCACTTCTTCATCTCTTTCTCTCTGCCACTCTCCCAAGCTCACAACCATATCTCAAGAGACACTATACCTGTCCACCGTAATATTCGTTCGCTCTCTCCTTCTTCTCTGTCGGCATGTACTTTATCAACCCTCCCCCCATCTGACTATTTCTTACTCATGCCTCCCAACGCTGCCACAGACACTCTACTCTCTACTCTATCCTCCTCTCTCGACTCTCTCTGCCTTCTTACTTCAAGACAATTCAATTCAATTGTATTTATAGTATCAAATCATAACAGGAGTTCTCTCAAGACACTTTACAGATAGAGTAGGTCTAGACCACACTATAATTTACACAAAAAAAAATCCCCCAAGAGCAAGCACTAGTGCAACAGTGGCCCGAGGAAAAACTCCCTTTTAGGAAGAAACCTGGGACAGACCCAGGCTCTTGGTAGGTGGTGTCTGACGTGCCGTTGGGGTGCATCACAGTATAGATAATGAAACAGTGACTAGAAATAATGGTTGTAGTAGCGCAGGGAGCAGCACGGGATAGCAGGAAATTTCAGCAGAACCACGGCAACAGCTGGAACCATGATTTTGGTGCCATCCTAATCCCGGGATTTTATCCTGGGTGAAAAGAACCATAAAGACTCCGGGGAGCAAGCTCCGAGGGCTAGGTTAGTAACAAGCATTTCTGGGACAGAGAAGCAGGTGGGCCGGGCTAGGCAGATGCTGGAACTCCACACTCCCTAACTATAAGCTTTATCAAAGAGGAGAGTCTTAAGTTTACTCTTGAATGTGGTGACAATGTCGGCCTCCCGGACCCAGACTGGGAGCTGGTTCCACAGGAGAGGAGCCTGATAGCTAAAGGCTCTGGCTCCCATTCTACTTTTAGAGACTCTAGGAACCACAAGTAACTCTGCATTCTGGGAGCGCAGTGCTCTAGTGGGACAATAAGGTACTATGAGCTCTTCTAGATATGATGGTGCTTGACCATTTAGAGCTTTGTAGGTCAGGAGGAGGATTTTAAATTCAATCCTGAATTTTACAGGGAGCCAGGAGAGATATGATCTCTTTTCTTAGTTCTTGTCAGAACACATGCTGCAGCGTTCTGGATCAGCTGGAGAGTCTTAAGTGACTTGTTTGAGCATCCTGATAGTAAGGAATTACAATAGTCCAGCCTGGAAGTAACGAATGCATGGACTAGTTTTTCAGCATCGTTCTGAGACAGGATGTTCCTTATTTTGGCAATGTTACGAAGATGAAAAAATGCAGTTCTTAAGGTTTGTTTGAAGTGGGCATTAAATGATATATCCTGATCAAAAATAACTCCTGGAGGCCACGGCAATACCATCCAGGAGAGCTATATCTTTAGATAGTAAGTTTCGAAGTTTATATAGTTTATTATTATATTTTTAGTTATAGTTATATATATAGTTTAGCATCAGAAAGTTGTAGGTCATCCATGATTTTATATCTTTGATACATGCTTGAACTAGCTAACTGACTGATTTCATCTGGTTTGATCGATAAGTATAATTGGGTGTCATCTGCATAACAGTGAAAGTTAACTGAGTGTTTCCTAATAATATTGCCTAGAGGAAGCATATATAAGGAGAATAGAATTGGTCCAAGCACTGAGCCTTGTGGAACGCCATGGTTAACTTTAGCGTACTTGGAGGATTTGTCATTACCATTAACAAATTGAGATTGATCAGAGAAATAGGACTTAAACCAGCTCAGTGCGATTCCTTTAATACCAACTAAGTGTTCCAGTCTCTGTAACAGGATGGTATGGTCAATAGTGTCAAAGGCAGCACGAAGATCTAGTAAGACAAGTATGGAGACAAGTCCTTTGTCTGAAGCAGTTAGAAGGTCATTAGTAATTTTCACCAGTGCCATCTCTGTGCTATGATGCTTTCTAAATCCTGACTGAAAGTCCTCAAATACACTATTGCTACGTAGGAAATCACATAACTGATTAGCAACTACCTTCTCAAGAATTTTGGAGAGGAAGGGAAGATTAGATATAGGCCTATAGTTGGCTAAGACCTCAGGATCGAGGGTGGGTTTTTTCAGAATAGGTTTTATCACAGCTACTTTAAATGACTGTGGTACATAACCTGTTAATAAGGACATATTAATCATATCTAATAATGAAATATTAACCAGTGGTAGCGCTTCTTTAAGTAGCCTTGTTGGGATGGGGTCTAAGAGACAGGTAGATGGCTTAGCTGAAGAGACCTTTAACATTAATTGTTGAAGGTTTATAGGGTAAAAGCAGTCTAAGTATATGTCAGGTCTTGTCGTTCCTTCTAGCAGTCCTGTGTTTGAAGGTGAACTGTTAGAAGTTGAGGGCAAGAGGTGATTCATTTTATCTCTAATTGTTATAATTTTATCATCAAAGAAGCTCATGAAGTTGTCACTACTCAGAGCTATAGGAATAGATGGCTCAGTAGAGCTGTGACTGTCTGTCAGCCTGGCTACAGTGCTGAACAGAAACCTTGGGTTGTTCTTATTTTCTTCTATTAGTGATGAGTAATAGTCTGATCTGGCATTTCTGAGGTTTTCGGACTGTCTTGCCAATCTAAACGAGATTCTTCCAGTTTGGTGGAACGCCATTTACTTTCAAGTTTTCGCGAGATTTGTTTTAGTTTGCGAGTGTTGGAGTTATACCAAGGTGCTAGTTTCCTTTGCTTCCTCGTCTTCTTTTTGAGAGGAGCAACAGAGTCTAAAGTCGTCCGTAGGCAGGCCGTAGCACTGTCTACAAAATTATCAATTTGGGGGGGACTGAAGTTAACAAAAAGGTCCTCTGTTATATTAAAGCACGACATTGAGTTAAATGCTGTTGGAATATCTTCCTTAAATTTAGCTATAGCACTGTCAGATATGCATCTAGCGTAGAAGCTTTTATCTGATTTCATATAGTCGGGTAGTAAGAATTCGAAAGTTATTAAAAAATGGTCTGATAATAAACGGTTCTGTGGAAACACTATTAAATCTTCAATTTCGATGCCATATGCCAGCACAAGATCGAGGGTGTGGTCATTGCACAGCCAGGTTTCGGTAAGACAGAATAGATCAATTTGATTATCTGATATCAATTCGTTTATTAATACTGCTTTAGAAGACAAAAATCTAATATTTAATATTCCACATCTGATTTTACTATTCTGTTCCATCATTGCAGATGTTGTTTTAATTCCAATTAGGTTAAGTATAGCTCCTCTTTTGTTAACCTTTGATTTCACCGATCTGAGTTGGGGGACAGACACCGTGGTTATTAGACTATGAGAGGGCGGCTGCTCTAACGGAGGCACAGAGGAACGCGTTGCACTGCACCTCTGATTACTAATATCTACCTTGGGTTGTCATGGTTTATGGCCGATAATAAATTCGGTCAGATTTTTAGATAGGAGAGCGGCTCCGTCCCAAGTGGGATGAATGCCTCATTGCCACCTACGTGGAGTATGATCTTACTGTATTTACTGTTATTTTTATTTTTAGCCAGCAGCTTTAGATTAGATTCTATATCGCCCGCTCTGGCACCAGGGACGCACACGACCGCAGACTCTGGAGCCGACATCCTAACATTTCGCAGTATAGAGCTCCCAATAACCAGAATTGGCTTCTCAGCGGTTGTATCACTGAGTGGGGAGAAACTGTTAGAAAGTTGAGGATGCCCCGATTTAGAGTGACCACCGCTATGTGCACCCCCCGGATTACAGTTAGTGCTATGCTTCCTTCAGACAGTCACCCACCCGCCCGACTGCTTGGGCTCTGCCGGGGGACTGCTAACAGAAGCTACAGTATGTTGGCCCGCATCAGCTACGCTAAGCTGGCTAGCTACGAAAGCATACGACTTTGATTCCATAGTATGGAGCCGTGCTTCAAACTCACTAAGCCTCGCCTCCAGAACAGCAAATAAACTACATTTATTACATGTGTCATTATCACTAAAGGAGGCAGATGAATAGCTGAACATTTGACACACAGAGCAAGAGAGAGCAGGAGATGGAGAGGAATTGGCCATTGCTAATGGCTAAGCTAAAGTAGAGCGTAACAGCGTTAACAATTTAACAATTGTGAGATCAGCGAGGCAGTCGTTGTAAGGGAAGATAGCTACAGCTACGTGCTTGAATGTAACTGGTGTAGTTTAAATGCAATTTGAGGCAAATAGGCGCTAAACTAAACAGATGATATGCTTATGCCCCGTTGATGCGGGCTCTAAGCAAGCAAGTGTAGGCCTAGCTAGCTAGCTAGTTTAAGTGCAATCCAGGCAAATAACCGCTAAATTAAACAAATGCTTATACTTATGCCCCGTTGATGCGGGCTCTAAGCAAGCAAGGTTTGTTTTAAATTAATGTAATCCAGGCAAATAGCTGCTAAATTAAACAGATGCTTGCTTATGCCCCGTTGATGCGGGCTCTAAGCAAGCAAGTGTAGCTAGGCCTAGCTAGACAGGCTCGCAAGTCCTCCCCAGCGCCATGGTTATCTGACTCAGTACGTGCTGAAAGATCAACTATACGGGCAGCGGAAAGGAAATGTCGGAAATCTAAACACCCAGATGATCTTCTTACCTATCAGTCTCTTCTTTCCTCCTTCACTGCCTCTATTTCTGCAGCAAAAAACTCTTTTTATCAAACCAAAATTGAATCCTCTTTCTCGAACCCCAAAAAACATTTTTCCATCTTCTCTAACCTGCTAGATTCCCCCAGTCCACCTACTCCCTCCACCCTCCTACCAACCCACTTTGTCAACTATTTTGTAAAAAAGATAGATGACATACGCTCTTCATTCTCCACCACACCTTCTCAAATCACCTTACCATCCATCACATCCAGTACTCTTTCCTCTTTCACCCCTCTATCTCCAAATCAAATTCTTACTTTGATTACTTCAATCAGGAGAGACTTCGTTGCAAAAACGCAAAATTTATTCACAAGTATAACTTGACATGAATGATGTTTGGAGATTAGACTCCATCACAAATATATTAATACAATAATATATTAGAAGGGGTCGAAGCCGAACACCTCCCCCGATGGAGTCTAGACACTGGCGGTGGTGTGAGGAAGCCCGAACGAGGAGCCAGCCGAAGAAGAGAACAGGAAGGAAGCCCAGGGAGCCACGAGAGCTGGAGACCGGAGGTGGAGGGGAGGAGGAGGGTCGAACTTGTCTAGAATGACAGCTGACGGAAGAGAGAGAGAGAACAGTTTAAAACAGGGAAGACAAGCTGTGATTGGCTCGGAGAAAACGGTGGCCGCTTTTGATTGACTAAAAGAAAGTGGGTGTTCCGGCAACAGATTAGATAAGGCGAGGAAAACTAGGAATAAATTGAGAAGTCTTCCTGCATGAAATTACGCTGAGCTTCACTTCAATCAGGAGAGACTTTGTTGCAAAAACGCAAAATTTATTCACAAGTATAACTTGACATGAATGATGTTTGGAGATTAGACTCCATCACAAATATATTAATACAATAATATATTAGAAGGGGTCGGAGCCGAAGACCTCCCCCAAAAACGTGAATTGAACTGGTGAAAAAACGAACTTACTTGATGTGCAGGAACTAAAGTGATTATGCTCCATCGACTCCCAAAAAGAACGAGGCAGGAGACTCAGCGAGAAAGGGGGAAGACAGACAGCAAAAAGAGGTCAAAAGCCCCTATCATATACACGAATGTACTAAGATGCGGACTAGACAGAGAAATGAAGGGGAAAGCCGTGGAAACATGGACCACGCTCTGAGGCAGTTCAAATGAAACCAGGCACCAGGTGTGTGGTGGCGAGCTCAGCGAAAAGTGGCATGTGCCACAACAGGCATTGTTTTAGCGAGATTCACGCTTGTTAGTGTGATTCACACTTGTAGTTAGCGTGCTTCACGCTTGTTGAGTGATACACCTTGTATCAAAAGTGCTTCACGCTTGTTTGCGTGCTTCACACTTGTAGTTAGTGTGCTTCACGCTTCTTTGAGATATTCACACTGAGATTGTAAGTCTGATTCACGCTTGTTTGCGTGATTCACGCTTTGTTTGAGATATTCACACTTGATTGATTGCGTGATTCACGCTTTGATTGAGATATTCACACATGAAGGTAGCGTGCGTCACGCTTGTATGAGTGATACGCACTTGAAGTTAGAGTGCTTCACACTTGTTTGCGTGCTCACGCTTGTTGAGTGATATACACTTGCGTGATTCATGCTTATTTGAGATATTCACACTGAGATTGTATGCGTGATTCGCGCTTGTTTGATTCACACTGGGCTTGGTTGCATGATTCACGCTTTTAAAAAATGAGTAGAAACTCAAAAAAAAACAAGTAGCTTGCCTACTGCTCCAAAAGACATAAGTGCCTGCTATAAACAAGTAGGGACTGTTGCAATCGGAAAATATATAAACTGGCAGTAAAGCCGCAAGACGCGGAGTAGCGCGGCCGAAGCCAGAGTTCATGCAGCGCTCAGCGAACGGCGAACCGTGGAGCGGCAGCATAGTGCACGAAGCACAACCAGAAAAGATGACTTAACTTTGAGGGCTGGAAGTTCTGGCTGAGTCGAAACTCTGATTCTCTGCCGAGATGAACCGGATGAAGGCGCGTTCAGCGCCGCCGGGAGTCGGGGCTGGGCCGGCAGTGCAGGTGGCGAAGATTAGCAGTTGACGACCAGGAAGCGTCCACGGGGATTGCAGAAACAGAGTCGGTAATATGCTGAAAGAATACAGCTGCCAGGATGCTACCGTTCTTGACAAAGTTTGTCCGCCTGGGTGGCAAAAAAAACTGATGAGAGGAACGAGTGCAGAGGGAGAATTAGATGTCCTCGAGGATATAAATCGGATGATGACAACAGACATGCAGTGAATGTAAATTGACGTCGAACGCGTCTAGAATGACAGCTGATGGAAGAGAGAGAGAGAGAGAACATTTTAAAACAGGGAAGACAAGCTGTGATTGGCTCGGAGAAAACGGTGGCCGCTTTTGATTGACTAAAAGAAAGTGGGTGTTCCGGCAACTGATTAGATAAGGCGAGGAAAACTAGGAATAAATTGAGAAGTCTTCCTGCATGAAATTACGCTGAGCTTCACTACTGCCCGCCCAACCACCTGCCCCCTGGATCCTATCCCTTCTCAACTTCTCCAGTCCATTGCTCCTGACCTCCTTCCTTTCCTCACTCATCTCATTAACATCTCCTTGTCAACTGGCTGTTTCCCCGATGCCCTCAAGGAGGCAAGAGTGACCCCACTACTCAAAAAACCAACACTCGACTCCTCTGATGTAAATAACTATAGACCCGTCTCCCTTCTTCCATTTCTATCTAAGACTCTTGAGCGTGCCATTTATAATCAACTCTCTACCTGATCCCCACCAGTCTGGCTTCAAGGCTGGTCACTCAACAGAAACTGCCCTCCTTGCTGTCACTGAGCAGCTTCACATCGTTAGAACAACCTCTCTCTCTTCCATCATCATCCTTCTGGACCTTTCTGCTGCCTTTGACACAGTGAACCACCAGATCCTCATTTCGACACTCCAGAATCTGGGTGTCTCAGGCTCTGCGCTATCATTGCTCACATCTTACCTGGCAGACCGTACCTACCGGGTAACTTGGAGAGAATCTAGCTCAGATCCTTGCCCACTCAAAACTGGGGTTCCTCAGGGATCAGTCCTGGGTCCCCTCCTCTTTTTTCTGTACACCAACTCTCTCGGGTCTGTCATTCAGTCGCACGGCTTTTCTTATCACAGCTACGCAGATGACACCCAACTAATACTCTCCTTTCCTGAGTCTGAAACTCAAGTAGCAGCACGTATCTCGGCCTGTCTAACTGACATCTCCTCTTGGATGTCCACACACCATCTGAAACTCAACCTTGACAAGACTGAGCTCCTTTTCCTTCCAGGGAAAAGCTCTCTTTCCCAAGACCTGACGATAACAATTGACAACTCTGTGGTAGTCCCCACCCAGACTGCTAGAAACCTGGTGTGACACTCGACAACCAACTCTTTTTTACTACTAACATTGCTGCAACCACCCAATCTTGTAGATACATGCTGCATAACATCAGAAGGATACATCCCCTTCTAACGCAGAAGGCGGCCCAGGTTCTGGTTCAGGCTCTAGTCATCTCACATCTAGACTACTGCAACTCCCTCCTGATTGGCTTGCCGGCATGTGCCATCCGACCCCTGCAGCTCATTCAGAACGCAGCAGCTCGGCTTGTCTTCAACCTCCCCAAGTTCTCTCACACTACACCGCTCCTCCGCTCTCTTCACTGGTTACCAGTTGCTGCCCGTATCCGCTTCAAGACACTAGTACTTACATACAGGGCCACGAATGGATCAGCCCCAGCTTACATCCAGGACATGGTCCAACCATATACCCCAACCCGCCCACTTCGCTCTGCATCAGCCAAACTGCTTGCTGCTCCTTCACAGCGGGGGAGAACTAATCACTCAACGAAATCCCGACTGTTCACTGTCCTGGCTCCCAAATGGTGGAACGAGCTCCCCACCGATATCAGGATGGCCGAAAGCCTACACACATTCCGCCGAAGGCTAAAAACACATCTCTTCCGACTACACCTCGGATAAAAAAAAGAATCTTGAACCTGCACTTTCATATGTCTCTTTGTAGCTTTACTTATTTCAAGCAATGTACTTGCACTTTCATTTGTCTCTCTGTAGCTTTACTTATTTAAAGTTAATGTACTTGCACTTACTACTTGTTGTCTGGAGTTTGTACCTTCACAGTTGAAAGCACTTAATTGTAAGTCGCTTTGGATAAAAGCGTCAGCTAAATGACATGTAATGTAATGTAATGGTGATATAGCCAGGTTAAGAGAGCCCCCTTTGTGACATAAAAAATCCTGGCTTTTGGCTCAACATACCTAGCTAACCCATTAACCTCACTTTGTAGCAAACCCTTCTGTAGTTACTATTTAACCTTTTGAAAATCTAAAACATGAAAATGATACATATTGTACCCAGATATATTTCATTCTGTCTAGGATCTAACCTTTCAAAAAGTAATATTTCTTTGTAGTAAGCAATACTGAGTGTTAAACTAATATTATTCTATATATTGTTGGTGGTGACAGCAGATTTCCAGAGCAGCGTATGTTAAAGGTGACTGCTACTGACCTGTTCTACATAGGGAAATATCACTTTTAAGAGAAAAGCATTGTTTTGCAAATGACTGACCTCAGATGGGAGATTGATCACTAGTTTAAAAATTATTATTATTAAAATTATTTAAAATTATGTCCCTCAATATTTTCTTGCCCTTGCAGTGCAGATCATGATTATACTGAACTGCCCCCGCCACTCGAGGAGCAACTTAAGGAGTTTCTCCTTTCAAGATTCCAAGGCGATGATAAGAACAGGGCCGCCTTAACCTAATGGTAGGCCCCGGGGCTGAGAGGTTTTGTAGGCCCCCCATCCCCTCGATTTACAGAGTCTCATTTTAAAAAAGTGTAATATCTAGGTAATCTATATCACAAAATACATTACTTTCTTTCGAGGCATACAACAGTGAGTTTTCCCTCTTTGAGCCAGACATCACCATAATATTGTTATTAACATATCACTGAGTCCACCTGAGCATAAACACAAGATACTTTATGTAACAACCACACACAGCAACTTATGGTGATGATAAAACCAAATGTGTGAAAGTATGATTTCAAACGATATTATGAAAAACTTCACCAACCATCACCTGTCTGCACAAACATTGATAATAACTGATAACAGCATTAGCAAAGAACAGCAACAGATCAAAGTAGGAGCCTCTTCTCTGGCCTCAGCAAGCCCTGTGAACCAATCACATGCACCTGCTGGCAGGAGCTGGATTTTATATTTTTTAAATGATTACTAATTCGCTGTGTGACATTATTTATATTTTTGTATATCAAATAATGAGGCAAATAGCAAAAAAGGGTTATGGATAGGTTCTAAAATATAGCCTACTAAAAATGAACCGTTATAGCTGATAGAGGTGACGCGAGCAGGCTGAGACTAGTTGACTGAACGTTAGCTGTAGAAGAGTATGTCGCAGAAAAGGATACAAGAGTTTTTCTTCCATAATAGTAATGCGGCTAAATTTAGCAAGATTATATCTGTAGATGTTAGTTGATGTTTCCTCGTCCACCGCCGAGGCAAACTGTTGATCAGCTGTAGAGCCAGAGTCTGAAATAACGTTAGCAAGCAGCAGCCGAGAGGGCATGAGGATAAAACATACAATGACTGAGGGAGCCATGGGTTTTCTACCGGATAGTACTTGTACTTTTTAGAGGAAAAGTACACTTCTAAGCAATTCTAAGAACTACTCTCCCCCAAAATCCTTTTTTCCATTTGCATTCCCACTGGCCAAGTGGCCACAGGGACTGGTAGGAGGGGTAAGGGGAGTGATGCAAGCACGGCAACGGTCTTAATTAAAATCAGAAGAGAAATACGCCAAAAAAAAGTATGAACTATATACTAAATCTAATGTAGCCTATGTCATAATTTAAACAAGTCTCCCGAAGGTATCTCTCTCTATCTCTCTCTCTCTCTCTCTCTCTCTCTCTCTCTCTCTCTCTCTCTCTCTCTCTCTCTCGCTGCCTGTGGCCGTGTGTGTGTGTGTGTGTGTGTGTGTGTGTGTGTGTGTGTGTCGGCGACCAGGCGCTTGTGGAGTTTAACGGTAAAAAGACAGTTAACCACACGTTCCCGTTAATCTTATGATGGACAGGTGTTGTGATATTTAAACAAACAATCCGTCAACGGTGAAATAAAAGCCTCTTATTTACGAGATCGGTCTGACAGACCGGCAACTTACATCGGGGCGTCCCAGCATGACAGGCCGGCCAGCGAGCGAGCGATCCGGGCCACCGTTCTCTTAATGCATCCATGGGGCCACCACCAGCTGACCTTCTCAACTCCGAAAACTTTGAAGCAAATTGTCAATTTGGCAACGATTTTTGGATGACTGCCTATATTCGAAATCTAAACAGTTCATTTCTCGCCTAAAACGTTGTCAGAAATGACTTTAATGATGAATAAGACGGTGAAAAATTGTTAAAAATATCCCGCTGTTGCTCTCAAACGCAAACCAGTACAGAAGACATCACTCAGTCATAGAGGGACACACCCCAAAACTAACTATAGACATGCTGATAGGTAAGCTCACGGGCCATAGGCGATGGGGCCACGTGGGTCACTCCTAGTTTGGATCAATCAGCAGCCATGTAACCTGCGATTAGAGTGATTGACAGAAAACCTGACAAGTTAGAAAACAATATGACCTTTTTAGCTCATCACTAACGTGAATATGGGAGGCCCCTGAACTTGGGAGGCCCCTGGGCTTCAGCCCAGGTAAGCCCGTGCATTAAAGCGGCCTTGGATAAGAACATCATGTTTTTCACAGGCTTTCCTGATTACAACACACTGAAAGCAGTATTTATGGCCCTACAGCCTACTGCAGAAAACATGGTAGGGTGGAGTCAGGCACAGCGAATAAGGCAAGCTGACGAGGAAATTGTAAGGCAGGGGTTTAGCATTCCTTAACTGGCCGTCATATTTCTTTGCCGTCTTAGGCAAGGTTTTACTGAACAGGACCTTGCAGTGCGCTTTGATGTGTCACAGTCAACTGTAAGCAGGGTCTGTGTAACCTGGGCAAACTATCTACATTTCATTTTAGGCTCACTTCCAATTTGGCCTTCGAGAGAAACCGTAAACGAGCTCATTCCTCCTGGTTTCCAAAGCACTTTCCCACTTAGAAGAGTTATATTAGATTGTACGAAATACACGTGCAGAGACTTAGTTCAAAAGTTCTCAACTCTGAAATCTACTCTCACTACAAAGGTAACACCACCTTTAAGGGCCTAGTTGGGTTATTGCTAATATTCTGGTTTTGAACGGGTTATTGGCTGCATGTAAACGTAGTGACTGTCTCCCTTGTGATCCCACCCTTATTAGGCCCAAGTGGACATTTCAGCCAGGTGAGACAGACACAAGCCATAGCCAGACTTCGCATTCATGTTGCGCGTGCCATTAGGAGGATCAAAGAGTATCACATATTCGATAGGGTATTTTTTGGTGACTGAAGCCATCTACTGCACAGATGTTTCTTGAATGAATTAGTCAATTAGTGTGTGCGTGTGTGTGTGTGTGTGTGTGTGTGTGTGTGTGTGTGTGTGTGTGTGTGTGTGTGTGTGTGTGTGTGTGAGTCCGCTGCAAACCGTGTTGCTCCACCAGAATGACTCATGAACATTAGCAGAAACATCTGTTACATCACAAAAACTTTTAAATATAAAGCACTTGTCACAAAACCTCTGAAAAATAAAACACTGTCTATAAACATGGGCTCTGTGTTTCATTTCACTGATGCTCTTTTCATGTACCTTTGTTGCACAAGGCAGGCAGGAAGTATGTAAAAAAGAAACTGTCAAGTTTGGATTTCATGTTTTCCCATTCTTCAGGGTTGAAGTGGACCCGCTCCAGGTGATGGTCCTGTTTGCACCGGACAAATAATTTGCACCATGTCATAACGGTGATACCCATCTGTCCCACCATCTGGTAGTAGTACTCATGGATTGTCTTCAGAGCATAGGTTCCATCAGTCTTGCAGTACAAGTATGCACAGTCTTTAAAACTGCCCTTGTCTGGACACTTGATTTCCAGAAGTCTGTAGGTTGGTGCTGCACTAAGGTCACGTACTTGCCTATCAGGTGAGGCCCCCAGATGTGGGGCATGGGGGTTAATTACAAACCCGCAGGGGTAGACTTCATTGCCAGTTATTTCCTTGTATTCAGCAGCAGCGACTGGCTCCATTTCAAGGCTTCTCTTCATTGTTTTAGTTTGTGTCAACCGTTTCTCCTTCATGTTGGCTGCCAAACTGTCAAAGCATAGGTGTGATTGGAAAAGGACAAAAAGGCAGGAAAATATACGACAGCACCCCCATTTGAGAATATACAGATTTTTGTTGGTTTCTCCAAATACCTGAGGAAAAATGTCATTAGCACCACATAATAATATGAACTGTTTTAGTTGAAAAGGAAGCTACAGAAATTGTGTCCAAGTATATATAAAATTTCACGTGATGTTTTTATAAAATCATGTAGTTTTTTTTATTAATTATTTGTCTTAGTCATTGTCATGTTTAAAAGTCCATATGCCTTCAGGATACTCAGAAACATGTATTTAACATTTCAAAAAAATGTATGTTGGAACGTGAGGATGTTGTCGTGAATATCGCCACTTCACAAAAAATAATATTAAAATATTAAAGATAATTCTGTTGTTTTCTAGTAAATTAGGTACTACTATCCCCTGCTTTGACTTATCAATTCTGGACTCTGTGCTGCTGACAGCCTGTGTGTTGCTCACCGTCGATCGACTGTTAGCTTCAGCTGGCTAACGTTAGCTGTCAACCTCCCGACTAACGGTTAACGCTAGCTAGTGATGTAGTGAGGATTATCCCTTCCCCTTCAGACCACAGTGGACTCTCCATCCAAACTCCCGACTGGACCTTCGTCTGTCACGACTGCCGGACTCTTTCAAGTACATGTACTCCCTGTCTCCGCCGATCACTTAGTAGCTTTGAGACAATTGGTCAGCTGTCTGCTTAGCCTTACGCCAGCTAGCTTCTGTTAGCTTCCACCGACTGACGGCTCGCCCAACAATAAAAAACAAACAAAACGGATTTGCATGATTTACGAGAGCCTCATTTTCAGATCGTAAAAGCCAGATTTCCGGATTTATCCGGAAAAATCACACCCCTGCAAAGTCTCTCACCCTGGAGCAGATTCTTTTGAATGATGATGATGTCAGGCGTTTGGCTCCTACTTGATGCCAGGTCTTGCTACTGCTTTGTCCTCTGGTTTTCATCTCTAGATGCTTTGCATCAGACATTGTGACAGCCAGGCCACCATAGAAGAATGTTTAACTATCATCTAGAGCAGTGCTAAATGAGCATGGCTGTGGAGGTAGAGGAAGTTCAGGGTCATTTTCACTGAAAATGGACAGTGGACGTTGAGTTTGGTGAGTTAATACAGAACCCCGGGGAAGGTCCCCAAATTCTGTGGAGACCAGATCGGCAGGCTGATTACAGTTTGCTTCCAGTAACTTTAACATCTGGCTCTTACTGCCGATTGTTGCCAGGTTGCTACGAAGAGTCTCTGCAAATTCAGCACTTGGCAATGGAAGGGGCACAGGACAATACAAATTAGAGACAATCCCCTCAGTAGAGCGCTGTTTTTTCTTTGGTGGTGCATTAGCCAATGGTGGTTTAACTTTGGATACTGTCACAGTGCTAACTGCTCTTGGGCTGAGACCTAATGTCCTTGATGGAACATGCCAGGCTTGAGGTAGAGATGTTTTGCTTGCAGTTGGGGGGACAGATGCATACCCCATTTTTATATAGTGGGCCAGCATGTAGAGCGGTCCTATTAGGTGATTGAACTGTCCCAAGCCAGCTTTACAGTTGCAGGTTGTCTTGCCAATGAATGGCTCCTCGAAGGACAGCTCCACCTTTAATAATAATCAAACAAGTTTAAGAACATATTCACATTTAGATAGGTATACCAACATATTTTTCTGAACATCTGGTCCAGACCCAAACAGTCATGGTAACTCTAAGGATTTAAAATAATATGTAACTGGCCTAGCAAAGTAGGTGGTGATATAAATACCTAACATGAAATTACAGAGCATGGTGATGTACACTGAGTGAGCAATTAGGTACAACTGGCGTTTTCATGTTCCAGCAATGAAAGCATAACAGTCAATGTTTAAGTACACTCATTGTACTAAAACCCAGGGTTGGGGAATAACAGTAATTTGACAAGAAATTTGACACCAGCTGTTTATTAAAATAAGATATTTTTGAGGCAGAGATGCATAAAAGTTTCAAAGTAATCAAATGATGTTACTGGGTTTGTGCATCCCTGTGGACGACATTACTGATTCGTTTTTAGCATCTGTGTTACCTGTGAGACCTGAAGAGTACCTTCCCCAACCCTACTTAACATTACTGTGTAAACTGAGCAACCCATGCCTGTAAACAAACTTACTTATACTTAATATTTATTAATTTTAATAACCAACAGTAGCACCCTGCCTTGCTTTGTAGTGACACATTGGAAACAAGCTATTTTGACTGATGGTTCTAATACACTTTTAGCTAAAGATCACATCAACTGCACATAACATGTTATTTTTAGTCTAGCAGGGAAAGATGAACTGTTGATATGAACGATCAAAATGAACATTTGAACATTTAGCAAGCGTCTTTGTTCTAGCAGTGGCACAACTCCGCAAACTGAACAGTTTATCCACAGTCATGATACGTGAATGTTGTAAGGTGCCTTGTTTTTTCGCATTGACCAAAAAGACTTCTATGGCGTTATTTTTTAGTCAAAAGTTATGAGCGTGTAACACACGCTCACGAGCACATTATGTTATTTCACACGCGCAAAAATGAACCTTCAGCTGGCATGATAAAAGTACTCGCGCACAAATTCAACAACCGAGAGGTGTAGGTAGCTGCGAGCGAGCGCCTGGCTACTCTTACTCTGCTTGTACAGTGGAATCCTGCTCGCGCGCAGCGGCCTTCTGCTCGCGGTGTGGATTTCTGCTCGCTCAGCTGATTTCTGCTCGCTCGAGTACATGACTTTTGACAATTTGGGGGCGGAAACCAAGGAGGGCACTGACCCTCTTATGATTGGTCACTTTCACACAGGGACATCCTTGATTGACAGCTCTCATTACAGGAAGCACGGAGTCACAGTATCTGACGGAGTTCAGTCATTCAGTTAACACTGCACAGTGGACGGAATGGCGGCGACACCTGAAGATGTAGGCGTAAGTGATATTGATGATATGATGGGGGCTGTGTGTTTGACAGTGTTATAGCAATTTAATCTGAAATTTGTTGAGAATAAACTCATTAAATATTGAGAATAAAGTCGTTGTATTTCAAGTTTTTTTCTCAATATTTAATGAGTTTTTTCTCGAAACACAACGACTTTATTCTCAATATTTAATGAGTTTATTCTCAACAAATTTCAGATTAAATTGCTATAACACTGTCAAACACACAGCCCCCCCATCATATCATCAATATCACTTACGCCTACATCTTCAGGTGTCGCCGCCATTCCGTCCACTGTGCAAACACAAAACATAAGATGATTTATAGCAGTTATACAACGTTTAAGAGCGATCTCTTCCCACTGCGCTTTATTAAAATGCTCCGCATCACCAAGGTTGTAGAGACAACTGTAATGCAACACAAAGAATGTGCTGGGATGTAGAGCATGTCCACGATGGGTGACGTTAGTGATATGAGGACGGATAAGGTTATGTAGGCTACGAAACTGACAGACTGGGAAGAAAAACCATACCGCTCAAATAGGAAATTATCTGGAAATTAAAATGCGTCAATATCATCTTCCGACTTATGTTTAACTCCCTGCCATACAGCGTCTTCATCAATGGGATTGTTGATAAAAGGAAATGCCATGTTTTGAGAAAAAACAATGTTTGACGTTAGCCCCTCCCGCCCTCCCCTGAAGTCAAACAATATAATTGGTCAATCATGCATTGGTCAGCATGGTTCATCCAATGATTTTGCAACATTCAATTGCGCACTTTCTTGATATCTGAAGCACAGAGACTAAAGACACTATTTCTGTTTACATTTATGTTTTTTTCAACAATTGTAAGGTGTTACATCACTGACTCAACAGTCAGGATTTTACTCCTAGGCATCACAATAAACCTTTGCCCATCAGTCTGCCTTGAACTGGATTGACTGGTTTCTTCTGACTGGATTACCAAAGGCCCATTCAGCTGTTTTCTCCAGCGAGCCTTCTCCAACAACACTGCTTTCAAGCGGAGAAACCAAGCAGCTGTCCTCTTGAGCTTCCTCCAGTCAGAAAAGTAACTGATGAGCTGGTCAGTGGGCTTGACTAAGTCACACACATTGATGGCA
The DNA here is from genome assembly GCA_023631565.1 of Gymnocephalus cernua. NCBI lineage: Eukaryota > Metazoa > Chordata > Actinopteri > Perciformes > Percidae > Gymnocephalus > Gymnocephalus cernua. The sequence continues at coordinate 32,775,681 of CM042437.1, read as the reverse complement.
TTTGTGGTGGCCTCTCTTCTCACCTCTTGGTCATCAATGCAGCATCCAGGGCAGTATTAGGCCAGTTCTCCTCCTGCTTCCACAGAAATGTAGGACCTTCCCACCACCTACTGGCCTGTAGAAAATCTGCAACCGTCAACCCCCTTGATGCGTCATCAGCCGGATTGTCCTTGGAGCAGACATGCCTCCATTGCCAGGGTTCTGATGCCTCTCGGATGAAATTCTATTAGCCACGAATGTGTGAAACCGTCTATCCTCATTCCTGATGTACTTTATAACTGAAGTACTGTCTGTCCAAAAGACAGAATCTTCCCACCTGAAATTTAGTTCCACCTTTAGCATTGAGTCTACACGTACAGCAAGGACTGCTGCTGTCAACTCCAGTCGTGGAATAGTTATGGCCTTCAGTGGCGTCACCCTAGCCTTGCCGAGCAGAAAGGAGACTCGGGTGTGACGTTGCTGGTTCAACATCCTCAAGTATGTGACGGTCCCATATCCAGCTTCACTGGCATCAGCAAAGTGATGTAGCTGGGCCTGGGTGACCTCACCGAAGTCCACTGGCTTGACACATCTTGGTACCTCAAATGCATTGAGCTGGTCCAGGTCTTCCAACCATGTTTTCCACTGGCTTAAGATGTCAGGTGGCAAGGCATCATCCCATGCACATCCTCTTCTGCATAGTTCCTGCTGCATCACCTTTGCAGGCAGTGTCACTGGTGCCAGAAAGCCTAGGGGGTCGTACACTGAACAAATGGTTGACAGCATACCACGTCTGGTAAGTGCCTGTTGCCTCACTTCGATCTTAAATTTGAAAGAGTCGGTTTCTACGGACCACAGTAGACCCAGAGCTCTCTCCACTGGCAGCTTGTCCTGATCCAGATCCAATTCCTTCAAATCCTTAGCCCTTCGCTCTGTTGCGATGGCCTGCAAGACGGCGCAGCTGTTGCTAGTCCACTTCTCCAAAACAAAACCTCCCTTCTGGCACAGTGCAGTTAGGTCTTGGATCATCTGGATAGCATCCCCTTCGGTGGCCGAACTCTTCAAAGAGTCATCCACATAAACGTTTTTCTTGACAGCTTGACATACATTGGCAGCAAACTCAGACTGATGATCGTCAGCGCCTTTTCTCAGCGCATAGCTTGCACAGCTTGGAGAGGACACAGCACCAAACAAGTGAACGGTCATCCTGTGCTCCACCAGGTCCTTGGTGACGTCTCCGTTTGGCCACAAGAGAAAACAGAGGAAGTCCAGGTCTTCTTCTGCAACTTTTACCTGGTGAAACATGGCCTGTATATCGTCCATGAATGCTACAGGTTCCTCTCTGAACCGAAACAGGACTCCAAGCAGCGAGCTGGTGAGGTTAAGGCCCTGAAGCAGCTCCTTATTCAAGGATGCGCCTTGAAAAGTGGCTCCACAATCAAACACAACCCGAAGGGTTCCTTTCCTTGGGTGGTGGACAGCATGGTGGGGGATGTACCACACTCTGCCAGGTTCACCTTGAAGTTTCTGCTGGGGCACAGGCTCCGCATAGGTGTTAGTAATAAGGCCATTCACATACTGTGCGTATTCCTGGTGCAAGCTGTCATTACTCAAGAACCTTCTTCTTAAGCCCTGCATCCTTTGCTTCACCATAGCTAAGTTATTGGGCAGAGAAACATCCTTTTTTTTGAAGGGTAACTTAGTACCTTCCATCTTGCAGCACTGCTGAATCCTTCATGATCTCCATAAATCTGATGTCGTCTTGAGACATTTCCCTTTCCTCTGCAGCCTTCTCACTGAAGTCATGGTTGTATTGACTGACAAGCATGTCTTCGAGCCTTTGCAGAGAGATGTGGTTCACTGTGGCTGAGGATAATGATGCCTCACCGTTTCCACTCAATGGGTCATTAACCACCCATCCCAGCACTGTCCTAATAGCATACGGGCCATTCTGGCCACTATTGATGACCTCCCAGGGTTCCAATACCTTGGGTGCGTTAGTTCCAATTAACAGGTCAACGTCTGCCTTCACACTCGAAGCGTCGAAGCGCAGCATCCTCGAGTACGCGTGGAACCGATGGCCCTGCCGCTCTCCTCATGCCACAGGCTCTCCAGGGCCTCGTTGCGGGATCTGTACACGCCCGAGACTATGCGCACATTTGATAGATGAGGCCACTTAGCCAGATCCTCCGACCTGATCATATTATCCACCGTGACTGGCATTTCTTTCTGTGTGAATACCTCGGGGAGGGTATAATAGTTATTACTGTCTAGATTAGACACCTCCAGACATGACAAAGAGTATGCTGAGACAACCCTTTCTTGCCCCATTGTGCGCAACAGGAAGCTTGTTCCTTTGCCTGTGATGTTCAACTTCCGCATCAGGTGTTCAGAGCAGAATGTGGCTGAACTTCCGGGATCTAGAAAGGCATAAGTTGTGATTACATGGCTTCCCTTTGCAGACGTAACCGTGACAGGAAGGATGGATAGCACACTCTGGTTCTTACCGGCCCCTGTATGTCCACATGTTTGAGAGGACTGTTGCTGGCCAGGCGAGGTTATTAACTGTTCCTGAGTCACTTGTCTTTTAATGTGTAGCACAGTAGGGTGAGATTGTCCACAGATTTTACATGCCAAGCGACTCTCACAGTCCCTGCTCATGTGGCCGACGCGTAGACGTGCAAAACAAACTCCCTTTTGCCTCAGGAAGAGGATCTTCTCCTTGTGCTTTTTGCCTTTAAACGGCTTGCACTCCTCCACAAGGTGGCGACGATCACAACAAAGGCACTTAGCTTCCTCAGTGTGCTCTGTGCCCAACGGTTGCTCCTTTACGTCATCAGACAGATCTTCAGTCACAGCAGCAGCAACAATGTTACCCCTTACAAGGCTCCTGGGCTTTGAATTAAACCTTGATGGAGGCCTTGGTGCAGAGGCAGTAGATGAATCCTGTATGTCGCCAAACAGAGGGTCCGACAGGATTTTGACATGGCGTTCGATAAACTGGACCAAGTCATTGATGTGGGCTCGGTCATGAGACCTTTCCATGATGTTATAAGCTGTAGTTCTCCATTGCTCTCTCATCTTAAACGGCAGCTAGGAGATAATGGTCCTCATATTGACAGGCATGTCCAGTTCCTGCACGTATTGAAGCTCCCCCATTACATTGCAGCAGCCACGTAAAAACAAGGAATAGTCTTGCAGTGCTTTCAAATCCTCAGTATTAACTGCTTGCCAGGCCAATGCCCTTTTCATATAAGCTGTGGCAACCTTATATGGATTGCCAAAGTGTTCCTGCAGAATTTGTAGCCATGGTCAGGCGCCATATGCTGACAGCTATGCACTAACTCTTGTGGCTGTCCTCTGGTGAACTGCTCTAGATAATAAAGACAGTCTGCACTTCCAGCTTTGCTTTCCACACCTTGTTCAAAGGCTCTGGTGAACGGTCTGAACTGGAGAGGGTCCCCATCGAACACAGGAATCTCTCTTGATGGCAGAGATGACGTATGATGTTGGCGAACTAGGGCAGCAGTGATGTCATTTTGTCTTTGCATAATGGCCAGTATATCTGGAGAATGAGTTCCATAGGCTGACTGGTCTGTGAAAACCCTTTGCTGTTCATGTTGTTGCATGGTTGTCACCTGCTGCTGATACTCAGCTGGTTCCGATGTTCCTTGCTGTAGCTCATGTGGATTGCACTGATATTTAGAGGCATCCCTACACCACAGCTCAGTTTGCCTTTTGAGCATCTCTGGTGATAGCGGGTTGTTAGGTGGTAACGGTCCTTTGGCAGACATACGTTGTGTTAGCTTTGATAATCGAGGTTGAAATTCCTTGGTTGTAGGATTTAAGACACTTCTTGATTGCATTTTCCTTTTTTCCTTTTCCACATAGGAATTCATGCCATTTGAGGGTGCTGCTGAACAACTTTTTTGATCGGCGGCCTGTAGCACAGACAATTTAGCAGCAGATGCAGCCAACTCTGCATCCACATCAAGCTGCTCCCTTCTCCTCCTTAGTTGCTGTTCCTGCTCCTCAAGGGCGTGTCTTTCCTTCAAAGCTGCAGCTCTAGCCACAAGTGCAGCTCTATCGGCCTCAGCCTTTATCCTAGCTGAGGAAGTGCTGGATCTTCCACTGCTAACACTTTTATGTGACCGTTTGCTACTAATATTAGACACACTGTCGTTTTGATTGACATCATCCCCACCCTTGTCGTTTTCATGCACAGCTTTAAAACCCACATTTGCTTTAGGCCTCCCCTGACCATTTGCATTTAAACCAGCATCAAACATTTCAGGTAACACAGTTGACAAAACATTACCATTTTCAGAACACCTTGCAACAAAACCCTTCGTTTCAGAAATAACATCTTTGTTAGCTATCATCTTTGCTTAAAACCAAGTGTCATGTTTTTCCTTTTCATCGACAGGGAATAAACTCAACAAAGACTCATGAATACGTTTTGCATCATTACATGTTTCTATCAGTTCCTTCAGAGCATTTTGTAACTGTGGTTTGTGATTTTGCATTGATTTTCGAATTATGCTGGCGTTGTCCAACTTAGACTTTCTGTCCGCTTGCAACGTAATTAGTTTATCAACAAGCGATTCTGCACGTTTAGAATCCTTGTGATTACCAATGTTAACCACACTGCTGTTTTTACTAACAGCTTGCATCGCAGCCTGTTCAATCGCGGGAGTATCCATGATAAATAATCGATCAAACGATTCGCTGTTCCGTCAGTAGGCCTGATGCCAAGTTCACAGTCATGTAATGCAAAGTCTCCACAGTCAATCTGCCTGCGTTTAACACGTGTTTGTTTTTATACCCGGGTATGTGCACACACAATTTAAATGGCCATTGAAGATTGTAGCGCTACCAATACCTCTTTCGTTGGGTGCCGTGCAATCGCTGGATGGTCCCTTGTACTCCGTGGTCTGATTTCGGTATCAAACCAACTCCTTGTCACCAGAAAGCCCACGTAATATCTACACAATAATCCACAAGGAAACCGACGGCTCTTTTGCTGCTCCTAATTCCATGCACGCATGCCGAAGACTCCAACGTTTGTAAACTAAAGTCCGAACTGATGCGGGGCAAATAATTTCTAATATAGGAAGAAGTTCCACTCCCTCGTTACTTCTGGGTTCTGAGTTCCACTAGATGGCGCTCACAGGCCAGTGCAGAATGAATGGGACTCTATGGAGCTATACCCATAAATATCCACTTTTCTCAGGATATAATTTTTTGTCTAGTAATTTGAATGTTGCATTCGAAAGGGGAGGCAAAGAAAATACATACTGCTGCCGCTTTTTTGTTCTAAAAAGCCTTTTAAAATGTCAATGACGTCATACACATATACGGCCAGAGATACTGCTTTACGGCGAGCTCTGAGTCGCTTCCTTTTCTCTCTCGAGGCATCGACAACACAGCTGACAGGTTAGACTCTCCCTGTCAATACACGTGCTGAGGTTTGCTAATGTTTTAACGACCACACCGAAATATTCACTCCGCTTTGGATGCCATCAAGTGGGATCTCCGATCGTAATCAATCCTTCACTGACCAATCAGCATTCATTAGCAGAATGCTAGCGTGGTATGGGCAACAACGACTCAACCTGTAACAAATCAAAAGGGCATAAGTACTCGTTCATTCAACTTTTGACCTATATCTGAGATATATGAGATTTCTCAATGACAATCAGGCGAAAGAGACAAATTTAGCCGTCTAGCTCCATAGGGTCCCATTCATTTTGCACTGGACCGTGATCACCCACAGTAGAACTCTGGTGGAACTGCAACCAAAGTCGGTACAATGGGGCTGAATGGGGAGTGGAACGGCTTTCCGTAGACCGGCTTTGGGCCGGGTCTCACGGACCTGAGAGGAGGAATATAGACTAAAGGGCGAGGAACGGCCGGGTCTCCCACACCCGAGGGGAGGAATGTAGGCCGGCCGACGAGAGGCCGGGTCTCACGGACCCGAGAGGAGGAATATAGACTAAAGGCCGGCCGAGGAGCGGCCGGGTCTCACGGACCCGAGAGGAGGAATATAGGCCGGCTGACGAGAGGCCGGGTCTAACGGACCCGAGAGGAGGAATATAGACTAAAGGCCGGCTGAGGAGCGGCCGGGTCTCACGGACCCGAGGGGAGGAATATAGGCCGGCCGACGAGAGGCCGGGTCTCACGGACCCGAGAGGAGGAATATAGACTAAAGGACCGAGGAGCGGCCGGGTCTCCCGCACCCGAGGGGCCGAGGAGAGCCGGGGGATATACCAAGGAACCAAGGCCAGTGCGGTGGCAATACAAGGAGGAAGGTCGACCGGACCCCAAGGACAACACAAGGGTTAAGAGAAAATCTTTTAACAAATATGTGAATAGACAACGGTTTGCTAACAGTTAGCCATATCAACTTTATAAGGCTGTGATACCAGCTCTTTACATTGCCCTATATACATTATGTTTTATAATTTATACTGTTTATTGATCCCCAAAGGGGAAATTACTGCTTTTAATGTGTCAGATTTGGCTGATGTGAAGAGCGACATAGTCTAATGCTTGCTAAATTCCCTTGTAGTTAACTGCTGTAGTGCTGTTTGGACATTAGATGGTTCTACAATTTATTCTCATATAAAGTGACTGCTGTTTTTACATGGAGCACACATTCTCAGTCTGTTAGGGAGATTAACAATTAGATTTAGAAACACCAGAGTCCACTGACACTCCTTAATAAAAACAATTGCAAACATGGCCTTCTGACTTTGTGCTTTTAGTAACCTTTGCATTATGGTATGGAGTATCTGCATATTTAACCTCTAGATGAGATGGGTTGCAGTATATAGATTCAGATTAAAGGCTTTAACTTCAAGCCTTGTAGTGTGGGGGCTGTGGTTAATAGACATAATGTATTTGCACTCAGTTTCAGGTAAATAGGGCCAAATATGTGTCTTTATAAATATGGAGACTAAACTGTTTAAAGTAATTTTAGAGAAATGGCTGATAAAAGAAGCATTCGCAAAACAACTTTGAACAGAAACAGCTGATACAATTAAAGTTTGTTTACAGTGTTACATTGACATAATTGTTTAGAGTTTTGACAGTATCACAAAATCTGTAGTTCAAGATGTTAACTGTTATGTTTGCTACATGATTGTTATACTGACGTATAGGACAATTTAAGATAGGGAGAATCTTGTTTAGGAATATATTTTATGTTATTTCACCTGAGGAAAAGTAGGCGATCAAAATAAATCTAAAGTCTAAATATTTATTTATTTGTCTCAGGAATATTTCAGCATTCAATATACCGTAGATCATAAACTACATACTTTTTCAATATAAGCATTTAAGCAATCTGCTCTCTTTGTGTTTTCTCCAGTGGCCGTGATATCGACACATTTCCTTCTACAGTTTTTATTGAGAAATATGTTCTACCAGACGTTACACAGTGACGCGATGCGGGCTACGGACCTCCGTTGTATCAGCGGTAGTTGGTGGTTCAGTTACATGAAAAAAGGTGACTTTGAGCCGGGTACAAAGCATTGCGAGCCGCCGGTCGTTTCAGTGGACATTACGGTTAAATTTAGTCCACAAAATATGAGCGTTTTGCTGCTACGAAACGTAGGTACCAAAATGACCGGTTAATAAGATTAGGAAAAAGATTGTTGTTTGGATTAAGACACTCCTAATGAACACGCATTTCCTTGGCGAAAGTCTTTAGTTTTCCTCGGGAACTGAACTCCGCTCTCTGGCTTGTAAGTCCAGTAGGCCTATGTTAACGGCCACCCATCCACCCCGACCATTTACCTACGCGGCCAGCTGCGTTCTTACTGCTGATTTATACCGGTTGCGTAACGGCTGCGGAACGGCTCCGCTGCGTGTCGTCTCTGTGCTCCGCCGTCCGTCAATACCCACCAGGTCCGGATTTGTTGCGGAACGGCTGCGGCCATGACTGACAGCTGTAGTCATGAGGACCCACGAGATCTCACAAATTCACTTAGAATAGAACCACAAAACCACCACAGTTTGTTTCCATCCTGAGAAGCCAAGGGGAAATAACTCTGTGCTGTGTTTTCAAGGTGTAGTAAAGGGAAATATGATGATGATGAATATGACGGTGTATTTTATTTTGAAAATGAATCGGATGTTTTATTTTGTTTCTGTGCTCAACTTCCTGTCCCGCAGTATCTGCCGTGTGCTGAATTGCTGCGGAGCTCTCCGGCTGCGGACCGCCGCAGCAGTGCCAGAGCCGTTCCGCAACCGTTACGCACTCAGTATAAATTGGGGGTTATACAGCAGCCGTCAAAGTACTGAATACAGCAAATAAAAACATGGAATGCTTACAAAATACAGTGCTTATCTTTTTGTAGCTTTTTGAACTAATGGTTCATGAGAACAGGCTGTATATGTTTAAAAGCATCAAATAAAATAATAAAGTTGCCAAAAAACATAAAGCACCAGCACCTCAAACAATACAGAACTTGATTAAATGTGTTTTGTTACTCTCCACCTCTGAACTTCTTTCTGAAAACTGCTTTCCTCTGCTTTACTGCAGGATGCAGTCATAAAAAAGACAACTTTTCATTGGCTGTGAGTATTGACTGGGTAGGCCTGTCTGCACACATGATCAATAGCGATGTATAATGCTGGCTCGCCACCGCTCTTAATAATGAGCCTCAAACACAGCCAAATTCTCATTTTATTTGGCCTCGAAAGAATAACAAGGTTGTTAATTAGAAAGGTTACATTGATTAATATCCCCTCTTGCCCATCAATGGATGAGTAATTCTTGGTAATGAAACATGCTCCGCTCAAAGAATCGATCGGGCTTCATGGAAGTGATGAAAAAAGATCTGGCTGGTATCAGAGAAATGAATTAGAGGACAATCACAAGGGGGTAATGAGCTCCTGCCTTTTCCAGACATCGTAACTTGATGAAGTACAAACAGAGATAACGGGATGGAAAAATAATTAAATAAAGAAAGAAAACATGCATCAACAGTTGGCATTTTCTGCCTAAACTGCAGTAAATCTACTAACTGAACCCTCCAGAAAAGCTTGTTGTACGGAAATCTACCGTATGTGGGCAGCTTCCTTCCAGCCACATCCTGCTTGTGGACAGATATATAGTGACTCATTTGATTTGGAGCTAGAGGTAATTATAAATATGCCAGATAGTGGATCATGTACCTTCAAATAAACCCTCTACCATACAGGCTACAGTAAGTGAGGCATATTTTGCTGTATTCAAACAAGAAATTGCATTTTGTGTTAATTTTAACTGGGTAAAAAAATAATCTGTTTTGGCTTCCATGTTGCATCCCTCTTGAGTTTTGGGGGAGATGCCATTCTGATCATCTAATCCCCACCTCCACACCCTCTAAACGCCACTCCTGCCTATCTCTGTGACTGAGGAAGACACCGACGGAGGGCCAGATGGTGTGTGTTACACTTGTTTTGCTGTCGTTCGCCTGTTATTTATACACCACCGCGGCAGCAGCAGGCCCCCCTAGATGAAAGCTTTTGTTTCCGAGCTTGAAGAGGAGAGGGTGAGGAATGAGGAGGAGACAAAAACAAATGTCCCTATTAGATTATCACCTCATCCCCTGTGGAAGAACTCTCTCCTCCTGTCTTGTGTGTGTAAGCTCTGCTGGCGTGGGTGTGTGCCCCCAGCAGCCAGGAACAGAAAACAGGGGTGTGATATCTCAATATCACTGGTATTAGCCCGGGAAAGAGGCAATGGATCATTTTAATGCCATTTTGTGTACAGGAAGACCCAAGTACGAGATCGATGATACATGTCCCCCAGCCACCCATGACACCTACCAGCCACACACACACATCCCTCAACCCAGCCCCGGATTCCTGCCTTTTTACTCTCGCATACACACACACACACACACACACACACACACACACACACACACACACACACACACACACACACACACACACACACACACCCCTCCCCTACCTACTCAATAAACTGTGACAAAAAGCAATATCTCTCTTGAAGGCAGAGGAATATGATTAAAGCTTCCATGCTGCCGTTATCATCCCATGAGCGAAATGAAGCAAAGTGAATTACCTCCAGCTGTCACCATGTAGCCTGCAGACCCAGAGTCAAGGGCCTGTAATGTTCAAAGCATTGTTTAACAGTCCCTCCAGAAAAACGTGATTATGTGATCTCAGAATTCAATGCATAATCAGCCAAAGTCCGCATATTTATGCGGGGGCCGCATTTTTTAAAATACGCCGCACTTTCTCCACAGAAATTGCCGATTTCCACACAAAGAAAATATGCGGGGCTTGCATGATTTCATAATCCCCGCATTTTCATTACAAAAAAGTCACATATATCTCAGCTGAAAGTTGAAAAATGTTGCGTTTACTCCACACAAGAGCAGCCATTTTCCCCTGTTGTCATGGGAACGTTATGAAGTGACGTAATTTGGTGAGAACACGGTGTTGGTGGAATCACTTTTTTTTTCTTTTCAAGTTCCCGCAATTTCATCGCCTAAAATTGCATAAATATCCCGCATATTCCATTGCATTTTTTAAGAAAATGTGCTGCATAATCAAGGGACTGGTTTAAGCTTATAATGACAAAAGTCAAGAAAAACATGTTGTGCCCTTTGTAAAAGAAACCATGGCATAAAAGGTTTCTGCCATAGTTTCTTTTGTTTCCAAAGAGAAGTTACAGAGGAAATGCTATATATATTATATAAAGGGGGGGGGACTTACAATGACTTATAAAGTTACATAACAGCAAGTGTATGCACTATACAGGATTTACAACATTTACACTTTATTGACAGGAATTGAAAGGACAAACAGCAAACAGCCCACAAATAGTCTATAAACAAAGCATCAGGGTGTCTTTGAGGTAACAATGGTTAAAGTTACTCAGGCTACCGAAGAATACCATAATTCCTCCATTTAATTAGGCCTAAGCGACACACCCCAAGCTTCCATCCTCAAAGGGGTGATAGAATGATTATATGGGGTATTTCACACTGTTCCTTAAGGTCTCGTATGTAACATTGGTTGGGCTGAAAATGCCATGGGTGATTTTCTGTGGGCCCTTATGCATCCCTGTTGAATGGCTCTATTTGAACAAGAGCTTTTCTTCCAAATATGGTATGCTCATGAATATTTATATGAGCTGCATGCTGATTGGTTGAGCACCCCAATACACATACATGGTTGAGCAACTACAACCCCAAATCAGAAAAAGTTGGGACAGTATGAAAAACACAAATAAAAAAAGAAAGTAGTGATTTCTAAATGTACAGACAATGTGAACACAGAATATTTCATGTTTTGTCTGGTTAACCTAATTTCATTTGTAAATATACATCCTTTCCTGTCATTCAGACCTGCAACACATTCCAAAAAAGGTTGGGACAGGAGCAATTTAGGCAAGGCAAGGCAAGGCAGCTTTATTTGTATAGCACTTTTCAGCAACAGGGCAATTCAAAGTGCTTTACACGAAGACAATTAAAATACAAGAATAAAAGTTACAGTGCAGTATAAGAAATTAAACATTAAAGAGCAGTTAAAAACAGTTATATAAAAGCAGATAAAATATGCAACGAAAGTATAAGAAATGGATAGTTATTTAACGAAAGGCAACATCAAAAAGAAAGGTCTTCAGCCTTGATTTAAAAGAACTGAGAGTTGCAGCGGACCTGCAATTTTCTGGAAGTTGATTCCAGATGTGTGGAGCATAGAAACTAAATGCTGCTTCTCCCTGTTTAGTTCTGACCCTGGGGACAGAAAGCAGACCTGTCCCAGACGACCTGAGAGGTCTGGGTGGTTCGTAGTTTACTAGCAGGTCAGAAATGTATTTTGGACCTAAACCGTTTAATGATTTATAAACTAGCAAAAGTATTTTGAAATCAACTCTCTGAGGCACAGGAAGCCAGTGTAAAGACTTCAGCACTGGAGTGATGTGATCCACTTTCTTGGTCTTAGTGAGGACTCGAGCAGCAGCGTTCTGAATCAGCTGCAGCTGTCTGATTGATTTTTTAGGATAGACCTGTAAAGACACCGTTACAGTAGTCCAGTCTACTGAAGATAAACGCATGGACAAGTTTTTCCAAGTCCTGCTGAGACATAAGTCCCTTTACCCTTGATATATTCTTAAGGTGGTAATAGGATGACTGTGTAATTGTCTTAATGTGGCTGTTGAAATTCAGGTCTGAGTCCATAATTACACCTAGATTTCTCGCTTTGTCTGTTGTTTTTAACATTGTCGTTTGAAGCTGAGCGCTGACTTTTAATCGTTCCTCTTTTGCTCCAAAAACAACCACCTCAGTTTTTTCTTCATTTAATTTAAGAAAGTTCTGGCACATCCAGTCGTTAATTTGTTCAATGCACTTAGTAACTGTTTGTATAGGACTATAGTCTTTTGCCGATAAGGTTATGTAAATGTGTGTGTCGTCCGCATAACTGTGGTAACATATTTTGTTGTTTTCCATAATCTGAGCCAGTGGAAGCATGTAGATGTTAAACAGAAGAGGCCCCAGAACGGAGCCTTGGGGAACTCCGCAAGTCATATTTGTATGCTCAGATGTATAATTACCTATAGATACAAAGTAGTCCCTATTCTTTAAATAGGATTTAAACCAGTTTAGGACTGAGCCAGGGACGGACTGGGACTAAAAAACGGCCCTGGACTCTGACTAGGCCCGGCCCAAAGCAATCGGCGCGCGGAAACTCGACAACAACAGCAATAACGCCTGCCGCCTGGCATGAGTGTCACAAGACTTTAATTGTGGCTCATGACACTATACCATCCAAATTATAGCAATAGCACAGGGGTCCGTTTCAGGTAGGAGGTTCAATAAACTCTGAGTCTGACCTCTGACCTCTGAGTTGATTTACCCTGAGATGGGAAACTCTGAGTTTTCGGTTTCACAACGGCTGATTCGAGTTGGTTCAATCAACTCGGAGTAGGTTGACTCAGGGTTACGCGCGTTCACCAAAGACAGCATGAATGGAGCCATGATACTACGATTCACCATGGCAACAACCACAAACAAACGGGTCGGCGGAAATACTCATGCGCACATATGCGAGTTTGAACACGTATTATGTTTAAAAAGCAACAAAGCGGCTGCTGCAAAAGAGAGAATTTGCGTTGGAGAAAATTGCTGCTAGAGTAAATGCGTATATTCCAATGTAATGTATATCATATTTAGTCATAAGCTAATATTACTGAAAATCTATTTCATTTAGGTGCAATACTGCGGGCGAAAACGTCCTGGGCTACTAATCCCATTCTGAGGCTGCAGCACCATCATTAACAGAATTATAATTCATAATCTTTCATTTCAAAGGGTTTACATCATTCACCTGCAATCCTGTGGAACTCCTTTTTAATGTCTCTGACTGGTCTGTGTCCAGGGAACACTACACATGTTTAAACTCTTTACTTTCACTGACCCGCTGGAGTGGGTGTCTTTCTCTGCTCTTGGTCTAAGCTCAACTTGAATAAACAAATAATGGAATGGATTAAATAAAACATATAGATACATAGACAGCATGGAATAGATTGTGTAATATGCAATACAATCTATTATACAATCTATTCCATGCTGTCTTAAAATGAATTTATTACTTAATAATCTTAATTATTTTTGCAGTAATTAATAACATAATAAATAAATAATAACACATCTAAATGAAAATACACCATTACAAATGTAACTTCTGTATTCAAAATCTTCAAAGTTTTAAGCATTAACTGTAACGTTACCAACATTTTTAAAAGTAAAAGCGCAACATATTTCTCAATATTAGCTACTGCATGTCGCATTTTACAGCTAAAATGTTGTTTAGCTGTTTTAACTACTGTAATCATTAATGTAGCAACCTGAATATCACTTCCTAACATCATCACTAGCAAGTTCTAGCTCTCTTTCTCCTCATGTTCCATACTTACTTGCCCTGTATCTGCCTGTGAGACCAGCTCATCTTTCTGTCCCTCATCATCACTGGTGGCATGTTGCTGCATAGCTGTCTGGCTCACTTCTTCACTGCTGGCTGTGCTGCTAAATATTTCAGTTAGTTTGCGACATTTAGCGGCTTCAGTATCTAAATTCCGCTTTTTTTTTCTCTCGCCTTCTCAGCCCCACCCTTTTCTTTCCGTTTTTTACCCGCGGCGACGTTATGCATATTGTTTGTTTTTATCTAATACATCCATGGTTTCTATGCTTCTATCTAACGTCCTTGCTGTTGGTTTCTTCCTCCTCTTCCACTTCTTCTTCTCCTTACTTGGCGGCCACGGCCAGTTGGCATCCAACTTAAAGGTACATTGCTGCCACCTACAGTACTGGAGTGTGAAACAGATTACTGGGGGAAAAAACAGGTGATGACTGCGTGTGTGGCGGGTGGTGGGGCGGCCCGCCGGCCGTCCTGGAGTACCGGCCGTTCTGTGATTCTCCAGATCACACAGATGGCCAGTCCGCCCCTGGACTGAGCCAGAAAGGCCAACCCAGTTTTCTAATCGGTGTAGTAATATGTCATGGTCGACCGTGTCAAATGCAGCACTGAGATCAAGTAATACTAAGACTGCAGTTTTGCCACTATCTGTGTTTAAGTGGATATCATTAAATACTTTAACAAGAGCTGTCTCAGTGCTGTGGTGTGGTCAAAAACCTGACTGGAAGGCATCAAAATCATTGTTTAGTGACAAGAAAAGGTTGAGTTGTTGAAAAAACGCTTTTTCAATGATTTTACTTAAGAATGGAAGGTTAGATATCGGCCTACAGTTGCTCAGTAATGACATGTCTAGATTGTTCTTTTTTAAAAGTGGCTTGATGACTGCAGTTTTCAGGGCCTTTGGGAAGATACCTGAGAGTAGAGACGTGTTTACAATCTGTAAAAGATCAGAAGACATACAATTTGAATTTTTTTTGAAAAGGCCTGTTGGTAGAATATCAAGGCAACAGGAGGAGGTTTTCAGATGTTGTATAATGTCCTCCAGGTTTTTATGGTTGATCATATGAAATTGTGTGATATTGGAATTTGTTTTGCCTGGACAGTGTGGCAACACATATCCCTTACTTGATATGGAGGCACTGACAGTTAGTCTAATTTTCTGAATTTTGTCTTTGAAAAAGGAGGCAAAATCATTGCAGGCCTTGGTAGATAAAAGTTCAGATGCTACTGGTACTGGAGGGTTTGTTAACTTATTAACAGTAGCAAACAGAGCACGTGAATTATTATTGTTTATGGCGATAATGTCAGAGAAGAAGGACCGCCTAGCATTCCTCAGTTCCAAATTATAAATGTGAAGTCTGTCTTTATAGGTGTTATAGTGGACCTGGAGATTAGTTTTTCGCCACCTGTGTTCAGCTTTTCGGCACTCTGTTTTTTCTGTTCCTACCCGTATGACATTTCTCCATGGAGATCTTTTCTTACTACAGACAGCTTTGACCTTAGTGGGAGCAATGGCATCAATAACATTTGTAATTTTAAAATTGAAATTATCTACAAGCTCATTGACTGAGACCCCAGTGAGGGTGGGTGTGGAGGAGAAAAGCTGAATGAATGTTTCACTGGTGTTTTCAGTGATATACCGTTTTCTGATTACCTTAGTTTGGACACTTTTGGGCACCGAGATAGTGCCGTTAAAGAAAACACATGAATGATCAGAGAGAGCAACGTCAGTCACCACAACCTTGGAAATGTTCAAACCCTTGGAGATAATCAAGTCCAGAGTGTGCCCCTTATTGTGCGTGGGTTCCGTCACATGCTGAGTCAGTCCCTAGTTCTCAAAAACACAACACAGTTCTTTGGTCCCTCTATCCTGCGGGTTGTCCACATGAATGTTAAAATCACCAGCAATAATTACACAGTCAAAGTTAATACAGATTATAGATAGCAGTTCAGTAAAGTCATTGAAGAAAGCTGCACAGTATTTCGGTGGTCTGTAGATATTTAGAAATATAGCTCAGGGGGTGGACTTTAGCTGAAGAGTCACATATTCAAAAGAAGCAAAATTTCCATAAGATATTTGAGTACAATGGAATGAGTCATACAAAATGGCTACTCCACCTCCTTTCGTATTCACTCTATGCTCACTCATAAAACTGAAGTTAGGAGGAGCTGACTCAATGAGAACAGCACCACTGTTATTATGGTCCAACCAGGTTTCAGTTAAAAACATAAAATCAAGATTATGCTTAATAATAAAATCATTGATTAAAAATGATTTTCCTGCCAAAGACCTGACGTTTAGTAAGGCTACTGTTAGTGTGTTAAAATATTTATCTGTCTCAATTTTTGGTATAGGCATTGGCTGATGAGGAATGAATGCTAAATTTGCGAGGTTTGCTGATAAGTGCTTGTTCTTACTTAGCGGATTTATCGTTCTTTTTCTAGTACCTATCACAACATAAATTGAAGAAGGATTTAATACACAGGGCCCGGGCTTGTCCTGAAAAGAGTCATGAGTGCCACTAGGCGTGCAGCCTGGACCCGGCACATATCAGACAAAGCTTGCTGCATTTTTTACACAAGTATACTTATCAGTCTGGGGAGGAGGAGTTAGCTGCCGTCCTTGGGTGGGCAGTGGTGCCTGCCGTTTAACTTTTGGCTGGGGGCCAATGATGGGAGAAGGAAGGGGGGTAAGTTTGCATCCAGCATCTACTTTTGGCCGGGGGCGAATGATGGGAGAAGGAAGGGGGATACATTTGGTTCCTTCAACTACCACTTGCTTCATCTGGTCAGTGAACTCCAACATGGGGCAGGGGGAAGAAGGGGAAAAGGTGAGTGGAGAGAGCGATGGCATGGGCGGGGTGTATGGATCCTCAAAGGCGTCAGGGTTTGTGAGGGGGTCTGAGGGGAGTGGTGAAGAGGGGGATTGAGATTTCTCATATCTGCTCTGTGGTCTTCCATGGTCAAATCTTTGCTCAGGCGGGGGCTGTGGTGGATTACTGCCCTGCTTTGTTATGTCTTCCTCTTGTTTAGATTCCTCCTGTCTTGTGTCCTTGGCCGAGGGAGCTGATATGTGGTGCAGAAAGTAAAGTTGGTTAGAGGTGAACAGCTTTACTCCTGGTTTGTTAAGGAAAAGTCCATCTGCCTTAAAAAGATGTCTGCGCTCCCAGAACATGTCACAATTGTCAATGAACTGCAGAGAATGAGCGGTACACGCAGTTGAAAGCCATTTGTTCAGTGCCAACAGTCTGCTGAATCTCTCATCTCCTCTTCTGACTGGCGGTAGAGGTCCACTGATAAACACCCTCGCATTTAGGGAGCTGACTGTTTTCAGTAGATCCATGATCTGTTGCTTTACAACATCATGTGACCCTATATGCAGTATAATGTTATTCACAGTTGGGTGTGCTGCCACAATATCCGGGATTCTGTTGGCCAAGCCAGACACCATTTCTTTGGGAAAACAGAGTATTTTGGTGTTTTTTTCTGCTTTTTACATCTTTTACAGCAGAGTCACCTACAATCAGAGTTTGAGGCCCAGTCGTTAGCCTTCCCTGTAGCTTTTTACTTTTTGAATTGCTCTCAGTCCTTACCCTGCTGTGTGACAATGAGACACAATCCAGGTCAGATGAAGGTCCAGGGTCCTGCTGCAGTGTACCAAATCTGTTATCAACTTGCAGATTTGGTTGTTGGGGAGGCATTTTGTTGCTAATTCTCCCTTTTGCAGCTGTCCACGGCTGTGTCCTACTAAGTACAGGGGTTGAAGAGGCGCTCTGCCTGGATGGTAATGCAGGCCAGCCGTTCATATCACAAATCTCAGGGCGCTGTGCCCTGCCTGTTAGTCGTCCTCCCATTTCCCAGGAAGATTTACTCTTAGGCTTTGCACCGAAAGAGTTCCCGGGAGGACTACCACTTGTCGATTTATTACCCGCTTCACAGTCCTCCTGTTTCTTTGTAGTCTTGTTGGTGCTAATTAGCCGTGTGTTAGCATGCTTTTGTCCATTGTTTTGGGTCCATGGTAAAGTGTTGTCATTCCCACATGATATGTTCACCTCCACGTTTACTTCTAACCGATGCATTTTGGTTTCCAGAACAGCTAGTAATCAGGTAAATTGGTTAAATAATGATGTGATTTGAAACAGGTGATGTCAACAGGTGATTGTAATTATGATTTGGTACAAAAGCAGCATCCAAGAAAGGTCTAGTCCTTTAGGAGCAAAGATGGGCCGAGGATCGCCAGTTTGCCAACAAATACGTGAGAAAATTATTGAAATGTTTAAAAACAATGTTCCTCAAAGAAAGATAGGAAGACCTTTGCTTATTTCACCTTCAACAGTGCATAACATAATTAAAAGATGCAAGGAATGAGGAGGAATTTCAGTGCGTAAAGGACAAGGGCGCAAGCCTAAGCTGAACAACCGTGATCTCCGATCCCTCAGGCGGCACTGCATCAAGAATCGTCATTCATCTATAAGCGATATCACCACATGGGCTCAGGACTACTTTGGCAAACCTTTGTTAAGTACCACAATACGTAGTTACAGTCACAAATGCCAGTTAAAACTGTACTGTGCCAAAAGGAAGCCCTATGTTAACAGTGTACAGAAGCGCCGTCGACTTCTCTGGGCTTGGAGGCATCTGGGATGGACCATCACACAGTGGAAACGTGTACTGTGGTCAGATGAATCAGTATTTCAGGTATTTTTTGGGAGAAATGGACGCCGTGTGCTCCGGACCAAAGAAGAAAAGGTTCATCCAGACTGTTACCAGCAACAAGTCCAAAAGCCAGGGTCTGTTATGGTATGGGGTTGTGTCAGTGCCCTTGGCAAAGGTAACTTGCACTTCTGTGATGGCGCCATTAATGCTGAAAAGTACATAGAGATTTTGGAGCACAATATGCTGCCTTCAAGAAGACATCTTTTCCAGGGACGTCCATGCATATTTCAACAAGATAATGCAAAACCACATTCTGCACACATTACAAAGTCCTGGCTGCGGAGGAAGAGGACACAGGTACTTGACTAGCCTGCCTGCAGTCCAGACCTGTCTCCAATAGAGAATGTGTGGCGCATTTTGAAGCGCAAAATGCGACAACGAAGACCCTGTACTGTTGCCCACCTTAAGACTTGTTTGCAGCAAGAATGGGACAAAATTACACCTGAAACACTTCATCACTTGGTGTCTTCAGTCCCTAAACGTCTTTTAAGTGTTGTGAAAAGGAATGTCAACATTACAAAGTGGTAAATGCTTTACTGTTCCAACTGTTTTTGAAATGTGTTGCAAGAACCAAAATAGGAATTTTGGTTTTTTTTTAAAGAAAAACAATAAAAATCATGAGGAACACATTCAATGATGTGCTGTTGTATTGTATGCAATGAAATACAAGTCAAAGTACATTTAGAAATCACTACTTTCTTATTTGTGTTTTCCATACTGTCCCAACTTTTTCTGATTTGGGGTTGTAATTTTGTATAGTCGGGTAGTAAGAATTCGAAAGTTATTAAGAAATGGTCTGATAATAAAGGATTCTGCGGGAATACTATTAAATCTTCAATTTCGATGCCATATGCCAGCACAAGGTCGAGGGTGTGGTTAAAACAGTGAGTGGCCTTATGCACACTCTGACTGAAACCAACTGAACCTAATAGTGAGTTAAAAGCAATACTAAGGCTGTCGTTGTCAATGTCCACATGGATATTAAAATCACCTACAATAAGTATTTTGTCTGATTTTAGGACTATACGTGATAAAAACTCAGAGAATTCAGATAAAAATTCAGAACAAAGACAACGAATTGGCTGTACTGTTTTCCATGTTGGATGTTGAAGATTAAGAACTAGGCTTTCAAGCGAGTTATAATTTAGTTTAGGTTTAGGATTAATTAACAGGCTTGAATCAAATATGGCTGCAACTCCCCCTCCTCGGCCTGATCCTCTCGGAATTTGAAAGAAATTACACCTGAAACACTTCATCACTTGGTGTCTTCAGTCCCTAAACGTCTTTTAAGTGTTGTGAAAAGGAATGGCAACATTACAAAGTGGTAAATGCTTTACTGTTCCAACTTCTTTTTAAATGTGTTGCAAGAACCAAAATAGGAATTTTGTTTTTTAGAAAAAACAACAATAAACATCACGAGGAACACATTAAATTATGTGCTGTTGTATTGTCTGCGATGAAATACAAGTCAAAGTACATTTAGAAATCACTACTTTCTTTTTTTATTTGTGTTTTCCATACTGTCCCAACTTTTTCTGATTTGGGGTTTTACATACAAATACATTGAGGAGGTCTCATATTTCAGACACAGACTATTTCTTACTAAATTCACTTCTGAGACTTTTTTTATGCGAGAAATCAACTGTATAAAGCTCAAATATGGTGAGTGATGGCTAATTACAAATTTGGTAAGACGTGACACACTTCAGAAGGACCACACAGTCTGACGAGACAGCGGGAGCCCGCTGTGCTCCATACCCAGGGCAAAGTGACAGTTTCTGGGTTAGTGGTGTACCGGGGATCGGGGCTCCGCGGAGCTCCGTGGCGCTGGCCGTTTGCCAGCTGCTTGCATAACTTTAGTATATTTACACTTTGAATTTCGCCATGCCACTTATATTACAGCTACCCTAAGGTCTTACAAAGCTAACACTTGTGTCCGATTTTAATTTAATGCATTTCTGTGAATTTCCGAGCTCTCGTTCGGGGAGGCTAGCTAGCTAGTGTACCGGGGCTCGGGGCTCGGGGCTCCGTGGAGAGTGGCGAGCTCCAGGCCCTGAAGCTCCGGCTCGGAATTTGATAGTCCACTGACCCAGGAACATTTACTTTGCGCTAATATGGAGCGCCGTGGGCTGCCGGCGGTGACGGAGATCTATCCAGCTCACAGCTCACACGCAGGGCGTTGAGGCAGCAACCCACGTTAGCCTGCTGATCGTGAGCTCCTGAACTCTGACACACAGTCGGACAAAATTTGCAGTTAGCCATCAACTTTGCTAAAACAGCACATAGTTGACCTCTACATAGTTGATTTCACGCATAAAAAAAGTCTCAGAAATGAATTTAGTAATTAAATAGCACACGAACAATGTATAAAATGTCTGAGATCTGCGTGACCTATTCAGAAGACTAAGCTGACCTCAGGTCAGTTGTGTAGCATATGTAAATATTGGGCTGTGACAAAGACTAGAGCCTTGAGTCAAATAAGGCAAGTACTAGGAGGTTGGGATTTGCCCATTATCAGAGGCAGTTTCCAATAGTGAGATTTGCAGAGGAAAGAGGTGTCAATGGGATTTTGAGGTTCTATGTATGTCCACCAAACTGTTGTTATTCAACTATGATAAGGTAAAATCGGTTTTGCATTCTATCACCCCTTTAACAAACAGCCATGTATATCGGCTCTTCCAGTCTCTCCACTGATGGCTGTTCCAATTTAACGGGAGAGAGGAGCAAGAGGGGTTAGGATCGGGACAAGCTGTTACCACCACCATCTTCAACAAGAGAGGACATTATTTCTTAAGCTTCTTCATGTGTTGTCACCTTGGCGGGAGGTGTACTAACAGGGCTTGCAGCCATACACTCCTGGGTGAATCGGTCGTGCTATTAACGTCATCGCTACACAATTTCTTAGTTAAACCAAAATGAATTGTTTTCTTTTTGCAATGGCTATATGATGCTAACTGCAGAATTGATTTTGACTTTGCACGCCAATTAATGGCCTCCAACGTTTATATTTTTTCAATGATTCTTTGAGTTAACATGTAGTAAACATGAGTTGAATTTGCATCGCAGCACCGCCACGCCTTGATGTTCATGACAAGAATAGCATGTATAGGCCTACTTATCTTTATTGAAGTGAATTTAACTCACCGTCATGCATGAATGAATGCTAATTTTGCAATTTTACACATATTAATCCACGAAGATCACATTACACTAAACTGAAATTGCACGTCAAAATGACACACTATCAATATTTTTAGAGACCCCCCAAAATTTTACAAATCACGTTTTCAGGGGAGCCCATGTCTTATTAAGGGGAGCCGAGCTCCCCCGTAGTTCACACCCTGCTATAAAAGCTTGTATTTTTTCAGTATAGACTGTCAAAATATCTTGACATTGAAGAGTGGTCATAACACCAGGGCTGAAAACTGGTACAATGCACATACTGTAATTTCTCAAATAATAACTAGTGTTTTTGTTCATTATTTCCAATTTCCTCCATGTTGCCTTTTTTTAATCACTGTTGAGCTTTTGTCAATCAAACTCAACACCTTTTGTACAGATGTTTTAAATTATTATGCCATGAATAATTCTTCTTTAATCCCTCCAGCAGATCAACAGAAACCCCAGGCAATATCCTTTCCAGGACCCCACTCAGAGACCCTAAGAAAGCCAAATACTCAGGACTATTTTACGTTGCATCGGCACAAACAACAGTCATGCCTTCCTCTCAGTGGCTCGTAGTCACATAGAGGCTACCCTCTCGTTCTCTGTGGAGAACCTGTCTGGTGTCTCTAAACCTGGGCAACTACAGAAAGGGTCCAGCCCCTCTCCAAGAGTTTGATTGCAGCCCCGGTGCCATACGTAGAGGTGAGCCCAGCTGAGGTGTCCCTAGAAACTCTGCGATGCCAGGGGTCAGCACACCTAGGTCACTGTCTGCCAGCTGGCTGTCAATGCACCCAATCCCTAACCCTGCGGGTGGCAGAACCACAGGGCGGCACTTTAATTTAGTTTTTCCACACTGTAGCATGACCAGGCCCACCAGGTCAAGGCCACCGCCACCGCCATTTGTCCAGGTCATGGACAAATACATCAAATAATTAGATTTCTGCCATTGATCCTATACAATGGAGGTAAATGGAATTTGATTTGTGGTGATCACAGCATTTCAAAGCACATTTAAAAAACTAAATGTTTCCTGCAAGTAAACAGTGTACCAATGCATAAATCTAACTGATAACAATCTCAAAACCTGAGCACATAAAACCAAAGGTATTGCAAGATAGTTTTATTGTATTTGTATTTGGGTGGATCTAGTGCTTTTTCGACAGGAAAGGTATTACAAGACATTTATTTACAGTCCCTTTGCTTGACTGATTGTCATCATCCTAAGTATGGGGTTAACAATAGGACTGTGAGATCTGTGAGATCTGGGTGTAAAGGAAAGTGTAAATTGTTGTTACTGTCATCACACTCAGATATCTCATGTCTCAAGTGTTGAGTTGTTGAATTATATGTAGATAAAAAAAGACAGCATTGTAAGGGGACACATTTAGTCATTTCCAACATGTACTTTATTCTGTTAATCCCATCCCTTATCAGTTTTCTTGCTATTTCCACAGTGCACTTTATGTGGTGGGGTCTGGGGTGGAAACATGGCAGAGAGAGGTATGGGTTACAAACGGCGTCGTTAGAAAATGTTCACTCCGTCCTCTTGAAAAGCCAAGGATTTTGCAATCCTTCAAATATAACATTACGGCTCACCATCAAACAAAATATCAACAGCTCTGGCTGCTACGCTAATCGGTAGCATCAATGGGATGAAGGAGAATCAGACAAATCTAAAGAAAGTGTGATAGCAGGAATGAGACGAGTAAAGTGTGGGTAGTAGACTGATTGCAGCCAGCTGTCTGAGCCCTGTCTGTCTCCCTGTTTGATTGTGGCCCTGGCTGGTGCCTTAGACCTGCTTTTTTGAAGTCAATGGACAATTTATGGGTTTACTCTGTGATCAGAAATGAAATGTATCAGGTAATGGTGTTGTGTCAAACCTCAGGAAGCATTACCATTAAAAGTAGTGTGTAGGCCGAAACCAATACAAGGGATTTTACATTACATTACATTACATGTCATTTCGCAGACGCTTTTATCCAAAGCGACTTACAATTAAGTGCTTTCAACTGTGAAGGTACAAACTCAAGACAGCAAGTAATAAGTGCAAGTACATTAGCTTTAAATAAATAAAGCTTTTTTTTTTTTTTTTTTTTTGTTACAGTGAGCTCCCTTGTGAATGAAAAGGCAGTGTGTTGATAAATTAAGTCCAATAAATTAGGACAGGGACTCATTTTGTGCCAGACTGACAAGTAAAGATGCCTTGGGATTCACCCAGTGATAAACTCCATCTTCTCTTTTACATCCATTAAACAGGAGCAATCATCTAGATTGACACAATGAGTGCTTATGAAAAAAAAAGATTGTATGACATCATTACTTGACTTTTCAGTAACAACTAGTCTTTAATAATCTAGTTTTTACTGTTTTGTGTGAAAGACCTTGGGAGTGCCCGGAAACCATACTGCAGAGTAAAGTCTGACTTATGGTTGTGCGGAGGCTCCACCCAGTGTGTGGTAGAGCGAGTGAGAGAGTGACAGTGATTAGATTCAGATTCCAACTCTGGAGACACAGTGAGAGAAATAGAGTGTCTCCCCTGTGCTTTCTGACCACGGTGGGATGTCTGTAGCACGAAAGGTTAACCCTCTCCTTGATTTCATGTTGTTGATGGAGAAGGAGCCCCAGGAAATGAGTAGGGGGAAATGCAAAGCTACCAAGCTATGGCCAAGCGACTTGTGTCGCTGCAATGTGTAGTTACATTTTTAGAGAGGTGCATGCCAGGCTACGGCAGGGTCCGGCATAGGATCAGTGTCTCCATGTACCTACGTATGTACCCACGGCATCGATTTAATGCAGAAGCATAAATTGGTCTTCATTCTCAACAGGATTTGAGTAGTAGTGTGTTCAATATACTGGTTACTGTCCATGTCATGGACAGTAGAGATGGCAAAGATTCACATGTTAATGACTTGCGAGCATTTACGTCATCAAGATGATTGTTTGATTACAGAGTTGGTTGTGTGAGGTTTAAAAAGCACATACATACTTACTTACATACTAGATACTTAGATTCATCACATTAATTCTAATTTTGCTAGCATGTCTCCTCGATGTGTAAGTAGCATACGTAGGATATAAGAACTGGATGGTGGCTTTTCATTTGAATTTACCATAACAACTTTATAGGGAGATAATGGGCCCTATCGTGCACCCAGTGCAATCTACTTTGTACGCCGACGCATGTATCATCCCTATTTTGCACCCGACGCACAGCGGACTTTTCCCTCCACAGACGCACGTCGGTAAATTAGGGAATGAACTTGCACTCCCGGGGGCGGTTCAGCGAAAAGATGAGGCGTGTTCAGGCGCAAACGTTCCCTGGTGCTATTTTGCAGTTTCAGAAAACAATCCCGCCACTGACCAGAAAAAACCTGGTCTAAAGTCAGTGGTGCTAGTCTAAAGTCAGTGGCTCTAGTCTAAAGTCAGTGGCTCTAGTCTAAAGTCAGTGGCTCTAGTCTAAAGTCAGTGGCTCTAGTCTAAAGTCAGTGACGCGTTATTCAGATGCTATTTTAGGGGCGCAAGCTTGGCCATAATGTAGCGTGTACACAACGAGCATACACTTTGCTTCTCTCATCTACACGGACGCAGCAGTTCCCATTTTTGAAAACCATACATAATTACAAGGAAATATATTACTGAAAATGCGCTTCAGGTGTTTGGATAGGTCAGGAGGAACTTTACAGTCCAGTCCTCAAAAAGTCGCAGCATTCTTTGTGGCTTGTTGTGTTTTACACATTTCCATGAATCATGGATGTGTTGATGACATAAATGAGGAAATATTAGAGGACTTAAGGAGACGTGATGTTGAACTACGGCGGGATTGGACACTTGAGGGTCTGGGAGTGGCAATGCGCGATGTGCTCCTGGTGGAGCGGGTGGACGGAGATGGAGTGGGGGGAGGAGGAAGGGCAACAGGAGCAGGTGGTGCGTTTGGAGGCCCACGCTCCATGGCTGCAGCAATCCTCTCCAGACTTGAGGAGATGCGCCCAAGAGGCCGCAGCAACATCGGCACCCGGTCATTTATTACTTTGCCGCATCCCGGACAGCTCCCGCTCCAGCCCTGACGAGAACGTCTCCTCGGCTGTGAACCGCTCCCGGCGTGCGCCAGGCAAAATCGCCGTCATAATAGTAATCCGCCATGGAACAAGCACACCTGCTCTTAAAGGGAATGTGAGATGACCCTCTGATTGGTTACGCCCAAACCACACCTAGCTACTTTAGACCAACCTATTTTAGATTTGCGTCGGGCGCAAGACTCATTTATCCCGCCAGCATAATAGCAACAGCACCCGAGCTCCGCCCATAAAGCTACTTGCATTTCGCGTTTGATACTTGCGTTTCAGATCGTTAAAATTGGGCCCAATATGTCAATGTTGTGTTGACAGCTTGTTCTGCTGCCCACAGGCTGTCAAAAATGGCAGTTAATATTGCTTTAATGCTGGGGAAAGGCCCTTATGTTTAAAACCAGTGCTTCCTGTTGGTAGGAAACAGAGGTCTCATGTGTCAAAGTTGGACACTTTTAACATCATTTTAACCATCCACCACAATCTAAGGTTTTGTGGGAACGTATCAATATACAGTAGTACGCTTGATGCAAACAACAAAAAAATATATGTCGGACCAAACAAGCATTGCTTTTTATATACTTTTTGTATGGTAAGGACTTTCTCAGTCTTACAGTGCCATTTGTTATGAAAAGGAGATGGAGGTTTGTACAGCAGCTTTTCACAATGATCAATATGCAATGTCATGCTCATACAAATTCTAAATGATGCAATTATACCATTGGAAATGAAACAAGTTTTACATTAATTTGAAAATCAAAGCACTTTACATTTTGTGCTCCAAAGTATTCCAGCAGATTTCACACCTACTTTCACTCCATGAAGCAAAATGTAAAACTACCTGCAGCCATGTTAACAATGATCTCAGTTTGCAGTGATTACCTATGAAAATGAGGCTGTATTGATGTTAAAACTCTATGCCACCACTTATAACAAACATGAACAAAGTAAGAAAATTGTCATATTGCACTCCACTGTAGACGTGGCTCCATTTTTGAGAAAGGTGTGTGCCTATCCAAACAGGCTTAAGGTAACACTTTACTGGGCTATTGTTAACCAGCAGTATAAGACCGACTTGCCGAGCACTATACGTTTTGATGTTTTGCTCAATCTATCGGCACGGCGTGTGGCTTGGCCCTTGAGGGTGACCAGACGTAGCTGTTTATTCAGCATGAAATGAGGTGAAGCCTACAAATATATGGGGGTCGAGGAGGGTGGTGGGCGGGGTTAAATGGTTGGCCCCCAATTCAAAGAACCACAGAATGAACAGTGCTGCCTCATTAGCAGCCTGATATGGTAGCAGGTCCATCTGGAATAGCAGGCAGAGGAACTGGAGAGACTGGGACTCAGCACAGAGAGACAGAAGGGTCAGAAATAGCTCAAAGATGAACAGACTGACCGCAGGACACACACACACACACACACACACACACACACACACACACACACACACACACACACACACAATGGCACGATGCAAGCAGACAAAGAAGATCTAGAGAAGCACACATAGCCATCACTGTTAAAGTCAGAGACAATGTCAAAGTTATACAAAACACACAGAAATACATCAGGCTGTTTCTCTATGTTCTCTATGAACCATTCCTGCATATCCCTAGGAAAGGTAATGCACTGTAATTTGTATGTATTCCACATATTTATTGCTGTATGCACCACATTGGCTGCTGCTGTATAAGAGCATGAAACACAGGGTGTTCAAGCGGAGTTCCTGTTCCAGGAAAAACACATGACTTTCACCCAGGAATTGTGAGTTGTGTCTCAGGAGTAGTACTTAGGAGGACCCAAACCACAATCTTTCTTTCGATCTTAAGTAGTTGTTTTGATGCCTAAACTTAACGTCGTCGCTACATGGCGATCACCTTTTGTCGGCTAAACTCAACTGCAATGGCCCCTAGCACTAGCTCTAAACCGGGGAATGCACATGAAGGCGGTCCCTCTTAAGTGGGGAGAAACTGTTAGAAAGGCGCAGATGCCCATCTGCGCCTTTCTAACAGTTTCTCCCCACTCAGTGATACATCTGCTGAGAAGCCAGCTCTGGTTATTGGGAGCTCTTAATTGCGAAACGTTAGGTTGGCGGCTCCAAGAAAAGTGGCTGCGGTCTTGTGCGTCCCTGGGGCCTGAGTGGGCGATA
This sequence comes from Gymnocephalus cernua, assembly GCA_023631565.1. Taxonomy (NCBI): domain Eukaryota; kingdom Metazoa; phylum Chordata; class Actinopteri; order Perciformes; family Percidae; genus Gymnocephalus; species Gymnocephalus cernua. Next base: position 32,747,664 of record CM042437.1, on the reverse strand, counting down.
TAGAATTTTATCTAAAGCTGCTGGCTAAAAATAACCGGAAATACAGTCAGATTATACTCCACGTAGGTGGTAATGATACCCGATTACGCAAATCAGAGATCACTAAAATGATAATGTTGAGTCACTTTGTGGATATGCAAAGACAATGTTGGACTCAGTAGTCTTCTCTGGACCCCTGCCAAACCTGATCAGCGATGACATGTACAGCCGCATGTCATCCTTCCACTGCTGGTTGCCCAGCTCATGATGCGGGCTACATAGATAACTGGAGGGCGTTCTGGGGAAGGCCTGGTCTGATTAGGAGAGACAGCATTCATCCCACTTTGGACGGAGCCGCACTCATATAAAAAAATCTGACCGAGTCTATTTTCGGTCAGAAATCATGACAACCCAAGGTAGATATTAGTAATCAGAGGTGCAGTGCTACTCGCTCCTCTTGTGCCTCCGTTAGAGCAGCCGCCCTCTCATAGTCTAATAACCACGGTGTCTGTCCCCTGATTTAGATCGGTTAAATCAAAGGTTAACAAAAGAGGAGCTATACTTAACAACCTAATTGGAATTAAAACAACCACTGCAATGATAGAACAGAATAGGAAAATTAGATGTGGACTATTAAATATTAGATTTATGTATTCTAAAGCAGTATTAATAAACAATTTGATATCAGATAATCAAATTGACCGAAACCTGGCTGTTCAATGAAGAATATGTTAGTTTAAATGAAGCCACTCCTCCCAGTCATAATAATATTCAAATTCCTAGAGGATCAGGCCGAGGAGGGGGAGTTGCAGCCATATTTGATTCAAGCCTGTTAATTAATCCTAAACCTCAACTAAATTATAACTCATTTGAAAGCCTAGTTCTTAATCTTCAACATCCAACATGGAAAACAGTACAGCCAATTCTTTGTCTTTGTTCAGAATTTTTATCTGAATTCTCTGAGTTTTTATCACGTATAGTCCTAAAATCAGACAAAATACTTATTGTAGGTGATTTTAATATCCATGTGGACATTGACAACGACAGCCTTAGTATTGCTTTTAACTCACTATTAGGTTCAGTTGGTTTCAGTCAGAGTGTGCATAAGGCCACTCACTGTTTTAACCACACCCTCGACCTTGTGCTGGCATATGGCATCGAAATTGAAGATTTAATAGTATTCCCGCAGAATCGTTTATTATCAGACCATTTCTTAATAACTTTCGAATTCTTACTACCCGACTATACAAAATTACAACCCCAAATCAGAAAAAGTTGGGACAGTATGGAAAACACAAATAAAAAAAGAAAGTAGTGATTTCTAAATGTACTTTGACTTGTATTTCATTGCATACAATACAACAGCACATCATTGAATGTGTTCCTCATGATTTTTATTGTTTTTCTTTCAAAAAAAACAAAATTCCTATTTTGGTTCTTGCAACACATTTCAAAAACAGTTGGAACAGTAAAGCATTTACCACTTTGTAATGTTGCCATTCCTTTTCACAACACTTAAAAGACGTTTAGGGACTGAAGACACCAAGTGATGAAGTGTTTCAGGTGTAATTTTGTCCCATTCTTGCTACAAACAAGTCTTAAGGTGTGCAACAGTACAGGGGTCTTCGTTGTCACATTTTGCGCTTCAAAATGCGCCACACATTCTCTATTGGAGACAGGTCGGGACGGCAGGCAGGCCAGTCAAGTACCTGTATCCTCTTCCTCCGCAGCCAGGACTTTATAATGTGTGCAGAATCTGGTTTTGCATTATCTTGTTGAAATATGCATGGACGTCCCTGGAAAAGATGTCTTCTTGAAGGCAGCATATTGTGCTCCAAAATCTCTATGTACTTTTCAGCATTAATGGTGCCATCACAGAAGTGCAAGTTACCTTTGCCAAGGGCACTGACACAACCCCGTACCATGACAGACCCTGGCTTTTGGACTTGTTGCTGGTAACAGTCTGGATGATCCTTTTCTTCTTTGGTCCGGAGCACACGGCGTCCATTTATCCCAAAAAATACCTGAAATACTGATTCATCTGACCACAGTACACGTTTCCACTGTGTGATGGTCCATCCCAGATGCCTCCAAGCCCAGAGAAGTCGACGGCGCTTCTAGACACTGTTAACATAAGGCTTCCTTTTGGCACAGTACAGTTTTAACTGGCATTTGTGGCTGTAACTACGTATTGTGGTACTTGACAAAGGTTTGCCAAAGTAGTCCTGAGCCCATGTGGTGATATCGCATATAGATGAATGACGATTCTTGATGCAGTGGCGCCTGAGGGATCGGAGATCACGGTTGTTCTGCTTAGGCTTGCGCCCTTGTCGTTTACGCACTGAAATTCCTCCTCATTCCTTGAATCTTTTAATTATGTTATGCACTGTTGAAGGTGAAATAAGCAAATGTCTTCCTATCTTTCTTTGAGGAACATTGATGTTAAACATTTCAATAATTTTCTCACTCATTTGTTGGCAAACTGGCGATCCTCGGCCCATCTTTGCTCCTAAATGACTAGACTTTTCTTGGATGCTGCTTTTGTACCAAATCATAATTACAATCACATGTTGACATCACCTGTTTCAAATCACATCATTATTTAACCAATTTACCTGATTACTAGCCCTATATTGCTCCTGTCCCAACCTTTTTTGGAATGTGTTGCAGGTCTGAATGTCAGGAAAGGATGTATATTTACAAATGAAATTAAGTTGAACAGACAAAACATGAAATATTTTGTGTTCACATTGTCTGCAATGAAATACAAGTCAAAGTGCATTTAGAAATCACTACTTTCTTTTTTTATAAAGATAAAATTCATCACCTTTTTGCCCTCAACTTCTAACCGTTCACCTTTAAACGCAGGACTGCTAAAAAGAACCTGACATATACTTAGACTGCTTTTACCCTATAAACCTTCAACAATTAATGTTAAAGGTCTCTTCAGCTAAGCCATCTACCTGTCTCTTAGACCCCATCCCAACGAGGTTACTTAAAGAAGCGTTACCCGTGGTTAACACTTCATTATTAGATATGATTAATATGTCTTTATTAACAGGTTATGTACCGCAGTCATTTAAAGTAGCCATGATAAAACCTCTTCTGAAAAAAAACACCCTCGATCCTGAGGTCTTAGCCAACTATAGACCTATATATAATCTTCCCTTCCTCTCCAAAATACTTGAGAAGGTAGTCGCCAATCAGTTATGTGATTTTCTACATAGGAATAGCTTATTTGAGGACTTTCAGTCAGGATTTAGAAAGTATCATAGCACAGAGAAGGCATTGGTGAAAATTACTAACGATCTTCTAACTGTTTCAGACAAAGGACTTGTCTCCTGTCTTACTAGATCTTAGTGCTGCATTCAACACTATTGACCATACCATCCTGTTACAGAGACTGGAACACTTAGTTGGCATTAAAGGAATCGCACTGAGCTGGTTTAAGTCCTATTTCTCTGATCGATCTCAATTTGTTAATTTTAACGATAAATCCTCCAGGTACTCTAAAGTTAACCATGGCGTTCCACAAGGCTCAGTGCTTGGACCAATTCTGTTCTCCTTATATATGCTTCCCCTAGGCAATATTATTAGGAAACATTCAATTAACTTTCATTGTTATGCGGATGACACCCAACTATACCTATCAATTAAGCCAGACGAAACCAGTCAGTTAACTAAACTCCAAGCATGCATCAAAGATATAAAAGCATGGATGACCTACAATTTTCTCTCCCAGTCTGGGTCCGGGGGGCAGACACCGTCATCACATTTAAGAGTAAACTTAAAACGTTCCTCTTCGATAAAGCTTATAGTTAGGGAGTGAGGAGTTGCAGCGTTCGCCTAGACCGGCGGGGGAGGGTATATTGCTGCAGACACGGCACCCCTTCTTTTCTCTGCTTCTCTTCACAGTCGTTAGATTCATCTACCATATAATCAATTATATAATCAAAGTAGAGGGAGGTAGGCTAGTACAGCCCGATCTGGTTGGGGAGAGTTCTACCCGACCAGGCACCTCTCTTTAACCTGTCTCTCTTAGTTATGCTGTTTTAGTTTTAGACTGCCGGGGGACTTCTTTTGACACACTGAGCTTCTCTCTCCTCTCTCTTCCCATTTGTGTGCATCCATGTCCCAGAAATGTGTGTTACTAACCTAGCTCTGGGGAGTCTATTCCCCGGAGTCCTCATGTTTTTTCTCGCCAAGCATGTTTCCTTGGATTAGAGTGGCACCAAGATAATGGATGCAGCTGTCGCCGTGGTCCTGCTCCGAGTCCACGCCCCTGTTACACCCTGCTACTCTTTATGGTGCCCTGCAGTGTCCTGCTGCACCCTGCTACGTCCAGCTATGCTCTGCTGTGTCATGCTACATCCTGTAACACCCTGCAGTGCCCTGATATGACATGAACTACTAATACTTTTTCTAGTCACTGATCCATTATCTTTTTTGTGACTGTTATTGCCTCTGTTCATAACACCCCCAACCTGCTCCGTCAGTTACCGCCTACCAAGAGCCTGGGAGTTTTTCCTTGTCACTGTCGCACTAAATGCTTGCTCTTGAGGAAATTACTAGAATTGTTGGGTCTTTGTAAATTATAGAGTGTGGGCTAGACCTACTCTATTTGTAAAGTGTCTCGAGATAACTCTTGTTATGATTTGATACTATAAATAAAATTGAATTGAATTGAATTGAATTAAAACAACCGGCACCTCACGGTGCTCTGTACCTGGCTCACCGTCTTTTCTCGGCTAAATAAAACTGTAAAGACTGCTAAACTTAACTGTCATTTGCCTGGTTGTCACGTGACTGGCATTTGCCTAATCTCGCTGGATATCGTACAAATTGTTGTGCATAAGTTTCTGTACAATATCATACAAACATGTTAATGACAAAGCGTTGAGCACACACAAACAGACACGCACATACATAGACATTGTCAGATATATAACTGTATTTTAAGCCCTTGTTGCATTGTCTAAATTGTTGCTCAAGAGCCTGAGTAGTTTTCCATATTTGTATAGCTTCTACAAAATATTCATATTATACTTATAAGTTCATGTAAAAATGCAGTCTGGCAAAAAACGTAGCTAATGGGTCTTCTCATGGAACGGGACAGATGTGTTTATGTTTCAATTTCAATGAATGCATGTGTATTTTAAATGCATGGATGATGCAGTAAATATGAATAATGCATATGCAGTATGTATGAGTGTAACAGAGTGGTCATATTTGCAATGGGTATGCAAAAACACGCAAAAATCTCTTATTGTGGAAGGTTTGTATGCATTGTTTTAAGGGTACTCCAATTATTGAATACAGCACATTACATAATCCATTATGTAATGTACAGTATTATCACATTTTAATAAAGCCCTCCTTACCTGGTAAAAAACTACAGTACTGTGTACAGGTCTGTGTATAAATGTGGATGTATCTGACATAATTTAACATTATGGTGTGTAATGTATTTATGCATCTTATCTATCTATGTATCTATATGTATTTATCTATCTTTCTATCTCCTTGCCCCCAGTTTTTGACACAGGCTTTCTGCAATATATTTCTCATCTCCAGGCGCAATCTGGGATAACCCTGATGACCTCATTGGGGTTCTTTTTTTCCACACTTGACAAAGCTCCTGCAGAGCCACAGAGGACATTCTACAACTGTTTCACCTGCTAGCAGTACTCCACATAACCATCAAACTGACCTGTATGTGCAAAATTGGTTTCTTTAAAAGAATATTTTTTTCTCCATAAAGGGACTAACTGGCGCTTGGGAGGGAGGGTGTTAGGCCTGGACGTCAAGACCCAGGCATGGAGGCACTTAGTTTGGGTTAAGAGGCAGGCTGGGGGCCCTGTAGCACGTTAACCTGGGCTCATGGATATATTTGAAGCGTACAGTATTTGAGGAGTATTACGTAACGGACAGGTCTCTGGATTTTCTCTATTCATAGCCCAATATCTATATCTCCAACAGACAATCAAGACAAACTAATTTCATTGCAGTTGCAACATTTCATGTACATGATCTCTATACTGTATAATCTTTGTTGGCATTCTCCACTTTTTAAAAAAAAGATGCATGTATCAATGAATGGATGCAACAACAAAAAGTGAATTTGTTCAAGTCAACATTTTGTAACACAAGTGTACATTTCTAGTGTTTTTGTTTGAGGAAAAATATTAATTTAGTCAAAGATTAGATGCTCCCGTTCTCACAGTCAGTGACATAGATGCACACTTGCAGATACTCTACACCAAAGATCTTTAAAGAATAGGCAAAAACAAACACACATAAAGAAACTGTTTGACCCATGGACAGATTTACAGACACATACATGTGCACACACACACACACACACACACATGCACAGACTTGCAATCACATATCTTACTGTACTGTAAAGAAAGTACAAGTCAAAGACAAACAGATCAGGTACCCTGTCTGTTTGCCACAAAGCAGAAAGTGGAGGGAGGAGTGGAGTATGTTGCAGCAGATGGCTCATCTCCTCCTCATTCTCCTCCTCTCTTCCTCTCGTTCCTCTGCCACCTGTGGACGAGGACACACACTCTCCAAAACCGTCCGCCCTTCCCGAAATCAAGGATGCAGGTCATTTATAATGAAAGGAGCAGGTCACCTCAAATTAAAGTTTGTTGTGTGAGTGCATGATTCTTTTTGTGGGCACCGTACTTGTCAGTCTGAAAGTCACAGTGATACCGATGGAAGTTTGTCTTTTGCGAGTAAAATGTATTCAAGATCCATTTTAAACATCTCTATTGATCACACAAATCTTCAATTTCTTTTTTTTTCATTCAAAATAAAAGGGCTTGTGTTTTGCAGGAACTCTCAGTGGAAATTAAACTCCAGTACTTACCTTTTTTTTAAATGTTTGATGGTATTTATTCACCAAGAAATGTTTATGTACTTTATATACTGTATGTGGGAAATAGCAGCTCTCTTAAATAAGACTAAATGTGATTTGAACAAAAGATCTGTGCAGAACTTGTTGGTAGTGACATGGTCAAGATGAGAACTTTTAAAAAGAAATCCTTAAAAAGGTTTTATTTATATCTACTGTAACAACGGGTTCTCATGATATCGTACGAAAAGTTATGCACAACAATTTGTATGATATCCTAAGAAATTATAGGTCATGTGACGACCGGTCACCTGACAGTTAAGTGTAGGCTTAACATTTAAATTTAGCTGAATAAGGTTGCTCTGAGTTGGGTACAGAGCACAATGAGGAGTCGGTCGTTTCTGCAGCTGTTGCATTTAAAGTTTAGCCGACAAAAGGTGACTGTGAGCCAGGCACCGGTCACCATGAGGTCAATTCAATTCAATTAAATTCAATTTTTTTATAGTATCAAATCATAACAAGAGTTATCTCGAGACACTATACAAATAGAGTGGGTCTAGACCACACTCTAATTTACAGAAAACCCAACAATTCTAGTAATTTCTTCAAGAGCAAGCATGTAGTGCGACAGTGGCGAGGAAAAATTCCCTTTTAGGAAGAAACCTTGGCAGACCCAGGCTCTTGGTAGGCGGTGTCTGACGGAGCTGGTTGGGGGTGTAATGAACAGTGGCAATAACAGTCACAAAAAAGATAATGGATCAGTGACTAGAAAAAGTAATCGTAGTAGTTCATGTCATATCAGGGCACTGCAGGGCATTAGAGGGTGTAGCAGGGCATAGCAGGAAGTAGCAGGGCGTAGCAGGGTGTAGCAGGGCACTGCAGAGCATAGCAGTGTGTAGCAGGGCACAGCAGGGCGTGGAGCAGGACCACAGCGACAGCTGCAACCATGATTTAGGTGCCCTAATCCAAGGAAACATGCTGGGCAAAAAAACATAAGGACTCGGGGGAATAAGCTCCCCAGAGCTAAATTAGTAACAAGCATTTCTGGGACATGGATGCACACAGATGGAAAGAGAGAGGAGAGAGGAGCTCAGTGTGTCAAAGGAAGTCCCCTGGCAGTCTAAAACTAAAACAGCATAACTAAGAGCTGGTGCAAACCTGAGCCAGTTCTATAAGGGATGGCAGATGAATCTAACGACTATGAAGAGAAGCAGAGAAGAGAAGGGGTGCCGTGTCTGCAGTGATACACCCTCCCCTGCCGGTGTAGGCGAATGCTGCAACTCCTCACTCCCTAAGTGTACGTTTTTTCAAAGAGGAGAGTTTTAAGTTTACTCTTGAATGTGGTGACAGTATCTGCCTCCTGGACCCAGACTGGGAGCTGGTTCCACAGGAGAGGAGCCTGATAGCTGAAGGCTCTGGCTCCCATTCTACTTTTAGAGACTCTAGGAACCACAAGTAACTCTGCATTCTCTAATGGGCAGTAAGGTACTATGAGCTCTTCAAGATATGATGGTGCTTGCAAGCCTTGTGTTTTACCCAGGACGTGAACTCTGCTCCCCTGCTTGAAAGCCCTGTATTTATGACCCACCCATGCACCCCGACCTCCAACCCACGCGGACCAGAGTGCTCTAATACAGCAGCAACAAATATGGGGCATACAGCAAATAATATGTGGAAGACATACGGATTGCAGTGCATTAGTTGTTGTAGCTATATGTACGAATGGTTCATGAGAACACTTTGACTGTAATGCAGACGTCTCACAGTGCAGTGTCTTCTCTTCACTCTCTGTTCTTTTGTTTCAGAGCCCGCTAAAGCCATGCATCACCTTCACTTCTCTCCAGCTGAGTTGACGTTGTGACAGGCCTTGAGAGGCAAGGATACACATACAGTGTCCTTATTCTGTCACCTACCCCCATTGGCTTTGACTGGCCCCAACCCATGCATTCAAGCCCCCTACAGCAGAGCCAATAAATCACTGTCTTCTGATACAATACAAAAGAAAGTTTGCTCAAGGAGCTCGGCACAGACATTATCAGTGTTTGGTCACAATCTATTTTGGTCCTCTCCTTTTTAGTCGCTGGATGTCTGACATGAAAGACTTAGATATGCCAGTGCTTCACACCATAATGACAACTGTGATGTTCTTCGCTGCATTAATGCTTAGGATAATAATCAAACTGATCTGGATTTCATTCACAGATCCTTGCTCTCACTTCTGAGGAATGTGTCTACACAATTATTCACATTACACACTTCCTCACTCATTGTTCATCATGACCTTTTGTCACATAACTTTGAGAGGAAAGTGACACTTCATATTTTATCTTCAGACCATCTCTGGAGAGGCATTATTGGTGATGCATGTTCCCCCGGGTACATGTGTCCTCCTCAAAGAGCCACCCATTAATCTTTGAGTACTTCCTATCAATGCAAATGTCCCCATATCATCGCCTCTCTCAGTCAACCTCATAATATCTGCAGTGACAAATTGACAGCGCTGCAGAATGACCTTACGTCATTTTACATTAATCCATAGATGAATAATGAGACAATTGGCCACAGTAAACTCTTTGTGGTCGTTTTGCATCTCTTTGTCTCTTTGTAGTAGTTTTGACTCTTTGTTGTGTAGCATCTCTTTGTTGTTGTTGTTTGTCTCTTTGTAGTCACTTTGTCTCTTTGTTGTAGTTTAGCGCCTCTTTAGTTGTTATGTCTCTTTGTAGTCTTTGGCCCCTCTTTGAAGTTGTTTTGTCTCTTTGTAGTTGTTTAACATCTCTTTGTAGTTTTTTTGTTTCTCTTTGAAGTTGTTTTTTCTTTGTAGTCCTTTAGTGTCTCTTTGTTGTTTTGTCTCTGTAGTTGTTTTGTCTCTTTTAGTCCTTAAGCATCTCTTTGTAGTTGTTTTGTTTCTCTTTCTAGTTGTATTGTGTCTCTAATTATTTTTGCGTCTCTTTCTTGTTGATTTGCTTCTTTGAGGTTGTTTTGCATCTCTTTGCAGTCGTTTGTCTCTGTGGCCGATTTGCATCTCTTTATACTAGTCGTTTTGTGTCTCTTTATAGTCTTTTTGTGTCTCTTTGTAGTCATGTTTTGTGTCTACTTGTGGCTGATTTTGCATCTCTCTGTCCTCTGTAATATTGCATCTATTTGTGGTCATTTTGCATCTCTTTGTGTTTTTTTTTGCATCCCTTTGTGATTGTTTTTGCATCTCTTTTTAGTAGTTTTGCATCTCTTTGTGGTTGTTTTGTGTCTCTTTATAGTTGTTTGATTGGATCTTCCAACAAGAAATGCTAACAGTCTTCACCCATACATGACTGTATCCCAGTGCACATGCTTGTTAAAAGGTTGGGAAGGAGGCTGTGATGTTACAAGCCACAGGATGAACGAGGCCTGGCTGGCATATACCATCAAGGTGTCAATATAGAACTCCTGGGCCATGATGGATCTGGCTGAGTTAAAAGAAAGGGTGTCAGACTGCAATGATTGAAGGCTTTTGTCGTTGGAATGTCACTGAGAGAAAACTGGGGATTGGAAATGATTGCATAGGTAGAAATGAAAACTGATTTTCTTTAGCAAATCAAGCACTTTTATGCAAATTGCTGTGAGGAATTTTTCATATATTCACACATCTGTCACCCCAGTCAGACCTCAGACATCAAGCATGCAAAAAAAGGGTTTGCCAGACTACATGAAGCCAAAGGCTGTGATTTGCATAGAAAATGGCCACATGTGATTGGCTGAAAGTGACGAATAAACAAATGAGTTGGATTTGAGGCTTTAGAGTGGATCTCAGAAAAACAATTCCTTTGAGCGAAATTAAAACTTGGACAGTAACAAGTTAATAGAATCTGTCCAGTCATTTCTCCCCTAAATATGTAGCCTGTGTAGAGCAACAGCAATTAGGCTACTGATGTGTCTGATAACTGGTTAGCACTCCCTTGTAACTTTATTTTGGTTATTTTTTGGTTTTAAGCATATTATACTAAAAGTCAATGGACTATTGGAAGAGAATAAAATAGAGGCAAAGTAGATAGTTTGTTGCAATGGGGTAGGGTGGTTTTAACTTTGGTAGGTATGTTTGTAATTGCTCTTTCTCTCTTTTGTATGCTTGCACACACACACACACACACACACAAAGAGCATGGTGATAAAATCTACCTAAACAGGACTTGTTTCATCTGACATTGTCTCTAATTTTAAACATATTTTACATTTTATTTCATTGATATAAACACAAAACACTCAATCAATCATTGATATAGATCTGAGCCTAAAATAATTAGGCAGTTTTTCAAATAAATGAAAAATAACCAGTAAATAATAATGTGTTTAAACAGCAGCTGTCTGCTGTAAGTCATTTTCAAATCCCACCTGAGATTCTTTAGCTGTCCTCTCTTGTTAGTCTGTCAATGTGTGCAACACAACTCAAGAGTTTCCCGTAGATAAGTTATGCTTCCACCTATTTTTAACCATCCTGAAACATTAATATAATATTTCTAATGTAAGTAGGCCTACATTTACTTTACTTGAATCTTTTTTAAGATATACTTCAACTTCACTACATCTCAGAGGGAAATTTCATGTTTAGTCCAATACATTTATTTGACAATTATATGTTACTACGATTTTACACATGAAACATATGATTAGTATTAACAATCCAATAATGTATAATAACACACACACACACACACACACACACACACACACACACACACAGTACTTTTACTTTGAATACTTTAAAGGGATACTTCACCGATTTAGCATTCAGCTTTGTATCAGTAGAAACCCGGTAGTATTTCTGTGTCCCCCTGAGATGAGAGATCTCTGCATTGGGGGTATGGAAAACATTCCTCCAATGGAGGTACTTTTGTCCAGAGGCAATGGACTACAGCCAGTAGTAGGAGGTACTTCCGCATGTTTTCAACCCGCCCATCACCCGAAGTGAGGCGATCTTATCCGGAAAAAAACTAAATGTCCAAGGCCGCAGGAAGGGGGGTGCTGAGGGTGCTGCAGCACCCCCTGCTGGCAGGAGCTGGATTTTATATTTTTTCATTTTTTTAAATAATTACTAATTCGCTGTCTTACATTATTTATATTTTTGTATATCAAATAATGAGGCAAATAGCAAAAAAGGGTTATGGATAGGTTCTAAAATATAGCCTACTAAAAATGAACCGTTATAGCTGATAGAGGTGACAGTGAAAGTGAGTAAAGTGACGTGACTCGCTGAGACAACGAGCAGGCTGAGACTAGTTGACTGGAACGTTAGCTGTAGAAGAGTATGTCGCAGAAAAGGATACAAGAGTTTTTCTTCCGTAATAGTAATGCGGCTAAATTTAGCAAGATTATATCTGTAGATGTTACAGTTGATGTTTCCTCGTCCACCGCCGCTGTAGTAACAGCTGTAGAGCCAGAGTCTGAAATAATGTTAGCAAGCAGCAGCCGAGAGGGCATGAGGATAAAGCATACAATGACGAGTCCATAGCAACCAGTTCACGTGTTGAATTTGTTATTACCCAGTGTGCTTTGTTGAATGGTCTCAATGTTTTATTGTTTTATTTCATGTGAATACTAGTTTACTAGAGGAGTAACTTAGTATTTGAAGTAATGTAGTAGTAATGCAGGAACTGTGCATTTAGTGTCCATACTTATTATATTTCCACAACAATGTTAGTGAATAAATCTACTGGCCACCACACCATAACAGAGGAGTGGGATGCGTAAGATGAGAACGCAGAGGTTAAGACACCAATATTATAGCTGTAACAGAACAATTATAGTCTGTATGTCTTTGCCAAGCGCAAATCAATATAGAAGGCGTTAGTAAGTTTTTGGTGAGGTTTACGTGTTTATTCACAATAGTTTAAGTCATAGAAAAAGTGTTGGTGGTGAAGAGAAGGTAAAGTTAAATTTTTCTGAAAATTCCAAAACTCCTCCACTATCCCCTTAAACTAATGACAAATAGTCCCAAAACTGTTGAAATCTACCTCGGGGGGAGACATAATCAGGCATCCACTATTTTGTTATTCAGCCCCCCTGGTCAAAAATAGGTTCCCGCGCGCCTGGAAATGTCAGCCATCTTGAATCTTCGCTAAACAGTCTCTCTCTTCTCAGCAGCAAACTTTTACAACAATTATGTGCATTCAAACTACCGCACATGGTACAGATCGGAGAATATGCAGGAAACGTTATTACAGACGGAATAATTGGCACACTACGTGAGCTTCGCCCACTGACCTATATAAAATGGACCCAGCTACTCCGCTGTTTTTGACGGAGACAAGTGAAGCCTATTACCAGCACTTTTCCGGTGATAGCTGAGCGTTACTGCGCAGCTGTAAACTGAGCTTCCCGCCGTAGATGTGACGTGAGCAACGTGTCTGCAAGTTGTAAGTCTTCTGGTAGCTGTGCCAAGAGAAATCTGAATCATTCCGAATCTTGCAGAGACGGAGAGCGTAGGTATATGTAAGGAGATAACATAGGCACAGGCTAAGTATTGCTAACTTAAATGCTAGTTAACATTAGTAATTAAACTAAACAGCTAATGTAAGTCCAAACTGCCTGCGAGCTTCTCCTGTACTATACAGTAATTCCTCTACTATGCAACAGTAAGTCACGTGGTTATGACACGATCGTTAGCCTATTTTTATAAAAACGTCTGCTACGGAGCCATAACGTGAGGTACAAGGTAACGGAGCCTTTTATACATTGTCGTGTTTCTTTAGAAATAAACGATGGACAAATGAAGTCTTTAAACGCTTCAGATGTAAAGTTATTGGCTGTCAAAGTGACGCCAAAATGAATGGGATGCTAACGGGGGGTGAAAGCTTATTAGCATCAAAATGGCGCCATAGGAGGCTTCACTCTGAGGAGAGAAGCCTGGCCCGTTGGCTTCGCCTACTACCAAGACCAGCACGGAGACCAGCACGGAGACCAGCACGGAGACCAGCACGGAGACCAGCGGTGTCGCTCGATGCCCCGAGCCGTGTAGGGGACATCCTCATCAGCTAGGTGGGAAGCTAACGCTAGCCGGCCACCTGTCCCATCAATCCTGCTTGCAAGTGTCCGCTCATTAGACAACAAACTGAACTACATCCAACTTCAACGATGCTCCCAACGCGAGTTCAGAGACTGTGTTTTTTTTGTTTTTGTGGAAACATGGCTGAACAACAGTGTACCGGACTGTCCAGCTACCAGACCTGCTAGCTCTCCGAGCTAGGGATGCTCTGTCGCTGGGTAAAAGAGGTGGGCTGTGTTAACACGGAGTGGTGCAGAAATGGGGTGATTTGTATCCAACTAACTGCTGGTTGAGTTTGTGACTGTTACATGGCGACCATTCGACATTCCACGCTAATTCACGGCTGTGTTTATACTCGGTGTTTACAGCCCATGAAGCGCTAATGCTGGTATGCGTTAGCTGAACTTTACGGAGCCTATAATGTGTGTGTGCACTAAAGGTAGCCTGTTTCGTATGTCGTTTTTTTTTCGAGCTGTTTTATTTAAATGTGTAACACCACTTGAGCCACGATGAAACGTTGTTTTGTGTATATGGTTGAAATAACAATAAAACACATTGAGTTGAGTTGAATGCCTCACTGTCTTTTCTGTCTGTCAAGCGGTAGGCGTGGCTTGGGAGTGGACCCAAAGCAACGAAGCGAAGTGCATTCTGGGATTTGGTGTCTTTCATCCATATGAGCCAAAAACACATTTTCTGGCTTTTCTTGGCCTAGAAGTCACCAATTTCAATTTTTTTTCTCACATTTCTGCTACATAAGTGACCCAATTTAAAGATATATTCAGCTTTCCAGTGGTGAAATATGCCTTTAAGGACATTTTGCTGATAATAAAATTGTTGGACATAAGTAACATTTTGACCTTTACTTGTAATGGAATATTTTTACACTGTGGTATCTGTACTTCTCAGTTCTTCCACAATGTGATTGGGTTGCCAGATCATCAGGTTAAGCATCCCCTATTTCACTCTTTAGTTATCCATCAAAATAGCCCACCTGGGGCCTCTGCATTGACCTTACTTTTAACACCAAGAGAGGCAAGATTGTTAAAGTGCTCATATTATGCTCATTTTCAGGTTCATAATTGAAGTTAGAGGTTGTACCAGAATATTTTTTTTTGGTTTAATTTTCAGAAAACACCATATATTTGTTGTACTGCACATTGCTGCAGCTCCTCTTTTCACTCTGTGTGTTGAGCTCTCTGTTTTAGCTACAGAGTGAGGCATCTCACTTCTGTACTATCTTTGTTGGGAGTCACACATGTGCAATAAGTACTACTAGCCAGTCAGAAGCAGAGTATGAGGGCGTGTCCTGACAGTACCTAGGTAAGGACTACTAGCCAGTCAGAAGCAGAGTATGAGGGCGTGCCCTGACAGTACCTAGGTAAGGACTACTAGCCAGTCAGAAGCAGAGTATGAGGGCGTGTCCTGACAGTACCTAGGTAAGGACTACTAGCCAGTCAGAAGCAGAGTATGAGGGCGTGTCCTGACAGTACCTAGGTAAGGACTACTAGCCAGTCAGAAGCAGAGTATGAGGCGTGCCATGCTAGCAGCTAGGCGAGCATTATAACGTGTGTTCCAAAGTGACCACGTTTGTCTCTGAAGTAAAGGCTGGACTACAACAGAGCTGTTTGGAGCAGTTGGTGAACAATGTTTTCTGTTGGAGATGGTAAGTCCCTTTGGGGGGGACTTTGGGCTTTTTCGCTTTGTAAACCTATAACGTGCACAAAAAGATACGTAACATAATAAAGAAAAGGGGAAAAGCCAAAATTGGTAGGGACCAATTCAGCAACACCTTAACACCTAAAATGTGTAGGAACGAGTCCCTACCGTTCTTACCTAAACCTACACGTTTGATTTGTTGATTCATCACAAATAGCATCTAAAAGTAAAAGTCTGTGACAAGACTAAAAATGTCTGTGAAGTCCATGCACATCCTTTTTTAAATTAATTTTCTATTACAATTAATAATTACCTGAGTTCACTGAGGTTAAGTGTTGAAATACTCCAGTATAATCAATTGTATTGTTCATGTAACAGTTCAGTCAGATAAAGTCACATGAAAAGATGGTCTCACTTACTAATGTGTGATACCACGCAAACATATTGCTCCACAGGGAATTAAATGGAGGACTTTGGAGCAGATAGTGTTACTTAATTCTGTGCTTTTCAGCTTAACAAACTGTTTAAGACTCTCTAAGACCAAAACAACAATTTGTTAATTCTTAAATTGAGTGCTGCACTTACACTGGTGACTATTTAATGTGGAAATAAAATTAAAAAAAAAGGTCTCATTTGCACTTGAAAAACAATTAGGAAAAAGAGAGCAGGACAAATGTAAATTTATAAAGGTCAGCTTGATTTTTTTGTTTTTACTCTGGAGAGATTTCCTATTTTTTTGGTAAGAATTCATACCCGCTTTAAAGTGAAAAACATTAGATATCTCAGGAGACCAGTGTGTCAGAGCTTGCTCCATCTGGTCAACACTGCAACAGAACATTGAAGTTTGTTTAGTGTCAGCGAGAGTGAGAGAGCAACGCAGTAAGAAAGAAAGAAAGAAAGAAAGAAAGAAAGAAAGAAAGAAAGAAAGAAAGAAAGAAAGAAAGAAAGAAAGAAAGAAAGAAAGAAAGAAAGAAAGAAAGAAAGGGTGGTGGGAGGAGGCCCCGGTCGAGTCCTCAAAGTGACGGACTGTTCTACTTAAAGATCTTTAAATAGGGTGATTCACTAGAATGCCTTGTTTTCATCCATCTCTGCTCTTGTTGAGACACCATGGTAAACCGAGGGCTGAGCATCATGAGAAAGTGGGTTGGGGGTGTGTTTGGCAGGGCAGGTTGTGTCATCACCGGAGCAGTAGTCTCGCTTTGCCAGACCTTCAGGTCTGGCCAGTCCACACAGCATTCCAGCATGGTAGAAAAACATGCTCTGGTTTATTGGCATTTCTCTAAACCAATCACAATCGTCTTGGGTGGCGCTAAGCACCAGACAGAGCCAAGGTGCTACTGCAAAATAGCCTCGAGAAGGAACTTGTTTTGGTGGAACATGTGTACGTTCAAAGGTAGTTTTATTCGTGCAACAGAAAACTCAAATGTGACACTATCTGTCTGGATTTACCCTGCAGAGATCTGAGGAGCAGTTAACCAGAGTCATCATGAATCCACCAAAGTTTAAAATCCCAACACAAACAAAAGTGAAAGGTACTGGACCCAGGAAGTGGAACGGATATAGACTACCGGAGCAGCAGTCCATATCGGCGATGGTTCATTTACCAGATAGTTGCCGCCAGATGTGTCGCCGGATGTCCCTCATTTTCCGCTTTCTTTGTGTTAACTTTAAACTCAAAGTTTTAAAAAACTGGATCATGCAATAAGGCAGCCCTGCTTGAATCGTTCTGGGAATGATTGTAAACAGTTATAAAGAACATATTTACGGCATTTACTCTCTAACTGGGACGTTTTGGAACCAATTGGCGGAGACAGGCCCGTCGCGACAAGGCAAGCAAACCAAGCAATTGCTTGGGGCCCCGAGCTGGCCTGGGGCCCCAAGACAACGACTGGTTAAGAATAAAATGCAACGACAAATTGTGAGCGCCCGTTTGATAGTCAATGCAGTAAAGTGCAATGACACTGTTATCGGGATCCCCCTCAAGGGGCCCCTCTCGTGATCTCTGCTGCCGGCAAAATACAAAACCTCCGTCGGCAGCAAGGTCGGCAGTCATCATGAAGGCGGAATTATGCTTCAGGAAGCCAGAAAAGGAAGAAGAGAAAGGAAGAGGAGGATAAGAAAAAACAAGATAGTGGTAAGTGATAAATTACACTGGATAAAATAGCTCTACTTGTCTAACAAAAATATGTTAGCTAACGTTACCTGTAACCTGTCTGACGGCAAATGCTGCTTGTAACGAACAGTTAGTGCAACGGACGGAATATGGTTACATAGTACTGTAATATGTTTTTTAACGTGATAAGGAAGAGGCAGATCTGTTCCAGAATCACTGTTTATCGTATTTAATGACATGACGTTAGCATGCTATACTAACTATTCCACCGTGATATTTACCAAATGGGGGTTAGGAAAACCACACAATATATTCCGTGCATCAAACATTAGCTTGGGATGTTTTTAAGCATTAGTAACCCTTAACAAAGTGTTATTAATATCTGGTCCGTCTATCTATGTAATGTTTATAGATGTTTTAAAAGTGGTTTCTTAAAAGTTTACAAAAAATGTTTAATCATTACCCGATACCTAATATATTATATGATAGATATTATGTGTGTTACAAAAAACTGTTAATTTACAGCACTACTAATAATTATTAAACATTTAATTATAATTTAATTGTTTGTTAACAGTAAAAAGACTGTTTGCTAACAGTTAAATGACAATTGACTAGAGATTAATTATCAATTTACCATCTATTAATGATTGTTATTATAAAGTGTTACCATCTTTTTTCTCCCTCAAGGTGCTTTGCTGACATGTCTCAGCCCTCAGGCTCTTCCTAAGGATACCTCCACTGATGAAGGTAGAGTGAATTTCTCTCACTGAGCTGAGCTGTTAATAGTGACCTCTTTCAATATGCTAACAGTGAAATGGTAAAACGTACTTCACAGGTAATTTCAGATTTGTTTTTCAATTATTTTCCCTGCTACACCATCAACTTCATCCTCAACATCAACAGATGCATCACTTCTCAGTGCTGATGTTTCCTCTATAGCACAAGGTACCACCACAAGCTCTATAATTACAGCTGATATCCTGCACAGCCCAGAGTTTAAACTGATAAGTCTGTGCTGTCATATTGTTAGAAAAAAACTGTGCAAATCACTATTGAATTCCCACGAAACTGTGTAAATACGAGTCACTTTTGCCCATGGACATTTCAGAATTTTTAATATACAGTAGTGCCTGTCAAATTTCTACATGCACAGTTTATGCAACAGCAGTTTATGTACTGTAAACCTTTTTTTAGGGCTGTCGAAATAACGCGTTAATTTTGATTAATTAATCTGAGAAAAATTAGTGCGTTAAAAAAATGAATCGCAATTAATCCATTCCATATTGACCTTTCACCCGGAGCCGTTCTAAACACTATACAACTGTAAAATGAAGGAGTGAGACCATGGATGTAGCCTATTAAGAGAACACAGTGCGCAGAACAGAAACATTGTTGGCTAGTTAACAGCTTAACAACTCAACAGCAGGTAACGTTAGCCTTCTGCTAGCTAGTAGCTGGATTAAACACGGTTAAAATGCTGCTGACAGCTAACGCTAAAGTTTGACTTTCTGCTGTTGTCGGAACATGGAGAGACGGTGCGTTCAATGAAGCTGGTAATCTACAGCCTCGCGGTGCATTCGTAGTTGTTGTAAAATACCCTTTTGAATTTATTTCCTCAGCATATTAGGTCATATTGTTGATTATATATAGTCTGTAATTAATTCGATTACATTTTTTAATCTATTGACAGCCCTACTTTTTTATTTATATAAAGTGTGGGTGAACTTAAACTTTATGGCTATGCTGTGGTTCCTGTAGGCTTTGCATGCGTGCGGGGCGGGGGGTTGGGGGGGCCTCCATGTCCATTTTGCTTGGGGCCCCCAAATTCCTTCAAACGGCCCTCGGCGGAGATTTGCTATGGACAAAATACACACGGCGATACACTGGTTAGAGCAAATTATGTATTAGAGCATGTTATGAACAATTAACTTCATTTATTACTATATGTGGTGTTTTCTTCTGCAGGGTCTAAATGTTTCACCAAGTTCAACAACAATTGTGATTGGTTTACAGAAATGCAAACTTTTTCTCCTATCCAGGAGTGTATGCTCCTGTTGCCAGACCTTCCTCCGCAGCACTGTGGAGATCTGGTCTGGCCATGCGAGACTACCGGAGGAACAAGTCAGAATGACCCAAATTGCTCACAGGGATCAATACATTTTCCTCATTAGTGAATTATTGCCCTACAGAGCCACGGTACAGACAAAATAAGGACACAGATCTTGATAAGCAAGCATCATACATAAAACATAAGCCTAAGTCAAACCAATAACATAATGGATGTCTTATGCACTGGAGCCAGAGTTGCTTTGAATGCCAAGACCCATTCATGTGGTTAGTGGACTCATTTACCTTCCGTCTGAATTCTTCATGATTTCCCGGTTAGTTGATTGCCTCTAATTTCATCTGAGCATCTGGGAAAGGGGATTCATTGTGGAACAAGAGTGGAGACTGTGGGTCTTTGGATTGCTGCACGCCAGCTAAATGATCTCCAGTGGACGTAGGCTTCAATGGAGGCTAAATGGCGACAGCGAACGTTCCTCTATCTGAAGCTCATTACCCGCCTCTCAATTCCCCCAGAGACCTGGCTCAGCTTCACGTCGAGCACTTTCCTGCCAGGAGGAGGGTGATTACAACATTTTGCTTAACAAAAGCTCCCTCTCCCCTTCCCTTTTCTCATCGTTTCCTGTCTTCCCCCTCACCCTGCCTTTCTCTCTGTGGTCACCCACTTCCATCTTTCCCTCTCCGTGTTTCTTTCAGATTCCCTCTCTCCTGCACCTCGCAGGCACCCCAGGGGATTCACACTCGACTGATTTGTCTTTGTGTCCCGCCTATGATTATAACACTCAGAGACAAGCAAGCCATGAATTGCATAGGAGAGTGTTTACTCACTAACAGACAATAGTGAATAAGCAGAATTATGAATCATACATCAGTCTAGACAACAAGAAGCACAATAGCGGTAACAGGAAAAACAAAACGGCATGGAAATCAAAAGCTGTTTAAAAGTGAATCACAGGAGAGCCACAGAATGGTAAGGAGATGGGATAAACAGTGATGTGCGTAGGTACCATCCAGTCAGGCAACAGCTGAGGCCTACGCATTTCTCTGCCAAGGCTCGATGTACTCAAGGCCCAGATGGGCAAAGATGTCCTTTTCAGTCGTGGCTGCCAGGAACTCTTTCTAGAGCAAGGACAAACAAACAGAAAGTCAGTGACTTGTGCAGGACTGTGCAGAAATTTGTCTCGGTGAAATCAGAATCCGAAGAATCTGAATCAGAAATAGATTTATTGCCAGGTAAGTACTTTTGTTTTGGTTGATGGTTCATACAGAAAACAATAATATTAAATAAACAAACAATAAACTATTTAACATTAAGAAGGAAAAAGAGGCTGTATGGTTAGTGCAGGGTGTACAAAAATGTATAGGGATGCGCAAAAAGGCAAAAGGATATATGGAATGTGCAGGGGACAGGATGTAGGATTAAGTCCACAAAATCTCAATTTTAAGCTTTACTATTCCTGAAAATTTGGGCTGCTCAATCTGTCAATTATGTTCTCGATTAATCGGTTAGTTGTTTGGTCTATAAAATGACAGAAAATGGTGAAAAATGTGGATCAGTGTTTCTCAAAGCCCAAGATGACGTCCTCAAATGTCTCGTTTTGTCCACAACTCAAATATATATTCAGTTTACTGTCACAGAGGAGTGAAGAAACTACAAAATATTCACATTTAAGAAGCTGGAATCAGATGAGTTTTACCAATTAATCGATAATAAAAATAGTTGGCGAGTAATTTAATAGTTGACTAATTGATTCATCTTTGCAGCTTTACTGAAAGTGTCCATGTCTTGTACTTGTAGCCTGAACTGAGTTTGTATTTGGACTCCTGTCTCCGCTGCAAGCTGTCAATATCAATTTAGGATTTTATTCACCCAGTTTGTGCCAAGGCTCACACATGCAGTGATTGTGCCAATTTACATATGACCGCCCACCTCCCCTCCAACCCATAAACACTCTAACCTTGCTCTAAGTGATTGCACTACAGAAGATGAGTTCTTTCCCTGACAAATCATGTATGTGATGGCTAATGTCTCTACAGGAGTGGTGACGGGGCCTGACTCACCTTGAGAGCGAGACAGCCTGGAGAGAGAGAGAGGACTGAAATTCTGACACATCCTGCCTTCAAGTGTGAAACTGGACCTGACACGTTGCGGAGAGATGGCAGAAAAACCAAGAGCGGGTCGGCTCCCACTGCCAGCCGAAAGGCAGAGATAACTGAGAGCAACTAGTCGGCAGCCAGGAGAGGGAAAACACTACAAGGCCCGTCTCCCAACATACTGGCTTGTTATTTATAATGCAAATGACAGGTTGGCCATGCGGCGGGGAGATTTGGGTGCACACTGCATGATCTGCATGATCTGTGATATGTTAATATCACAGATCTTCTAAACCACTTTATTTGGTGAAAGAGTGAAAGTGAGCGCACTTGAAAGGTCCATGAAAATCCCCTAATGAACAGTGTGCACACAACTTCGGTTTGGAAGTTCGGTGAGTCAGTGACTACATTTTCATGTATATATTATTCCGGTTTTGGCTCTTATTGCAAAAAAGACAATATTCCGACTAAGCTGTTAACATGGCTAATGAAAGTGAATGTTCCACTAATATTCCAGTTTACATGCAGCCGTGCAAGATATTTTCAAAGTTTTCCACCAGTGGCAGACTTGTTTAACCATGCAAACACAGCATCCCTCTTTCATTGC
Organism: Gymnocephalus cernua; assembly: GCA_023631565.1. NCBI lineage: Eukaryota > Metazoa > Chordata > Actinopteri > Perciformes > Percidae > Gymnocephalus > Gymnocephalus cernua. The sequence goes on along the minus strand of CM042437.1, from coordinate 32,725,271 downwards.
TTCAACCAGCTTCTTAAAAACATTAGTGTTGCGATGTTTTCACATACGCAAAAACCTGTTGATATTGTTTGGTTTCGAAATAAGTTTGGCTAACGTGGGGGAACCACTGGCTGTTTTGGCTACATTTTTGCTCCTGTTATTGTTATTATGTCAGTGGTACAATACATGTTCTGGAACAGGCTTAAAACTGCTTTACACATTTTAAAATAATTTTGATTTGTTGTAGGAAAACTTATGTTGCCATGTAGACAACCACGTTTTTTCTTTTTTACATTTTGGCAAATGCACCCTGAAACGTCTCGCTGCATTAGCTGCTAGCAGTTGCTGCTTGTACTCAATGGGCCCTGTCTTACACCCAGCGCAAAGCCCGACGCAAGTGTCTTTGCTAGTTTAAGACCGACGCAGTTGTCAATTTCCCGTCCAGCGCCCACGTTGTTTAAATAGCAGACGCACCTGCGCCCCTGGTCTTACAGGGAGGTGTGTTCAGGTGCATTCTTGGTGTATTGCTATCCTGAGACAGCGGAAAGCAATACGCTTGACCAAGAAAAAAACCTGGTCTAAAGTCAATAACGCAGCATTTCATTGTTATTTTAACAGCAAAATAGTAAAATGCTCCTAGGCTCGTGCACAGTTACACACACAGGGAAGCGCAGCAGCACACACACATGCAGAAGATTACAAATAAAAATATTACGGTGCAAATCTGCCATCATAATAGCAATGCTCCAAGGTCCAAACGCACCTGGCTTTTAAAGGGAATGGGAGATGACTGATTGGTTTATTACATGTTACGCCCAAAACACATCTATGATTAATGAAGACACTAAGTACAACCCTTTTGAACCATGCGCTCGGCACACAGACCCTTTTTTCTGCTGTCAAACTAGCAAAAGTGGATTTGAACACGCCCTGAATGCACCTGCGCCGTGCGCTTAGATCATTAAAATAGGGCCCTATGTGTTTTCATGCAATTAGTCTTGCATTGCCAGACCTATCGCCATAGCACTGTCAGCGGAGTATGGTCTGACTACACCACTTAAAAAATGCCCTGGCTTGTTTGCATTAATTTTAAACCAATCACAACTGTTCCGGATGCAGCAACGGTGCCCTTGCAGAATAGATGGTGGAGATAGCGGAAGGAGAGAGAGGTATGTCAAGTTTTATCCCAGCCATGTACATCCGGTCAGCCAGACTAACATGCAGTTGAGTCAGAAAGGATACACCTGGTTTCTGTTTTTGGGGTAGAGGATTAAACTCTTGGTAGATTTCTCTTGGAGGATGCAGATTTCACTGTCATGTATACAATAACGCAATCTCTGGAAAGACCAAGTTGCGGATTCCCGGGTGTTTGTGTGTGATGTCCATGTTTGGATTGCCAGTTTTGATGCAAATTGCGTAGATCAGGTTTGACTTGTAATTTCACGTCAGACTTGCTGTAATACCTTGGCGATGATATAAATGCTTGCCAAAACTACAAAAATAAGACACCAGGTGTGTTAACCAATCATATCCTTTAAGGTCCACTGCTGAAAATCAGTGGACTCTGAGGTTAGCTCTATTTCTAGCTCTCATTTTGTCATGCATACAAAACATTGAATCAATATTATCGCTGTTTAAACGGTGCAAACGGTGCATTGTTAGTGAAACAGTATTATATTTGACTGAAACCATCCCGAGGCCTATAATGTGGTCCACCTCTGCCTGTATTTTTCATTGTACTCATAAGCCTGAACTCATTTATTGCTCTCACCACTCAGAACACGTGAAATGCAGACACAGATCGCTGCAAGTTATGATGCAGCAAGCTATACTTAAACATACAGGTGATAATAAGTGGAAGCAGGGAGGGAGGAGGAATGAAATACAACAGGAAAGAGAGAACACTGCTGGACAAGGCTGATGTGATTGTGATTTAGAGCAAATCCCTATTTCCAACAACACAAGGCAGGGCTTATTCAGAGGAAACAGAGGGCAACTCAGGAGATCCAACTAAAGGAGAAAACAACAGGGTACAGATGAGATTCTCAAGATTCCAATTTAGCCATTGTCCTGGATCAGGGCTAAAGCCCTCCCACCGCGGCACTGTCCACTTTCCTCAATTCGTACAATCCTCACATGCCCTCAGGGAGACACTGCTTTATTTACTTAGCACAACACAGTGTGGGCTCTCTGAGAGAAAAATCCACTAGCCTTGTGTACGTCTGAGTTCTCCCCTTTAAGCGTACACAGGGAAGCTACACTTGAAATGGCAAAAAAGCAGCTTTTTGGTATCTCAAAAGGAGCTTAGAGTTTAAGAACAGAGTGGCAGATAACGAAAAGGAGAGGTTATCTGTCTGAGACACTCGGGTTCTCCATGACTGGCAAGCAATCAGCACCGCAAGCCAGAATGGAAGCTGTGTGTGTTACTGCAAGCCAGTGTCCTTGACTTAATAAACCGCTAATCAGCTACATGTTTCTCTGTCCACCGCATAATGACATCCCTCGTGGACGTGAACACATATCAGTTCCTGCAAAACATCTGCCCCTTCTCTGCTGCCCGTCATCCTCCTTCTGCCACCCGGCCCACTACTTGATGGATGAAGCTGATGGACATGGCTGCCTGCCCGGCTCTGGCCCGACTCAGCTGACACATCAAGAGAGAGAGAGAGAGACAGAGAGAGAGAGAGAGGGAGACCGAGAGACAAAGAGGAAACCTGAATCGCTGCTCAACACTGCTGCCAGCAAGCATTCAAAGGACAGAAACATGGAGGAAGCTCAATATCAACCTAAATGAGCAAAACCACTGAAGGAAAAAAAACAAAATGACTAGAACTGCAAGCAGTTGTGAACGGGGTCCAAGCCCCGTGCGCCAGTCCCCCCGGCGCGAGTCGCCCCCGGCAACGCCGAGAGCCCGTGAAAACGGAGAACGCGAAAGGAGAACCCGAAGCGTCACCGCGGCGAGGCAAAAGTCGGGAAATTTGACTGAGTGCAAGCTCCAAATTTCCTCGTCGTTGCGTAAAAGGCCCAAACACTTCTACCTCGATTGTAGCGCCCCCTAAAGGGCGATCGTCGCCATATCCAGTGAAGAGCCGCAGAGTGGCATGGCGAACAATAATCTCAAGTTTTGTGATGATAGCATTTACTGCTGCAGAGACATATCCATTGCAAATTATTCCCATTTAAATTCATTGACTCATTTGCCAAAAGACCTCTACGTTAATTATAGCGCCCCCTGACGGCCGATTTTCACCAAATTTGGTAAGGAGGCTCGGAGTGGGATGACGAACAATAAACTTAAGTTTTGTGATGATAGCATTTACTGCTGCAGAGATATTTACATTGCAATTTATTCCCATTTAAATGCATTGACGTATTTGCCAAAAGCTCTCTACGTTAATTATAGCGCCCCCTGACGGCAGATTTTCACCGAATTTGGTATGGAGGCTCAGAGTGGGAAGACGAACAATAAACTTAAGTTTTGTGATGATAGCATTTACTGCTGCAGAGATATTTACATTGCAATTTATTCCCATTTAAATGACGTATTTGCCAAAAGTTCTCTATGTTAATTATAGCACCCCCTGACGGCCGATTTTCACCCAGTTTGGTAGGGAGGCTTGGTAAGTGATGTCAAAAAAGGTTTCCAAGTGTTGTACTGATAACTAATAATTTGGCCGAGATATGCCAAAGTTTGTGTTTTGTGGCTAGCTACGACAAATTAGTTTGATTGTAAAGTGCGAACGGTGTAACGTAGCAAAATTACTTTGATAATTTTTGGTCAGCTCTATACACAGATGGTATCTACCAAGTTTTGTGCACATCGGTCAAATGGCCTAGGACAAGTATGAAAACTTTGTTTTGCGCATTGCGCGATTTTACAAAATAACTTCTTCATGGAAATGGGCGTGACCTATATCATCACATTCACATGGATTCAAAGAACAAATCGATTTAAGAATTTCTCATCTGCAATGTAGACTGTGGGAGTTATAGGTGAAAAAACGTTTTACGTCATTGTAGCGCCACCTAGTGGTCCATGTATGTAATATTTGGTAGGTCGGCTCCATGAACCATTGTACATCAACACTGTTAATTTTAAGTTGCTCAAAATAATGTAAGTGGTGTATCAAAACCATTTAAATGCATTGACTTATTTGCCAAAAGGTCTCTACGTTAATTAAAGCGCCCCCTAACGGCCGATTTTCACCAAATTTGGTGGGAAGCCGCAGAGTGGCATGCCAAACAAAATACTCCCAGGGTTTGTGATGATAGCATTTAATGCTGCAGAGATATTTACATTGCAAATTATTCCCATTTAAATGCATTGACTTATTTACCGAAAGGCCTCTACGTTAATTATAGCGCCCCCTGACGGCCGATTTTCACCAAATTTGGTATGGAGGCTCGGAATGGGATGTCAAAGAAGCCTACCAGGTTTCTTTTTGATAATTTTTTTTGATAATTAATTTGGGCGAGATATGCCAAAGTTCGTGTTTTGTGGCTAGCTACAACAGATTAGTTTGGTTGTAAAGTGCGAACGGTGTAATGTAGCGAAATTCCTTTGATAACTTTTGGTCATCTTTATATACAGATGGTATCTACCAAGTTCCGTGCACATCGGTCACACGGCCTAGGACGAGTTCGAAAACATTTTTTTCCGCATTATGCGATTTTGCAAAGAAACGTCTTAGTACAAATGGGCAAGGCCTATATCGTCAGATTCACATGGATTCAAGGAACACGACGATGTAGGAATTTCTTATCTGCGATGTACACTGTGGGAGTTATATGCAAAGACACGTTTTACGTCATTGTAGCGCCACCTAGTGGTCCATGTAAGTAATATTTGGTATGTAAGGTCTTTTTAATTTTAAGTTGCTCACATTAGTGCAAGTGGTGAATCTAAACCTAGATCCCATAGGCCACGCCCACTTTGACGAATCAGTACTCCACTGTAGGCATGGAGTGTGTCTAGATGGTACACTCCAAATTTCGTTAAAATCGGATGAGCCGTTCATGAGATATAAACTTTTTGTACTTGTGGTGCCCCCTATTGATCAAATTTTGTAAAATTGGTTGTGGAGACTAAGAGTCTCACAGGAAACAAGAATCTAAAGATTCTCGATGATATCATTCATTTTGGCCGAGATATGGCAACGTTTGTGTCTTTGTAGCTAGCTACACAAATTTGTTTGTGCGTAATTTACGCAATTTTCTTTGACTTTTTGTCACGTCGGTCTAGAGATGCTACAGACCAAGTTTTATGCAAATCGGTTGCACGGCCTAGGAGGAGTACAAAAAAGCAGCGATTTACGCGATTGTTCACGTAAAAAAAATCGGGGCGGAAATGGGCGTGGCCTATATCACAAGATTCAGCTGGATCCAGGGAACGCATGGATATGTGTATTTTTATTGTGCGATGTAGGGTTTGGGAGTTATAAGGCCAAACGCGATTTTTCTGCTATAGCGCCACCTAGTGGTGAAAGTGGCTGAATTTTTTCGTCCGAGGTCCCTGCAGGGTTCTGGACCAAACCTGAAAACGGCAACCTCCCACCATTTACGGTTTAGGCTGCAGTATCAGTTTTATCGGCGGAAGAAGAATAATAAGAAACCGAGCGATTTCAATAGGGTTCCACAGCCCTGCTGTGCGAACGGCGTAGCTCCGCTACCGCCGATTCTCGCAGCCTCGGCTTGGACCCCTAATAAAATATTGTTGGCCTGATGACATTATAAACAATTATACTGGCACATAGTGAAACCAACTTATGTTATTAGCTTGATTTTGATTCCAAGTTGACATTATTTTTAAGCTCCAATTTTTTAACTTCCACAGGGCTCGACAGTAACTGTTGCCATTGGCAACCATTTTGAGAATTCTTGGTCTTTGTTTGTCATCAGTGGTTAAAAGTAGAGTAAATACTGGACTTGCTAATATTGCTCCATATCTGCTGGCTGTGTAAATAGGCAATGCATTCTCATGAATGGGTTCGTATGACTTCGCATGAAAACGTATGCACAACAAATTGTACGATATACTACAAAATTACGACGCCGCTGGCCGGCCCCTGCCAGTTAAGTTAAGCGGCCTTTACAGTTAAGTTTAGCAGACAAAAGGTGACTGTGAGCCGGGTAAAGACGGTCATTTCAGCCGACTTTGCAGTTGAGTTTAGCCGACAAGAGATGACTGTCCTGTGGTGACAACAGAAAGATTTTTTTTTTAAATTGCGGTTTGGGTTAAAACACCAGCCCGTGTACTCCTGAGACATGAACATCTGTTTCCTGGGTGAAAGTCTTGTGTTTCCCCTTAACTTCTTCCAAGACACAAACTCCACTCCCCCGCTTGAAAGCGCTGTGTGTTAAGACCCATCCATCCACCCTGACCTCCTCCTTACACAGATCTTTGCTGTCTTAAACAGTAGCAGTCTATGTGGTGCATACAGTAATAAATATGTGGAATACATACGAATTACAGGGCATTATTACTTTTAGTAGCTATATGTAAGAATGGTTCCTGAGAACAGCCTTAAATAGGCAACTGTTTCACATAACAGTTATGTACACAGCAGCAATTATACGGCGATAATATGTTAATGTTTTACAGCTTGTTGAGCTGCCTCCAAGTTGCATACAAATCTATTAATGCAGGTGCAAAATGTTTTGCAGTGTAGGTGATGAATAACAAACCCAGTGGCTATCGATGATTGATTTTTATACAACCCCAAATCAGAAAAAGTTGGGACAGTATGGAAAACACAAATAAAAGAAGAAAGTAGTGATTTCTAAATGTACTTTGACTTGTATTTCATTGCAGACAATGTGAACACAAAATATTTCATGTTTTGTCTGGTCAACTTAATTTAATTTGTAAATATACATCCTTTCCTGTCATTCAGACCTGCAACACATTCCAAAAAAGGTTGGGACAGGAGCAATTTAGGGCTAGAAATTAGGTAAATTGGTTAAATAATGATGTGATTTGAAACAGGTGATGTCAACAGGTGATTGTAATTATGATTTGGTACAAAAGCAGCATCCAAGAAAGGTCTAGTCCTTTAGGAGCAAAGATGGGCCGAGGATCACCAGTTTGCCAACAAATACAAAAATACGTGAGAAAATTATTGATATGTTTAAAAACAATGTTCCTCAAAGGAAGACATTTACTTATTTCACCTTCAACAGTGCATAACATAATTAAAAGATTCAAGGAATGTGGAGGAATTTCAGTGCGTAAAGGACAAGGGCGCAAGCCTAAGCTGAACAACCGTGATCTCCGATCCCTCAGGCGCCACTGCATCAAGAATCGTCATTCATCTATAAGCGATATCACCACGTGGGCTCAGGACTACTTTGGCAAACCTTTGTCAAGTACCACAATACGTAGTTACAGCCACAAATGCCAGTAAAAACTGTGCTGTGCCAAAAGGAAGCCCTATGTTAACAGTGTCCAGAAGCACCGTCGACTTCTCTGGGCTCGGAGGCATCTGGGATGGACCATCACACAGTGGAAACGTGTACTGTCGTCAGATGAATCAGTATTTCAGGTATTTTTTGGGATAAATGGACGCCGTGTGCTCCAGACCAAAGAAGAAAAGGATCATTCAGACTGTTACCAGCAACAAGTCCAAAAGCCAGGGTCTGTCATGGTATGGGGTTGTGTCAGTGCCCTTGGCAAAGGTAACTTGAAAAGTACATATTGATTTTGGAGCACAATATGCTGCCTTCAAGAAGACATCTTTTCCAGGGACGTCCATGCATATTTCAACAAGATAATGCAAAACCACATTCTGCACACATTACAAAGTCCTGGCTGCGGAGGAAGAGAATACGGGTACTTGACTGGCCTGCCTGCAGTCCCGACCTGTCTCCAATAGAGAATGTGTGGTGCATTTGAAGCGCAAAATGCGACAACGAAGACCTCGTACTGTTGCCCACCTTAAGACTCGTTTGCAGCAAGAATGGGACAAAATTACACCTGAAACACTTCATCACTTGGTGTCTTCAGTCCCTAAACGTCTTTTAAGTGTTGTGAAAAGGAATGGCAACATTACAAAGTGGTAAATGCTTTACTGTTCCAACTGTTTTTGAAATGTGTTGCAAGAACCAAAATAGGAATTTTGTTTTTTTTGAAAGAAAAACAATAAAAATCATGAGGAACACATTCAATGATGTGCTGTTGTATTGTATGCAATGAAATACAAGTCAAAGTACATTTAGAAATCACTACTTTCTTTTTTTATTTGTGTTTTCCATACTGTCCCAACTTTTTCTGATTTGGGGTTGTATTTACGATGAAGATGTGTGGTGGTTTCCTGTATCCACATCTATTGCAATGTGAACTGTTTATGTGTGTACAATTAAGGGATTAAACAAGAGACAAATGCGAGGTAATGATCTCATATAAACACGGCACACCTACTAGGCAGCGTCAGACAAAGAGAGATATCTTTAGAAACACAGCGAGACAAAAGAACCAAGCTAAAGGTCATGTGGAGAAGTATGCAAACACAACTTGAAATCCATGCAAATTCACTTATAGCAACTCTGGTAGTAAAATGTATCTGAGTGTGCAGTCATCTCACTTTCAGGACAGACTGTCTGCTTGGACACAGCAGTGATAGCCACTTATCAAACACTCGAGTATTGAGGTCAAGCTGAATGGCAGATGCACATAAAGCTTTCAAATCAGTTTTTAACACGTATTTTCACGAGTCAAAACAGTAAGAGGAACATATTAAGAGTACAGTATTTTATGTCTGAGGACATACGCCTTTATATAAAGAGTCCGAGGTACACTTGGATCACAGAATGCACACTCAAAGGCAGAAAGAACTGTAATGTTTTTTTTCACCTGTATTTCAGGCTATCAAATCAGCTAATGTTCTCGGTCTCCTTATTTATTTGGACTTTCTTCTTCTCACTGACAGTTAGAAATAGATGACTTTATTGCCAAGAGATCAAGAAGAAAAAATCCTTTGATTGCCTTTAAGTTAATTTGTCTTTATTGCAGCACACAGCAAAGGGCTGACGGGCAGAAAAAAAGCAGTAAGTTGATTATGCCCTTGTGTCTTCCTCCTGCAACGATCCGCCGTACACCCACACTTCCCCTGCGCTCGGGGTCTGCGAGAGCTCAGTTCACAGGACAGCCGGAGCAACCAGCAAGGGCACAGACACCTCACTACTCACACCGGCAATTAGCGCAAGCATCATAAAGCACTGCTGCCTATAAAACAGCTATTGAGTTTAGTGTTACCGTCATTACCTATCCGTCCCCAGCTTGCTAATCAGCCCGTGCACTGGGTAGAGAGGCAAACGGCTAGCAAATAATGAATTCCTAATCAGAAACAATGGGATCTTCACTCAGTATTCTCTGGTGTTATGGCTCTATGCTCCCGTGGAGGAGTAAACATTTGCAAATCAAAGTTATTTAGTTGATTTGACTGGCCAAAGGTAATAAACAGATACAGTCAAGAGTATGAGAGAAGTGTAATAAAAAGCCCTATGATTTTCAAGTGTCCTTGTGATGTGATGTTGCCAAAGAACTTGTAATGTATATTTCCATTTGCATATCATTGTCATTGAATAAAGGAATTGGAATGAAGCAATGACAACCATACATCAGACATATTTCTTCACTTTGTTGCTCGATGGTGTTTTAAGCCCCCGTCTCCTTCCAGGCAGCGCTGCGACTTCAAGGCACCTGCACCTAACCTTAACTCTAACCCTAACGTTATACTTAACCCTAACCCTAACAATAACCATTGCCTAATCCTAGTGCGGCAGCGCTGCCTGGAAGGAGAGGTTGGGTGCTTAAAACACAGATAAACCACTTTGTTACAATACCTGTAAGAGCCATGACAAAACTGCTCCACTTTACAATAAGGTTACATCAATTAGCATTACTTAATGCATTAATACATATTAATTAACCATTAATTAACCATACTTATTTGTGTTCATGTTAACTAAGGTATTCATTTATGCATTATTGACCATTAGTTAATGCCTTAACTAACTGTTAATCTCAGTTAAAGGTATAATGGAGGATTTTCCCGAATTTTAGAAAAGAACCGCCCTCTCCACTTTTTGAAAAAATGCTCCAGAGAGGGAACGTCTATGAAACGTGTGCACGAGAGAGCATGCACACGCCTAGTTCTCCTTGTGCACGCTACATGTTTCCAAAAGAAGATTTGCACTTTTTCCACTATGTCAGACTCGCCACCGGTAAGTGAAAATCTACTTACGACAAGCATCTCTATAGCTAACATTAGCATGCTACAGGCCAACAAACAAGCTATCGTCTAGCATCTAAGTTGTTGTTCTTTTACTACTGGTGCGTTTAGAGCTTTCAAGAAGAGAGTCTTGTGGGATCTGATATTGACTATGAGCCCGTGCGCGAGAGCCAGCACCAGCCGAGAGCGGGGAGAAGGCGGTCGGGCTAGAGCCCGCTGAAAGCGAAAACTACCTAGGGACAAGCACGTACGACGGCCTTACGTAAACATATCAGCAGAATGATTGACAACTAGGAGGACCAATAGTCTTGATGATCCACCCGGAAAAAGAAAATCCTCCACTATAATTTTAACAAACGTATCTTGATAACGAGTAAACCCTTAGTTGATGTTAATTAAGATATTTTCTAATATTACTCAGTGTTTGATATTGATGTTTGACAGCACGTATGGCTTAAGGTTCACAGCCAAGTTTGGACTTCGATTAGTTTGGACTTCACCATAAAACAGGAACTCAACAGAGGTATGGATTAATACAACTTTTATGCCTTTCTGTCACATCTACTGCAGTCAAATTTGCTGTGTTCAAGGAATAACTGCATATGGCTAAGCACTTGTAATAGCATCTTGAACATGTTTAGAGGCTAAAAACATGTTTAAAACTTGCCCTGTTTAAGCCTGTTGGGTGCAAAATCTAGCAGGAGGATAACACGGTGTAGGCAGCACCGATTGGTTTTGTTTTTCTCGCTACTGGCAGTACTTCTAATTTACAAACAACAGATCTACGTGTTGAAATCGACCAGAATTCTCCTTTAATGTATAATAATACTGAATAAGCATTACTAAACCATAAGTAAACAGTTGTTAATGCTCTTTGGTAGAGTTATTGCAAAGTAGAGAACATATGCACTTTAAGTAATAATTAATGTATAAACATACTGAATAAGCATTACTAAACCATAACTAAACAGTTATTAATGCTCTTTTGTAGACTTATTGTAAAGTAGAGAACATATGCACCTTAACTAATACTTAAATAATGTATAACAATACTGAATAAACATTACAAAACCATAAGTAAACAGTTATTAATGCTCTTTGGTAGACTTATTGTAAAGTTGAGAACATATGCACCTTTACTAATACTTAACTAATGTATAACAATACTGAATAAGCATTACTAAACCATCTTCACTGGCATGTCTTCTGGATAGTTGTCCTCTCTAGAAAGCTAACAAACCAAGTGGGATATATCAATTTCTTTTAAATGCATGCGGATGCAAGGATTGATCGTTCACTAGATCAGTCAGATCTTTACACGTTGAAAGATGGTCTGTCTTTCTTTAACTAATGGTTCACAAAGACTTCCTTTTTCCTTTGCAGTTTCAAACATGCCTTGAACACACTGCCTATAACCACTGTAAGAGCTGAGAAACTTTTTTAATGTATCCATAAATTTTTTTATTTTAACCCCTTTTACACATAGGCTACGTTATTGTAAATGTCCCTTTGAGTGCTTAAATTGAGTGTTACTTCCCAGTTTTATTCACTTGTTTTTCAGAAATCAACCTTAATTATAATGAAATATTCAATGAAATATAAAATGATTCTCCTTTCAACCTTCTGTCACATCAATATACCGTAGTAATTGCATTTCTATCTCTCAAGTTACACTGTTTCATGTGGCTAAACAGGCTTATTAGCCTGGTAATATTAACTGCAGGCTAATATGTTGACATGCTAGCTTTACTTGCACAACACTCATCTCCAAGTTCGTAAAACTCTTATCATAAAGTGACTCAAAATACAAACAGTTTTAGAGGAAAACAATGGCCAACCCTATGCCCTTATCAGCCAGGTACTAAACAAGATAAACATAAAAAGTTTTGCTTGTCTGGAGAGAGTATGAGCTGCACACGTTGCCCGCTTGTTGGATCCGACTACACTTCCGGTTTCAACCTTTTCAAAATACAAGCGCTAAAGCTGGAAAACTGCTATGGATTATTAAATGAGCAAAACGAAATAATATTTTGGTCACTTAGAGCTAGTTTGGCTGTTAGGATAGCTCTAACATAAGTTAACGGTAGAAAGATCTGCCAGAGAACAGGGTCATTTTGGTTACCTAAAGCTTTTATTTTGAAAAGACAGAAACCGGACGTGCAGTCGGATCCCACGAGTGGGCATACTCTCCAAGGGGGCAAGCTTCCCTCCGCAGAGTGAAGCCTCTTATGGCGCCATTTTGATGCTAATAAGCCATCACCCCCCGTTAGCATCCCATTGACTGCCATTCATTTTGGCGTCACTTTGACAGCCAATAACTTTACATCTGAAGCGTTTGAATACTTCATTTGACCATTGTTTATTTCTAAAGAAACACGACAATGTATAAAAGGCTCCATTACCTTGTACCTCACGTTATGGCTCCGTAGCAGACGTTTTTATAAAAATAGGCTAACGATTGTGTCATAACCAACCAACCTACTGTCATATAGTAGAGGAATTACCAGGGCCGCCTTAACCTAATGTTAGGCCCCGGGGCTGAGAGGTTTTGTAGGCCCCCCATCCCCTCAATTTACAGAGTCTCAATTAAAAAAGTGTAATATCTAGGTAATCTATATCACAAAATGTATTAGTTTCTTTCGAGGCATACAACAGTGAGTTTTCCATCTTTGAGCCAGACATCACCATAATATTGTTATTAACATATCACTGAGTCCACCTGAGCATAAACACAAGATACGTTATGTAACAACCACACACAGCAACTTATGGTGATGATAAAACCAAATGTGTGAAAGTATGATTTCAAACGATATTATGAAAAACATCACCAACCATCACCTGTCTGCACAAACATTGATAATAACTGATAACAGCATTAGCAAAGAACAGCAACAGATCAAAGAGCCTCTTCTCTGGCCTCAGCAAGCCCTGTGAACCAATCACATGCACCTGCTGGCAGGAGCTGGATTTTATATTTTTTAAATGATTACTAATTCGCTGTGTGACATTATTTATATTTTTGTATATCAAATAATGAGGCAAATAGCAAAAAAGGGTTATGGATAGGTTCTAAAATATAGCCTACTAAAAATGAACCGTTATAGCTGATAGAGGTGAAAGTGAAAGTGCATTCCCACTGGCCTAGGAGGGGTAAGGGGAGTGATGCAAGCACGACAACGGTCTTTATAGCATTAAAATCAGAAAATAAATACGCCAAAAAAAAGTATGAACTATATACTAAATCTAATGTAGCCTATGTCATAATTTAAACAAGTCTCCCGAAGGTATCTCTCTCCCTCTCTCTCTCTCTCTCTCTCTCTCTCTCTCTCTCTCGCTGCCTGTGGCCGTGTGTGTGTGTGTGTGTGTGTGTGTGTGTGTGTGTGTGTGTGTGTGTGTGTGTGTGTGTGTATGTCGGCGACCAGACGCTTGTGGAGTTTAACGGTAAAAAGACAGTTAACCACACGTTCCCGTTAATCTTATGATGGACAGGTGTTGTGATATTTAAACAAACAATCCGTCAACGGTGAAATAAAAGCCTCTTATTTACGAGATCGGTCTGACAGACCGGCAACTTACATCGGGGCGTCCCAGCATGACAGGCCGGCCAGCGAGCGAGCGATCCGGGCCACCGTTCTCTTAATGCATCCATGGGGCCACCACCAGCTGACCTTCTCAACTCCGAAAACTTTGAAGCAAATTGTCAATTTGGCAACGATTTTTGGATGACTGCCTATATTCGAAATCTAAACAGTTCATTTCTCGCCTAAAACGTTGTCAGAAATGACTTTAATGATGAATAAGACGGTGAAAAATTGTTAAAAATATCCCGCTGTTGCTCTCAAGCGCAAACCAGTACAGAAGACATCACTCAGTCATAGAAGGACACACCCCAAAACTAACTATAGACATGCTGATAGGTAAGCTCACGGGCCATAGGCGATGGGGCCACGTGGGTCACTCCTAATTTGGATCAATCAGCAGCCATGTAACCTGCGATTAGAGTGATTGACAGAAAACCTGACACATTAGAAAACAATATGACCTTTTCAGCTCATCACTAACGTGAATATGGGAGGCCCCTGAATTTGGGAGGCCCCTGGGCTTCAGCCCAGGTAAGCCCGTGCATTAAAGCGGCCTTGGGAATTACCGTACAGTACAGGAGAAGCTTGCAGGCAATGTCGACGTACGTTAGCTGTTTAGTTGAATTGCTAATGTTAACTAGCATTTTAGTTAGCAATAATTAGCCTGTGCCTATGTTATCTCCAAGGCCGCTTTGGATGCAAAGAAAGCTGTCATTTGCTAGTGCTTTAAAAGTTCACACAACTCAAATATTAGGGGCAATGCGATTACAATGATCCTGTCAACGATTCGAATTGATTCGATATCCTGATGCGTCACGATGCGTCACCTCCTCAATATTATTATACATTGCTACACATGGTTTTCATCGACAAATTCAAGAAGTCAGATATATATGAACTCCCCTTTTTTTATTGTATCTGCTCCTAAAAAAAAGATACTTCCTGAATGTAGCGGAGTCTGAACACAGCAGACAAAAAGCAAAACCTAAAAAAGCAGCAAACGGAAAATCAACAAGCAACATCAGTAGGCTATAATGAATTATGGTCTGTCAAATGTCCGACTACTATGTACAATATGGTAATCATGGACTTTCTGCACATCCATAACTACAGTAAAGATTAATCAGCAACACATATGATGTTCATTGAAGTTACAACAGTAAATCCCCCATTGCTAGTTTTTCTAAAACTAATGACAATGTATCCATTTAAAGGCTTTACTTTAGTTTTAACTCCTAAAAAGTCAATTTTTAAGTACATTTATTTAATTAATTATTATTACCCCTGACCAGAGATGGGAGTAAGTCACACATGGGCAAGTCACAAGCAAGTCTCAAGTCTTAACCTTCAAGTCTCAAGCAAGTCCAAGTCATTTTGTGTGACAATCAAGCAAGTCAAGTCAAGTCATAGCTTTGGTCAAGCAAGTCAAGTCAAGTCATACAAAAGTTTCCATTTTTAAACAAGCTAAAGACAGTGGTTATAACTGCTGGAGTTTTATTTGCATTTTTTTCCTACTCAATATTCAAAAGACATTGTGTCCAAGCCACATATATCTGAACAGTTTAAATGTATAAAGATTTAAAAAAGCACAGCCTAAAACTGATATTAGGCCAACAAAAATATCAATATGCCTCAAACATGACATCAAATCATGAAATTAATTCAAACAATTCAAGTATAATGCTTTCTAAGTCAAATAATATTCTTCAAACATGCCTCACTTTTATGGGACAGAAACACATTTAACCTAAAAAAAACATATTCTTTAAGAGTAGCTGAATCCCACCACCTTTGCATAATTTGGAGAGATTGAATAGTAGGCTATATGTTAATATTTGTCAGTGTATTTGTGACTGAATGTGTGCGTGTTTGAGAGAGAGAGAGTGAATGAAAAGTTATTAATATTGGTGAGTGAATGTGTGCATGTGGTGTGTGTGAGTGCAGTGTGTGTGTGTGTGTGTGTGTGTGTATGTGTGCCTAGCTTCATTCACATACTTCATCTGCAACACTGCGTGTGTGTCTGCATGTGTGTGTGTGTGTGTGTGTGAGAGAGAGAGAGAGAGAGAGAGAGAGAGAGAGAGAGAGAGAGAGAGAGAGAGAGAGCAGTTTGTTGTGTGTATGTATACAGTGTGCCTAGCTGTATTCGCTCTTACCGCCACCTTGAACAAAGAGGGGAGGGTGTGCTTATTCATGGCCCAAAACCGAAGGGAGTTCTGTTCATCACAAGCGTCCCAATAGTGGTTCAGCTGAATATGGGGACTGGAACCTGAATCTCTCCCGATTTGAAGTGTCTGATGAAATTCGCCGCGGTTGTGGTTGACGTCGGATTTTTTTGTACAGCAGACCTTGCAAACTGCCGTTTGTTTCTTCTTTGCCTGGTCAGATGTGTAATCCTTATAGCCAAACTTTATTATTTTCGGTGCAGAGGAATCCATGACGTTAAATAACAGCCGTAGCCAGTCTCGTTTACTGCAGGTCTGCCGCCGTGTGGCGCGTCATCATATAAACGGGCTCCCGCGCATGCAACAGCACTAAAATCGTAACGTTAACTCCTCCTCAATATCAGAGGGGAAAAATATATATTTATTAAACAGAAAATCAAGTCATTTCAAGTCATTTGACTCAAGTCTAAGTCAAGTCTCAAGTCATGAATGTCAAGTCAAAGTCAAGTCGAGTCTTTTATGAATGTTTATCAAGCAAGTCTCAAGTCCTAAAATTTGCGACTCGAGTCTAACTCGAGTCAAGTCATGTGACTCGAGTCCCCCATGTCTGCCCCTGACACAATATGTCAACTTGGACAATTGTCCTTGCACGATGTTCATTTGCTGCCTTCACCTTTTTAATTTGCATTCATTAGGGTATAATCTAAGAAAAGTTCATCGCTGAAGTTTGGAGGCATCTTGTGAACTTGTGAAGTGTGAGAACGGCTGTCCGCCGTGGCCGTATGAAGTTCTGTCTAATCGGTGGAGCCTGTAATTGTAGCTTGACTCTTCCTCACATGGACCCAAACAGAACAATCTTCTAATGATAACAATAAATTAACTTTCTCTGCTCCACTGAAGCTCATGAATAATTAATTGGTTTGTTGAAGAGTGGCCGGTTTTGCGTGACCAAATTGCTTCCTGCTCCAGACAGTGTGATCAGATGCTGCTGCCTCAGCACTCCTCTCATTCTGCTCAATTAAAACAGCACATTGGCAAAATATGAGCTGTGTTTGGGAATTTTAATGACACGTTTTTGTATGATATGGGCCAGGATCATCTGATTCGTTTGATCAGTCACACCACTGGAGAGGCAGCAAATCAAGGGATTCGGTAGGAATATGCTATTCCTGAAGGTTAGAAATGCAGGTTGTGACCAAAATGATTCCAAAATAAATGAATTAAAGTTGTTTTCGCAAGTTATGAAAACACATTTGAGCTGTGTTTACCGGATCCGGGTTGAAGTCGAACGTAAATACGCCGCCATAACTGTGGTGGCACCTCACCTTAAAACATGTGAAACAACACAGCAAGGGAAGCATTTTACTTTTCAACTGCTTTTGCCTATAAATATGAACAAAAAAACGGTTACATGAAATATAGCCAGGGTTCAAAATTAACTTTTTTGTCCACCAGCCAAATGACTAGTAAATGTTCAAATTTTACCAGCCACTCAAAGTAAATGGTGCTAATCTTAAACGCTGAATATAGCCATCATCATGCCTTTGAAATGAAGCTTATGATGCAAAACACAACATTTTTAGGACCAATGTCTACCTGCAGTGGTTTGTTGCTAGGCAAATAAACACTTTGAATATTTCCTGCCCAAAAATACACTTTTACAATTTCATGTGTTCAAGATTTTTTGTTTTTAAATAATGTATTCTATGCATTCCATATATATGCTGTCAAAAACAATTTTCAAAATAATGTTTTGAGACTGTTGGAGGGGGGCGATGCTGACTGTGATCAACCCAAATATACACGCTCCGACAGTCAGTGATTGCATTCAGTTTGATTCTGCAGCTGGCAGTGGTGAAAGCTGAACACATAAATCAGCCAGTGATTTCATCTATAAGGGCACTCAGGGTTCTATTTTTGTGACAGTGCATTGGTGGGCTTTGTGTTGAACATAGTTTTATTTCCTTTGATGGCAGTCATCTTGCATTTTGGTAACTCACTGTGATGGTGAATGTCCCATTGGGGAGCAAAATGTGCAATATAGTGTGTGTCAGTAATAATCAAGCAGTGCTTGGTAATTTTTGTGTCAGGGCTGGTCTGTGGGTTTACGAAAAGTCTCGGTCAGAGTTTCATGGCAGATGAAGGAGTCATTTTCTGTTTTATTTTCACAGCGGACAAAACACACTTGTTTGGGCTTGAGAGCCGCGTAGCTAGTAGGCTCGTCACGGCGATTAGCTTCAGGGCGAGTAGCGACTCTAGAGTCAGTGAGAGAAACAAAGTGTCTCCTCTGTTCTTTCTGACCACGGTGGGAAACCTGGAGCAGGAAAAGTTAACCGTCTCCTTGATTTTACGTTGTTTATGGAGTACAACCAGGACATGAGTCGGGGGAAACCATAGTCGCTATGACGCTGAGCCATGCTCGCCTCAGGCATGAGGCAGTACTATCTGCAATGGAAAATGGAGGTAACAGTGTTACATTATGTGACAGATTATTAGCTCCAAGTGTGAATGTTAGTGTGAAATTGAACACTACGTACATATGCCAATGTTGTTTTCAATAAAAAAACATTTGCACAAAGCAGCCGATCCACTTTTTCATGTTGATAAGAGCATTAAAATGAGAAAATATAATGGGACAAAAATAAATTAAGGGACATTTAGAATAGATAAAAATGTGAGATTAATTGCAATTAATCGTGAGTTAACTATGACATTAATGCGACTAATCGCGATAAAATATTTTAATCGTTTGACAGCAGTAATGTTTTTATATATAATATATATATATTATATATTATAATGTCAGATTTTCATGTAAAACATGGCTTCAAATAATGAGGTAAATGCATTTTAGAGAAATAAAATGTTCACATTTCCAACTGTTCTGAACGCTCCAGTTTCAACAGTTTTTTCTACACTCAGCTAAGTCTTCCGCAACTCTAAGCCGGACTGATTGGTTATCTGCTCCAGACAGGAACTACTGAAGTGATTTTTTTAAGCTACTGCGGTGTTAACATTGTCGCATGTAGCTACATGCTACGGCAGTAAACAATGTCACCTTGGCTGCCAGTGTCGTTCCTCCTGAAACATTTCTGGTTATGGAGTATTTGATTTTTGACTGTAGAAAGTGCTGCTATATTCCATTAGTGTCCACTGCTAACTATAGTAGCTACATGCTGTACCTTTACTGCTGGGACATGTCCGTTTGTGTAGTATTTGGTTTAGAAGCCTTTGAAAACCTACGCCTTGAAAACGTAATGGGCAGAGACAGGCCTGAAGTCAACTGTTGTTGGTATTGTGGTTCTGCTTATAGAAACTACATCCTGTTCATATCATACGTGAATTCGCGAGATCGCGGGGGTCTGAGTGACTTCAGCTTTCAGTCATGGCCGCAGCTGTTAAGCAACAAATCTGGACCTGGTGGGTATTGACGGACGGCTGAGCACGGAGCCGACACGCAGCGGAGCCAATCCGTAGACGTTCTGCAGACGGTGGAAATGAGGAGTCATACCGAGGGTGAATACAGGTGCAGCAGCCATGGGCAGTATGGGCAGAAAAATAAAGTGTTAAGTGAAAAATAAACATTAAAGTATGTAAACATGTTCTAGTACAAACACAAAATACAAGTACTAACCTGAAAATGCTATATAGTAGTTGCCCTTTAAAACTTTTAAGTAATCTCCATTTTTCAATCTAAATACTTTATCATTTCTGGTCCGTGTAACGCTTATCAGTTATATTTTCTAAACACAAACGGACATTTGGAAAAACTGAAAAATGGGTTCAAATATCCAATTTTTTTCCGCCTTGACAAATTAAAAAATTGGATCTTTAACTTGTTTTTCCAATTTTCTGTTTTTATTCAGAGGAACAGAAATTTAGAAAATTACAAAATTGCATCTGGGCTCCAATTATTCAATACTGCAATGATATTCCCTCGTTCTGCCTAGTTACCAACGATTGGTTGGCTGTTATCGTGGGTGTGTCTGGATGTGTTTAGGCGGGCATTCAAGACGACTCGGGGCAGTCATGTCAACGCTGGATAATTACGAGAATATCATTTGGAATCTTGTTGAGAAGAGGGGAGATGAATGTTCGGATGGTGAATGAATGAACAACACAGCATAGCAACACAATCCCTTTTTTTTCTTTTGAGTCTGACCATCTCAGCGCCACCTTTCCCTTTTCTTTTTTGGCTTTTCATATTGAAATAAGAGGCTGCTGCGGCCCGCCGTACGGGTTGAGCAGAGGCTGACCAGTTTGACCAGCGGGCAGCAGCTGGGCAGCGGATGGTGTGGCTAAGAACTTGCAATGTAGCCTATAACTATTATCAGACCGGTCCTCACAGCCTCAAAAGAGACACTACCGGCCCACCGGGAAAAGTCCCGACTCTCTCGATTGCCACTCTGCCTCTGAGTGGTCCTGTGTATGGGCGGAGCATGACACTTTAAATATAGATACTAGGCCATCTTGATTCAAGTCTGTGCTGGATATTGACAAGCGTTTCACCTCTCAGTGAACGCTAGGGATGAGCGAGTACAGCATTATCTGTTTCTGTATCTGTATCTGTTAACCATATGAATTATCTGTATCTGTACTCGGACTGGATGGGGCCTTACCCGGAAGTGGACAGGATTTAACCAGGAAGTGGGTCGGGTTGTCTTGAAATGGGCGGGGCTTTATGTTATTTTAAGCATGCAATTGATATGGGTTGATCAGAAATTGTTATAATTATTGCTAATTAGAAAACTATTTACATGACAGAATCATCATTGAGCTTCAGATCAATGGTTTTGATCACGATAACAAACTATATACAGAACAAGTGAATGAACAATGAATACAACACATGCGGTTGCAATTATGAAGTAAAATGTAATGAACAAGAGTTTTCATACTCAACACAACTTTTTAATTTTGTTATGATCAGTGTGATTTTTTTTTTGGTTCTTTTTTATTTATTTTTTATTTCCACACCAGGTATGTGTGTGTGAGTAAGAGAGAGACAAAGGCTGTGTCTCAAACCGCCTACTTGCACACTTCACACACTTAGTTTTAAGTATATAGTGTAGATAACGAAAAAGTCAGTGCACTGAAAGTACCCGGATGACCCCCTAAAAAAAGTCAAAAAGTTCAGTGTAGAACGATGGACACTACGCACACTAAACCTGCGCCATCTTGACTACAAAGCGGAAAGGGGAGGGACCAGGGACGTCGACCGGCAGCTGATTGGACGAACGCGTCACGTGCATATTAGCTCTCGCAGATTTTACATCCGAGCTTAATGGCGGCCAAGATGGCGGCTCGTTTGGAATACGATCTCGAATTTTACGAAAATAGTTCACCGAAACGTGTTTCTGAATACATTTTAAGCGAGAAATAGGCCATGCAGTTGCTGAATCTGTCTTCATCTCAGATCAACTAAGGTCAGTTTAGAAGATTTTCATCAGATTTTGAGAGGCGGCGAGCCGAGCCGACCGCTCGTCATTTCCGGTAAGTGCTTTATCATAAGTGTTCCGTTTGGGACAATACTAACCATCGACAGTGGGCACTACGGCAGTAAGTGGTCAGTGTACATTAGCAGTGTACTGACCGAAGTAGGCGGTTTGAGACACAGCCAAAGAGAGAGAGAAAGAGAGAGAGAGAGGGGGGGGGGGGCGCGAGTCACATTCCACCAAGCACCACGTCTGAACAAACCCCACGTTTACCAGAACTCTACTGGTTAATAAGTAAGTACTACAAACCAAAGTAAAAAACAAACCTGAAGCTGAAGAGACCCTAAACGTTAATGGAAAAGACCCGCGAACCTGAGTGACTGAGGGAGAGACAGAGAGAGAGAGACAGCTGTTCTCTTCTCAGTGTTCTGTGAGTGAGTGAGCAGAGCGGGAGGGGAGGGGCGCTGTGACTTCTAGCCTATCACAGGACGCAGACACAGTCAGCTACCCAATGAGGATTTTTATTCAATCTGAGCACAGATATTGACTCGTTCCCAGTTTATAAACAGTTAGAAGATGGCTGTGTGTCATGTGACGTTGTTATTTGTACACGCTGTGACTATACAAATCACAACATGGAAATAGGAACATGTTGCCATTATTTTGTCACTTATTCGGAGCAGTAGGCTAGTTGGAGCCGGTTACCTCCAGGATCTGTGCTAGGCTAAGCTAACGGTGGAGCCGTCAGACAGAGTTACGACACGCACGGAGATGAGAAGGGTATGTATCGACTTGTCTAACTGTCGGGGTTACGGTGAATAAGCTAATGTCCCAATAAGTCGCCATGTTCTTTTAAACATCCAATTTTTTACTTTGTCAAAGCGGAAAAAAATGAAAAAAAATTCTGTTTTTCCAAATGTCCGTTTGTGCTTAGAAAATTGAACTGATAAGCATTACACGGACCATTTCTGACTGCTTGTAATTATTACCATCCAGCACAGAACTGCCAATATACGTCATAGGGTAAAAGGCTGGCAAATACCATCATTCTTCTTTTCTATCATTGAACGGTTTCCTACATTGGAAAACGGTTCTCTTATGTTGCCAAATGTGCTATCTCCTCCCACGCCAATTTAATTTAAGGTACCATATATTTACTTCAGAGTCCTGTTGGGAGAGGCTTTTGTGGCAGACAATCTTTTGTGATGGATGTTTGCTCAGAACTATTCAGTTGCTCAGAGCAGACTGCTTTTAAAAGGAATAAAAGAAAGAGAATCATGTCATGAATCATGTCTGGGCCTTCACTGGCTGATTCATGTATTCTTCCTAATCACACACTGGTTCCAACCAAGGTTATGATTGTTAAACGAAAACGAACGAAATAACGAAAACCAGGTGGGGGAAAAAACATTGTCGTGAAATAAAAATTAAAACGAGTCATTACAAAAAAGCGATAACTATCTAAAACTGTAATGTCTGTTTGCAAAACTATTATTAAAGGGAAAAATCCCACGAATTTGAAAGAGAGATTTGAGAAGCACGCACAAAAAGGCTAAGAACGCAGGAGAACGCAAAGCCCCCCTAACCCGAAACAGAAGCTAACCCGGTTGCCTGCCAATCGGAAGGTTGGTGGTTCGATCTCCGGCCCTGCAGTCCCATGTCGAAGTCTCCTGATGAGCAGGTGTCACTTTGTACGGCAGCCTCGGCCACAGTGTATGAATGTGTGTGAATGGTGAATGGTTCCTGTACTATGTTAAAGCGCTTTGAGTAGTCATTAAGACTAGAAAAGCGCTATATAAATACAGCCCATTTACACAAGGCGTGGATGTATGGGTACAGGGCCTGGCAGCATGACGGAGACAACCGTAGACTTTCACCGACGACTTTCACCGACGACCTAGCTGCTGGTTAGTAAATACGCAGGAAGAAGCGTGGGTTAATATGTGTATTGATACTGGGATGTCTACACAACTGTGTGAGTCGATTGACTTCAAAAAGCAACTTTACTCAAACCAGAGTTCAAAACACCTGTTGATGTATGTCTTCTTTAGTCTGTTGGCTATTTAGGTTTTTCCTGGCACACGTCACTTACACATTTTGCTCTTACTGGCGTCTTGTGTAGACTGTTTACATATTTGTGCTCATCATATGTACATTTTATGTACTGGTGTTATTGTTGAATACATTGTGAATACATATTTCTAAAATTGTATGATGTTTTTGTTGAGTTATTATTACACAATACTTTTTCTGACCTTTTTGAATCTTGCCCCTGAAAAATAACCCATATTACAAAAAAAGACTGAAACTGACTGAAACTGAAAAACATTTTCAAAACAATAAAAACTAAACCAAACTAGAAAACCTGCTTTAAAAACTAATTAAAACTAAACTGAATTTTAAAACAAAAAGTCAAAACGAAATAAAAATAAGAACTAATGAAAAATGCAAAACCATAATAACCTTGGTTCCAACACAGTGTCACTGGGGCCACAAGGTGACAAAAAAACAACAACAGTTGCTACATCCTGTGCCCCTGCACCGTTACACAAATAGAGCCTTGGATGAGATGCAGCTTCGTATCTTTGCTTTGCCCTCTCATATTTCAGCCAACGAACCTCAGTTGTTGGTTCTGCAAACAGAAAATGCATTACCTCTGTGCATGAGGGATCTGAACATGTTCATATATATAGTTTATGTACAACCTTTTATGAACTGGGTACAGGCTGAGTCATCAATGTATGACGGCAACTGACAACGGGGTTGCCAAACAGAAACATTTACATATTTTTTATTAAATCCTGATTCAGCCCTTAATGTGCTCGTTGTTATCAATTGTAGTTGAATAAGTCAACAATTATATAAGTGCAGGCTGTTTACACACACCTAAACAGAACATGATTACTAATATCTGTGGAATAAAGATTTATTTAGCTGATTTGAATCTTTTTGTACAGTCCAGTTCAAAGATTTGGAGGTACTGACTGTCAGAGGTGGGACAAAGTCATTGTTATGCAAGTCACAAGTAAGTCTCAAGTCTTTGCCCTCGAGTCCCGAGTCAAGTCGAGTCAAAGATGAGGCAAGTCCCGAGTCGAGTCACAAGTCAAAGCCAACAAGTCTCAAGTCGAGTCCAAAGTCCTACCATTTTAGTTTCGAGTCATTTCAAGTCCTCATACCACAGAAATAAAATGTATACAAATCATGTATGTCTGTAAGATTTGTATTTATTTAAACCTCTTTTTATACAATGACATTAATCAAATACAGTAAAGATTTTCACAAAAAATGCTTGTATTTCAACAGCATATTGCACTAGAACAATGCACAGCAACTTCAGTCCTGTATTGTATTGACCTCATATTGCAAAACAGTTTAACTTTCAAATAGACATGGGTCCTTTTAGCCTGAACTTTTTTAAACATGTCATCAATAAAATCCTCACTCCTCAAAATTATCACTTCTGAAAAACTGGACCAACCTGATAATATAACTGGAATGACTCCATAGAGACTTGAGTGAGCTGTGTGGACAGGTGATGAGCAGAGAGTGAGTGAGTGAGCTGTGTGGACAGGTGATGAGCAGAGAGTGAGTGAGTGTGCGCATGCGTGCTGTGGACAGGTGGAGGGAGGCCCCTATACTGCATTGCATTTGCAAAAGATCAAATTGGCCAAAAGTCTGTCAGTCATTTGTGCACGATGGGGACGCAGAATGATGCCACCATGGCTGAAAACTCGCTCCACTGGAGCACTAGAAGCAGGCACTGCCAAGACTCGGATGGCTACTTGAAAGAGTGAAGGAAGAGTCTTACTGTTCAGTGCCCAGAACAAAAGGGCATTCTGTCCTTCTGCCATGTCAATGTAGTGACTTAGCTGTACTGCTGGTGGGGTCCCAACATCCCTTTTCTGCCTCTTATGGTATGCAGAAAACAGCCCTTCTCCTTCCATGTCCTCTAGTTCTTCTTCAGCAGGCACCGGCACAGGTTGCTCTGTATCTGCAGCATCTTGCAGGATCAATTCTAAAAAAAACATCACAACAGCAGAAACAAAAGAGCCCTTATTACCATTACTGATGTTGATGATACTGTGCAAGACTGAAAATTGTTATTATTGTTAAAGTCAGATTAATATCACATTAGATCCTAGATCAGATTAAGATCAAATTATTTTACGTTGCATTTAAGTTGCATTGCAAGTCAATAATATTTACCTTTAACTCGTTGTGCCACCTCTGCCTTAATGCCACGGTTGACCAGCACATGGGGCTCAATCCACAGCAGACAAAAGGCTGGATCCAAGGCAGCTGCTTTCAGGTAGACTGTGTCTGAAAAGGGGGCAGTGATCCCTTCTTGAGACTGGGCCATTTTCACATTAACGAAGATCCCAAGAAATCTTTTTTTCAGGGATGCCTGCAGACCTCTGACCAGGCCGCTCAGGAAACGAACTTGAGGCTTCAGCTTCTCAAGATGGTGATTGAGGGACAAGACGGATGGAACAACTGCACTGATTGTAATTACTTTCTCCCCCTGTGTCAAATCAGTTGCTTCTCCGAACGGTTTCAAGATGTCCACCAACTCCTTCAGCAGATTCCACTCTCGTGGTGTGAATGACAGTTCTTTATGCCCGGCCTTCTCAAGAACTGCGCAGAGCTTTTGCTGATCACAATGAAGGACTGCTTTCACCTGCCGCAGTGTGGAATTCCACCTTGTGCTCACTGCAGCAGGGATGCCTCTGTGCTCCCCAAATTCACCATCGAAGATGTCTTTAAACGTTGTGCTTGTGTGGAGCAAGGAGCTAAGTTTTGATAACTTGGAGAGAGAAGGACATGCCGCTTTTGTTTCTTTCAAACCGTCTCCCACAACCAGCTGCAATGTGTGTGCAAAACACTGCAGGCGCTGTTTCTTTGCCATAGAAGCATCGACAGTTTGCTGGTCTTCTAGGGTTAAGTCATGCCATAGCTCAGGATCATCAAGATTATCTCCAGCATCATCATCTTCCTCCTGTTCGCTGGGGAAGCAGACCGTAAATGCCTTGCGCATGTTAGCAGCATTGTCACTAATGATGTAGTCCAATTTAGCTTTGATGTTATATTCATCACATATTGCCTCAAATTGGTCACAGATGCGCTCCGCTGTGTGAGAGCCTTTAAAGCGGTTGCAGGCCAAGAGATTAGTCTTTAGCTGTACCCTCTCTGCATCTCTCTCCATCCAGTGCACAGTGACACCAAGGAATCCCCTCATCTTTCGATCAGACCAAATGTCCACAGTGACTGAAACATGGTCAGTGTTGCTCAATTGAGTTTTTAACTTTGAACGTCTCTCCTCAGCAAGGCTCTCTGTTTTTGTGGTCATCGTTCGGCGACAGACTGGGGTATACTTGCTGTCCAACACAGCCAGAAAGTGACGAAAGCTCTTATTTTCCACAATAGACAGAGGAAAATTGCAATCAATAATCAAGTCAGACAGTATTGAATTGGAGATGGCCTTCTGCTGTGGGTGACTCATGCTGTAATGCCCTACACGAGTGTCCAGGAATTGTGAGATTGAAGGCTGTTGTGATTCATCTACGATGCTTTTGTTCATCTGGTATTCTTCATACCTGTAACAGAGAAAATACTCTTTACTCATATCAATGTTGTTAAATGTGTTAATATTCATTGTCTATTGTACACTACTGTATACGATAATACATTTCAGTTTCAGTGTATGCAATATTACGAACATTTTCACTGCTTCAAAAGTCATAAGAAAGCCCTTTCTCTCAAGAAACTGAAGTCATATGCTTTATAGCAGTGGTTTTCAAAGTGGGGACAGGGACCCCTGGGTGTCGCGAGGAGGTGCTAGGGGGGCCATGGCAAGTTGGCATGAAAAGTATAGCAAAACAAAATAATTGAATAAATGAAATAACTAAAGTAAACCAAATTAAACCAAAAACAAGCTAAACAATATTCCCATTAGTTAAGAACTGCACTATAATAATCTATTGCATCTCTACTATTAACATTACTACTATAATCGTTATTATTTTATTTTATTACATGGCTTGGTTGAATTCCAATGTAGAATGCGGTCTGTTATTTCTTGATAACAGACCCTGCGACCGTATAGCGAGGCGGTAGTTATAGCGAATACAACCCCTGATATGAAAAGGGAAGGCTAATGGTGGATCTACTGTGACTGTGTTATGGTAACGTTACTTTAAAACGGACGTTGACATGATGTTGGCGAGGTTTTCCATCTGAGTGTGCTACACTCATGTACCTCATATAATCAGGGTTAAAAAATCCTTATTTTTGTAAGCATGAACCAGCAAGGGAGACGTGCGTTTACTCTCTCGTTGATACAGTAAATATGCAGCAGCTAGCTAGTAAGTTACGGTACATCCGATAAGGTGCTTAGCATTTGTTCAAAACTTACCTTTCTTTGTGCAACTTCAGGTGTCGAACAAAGTTGGACGTTGTGGCAGCTCCGTCTGTAATCTTCGACCCGCATGTTTTGCAAATTGCAACTCTTTTTTTGTCGATTAGCTCGTAATTTTTATAACCAAACGAAACTATCTTCGGTATCATTTTGCCAACTGGCGCGTTGTTGCTTGTGCTTCATTGGTTGTCTTGCAACGTGCCTGCTTAGATACTGTCAAATCAAAACAACGTGGGACTACAGTGATTGGATGTCGTGCAGGCAGCGCGCGTGCTCTCTGCATGCATACAGGTGGTGCACATTTTTTTTCACAAATGCAGATAAACTGAGAGCGGCGCGGCCGTGTGAACATTTTCTTCCCCAGTTTTCATGGGAAGTAGCAAGTCTTCTCGAGTCAAAAGGCGCAAGTCCAAGTGAAGTCACGAGTCATTGATGTTAAAGTCCAAGTCGAGTTGCAAGTCTTTGTACATTTTGTCAAGTCGAGTCTGAAGTCATCAAATTCATGACTCGAGTCTGACTCGATTCCAAGTCACATGACTCGAGTCCACACCTCTGCTGACTGTGTAGTCTTGACTCGTTCTCCAAAGCTTATCACCATAATAATCACACAGATTCAGTCAGTTTCTGGTTTAACCTGTCATGTTTAGTTCAGTACAAAAACTAGTTCTATTTGTCATCCAGCGCATGGGAGGAAGTCCCAGGTGCTTCCCATAAGGAAAGCCAAAGGGACGGCTGTGTGCCACTCGTTATCAGAGGTGGGAAGGTTAACCAGGCGTGCATTTGCCAGACCAAGCAGTTAGCCTTATCTCTTGTGAAACTTAAGCTTACTGTTTAAAAACACTTTGATAAAACACAAATCTCATCTTTGTGCAGCCCGTCCTAGCTTGTTTTCGAGTATGGAATAAGCTTATTACTGCTTTCTTGTGGTCAACACCAAGGGGGCAAGCCTGCCTCCTCAGAGCGAAGCCGCTATCGTACCATTTTATGCTACCCAAACCATCACCCCCCGTTAGCATTCCATTGACTGCCATTCATTTTGGCGTCACTTTGACAGCCAATACCTTTACATCTGAAGCGTTCAAAGAATTCATTTGTCCATTGTTTATTACTAAAGAAACACGACAATGTATAAAAGGCTCCATTACCTTGTACCTCACGTTATGGCTCCGTAGCAGACGTTTTTATAAAAATAGGCTAACGATTGGGTCATAACCACGAGACTTACTGTCTCATAGTAGAGGAATTACCGTATAGTACAGGAGAAGCTCGCAGGCAGTTTGGACTTACATCAGCTGTTTAGTTTAATTACTAATGTTAACTAGCATTTTAGTTAGTAGTAATTAGCCTGTGCCTATGTTATCTCCGTACATATACCTACGCTCTCCGTCTCTGATAGATTGGGAATGATTGAGATTTCTCTTGGCACAGCTACCAGAAGACTTATAACGTTCAGACACGTTGCTCACGTCACATCTACGTCGGCAAGCTCAGTTTGAGGCTGCGCAGTAACGCTCAGCCATCACCGGAAAAGTGCTTCTAAAAGAATAAACTCGTCTCCGTCCAGAGCAACGGGATCTGTTGGTCCTTTCTATATACAGTCTATGGTCAACACCAACTGTCATTACACTTTGTCACCTTACTTCCTGCTTTGCTCCCTTCATAATGTCCATGGCCACTAGAGGGCACAGCCACTATAAACATAAATATGAGTTGTAATTGCTGCTTAAACAAACCACTTATAGGGTTGTTTTTCGGGGCAGGACAGTATCTGTTTATAATGTAGAAATATCACGTAATGATTGTTTCTTTGGCTGTTGCTGTATTTTAGTAAGCTGTTAACCAAGTAATCATCATAGCGGACAACAGTACTTGGTCACCAGTGAGGGGAGTCACTGATTCGTTCAGTGACAATGATTCAGTATAGTCGGTTCAGTTTAAAGAGTCTGTGTTAAAAATGTGTGTGTACATGTACTGAACACCTCTTGCAACATGAGCTCTCCTTTTCCTGGTATTCTAGATTGAAGCCAGCCATGCCTTTCAGAGGGCATGGTAGCACAGCGACCACAAATAAGCCTGACCACCCCAATGATGGTTCAGTCCAGTGTCCCTGTAAATAAATCATGGGGCAAACTGAAACAAGAGCCCCGGACGGACGGGTGGCTGTGCTACCGCAAGGGCTGTGTCAATTAATGTTACATGACAAGCGGACACGGCCCAACACCGGGCCTTTCCTGAAACCTTCTGCCATTCACTTTCATCAATAATGGATCGGAATATGTCTCCTGAGTGAGCCGACACCCTGGTTCAGCCCAATCCCCAGGCAGCCCCCACCTCCAAAATCTCCATCTCTCATTATATTCCCTTCTTTGTCCTCTAGGTCCATAGCAAGTTCACAGAGTCAACTAATTTTTTCTCTTTGCACTGTAAATCCAAAAACAAAAACAAAAAAAACGTATTGCAGGTTGCAGGATTTGGGGGGATAATAGCATGCTATTGAATTCATTTATTTTTTAGTGATGCAAAAGACAGGCTCAATAGAATCTATAAATACTTCATATACTTTATTTTCACCCAAGAAGCCCTGGTAACAGGCACTGTGTGGGTGGATGGGAGGCTGGAAATGTTGAGGTACAGTGGGTGAGGTGGCGATGGTGACGGAGGAAAGAGGGGGTGGTCATATTCAAGTACAGTGAGTAAAAGGATAATATTCATGCAATTATCCTGAATGTCTTTCTCTTCTTTTAGAAATGTTCCCTAGCAGTGTCCATCACTCCCCCCCCCCCAATTCCCCTTAATTCCTGTCTATTTTTCAACAGTTCCACATTCCCTCCTCTGTCATTACCCCCCTTCTGTCAGGCAATAGCTGTCAATATGATTTATCATCAATGCTATCTGATGTAGTTGTTCCACTGTGAAGGCTGATTAGATGACCATCCTGCTGATACAGCCTCGTCAGGGATGACAGGCTATGGGAATGGCAACCAAACCTTCCTGTCTGTTTCCATCTCTTCATGTGTCACTCTGTCTCGTCCTCTTTCCCCTTTTTTATTGTCATGACCATTTGCCTAATCTTAGCACATACCCACATCAAGCATCACATGCCAGCCTCTTATTAAAGCTCTAGGCACTATAGGCAACATTTTGACAGAAAAGTAATACTTGACATGTCAACATAAATCCGAAATTGCAGCAAAAAAAATAAAATAATTACATGTCCGCTTCACTGTGATGTTGTAGATTTGCCCTAAGAAAAACTGGTGTCAGGCATGTACAGAATCTTCTCCAACTACAGAAATTGATGAATTGAAACATAAGACTGAAGTACAAACTATCTGCCAAACAGCAGTGAGAAGCACTCCATCTACAGAAAGTCTTTTTTACCTGTTCCATCCCTTTGCTATCATTTGGTATGAAGCAACAGTTTCAGTTTAAAACCAGCATGTAGCTGCCCAAATGCAGCTTTATTATTTATCATTTATTAATTTCTTTGTAATTATGAAGACCTTTGCAGTAACATGTTGGTTTTTGTTCACAAATAACATCTACTGGCCCAGTGAGTGACGCAATCTGTTCTTTGTTGCCGGCTCTAGGGATGGGAATGTTGGTTGGTCGGTCCAGTGCTTTGGTCCAGACTTTAATATCTCAACTATTGGTATGATTGCCATGATACATGTCCCATGGTTTTGCGTACCTGTGACTTTTGCTCAAGAGCCACCATGAGGCTTACATTTTTGGTTTTGAGGTTTTGGATTACCATGAAATCTGGTACATATATCCAGGGCATGGATCCTTATGGCTTTGGTGATCCCCTGACTTTTAGCACCTCCACAGACTATCAAATATGGACGTATGGACATCTCCGTGACATCTGTGATGGTAAAATTAAATTTAAAGCACATTCTTCTATTAGGTTAATCTGTTTAGTGTATGTGTTAACTTAGAAAATGGTTTATAACTGATAAACAGCTAAAACTATAAACTTTGATGAGACTGAAGACAGTGTCTTTTTCGCGAGGTCTTAGTTGACGTCTGTTTAGAACAAGTTTGGATAAGGCACCGTAAACATATCCTACAGTGTCTCTAAAACAGTTTTGTTTTCCCCCTGCAGCTGAGACTGCGAAGGTGTTATGTTATTGGGATGAACTGGGCCAAAAGGGATGACCTGACCTTTTTCTCTTAATGTTTTTGTAACTGGGTCTTTGCAAGATCCATGAGGGGGGGAAGGAAGGCGGTCACCATTTGTTGTTTTTCTATATGTTGTTTTTTTTCTGTGAGTTGAAACTCAGAACGTTCTTTCACTTGTTCCGAGGTGCATGTGGTACAGTGTTCTCCATTTGCAAATGAGAATAAACACTCAATAACCAGACTTTGGTTTCTGCTCAATAGTCTTCATTTGTTTCACTTTAACCTTTATTTACTTACCCCGTGTTATTAAGAATAATTTCCATGACACATCACCCATCTGTTTCTGGAGAGCCAAAATGAAGCTCAAAGTGGGCGGCTCCCTGTGGTTCCGGCAGTTGCAATCTAAGGGCCTTATCACACCTGAAAGTCCGAACCAAGGTCCGGACAAAGGTTCATGTTTTTGTTAGATTGTATACATTTGATCTAGTTAATTTTGGTTTCACACTGCAGTTATCCAGAGCGAAACTACCTCTACTGGTCGGACCAAACTTTGTCTGCTTGGTCCGGAACGTAGTCTGGGGGAGGTTTCACACCTGTAATTTTGGTCAATTTAGATCAAACTGAAAATCCAGAAAATCTGGACTAAACAAGGTAGGTGCCCCTTAGTTCCTTACCTTGGCTAATCCAAAAAGGACAAAGAGGTGAACGCGGACTAAATAAAGCCTAAAGTCTATGTTCGCCTCCAGTGATGGCGAACATTAACAATCTGATGGTAATTCTTGGGACCTGTATTGATTAGATCCTAGTGTATTTTGGATGAGCATTGTGTAAGCCAGGTGGAAAGGTGAGGAGGTGAAAACAAGGGACATTTAAGATGTAAATCCATCCTAACCACGGGTCAGCAACGTTAGGCACACATGCCACCATTGACATGCGATAGCTCAACCAATGGCACATCAGCAATAAGTGTGCAAAAGAGTTTTTTGGTAATGTTGAAGTGTCCTCTTATCTGCATGCCAAATTACCTCTTTCACAGCCATTGGCAGAAGCACAGTCTGTTATTTACGATAGTTTGACTGACTTTCTACCCATCCACATTCCACGAAAACCCGCCCTACTCTGCCTCTGATTGGCTATTACTCATTGCCTTCTTCAAAGAATGCGGCGAAACAAAATAGGGTTCAGTAGATGATGGCAGGCTTAATGTTTATTTGGCACACAGATAAACAAGAACATTTTAAAATGGCACTTCATTTTCAAAAGGTTGCCGACCCCTGCATGTGTTTTCGTTGCCATGGAAGTTATAGTTTATCAAGCAGGATTTTAGCCATTTGCAAACTAATCCATGATACTTGCTACCTTTTTTCTGAGTGGGAGAAAACAATCTTTTCATGGATGTGACTTTGTACACAATGTGTAATTGTACAAAGTACCATGGCCATTATAGCGAACAAGTAAAGAAGCCAGTCAGATTCTCCAATCCATTCTTCCACGTGTGTGGAATGTCCAGAGAAGGATGTGTGATTAGCACTCAGTGACCAGGGGTCTCATTTATAAAACTGTGTGTAGGATCCGTACGCCAAAAAAAAGTCAGATTTATAAAACATCCGTACGCACACCTGTAAGCAATGTTCCCTTTATAAATCAGAGATTTCTTACAAGTGTGCGCACGTGGATCAGCCTCTTATCCCGCCCTGCACACGCCCATTTTTAACCATAAATAGTCAATGCAAAGCACCTCATGAATGCTGATCAGTATATGAATGGCACTGGCAGTTGTTAACCGAATCACGATGACTTCTCAGACGTTCAGGAATTGCTTCATATTGAATTATAATTTTGGCCTGTTCTTGCACAGTGTAGGGAAATGTGAGCTATAACTACATGTATTAATAATACGTCCAAAACGGCAGGCATTACGGCACTCGGGGACAGCTACAATATATCAGACGTATATAATAAGATTTAACAGAACTATTTGTTATATCCAAACAAGCCTTATGATAAAGTTGAAGATTAAGTTGAAGATTATATACAATATTTATTTAAAAAAAGAACACTTAGCTGTCTGCAATTTCCCTCAGGAAACAGCCAGTTTCCCCCAGAGTGGCGAGGACCTGTATTTGGACCGGGATGGCACGGTTCCGGCGTGTTGCCCTCTCTACTGGACCCAATTCAGTACATAGATCCAAGAGCTCAGCTTTAGGGAATCTAAATCGGCATATTAGCCAGTCATGGTCGTGGTCCCTGAAGTCTCTTTTTCTCCTGATTCTTCCATTAGCGTAGTCCTCCTGCAGGGCCAGCAGGGCCATCATGCACCATTACACAGGGGGGTCACACCAGTTTTTTTACAACAATTTGTGATTGTTAACACCTTGCCAAAATCACAGCATCAACTGGTGGTATCCCTCACCCCGAGATACAATTTGAAGACGAAAGAAGGTGTAATGTAAACACACTTTTCTTCATGCAGGTTTAGTCACGAACAGTATTAAAGTTCGGACCGATACGAGGACATTAAGGGTAACGATTGCGCGAGAGTTTAACGGCTGTATTTTCAGACTTCGACATTTTATGATGTATGCACAGTATTAAAGACAGATATTTAGTTATTTATTTATACTCCTCCTGCGCTCCGTAGCGGACAAAGTGACGGTGAGACATCGCCAATTAAATATTAAGAACACATTTTTATTTGAGTTGGAGGTGTTTATGGAACAGTAATCCCTCAGTACAATCCCAAATAACACATAATATGATGAGATAACATGATATGGAGTGAAAAAATGTGCATGAGGCATCAATACTTGGAAATATTACGAGTAATCGTTATTCCCATTTACTTTCTGCAGTCTGACTTCAGCTCACCATCTGTGTCGCCAATTCCTATTTTGTCTCCAAAATGTGCGTACGCATGGTTCAGAGTTTGCGTGGAGGACAGCACATTCTCCTGTCAAGTTTGTTTTTTTATAAATCGCAACCTTTGCGTCGGAAGTAGCGTACGCACATTTTCAGCCCCGTTTTGAGCGTACGCCACGTTTATAAATGAGGCCCCAGGAGTGTCCCATTGTTTAAACTGATCAAGTTCATCCCAAGATGTGCAATGGGATTGACATTATCTGGTGGCTTGGTCAAATTGGTTATTTTATCCTACAGCTGTATTGTCATGTTATCTTACTTCTTGTGACCTGAGCAACCTGACATCTATCATGTTCATCTTCCAAGGGCGGCCAACCACAAAAAAACATTTCGAGATTACCACCTTCAAAAAGCCAAGCAGCTCTACAATGTAGTGGTACTCGGAATCACCTTTCTGGCACACACAAGTCTGTATCCGTTCGATCAGGCTTTAACCCCAGTTACTGTAATCCTTTCCTAATGAGTGTGTGGAAATTACTAGGGGTGTAAAAATTCTACTATCACAGATACGGCTACATCGATACACGGACCCCTGCATCGGTTTAAATGGACCAAGATTCGGCCAATGGCCCAGTTCTAAAGTTACGAATCGGTTGAGCTTCAGCATTGCTGTCAATTCAACAAAGCGGCTGCGGTGTTCGCAATGCTGTTGATAGAGACGGGTGTGTGTTTATGTGTGACTGAGACAAACCCCTCACCATTTGTGTGATGGCAGGGATCAGCCAATCAGTGCCTTTCTTTGGGTTTGCAGAACAAACGTGCTGACTAGACTGTTAGGTTTTGTTTTGGGAGTTTGCGGTGAAAGTTGCTGAGAGGAATATATTGTTATTGTAAATTGTACTAGCTACTGTCTGAGCCATCCATCCATATGTGTGTTCATAAACACGTGAATAGACTGGTATAAATATAGCTATACAGATATGTATTTGTGTGAGTTAAGTTTGTATTAATGTTTATGTTAAGATGTTTAGCCATATTAGCATAAACGTTTGCTAGCCGCATGCTAACGCTCACAACAGTATTATTGTGCTCACATGTATACCCACGTAATACTGTTGATGATTATCATTGGAGTGATCACAATGACTGAGTAACGTGGACCTAACTGTCTTTAAGATTACAACAGCAAGCAGGCAGTTTCATTAACATGGGGCTGGTGTGATTTGGTTATAAGTGACTAGCTTATTAAATTAAAGTTGTATATATATATATATATATATATATATATATATATATATATACAGTGTCCAAGCTTTGCTATTCCATGGTCCCTTTTACAAAATGTATATTTATTTGAAGGTAGGCAATACTTCTTTTATAGAAGTGGCTTATTTAAATTTATAATGGAATGAATGTGTGTAAATTAAACAAATATATTAACTGTATCTATCATATTGAATCGTATCTCA
The DNA here is from genome assembly GCA_023631565.1 of Gymnocephalus cernua. Taxonomy (NCBI): domain Eukaryota; kingdom Metazoa; phylum Chordata; class Actinopteri; order Perciformes; family Percidae; genus Gymnocephalus; species Gymnocephalus cernua. The sequence goes on along the minus strand of CM042437.1, from coordinate 32,689,014 downwards.
TAGTATCGCACCAAATTGTTTCAACATCAAATAGCACTGAATCGATCCAGATTGAAATGTATCATCCCTGAACCATATCGTAGCCCATGTATCTAGAAATGTATCAGATTGTCTTATAAGGGAGAGATGCACAACCAGGGCCGGATTGGGACTCATTTTCAGCCCTGGAGTTTCATGCCTTAGACCGGCCCACTTTAGTTCACGACTAAAGGCTTAATTCATATTACTTTTATCCTATTCCCTTTCAATCGTGAGCTTTGTATATTCATTATTGTTTGATTAAAAACATAATGGGTCACTAGTAACACTTGGGAATAGAAAGTTGTTATATTGTAAATAATGTGATCACTGCAAAAAAAAAAATGCTTTTCTTACTTAGTATTTTTGTCTCGTGTATCTAAAAGAAAATCTTACATCAAGATGCATTAACTAAACAAGTATGAAAAAACACCTCAAAATTAAGTGATTTTTGCTTAAAACAAGGCACATTATCTGCCAAAAATAATTGTTTTAGATTTAGCTTGTTTTAAGCAACAACAAAAAAACAAAATCACTTAATTTTTAGTTTTTTTTCAGAAAACGACATAATTTCACTTGTCTAGTAAATGTATCTTGAATTAAGAATATTTAGATATTTGAACTGGAAACAGGTAAGATACTAAGTAAGAAAAGCATTTTTTCAGTGATAACGTTTTCTTATTAACACATTATGGTACATCAGCAGCTTCCCTGTGTCTCAGTGAGAACATTAGTCTCTTCACAGCTGGCTCTGTGTCTGACACTAAATGAAATGTTTTACATTTATTTCTCACCACAAATATCCCCTTTTTACAAAGCTTTCAAATCAAGTCAAGTCAGTTTCATTAATGATTCATTGTTATTAATGTATAATAATCTCAGGACATGTTTCATTGAGCAGGGCTCTGGTGTGTTGGGCTCATGACTGGAGCTCGGTAACGTTACCGGGTCTCGCTGCTCGTCACTGTTAGCAGCAAACCGGACTAGAGGCGGCTGCTGCTGAACAGCTACAAGAAAAACGTTTGATACATGAACGGTGGTTTGCAGACAACGTTGTTTTGCACGGTCGCGAGCATCTTGCACTGCTCTTAACTACCTTAACGTTATTACTTACCGGCCTCGTCGTCTTCATTTGTTGTTTTGAGGAAAAATGTGCTCAGCTTAGAACATTTGGCTGCGTCACTTTCCAAAGCTTTCTCCTTTTTTATTCTGGCCTTTTCAGCGCCGCCTTTGCGCTTCCTGTTATCCATTTTTATCTGACTTTTTTATTTTGAGCAACTTTCAAGGTGCCGTGTCGGGGCGGGGGGGGGGGGGGGGGGCGAAATTACGAATCCCACTATGGCAACGCCAAGACCCGCCCTCCGAAGCAGCTCGATTGGTTGGGGTTAGGCATTTCACCTCGAGTAGTTAAGGTTAGGATAGCGGATTGGTCAGGGGACAGGACTTGAACAAATCAGGTTACGTTACCTTGGACGCCTGGCCAATAGTAGTGATTGAAGGGCGGGTCTTGGCGTTGCCATAGTGGGATTCGTAATTTCGCGGGGGGCAGGGAGTCACAAAATAATCACGTCATCATTAACCTGCAGGCTGCACTCTGCGAGAAAATATTAAATAAAAAAAGAGTGGGACTGCGATAAAATAATGAATAAAAAGAGTGGGGCTGCTGTGAGTGCAGGCAGCCATAGGGACAGCATCCATATTTCAACCCAGTGCCATGACAACAACGGCCTTCGCGGCCAAAAAAACAGACCGGCCCACCGGGAATTTTCCCGGTGCTCCCGATTAGCCAATCCGGGCCTGTGCACAACCCTAGAAATTACGTGTTGTTGCACGCATCTGTTAACATAGCAACCGAATTGCAAATAGTAAAGGAGGCCTCACACCTGCACAGCCATTCTGACATCCACGTTTCCTCACCTCACTTGCCATCCACAAATTATGACTGCAGAGATTTAACTGCTGGCTTGGCTCCATGCTTGCACATGCTGCGAGAATGCACAATGTCTGCAACATTCAAGACGGTCCAATTTTCCAAATCCTATTTACAAATCCGAATGAATCTTGTAATCTGTAATGTTCCGTGCTTATCGCACGGCTAGGTGGGAGCTTCTCCTGGAACGCGAGACAAGGTTTTATGCAAGATATCTGGAGCGGGCGGCCTGTATATATGAGATATGTTGAGATTCTTTAAATCCTGTAGTCTGATCCCAGCTTAAGAAGTAACTCTTCATCCGGCTTTGCTCTGGGCCAAGATGTCTTCATGCAGTCTATTGCTCTACTTTTATTAACCCAATGGTTCCTGGACAGCACTGTCACATCACTGACCAATGTTTCTGTGAGTTTTTTGTTGGCTCCGGGGACAATAATCGCCCATTTTATGATATATGGCCAGGAATAGGGGACACAGTGAGTGTGTTATTACCCAAGATGACGTTTCCACCTGTAGTGATGACATTGAGACCCATGGTGTTGACATTTCTATCTGCAGGGATAATGTTTGCACCCACAGTGATAAATATTCAACCCACGGTGAGGATGTGTCCAGCCATGATGATTTTTGTTTTTTGCAACAGTGATGACTATTTAACTTGCAGTGTTAAGTTTTCTCCTCTGAGCAGTGATGGTTACTTACTGACTGAAACACACTATGATTTGCTTTTGATAAGGCTCCAACAGTGGCATGCCCACTAAACTTGAGGGGGCACCCCCTTTATAAATATTTGAGATTTAATGGCTTTAGAAAATAGTATGTTTTTGCTATTTCTATTTTTTCTTCATCCTTTTCTTCATATTTTCTCTGCATCTCTGATAAACAGAAACCCTCCTCTATGGACAGGGTATTTGGTTCCTTGCAGCTGTAGCACAAAGTACTACACTAGCACAGCACAGTTTACAGTCAGTGTACAGCTTGCAGTTTGGAATGTGAGGTGGGAATCAGCTATGTCAAACCATTTCAAATAGTATGACTTTATTGAATTCAGTTACTGAGAGCTTTGGATATAACTTCCCCTGTAGTTAAAGTGACATTAGCATCACTGGGAGAACCTTTAGCATGAGTGGTTTGTAGCCATGCTAGTGGCAAAGCTCTAGGGCTCTCACTGTCTATCGTTTGGTTCAGACTGAAGAATCTCAACAATTATTAAAAGGATTGCCATGAAATTAAGTACAGACATTCATGGCATCCCCAGAGGATAAACCCTAATGACTTTGGTGATCCCCTTGCCTTTCCTCTAGCGACACTAAAATGTGGTACAGACATTCCCCAGAGGATAAACTGTAATGATAACTTTTCATCTGGTGCCAGTGTCAGGTCCAATTTTTATTGCTATAAGATGACGTAGTAATAAAAACGACAACGGTATTACGAAAAGCCCGAAATGCCACATAGGGAGGCTGATTAGGGTGGTGGATGGGTCAAACAACACTTGTCACGTTTTCTAAACCCAACTGCCCAGCGTCAATAACAACGCCAAAGGCACCTGACCAAGCGTCCACATCTTACACGATGGGAGTGAGACTGAGTTGCAAATGTACGAGTAGAACCAAGCGCTGGTGAAATCCTAGACGTAGCGAGAGCCATCAAGTTCCCAGAGTGATTTTTAATATGAACAACTAAGTAGCAGCAGCAAAACAAACACTCCCGGAGTGCAAGGCGGAGCCCCACACCACAGGTGAAATCTTACAGTGGTTAGATGACGGCCAACAGTGTAAGGTCATTATGTAACAGGCTTTAGTTTGGTAAGGGGCTCGCTGTAATGTACTGTAAGAGGCTCCGACAGCTTCAATGTCGTACTGACCGCTACAGGAAATCTTTCCTGCCGCATTCCATAAAACTGTACAACATTTCACAACTGTGTTTATGATAACCATCTCATTACCTCATAGATTACAATATTGCACTATTATGCTATTGCACTCTGGTTACTTCATATTTTATATTATACATATTTTATTTTGATATATATACTATGTTTGTAGGTTGTACATTTCATTCAACACGTGTATACATTCTTTTCATTCCTCTAAGTATTTTTTTCAGTAGGTGTTCTGGTATTTTGATCTTTTGTTATCTCATTTTATCTATTTAAAAAAAAATCGTATTTATTATTTCTGGTACATTTCTTGTATTTTCTGTATGTGTGTAAGTGAGCGTATGTGTCTTTCTGCTATAACACAGTAATTCCCCAGTTTGTGATTAATGTCCATTTATCTATCTAATGTTTTATCATACTTTTCGCCAGTGGGGAAATTACAATTTACACTCTGTTGTTCAGTTCAGTTCAGTTTATTTATGAAAGGGGACAGTGCAAATTAATAAAACACATGATTTTTACATGGGTTAAAAATGCCATAATTAGCCAAAAGGCTATTTTTCATCTGTAGTCCCCTGTTATTGTTGTTATTACACACTCCACACAGGCTTGAAATACACACACGCGCTCAGGTACTTTTACACGCACAAATGGAGAGATGTCAGAGTGAGGGGGCTGCGACTGCTGGACAGGCACCCTAAGCAGTTGGGGGTTCTGTGTCTTGCTCAAGGGCACCTTGGCAGTGCCCAGGAGGTGAACTGGCACCTCTCCAGCTACCAGTCCACACCAGTGACCCTCCTCTATCTATCTATCTATCTATCTATCTATCTATCTATCTATCTATCTATCTATCTATCTATCTATCTATCTATCTATCTATCTATCTATCTGTCTATCTATCTATCTATCTATCTATCTATCTGTCTATCTGTAGGGGCTTCCTGCAGCGACTAAAATGACCCTTATGTAACATGTTAGTCGCTGCAGAAACATTACAAACAAGCAGACAAACAGACAAGCAAACAACAAAAAATGACCACTATATACTACTTCTCCATTTAGTGACACAAACAAGCTTTATCCTGTCAGATCAATATTAGGGATTTTATCTTGTATAATTTGACAAGTTTTTTGACAATCTTCATGAAGAGATAAACTGTTCATGTTGAGTTCTGAAGCTGTGCATCCTCAAAAACCATCTGGTTGACAGAGATCCGATCACCTTTAAAGGTGACTTAAATGCCAGAACACATTCCATCCACAATGTTTTGTGCATTTACCCCTTATGTATACTTTTTCTTATCCTGGTAGACTGATATTTGTTACAAAGGTGTAGACGAGCTTGAGACTAAAGCTGCACCTCCCACATGCATTTGTTCTTTATGTATAACTTATAATTCATACTGCACAAAGTTCTTGATCACGGCATGTGGTTAAATAAGGGTCAAAAGCAAAAGAGAGCGCAATCCAATACTGAGTGCAAAATCAACCACAACAACAAAACACACATAGGCTAACAACCAAATAGACCATCCACAAACTAGAGGAAGCCCAGAGGAAGGAAGCAATGAAAAAAAAAACTTGAAATCAATTTCTGTTACTGAAAATAGAACAGCCAGTGCAGCAATCACCAGTGTAATGTTCCTGGAAAAACAACAATAAACAGTGACGATGATTCCACTTGCAATCCATTTAGTGTGCTTAATGAAAGGCTACATATTGTTTTTATCCATGTAAGACAAAGGGAAAAAATAAACTTTCCCTCTGGCTTGCACTTCCTTACCTGCCCTCAGCCCTCTTCAGTTAGATCTGCATATAATGAAGACAGAGAGCAGAAGTGGGTGCATGTCTTATTTTAGCTATTTTGATTCTTGCACTCTGTGCAATTGGTTGCTTAAAATGTGGGCACCGAACAGGAATCATTTTAGTTTTGTTCTTGCTTGTTATGCAGCATTGGATTAGAAACTACCAGCTAAAGGTTCATAATGGAAACAGAAATGGTAATAAAGTAGCATGAAATTGCTGCATGCTTTTAAAATAGTCTAGAATCCCATTTGTTCTTTTATAATCGCAGATGGTTAGTGTTTGTGTGTGCATTTGCTTCCCTTCCCCCAGGATTTCTTTCTTGATTTTTCTATACTACGAAGTTGTCACCAATAAAACAATTCTTTCACTATTGCACTTAGAGCAGCAATGATTCATCGATTAGTTGCAAACTATTAAATGAATCGGCAACTTTTTTTGATGATCGATTAATCAGTTTGAGTCATTTTTCAAGAACAAAAAAGTCAAAGTTCTCTGATTCCAGCTTCTTCAGTGTCTTCATCCTCTGTGACAGTAACCTGAATATATTTTGAGTTGTGGAGAAAACAAGACATTTGAGGATATCATCTTGGGCTTTGGGAAACACCGATCGACATTTTTATCACCATTTTCTGACAAATGTATAGACCCGAAAACTATTCAATAATCAACAGATAAATAGACAATGAAAATAACAGTCCCTACTAAATACAAATGGATTGGCTTAGGTTGAAAGCTAATAGCCACACACTGACCACTGAATGCACTGGACGAACTTCTAACCTTGAAAAAGAAAAAGAAAAGCATCACAATGTATCCCTCATCTTTCAAATGCAGCCGCAGCAGGTCTATCCATCTACCTCCGTTAATTAGAATTCACAAGAACAGACATGCCACCAAGGTCGAGAAGAAAACATTTGAAAATGTGGAATGGAAAGTGAACAACCTCCCCCCCCCGACTCCACACATCGCTCCATAAAAAGAAAAAGGATAAAAAAAAAAACAAGGCTAATTTCCCAGCTCTCCCAGGCTGCCAGCAGGATGTTTGGAGGACAGAGGCCGCACCTTCCTCGGCTCACTTGTCTGTCACAACGTACGCTCAGGTATGTGCGTGTGTCTTACAGCATGTGACGCCCTGAGGGTCCCTGTGCCGCCAACCGCTAAATTAAACCTCTCCTCCCTTCCCTGTGCTCGCTGAGAGCGGCCTCCTCGCAGACAGTGGTGGAATGTAACTAAGTACATTTACTCCAGTACTGTACTTAAGTAAAATTTGAGGTACTTGTACTTCACTTGAGTCTTTTCTTTTCATGCCACTTTCTACTTCTACTCCACTATATCTCAGCGGGAAATCTTCCACTACATTAATCTGACAGCTTTAGTTACTCTACAAATTAACATTTTTTTGTACTTGTATTTGTACACGTACTTCAGAAAATACGATGTTTTATTATAAATCAAACTACTCAACAATTTACAGGCCTACAAGTCCAGCTGAAATGACTAGACCAGTAATCACAGAACTGTTTGGATCATTTCCAGTTTGTAAAATGTGAGTATTTTTTTGCATTGAGTACATTTACTTTTAATACTTTAAGTACATTTTCCTGATGTCACTTACATACTATTACTTAGGTAAGGAGAGTATTTTTACAGTGTGATATTAGTACTTTTACTTAAAGCCCCATTGTGTAACATTTGTAGTTGTTTATTATCAAAATCTGTGTTGCCCTTCACAAACTTGTCATTTTTTATGAATATTGACCACCACCATCAATTTCAAGTATTCCTATTGGCTTGAAATTTTACATTTGTGCTTACATGAACTGGGGTAGACGCATAGACAGTATATAAAATGGACCAACAGATCCCGTTGCTCTGGACGGAGATGAGTGAAGTCTATTAGAAGCACTTTTCAGTTAGGCTCAAGCGTTACTGCGCAGCTGTAAACTGAGCTTGCCGCCGTAGATGTGACGTCAACAACGTGTCTGAACGTTGTAAGTCTTCTGGTAGCTGTGCCAAGAGAAATCTCAATCATTCCCAATCTATCAGAGACGGAGAGCGTAGGTATATGTAAGGAGATAACATAGGCACAGGCTAATTATTGCTAACTAAAATGCTAGTTAACATTAGTAATTCAACTAAACAGCTAATGTACGTCCAAACTGCCTGCGAGCTTCTCCTGTACTGTACGGTAATTCCTCTACTATGAGACAGTAAGTCTCGTGGTTATGACACAATCGTTAGCCTATTTTTATAAAAACGTCTGCTACGGAGCCATAACGTGAGGTACAAGGTAATGGAGCCTTTTATACATTGTCGTGTTTCTTTAGAAATAAAAGATGGACAAATGAAGTCTTTAAACGCTTCAGATGTAAAGTTATTGGCTGTCAAAGTGACGCCAAAATGAATGGCAGTCAATGGGATGCTAACGGCGGAGAGAGTCTGGTAGCATTAAAATGGTGCCATAGGAGGCTTCACTCTGTGGAGAGAAGCCTCCCCCCTTGGGTAGACGCTCCATAGTCATGCGGCATCTTGAAATACGTTAGCCGGTAAGGGACATACAGGACATACTGCTCCACCTTTCATGTTCTCGACTCACAGCTGCTCGTCGCTTCCTGACCCCGGCAAGTTTGAAGAAGGAAACACGGAGGACCACACAAATTTCAGGAACAGGAGTCTTCTTCTTCGCCCAGAATAAGAAAACGGATATTGAAAAGACCAAGAGACCGGCGTCATCAGAAAAAAGAGTGAACATTGGAGCTGCTTTGGACGCACATACCAAATCCCAACTAGTTAATTATCCTCCACGCTGCAGTCTTTTTTTTTCTCTCTCTCCTTTCTGTCGGGTGGCGTGCGTGCCCGCTCGTGGTGTGAAGCGTGCGTCCGCGCCACTCTCTGACATGCACTCCAACAAGACGGCCTTCTGTACACTTTCACTTTTTGAAGCGTGGCGGCTACCGTAGCAGCAATACGTACTTTCAACTGCGTGGCGAGAGATGATCTCAACACTAGATGGGAGTAATTCTTACACACTGGGCTTTAAGTAAAGGATCTGAATACGTTTTCCACCACTGCTCGCATCCTCGCCGCAAACACTGCCTGTGTGCAGCAGGCTGCCGGGGAGAGCGTTCAGAACCACCGCTCCCCAAAGCCCAGTGCAATTGCCCTGTTATTGTCCACTCATCCACTGCTCAGAGGGTGGGGGAGGGTGGGGGGGGTCGAGAAAGCGCTGTGAGCACTCTATATCCAAGATGTCGTAATTTGACAGTGAGCTTTGTATTAAATTCTACCCCGCTGGACAGAGAGAGAGGAAGTAAGTGGTGGAGCACTATCTTCACTTTGTGATCGCTTTTTAAATTAAACATTTTATGCTTGTCGGGGAAAATTGGGAGAGCAAGCTGCAGAATTATGTTCATCTATGTCATTTTTAAATGTTAAAAGGAATCTCCTGTGGACCTTCAAGCTGAAATTATGCTAAAAAAAAATTGTTACGGTTTGTGCGTGTGTGTGTGTGTGTGTGTGTGTGTGTGTGTGTGTGTGTGTGTGTGTGTGTGTGTGTGTGTGTGTGTGTGTGTGTGTGTGTGTGTGTGTGTGTAGATTTATGTGATTGTGGCATATTTCTTCTTTTTTTTCCTGATGGCATTTTTTTGTTGTTGTAAAAATGAGAAACTCCCAGTAGATGTGTTTCTTCCAGCCCAGATAGAATTTGACGTTGATACGTCCACACACTTCTGATGGAAAAAAACAAGGAATCTTAAGAAAAAAATCATTTTAGCATTTACATTTTGAGGTTGTTAGATGAGAACAATATTAAATATGATGAATTGAAAAATAAATATTGCATTCAGTCATTTTTGGTCTGGGCCTGTATTTATCAAACTGTTAAAAGTGAATGAACTGAAACGTAATTATCCTTCACTTTTACTCAGAAACGTACTAATAAAAGCTTTTTATCAAATCTATCATGACTTGAAAACATTTAAGAGAGCTTTAGAGGAATCTTAAATTGGCGAACATCCTGGGTGACTGCAGTACACAAACACCTTGTGAAGCATGCTTCAGAGTGAAAATATAATAACTAAGGATGAAGCAATATGTATAACCCAGAAGAGCAGTTTTAGCCTATAATTTGCGTTTGATTTGAACACTTGATATGATGTTCCACCTCTTTTTCTTTTGCATTTATCAAACATCAAGAACAAAGACGGTTTTGATTTGGTGTGCAATCACTTCATATGTATCTTCATGGTCTGCACTTGTCATTGGGCTCCTAAATTCTCCTTATAAAATGATTTATCATCAGTCAAACAGTAGAATACCTTTTCCTGCTTCAGTTTGGTTTTTCTTTGTTTTCATTTAAGCCAATTTCCTATTATTTTATTCATAGCTATATATTTATATATTGTAAATATGCAATACTGATATTCATCTCTTATTCATTATTCCATGTAGATTGCTACTTAATATATTCTGTAGGTTTTCACACCAGTAAAAAGAGTTTAAAAAAACAGCATTTCAGCAGGTTTTACCAACTCAAATTTAAGACTTTTAAAGACCTTTTTGAGACCATTATGAATGAAATTAAAACCTAGATCACATGTCTTTGGTACAATCTGAAAGAGATTTGCACCAATTAAAACGAAAGCTGATTGGCTGCAATATAAGTTGCATGTTGGTCTCATTTGCATGTTGGTCTAACTTGCATTTGTAGTGACTAGCGAAAGGAAGAACTAGAATGCCACAGAATTTTAAAAAAATTCTAAAGCTGCGAGAGCATTTCAATGAGCATTAGAGGTACATGGACATAGGAACATTAAAGCCGCCTACACATGATGATGGCACAGAGAGCAAAGCGCAGAGAGAAAAGCACAGCGAAGGTATTCCATCAAGGGTGGCTAGGAAGCTATTTCCCGTTGCAAGGTAACAGCATGCTGTTGGTTGCGCTTTCGAAAGGTCAGCGGCAACTATGTCAAAGTTGAAATAATTTCAACTTTGCAAAGCTGCAAATCTGAGCAGTGAGCAAAGCAGTTTTGCCGCCTATCATGTGTAGGTGGCTTAAGACCTGTTTAAAGACTTCTTAAGACTCTGTTGAAAACCTGTTAAAGAATAAACAATGCAGGAGTTGTAGGATAAGTGCAATTCTTTTGATAAATACAGGACCATTTTAAGTGCAATAAAAGAATGAAAAGAAAGAAAAATGTACAGTAAAAAGTGTACAGTAGATTCTATAATTCTAAGTTGTCAAAAACTTTGTTGTTGTTCATAACTAATATTACATAGGCAAAATGCTGTATTTGGGATAGCATTTGGTGTAGAGCCAGAGGAGTGTCAGGTCGAGAGAATATAAATGGTCCCCTCATATCAGTAACTGCTTCAGGACCAAAGCCAGGACATCTATGCTCACTGCCTTTTGACCAGAACCTCATTAATCACACTCCTACAGATGACATAGAGTAATTACCCTCTGAGAAAGACACATACTGAAAAACACACTTCCACTCGCAGTGTATAACACACTTTATGCACATGGCATGTGAAAGTATATGCATAAACAGGCAGAACAAACGACAAACAGAATTGCATTTACATGAACACATTTTTAACAGGTGTACTTTAAGGTTTGCAGCCCTGGGAACACCTGAGCCGCACTACTGTGTATTCACACACACATACACACAGAGTAAATTTCAAGGGTAGATCCTGCCACACATAGACGGTTGTGTTTTCTTTTTTCGAGGTGTTGGGCAGGTCATGGATCCCTCCTGCCTAGGGAGGGAGTCAGTCTGTCTAGGCATGATGAAATCCTCCACCTGTCCTCATTCATCAAGCCCACTACACATATTAATTATCACAAACCTTCAGACTTACAGCAGAGGACACACACACACACACACACACACACACACAAAGAGACCCCCCTCCCTCCCTCGGCCCTCTCCCCCAGCCGACACCACTCCCTCAGACCTACAGTTAAAATGTAACTGTGTTGGCCCTATACTGATGCTGGTTGTAAGTGCCGGTGGCACTACAAGTCAGCAGAGTATTTCTAGAGGACGCCTAGATGTTATTGCTAGTAGGATGTCCCAACTCAAAGCTGACAGTGGAGGTGCAGTCATATTGATCACACCGGGGTGTGAAAGATCGCCTGGTACACAGTAGGGTTAAACTAAAACGAAAATAAGCAGGTAAAGGTGTTGTAGTAAAGACCACTTAAAGCGAGACCAAGTCAACACCAAGATCAGAGTTTATCGAGGCCGAGACAAGACCAAGACTTTAAGGGGTTGAGACCAAGACCAAGACCAAGGCAGGGCGAGACCGGGTCAAGACCAAGACCAGAGGGTATCGAGACCGAGACAAGACCAAGACTTTGAGGAGTTGAGACTGAGACCAAGGCAGGGCGAGACCGAGACAAGACCAAGACTTTGAGGAGTTGAGACCGAGACCAAGGCAGGGCGAGACCGAGACAAGACCAAGACTTTGAGGGGTTGAGACCAAGATGAAGACCAAGACCAAGACTAGACCAGTGCCAGACGGCCAGAGCTTTTTCTCCTGTTTCTGCATTCACTTTCTTGGGAGTGTGTGTTAAAGAATCTGGGAGAATAATAATAATAATAATACATTTTATTTGGTGGACGCCTTTCTAGATACACAAGGACATCTTACATGTTTAAGAGGGCATAAAAGGAGAAAATACAATAAAATACTTTAAGCTTCATAGAAATACATTTAACAAAATAGACGTAGTAGTGTAATAGTAATAGAAGTGTTAAGAAACGTCAGAAAATCAGAAAAAAGAATGTGTCAGGAGGGTTTCTATGGCGATGCAGTACTATGGAGAATTAAAGATTAAAAGCTGGTGATGAGGATTGTCTTAAATTCAATATGGTAGTGCACAGGGAGCCAGTGTAGATTGATAAGGATAGGTGTGATGTGTTCAGATTATCTGGTACCAGTGAGGATTCTAGCAGCAGATTTCTGAACGAGTTGGAGTCTGTTGGTAAGCTTTGAAGGGATACTGGTGAAAAGGGAGTTGCAGTAGTCCAGACACGACGTGACGAGGGCATGAATTAGGGTTTCAGTGCTGGATTGTAACAGTGAGGGTCTGAGCCTGGAGATGTTGCAGGGGTGAAATAATGAAGTCCGGGTAATTGCTTTAATCTGGGATTCTAATGAAGGGGAACTGTCCAGAATGACACCAAGGCTTTTGACTTGAGTTGACAGAGGGACCAAGATCTAATCTATGGTAATGTTGAAGTAGTGCTGTTTTGAAAGAGTGGGTTTGGAGCAAATGAGCAGGACTTCTGTCTTATTGCCATTAAGTTTCAGAAAGTTTGTGTTCATCCAGTTTTGAATGTCTTGAAGACAGTTGCTGAGTAAGGTGGGAGGAAGGGGAGATTAAGGTTTAGTGGAGAGGTAGAGCTTGGTGTCATCAGCATAGCAGTAGAAGTGTATTTTGTGGTGTCTCATGATTTTGCCCAGGGGAAGGAGGTATATAATGAAGAGGAGAGGACCAAGCACTGACCCCTGGGGGACACCCTGTGGCACAGTCACACAAGCTGATTTATAGTGTTTGAGTTGTGAAAACGACGATCCACTCACAAGCCGCCGGCTGAGCACCGCTACGTTGAAGTTTACCCTGGTGGATGAGAGGGTCGCCTCCCTACGCCTTCTGGTTGTGCGGGGGAAAACTGTGACTGTTGTTTGTGCATATGCACCAAACAAGAGTTTGGAGTATTCTGCCTTCTTGGAGACCTTGAATGGAGTCCTGTATGGGGCTCCGGTTGGGGACTCTATAGTTCTGCTGGGGGACTTCAACGCGCACGTGGGCGATAATGGAGATACATGGAGAGGCGTGATTGGGAGAAACGGCCTCCCTGATCTAAACCAGAGTGGTTGTCTGTTGTTGGCCTTCTGTGCTAGTCATGGATTGTCTATAACAAACACCATGTTCAAACATAGGGATGCTCATAAGTGTACTTGGTACCAGAGCACCCTAGGCCGAAGGATTTTATAATCGTTTCATCTGATCTGAGGCCTTATGTTTTGGACACTCGGTTGAAGAGAGGGGCGGTGCTGTCAACCGATCACCATCTGGTGGTGAGTTGGGTCAGGGGTTGGGGGAAGACTCTGGACAGACCTGGTAAGCCCAAACGGGTGGTGTGGGTAAATTGGGAACGTCTGGAGGAAGCCCCTGTCCGACAGACCTTCAACTCACACCTCCGGTGGAGCTTTTCGTGCATCCTTGTGGAGGCTGGGGGCATTGAACCTGAGTGGACAATGTTCAAAGTTTCCATTGCTGAAGCTGCGGCAGGGAGCTGTGGTCCTAGGGTCTTAGGTGCCTCAAGGGGCGGTAACCCACGAACACCGTGGTGGACACCAGTGGTCAGGGAAGCAGTCCGACTGAAGGAGTCCTTCCGGGATATGTTATCCCAGAGGACTCTGGAGGCAGTTGCAAGGTACCGAGGGTCCCGAAGGGCTGCAGCCTCAGCCGTGAAAGAGGCAAAGCAGCGGGTGTGGGAGAAGTTCGGAGAAGACATGAAGGACTTTCGGTCGGCACCAAGGCACTTCTAGAAAACCGTTCGCCACCTCAGGAGGGGTAAGCGGGGAACCATCCAAGCTGTGTACAGTAAGGATGGGACGTTGCTGACCTCAACTGAGGAGGTAATAGGGCGGTGCAAGGAGCACTTTGAGTAACTCCTAAATCCAGGTGATGCGCCCTCTTTGTTAGAGGCAGAGCTGGAGGATGACGGGGGATTGTCGTCCATTTCCCTGGTGGAGGTCACTGAGGTAGTCAAACAACTCCACAGTGACAAAATTGATGATATCCGTCCAGAAATGCTGAAAGCTCTGGGTGTGGAGGGGCTGTCTTGGTTGACACGCCTACTCAACATTGCGTGGAAGTCTGGGACAGTGCCAAAGGAGTGGCAGACCGGGGTGGTGGTTCCCCTGTTCAAAAAGGGGGACCAGAGGGTGTGTACCAATTACAGGGGTATCACACTTCTCAGCCTCCCTGGTAAAGTCTACTCCAAGGTGCTGGAAAGGAGGGTTCGGCCGATAGTCGAACCTCGGGTTGAAGAGGAACAATGCGGATTCTGTCCTGGTCATGGAACAACGGATCAGATCTTTACTCTCGCAAGGATCCTGGAGGGAGCCTGGGAGTATGCCCATCCGGTCTACATGTGTTTTGTGGATCTGGAGAAGGCATATGACTGGGTCCCCCGGGAGACATTGGGGGAGGTGCTGCGGGAGTATGGGGTCAGGGGGTCCCTTCTCAGGGCCATCCAATCTCTGTATGACCAAAGCGAGAGCTGTGTCCGGGTTCTCGGCAGTAAGTCGGACATGTTCCAGGTGAGGGTTGGCCTTCGCCAGGGCTGCGCTTTGTCACCAATCCTGTTCATAGTATTTATGGACAGGATATCGAGGCATAGTCGTGGTGGGGAGGGGTTGCACTTCGGTGGGCTGGGGATCTCATCACTGCTCTTTGCAGATGATGTGGTCCTGATGTCGGCCTGTGACCTTCAGCACTCACTGGATCGGTTTGCAGCCGAGTGTGAAGCGGCTGGGATGAGGATCAGCACCTCTAAATCTGAGGCCATGGTTCTCAGCAGGAAACCGATGGAGTCTTCTCCAGGTAGGGAATGAGTCCTTACCCCAAGTGAAGGAGTTTAAGTACCTTGGGGTCTTGTTCTCGAGTGAGGGCACAATGGAGCGGGAGATTGGTCGGAGAATCGGCGCAGCGGGGGCGGTATTACATTCAGTTTATTGCACCGTTGTGACGAAAAGAGAGCTGAGCCAGAAGGCAAAGCTCTCGATCTATCGGTCAGTTTTCGTTCCTACCCTCACCTATGGTCATGAAGGCTGGGTCATGACCGAAAGAACGAGATCCAGGGTACAAGCGGCCGAAATGGCTTTCCTCAGGAGGGTGGCTGGCATCTCCCTTAGAGATAGGGTGAGAAGCTCAGTCATCCGTGAAGAGCTCGGAGTACAGCCGCTGCTCCTTCACGTCGAAAGGAGCCAGTTGAGGTGGTTCGGGCATCTGGTAAGGATGCCCCCTGGGCGCCTCCCTAGGGAGGTGTTCCAGGCACGTCCAGCTGGGAGGAGACCTCGGGGAAGACCCAGGACTAGGTGGAGGGATTACATCTCCAACCTGGCCTGGGAACGCCTCAGGATCCCCCAGTCAGAGCTGGTTAATGTGGCTTGGGAAAGAGAAGTTTGGGGTCCCCTGCTGGAGCTGCTCCCCCCGCGACCCGACCACGGATAAGCGGGCGACGATGGATGGATAATAGAAGAAAATAAGAACAACCCAAGGTTTCTTTTCAGCACTGTAGCCAGGCTGATAGACAGTCACAGCTCTACTGAGCCATCTATTCCTATAGCTCTGAGTAGTGACAACTTCATGAGCTTCTTTATTGATAAAATTATAACAATTAGAGATAAAATTCATCACCTTTTGCCCTCAACTTCTAACGGTTCACCTTTAAACGCAGGACTGCTAGAAAGAACGACAAGACCTGACATACTTAGACTGCTTTGATCTTATAGACCTTCAACAATTAATGTTGAAGGTCGCTTCAGCTAAGCCATCTACCTGTCTCTTAGACCCCATCCCAACGAGGCTACTTAAAGAAGCGTTACACATGGTTAGTTAACACTTCATTACTAGATATGATCAATATGTCTTTATTAACAGGTTACGTACCACAATCATTTAAAGTAGCTGTGATAAAACCTCTTCTGAAAAAAACCACTTCGCCAACTATAGACCTATATCTAATCTCCCCTTTCTCTCCAAGATCCTTGAGAAGGTAGTCACTACCAGTTATGTGATTTGCTACATAGAAATAGTTTATTTGAGGACTTTCAGTCAGGATTTGGAATGCATCATAGCACAGAGACGGCACTGGTGAAAATTACTAATGACCTTCTAACTGCCTCAGACAAAGGACTTGTCTCCATACTTGTCTTACTAGATCTTAGTGCTGCATTCGACACTATTGACTAAGGGTGCTCCGATCAGGATTTTTGGGGGCGATCACCGATCACCGATTGCTGGCAGACGTATCGGCTGATACCGATCACCGATCACCGATCCCTTTTATGAACTGAAAATTACGCCATTACATAACAGTCACACATGTTTAGAGAATGTATCAGTAACTGTTTGGCATTCTGTCCTAGCTCAAAATCTAAAAAATGTCCTTTCAATCACTGCACATTTCTTCAGCACACACAGACACACACAGTCAGTCACACACACACACACAAACACACACACACACACACACCGACACACACAGTCAGTCACACACACACACACACACCGACACACACACACGGGGAAACAGCTGTTTGAGCGGCGCCGGAGCTGCTAGCTACACGGCTCACACACACGGACCGACACACACACACACGGACCAACACACACGGACCGACACACACACACACACACGGACCGACACACACACACACGGACTGACACACACACACGGACCAACACACACGGACCGACACACACACACACACACGGACCGACACACACACACACGGACCGACACACACACACGGACCGAGACACTCACACACGGAGAAACAGCTGTTTGAGCGGCGCCGGAGCTGCTAACTACACGACTCCGCTCTGCCTTAGCGTTAGCTAACTCTGAAAACTCCTCATCCTCCTTTCTGTGACTAACCTTCAAATGTATGATGAGGTTGGTGGTGTTGAAATGTCTTTGGAGATTTCCGCCTCGTGGTATTTCCTCGGTACACACGTTGCTAATCGCTAGTGTATCGTCTTTTTCCCAGATAGCAATGAGTCGGCGGACCACCAGCGGTGGTCCAGAGGCAGTAGAAGCGTCAGAATGGTGTAATAACAAACACGTTTGCCGGAGCACCACCGGTGGCAGCCGCTTTTTAAAAGCAGTCTGTCTTCCTAGCGTCTTCGTTTCCGTGGCCGGCCGCGGGCCAACTTCTGTTCTGCCACCGTTCAGACACCTTGTGGAACTGCCAGACCGCTGAATGTAGGGACGCCGCCATTTTGAAAATGTTCTCAGGAGTAGTGCGCTCTTAATACATCCGTGGTAGTGCGTCATCTGATCGGCCTATCTGATCGGCCTTTATGGAGACCACCGATCAAACTATTTAAAGCTATTATCGGCCGATACCGATCGGTGGCCGATCGATCGGAGCACCCTTACTATTGACCATACCATCCTGTTACAGAGACTGGAACACTTAGTTGGCATTAAAGGAATCACACTAAGCTGGTTTAATACTAGAAGTGCCAGAATTCCATAACTACTAGAACTGCCGTGAGCGGTCATTTTGACCGCCAGATTACAAACTCTATAATCTCTCATAATAAATACCCAGTTGCGATATTAATGCATGTATTGTGTTAGGATATCTTTAGAAAAACGTAATAACACCGAAATGTACATTTTAACGAGTTTAATTATACATTTGAGTAGCAATGGTCTATGCGTTTCAATAATTCCTATCCTGGCATAGTAAACCGTAATTATTTCATTCATTCATATCAGGAAAAATATGTTGTGGAAAGTCATTCAACTTAACTCATAACTGCCAAATAACAATTAAAAGTATGTTATTTGAACATTTATAAACTAACCTAACCTGGCACTGCCTCCGTTTTGGTGTCGGACCGTGCGCCGCTCCCCTTTTTCCCTCCATAAACTCAGTGCTTAGACTAATTCTATTCTCCTTATATATGCTTCCTCTAGGCAATATTATTAGGGAATACTCAATTAACTTTCACTGTTATGCGGATAACACCCAATTATACTTACCAAACAACCAGTCAGTTAGCATGCATTAAAGATATAAAATCATGTATGACTAAACTCAAACAAAACTGAAGTTATTGTCCTGGGATCTAAACAACTCCTAAACGTATTATCTAAAGATATAGTTAATCTGGATGGTATTGCCGTGGCCTCCAGCACTACTGTCAGAAATCTAGGAGTTATTTTTGATCAGGATATATCCTTCAACGCTCACTTAAAACAAACCTCAAGAACAGCCTTTTTTCACCTTCTTTTTTCACTGCTCATCACACCCCGACCAGCACTGTCAGACACCGCCTACCAAGAGCCTGGGTCTGCCAAGGTTTCTTCCTAAAAGGGAGTTTTTCCTCGCCACTGTCGCACTAAATGCTTGCTCTTGGGGAATTACTGGAATTCTTGGGTCTTTGTAAATTATAGAGTGTGGTCTAGACCTACTCTAACTGTAAAGTGTCCTGAGATAACTCCTGTTATGATTTGATACTATAAATAAAATTGAATTGAATTGAATTAAGATGTTCTGGTAATTGAAAGGGTGTTTTTATATTGCAACATGTGATGTTGTATCAAGGTGTCTCCCACAGGTTTTTAACTGGTGAAGCTCAGGTGTATACCACGGAGCCATGTGTGTGAAGGAGACAGGATGAGTGTTAGTGGGAGAAAGGGCATCCAGAGACTTCAAATAGAACAGCTTTGTAGTAGCTTGTAATAGGCCCGGTAGTAGGCAGGCCCTCCAAGGGCAGGATACCACAGCAGACACGAACGGCACCAGAGACAGCTTTCCCAAACCAAAGTCGTGGAATGAAGATGTTTCAATTGGAGCCAACAAGCAGTCAGTAACTTTGAGTAGTAAAATAGATCATTCAAGAGATCGGACAGGGATAGGCAGCAAACTTTCCAGCGGAAGGGTAAGCTACCGTTTGCTAGCGTCATAAACCAGATGCCAAGTGTAATTGTTTACGGGGTCCTCAGAGTTACTGCAGGGGAGCCACCAAGTTATTGTTTAATCATTTAAAAAAAATGTTTTGCAAAAATTGAAATATGTCTGAAAAGATAAATCAGCCTATTTGGGATTTGTTACAACATTGATGATAATAATATAAGAGTATGCTTACTGGCCTGTAGGTAAGGTAGCCATCCACAGAAACTGTGCTACATGTATGTTTAATATTAAAACATGATGTATAAATATATGAATATATATTATTTTAATAGCTTAGTATTGTATGCACCATAAAAAGGTATGTGTAAAGGTTTTAGGCCGCAATACATGTTTTTGTAGGTCCAGTTTATTATACAACTTCATTTTATACAATATGTAGTAGGGGGTCCCTGCTCTGTCTCACTTACAGCTAAGGGGTCCATGGCCTAAAAAAGATTGAAGACCCCTGGTTTAGAGGATTTTGCAGGAAATGAAAGTAGAGAAGAAAATGGTGGAGAAAGTGTGCGCCTCAGACCTGACTCAGCACAGGTTCCAGTCTGTTCATTTTGTTATGTGAGGCTTTATGAGCATGAGGAACCCCAACTGTCAGCACCCATCTCCTGATACCCATAAAGCTTTGTGTTGTGGGGTCATTCCCTGTAATTGGTTTGGATAATGTTCCCACTATGGACCAGAACCTGCACTTTCAGCCATTTCACTATTGTGCCTCTGGTGTCACCTGTGTTAAAATTACATAATTTCTACCTGTGCAAGCAATCTTAATGACTGAAAGTAAATGCTTCAAACAGGAAAACATCTTTGGTGTGCATGAACCCTAAGTCGCCTCTGTGTCGGCAGTTGTCCTTAAACTCTCCCACGGCGATTGGACGATTCCCCCTGAGCCTGTTCTTAATTGGGAGGAGATCATTAGGTAGAGTATAGCCCTCTAATCTTTTTTTAAGCATTTTATAATAAGACAGACCAGCTTGTATCTGCTGAGAGCCTCTCTGAAAGCCCACAAGATTAAAGTCCTCCAAATGACCGCCTTTGGTCCTGAGCTGGGATGTCTCCCCTTTTAATCAGACACCAGCGCTCATTGCTCCCATGTTTTTCTGACATCAGTCACAAGGGCAGCACCAAATCTCTCCAAAACTACTGGCCAATTAGAAAGGACAGGAAAAAGATAAAAGTGTCATTACCACGCTGTCCTCAACAATACGTTGAGCCAATTAACGTCAGTAAGCGTGGACAAAAAGGGTCCTCGTGTCCTGGCCACGGAGAAGCGAGAGCGAACAGAGCGCTGTGAGCCGGCGGTGACAGGACAGACACCGGGACAGTTAATTGATCTTCATTATGTTAATTATGTGATGTGGTGCGGAGAATGAAAAATGGATCCCACTGTTGTGCGACTCAGTCTGAATGTACCCTGCTAAGCTTTCTGCTGACCTCGAAACTGTCGCCTGGCAAGTGATGGCTCTGCTTAATCGAGTGAGTGTGCGTGCATAAACAGTTTGGCCTGTTATCCAGCACTTTTAAAATTTCCAAAAGGCTGAAAGTTTGTGCTGTCAGTGTGTGGTCACATTTCCTCACCCTTGTCACTTTATAGAATCTACTTTTCTTAAGTGTTAAGTGCTTGACATACCCAGTGGTGGAAGAAGCATTGAGATCCTTCACTTAAGTAAAAGTACTAATACCGCACTGTAAAAAACACTCTGTTTCAAGTAAAAGTCCTGCATTGAAAATGTTACTATCATCAGGAAAAGAAAATATTAAAAGTAAAACTACTCAATGCAGAAAAAACGTCACAATTTTAGAAACTGGAAACGATCCAAACAGTTCTGTCAATCAACTAAGTGTTTAATGGTCTAATCATCTCAGCTGGATTTAATACAGCATGGAAACACTGCATCGCTAGAAGAAATATTCATTTTATTCACTCTTGTATTGAATCTTAGAAAGTATGACACCTGCTGTTTGTTTATTGTGTTCCAGATTAGCAGGTATACTGTATCACTGTTGAGCCTTCCCCTTGGTTTACTGTCTGAACACACTGGTGTACCTCTGAAATACCTTTTATACACATTTACATGTGCAGTTAAGTTCTCAGTTGTCAAACTCTACAGGACTTTATGATTTTCTACCATAACAAAGGAATTATGTGGGGAAAACAAGGACATGGCACTCTGGTATACAGCAAAATAATGGTAGTTTAATTTACAATAAAACATTATATTTTATAAACTACATGTGTTTTGTGTGCAAAAATCTTAATTTGTAACATAAATAGTAACTAAAGCTGTCAGATTAATGTAGTGGAGTACAAAGTACAATATTTCTCTCTAACGTAGTAGAAGTAGAAAGTGGCATGAAAACAGAGAAAAAAGAGTCAAGTAAAGTACAAGTACTTCAAATTTGTACTTGAGTAAATGTACTTAGTTACATTCCACCACTGAACCTGAACCTTCTTACCTCATCAAACTCTCAACAAACATATGCAAGATTTCAGTAAGAATGAGGCTGTGTTGGTGTGTGATTTCCCTCTGTCCACTCCAGTGCACGGATGGCTGCACTGTCAGCAAGCCTGGCTCTGCCCTTGCATTTGAATAAACACCATCTGAGTTGGCTGCTTGTGTATAATATCTGTCAGGAAGATGCCACCCGGTGATCCCTGCGACTCTGACCTCTGTCCCCCGGGGAGCGTCTGACAGGATGTCTCCCCTGTCGATCCGCCGCACCGATACACCTTATACCATTCTCCAGCTCAGCTCACAACTCAAATGGCTCGCCGCTCTGCCCTATGCATTGGAAATGAGCTGAGGCTGCTACAGGATGCAATGAATAGTCGCAAGGATAGGATAAACACAAGCTTCGGAGATGCCTGTCACAAAGATTGATGGTTCGCTGGAATTTCTGTTGTCGTCTTGTCAGTACTATAAACTTATCCCTGCTGAATAATTGAGTCCCTCAGCTGAAGAGTCGTGTCAATCTTTTTTTGAGTTTACTCTCACACACAGAGTGTATCTCACTGTCTGATAGCTGTAAATCAGAGAGCCATGTGGATAAGAGAAAGCTGAGGTTGTGCAATTTCAGCTTATGTACAACATACAAATGACTTGGATTTAATACAAAACTGCAAGTGGCTTCATTCATCAACACATTTCAAGCAAACCTTTTTTAGCATTTGCTTGGTTTCAGCTAAATCTTAATCATATTACACAACATTCAAACTGCTTGACTTGTCCTCTGCATGGACAATGTGAAAATCGCTGCCATCTTTAATCTCGCAGCTCATCACACCTGTTGTCAAAACTGATTTTAATATGGGCAAAACCACTCCTCTACATGGGTCTGTTAAAAAAAAAAAAAGTTAAAAATTGACACAAAATATCTGCAAGTGTGAGGTGACTTCTTCAAAATGCTTTCTTTGTCTGACCAAACAGTCCAAAAGATATTTAAACTGATAGTGATATAAAATCGAGCAGCAACCTCCAGGTCTGAGAAATGAAGCCAATGCGTGAGTGCCAAAAACTACAGGACCACTTGATCCTGGCTCCAAAAGGGAGTCCATCCCCATAGACCTCCATGTTAAAATGCCCAACTTTACAGTAGAAATCAACATGCACAGGGGTAACCTGTAACCAACTTAGCCAGGCCCGGGATGGGTAATCGGGAGAATCAGGAGAATTCCCGGTGGGCCGCTTCACTTTTTTTTTTGACATTTGTCACATTAGTCTATCTTCTCTAATAGTACGCTACACACGTTCCACATTCTGACACCGCAGCCTCTGCGTGGGTTGTACCATGTGAGGGCGTTCTCCCCTCCCAAATAGAGTTAGTTGGTTGGATCCATAGCCTTTTAGTCTTTTCCAAAATGTTTTCTCAGATAGGCTACCAATAGCTGGGCTGGCCCTACCGTAACGATACGCGTCAGGGAGGATGGATGGGAGGAAGAGGCCAGGAGGGGCTAAAAAAGCCAGGTTTAAAAAAAAAGGCATTGGAGAAGGATGCTGCCAAATATGACAAGCTTACCGACAAACACAAATGGCAACTGGTAAAAAGAGATATAGCCTAGACCTAATGATTAGCATTAGCAACGTAATTATTCGGCTAATATCGTTGTAGCGTTGTCAACCTATTCGCAAGCAAAATATTAAATTTAATTAAAATATTAGCCTTTTTGTATTACCCAATATATGGCGATTCATAGACTGCAAATATTATGCAAATATTGATAACAAAAATTAAGCTTGATCAGTGTATGCAGTAAAATCAGGGCTCCACACTAACTTTTTGCCTTGGTTGCACTGGTGCGCCTAACTTTTTTATTTAGGTGCACCAGCACACAATTTAGGTGCACCCAAATTTTTCCTCGCGGCGCCGTTAACGCCACAATTTCAAGGTTACCTTTTTATCACGCTCCATATACATTCATTTATATTATGTAAATGATTTTTAAACAAGAATAAGGTGTAGGTAAATACTTTTTAGTTGAAACACAATCATACTGCATATAAAAATAAAAATATTAACAAAAACAGTTTGGTGCTTCACTGAGCTGCCAAACTAAAACATTTCAAAAGGTATAATGGAGGATTTTCCTGAATTTTAGAAAAGAACCGCCCTCTCCACTTTTTGAAAAAATGCACATGCGCAACACCCTACCTGCTCCCGAGAGGGAACGCCTATTAAACGTGTGCACGAGAGAATGCACTAGCCTAGTTCTCCTCGTGCACGCTCTGTTTACAAGTTGCTGTCGGCATGGCTCTACAAGCCGACTTTCCAAAAGAAGATTTGCACTTTTTCCACTATGTCAGACTCGCCACCGGTAAATGGAAATCTATTTAGGACAAGCATCTCTATAGCTAACTTTAGCATGCTACAGGCCAACAAACAAGCTATCACCGAGAGCGGGGGGGCAGCGCCGCGGTCGGAAACTTTTATATACTGTCTATGGCCTGTCAGCGACCACTATACCTTTAAGTAAAACATTTCAAAATAGATCAAAGTGCTTCCCTGAACTGAGATCTAACATTTCATGGCTCAAAGTCTTATAGCCCCCCCCCCCCCTGCTGTCCTCTGCCCCTCAGATGGACAACACCTGTAATTTGGCCTTCTTCCCCTTTAGCCTTGCCTAAACCAATGACAGTACCAGCTTGCCACACTCCCTAGCATCAAAATTCAAAAAATCAAAATCAAAATTCTCCAAAAAATATACAGCTGCAACACATGTAAATGAAAATTATCTGAATTAAATAGCCTAGGATACATTTAAAATATATATATCTCTGAGAAAGCTCCTTCACTTGTTATCAACAACAATAACAGATTAAAAGAGAAAGAGGGCGCCCGGATAGCTCAGTCGGTATATATAGAGGTTTACTCCTCGACGCAGCGGGCCAGGTTCGACTCCGACCTGCGGCCCTTTACTGCATGTCATTCCCCCTCTCTCTCCCCTTTCATGTCTTTAGCTTTCCTATCAAAATGAGAGAGAGAGAGAGAGAGACTGAAGCGTATGCTACTCACAGAGTGACGGCTGACTCACTATGAACGGGTCCAGCACGGGTCGAATGCTTTGGCGGGTCAGCGGCGTTACACACGTCTTGTATATGAAATGTCTGTATCGTCTCTGCGCTGCATTTTGCAGGCTGCGTCTGAAGTTAGTTGCATTCAATAACTTCGTCTGTGTTTTCCGCCGTGCGGCGGCCGCAGTAACACAGTTAGCAGCGGAAACACTGCTACAAATACAGGTTCCCCTCTCATGCTTAACGATATACAGCTGTGTTAATAACAATTAAAACTGTAGACAAATGTCGCAGTGTAAACCGATGCCGTGTCTCCGTGTTGCACGGTGGCCGTGTGTGTGAATGGGGGCGGGGCTGCGCGGAGGTGCGGCGGGGCTGCGCGGAGGTGCACCTGTGCAACCTAGGAAAAATGTTAGTCGCACCCTTACAAAATTTGGGCGCATGTGCGACCAAAATGGTCGCACTCTCGAGCCCTGAAAATGGCCTCTTAATTATTTTGTGTAGCTTCTGAGCAGCAGATAAGCCAGTCCCCCGCTGAAAATGATGAGCCCAAAATTTGCAATGAGGAGTCCATGACTATAGGGACAGGTAGAGAGGATAACAGAGTAAACAATATGAATTAAAATTATGTAATGTAAGAAAGAGCAGTATATGACAGTACTGGTGCTGAGTACATGAAACCAGTGCACTGCTTTTCGGCAGCTACTGATGCTATTCGCAACGTAACTGTAAACTGTACTGTGAATTGAACTGTAAACATTAGTTTAATATGCCTCTTTGTGGAAGAGTGGGATACATTTTAAATGCTTTATTTATTTCTGTCTTTCTGCTTCTGTTCATTTATCAACCTATCCTTGTGGAATAGTGGAATATTTTTTGGTAACTTCTCAGTTTAAGTGAATTATTATTTAAAGGAGAATTCCAGTCGATTTCAACCCGTAGCTCTGTTGTTTGTAAATTAGGAGTACTGTCAGTAGCGAGAAAAACGAAACCAATCGGTGCTGTCTACACCGTGTTCTCCTCCTACTCGCTCTAGCACCCAACAGGCTTAAACAGGGCAAGTTTTAAACATGTTTTTAGCCTCTAAATATGCTTGAAATGTCATTACAAGTGCCTACCCATGTGCAGTTATTCCTTACGAGTGAACACAGCGAATCTGGCTGCAGTAGATGTGACAGAAAGGCAGAAAAGTTGTGTTAATCCATACCTCTGGTTATTTACTGATGTCTGGTTGAAGCCCACAATAATCGATTGCCGAACTCATACAATCCAATATTCCAAAATGTATTTTTTCCACAAAAAAAGATTTGGTGGTTAAGTCCTTAGTAATGACTAAAGCAACATGCTGTAACCTGACACCACAGCTGCAGAGCAGCCACAGAGAGTTCAAAAGTTCAAGAGCTATCCATGGGCAGGTCGCTAGGCAACAGACACACACTGTCAGCTGAGAGAGAGAGAGAGAGAGAGAGAGAGAGGACGGAGCTTTAGGATAATAATGACATTGTGTCAGGGTTTTTAGTATATAGATAGTTCATCTCAATCCGATGTGGAACAGATGGAGGAGGTTTTGGAGTTTGATGGTTGGGGTTATCTATTCAAACCTGAATATAGCTACAGACGAAGAGTTATTGGCAGAGATGGACTGGGGCTAAAAAACAGCCCTGGACTTTCTCCCAAATAGGCCCATCATCCGGCCATTTACCCCTAGTCATGCGCGACAGACACTAGCCAGGATGTCCTGATACTATGCCACAATACTGTAGCCTATCAGACGAGGTAATCACAGCAAGTAACATCTTAAAACCAATGATGATAATTGGGATTGTGTTTACAAATGAAGCCTCACCATTCAAATAAAAACAAACAATTTACAATGCCATTACATCTGCATTGAAAATAAAATAAAAATAATGAAATGTCACTGGCTACAGAAACCCCAAATTACACAAACTTGTAATAAACAGTACAAAGTATTACTGACAACCCTTTCAGAGATAAAGTAGGCTACTTGCTGTACCTAAACATGGGGATTAGATATATAACCCCAAATCAGAAAAAGTTGGGACAGTATGAAAAACACAAATAAAAAAAGAAAGTAGTGATTTCTAAATGTACTTTGACTTGTATTTCATTGCAGACAATGTGAACACAAAATATTTCATGTTTTGTCTGGTTAATCTAATTTCATTTGTAAATATACATCCTTTCCTGTCATTCAGACCTGCAACACATTCCAAAAAAGGTTGGGACAGGAGCAATTTAGGGCTAGTAATCAGGTAAATTGGTTAAATAATGATGTGATTTGAAACAGGTGATGTCAACAGGTGATTGTAATTATGATTTGATACAAAAGCAGCATCCAAGAAAGGTATAGTCCTTTAGGAGCAAAGATGGGCCGAGGATCGCCAGTTTCCCAACAAATATGTGAGAAAATTATTGAAATGTTTAAAAACAATGTTCCTCAAAGAAATATAGGAAGACATTTGCTTATTTCACCTTCAACAGTGCATAACATAATTAAAAGATTCAAGGAATGTGGAGGAATTTCAGTGCGTAAAGGACAAGGGCGCAAGCCTAAGCTGAACAACCGTGATCTCCAAGCCCTCAGGCGCCACTGCATCAAGAATCGTCATTCATCTATAAGCGATATCACCACATGGGCTCAGGACTACTTTACCAAACCTTTGTCAAGTACCACAATACGTAGTTACAGCCACAAATGCCAGTTAAAACTGTACTGTGCCAAAAGGAAGCCCTATGTTAACAGTGTCCAGAAGCGCCGTCGACTTCTCTGGGCTCGGAGGCATCTGGGATGGACCATCACACAGTGGAAACGTGTACTGTGGTCAGATGAATCAGTATTTCAGGTATTTTTTGGGAGAAATGGACGCCGTGTGCTCCGGACCAAAGAAGAAAAGGATCATCCAGACTGTTACCAGCAACAAGTCCAAAAGCCAGGGTCTGTCATGGTATGGGGTTATGTCAGTGCCCTTGGCAAAGGTAACTTGCACTTCTGTGATGGCACCATTAATGCTGAAAAGTACATAGAGATTTTGGAGCGCAATATGCTGCCCTCAAGAAGACATCTTTTCCAGGGACGTCCATGCATATTTCAACAAAATAATGCAAAACCACATTCTGCACACATTACAAAGTCCTGGCTGCGGAGGAAGAGGATACGGGTACTTGACTGGCCTGCCTGCAGTCCCGACCTGTCTCCAATAGAGAATGTGTGGCGCATTTTGAAGCGCAAAATGCGACAACGAAGACCCCGTACTGTTGCCCACCTTAAGACTTGTTTGCAGCAAGAATGGGACAAAATTACACCTGAAACACTTCATCACTTGGTGTCTTCAGTCCCTAAACATCTTTTAAGTGTTGTGAAACGGAATGGCAACATTATAAAGTGGTAAATGCTTTACTGTTCCAACTTTTTTTGAAATGTGTTGCAAGAACCAAAATAGGAATTTAGTTTTTTGGAAAAAAAAACAATAAAAATCACGAGGAACACATTAAATTATGTGCTGTTGTATTGTCTGCAATGACAAACAAGTCAAAGTTCATTTAGAAATCACTACTTTCTTTTTTTATTTGTGTTTTCCATACTGTCCCAAGTTTTTCTGATTTGGGGTTGTATATTGTAGGCCTATATCATTTGTTTATTCAGGTTGAAGATAGATATCTATCTTCAACCTGAATAAACAAATGATTTTAAAGATAGGTTATTAGCTATTATTGATGATATAATACCTGTGTTGCTTTGTGTTAAGTAATTAGCATTGAATAACCTATTCAATATGTTGTCAGTGTCATATTACACTTTTGATTCATATTAAGGCTGTGAAATGATGAAAATGACTAGGCCCTATCAATTTTGTCAGTGAAGCTTTCACAAACAACCACCAGGTCTTTGCCAGTTCCACAATAGTAAACGCAAATATGAAAGACAAGGAAAAACTGCACTCTGATGGAAGACAGACAGAAAGTGCAAGCTAGGATTTTTTGGTTAAACTTTTGGTTATATTTGGTGAATTATTTAGCCTCATTCCATGTTTGTCAGCACGCTTAGAGTGGTACCAGTGCATGCCTGATGTTTCCCGTTTAATTCAATACCATAGTCGTCATCCTAGCAGCAAAACTGAGCTCACTACAACCTCTCATATACAACCAAGTGAAATCGCGGTCAACCCGCAATTCATTTCTAACGCGTTTAATGTTTCAAATTAACCTAACAGAAATTATTAAACACGTTAAGTTTGACAGCACTAAATTGCGCGATACTTTTCATAATCATGATGCACACCCATGTTGACAGCTGACTATGCAAATCGCTAAGATAGGGATAAAGGCAGCCTATTATAAATGGGTCCTGCTACTGTCACTTACCAGTAGCCTGCCTCTTGCTGATGTGACATTAACTCTGCTGTCTGTCCCTCATCATGAAAGCTCTGTGAGCGTTTTGTATTTTGCTGCATCAGTCTCGAGAGACTTATTGGCCCTCTTTTCTTTTGCTTTTTCCCATCCACCTTTCTCCTTACGTTTTTCTGCTAGCCATTCTACCGGTGATTTGATGCTCAGGCTGGAAAACTGTACATTTTTCTGTCCTGACCTGCTCCAGTTACAAATCAGCCTCTGCGGCAGTTTTTTTTTTTTTTTACACATAGCGTATAAGTGATCATAGTAGCGCCCCTGCTGTTGGCTGTTCATGTTGCTTTGTTAGATTATTTTGTGTGCCGACGGCCGTTGGTTGGACGGCCGTTCTGGACTTCTCCAGAACGCACAGATTGTCAGTCCGTCCCTGGTTATTGGCACAAGATCTTGTCGAGAGAAGGGCAGAAATAGAGGAGCAGGACGCTGCTGCTTCAAGGCCACGACTTGCGGGGACATGGTGGTGCTCCTGTGAGTACTGTATCGTAATGACCACAGAGGAAGAAAGCCTGTTTCGCCCATACACAGAGGTTTCCCCATCTGATCTATAAGGATGTTTTGGAAACGTTTTTTTTTGTCCCGAAAGTAAATTGGAAGAAGCGGCCTAAACCGGACGGACCTGACGGCCAGCTGATGAGTGAGTACAACAGGCTTTCGAGTCTGTCCTAGCTTAGCTACATTTGCTTTCAGTTGTAAATTCAAACACATTCAAAACACTAATCAAAACACACCTCTTCAGATTAGCTTAGCTACTGTTTTTATTGTTTTTAATTGCTTCTAAATATGCTTGTTGTATGTGTTGGTTTTATTGCTTTTCTATTTGTAATGTGACATACAGTATGTGCTGGTTTATACTGTAAAGTGTCTTTTGAGTACCATGAAAAGCTCTCTATAAATGAAATGTATTATTATTTATTGTAAACAGATATGCCACTTCGCTAGCTAGTGAAATAACCAAAGCTTCTAGTAAAAAGTATTGTCATTATACTAGGAATAAACAAAGTAATTGCACAGTTCTATATTGTACAAGTAAAGTTGAATAAGTAAATTGTACAGTTCTATAATATATTGCTAACACCTGTCTGTTATCAGTGGTTTTATAATACAACAGTACACATTAAATTTGTGCTTTTATGTCTTTACTTCAACAACAAAAACGAAATTACAATATCACAACTACACACAATAAACTCCAAAAGCTCCTCCGTGTATTCCACATCGAGATGTACTATCTATATACTAAAAACACTGACACAACGTCGTAATCATCCGAAAGCTCCGTTTGCCTCTCTCTCTCTCTCTCTCTCTCTCTCTCTCTCTCTCTCTCTCTCTCTCTCAGCTGACAGTGTGTGTCTGTTGCCTAGCGACCTGCCCATGGATAGCTCTTGAACTTTTGAACTCTCTGTGGCTGCTCTGCAGCTGTGGTGTCAGGTTACAGCATGTTGCTATAGTCATTACTAAGGACTTAACCAAGGACTTTTTTGTGGAAAAAATACATTTTGGAATATTGGATTGTATGAGTTCGGCAATCGATTAGTGTGGGCTTCAACAAGAAAGCAGGAAATAACCAGAGGTAGGGGAGAGATGGGACAGTTGAAACGCGGGACAGATGAAACATTAATGTTTTCTCCGAGTGCAATGATGACAGACAGACTTCCTTAGGTCAACATATAGAGCATGTTAACCTCCTTCTATCAGCCAAATACCTTCCTTTTATTTCCTTTTATCACGGAGTTACAGGCGATAAACCAGTTGTGATGGTCGAAAGTAAACTTCATTAGCGGTTAAATTTTTTCGATTATTAATGAGTGTTTTTCATTTAAAGGTTTGACTACATGCTTATTCAGTAGACCATTTAGTGTCCTCCACAATCCCAGACTTTCATATTGCATGCTTGTTTACATGGAAAGCAAAACAGGTTATAATGGCATATGTTCATGTCGGGACGGTTGAAACAGCTGTTTCAACTGTCCCCGACCTGGCTGTAACTCCATGTATTTTAAGTAAATGCACAAATATTTGTGTTTATACAATAATTTATGGAGGTGAGACATGGAAAAGCAGTTTTAGAAAGATGAAAATATATTTGAGTCCACCAGGTATAGGGGGTCGAGTTTCCCCATGTTATCCTATGACACTGACGGGCTGAGTGTAGTTAAGGGGGGTTATTTGGATGTGCAGTGGCCTAAAAAACGACATTATCCACAACCTACATAATAAACATTTTATAAATGGGAACACTTACTGTTCTAGCTATAAAAATGGCAGAATCATCCACAATGCATGATATTTCAATAACCGCTTCATACGCTCTTCATGATGACGGCAATGAGTTGTTAACAGACATTCACGAAGACATAAAGCCCAGCAACAATCTATCTAAAATAACACCTTTTGGGAGTACCATTCAGGATATGTAGTAAAATATTAAAGTTGTGGGAAGTTTATATGGCTTAAACTGTATGTTTCATCCGTCCCCCCCACCATGCTGTTTCAATCATCCCGACCAGGAGGGACGGATGAAACATGACGCACGCCCCACTGTTGCTGTAATAATTCCTGAACTGTTTTGTTCAAAGCTGAAAATGCAACTGTATTTGACAGATGACAGGTGGAGGTTGCTAATGACAAAATATTAGCTTTCAGTGCGATACGATCGCTTTGTAAATTACGTTTAATTAAAAAGTGTTTCAACTGTCCCGGGTCTCCCCTATGGATTAACACAACTTTTCTGCCTTTCTGTCACATCTACTGCAGTCAAATTCACTGTGTTCACTTGTAAGGAATAACTGCACATGGGTTAGCACTTGTAATGACATTTCGAGCATGTTTAGAGGCTAAAAACACATTTAAAACTTGCCCTGTTTAAGCCTGTTGGGTGCTAAAGCGAATAGGAGGAGAACTCCGGCCCATATTTATCTCTAGTTGCTTTTGATGTTTTTACACTGATCTTGCTTTTGTTTTTACCTTGTAAAGTGCCTTTGAGTACCTTTTAAAGAACTGCATAAAATTATTATTATTATTATTATTAGCATTATTATTATTATTATTATGTTTACAGCCTGAAACAAAAACAAAAACGGTGTATAGCTAATTCCGTAAGAATTGTGTAAATTATATTCAGGCTTAAAGTTTTGCATGGCCGCTTTAAATGACAGGTGGGTTGCCATCAGAGCTGGCTATCAACTGTAGGTTTCATTCCACCCGCCTCAGCTCCATGCTCCACCTCTTTGCCCATTTTTGAATTAGCTGGGAGTTAGGCGGAGTCAGGCACTGCCAAGATGGCGACTGCCAGAGCCACCCATTTTGAGCTTCACAGTGGCAAACTTGTCAGTTGTTCTCTCACTTCCCAGCTGATAATAAAGACGCTGGATGAAACACATCAGGTATGATTACATTAGATGTGTTGTAAAACAGAGCTAAGCTAGCTAGCTAGCGAGCAAGCCGAGCAGCAAGCAAGGTGACGTATACTGTGCAAGACGAGAGATGTAGTTCACTGAGCGGTTTCACACAAAACTAAGTAGTACCAGCACAAACCTACGACAAACTGAGACTTTCTTCACTTGCAAAATTATCTTTTAAATTGACAAACATCATATGTATAATTCATGACTCAATTCAAACAGATCCAAAAATAGTTTTTTTTCTCTCCCTGCATATTCTTTCCAAAATAAGGTCCCATGGGGTCCACCCAAAGGAACTTTGTTTCTCTATAAGGGATTGATTGATCAACACATACACACACATTTTCAGTCTTGTTCACTCTTGGTCTTCAGTTGTTATTATCATGTATTACGTGATAATCACGTTCCCTGACTTGTTCCTGTCTTCATGGTGAATGTAAAAGTGTTGTGTATTTTGGGCTACTATTAGATCCGTAGTTGAGATACACATTGTCTATATCCACGACGTTCCATTTCCGGGATTGCTCCGGTGCCACCGGAAATTCCGCTGGATGTCCCTCTTTTCAGCCGGATGTCCGTTACCTTCCTCTGTCTTTGTGTTGTAATTTTAAACTCCGGTGGATTTCTGAGGACTCTGGTTAACTGCTGCCAATATCTGTCCAATCTGAGTTTTCTGTTGCATGACTAAAACTACTTTTGAACAAACACCTTCCCCCAAAACAAGTTCCTTCCTGAGGCTATTTTGCAGAGGCACCGTTGCTCCGTCCGGCGCTTAGCGCCGTCCGTGCCAATTGTGATTGGTTTAAAGAAATGCCAATAAACCAGAGCACGTTTTTCTTCCATCCTTGAATGCTGTGTGGACTAGCCAGACCCTCCTCCGCAGCGCTGTGGAGGAGGGTCTGGCACTGCGAGACTGATATACACCTGATAGATTGTGGGTTACTTTATCTTCCATTGTTGGTGTTAGCTATGCTGCTGTAAAGACATAGTCCGGGTTATTATTGTTATATCTAGTAACATGAAAGAGTGAAGAATTTAACAAAGTTAACTGCCATTCTGTCACCCCTCAGAGCTCATCACACCTACTGTCAAAACTGATTGTTACATGTGGAAAATGACTTCTCTGCATGGCTGAAAATAGCTCACATGACACGAAGGTCTGACTGCCATAGGTTACAAATTATGACAGCCCATCTTCTATAACATAGTAGTATCACCACTAAAGGAGACTTTTAAGTCCTGGATGAAAACCTAGCAGCTGTTTTATCCCTCCTGAAGCCAATTAACAACATTAACAAAGGCAAGGTGTTCCTAAACAAAACCTAATTAGCTCTTGCAGTGCAGGTAAGCACAGAGTTAATTGGATATTAAATTGTACGTGTACGTGTTATTCTGTAAAAAGATTTTTTCTGCTTTACTGTGTGCCTTTGTAGAACTGTGTAAGGTAAGATGTGGTTTATTTAATTTGCAAATGTGTAAATGAACCTTGGACTCCCCAATGCAATTACCTTTACGTTAACAAGCTTGCGCTTTCATATATTGAAACATTAAGATGGATTTTGTTCAATCAACTTGCAATGTAGTCATGTGTATACAAGTGCATTTGTGTGTGTGTATGTGTGTGTGTGTGTGTGTGTGTGTGTGTGTGTGTGTGTGTGTGTGTGTGTGTGTGTGTGTGAGATGAAGCATTGCATCCGCCAAACCCTGCCCACCTCCCACTGAGCACTGCGCTATAATTAAAAATGTTGTTCTCGCTCCAGTAACAACTTTCAGCTCGCTCACAGTGGAAACACATATTGCATCGAATAATTTGAGATAATTTGTCTAAGTTTTATGATGCTGTGGTATTGAAAACGCCGGTCTTAATCGTTTCAAAAACCTTTGAGAACCAATGCTTTGGCAGTAATTCACTATCCAGATTCATGAGCGCACTCAGACCCACTCAGTCTTTCTCTTTCTCTCTCTTTCTCTCTCTCTCCTTTTTAACATGAATTGAAGAGGAGTTTGTGGTTTTAAAGTTTTACTGGCAGTAACTTAAAGGTCAAAGCATTTAGCTTGTGTCCTCCCTCAGAGTAGCCTGGTTTATAAAGACCTTGGTCCCGTTCTAGTCCGGCGTGTCACAGAAACGTACATGTTGTAACCCCACTCATTCCTAAACCTAACTGTTCCTGTTCCGCTTGTCAGTTAAAGGCAGAGGTGTATAAAGTACTAGAGACCCATACTTGAGTAAAAGTACAAGTGCTCTATATCAAAAAAGTGACAAGTGCTTCAAGTGCTCTTTAAGCACTCCGCTCACACCACGAGTCTGAAGCATGCTCAGTCAAGCCTGACCCAGAATCCATCTGTCTTGCACTGTCATCAACAGACTGTTTTCATTTCACATATTT
Organism: Gymnocephalus cernua; assembly: GCA_023631565.1. Classification (NCBI taxonomy): domain Eukaryota; kingdom Metazoa; phylum Chordata; class Actinopteri; order Perciformes; family Percidae; genus Gymnocephalus; species Gymnocephalus cernua. The sequence goes on along the minus strand of CM042437.1, from coordinate 32,653,918 downwards.
TCATTCAAAACTCGGCTCAATAATGGAGTTCAAAAGTACTTCAGAAAAGAAAATGAGAAATCATACATGTGTACTATTAAAAAACTAACTAAAAAACTAACAAACTAACTAACAGTGATAATGTGGTACAAGAAAACGAATGTGGAGACATCGTTTCAGTAAGTAAAGATTCCTTTTGGAATCTAAAAAGGCACATCTCCCGAAAGTGTGTTATGTGAACACGCTGGGAAGAAAGCAAAAGGTTAGCAAATTGAATACGGTAACTTGAAACAAAGTGTAAATTAAATATAGCGTAATATTCAAAAAATTTGTTTTGTCATTCAAGTAGGCCTAATAGTTCTCTCCGCTCCGCTCATATGCTCTGGTAGTAAGATGGAGCATTACAGGCAGTCACAAGCTGTACATTGCTGGATATAAAGGAAGTTTCTGAAATAAATAAAAAAAAAAGTACATTAATGTCACAGTTGTTATAACTGCTATTATCTGATATAACAGTGGGCTATTAATCACTTATTAACAAATACTGAAATAAAATGTACAATTATCACACTGTGCAAGTAAAATGAACATCCTCTCCAGCACAGTAACAATTAAAGCCCCAAAAATGTATCACACACTAGCTAATAACATGTTAGCAAGCTAGCAAAATACAGATAAACTAGCAGCTTCACATCACACAGTGAAACGGTTAACATTCAGTACTCATTGCAGACTGAAACAACTCAGAATTGGCTTAATCTGCTGCAACAATAGCTAAATAGAGTACAAACTTACATCGTCTCTGACTTCTGAACAGGCGACCACTATAATGAAAAGAAATGCGAGGCGATCTTGAGGGTTTCTTACATAACTTACGTAATTATCGGCATTCACAACAGTGACGAGTAAAAGCTGTTTTATGCTCGAAGCATTGGAGGTGGCGCGCGCCGTCGTGACATCAAAATGACGTAATTTCCTGCCGGCGCATCGGATTTATGGCGCGCGAGCAGAGGGTGCGCACCAGTCTATTTTTTTCAGCGGCGACAAACCGGAAACAGGAAGCATGAATGAGCTCCTGGGAAAACCAAGGGGGCAAGCTTCTCTCCGCAGAGTGAAGCCTCCTATGGTGCCATTTTGATGCTAATAAGCTATCACCCCCCGTTAGCATCCCATTGACTGCCATTCATTTTGGCGTCACTTTGACAGCCAATAACTTTACATCTGAAGCGTTTAAAGATTTCATTTGTCCATCGTTTATTTCTAAAGAAACACGACAATGTATAAAAGGCTCCGTTACCTTGTATCTCACGTTATGGCTCCGTAGCAGACGTTTTTATAAAAATAGGCTAACGATTGTGTCATAACCAAGCGACCTACTGTCACATAGTAGAGGAATTACCGTATAGTACAGGAGAAGCTCGCAGGCAGTTTCGACTTACATTAGGTGTTTAAGTTTAATTAGTAATTAGCATTTTAGTTAGCAATAATTAGCCTGTGCCTATGTTATCTCCTTACATATACCTACGCTCTCCGTCTCTGATAGATTGGGAATGATTGAGATTTCTCTTGGCACAGCTACCAGAAGACTTACAACGTTCAGACACGTTGCTCACGTCACATATACGCCGGCAAGCTCAGTTTGCAGCTGCGCAGTAACGCTCGGCCATCACCGGGAAAGTGCTTCTAATAGACTTCACTCATCTCCGTCCAGAGCAACGGGATATGTTGGTCCAGTTTATATACTGTCTTTGGGGAAAACGGATGCCAGGACTCTCAGACTGACTGCAAAAAGGAAGTGGCACAGTCTTGTAAACTTACTGGGTTAAGATGAGTTCTTTTTTGGTGAATGAAAGGCTTGATCCCATCAAGTAGGTCATTGAATCAAATCGAAGCATTGTCGGCACTGCTGCTGCCAGTTCTGCTGTTGTTTATCTTTTTCTTCTTCTTCTAGTCCTTAGAAAGAAAAAGGTCAGTAGCCTTTCCTCATTAGCGCCACCGCTGTTCAGGAGAAGACTGCAACTAGTGTCACGACCACCACACTCACGGCAATCCCATGATGTCACGTTTGGATGCACCAGCTTGGCTGCGGCTACTGTAAAACGGCCATAACGATGCAGCACATAAAAAATGTATCGGACTAAAAGTATTAAACTCATTGAAAATATGTACTCAAGTAAAAATGGAAGTAGGAGAAAAAAATAATACTCCAGTAGAGTACAGATACAGCCTTTTAGTACTTAAGTACAGTAGTGAAGTAGTTCTATTTCATTACTATACAGCTCTGGTTAAAGGACAAATCCGGCGCAAAATGAACCTAGCGGTTAATTACTAGTGCTGTCAAACGATTAAAATATTTAATCACAATTAATCGCATTAATGTCATAGTTAACTCACGATTAATCGCAATTAATCGCACATTTTTATCTATTCTAAATGTCCCTTAATTTCTTTTTGTCCCATTATATTTTCTCATTTTAATGCTCTTATCAACATGGAAAAGTGGATCGTCTTGCTTTGTGCAAATGTTTTTTTTTATTGAAAACAACATCGGCATATTACGTAGTGTTCAATTTCACACTAACATTCACACTTGGAGCTAATAATATGTCACAGTAGATATGACACATGCCTTTGGTGTGGGAGATCCAGGTTCGATTTCCACTGCGATGCAACAACCAATGTGTCCCTGAGCAAGACACTTAACCCATGGTTGCTCCAGAGGTGTGTGCCCTCTGATATATCGCAATTATAAGTCACTTTGAATAAAAGCGTCAGCTAAATGACATGTAATGTAATGTACCGGGGCTTGGAGCTCCATGGAGCTGGCCGGCTGCCGGCATAACTATAGTATATTTACACTTTGGATGTCGTCATGTCACTTTTATTATACCTAAGGTCTAACAAAGCTAACTCTGTGTGATTTCAATTTAAGGCATTTTGTGAATTTGATGGCTTTCGTAGTGTCCCGTTAGGTAGCTAGCTAGCTAGCTGCTCCCATGCAATCATATGGGTAGCTAGCTAAACATCGCAGCTACACTTTCTGCATAATTATTATATATTTACACTTTGAATTTCGTCACGTAATTATATTACAGCTACCCTAAGGACTTACAAAGCTAACACTTGTGTCCGATTTTAATTTAATGCATTTTTGCGCGTGACGGAGATCCATCTAGCTCACAAGCAGGGCGATGAGGCAGCGTTTGTGTAATTCACTGTCTTTGGGGAAAGTAAAAAAATAACAGAAGAATTGCATCTTGCAGACACTGTAGCTACATTGCGGCACACAGCAGTGATGGCTGGAAGAGCTGTCATCCCATTTTTGAAAGGACACTTTCGTACGTTTACACGTCATTGCGTTAATAGTCAAGCCAAAGTATTACAAGTAAAACATTAACATAAACATTAACAACAACAACAAAAAGACTAAAATTAACAATTTTGGATGTTTTTTAACGACAAGCATTCAATGCTGGCATACAGTATCACAGCATTCTACGATAACCGGAAGTTTACACCCATCCTGAGATTTAACCGGAAATACGTCATGCTCGCCTGTGCATATCGCCTATGGCTGTGTGTTGAGTTATTTTGAGGGGACAGCACATTTACACTGTTATACAAGCTGTACACTTAATACTTTACATTGTAGCAAAGTGTAATTTCTTCAGTGTTGTCCCATTAAAAGATATAATGAAATATTTACTAAAATGTGAGGGGTGTACTCACTTTTGTGAGATACTGTATGTGTACCGAGTCGACCGTTCTCTGAGATATGTTTTCATGCTAATTGAATGTGACCAGTTTCATCGCAAACCGCTAATTAGCTTATAATGCTAGTTGTCGGGGCAGAGGGTAAAGTAAAAAGAAATCGCTATTTCTACACCACTAACAAGGCTCAGAATAGCACCACACTTCCACAGTAGCATAGTGAGGGTCCCTAAATGTAAACCGAAGCATTGGGAACTTTGTAAGAGTACAGACAGTTTATTAAAAAGATAGTTTAGAAAGACAGCACCATTCATGTATACAAGCGGGCGCCATCTTGGGAAAGCAGTCACAACCAGTCGAACGACGAACGCCATGCTTGAGCTATGTTACGGGTTACTGTTTGCATGGCGTTCAGCGTTCGACTGATCGTGACTGTTTTCCCAAGATGGCACCCGCATGTAAACATGAACGATACTGTCTTTATAAACTATCTTTCTAATAAACTGTCTGTACACTTACAAAGTTCTCAATGCGTCGGTTTACATGTAGGGACCCTCATTAGCATGAAAACATATCCCAGAGAACGGTCGACTCGGTACACATATGTAATTAACCTTCATTCATTTTCAGAGCGTTAAAAAGTGATTCCAAAAGTGCCGACCAAGCGCATCTAAAGATGACGCTGAAGGAGACTTTTTGCCTCAAAAACAAACTCCAAAGGCACCTGACCAAGCGTCGCTTTTTGATGCCATGGGAGTGAGACTGTGTTGACAGAAACATTTAGAAATGGCTTGGAGCTTGGATGAGATCAACGCAGCTGCACAAGTTGTTGCAAGATAAATTACAGAAACAGCAGCTCTACTGTTAAAGCTGCACATCTCAACAGCACAAAGTGGCAGAGACTGCAAAATAGTGTATATGATGGCTGCCTATATTTAAAAAAAAATAATGTTACAACAAAAAAGAAGGTCCCATCCCCACAAACTGAAATGCCTCTAGTTTGCCTTAATTGTAGTGAATACAGACAGAAAAACGACTCACGCCCAAAAGGAAGTGGCACAGATACGTTTAAAAGAGAAAAAGAATCAGCAATAACTCACTAAAAGAATCTTGTCACCACCTTTGAACGCATTTGCTTTTTGACAATTTCACACAGATCCTCATGCTTTTTGCTGGCAGTGGTAGCCATAGTAACTTCCAGTTTAGTATAAACACATTTAAGGGATACTCAACTCAAAACACAATATCAATTTCCAAATCATATACATCATACACCAAATAATTTGTATGAATATGTGGCTTCCACTTGCAGCATGTATGGTGAGGTATGGTGAGGTGTTTATTTTGCTTTTTTTGGCATCTTTTGCTGAAAATATCAGTTTGAAACATTGAGCAATGGATACAAGAAGTGGGCCATGCTGCAGAAATATTATTAGTAGTTTGTTATCTACCTTGTATCTGCTATAAAACTTAAAGGAACACGCCGACTTACAAATAACAACGTCACTTGAAACACAGGTCGATTGCAGCTCTGCTCAGAGCTGCAGCGTATCACTCTGCCCAAGTAGCACTGCTTCCCTTTCTGAGAATGTAGTTCCCAGTTTATATACGGTTAGAAGATGGCTGTGTCTCATGTGACGTTGTTATTTGTACACGCTGTGACTATACAAATCACAACATGTAAATAGGAACATGTTGCCGTTATTTTGTCACTTACTCGGAGCAGTAGGCTAGTTGGAGCCGGTTACCTCCAGGATCTGTGCTAGGCTAAGCTAACGGTGGAGCCGTCAGACAGAGTTACGACACGCACGGAGATGAGAAGGGTATGTATCGACTTGTCTAACTCTCGGGGTTACGGTGAATAAGCTAATGTCCCAATAAGTCGGCATGTTCCTTTAAGTTTTATGTAGCTACATGTACATTGCAACCAAAAAATGAATTTCTAGCCTGAAATGGATAGGTATTTGACTTTAAACTGCTACATTTAGCTGCTCTATATAGTCAAACATGGGTCTAATGAATCATTATGTTACAGCAATTATATCCTAAGTTGGCTCTTGTTTTAACCCCACCACTTGGAATATAAATCTTCTAAATATGAACTGCCTTTTTGCACATTATTATGTGATTGCCTAAGGAAGCAGTTCCAGTTGCTGCACTAACCTTGGTTTTGTCGTACAGGCCGTGGTTGTCCAGAATCATCCGCTGCTTTACTCGAGCGAACCTCCTCAGGTCTCTCTCAAACTGCTGTGGAAGAAAAGAATCAATAGTCTGTAACCAAATATTGGTTTTACTCATCTGTTTTTTATGACATTGAAAGGAAATATGGATGCCTTAATGCCATTTTCTTCCTGCTGACTTTATATCTATTCATCCCATAACATAGAAGGTATTTCATATCAGAGATTTTTATATAATATTGTACACTTGCACACGACTTTGTATTGACTTTTATATCTTTCTATATTCTTAGATGATGTTTTAGTTGTCTAAAATGTATGTCTCCTTAGAGCCAGACTACCAAAGACTAAAGACTACCTGGACTTTGATGTTGTTCTTGTGTCTAAGCATCAATGATTGGTCTGAAAGACAGAAATGGTACATGTCCACCAGCAAGCGTCATTTCCACGCTTCCCATTCATTGTCAATGTAAGCAGCCAGGCAATGCATTCTGGTAGTGCTGCGGCAACTTTCGGGAAGCGAGGTGTCGAGTGGCCTGATTCTCATTTGCATAAAGTTGTGGTCAGGGCTAAATCCAGACAGCTAGCTAGACTATCTGTCCAATCTGAGTTTTCTGTTGCACAACTAAAACAACTTTTGAAAGTACACATGTTCCACCAAAACAAGTTTCTTCCTGAGTTTGCAGAGGCACCGTGGCTCTGTCCGGCGCTTAGCACCGCCCAAGAATATTGTGATTGGTTTAAAGAAATGCCAATAAACCAGAGCATGTTTTTCTCCCATCCCGGAATGCTGTGTGGACTAGCAAGACCCTCCTCCGCAGCGCTGTGGAGGAAAGTCTGGCAATGTGACACTATTGGCAAGCCCACCAAAAGTTAACCACGGGGCCATCCCTGTGGTCAAAAAATGTATCGTAACTTCTACATTTTCCTTTTGTTTTATAAAACCAATTATTCCACCTGCAGCTACTGCTCACTGTCATTCAGTCTATTTTTAACCTTCATACCCTGGAGCCAGTCCAGCCCAGGAGAGCAAAGGCATAACGATCCACAGGTGGCGACACCAAGTCCACACGCACAGCCCTCCAACCCCTGCTGTCCCCCTCGGCACTGTGCAGACCTCCCTCCACTTGGCTGGCCTCCAGCCGCAAGATCAGGAAGCACTTTGCAAAGTGGTCCATGGCCTCAAACCTGTAGCTGGGAAGTTTTGCCATATCAAAGGTGGAGGCCTGGTAGTCACAGAACAGCAGAATGCCCTGGTGAAAGAGAGACAAATTAAAGCAACACTATGTAACTTTTAGCCCTACAGGTTGTCTCATTGGAACTACAACTGGTGCTACCCGACGAGAGTTGTAGTTCCAATGAGGTTGTCTCATTGGAACTACAGCTGCAGCTAAAAGTTACATAGTGTTGCTTTAATTATTTTAGCATGGATGTTGGTAGAAATTGATCATTTATGTTTATTGGGTTTTATAGATCTTTTTCTTTATAAAATGTTTTGCTTCTACAATGTACAGTATCAGCCTACTATATATCCAACATCAGTTCATAAAATATTCTCTACAACCACTAACAGTATTACTTGTAAAACTCATAGCTTAAAGGGTAATTTTGGGGTTTTTCATAGTCAGTTTCTTCTGACTACGTTATAGAAATGATCCCTACGGAGAAAGACCTTTTTTTTGGAACATTTATTAAAACAAGATCCTTGACAAAGCATCTCATACAACATGGTACAAAAACAGATAATATTGACATGCTACTACGGACACACAAGATGTGAGAGGTTACTTTCCTAATTGCAAGTGTCCAGTTCTAATGCAACACTCTATTCAATTACCGTATACTATATGACAGGCGACCACCTTTCTAAATAAATGTCCATCCTGAATTGTAATTTTGCTGTTATATTTTCCATACAAGTGACAGCTTTGACTCTTTGGGTCCACTGGTCTAGGGTGGAGAGATAGACATTTTTGTTAAAGAATAAAATCATTTTTGTTTAACCAGAAACAGATCAGAGATCGCTATTGCTAAATCCACCAGATTCCAGATAGACACTACTTTTAGCGTGTCTAGAGCCAGCATATTCTCACATGTAAATCTGTAAATAATGTGTTTATTTCAACCAAGCCATAGTGCTAGTTGGAACAGTGGGAAGATGGCTTTTATTGTTTTATTTTGTTTCTGTCGACTTTGAATGAAGCGTATTTTACAATGCTAAAATGACTGTTTATGTACATGGACTCTGGTGGGTTAAGCGACACCAATTTGGCGGATGTTTTTATGTTTAAAAAAAGGATCTTACTCTTTAACGGAAAGGTCTATCTCTGTAGGGATTCTTTGCATAATGTTGTCAGACACTTAGAACAATAATCTGAGCCTGTCATGCCTTGTGGATGTAAATTGAAGGTCTGAAATTGCCCAATAATTTATATTGTAGATAGTTTCGCCTAGGACTTGCTTATTACTGGACCAATTTTAAAGATTGTTGTTCCCATCATTCACTTACACACAAAAACATAAGAAAATAGGGTCCAGGTTGAAAAAGTTACCCTTTAAATAATGACATTAAATTAACTAAAAGTCAGGTCAGTCAGTCTTTTTGCATGGGTCTTGGCAAGCGACTTTGAAGAGGCCAGCCAGTCTATCTTTCTCAAGCACCCAGGGGCCCTGACAGCAAAATCCCGGTCACCTTTCATCTTTTGCCCAGACTTCAGAGCAGCCAAAAAGAGCACAACTGTATCTGAGGATCAGAGCCGGCTCACTGGCTCATAGAAGGTTAAAAGTACTGAAGTATAATCTATAAGAGAAGTGTGGATCAGCCTTAAACGTATCAAGTAACCCTATTCATCAATTCCAAAATTGACACCAAAGTGAGGATTACACATTTGGAGTGATGTGGTCTCTTAGTCCTGAACAAAAGCATTGAGGATATTGCCAGAGCTGAGTCATGCCTTGTTAACATTAAAGTAATTAAGATGAGAAGATATCAGAAGCCAGTGTGATTATCTGTGTCACTGACTCATGTTTTTAAAAGACTCAGTTACTAGAATACTGCTCAAGGTTTAAACTTGGATCAAAAAGCAAAATTCCAGTAAAATGTTTTTAATTCATGGCTTGATGTTACAGTATTTGTTAGGGGAGCATCAGATTCACTTTACTTAAAAGGATTTCTCTATTGTCACAGACAGGCTGCAGAATGTTATGATTATATGATGATGATGATTAATATATTTAAGTAAAAGGAATTATAATGTAATCACAGAGCTCTCGCTGTTTCTGGATTCATCATAAGATGTTTGAACGCAAATGGTTTTCAGTGCTGTGGTTTCCATGAGCACTGCAACTTTCTTCAAAACCAGATTCTCAAAAGATCTTGGAGATACAAAGTTGGATATTGCTATCTTGAAATACTGATCAGAGGAATTTTCTGGGGAGTATGTCTAGTGGTCTGGTAGATGTTCTGATTTGTCGTTAATTTGTGATTTTATTTTGTGAATGCCTAGTATTGAAGTCTGCACTCTCTTGTTATGTAGGTTACATAGCCTACTGACAGCCAGTACGTGAGTGTGATTGATAGAATGGCAATGGTGGTTGGCCGAGAATATCTCTATAACTATTTGATGGACTGCTGTGACATTTGGTAGACATTTATTGTTTTAGGAAAATTGATGGCTAATTGCAAATTTTGTCCGACTGTGTGTCGGAGTTCAGGAGCACAGCAGGCTAACATGACAGCGGCCGGTGCTGCCGAGGGTTGCTGCCTCGCCGCCCTGCGTGTCCTCCTAGACCATAGAGCCCGGCCGGCTGTGAGCTAGATGGAGCTCCGTCACGGCCGGCAGCCTACGGCGCTCCATACCCGCGCAAAATTACCATTTCTGGATTACTGGACTACCAAATGCCGTTGCCCTGAAGGAGCTCCAGGGCCTGTCTGGAGCTTGCTGCTCTCCCTCCTCTCTCCTGCTAAATGGCCGGTGTGTGTGAGTGAGAGCGCGGTTTAGCGAGCTTGTTACGCCCGCAATCTCTTACCACAGGTTCCAGTTAATCTTATAATGGATATGTTGTTGAGTTATTTAAACAAACAATCGGGGAAATAAACGCCTCTTGTCCACGAGTGAGCTGGATAGCTCTATCAATGAGAGCTAGCTAGCTTCCTCCTAACGGGACCTCTGAAATTCACAAAAATGCCTTAAATTGAAATCGTACAAGTATTAGCTTTGTAAGAAGTTGCTGTGATATACATGCAAAATTTGCAATTAGCCATCAATTTTCCTAAAACAATAAATAGGGTTGCTGTGATAACATGCTGTGACAAAATTGAAACCATAAATATACTATAGTTATGTCAAAAGTGGAGTGGCAATTTTTTCTCATAGGATTGGGACACATAGCTAGCTAGCTAGCAAGCAGCTCCTCCTAAAAATGCCTTAAATTGAAATCAGACACAAGTGTTAGCTTTGTAAGACCTTTGGGCAGCTGTAATATAAGTGCCGTGACGAAATTCAAACCGTGAATATACTATAGTTATGCCGGCAGACGGCCAGCTCCACGGAGCTCCACAATACAACAAAAGTATTTTCATTCAACCATAGATTGGTCACAGTTTATTGAGTGTGGATAACCTAAGCCATCTCAAGGGGTTTATCCTGACAAACAAAACTGACCCTTTAAAATACTGTAAAATGAGGCTGACCCCCCCATTAAACAATGCTGAAAAAAACCATGGCCCCAGTTGAACCTAACTGCTGGCCCCGGCTGTCGACTGTTATTCTTGTTTCCACCTTGTGTCAAAATTGTAACTGCTTTTGGGCAAATATCCTTAAAGCACACCAAGCATGCATGCCAATTGTTTGTGTATTTTCATATTTTTTAAAAGCTCATACTGTATGTATGTATGTATGTATGTATGTATGATTAACATGAATGGAATCTGTTGATTACATGAAGAGTAGTCTCCCTTTGCCAGACCTTCATCCACAGCTCTGCGTAGGAGGGTCTGGCTAGTCCACTCAGCATGGGAGAAAAATATGCGCTGGTTTATTGGCATTTCTTTACACCAATCACAATCGTCTTGGGCGGCACTAAGCACCAGACAGAGCCACTGTGCTGCTGCAAAATAGCCTCGGGAAGGAACTTGTTTTGGGGGAACGTGTTCGTTCAAAAGTAGTTTTAGTCATGCAACAGAAAACTCTGATTGGACAGATAGTCTAGCTAGCTGTCTGGATTTACCCTGCAGAGATCTGATCCACCGGAGTTTAAAATTACAACACAAAGAAAGCTGAAGGTAACGGACATCCGGCCAAAAAGAGTGACATCCGGCGAAATTTCCAGCAGCACCGGAGCAATCCCGAATATTAAACGTCGTGGATATAGACTACATGAAGAGCAAAGTCAACTTTGCTAGTTAAATCAAGCTAAATACCCAGTCACTTTTGTCATGGCTGAGAACAGAGGTAAAGGCCTATGGCTGCCAGTAAAAGGACATGGACCACTGTGTGAACATGTCCTCAGACCTGTCATCAGTCTAATTTGAGCCTGGAGTGGTAAAAAAAGGGGATGGCTGAAGATCCAGTAGAGTGACGGGCCTCTAGTCAGCCGTAGTAGATGGCTGAAGCCCATACCCTGGTAAATGGCTCCACTCCTTAGATAATGGAAATCTCTGCCAAGTAAGATGTCAGTGTGCTGAAGAGAAGAGTAGAGAGGGTCACTGATGAGAAACAAAGCCGTAAGTGCAGAAAAGAGTGAAATGGAGTGAGTGCAAGAGAGTCAGAGGATAAAGCGTTCAACCTGTTGGAGAAAGTGAGAAATAGGTGGACGAGTACATAGCAAATTTATAGAAAAGGAGAGAGAGAGTCTGTGAATTGATTTCCTCCGAGGCATGGCCTGGCTGATTGTGCCTCGCCCTGTATACAGGAGGGTTAAGGCGATTAAGATTACAAATTGTCAATTTAATTCCAGCATCCGGCGTAATTGTTGGGATACTACTCTCCTCTCACTGGCCATAAATCTGCCGCACTCTCCTTAAATAACAATAATTGGGAAAGCGAGTGCAGCGGGCAGCCACTCGGCCCCATCCAGCCAGTGACTGAGGTTAATCACAAAGCATTTAACACCTAGTCAGCATCAGGGGCGGAGGGGGTGGTGGCGATCTGGGGCTCCAGCATGAATGTATTTTTTCAAAAGCCCAGAATCTTTTAGATTTTCAAAATACCTTCAATTGATCTACGCTACTACTACTATGCTATTCCCTAAAGAAATCAAATACGATTGAGTAAATGTTCTTTTGTTGGCCTGCTATATTTAATTCAGAGTATTGAAGACCACATTTACTTGGATCCAATTAGAGCAGCCCAGATTATTATGACATTGCGATTAAAATGCAGCAGATTTGTCAGTTTGAGTGAACTCTACTCCAGCACAATGTCAGAAAAGATTTAAAGATTAGTAATGCGGTTTACGCCAAATTTCTACAACCCCAAATCAGTGATTTCTAAATGTACTTTGACTTGTATTGCATTGCAGACAATACAACAGCACATAATTTAATGTGTTCCTTATGATTTTTATTGTTTTTGTTTCAAAAAAACAAAATTCCTATTTTGGTTCTTGCAACACATTTCAAAACAAGTTGGAACAGTAAAGCATTTACCACTTTGTAATGTTGCCATTCCTTTTCACAACACTTAAAAGACGTTTAGGGACTGAAGACACCAAGTGATGAAGTGTTTCAGGTGTAATTTTGTCCCATTCTTGCTACAAACAAGTCTTAAGGTGGGCAAAAGTACGGGGTCTTCGTTGTCGCATTTTGCGCTTCAAAATACGCCACACATTCTCTATTGGAGACAGGTCGGGACTGCAGGCAGGCCAGTCAAGTACCCGTATCCTCTTCCTCTGCAGCCAGGACTTTGTAATGTGTGCTGAATGTGGTTTTGCATTATCTTGTTGAAATATGCATGGACGTCCCTGGAAAAGATGTCTTCTTGAAGGCAGTATAATGTGCTCCAAAATCTCTATGTACTTTTCAGCATTAATGGTGCCATCTCAGAAGTGCAAGTTACCTTTGCCAAGGGCACTGACACAACCCCATACCATGACATACCCTGGCTTTTGGACTTGTTGCTGGTAACAGTCTGGATGATCCTTTTCTTCTTTGGTCCAGAGCACACGGCGTCCATTTCTCCCAAAAACATACCTGGAATACTGATTCATCTGACCACAGTTCACGTTTCCACTGTGTGATGGTCCATCCCAGATGCCTCCGAGCCCAGAAAAGTCGACGGCACTTCTGGACACTGTTAACATAGGGCTTCCTTTTGGCACAGTACAGTTTTAACTGGCATTTGTGGATGTAACTACGTATTGTGGTACTTGACAAAGGTTTGCCAAAGTAGTTCTGAGCCCATGTGGTGATATCGCTTATAGATGAATGACGATTCTTGATGCAGTGCTGCCTGAGGGATCGGAGATCACGGTTGTTCAGCTTAGGCTTGCGCCCTTGTCCTTTACGCACTGAAATTCCTCCTCATTCCTTGAATCTTTTAATTATGTTATGCACTGTTGAAGGTGAAATAAGCAAATGTCTTCCTATCTTTCTTTGAGGAACATTGTTTTTAAACATTTCAATAATTCTCTCACGTATTTGTTGGCAAACTGGCGATCCTCGGCCCATCTTTGCTCCTAAAGGACTAGACCTTTCTTGGATGCTGCTTTTGTACCAAATCATAATTACAATCACCTGTTGACATCACCTGTTTCAAATCACATCATTATTTAACCAATTTACCTGATTACTAGCCCTAAATTGCTCCTGTCCCAACCTTGTTTGTAATGTGTTGCAGGTCTGAATGACAGGAAAGGATGTATATTTACAAATTAAATTAAGTTGACCGAACAAAACATGAAATATTTTGTGTTCACATTGTCTGTAATGAAATACAAGTCAAAGTACATTTAGAAATCACTACTTTCTTATTTGTGTTTTCCATACTGTCCCAACTTTTTCTGATTTGGGGTTGTACATTTCACTTATGCAACTTAAAAATAGAAACAGACAAGTTTTGCCTCTTTTTAAGTGACAGGAGTGAAAATGAGTCATCCTCAACATGTGTTGAGTTCTGGTTTCAGAATGATGAAAACAGTTGGGGAACAGTTAAGCCCAGTTCAGAGCAAAGATTCGCAACGAGACTAAACCGTTTTAGAACATCGCAGAGAAATGTTGCAGCCGTCTGAAGCGGCCTGTCTCAGCTCGACTCAAACCAGCTGATGGTGTGGCTGCAACTCAGCTGGTCGAGTCTCCAGAGACTGGTTTTAGACTCCACCTGTTTCAACAGCCAATAGTGAAGTCCGCTTGTAAAGTCAGTTACAATAAAATGATCCACAGTCCATTTTATTTCTGTTACAAACTGTTAACGGAGTCACAACATGCGACCGCGTGCACCTACAGTCGAGCGAGCTAGAGAGTGACTGAAGAGACAAAGCCGTGAATCATAGAAATAAAATATGTTTTTGCCCATTCATCACTAGAAATGTAACTGTAGCAAGCATCTCACTACCACTAACATCATCCACATTCATATTTCAGACAAAAATTAAATGTTTAGTACAAAAGGTAGGAAGTTAGGATGGAAGTACAAATACATGTAATTATTTTCAGGGGTGGACTCGTTTGTTGCGCAATTGCAGGCAAAAAGTCTCGATGTCAGCCTCTGCTGCACCCCTGGACCGCTCCACCTCCGAAATTACAGATCACCAGTCACCTTCCTACAATAGGCAGGGAGAGGGGCTTCTTAAAGTTCCCTTTACATTCAGTAATAGCTTAGCTTAAGGCAGTGACAGTCCCCACTTAGATAATGAGGCCAGAAAAGCACTTAAACACTGACTAATCTGAAATTAAAATCCCTGCGAGCCACACTTGAGACAAGTTTTGGGAGAAGGTCTGCAACCCATCTCATGCATGAGGCCACAAATGTAGGTCACGTCTTATTCTGGCAGATATTTCCGGTCCCTCCTGGCAGTGTATTTCTTTAAGCCTTGAATCATTTTGAGGCCTTTAGAGAAAAGTATTAATGAGTTATGATGACAGTTGAACAGACTATTAAGTACCTGACTACGGACGCCCTTTGCTCGATAAAGTTTGCGGCCCTCCTGCCTACACACACACACACACACTCACACACACACTGTAGTCTATGAGCTGCTTTCTCTCAGTCTCTTTCTTTCTTTCTTTCTGCCTGACACACACACACACACACACACACACACACACACACACACACACACACACACACACACACACACACACACACACACACACACACAATCACAAATCCACCATAAAAACAGGATGTCATGACGTTCCCCGTCTCAGTATCGCCGGGGGCTGTTTAGCCCAATAGCGCTCTGTAATCATCTCCCACGCAGCAGGTAATGTCAGCGAGCATCTGAAAGTAAGCTTATTCCACCAGAACTGTTTACAGAGGGAATTACAGAGGAGGACAGCAGGAAGATAATCTTCCCCCCCTAAAGCTTCGCCTCTGAGCACTGAAGAAAAGAAGAGTCAAATGAACATGACTTTTGAAATTGTGATAAAAGAAAATTCTGAGATTTTATTTCTTTCGATTTGATTTACTCAGGGTCTTTTCTAGAGGAGTGATGAGTGGCCATTTACATCCAGAGGATGAGGGCGATGTTGTCAGGGACGCGAGGAGCTCTGATCTCATCTGGCAATCTCTTTGACTCATAGAAAGAGACTTCAAAACCTGCCTTCAAGTCGCAGATTAGCGTGCATTGGCCAGGGCCGTTTGAACTGTGCTTCGACTTTGATTCGCAGCTTCAGCGGAATGAAAGTGACTGATTGCTGGAATTAAAGGACGGCGGTTTGGGCGTCTGTATGTGTGTCCTCTCAATGTCAGTCAAAGTAGCCTTTAGTGCTCAGATTGTATTTAGGTCTCAAAGTGACAAACTCGATGTGACTGCAAAATAACCAAAAAAATAGACCAAATGCAGAACATTAAAGACAGAGCTGAATGGCATTCTAATGGTGGCAATGCACATAGAGCTCAGCCTTCAGAAAGCAGCACTAGTATGTTATGGTAGTAAGAAAATTGATCTATGTATGAATCTGGGGATTTTTGCAACGTTTTTTTAAACGATTTTTTTCAATATTATTTATACATTTTTATACCAATGATCATCGCCTAAATATTTCCTGTTCATATGGTACCACCGACGGCGACTACATATCCGTTTCCAGCAAAACGGAGTAAAAGCAGAAATAAATATCAGACTGACCGAATGTGCATTCTTCTTAGAAAACAATTAGTATTTAGGAATGTCTCATGATATATTGTCTCTAGAAGTGTATTATTCAACTTTAATTTTTGTTAAAGAAGGAAAAGTCGCAATACTCAATGCTATCGAATCGGCACCCATGCCCCCATTGAATCGGGACAAAAGCATGTCATCGCAGCCCTTGTATATAGAGACAGAGATGATAGATGATTGGAGGATGAAACATGGCCCTCTCCGGCTCTCTGGGGCCAAGCTGAATCTCATCTGTCTGCCACAGAAGCTGGTGGCTGACCTTGCTTTTGCCCCCAAGTTATGCTTTCAGAATTTCAGTAGGGGGGGGGGGAGAAAAAAAAATGATGAACCTGTTTTCACAAGGACATTCCTAGATAGATGTATTTTTAACTCCCTGCAGGCTGGGGGGGGGGGGACAAGAGTTAAGACACGTGGGCCCCCGGGGGGCTTGATTTCAGATGACAAGGTTACACGACTTAGAGTCAACCTCCCGCTACCTCCATTTAATCATTGTCTCTTGTGTCCTCGTCCCTGTGGACCGCTCCCCTCTGCAGCCCTGTTCCATCCAGCCCGCAGAGAAGAATCATCACGCCGACAGTGGTGGAATCTAACTAAGTACATTTTCTGTACTGTAGTGCTGTACTTAAAGTGCTCCTATTATGCTTTTCGGCTTTTTCCCTTTCCTTTATTATGTTATATATCTTTTTGTGCACATTGTAGGTTTACAAAGTGAAAAAGCCCAAAGTCCCCCCCAAAGGGACTTACCATCTCCAACAGAAAACGCTGTTCACAAACTGCTCCAAACAGCTCTGTTGTAGTCCAGCCTTTACTTCAGAGACACACGTGGTCACTTTGGAACACACGTTATAATGCTCGCCTAGCTGCTAGCATGGCACGCCCTCATACTCTGCTTCTGACTGGCTAGTAGTCCTTACTTAGGTACTGTCAGGACACGCCCTCATACTCTGCTTCTGACTGGCTAGTAGTCCTTACCTAGCTACTGTCAGGGCACGCCCTCATACTCTGCTTCTGACTGGCTAGTAGTCCTTACATAGCTACTGTCAGGACACGCCCTCATACTCTGCTTCTGACTGGCTAGTAGTCCTTACCTAGCTACTGCGCATGTGTGTCTCCCAACAAAGATAGTACAGAAGTGAGATGTCTCACTCTGTAGCTAAAACGGAGAGCTCAACACAAAGGGTGAAAAGAGGAGCTGCAGCAATGTGCAGTACAACAAAAATATGGTGTTTTTCTTTTTAAATGAAACCATGTAAACCTATTCTGATATAACCTCTAAATAATATGGCGTTATTTTTTAGTCAAAAGTTATGAGCGTGTAACACACGCTCACGAGCACATTATGTTATTTCACACGCGCAAAAATGAACCTTCAGCTGGCATGATAAAAGTACTCGCGCACAAATTCAACAACCGAGAGGTGTAGGTGGCTGCGAGCGAGCGCCTGGCTACTCTTACTCTGCTTGTACAGTGGAATCCTGCTCGCGCGCAGCGGCCTTCTGCTCGCGGAGTGCTGTTTTGCTCGCAGAGAGGATTTCTGCTCGCTCGAGTACATGACTTTTGACAATTTGGAGGCGGAAACCAAGGAGGGCACTGACCCTCTTATGATTGGTCACTTTCACACAGGGACATCCTTGATTGACAGCTCTCATTACAGGAAGCACGGAGTCAAAGTATCTGACGGAGTTCAGTCATTCAGTTAACACTGCACAGTGGACGGAATGGCGGCGACACCTGAAGATGTAGATGTAAGTGATATTGATGATATGATGGGGGCTGTGTGTTTGACAGTGTTATAGCAATTTAATCTGAAATTTGTTGAGAATAAACTCATTAAATATTGAGAATAAAGTCGCTGTGTTTCGAGAAAAAACTCATTAAATATTGAGAAAAAAACTTGAAATACAACGACTTTATTCTCAATATTTAATGAGTTTATTCTCAACAAATTTCAGATTAAATTGCTATAACAATGTCAAACACACAGCCCCCATCATATCATCAATATCACTTACATCTACATCTTCAGGTGTCGCCGCCATTCCGTCCACTGTGCAGTGTTAACTGAATGACTGAACTCCGTCAGATACTGTGACTCCGTGCTTCCTGTAATGAGAGCTGTCAATCAAGGATGTCCCTGTGTGAAAGTGACCAATCGTAAGAGGGTCAGTGCCCTCCTTGGTTTCCGCCCCCAAATTGTCAAAAGTCATGTACTCGAGCGAGCAGAAATCCTCTCTGCGAGCAAAACAGCACTCCGCGAGCAGAAGGCCGCTGCGCGCGAGCAGGATTCCACTGTACAAGCAGAGTAAGAGTAGCCAGGCGCTCGCTCGCAGCTACCTACACCTCTCGGTTGTTGAATTTGTGCGCGAGTACTTTTATCATGCCAGCTGAAGGTTCATTTTTGCGCGTGTGAAATAACATAATGTGCTCGTGAGCATGTCTTACACGCTCATAACTTTTGACTAAAAAATAACGCCATAAAATACAATTATGAACCTGAAAATGAGCATAATATGAACACTTTAAGTAGAAATCTGAAGTACTTGTACTTTACTTGGTAAACGCAGGTAAACGCAGTATACCCACTAAGAAAGCTCCAAGATTTCCTTACACACACTTGAAAATGCGCAATGGTACGTAACAACTAGGGTTGGGTACCGAAACTCGGTGCCAATAGGGCCCCGGTTCCGACGTAAACGGTAGTATCGAGACCGAATAAGAACAAAAGCTTCGTTGCCTTATTTCGGTGCCTGACTTTACACTACACTCGACAGCAGGTAACGTTAGCCTACCTTTAGCTAGCAGTTGGATTAAACACGGTTAAAATGCTGACAGGTAACGTTAAACAGTGTAAAGTGTGACTGTATTTCAACAGTCTGCTCTGCAGCGCAGCAGATGCCGACGCCAGAAAAACACAGACGCATTCACTGAAACTGGTAACCTACAGCCTCGCAGTGCATTCAAAGTTATTGTAAAATACCCTTTTCCCATCTGGTTGTTGTTTTTGTCGTTCAACAGCAATTTACTGGTGAAATAAGTTATTGTTTATTATAAGTTAGTTATTACATTACTATTAAATCATTTAATTTTGACCATATGGCCTTAGTAATATAGTAATAAACAATGTGTTCTTAAATGTCACCGACTGTTGTTTAGTAGGCCTATCCTTCTTATTTCTTCTTCTTTTTTTTAAAACTTTCTTAAAACGTATCGGTTCAGGCACCGTTCAGGCACCGTTTAGGCACCGGCACCGTTTTCAAAGTACCGATTTAGCACCGGTAAAAAAAAACGATATCCAACTCTAGTAACAACATACTTTCCATTATAATTTTGATATATTTTGAATTGTCATTGTGTTTATTTTCTTCGCATATGCTAAAAAAGGTATTTCCACCATAAATTGGTGCATAAACGTGCGTGAGAATGCAGGAAATGAAGTCTTTGACACTCAAAAGTTCCCTGAGGGAGGACACCCAGACCTGGCAAGCGCCCCCCATATGTATAGGCCCATACATATACAGCAGGGCTGGCGATTGCTATAGGCGAACTAGGCAATTGCCTAGGACGTCAAATGTGTTGGGGGCGCCGTGTCGCCCTTAGGTCTAATAGAATTAGAACGACAAGCGAAATAAAACATGTTTATTAAACATGATCATCCTAGGGTGCCCCGCCCCCTCAGCCACACGTTTACTTGTCAACATGCAACACACGGAGTTCTGAAGTAGACCTGTGCATTGCTTAGTGTCCACTCTCGCAGTAAAAATTGAGCAGCGCGCCTTCCGTGGTCTGTGCAGCTTCAGGTTTATAAAGGACGCGCTGTTGTGTTGGAGCTCCGTGTATTTCTGCCGTATAGGTTTTCCACCTCCGATGTAGAGCAGCGTTCAGCCACTTCACTAAACTTTGTGTCGTTCAGAGACCAGAGACCCAGACGGGGCTCTGGTCTGTCAGAAGGTCTGAGATCTACACTGTAAAAAACTAAATCGTAAAAAAACGGTAAAAAGTCTGGCAGCAAAGTTGCCAAACACTTATCATCAAATGACAGTAAAAAACCTTACATTATTTTACAGGAAAATTCATTTTTTAAATACAGATATTTCCTGTAAATATTTTCTGTATTTCTACAGTCTAAATATTGTAGAATTAAAAAACAATCTTGTTATAAAACATTTCTAGAATGTTAAAAAAAATTATAAATCTTTATCAAAACTAAGAAATATTGCAGAAATACCTTAAAAGTACACAATTTAAGTGAAAACTGCTGTTTTAATACGGTTTTGTTTGGTAAATTTACAAGATTATCCAATCCATCCACAATGACTCCATGTCAAAGTACAGATTTCTGAATGTAAAACACACAAAAATGATGTCAAATATATAAAATATAAATATATATTAAAATATATATACATACTTTTACCATTATTGTATGGTGTTTACTTTATATAAACATTGTTTCATAGTAATTTAGAAGCAACTCTCCAATATATCTACATACCTTTACTATTAATACATGAGGTTAGTTCATATAACCATAGTTTTATAGGAATTTAAAAGCAACTATCTGGTATATCTACAGACTTTTTCTTCATTGAAGTAAGGGGTTTACTTTATAAACAAATTTTTTGACAGTAATAACAAGCAACTCTCAATTATATGTACATACATGTTTATTTTATATAAACTTTATTTGACAGTAATAACAAGCAACACCAATATATCTACAGACTTTGTGCAAGTGCATGGGACTTGCTTCATAAACATTATTTGACAGTAATTACTATCCAATATATGTTCACAACGTCCTCATCAGTAAATGGGGTTTTGAATGTACAAAAACCAAAAGGACTATGTAAAAGTGCATTTGCATTAACTACTTTTACACTCAATAAATATATAAATCTTTTCTGCTGAAATTTTACAGCATTGTCCAATCCATTCACTGCACATCCCTATTTGAGATGTATGAGATTTTAAGATGTATCATAACCAGAAAGTATCATAAAATGACCATTTACTGCTTGCTTTACAAATAAATGTACTATTTAAACAGTGCTATCCTTAATCCTTAATCCTTAACATATGAATAAACTTATGGGAGCAAAAACTGTCTGGTACATTGCCATATAGCAAAAGGGGAACTATGGGCAATTTGGGAATTCATACATGCGTGTTCAAAATGTCAGTGAACATGAACAACTCTCTCCAAAATCCAAAAACTCAAATTTGTGATGTCACCTGATGTAATGTCTGGAGCTTTTCCAAAAACAATGAATTGAGAAAGATTTTAAAGATGACACTGAGAACAGCCAGGGGGAGGTTAGGAGGTAACGGGGAGATTTTGTGTTTCAGAATTGAAACGCTAACATAGAATAAACCTCTTTTTTTTTATTCTACAAAATTAGTTTCACATTCATTGTCTAAGAAGCAGCTTAGTAACCTGATGACAGGGTCTTAAATCTCTGGTTTGTGGCTTTGCGAGAGAGTAGCTCTTACTCACAAATATCAGAGGTCCCAAATGTTTCCACCAAACTTCAAACCCAGAGAAATCTGTTATTTTATTTTCAGACACGGCACGTTTCCTTTCCTTCCTAGTCACCTGTCAGTGGCGTCATATAACCTTTAACCCTCTAGTTCCTCGTAACTTCCTTCAAAACACGGCACCCAGATGATACGTTTGAGCGGAATTGTAAATCATACAATGTCACAGAAAAAAATACTCCTAACCATAATACTGCTTTTTCTGCCACACAGCATCATTTTGTGATTGATAACATGCCACTTTGCAACACAGAAATACAGCAGATATCTTATTTATTGATACATATCAATATTGATCCAGTTTAACGTTACTACAATGTGTTGGTTGACAAGTAGCTAACTTAATACTAGCTAGCTAATGCTTGGTGGATGACATTATACGGTTACCACATCGTTCAACACGCTCATAAAGTTATTAGTAGCATCATTGTTTTCACCACGGATAAAAGCAGCGCTGGGCTAACCCACGAATGAGTTTACCAGTAATGTTAACGTTAGCTGTAGCTATATATCGACGACTAATCTAATGCTAATTTAGCCAGCTAGCACCCGGTCTGTCTGCCTGGGACAGCTGCAACACAGCCGGGATATGTAGCTAGCTTAGCCCACAGCCAGCCAACAGACAGCCACCATTACAGCAATCCATACAGTATAAGTACTATACAGCACTTAAAGGGATACTTCACCGCTGGAAAGCTGAATATATCTTTAAATTGGGTCACTTATGTAGCAGAAATGTGAAGAAAAAAAAATTTAATTGGTGACTTCTAGGCTGAGAAAAGCCAGAAAATGTGTTTTTGGCTCATATGGATGAAAGACACCAAATCACAGAATGCACTTTGCTTCGCTGCCTTGAGTCCACTCCCAAGCCACGCCTACCGCTTGACAGACAGGCAATACAGAGGCATTCGACTCAACTTAATGTGTTTTATTGTTATTTCAACCATATACACAAAACAACGTTTCATCGTGGCTCAAGTGGTGTTACACATTTAAAATATATAAAAACTACATTATATAATAACGACATACGAAACAGGCTACCTTTAGTGCACACACACATTATAGGCTCCGTAAAGTTCAGCTAAGCATACCAGCATTAGGCTTGGTGGGCTGTAAACACCGAGTATAAACGCAGCCGTGAATTAGCGTGGAATGTCGAATGGTCGCCATGTCACAAACTCCAGCGGTTAGCAGTTAGTTGGATACAAATCACCCCATTTCTGCACCGCGGTCCGTGTTAACACAGCCTACCTTCATACAGAGCATCTCTACCTCGGATCGTCGGAAGGCTAGCAGGCCTGGTAGCTGGACAGTCCGGTTCACTGTTGTTCAGCCATGTTTCCACAAAAGCAAAAAACACCGTCTCTGAATTCGCGTTGGGAGCATCGTTGAAGTTGGATGTAGTCCAGTTTGTTGTTCAATGAACAGACACTTGCAAGCAGGATTGATGGGACAGGTGGCCGGCTAGCGTTAGCTTCCCACCTAGCTGACGTGGATGTCCCCTACCCGGCTCGGGGTACGAGTGAGACCGCTGGTCTCCGTGCAGGCGAAGCTCTCGTAGTGTGCCGATTATTCCGTCTGTAATAACATTCCCTGCATATTCTCCGATCTGTACGGATGTATCCCGGTGGTACACGTGCGGTAGTTTGAATGCACATAATTGTTGTAAAAGTTTGCTGCTGAGAAGTTCTCTTAATACATCCATGAGAGAGAGCCCTCGAGAGATCGGCTCGCTTCGGGTGATGGGCGGGTTTAAAACATGCGGAAGTACGTCCTACTACTGGCTGTAGTCCTTTGCCTCTTGCCAAAAAATCTTCCGATGACGCAAAAATCGTCATTTTACGTCATCGGAAGATTTCCGGACCCCCCAATGCAGATATCTCCTGTCTCAGGGGGATATGAGGGAGGGACGCACGGTCATTCAGAAATACTACCGGGTTTCTACTGATACAAAGCTGAATGCTAAATCGGTGAAGTATCCCTTTAACTCCGGTGCCGGGTGCTTACAACACTAACAGCAGTTTAATGAAGCGTCGGGAAACAGACCATATCAGACCTAGACCCGAGTCGCAACAGCGGCCATCCATAGCTAGTGTTAGCTGCGTCTCCGTTAGCGCTAGCTACCGGTGTTCATGCCGAAAATCTCCTCCCTGCCGAATTTCTCACCCCTTCGCGTTTAGCTGTCTTTACAGTTAGCTAAATTAACCCGACAAGCACCAAAACTAATAGTTAAGATTAAAGAAAAGTGAAGGGGGAGATCGTTCCGGGCAGCTTGGAGATGTCCTGCTGCTGAACATCGGCCGTCCTCGGCTCGGCTCGCCGTCCCGGGAGATTCCCCCGGCAATCCCCATCCACACCAGTCTCTCAGCCTCGTTGAGTTGCTAGCTAGCGTTACAACAAACCCCGTGAAACTATCCAAAAGGTGACAGTGACATGTGAAATATATTGTGATAGTCACTGTGATTTTAGCTGCTGGCTAATGTTAGCTTGCTGGCTCACTAGCTAGCTAACTGGTCAGCTTCCAATACAGATAGAATCAAGAAAAACGTAATTATGTTGGGAAAATGCAGCTATGTTATTAGAATGACATGAATAAAGTGTAATAAAGTGAATACATCTGAATGGGTGGCTAAACTTGTCCGTGAACAGATGCATTCTAATCAGCGAAATTGTTTACAACTCCCATAATTCCACGCAATTTACCAACGTCATCAAAAGTCCGTGTTTACAATCCATTATTTTGGTTGAGAGACCCCTAGCGGCAGAAAGTTACATATTGTACGTTTAACGTGTAACTTTCAAATCCAAAATAACCCTTTAAAAACACCAAATTGACACAATAACACAAACAAACTAACTGGTCAAGCCAGCAGTAGACCAGCATCTCCCGTGTTCTGCAAGGCTGAATTACTGTTTTTGTCAAAGGAGTCTGGTGGTTTTGAAGAGAGCATGGATGGAGATAACGGCTTCAGTTCCCGGTGGGAAAGTGCTACCTGACGGCAAAGTAAAGCGGTGAAAATACTCTAAATATAGGATACGCCTAAACTGATATTGATTGTTTTAGGTGGGCTTTTGCTAAAATCCGTTAGCTGCTGCTGCCGTTCAACGCAGTACATTGCCTGTACTCCTGCCTGATTCTCTAAACTGGGGGTGTGCCCGCCGCCATCTACTGTAGCTAATACACTGATAATGGATAAGTACCTTACACAACCCTACTTCTCCATAGCCAAATTATCCTTTATAATGACCCAAATAGACATTTGGACTTATCAAATACATGTGTATAACTAATAACATTATTATATGCTGCATTGCATTGCAATAACTACTGGACCAGAAACAGTTATGTTATTATTTCCACCTGTACTTTTTCTGGCATGGCAATTCAAAATGTCTGCTGTAAAAAACTGTAAATAAATAAAAAAACATCTGATTAATTTGCTAGCAATGTAAAGTACACAATATACCTGTTTGTGACAGGGATGAAAATAATAACTGGTAATGCACATCAAGCAGTCAAAGCTTATCTTGCTCTCCAGTTCACCCTCAATGCAGCAGAAGGGCCTATCGTCTTTTGTATGTTAAAACTCTGTTGCAAACGTGTGGAAACATAACGTTCATGTTCTTGTTCATACAATTCTACTTGGCTCCTTTACTTACTACTTTCCTCAAATAAACTGTGATAAGATAAACGTGTGCATTGATTGGTAGTATGAAACATTTCTACAGTTTTAAAAAGGGGGGCACGAGAGAAAAATAACCACTGCTTTAAAGTCTGCTGATTCTTCAAGAATCTCAAATGGCAAGGCAAAAACAATCATTTCTATTTTTTATCATAACAGGGCGTATGCCTTCTGGCTCTAGGTTCAGATTCCCTGTGATAAAGAGTAACAGGTATAAGCTCTCCTTCATCCTCACAGCCATTTCACTTGCATACTCGGTCCGGGGGAGGAGGTACATACCCCTCAATTCACTTGGCAAAGTGTGTAGTTTAGTTAGTGATGTGATTTCTGTGGACAGTGATGATTGTGGTGATGATGGTGATGATGATGATGATGATGATGATGATAAATAATGATGATGTCTATGCTGCTGATGGGGACAGTTTATGTTACGATGGAAGATATGTTGATCATGTACTCGAATATGTCTGGTCACTTTGCACTTTATTGTGGGTATTTGTGGCTGTGTCCTCATTCTGCCACTTTTTTTAGATGTTATTGATGCTGTGCTTGACTATTGTTGATCTTCTAGCCCACTGGTACGTTGGCTTGCAAGCTGGAAAAACCAAACTCTGGTCAGGCCAATCACATCGTGTATAGAGTCGGTGGGCTGCTGCTGCTGGTGAACAGCGGCCATCTGGAAGACTTGGAGTTAAGCTTTTCTTTGAGAAAAGAACAAAGAACGGCACTGAAGTAATTCTTAAAAAAGGAAGATGTGTTCGGAGTTTTGCCGACCGGATACGGCAAAAGTTTAATCTATCAACTAGCTCCGCCACCTTCTTCGTTGCTCTCCCTGGTTGTAGCGCTATCCTATTGCATGCAGAGGGAATTTGAAAGACAACCATTTATCCCGCCCCTCGGATTGAGCCCCGTCAATGGTGAGTTCCCAGACCCAACATCTGGATGTGGGTCTGGCTTGTCAGGCTACTGAATCTATGCATCACACATCAAATCATTTTACACCAACTTGAATTTTTCCCCTTTCCTTTAAATGCAAAAAGTGTCGTTATTGAAATGTCCATTCTCATTTAATCTCATAAAGCCGGAAAGCTGGACGAGGTAAAAGCAGTGGGTGTAAAAATGAACATGCTGGACTTCTGTTTGTACGATTTGTGATTAGGACCTCCGTTTAATGTAATTAGATAAATGTGTTTACATGCACTGGGTTTTAATTAGACACTTCTGGAGCTCATTGACATTTGTCGCATTACTGTGATATTAGCAGCAAAAAATTGTCATCGTTTGAGTACAGCCAATAATTAGACCATTATCTGAAAGTAAACATAGCCTGCCATTAACATTGTCTGTCACTGTGTTTTATCACACATTTTCTCACTTTCTACTCACTGTCTCTTTGCTGTAATCAGATGCCATCTGTCTCTCTTCCACATTCATCCTCTCCTTTCCCCCCCCCCTCCTTTTTGGATCCCTTTTCCATTAAGGGGCTGCCGAAGGTCCTTGAAAGCCCGGCTAAAAGTTCTTAAAGAGACCTGCCAAATTGTACTATTTCTCTTTTACCTCATTCACTCACCTTTTCCCAATCTCTTTCTGTTAAAGGTGACAAAATCGGCTCAACCTTGGACCACCTTTCTCTCTAAGTTTATTGAAAAAAGGGCTGCTGTGAGCTTCCAAGTACATTTCTGAAAGTTGGAAAAGATTACAGTATGTAGGGTTAGCAACCCAGCTTACTAGCGTTAGCTAGCCCTCTTTGGTAAAGTTATTGCCATTGTCAGCGCAGCTAAGTTCAAACTAGATGGGGTAAAAATAATAATAATTTAGTAGCAGAAATACCTTGGGAGTGTCACATTGAATCAAATAGAGAATGGCTCTGGTTCCGGAAGTAATTTTCACTATTCAATATCTCCATTGATGTTTCATTAGTCTATATCCACAGCGTTCCACTTCTGAGATTGCTCCATTGCTCTCTTTTTTCCACTCTTTTTGGCCAGATGTTCATCACCTTCCTCTGTTTCTGTGTTGGCGTTCTAACCTCCGGTGGATTTGTGAGGACTCTGGTTAACTGCTCCTCAGATCTCTGCAGGGTAAATCCAGACAGCTAGCTAGACTATCTGCCCAATCTGAGGTTTCTGTTGCACGACTAAAACTACTTTTGTACATACACGTTCCACCAAAACAAGTTCCTTCCCGAGACTATTTATCAGAGGCACCGTTACTCTGTCCGGTGCATAGTGCCGCCCAAGACAATTGTGGTTTAAAGAAACGGCAATAAACCAGAGCACGTTTTTCTTCTATCCCGGAATGCTGTGTGGACTAGCCAGACCCTCCGCAGCAGCAGCTCTGTGGAGGAGGGTCTGGCAATGCAAGACTAACGTTTCATTGAACGCTTATATAAAGAGGTTTAAGCCTGGAACCAAGCCAACCAGCTAGAGATGATTTGTGACTATAAAACGTTTGATTTGGCGCAAAAGAACATTTTGAAAATGGACTAAAGGTAAAGGTACAACATTGTACATAAACGATTATAGACTACAATGGTATCACCTCACTAGGCGTTCGAGGGTTTGCGTGCGCAGTAAACATTTCTATGGTAACAGCGAGCTCCATCAATCAGAGACATCGCTGTTACACTAAGGATTGTGGGTAGTGTAGTATTTCTCCATGGCATCACAAACAAAACAAGGTTGATTTCACAGGGACTTGTGGCTTCTATAGGAGAAGAAAACCTCGTGGTTAGTCTACCTTGGATGGTTTAGACATTATGGCTCATAATCAAAACTCTTATGAAGAAAAAGGGGGTTAATTTTATTGCATCGGTAGTGGCTGCATACATGTCTTTAATGTATCGGATTGTTGGAAATGCATCGAGAAGCGCATCGCTCCGGCCTCAGAGTGGAGATGCCCGTCCTTATGTATGTATATTTTTTATTTCACTTATTTTTCTCTTCAATCTAATTGGGTAATGTATTAGCAAGCTAGCTTTAGCCAATGTTAGCTTTGGCAGTTAGATCATTAAGTTAACTATTTAGTGACAACTGATCTCTACATAAGAACTAGTTTATGTGATGCAACCTATTTTAATCTAGTGATTTGTAAATCTCCACTTAAACACTGGAAACACAAATGGCCAGATGGACCTTAACATTTTAGTTTCTTAAAGGAACACGCCGACTTATTGGGACATTAGCTTATTCATCATAACCCCGACTGTTAGACAAGCGGAGTGATATGCTGCAGCTCTGCTCAGAGCTGCAAGCATATTACTCCGCCCAAGTAGCACTGCTTCCCTTTCTGAGAATATAGTTCCCAGTTTATATACGGTTAGAAGATGGCTGTGTCTCATGTGACATTGTTATTTGTACACGCTGTGACTATACAAATCACAACATGTAAATAGGAACATGTTGCCGTTATTTTGTTACTTACTCGGAGCAGTAGGCTAGTTGGAGCCGGTTACCTCCAGGATCTGTGCTAGGCTAAGCTAACGGTGGAGCCGTCAGACAGAGTTACGACACGCACGGAGACGAGAAGGGTATGAATCGACTTGTCTAACTCTCGGGGTTACGGTGAATAAGCTAATGTCCCAATAAGTCGGGGTGCTTCTTTAAACCATTTTTGATTGAAATTATTTTTTGATGATTGTCAATAAATGTACCAATCATTTTAAAATAAAAAAGAATGCAGCAGAGTTTTGAGGACAGATTCTACAACCTGAGGGAAAAAAGAGGCCACATACCACCTTCCTAAAAATAGGAAAACAGTGCCCACAGACACATATCCCAATTATTAGCAGGCTGCACGCAAGCTAATGTCAATGTTTGTGGCAACTTGTGTCTGTGGATCAGTGTTTTCTACACTGAAACAAGTCAAAACATTGTTCTATTCTTACGGACACACGTGTGAAAAAGTCGCGTTGAGTGGCCCCAACCGAGTACAAGCAGTAGGTAAGAAAAAAAACCTATGAAAACTGCTATGTATTGTGACTGCCATTAGATCTTCTTCATGCTGAACTGGTTGGCCAACCTGTTGTAATGCAAGCACTAAACACACAGGCTTTAAGACGATATCTGCAGTATTGTTTATTCTATAATGTTGTCCTTCGTAATTTCCCTTTTTAAATAAATCTATACAGCATTTGTTTTTCAAATATATAAACCAATACTACCTAATAAGTATATTTTATTATTTTATTCACAAATGATGATCAATAAGGATA
Organism: Gymnocephalus cernua; assembly: GCA_023631565.1. NCBI lineage: Eukaryota > Metazoa > Chordata > Actinopteri > Perciformes > Percidae > Gymnocephalus > Gymnocephalus cernua. The sequence continues at coordinate 32,624,291 of CM042437.1, read as the reverse complement.
AACATCCTCATTAATCTACAGTACCTTCATTGCAAAAAAAAACAAAAAACAACATACAGTACATACTTGCTTTTTCAGTCCGTTAATAATGTTGGGTAGTAGAATCTTCTCTTTCCCCAGCTCCGGTGTGGTCACGATAAAGTCTACGTCATGACCAAACTCCTTGCCCCTGGAGATAAAGACATAGCACTGTTACTCACTCACTGTGTCTGCGAAATAATGAAAATAATTATCTTTGAGTCACAGCCCTTAACTGATGAAGAGGAAAGGTGGCAGACGGAGCTATTAAAAGCACAGGCAACACTAATGGCATTGACTTTTTTTCGTTATTGTCCTAAGTTGTTCCATTTTGTCGCCTCAGCTGTCAGAGCTTTAACTTTTATGAGAATCATCGTTTTCTGCTTGGATCAGTGTCATAAAGCATATCCATATGGCCATACTGCGCTTACACAATGTATTTTCTCCGTCAGCACAACTGCGCTGTAGTGGAAGTGACTATGAAGTGATTATCAGTCAGGAGCAGCTACAGTGAAAAGCTCAGCAGAGAACCCCTGCATGTGCATAAGATTTGTACACAAAAGGCATACCAAAGCTTCTGTCTGCTCAGTGAAGCAGTTACAACACAAACACATACTTTTCACTCCTTTAAGCTGAGTTTTGAGCCAAAATCAAGGGTTTTTAGCTCTAGTAGAAGAACTAATCTCCGTTTCAACTAACATGCCCAAACCGCATATCTCATCAACATTCTCGTATACTGGGCATGCGTGCCGGGGTAAACAGGAGGCAGCATGTATACTCCGCCCGTTGCTCTGACCGATCAGGCGGCGAAACATTGACGTGTTGCCAAAGGTCTCAGTTTGCGGCCGTTGAGACTGCAACACAACCCCAGAGATTCCAAACCAAAATGGGTCAGAAGTGTTTTCAAATGTCTCCGGTTTAGGGGCTCGGAAACGCCAGAACAGGGGGAATGCCAGGTGTAAACGTAGCAAAAGATATTTGTTTTTAAACCAAAACGTAGCAATTTAAATGAGTCTTTTTCTCAGAACTCAAATACATTGTTCATATTTTGCCCTAATCCACTTCCGTACACTGTGGATTGGTTAAAAGCCGATTACAGGGTTGAGGTTGATCTATTCTCTTTTGAATTCATGTTATGTCTTCACTGAAAACCTCTGAGGACAACACTCTCAGAGTATGTAATGAGGCAGACTAAGATATATATATTTGTGACATTTGGTTATGAAAATCTTATTCTGAATGTTAAATAGGTATGTTTAGCCCTGTGTGAATATGCCATCAGAATCATATTGGGAGGTTGTTAGTTTCTAAGATCCGGAGGTGGTGTTCTGTTGATTTGTTCTACCTTGTTGTACTCTCTGACTGCATCTACATGTAACCCATAAGACAACACTTAACTTGTTATCACTATTATCACGATTATTATGCATTAATTCATTTCACTGCTAATGTTTGAAATTAGCTCTAGATTTTAATGTGTTATTTATTGCTGCCTTTTGAAACAGAAATAACACAGTAACAGTTTTGAATGTTTTGAACATGATTATATGATTAATCATCAACCTTTTTATTTAAATTCATCTGAAAAGAAAGAGACTAGAGGTGAATCAGTCACAACAAACAAAGGCCAAGTTGGCAACAACAGTGCTGTCCTTCTTAGGAAGAAGTTGGCCCTTTTTGGGCTAGAAACGGCCCTGCTAGCTGGTGTGTCTAAAAGTTGGAGGAGCTGCTGGACAAGATGCACCTGTCACAGGGAGATGCGCCGCATGTTGCCAAGGAATAAATGTAAATGCAAACATCGGCTTCTGACTCGTTATCTGTTAAAGGTGCTCTAGGTGACCGCACTTCTTGTTGACGTTCAAAGTATTTTCAAACAAAACGAGCCTAGCTTGCCGCTCCCTCCTCCTCATCTCGTCCCCTCTCCCTCCCTTCCGTGCTTCAGCCTACAGATACTGAGGAGATGTTTGCTGTATGTGACAAAAAATGTTTAGCCTAAAAACGCATTACATCGCTTAGAGCACCTTTAACTTTAATGTTACCATTAACATTAACCAGTCTAACGTTAGCTAACTGGTAATGTTAACAAGCTAACAAACACTTAAAGCAACACTAGGAAACATTTCCTGCTTCAGTCCCCCTACAGGTTGGACGCGGAATTGTCCATTACATTACATTGTCCAGTTCATTCGAACTACACATCCGCTACCTGATCTGGCAAACTTGCATAATGTAATGTAATGGACAATTCCAACCTGTAGGGGGACCAAAGCGGGAAAAGTTACCTAGTGTTGCTTTAACAACACCGTTAACAAACAATAAAGTCGTTCTCAAGATTACCAACTTTTACATTACATTACATGTCATTTAGCTGATGCTTTTATCCAAAGCGACTTCCAATTAAGTGCTTTCAAACCTTAAGGTACAAACTCCAAACAGCAAGTAGCAAGTGCAAGTACATTAGCTTTACATAAGCAAAACTACAAAGAGCCATATGAAAGTGCAGCTTCAACAGTATTTTATATATATATATATATATATATATATATATATATATATATACACAGGTATATACTTTTTTTTTTTTAAATGTATCTGAGGTGCAGTTGGAAGAGATGTGTTTTTAGCCTTCGGCGGAAGGCGTAGGCTTTCGGCCGTCCTGATGTCAATAAGGAGCTTGTTCCACCATTTGGGAGCCAGGACAGCAAACAGTTGGGATTTCGTTGAGTGATTAGTTCTCCCCCGCTGTGAGGGGGCAGCAAACAGGTTGGCTGATGCAGAGCGGAGTGGGCAGGTTGGGGTATAGGGTTTGACCATGTCCTGGATGTAAGCTGGGGCTGATCCATTCGTGGCCCTGTATGCAAGAACTAGTGTCCTGAAGTGGATGCGGGCAGCAACTGGTAACCAGTGAAGAGAGCGGAGGAGCGGTGTAGTGTGAGAGAACTTGGGGAGGTTGACGACAAGTCGAGCTGCTCTATTCTGAATGAGCTGCAGGGGTCGGATGGCACATGCAGGCAGGCCAGCCAGGAGGGAGTTGCAGTAGTCTAGACGTGAGATGACTAGAGCCTGAACCAGAACCTGGGCCGCCTTCTGCGTTAGAAGGGGATGTATCCTTCTGATGTTGTATGTACCTACACGATCGGGTAGTTGCAGCAATGTTGGCAGTGAAGGAGAGTTGGTCATCAACTGTCACACCCAGGTTTCTAGCAGTCTGGGTGGGGACTACCATAGAGTTGTCAATTGTTATAGTCAGGTCTTGGGTAGAAGAGCCCTTCCCTGGAAGGAAAAGGACCTCAGTAAGGGTGCTCCGATTGATCGGTCACTGATCGGTATCGGCCGATAATGGCTTTAAATAGTTTGATCGGTGGTCTCCATAAAGGCCGATCTGATAGGCCGATCAGATGACCCACTACTCGTGAGAACATTTTCTACATGGAGGAAAATGGCGGCCTCCCTACATTCACCGGTCTGGCAGTTCTACAAGGTGTCTGAACGGCGGCAGAACAGCGATTGGCCCGCAGGCCGGCCGCGGAACGAAGCCGGTATGAAGGCGGCTACCGCTTTTAAAAAGCGGCTGCCCCCGGTGGTGCGCCGTCAAACGTCTTTGCGATTACGCCATTCTGATGCTTCTACTACCTCTGGAGCACCGCCGGTGGTCCGCCGACTCATTGCTATCTGGGAAAAAGACAATACATTAGCGATTTGCAACGTGTGTGCCGAGGAAATACCACGAGGCGGAAAGCTCCAGAGACATTTCAACACCACCAACCTCATCAGACCTCAACCTCATTGAAGGTTAGTCACGGAAATGAGTTTGAGGAGTTTTCAAAGTTAGCTAACGCTAAGGCAGAGCAGAGGGTGGCAGCTCCGGTGCCACTCAAACAGCTGTTTCCCCGTGTGTGTGTGTGTGTGTGTGTGTGTGTGTGTGTGTGTGTGTGTGTGTGTGTGTGTGTGTGTGTGTGTGTGTGTGTGTGTGTGTGTGTGTGTGCTGAAGAAATATCTGCAGTGATTGAAAGGACATTTTTTAGATTTTGAGCTAGGACAAAAAGCCAAACAATTCCTGATACATTCTCTAAACATGTGTGACTGTTACGTAATGGCGGTATCGGTATCGGCCGATACATCTTACAGCAATCGGTGATCGGCCCCAAAAATCCTGATCGGAGCACTCTGAGACCTCAGTCATCTCAATGTTCAGTTTCAGATGGTGTGTGGACATCCAAGAAGAAACGTCAGTCAGACAGGCCGAGATATGTGCTGCTACTTGCATTTCATCAGACTCCAGCAAGGAGAGAATTAGTTGGGTGTCATCTGCGTAGCTGTGATAAGAAAAGCCGTGCGAGTGAATGACAGACCCAAACTTGGGTTGAATTCCCTGTTGCAGCTGCAGCTGTTGTGAGGTCAGGCGCTGGCTCTGCTCTGTTTTCCTGGTGTTTGCTAACTTTATGTCATGTTAAAAAATTGCAGCAGTAAGTTATCCCACCACTGGGAACCACTGTCACTCTGACAGTCAATACTCGTGGTGACCGGACCGGCGTCTGATGTGCCCTGTGTGCGCAAACGCAAACATTTATGTTGTCAAGGAGGTTTAATAAGAACTGCACACCCTGCTACACATAACTTGCAGTCAGTTAACACTTGGTGTAGTGGAGCCTTTACGATTAATTAACTGTGAGGTTTTAAAGCATGGTTAATTATGAAATCAGTTAATCGCTGCATCCCAAGACACAAGACAGGAATTTCAACGTTTCCTCGGACGCAACTGTCCTTAAAAGTATGTTCATGTTCATTTATATATTTGTGCTTTAAATGTCATGAGAAAGGCTGATTAGCTATGGTCAATACTGTGTGGTGGTAGGGATTCTAAATCAGAAAATGCTATATTCGGAAGGCCTTATTGGGAATATCCAAACTGAATAAGCTGTGTTCATGACCTATATCAAATTCAGAATATTGGCATATGCAGAATAGTAGTGGAATTAGTGTGCACGTTAACGTACTCAGTCAGTTAATAAGCAAATTGGGAAAAGGGAAATGACAGCAACTGCTCCAAACTATAAATGAGAATGAATGTGTTTGTCTGTGTGTGAGCCCTGTAGTGGACTGATCACCTGTCTAAGCCTGCATTCACACAGCCTGCGTCGGCTGCAGTGGTGGAATAAGTATTCAGATCCTTTACTTAAAGTATTAATACCACTGTACTGTTCTCGCTGAGGTGTAGCAAGTCCAACTAAACAGTGAGCTAAACTCTCTCTATTCATGAACATGAAGAAGTCCTGAATTCTTTGTATGCAGATTTATTTTCTTCACATTGTGCTGAATCCATACACATGAGATGAGTGATGAGAGACGAGAGAGTGAAACTAGGAAACAAACAGCAAAATACGGTAATTAGCTAAGCCAACTAGCTTTCATGAACATTACTTTTACAGCATGAAATCAATATGCTTAAAAGTTAACTTTTTCCCTGACGCAATGGCCGTCTGCATTTTTTAACCTGTCGGCCGTTTCTAATCAAGGGGGCAAGCCTGCCTCCTCAGAGCGAAGCCGCTATGGCGCCATTTTATGCTACCCAAACCATCACCCCCCGTTAGCATCCCATTGACTGCCATTCATTTTGGCGTCACTTTGACAGCCAATAACTTTACATCTGAAGCGTTTGGACTTACATTAGCTGTTTAAGTTTAATTACTAATGTTAACTAGCATTTTAGTTATCAATAATTAGCCTGTGCCTATGTTATCTCCTTACATATACCTACGCTCTCCATCTCTGCAAGATTGGGAATGATTGAGATTTCTCTTGGCACAGCTACCAGAAGACTTACAACTTGCAGGCATGTTTTTATGTCACATCTACAGCGGGAAGCTCAGTTTGCAGCTGCGCAGTAACGCTCAGCACTCACCAGAAAAGGGCTTCTAATAGACTTCACTTGTCTAGCAATCGTTAGCCTATTTTTATAAAAACGTCTGTTACGGAGCCATAACGTGAGATACAAGGTAATGGAGCCTTTTATACATTGTCGTGTTTCTTTAGAAATAAACAATGGTCAAATGAATTCTTTAAAGGCTTCAGATGTAAAGTTATTGGCTGCCAAAGTGACGCCAAAATGAATGGCAGTCAATGGAATGCTAACATGGGGGGGTGATAGCTTATTAGCATCAAAATGGCGCCATAGGAGGCTTCACTCTGTGGAGAGAAGCTTGCCCCCTTGGTTTCTAACGTGGTCAATTCTAACGTGATTTCCTACTTCCGGTTTTAGCTCAGTTAACAAACGTCAAAATAAGAGTCTGCATGAACTGAAAGTATGCCAATTAAATGCATAAAAATTTAACTTTAACATGAAAATGATTAAAATACAAGAATAAAAGTTACAGTGCAGTATAATAAATTAAACATTAAAGAGCAGTTAAAAACAGTTAAAAAAGTAAAAGCAGATATACTGTAGTTTTAACGTTCTAGGCAAAACTCCTCGGCGAGCTTGGCTAGTTTTAACGTTCTAGGCATTCCTTGCATCGAAGCGGCTGGTTTTTCATGCAATAAGTATAAGAAATGGACAATTATTTAACAAAAAGGCAACATCAAAAAGAAAGGTCTTCAGCCTTGATTTAAAAGATCTGAGAGTTCCAGATATGTGGAGCATAAAAACTAAACGCTGCTTCCCCCTGTTTTGTTCTGACTCTGGGGACAGAAAGCAGACCTGTCCCAGATGACCTGAGAGGTCTGAGTGGTTCGTAGTTTACTAGCAGATCAGAAATGTATTTTGGACCTAAACCGTTTAGTGATTTATAAACCAGCAAAAGTATTTTAAAATCAATTATTTGAGGCACTGGAAGCCAGTGTAAAGACTTCAGAACTGGAGTGATGTGATCCACTTTCTTGGTCTTAGTGAGGACTCGAGCAGCAGCGTTCTGAATCAGCTGCAGCTGTCTGATTGATTTTTTAGGGAGACCTGTAAAGACACCGTTACAGTAGTCCAGTCTACTGAAGATAAAAGCATGTTTTTCCAAATCCTGCTGAGACATAAGTCCCTTTACCCTTGATATATTCTTAAGGTGGTAATAGGCTGACATTGTAATTGTTTTAATGTGGCTGTTGAAATTCAGGTCTGAGTCCATAATTACACTAAGATTTCTGGCTTTGTCTGTTGTTTTTAAAAACTTTTAATCGTTCCTCTTTTGCTCCAAAAACAAGTTTTTTCTTAATTTAATTTAAGAAAGTTGTGGCACATCCAGTCGTTAATTTGTTCAATGCACTTAGTCAGTGTTTGTATTGGACTATAGTCTCCGGGCAATAAGGTTGTGTAAATTTGTGTGTCGTCCGCATAACTGTGGTAACTTATTTTATTGTTTTCCATAATCTGAGCCAGTGGAAGCATGTAGATGTTAAACAGAAGAGGCCCCAGAACGGAGCCTTGGGGAACTCCGCATGTCATATTTGTATGCCTCGATGTGTAATTACCGATTGAGTCACCGATGATCACTGTTGTCGGGGCGAAGAGCGGACGAGGAATGGAGCGGTGTGGAGGATCAGTGTCAGAGCGAGCATCAGCCTGAGATGGACTTGGACAGGTGACAGTTGATTTCTCACCCTCCTCCCGCAGAAGCTCTTGTTGTTGACGCGTTGTTCCCGATGCGACAGCTCCCACCCGCGAAGAGAGCTGGCGGTCCGGCGATGAGGCAGTCCTCTCCCGCGATGGCTGCCAGTGAGCCGGTCGCTGCAATCTTTTCCCCCGGTGATAAATGGTGCACCGGCCGTGCAGTGGGGCGATTCCGGGCACCGTGAGGAGCGGACGCCGAGTTGCGGGGAACCACAACAACTGCCGCTGGGAGAGTCAGGCCGTGACAAGCCGCCGCAGGCACTCCACATGCCCCCGCCATGGTGCGCGAGTCAGGGCAGTCAGTCAGGTTGACATCCAGCTCCGACAACGCATCAAAGCAGTTGGAGAGAGCAAGGGCAGGAGGCGATGTAGCCCCATCCTCTGCCCTCTTCGGGCCGCGAACCACCTCACAGTCGGTGTAGAGCAGGAGGATGGACGCGGGCAGGTGGACCGATCTCAGGGAACTGTATCTTGGAAAGCCGCCAATAGCGTTGAAATCCTCAGCGACTGTTCGTGCGTCAAATCAAAAAAGGCGGTCAACAGGGCGTCCTTAGTTTGTAATTCTTCGGATAATCGACGAACATCCTCCCTAAGGTCAGCTATTTCCTTACTTGTATTCCTGAACAGAGATGTTGAAGGGCAGAACAACCACACTGTAAAAATACTCTATTACAAGTAAAAGTCCTGCATTGAAAATGTTACTTAAGTAAAAGTATGTAAGTATCATCAGGAAAATGAACTTAAAGTATTAAAAGTAAAAGTACTCAATGCAGAAAAATCCTGACATTATAGAGACTGGAAACGATCCAAACTGTTGTGTGTTTAATGGTCTAATCATTTCAGCTGGACTTTTAGGATGTATAATAATACATTGTTTTAATAATGGAGAGATGTCAGAGTGAGGGGGCTTCCCATGGAAAGGCGTCCTGAGCAGTTGGGGGTTTGGTGTCTTGCTCAAGAGCACCTTGGCAGTGCCCAGGAGGTGAACTGGCACCTCTCCAGCTACCAGTCCACCACCATAATCTGGTCCATACGGGGACTTGAATCAGTTACCCTCCGGTTCCCAACCCAACTCCCTACTGACTGAGCTACTGCCACCCCCATTTTATAAACTACATGTGTTTTGTGTGCAAAAATCTTAATTTGTAAAGTAACTAGTAACTAAAGGTGTCATATGAATGTAGTGGAGTAAGAAGTACCATATTTATTTTTGAAATGTAGCGGATTAGAAGTAGAAAGTGGCAAAAAAAAAGACTCAAAGAAAGTACAAGTACCTCAAATATGTACTTAAGTACAGTACTTGTTACATTCTGATGTACTTCGTTACATTCCACCACTGGTCGGCCATCAGACGGTGCGGCAAAAAACACAGGTCTTTCCATTCATTTTGAATAGGGGTAGTGCATATAGGCTGCGTCGGGGATTGCCGCAGGGGGGGGAGATAGAAAAAAACTGTAGCGGCCTGCAGCGAAAAGTTGAGACAGAGACAACTTTTGGAGAAACGCCACCCTACATCATGCTGCGGTAGCCAATCAACTGATGATCAGAACTTGTCAGTGTGTTTTGAGGTGGTGTGAGAGTCCCGTACAGGAAACAGGAAACATCACTGCCTCTATCGCTGCCACAAGAAAGTTTTAAAACGAAACACAAGCACTGAACTGTCCAGGAGATTGTGTAGCAGCTGATTGTTTGCCAAACAATAAAACAAAGTTGATCTGTTTTGCTTTCTCTCTTTCTCCGTGAAATGAAGCTGCATTCATGTGCAGTCGGGAACTTCGAGATCTAGATACGATCTGATGGAAAACAGTAATTGTGAAATATGAAGTTTACTTGTGCTACATTGGGGGGTTAAAAAAAACAACAGGAGTTGAATGACTCAATAAGCAGTCAGATGGAATGATAAAAAAGAAACTGTGAATTCCTGTGGTTAGAATAACTGTCTAAAACAACCCTTACATTGCATTGCTATGCCAGTGAGAACAATGCAGACACAAAACACACAGCCAACACCATGCACAAGTGCTGAAGTTGCCCCTCAAACGACAGAAGCTTCTCCCTACCAGGCTGTGATCAGGCTACCTGCTAAAAGGCAGGGCATCATTTAAACCTGATCATTACACCCACTGACACACACACACACACACACTCACAAACCTTTTGATGAACAACTGGCGAAATCATACAGACGTACAATATGACATGGCAAAATGACAACAAATGTCACGACATGAGGCTCCGTGTTTGATCTCTACTTGCCGCGTCGAAGGAATGAGTGATGGCAGCGAGAGAGAGGCACATTAAAGGAGGCTGTGAATGGCTCATGGCAAAGCTTCAAAGGTCACTGTGGCTAATTCAGGGAGCAAGGACATATTAGTAAACAGCAATTAGAGCTCCACAAGGCATGATGACGGTAATGGTTAGTGTTAGTGGCAGACAGCATGCACCCATGTGGCATCAACAGAATGAGGGCATGGCTTACAGGTTCACTCGGCAGATGCCGCTTTAGTCACAGGCATTTCATTTGCACTGTGACTGTATGTAATTTATTTTCTTTCTAAAATAATTGAAGATGTGGGAGTACTCACTTTTACGCTTGTGTTTCACACTTGCTGGTATTTATGTAGTCCTCCATGTCAAAAGTTGACGCTTGTTTAATGAGTCGACTGGTAGGACGCGGCTATTTGAGACTGCATCACAGATTTTCGTCTGCTGAATGAGCAACTTTCTGCCAACACTCTTAATTGGCAAAGCTGAGATTCCACAACACTTCCAGTTTGTACAGTGCACTCAAGTTGTTAAGTGAATCTCACTGCTAGCCCTCTGCTGCGCTGGCAAAACTCACTCGAGTGCACTGCATAAATGAGTGGCATGAATAGCAAAAAGCCAAAGCGGGAGAGAGACGGAGATATCATCAGCATAAATTGAGTTTACCTCCAATCAGAGTTTTAAAAAACAAACTGATTTCAGCGCAGCATGGGAAACAAGGGAATTGGGGGGCATTTTAGGCCTTTATTAATATAGAACAGCTGAAGACATGAAAGGGGAGAGAGGGGGGCAAATGACATGCAGCAAAGGAGTCAAACCTACAGCCGCTGCGTCGAGGAGGAAACCTCTATATATGGGCGCCTGCTCTACCTGTTGAGCTACCCAGGCGCCCGAATTGGTGTTTATTTGAGGGAGAAGATGCCGTGGCATTACACTTTTTTCAACTCCTTCCTGATTGCACTGGAACATTAGTATGTGTACAGATACCTCCTCTGGTTCGACCGCAGTCAGCGGAAAAGTAGACGACTGTGCGTCAGGCACAATTCTCTGCAGTGAAGAGGGTGTTTTTCTCCATCTCTGCCTCTAATGGTACACCTTCAGAACACTGTTTTTATGAAGCATTAGGCATCCACTCCTGCTCAGCGGGAGATAAGGCTGGCAAGGCTCGGCTGAAAAATATTAGCTTTGATGGTCTGTTAACACACTGTGCATGGTAACGACCGCCAGTCTTTAAATCAAGCACCACAAAAGGGCAGAGCAGTTGAATTTAGCCAGTCGGCAATTTTATTGCGTGAGGGAAAATGCTAAATTATTCATCCTTTCAGCACAAAGCCTATCAAATATACATATTTATTTACAAATGTGTGTGGACGACAAGGCGACATGTATGAATAATACAGATGTGGGGAAGTGTCGCTGCTGCTGAAAGTTTCACAGAATGCATTTATCTGCGGGAAGGAGAGTTCAGGGGCAGCCTGAAAGTGGCTGGTCAGGGGAAAAGAAACTGGATTGTGCGCACCGATGCATCATTTTCACCTTGTGTCTCACTTTCTTCTTGCTATCTTAAGTTTCTTGCTAACACAGAAAAAAACAAGGAAGCTATTACATAAAAACAAGAAAAAGCACCAAGTGCATAGCGGATACGTGGGCTATATGTCATGATCAGACAGCTTGTTTTGCTCTTTTCCCCTGCAAGCTGATACTAGAGTTAATTTTTAAAAAACCATGACACCCTGAACCAAACTGATAAGGATTACTTATCTCAGCTGTTGTTCAAGGGAAACAATGCAGCGGGACTCAGCCCTTGTTTGAGGATTTGATAGCAGACACCATTGGGCCCCTCATCAGTGTCACTTAGAGTCGTATTCCAGACAATCTCATGTTAAATAAGATCCACAGTGGGGAATTGCCGGCTTCACACTGAAATAAATACACACACCGCTGACACCGTGTGAGCCTTTCACACGCACTGGTGGTAGAAGCTGTATTTTCAAGCCTAATCTATTTTTAATCCTCCCTCCCAACAAAACCGCTTTAAAACTTGACACCCGCCTTCCGCAGCTGTCCTTTCAATAAGGCTAATGTCAGTGGCAGCACCACATCCTTGCCATGCATTTCCCTCTGAAGTGGATGACAGCTTGAGTTTACTGGAGCACAGCGCTTATTTCGTGAAACTTTTTGGGAGAGGAGTATCTTTTTTTTCTTCTTTGGGGGGGTATGTTATCCAGAGATGAAAGATTCGCCAGAGCCGAGTGCATCTATTTAAAGAGGTAGGCTGTATAGTATAATGTGCATTGCCATTTTTGACAGGGGCTACCGGCTGGAAAGATGAAGCTAATAAGAGACTCTACATCACGCTGGAAATTATAGTTAATTAAAATCGAGCTTTGACAGGACTTTGGAAGGGAAGATTTTCCAATATGTCACCCCGAAGAGAATTAGTGGGTTATTAGTGGCGCTGCTGGCATCTTAGAGAGCATATGAACTATTTTGGTGTAAAAGGCCTGATAATAATGCCTCACGCTGTGTTTATACCATGTCTGGAGAATCTGTTTTTCAGCAAGATAAAAGGTAAATGACTTACTTACTGATAATATACAAGTCATCTTTCTTCAATTATAGCTCCACATGATTCCAATTAGGTCTCACGTAATACTCCCCAATACAGTATATGAGATGAAGTCAATGTGTGCTTCATCTCCCCGAGTCTTAGGCTATAAAAACTCCCTTAGCGCTTTGCAGCAGACTCCTGGTCCATTAATCTTGCGCTGTTCCTCCCCTTCATTCTTGATGTTAACTATCCATGAGGCTCTAATCACTTTCCTCATCTCTTTTACCACATTATCCCCTTGAGGAGCAGTTATTTACATAATCAGATATCATTCCAGCTGTCATTTATCCTTTTGAAGATTAGACATATTGTTTGTTGTTGTTTTCTGTCTGGTGCAGTTTGACACCATCTTTACTTAATAAAGTTGTGGACCTATAACCACCGAAACAAATAATTAAATATACACCACGGTCCAAGACGATTTACCTTTTGTGAAAAGAAATAACACAATGAAAAGTTAAATTCATGAGCAGTAAAATGCACCTTCTCTCAATTCACTCAGGGGGTTTTACTGCTACAGATTTGTAGTACTTGGTCTGGTATGACCCAGGGGCGATTTAAGCCCTTTTTTAAAACTTGATCCCGGCACACGCTCCAACAGAGTGGTCCTCATTTATGAAACGTGCGTACGACCTAAAACAGGCGTACGCCGATTCCTACGCAAAGCATTTATCAATTTGAATGTGAGCATATGCTGCAATAAAATCTCACGTCTGGTCTGAACTCGTGTTCGCAAGTTTTCGAGTCAGTGTGAACTTGCGGTGCAGCATATAATCAGTTTAACAGGAGAAGGAGAAGTCATCAGTTGATCACTTATCAGCAGTGGCAGATCTTGCTTTTTTAGAAGACCTCTATATGTGCCGGTACAACAGTGCACATGTACGCGCACGGGCCACGGTGGAGCGCTCCATCGGACTGATTAATAGGATGTTATTCAATGCTTTTAAAAGGTATAGTGTTATGTTTGGCAATGATATTCAATACAGGAAACATGACGATGCACATTTTTATTTATTCTTCAGGTTTTCGTTTCTCTTTTAAAGGTTAATGATCACAAGTGAACGATTTATTTCTGCCATTCACCGAGTTATTTCGGCTTGTTTTTCCAGCACCTCTGCTGTCAGGAGACAAGCTCGGGGTGGTGGTCCAGGACGGGGGGGCGGAGGACATGCGCTCACGGTTGCCTGGCTCTGACTCGTGAAAAAAACACGAGTAAAATAAAAGACACTGCATAAACTCCGCTACTGTGTATTTATTTAAATATAGGCACACCATGTAGGCCTAAGAGATTGCAATATAAGCCTGTATATTATTATTAGGACTATAGCATACATGTGTCAAGGATATATTAAATGAACCTCAGCTCTAGTCCGATTTACTACGGCAACTGTTGACCGCATCTCTTTTCATTCTGCATTCTTTCTCCAGCCTTTAATACCAGTTTCCAGGCTGCCAAATACTCCACACGTTAGTGCAAATGAACCTGAGATATCAGGTTTCAGTCTCCACCTCTGAAAAGTGCCGCTTCTTAGCCGGATTACGTCTCGCCACGTCGTAAATTGTAGGGGCGAGGCCTCAAAACCGAGACTATATTGGGGCGTGACATTTAAATTACGCTTGTTTCCTGTCGCTTTATTTATCAATGTACGACCATTCTTACGCTCTGATTGGTGTGATACGAACGTTTGATGAATCACACGTGAAGCCTGTCGTAAGATGATATCTGCGCTGGTTTCTACGATAGATTGATAAATGAGGGCCAGTGTCTCAGACAGACAGACAGAAGGTGAATACAGGTGCAGGATCCATGTGCAGTATATTAATGCTTGCAAACATGTTCTAGTAGAAACACAAAATATGAGTATAATAGGTCCGGAATATAAAGGAATATAATACGTCAGTGGCATTGTAAAGTCACAGTTTGACGTCTGGCGGCAAAAAACGTATATCTGTATACAAACGCCGTTGGTCGTTTAGCAGAAGTAACTTTGTCTCACTTTAAAAGTCAGTTGATGGTAATTTTGTACCAAACTTTGACAAAATGTTAGATGATAGAATGTTAAAATACAGCAAATAGAGAAAAGGGAAACTTTATAAGATTTGTCGAGAGAAAAACAAACAACTCTTTCGGGCAATATGTTTTGTTTGTAGCCCCGGCTATTATTAGACCTATTAAAGACCGTCAGCTAAGCTGTGGCAGCTCTGTCGCCCCTGTTGAGATGCAAGCGCCTGTCCTTATTGCCAGACTGCTTTTGAATTATTTACCACACAGGCCACTGGTTATGGCTGGATTTTTACAACACCACAGAGCAGAGTGCTGCACGCTTGCTCAGGCACAAATCGCCGCGCATAACAAAAGAGCAGCACAGAAAGGTGGAACCGGAGAGAGGCGCCGGCTGTGAGCAAATGGTTGCACTCAGTAGGTGACTGTACAAGAGCACTCACCATGTACTCTGAGATTGACAATGTAATGCATTTCAATATCTTAATGCTAATGCAATACTATGTTGGGAATGACCTGTGACACTGCAATGTCTGTTTTTTATGATCAAGAATAAAGAGATGGTTGAGCATCAGCACATTTGATCTACTAATTCATATCAACTGTAGGGTGCATTCAAGCACCTGCTGCACCGATGCTTTGAACCACACACTCTGCGACTGTGTGACAATAGTTAGTTATTAAGATGATAGTCTCGCATTTCCAGACCTTCCTCCACAGCATTGTGGAGGAAGGTCTGGCTAGTACACACAACATTATTTTGTGAAAAGAAATATAACACAATGAAAAGTTAAATTCATGAGCAGTAAAATGCACCTTCTCTCAATTCAATTCACTCAGGGGGTTTTACTGCTACAGATTTGCAGTACTTGGTCTGGTATGACCCAGGGGCGATTTAAGTCCTTTTTTAAAACTTGATCCCGGCACCCCTAAAAAATAATTATTTAAAAAAGGAAGTCTGTGTTTGACAAGTTCCTGCAAGATCAGTTTTTGAGCCACAGTAAAGATTCTGGTATCACCTGAAACTGCACATCCAGCCGAATGAGTACGTGTCAAGCCATCATGTTGGAAAGTGGTTGCAACATGCCTTCTAAGTCGGCGAAGCAGTTTATTGCATGATTATTTTAAAGGGGTCCATTATACTCTTGTGTCAAGATATCTGAATGAGCTGTAGGTAATTTGGCTTTGGTGAGAGTCATTTACAGCCATGTCTGACACATGTCAGCTAGCTATAGCCTAGGCAAGTTAGGTTCAGAGTTCTGCATGAAGTAAGTAATAATGATTGAAATAGTGAAAATATGTTATATTATTATTTTTCCCTTCCCTGTTTCTGCATACTGTGGCAGCCTACCTACCTAAGTATTGGCATTGTAGAAATCGGAGGTGACTAAATACTGATCTTAAGAGCCCAATTTATTCAATATGTGCATGGTCTCGCTTTGCCAGACCTTCCTCCACAGCGCTGCGGAGGAGGGTCTGGATAGGATAGGAGAAAAACGTGCTTTTTTGGCACATTGGCAAACTAATCACAATCGTCTTGGGCGGCGCTAAGCCCCGAACACAATGACGGTGCCTCTGCAAAATAGTACTCGGGAACGAACTTGTTTCGGTGGAACATGTGCACACAAGGGCGTAACTTTGGGTTCAACATTGGAGGGGCTGAGATCTCCACTTTTGAGCAAAATTGAATTTTTTTATGTCAAACATAATTTTCTGCATTCTGGTGAATTTTTCTGCAACGTGTGCCTTTTCTGCATTAAGTTACGGTGCAAATGTCTTTCTTTATGTAAAGGAAATTATTTGTATTTCCTTTTTATGCTGTATGTTGTGTCTTATGGACCTGTGTCTGAAATAAAGTTTATTATATATAATAGGTTTTTGGGGTGGGTTGCATTGGCCAGTTTTGAATGGGGTGTAAACCCCCTTGTAAATTACACCTATGTGTGTACATTCAAACATTGTTTTAGTCGTGCAACAGTAAACTCAGATTGGACAGATAGTCTAGCTAGCTGTCTGGATTTACCCTGCAGAGATCTGACGAGCAGTTAACCAGAGTCCTCAGAAACCTCAGCCGGAGGTTAGAACGCCAACACAAAGAAAGAGGAAAGTGTGGGAAATCAGGCGGAATTTCCGGCGGCAACTGAACGATCCCGAGAAGTGGAACAGCGTCGATATAGACTATAAAGATGAGGATTCAAGCAGACCTCTCGAGACGTTTCTAATATATTTGCATTCCCCTTTGCATAACCATAGTTGCTGTTCTATTTCAACTACCGTATTGACACTGAGAGGCAGGGACGTTACATGTACCTGCGGAAGCCACCTGTCAGTGCTAGTATGGCGGTCGGTGTGATCGCACGGACAGCTTCGTCAATAATGTTCCTCAGGGATCGAGCCTCTGCTTTACTGACAGCCCTGGTGATGTCTCCATAATGCAGAAAACCTGGAGGGAAAAAGAGCACGTGGTTATTAGTCTGGGAGCCAGCCATCAATCATAGCCATTTGCTCTGGAGAAGTGGCGTCAGGGTGAATTAAAAGTAAGGTTAAAATGTGATATATTCTGCTCTCTGATAGAAGGCGACTAGCGGCGCACGCCTGTCGAGGGCTCTGTGTGTGTGTGTGTGTGTGTGTGTGTGTGTGTGTGTGTGTGTGTGTGTGTGTGTGTGTGTGTGTGTGTGTGTGTGTGTGTGTGTGTGTCATTTCTTCTCAGTCTCTCTGAATGGATCTCAAATCATTGGATCAAAAGTTCTGTTACTGGGGAAATATCGCCACTCATTCTGCGAACTCTGTCACCAAAATTCATAACTATCTATGTTATGTGACTTAAAAACCGTAACATCAGACAAGTTTTGTCTGTTTTTAGGTGACAGAAAGGAAAAAAAGTCATCCTCAACATTTGTTGAATACTGGTTTCAGAATGATGAAGACAGAACAATTCGTTTTAAAATAGGATTAAAGCTCTACAGTCTTTTCCATGTTTTTCCCAAATAATGTAGATTTTTAGGCATTCTTTTATCAAAATGCGTGAAAAATATTGCATATCACTGCCATAAATGTGAGCCCCCCCCCCACCCACACCCACACACACACACACACACACAGGTTTGGGCTGAGCTCCGAAGGAGTACAACGTCTGGCTCCGCCCCTGACGCCAGCTGCACACACAAGGATTACAGTCAGCGTAGGTTCTGAGCTACATTACAGTATGATTGGTGGATTTATGGGTATCTTGTTGATTTCATGCATCTCACTTTGTATTTTCTCTTTTCTGTTGTGCTACATAAAAAACAATGTCCTTCCCTTAGAACAGATGGAGCTACACTGCCAATTCATTACAATATCTTTAAGGATATTTATGTCTGTACTGCCATTAAATAAATGGAATAATTCATATATTTGCTCTTTTAAGATTTGCAGAATACAGTGGAGAGATCAGGGTTCAAACACATTTTCCATGTCAAAAACTGCCATTATTTCTCTGCATGGAGCGGAGACTGCACTGTTACGAATGATGGATTATGACCAGTTTGATGAAGATGTCTGTCAGCATAATACATCATCGGCTGGAGTTTGGAAATGAATGGGAACCTGCGAGCGGTGTAATATAATGTTTTTAATTGCCATCATGCAGTGCTACAGTATATGCATCCAGTACCATCCTGAGCAGCAGCAGAAGCAGACAAATGAAAAGCTGCACATCGCTACTTCCCTTTGAGACATTTAACCACAAACATGAAATGCTCTATGGGATTTCTATCACTGGCAACAATTGAGGCGGATGTTATCTACATGTCTGGCTGCTCCTATATTGCTTGTATTCCTGTTTACTCAGACATTTTATTTTTTAGATTTGAGCACTGCATCACCTCAGAGAATAATTACCGCAGCTACGTTTTAAATTTTACTGCACTTCAATTCATTACCATTCTGTTTTTTTCAACCAATCAGTATTTATTTGTTTTTAGTTGCATAGCTCAAAGGATGGCAATGTCAGATGGTCAATCCACCGCTTTGGTCCAGACTGAAATATCTGAAACAGCCATTTGATGGATTGCCATAAAAGTTTGTACAGACATTCATGGTTTCCAGAGAATTAAGCCTACTGACCTGTGACGTTTTCTCTAGCACCACCATGAGGTGACATTTGTGGTTCAGAGTGAAATGTCTTTTGGATGGATGCAGTTTGGTGCAGACAGTCTTTGTAAACATGTGAACTATCAATCAATCAGACTTTACATAA
Organism: Gymnocephalus cernua; assembly: GCA_023631565.1. Taxonomy (NCBI): domain Eukaryota; kingdom Metazoa; phylum Chordata; class Actinopteri; order Perciformes; family Percidae; genus Gymnocephalus; species Gymnocephalus cernua. Next base: position 32,605,558 of record CM042437.1, on the reverse strand, counting down.
AAGCACAAAAATGTAGCACAAAGTGCTTCATACAAGCATCTTCTTTTACAAATACCTCTAACGTTGGAAAAAAGTCCTAACTCTCCAACTGTAAGTCAGCGACCTCTCACAGTCTTTGCTTAGATGGCCCCCTCTGCCCAGCTGATTGATGAGAGCTCATGGGAATTCCACAGGAAGCGTTCCACTTCACAGTGACTGTTCATTGATTTTTATTAAAAACACCCCTGCTGCCTTTTCCATTGTGTTGTCACTGTAAACTCCCTGCTGGTCACATCTCATCTCACTTTAGAGAAAACACATTACAGCTAGCGGCTCACATCAGGAGCCTCCTATGGGACCTAAAAAAAGGACATCTTTCTTGGAAGCAAACTCGAGTTGTAATTTTCAGTCTATAATTTGTGGAGTGGCAGAGTGAAACAGTGCTGAGATGTTGATGTACCACTTTGTTGCATCCGGTTTAGATGAACGCTGCGGTCTGCCAGAATGTCAGTGAATGAGCGGAGCCCTCTGCGGTACCACTTCTCAGCCGTCTTAGGTCCAACCCCAAACACACTCGTGAACAGCTGGCAGGAAACGAGGTAAGGACGTAATCAAGAAGACATGCTCTGAAATGACAGGCTCTTCGCAGGGGAGGGTTAGCGTTCAAAGTTTTCAAGAGCCCTACGTCCTCAAGAGATGCGAGCAAATGCAAATCATTTCAAATAATTTTTTCAAAACGGGAGAAAGCAACCGAACGTTGGAGTTTGTTTTTTTTCGTCTACTGACCTTAAGTGTTTGATACCTTTCATCGGAGAGTATTTTCTCGACTTCAAACGAACGGCCACATTGAAGGACCTCCTGCAAAATATGAAAGTAGATGATATCATTAGGAAAAACTTGGGTGTCAGCATACAGTTTTTTATTTTTTACTGGTTTCTGTTCCATCAGCAATTAACAAATGGCCTCAAATTGCTGCTCATTTAAAAACAGCTTCCACTCAAATCAGGTGCTCCTCGTGTCCTCATATCCATTTCCTTTTCAAGAAATAACGACTTTGTTGTTGTGAAACCTGAGATTAATGCCGGTTTTATGGCGTTCATAAAAAAAAAAAGCCCAAGATAATGTTTTCCCCAGCTTCCATTGTTTGCTCTGGAAAAACGTTGTGCGTTTAATTGTCTGCTGCTTTCAGCAGAGCACGGCTAATTTGCTGGTCACATTTGAACTGTCTTCATTATAGGCATAAAATGAGGCAAACTTCCATGGGGGGGGGGGGGGTATTGTAAAAGTTGTTGGTGTTGAAAGGGAGCCTGTATATTTGTGCTTTACAACAATGAATGATGAATGATATTTTATTTCAGTGTCATGCCAATAAGTTTTGTTAAAGGCAAAATATGTGTCAAACCATTCTGAATTAAGAATGATGGTGCTGCAGAGACGCCAAGCATAGAAATTGTATCCTAAAGACTAAAGAAGAAAATATTTCTTTGGTACCAGCCTGGTCTCACAGAATTCCGTGAAATGATCACGAACTGTTAACAGCTCATTACGTGGTGGTGGCAGGGAATGTGTGAAAATTCCGTGTGGCCACCACGGAAAACAATGCCAAGGTAAAGTCAATGAGAAGATGACGTAGCATTAGGAGCGACTACGGTAGCGAGAGGTATGAAAGCCTGAAAATCTGCGTAGGGAGGTTGGTTGGGGTGGATGGGTCAAACAACACAGGACTTTCACCCAGGAGACGGGGATCGTGTCCCGCATGTCATGTTTCCTAAACCCAACCGTAACCATCCCGTTCTTCTTTTCCTAAACCCAACCGTCCTGTTGTTGTCCCGCGTCCCGTTATTGTTTTCCTAAACCCAACCGTCCTGTTCTTCTTTTCCTAAACCAAGCCATCCCATTGTTGTCCTGCATGTCATGGAAACGTAAGCCCACCCACGACCTTTTCCTTAACTTAAGGGGCCGTGTTCATTTCATGGAATATTTTGCGATTCCGTGAAACTGCCACAGATTTTGAGTTAAGGGGCCGTGTTAATTTCACGGAATTCTGTAAGATCAGGTTGTTGGTACAGATCCTCGCAAAAATCACACCAGAGGTGGAAAAAGTATTCAGATCCTTTACATTAGTAAAAGTACTAATACCACACTGTAAAATACTCTGTTAAAAGTAAAAGTCCTGCATCGAAAATGTAATGAAAGTATGTAAGTATCGTAAGGAAAATTAAGTAAAAGTACTCAATGCAGATCAATCCTCACATTTTAGAAACTGGAAATGATCCAAACAGTTCTGTCAATCAACTTTAATGGTCTAATCATTTCAGCTGGACTTGTAGGCCTGTATATTGTTGGGTAGTTTAATATATAATAAAACATCATATTTTATAAACTACTATGTGTTTTTTGAGCAAAAATCTTAATTGGTAAATTAACTAGTAACTAAAGCTGTACAATATTTCTCTCTGAAATGTAGCGGAGTAGAACTAGAAAGTGCAGTAAAGTACAAGTACCTTAAATTTGTACTTAAGTACACTACTTGAGTAAATGTACTTAGTTACATTCCACCACAGAATCACACTATAATCATTTTAATTTCAATATTTTTCAATACAAATGAGAATAATGGTAGCAAAGTGATCATTCCCTCTAATATCGTGAATCATATCGCAATCGCAATGTCAGTAAAAAATAATCGCAATCAGATGTTTTCCTCATGTTGTGCAGCCCTAATTTTAAGCCTGTGTGTGAAGGGATGACATCTAGTATCAATGAACCAGTGGACCTAAGATCCACACAGTGAGTATGGTGCAGTTTAAAGCAGCCCTCACTGCTCAATGATGCATTCACCCGTCCACCTCTGCTTTTCAACCCTCGAGCAAGGGCCAACCTCAAACACAAGGATAATGCTTTAACACACTCACTGCTCCGGGGAGGACACACTTCTTTGCATGCACACTGAAAAACACATACTGACTATTCATCCCTGACAGTGCCTCAGTGCTCCCAGACTTTCATGTCAGTAGGTTTTTATATCTTTTCCCCCCACTATGGATGTTCAGTCAGCAGCGAGCGGTTCAGTGGCTGCTGACAGAGTGTCACTCTGATGTTCACAGGCACATCAAGCGTTTTGTTTTTACTCTGCTTGGTTTCACTTTGTTTTTCGTGTCATGTCATTTTTTTTCCTTCAGTTTTGAGCCACGATCTGTTCCAAGAGACAACCTAGCGGGGAGAAAATAAAACTAAAAACCTCTCACCGCTGGGTGTGCGTCTGAATCATAAGAACAACAACAGGGAGAGGTCATTCACAGGCAGTCTAATTCAGTCTCCTGGGACATTTCTGTTACTTTGTTTAATGAATCTGCCTCAGCACTGACAGATTTTACATATTTTGAAACGTGCTCTGAGACCCGCCGTGTGTCTGTTAGGTTTAATGTGTCAGAGAGTTGGACTGCAGTGCTCACCTTGTTCTCCGACAGGGACTCTGCGTTCTCTCCAAGCAAACATTTCTCGGCACTTCCCCTGACAACTTGCTATGATTTCTGCCCCGAGCACGACTCTAGGTGAGGGGATGATTGCCAAGTGACCCAATAAGACTTCCCCCCCACCCCCCAAAGTCGAGATAAACCGATGTGATGGCTGTCAGTGTGTTTGCTCATGTGTGTGGCAAGTTGTGTCAGCTGTCTAGGACTTCAAATTTCAGAAACTACTTTTGATATCTTTTTGAATGATTGGATTTTTTTTTTTTTGCCTTCAACAACTCACAGCAAAATGTGTTCTGCAAGATGAAACACCATTTTGGTTTCCGCTGAAAGCATCTTTGTGCAGATTGGTATTCATTTTAGAAGAAGAAAGAACCAGCTACATTGACAGAGCACTAAAACGGCACCAAGTTTGAAGGAATATTCCAAAAAAAGTATGAAATACTCACTCTTTCAAATGAGGAAAGTTTGAAACTTGCCCCCTCACAGAGGACAGCAGCTCCATTTTTTAATATCTCTCATAACATCAACATGTGAATTGCACACGATGAGTCAGCTAATGGTTGAATGATAATGGCTGTATTTTGTAAGGGTGCTCCAATCGATCGGTCACCAATCGGTATCGGCCGATAATGGCTTTAAATAGTTTGATCGGTGGTCTCCATAAATGCCGATCAGATGACGCACTACCATGGATGTATTAAGAGCGCACTACTCGTGAGAACATTTTCTACATGGAGCTAAAATGGCGGCCTCCCTACATTCACCGGTCTGGCAGTTCTACAAGGTGTCTGAACGGCGGCAGAACAGCAGTTGGCCTGCAGGCTGGCCGCAGAACGAAGACGGTAGGAAGGCGGCTACCGCTTTTAAAAAGCGTCTGTCACCGGTGGTGCTCCGGCAAACGTGTTTGTGATTACGCCATTCTGACGCTTCTACTGCCTCTGGAACACCGCCGGTGGTCCGCCGACTCATTGCTATCTGGGAAAAAGACAATACATTAGCGATTTGCAACGTGTGTGCCAAGGAAATACCACGAGGCGGAAAGCTCCAGAGACATTTCAACACCACCAACCTCATCAGACATTTGAAGGTTAGTCACGGAAAGAGTATAAGGAGTTTTCAAAGTTAGCTAACGCTAAGGCAGAGCGGAGGGTTGCAGCTCCGGCGCCACTCAAACAGCTGTTTCCCTGTGTGTGTGTGTGTGTGTGTGTGTGTGTGTGTGTGTGTGTGTGTGTGTGTGTGTGTGTGTGTGTGTGTGTGTGTGTGTGTGTGTGTGTGAGTGTGTGTTTGTGTGTGTGTGTGTGTGTGTGTGTGTGTGTGTGTGTGTAGAAATGTCTGCAGTGATTGAAAGGACATTTTTTAGATTTTGAGCTAGGACAAAAAGCCAAACAGTTACTGATACATTCTCTAAACATGTGTGACTGTTACGTAATGGCGTAATTTTCAGTTCATAAAAGTGATCGGTGATCGGTATTGGCCGATACGTCTTCCAGCAATCGGTGATCGGCCCCAAAAATCCTGATCGGAGCACCCTTAGTATTTTGTGTATAAATAAAAGAGCTTCTTTTGCGCTACCTGGTGTGACTGGCACATCGGGAAGATTTAGTGCCTCTGACAGTCAGGAGAAGTCCCTGCATTGACTCAGTGCAGGGGAAGGAGAGAGAGCATTTTATATATATATATATATATATATATATATGTATATATATATATATATATATATATATGGGTGCAGACCCAACAAACAAACTCTGGTCCCCTTGAAAACTGCAGTGGTGGAAGAAGTATTCAGATCCTTTAGTAAAGTAAAAGTACTAATATAATGTAAAAAATACTCTCTTACAAGTAAAAGTCCTGCATTGAAAATGTTACTTAAGTAAAAGTATGTAAGTATCATCAGGAAAATGTACTTAAAGTATTAAAAGTAAAAGTACTCAATGCAGAAAAATCCTCACATTATAGAGAATGGAAACGATCAAAGCAGTTCTTAGTTCAACTAAGTGTTTAATGGTCTGATCATTTCAGCTGGACTTGTAGGCCGATATTATGTTGGGTAGTTTAATTTATAATAGTACATGGTATTTTATAGACTGCATGTGTTTTGTCTGCAAAACTAGGAACTAAAGCTGTCAGATTAATAATGTAAAAAGTAAAATATTTCTCTCTGAAATGTAGTAATGAGTAGAAGTAGAAAGTGGCATGAAAAGAAAAGACTCAAGTAAAGTACAAATACCTGAAATGTGTACTTAAGTAAGTAAGGTACTTGAGTAAATGTACTAAGTTACATTCCACCACTGAAAAACAGGGTCTCGGTTTACTTCCAAGTGCACTAGAGTTCTGTTCGCTGAGAATGCAATCCAACCCAAATATAGGAAGTGAAAGAAAAACCACTGCTTTACTAGCCTGCAATTTGGAATATATGGACTTATATATGATTTAACAGCTGCTAACTTTCAAATCCATGAAGGTGTCATCCCTCTCTCTCTTATCAAGGCCTCGCTGTCTGTCAGCTGCTCATATTGTTTGCCTTCTTTTAAAATATGAGAAACCAGAAAACCCATAAATTTGGTATTGCTCCATCATTTCTTTTTTTACTTCGTGATATTTATTTATTTGTGAATCCAAGCTGACTATTGCTGCCATCCTTTGGGAAGGAGCAAAAATTTGAAAACACCCAAGCGCATAATATCTTTATCTGAGGGACATAAACCAATTTGAGACACCCACCAACAGCAAAATTTGCTACGAATATGTATGGCTTTCATTATCAAAGTGGACTGTGTTACCATCATAGTCACTTCTCTCTGTTAACGGTTATAGTTCACTGCTACATTAAACAACCATCCTGTTTTGGGTTTCGGGTGTTGCAGCTCATTAATCACATCACATATTGCAAAGGATTCTGTGTTGGAACTTGCGAATTGCCTGTCGGCCTCTCAGGATCCAAAAGCGCCGCCTGATCTCTGCAAAAACCCTTTCTGGACCGGGGTGGTGTAGATCGTTGTCGTAGCGTTTGATGATCAGCTTTGTAATGGGGTGAGCAGGGTCAAGCACGATTGGATGTTGCACTTCCTGATCTAGTTGATCACATCTACGTAGGCGGCCTCCAACCCGAATGAGGTGAGTAGTGGTGTCAAGCTCAGGGGCTAGTGTGACTAGTCTACTGTTCGCAGAGACTGGATTTGCAGCCTGTAACTGGGCCATGTCATCTGGGAAGCTCTCAATTTGAGCTTGACGAAGAATATCCAATTCAGCTTTTCTGAGGTTGTCTGCTGCCAGGCTGTGGGTCTCTGAAGCTGCCCCGAGTGGTGGACAGGCTACAGCTTCAAGGAGCTCCTGAAATGTGCTGTATTGACTGAGCTGGGGTGGACCACTGTCAACAGCCATAGCTCCACAAAAGGTTTGCTTCCGCAGTTCCTCAGGAGCATCTGCCGAACTTTTGGATGGCTTCTCCGGCCAATAAGTCTCAGGCTGACAAAGGAAGGCTGGGCCTTGGAATCAATGAGTGTGTTCTACCAGCTGTGTCAGAGTCTTCCCCCTGGTAATGTCATCAGCCGGGTTTCTCTGCGAGTCAACATAACGCCAGGTACCTGCATCAGTCAAGTCCTGAATTTCCGCAATCCTAGTACCCACAAAGACTTTGTATTTGCAAGATTCTGATTGCAACCAGGTAAGGACCGTCATAGAGTCTGTCCAGTAGATGTAGCTGTGGACATCGAGGGTTAGCTCTTTCTTAAGGACTGACGCCAGCTGGGCACCTGTTAAGGCAGCAGAGAGCTCCAGTCTTGGGATAGACAGTTGTCGTTTGGGAGCCACTCTAGAGCGTGCGGCAATGAACGCAACCTGAATGTGTCCACTGTTGTCTTCAGTTGCATCACAAAAGACGTGGATGCTACGGTTGCAGGTGTTCGCATCCAGCTCTGCTGTGGTGTAGCATCTTGGCAGTGTGATGCGTGACAGCTGTGGGAGTTCCTCTACCCAGGAGAGCCATGCTTGGAGGAGATCATGAGGTAAATCCGGATCATCCCATTCATGCTTCCGATCCCAGAGCCTCTGTACCAAGATCTTGGCCCTGGTAGTAAATGGCACAATGAAGCCAAGTGGGTCGTACTGCTTGGCAAGGATCCTGTAGATACTGCGCATTGTGGGCTGAGTGTCTGTCTCCAACTGGCCATGCTTATAGCCGAGTGTGTCTGTCCGCCAGTGCCAGATCAGTCCGAGAGTGCGCTCCTCTGGGTCAGGCGTGTCTTGGTTGAACCAGAGTTCACTACTTTCAGACCTTAACTCTGAGGACAGATGGCTAATAATGCTAGGGCAGTTGCTGGCCCATTGTAGCAAATCAAACCCACCTTCAGCAAGGAGATGACGAAGATCATCCACTAGTTGCCTTGCCTCCTCAGCAGTGGGTAGACTCTGTAGACAATTGTCTACATAGAAGCACTGTTCAACGGAAGTGCGCAACTTGCTTCCAGCCTCCGTGTGGTCGGCCACATGTTTCTGGAGAGCAAAGGTGGCGCAGCAGGGACTTGAGGTTGTGCCGAAAGGCAGGACTTGCCACTGATAGATGTCAGGGGGGTCGTTTCTCCTCATCCCTCTCCAAAGGAACCTCAGAAGTGGCTGGTCCTCAGGCAGAAGGCGGACCTGATGGAACATGCCCTATCCGAACTGATCACAAAGGGATGTTCACGGAAGCGGAGGAGAACACCGAGCAGTGTAGCACCCAACACAGGTCCAGGAAGGAGGTGATCATTCAAACTGATGCCCTTGTGCAAGAAGGAGCAGTTGAATACGATTCTATTCTTCCCATTATGGTGGACCATATGATGTGGAATGTACCACCCAGAACTCGTGGCTACCTCCTCCGTGGGGATCCTCTTAACATAACTGGCTTCAAACAACTTGCGTATCTCCATGTTGTAGGTGGCAGCTTTCTCAGGATCACTAGCTAGCCTCTTCTCGGTAGCACGCAGTTGAGCCATGACCGATTCCTTTGGAGCAACCAGGGGGGGTAGGTCCCTTTTCCACAGCAATGGAGTAGCATACCGCAGAACTCCTTCCACCTCCACGCGAACTGTCTTTTCTTCCAGAAGCCGAATGGCCTCTGTGTCTTGCCTGGATCGTGTCACAAGTTTCTCACTTCGGTAGGGCAACGTATCTAATTGCCACAACTTTGCTACATGGCTAAGTAACTCAGAAGTCACAGGAGCAATGGATGTGAGAAGGCATTGTTGGGTGGTCAGGCTGTGTTTCAGCATCTTAGAGGGACCCTGAAGTGACCATCCCAACCGCGTCTTGACCGCAGCTGGCCCTCCTGGGGGGCCTAAGCGAACAGGCTCAGTTGGTGTTATGAGGTGTGGATAATCTGATCCTATGAGGAGCGAGGGTTGTGCACTATCAATAGGCTGGAGAGGTAAGTTCTTGAGGTGACGGTACGACTTCTTCAGTGCTGCGACTGGGTAAGTATGTGTTGCCAGACCAAGCTCCTCTGCAGTGAATGCCCTTTGAATGTGGAAGGTCCGGTTGGGTTGGTTGGCAGGTGAAACTGAGAATGACACTGTGGCACCATGGATAACTCACACATCTTGGCGCACTGTGCGTAAGGATAGCTCTTCAGGTGCTCCTTGGAGTCCAAGCTGTTGAGCTGCTTCGTGAAGTAAGATGGTGCGCTCTGAACCATCATCTAGTAGAGCATATGTGTCCAAAAAGTTGTCACCGTTCCTCAAGATGACCCGGCTCATCTTCAGTAGCACCTTGCTGCTGCCAGTGGGTCTGTCCACATAGAGAGTTTCAGCCGTGGAGCAGCTTGGTTTGGCACTCACTGAAAACCTGGTTGTGCTCTTCATAGAAGTGGCGGTGACACTTCCACCTTTGTTCACCTCATGAAGGATCTCCAGGTGTCGCTTGTCACATTTCTTACATTTGGCCTTCAATGTACATTCGGCTGACAAGTGTTCTCTTCCGCACTTCCGGCATCTCTGATTGGACCGGATCCAATTTCCGACCTGCTTCGTAGTAAGGATCCGGAAGTTGGCACACTGATTCAGATAGTGTTGAGTGGTGTTGCAAAAGGGACAGAACTTCTTGGGCTTTTCATTGGGCCGATCTGAACCACTTGATTTTGGTTCAGGTGGGGATGCTTTTGGTTCACTACTGTGAAGAACTGTGGTGGACCTGGGCTTTGACTGGCGGTCCTTGCGTTGTTCTTTGGAGCACTGGCGTAGCTTGCTGAGATCAACATCGAACTGTGAACCATCCACCTGCACCCTTGCCTCATATTCTAGCCATTCAGCTAGATCAAGAAGAGTGGGAATGGGAGTTCTTATGGGGTTCACATACCTCCTAAAGCTAGCTCTTAAATCATGAGGCAACTTTCCTAGGAGTCGTGAAACGTGGGATCCACACCACAGCTCTGTTAGTCCACTGTTGCCAAGTTGCTCTAACATGCCTACCAAGGCACACACTTTAAGAGCAAATTGTCGAAAAGGCCTTTGTATCCCCCATCCTGATATTTGGCTCCTCCATTAGCTTTGAGATGCGTTGAAGTGCAAGCTGGTGAGGTTGGCCATATATCTCTGTCAAGGCTTCCATGGTATTAGTATATGGATTTCGGCTGTAACTGTAGGAATCAGCGATGAGCAATGCTTCTTCCAGTTTCAGGTGATCCAGTAGAATCTGGAACTTGAAGCGCTCTGTGACGTCAGGAGGAAGAAGGTTGTCAAGAGCAACTTTGAGCCTTGCAAACTCACGTGGATCTTCATTAACGAAGTCGGGAATCTTTGGCTTTGGGCCCCGGTATGTGATCTCCCTCTCATTCGGCCGACGTTGAGGATGGCGGTCAGGTGAGTAAGAAGGTTCACGGTGTCTGGGGCTGTAGCGCCAACTTGTGGTATAGTCTCTTGGGGAGTCATATCTGTGTTCGTTTGAATAGTCATGACGACAGTTAGCAGATGCACTCGTATACTGGTATCCATGGAATGGTGAAGATCTGCGAGGGCGACGATGCCAGGTTGAGTCAAAGAGGGGGTCATCATGTGAGGGGTAGTTGTGGTGAAGAGGTAATTCGCCGCGGCAACTTTTCCTCCCGCTATGATTGTCTCGAGGAGGAAATACTCTGTCTCGGCTGGATGGTCGTCCCATCCTTTCCAGACCATGGGCAATGTCGTCGACATCCCTTCGTTCCGTTGCATGCTGTAGCTTGCCCTCAGTAGCTGTCAATTCGTATGGATACATTGGATGACGTGGAACCTGTTGATGTCTTGTAGACGTCTCCATGCACTGTGAAATTGGCGAGCTCGATCTGGAGGGTGAGGCCCTGGCCCCAGCGCTATGATGCCTTGGACGCAAGTCGTACACTTGTTGCTCCTTCATTTCCTCTAGACAGCGCCTTAATACTGTGTTCTCTTTAGCAAGGATAAGTAGACACCTCTCAAGGCCTGTGGCATCAGACCTTCCTTCGTCTGAGTCTTCGTGTGTTGTGGGTGACTGACTCTCCTCTCTGGCCGACATGGTTAAGCTGTAGAAGTTGCTGTCTCTGGCTCGAAGGACCATGCAAAGGATTCTGGGTAATTAGTGACGTAGTTCTTTATCTCCGGTAGCAACCTCCACAGGGTGTCCAGTCAGAACACAGAAACCAAAGTCGTTGCCAAAGTTTTATTGTACATGGAATCTTCACACCCACAACAGATAAATCAGGGGAATGAAGTGTGGGGAATCGGGTGTGTTTCACTAGATGCACGCACACCAAATTACTACACTGCAAGCTGAGGAGTCTACCTGCTGCTGCACAGTCTTGCCCTGCACATGTGTTAATGACTGAAAAGGGGGTCCTAACTCTTGCTACAGGCTTTATTCCGCTAGGTGGCCAACTAAGTGCCTGACCAAAATAATAATTAGACCTATTCACAGGAATGGACTAGCAATGCCTGACGAAAAATATAAGAACGAGAAAACAAAAGAAACAGAACTGGCTGAACACACAACACAGCTGATGGGCTTTTGTACACATATACTTAGCGTTACTGCTACCATTTTACAATGCATTTGCCAAAGTGTCTAGATTGACTTTCCCCCTTCAAGGCAGCCACAGATCATTTCACAACGGTACGAAAAAAGTTCAAGAGACCTGAAAGTTGTGAGGTAAGAGAGGTAATCCACCACAGTAAGCGTCACATTACTTATTGTGTGCACACAGACGGATTTGAAAACTCTCCTTGTTCGGAAATTTGAGAGTCTGTTTTTGAAAACTTTGCATTCACGGGTTATGGTTTCAGAAACTCAAACTAGTATGGCTGCCCAAATTAAACTGCTGTTTCATTCCAAACATTATACAGATGGATAGGCTGTCAGCATGCAGGCTCTGGGCGTTACTTTACCTCCATGACTGCCTTGGTGTGTTCCCCCAGGCAGGGCAGGTCCAGAGTGGCCCCCAGGTTCTGCACCGCCCAGGGCAGACTCTTCAGGACAGACGCCGCTCTCCTGAACGCCAGGCACGGACCCTCCATCTCGCTGAATTCATAGCTCTCTGCCAGCACTTCAAAAGCATCCTCCAGGGAGAGGAAGGCAAGGACAGGTGAGGGGAGAAAGAGGAATAATATAGAAGATTCAGTTCAGTTCAAACAACTTTATTTATCCCAAAGGGAAATTCGTTTTTAACAGTCTACAGACCAAAAACGTTTGCACATAAACAGCAGACAGAATGTCAGAGATAACACTCGAGGGCCGGGCAATGACTATACAATGATAGATGTCAGAAATAAATAAATAAAAAGGTTCCCAGACAAATGGAACACAAATAGTACATACCTCAAGAGAATAAAGTAAGATTAATAATACTATTGTCAAGATTCGAAGAAAATTAGAAAAAAATACAAATGTCCAAGTCATTGTATAAAGAACTTTATAAAGCAGACTTATGCATGAATGAACAATTCTTCAAAGTATTTAAACAAAGGTAAGACAGGGAAAACCACGAAAGAAAGCAAGACCAAGCAAAGATGTTGTTGTCAGGTGTGCAATCACATGTGGATACACTGACCCATACAGGAAACCAGCCAGGGAACGGAACTCCCTCCCGTCCCCCCCCCCCCCCCCAATTATCACTCCTTTCTCTTTCTCTGTCCCTGTCCCCGTCACATAAAGTGGGACGTGCTGTTGGTTTTTCTTCTGGATGACCAGACAGAGATGTTAGAGGCTGGCAAACACCAGACAGGAACCTGTCATTTTCCACTTGTTCACAACAGGCTCCCCCAGGGGAGCAGTCACGGGCTCCTGCTTTACAAAAGACATGTTGGAACGCTAAAACAGGCTGCAGTCAGGATCAAGGAATGAATGGATGAATCTACGACAACAATCCTTTTGTTTCTTTCATTCTAAAGTTGTTTATTTGAAGCTGCTACAATCAATATTTGTATGAATACTGGATCAAATCACTGATTGGTTGTATCACATACCTACAGAGGACCCTAGAGTCCCACGCATTAAGGTTCGCAGCCAGCACCAAACAACACACAGACGGACGAAGTCAGCAACTCGCTAGCGAACCAACCAATGCACTATTTATTAACACACGCTTTAAAATTCAGTGATCTAGTTGATCTTAAAACTGCACAAATAATGTACAAAGCACATAATAATTTGCTCCCTAACAGTACTACCCTACAAAGGCAAAAGACCTTAACTCACTAGAGTGTGGAACTGAGAAAAAGTTTTTTAGTTGTCCAGTCAAATGAATTGTAGGTAGGATACTGGAAATCTGGCAATTAGATGTTTTAGTAATGCAATTTGACTGTTTACCTCTATTTTGAAGTTACTGTACTCTGCTTTTGTTTTGTCTACAAAAAGTGAGAAGTCACGCCATGACAAAAGGCAGTAACTTCCGCATTATCAATATCTGGTTGCTGATCACCATTTACAAAATCATTATAGTAACACCTGTATAAACTCTAGTGTTCATGCCATGGCATATATTTTTGATGATTTACAATTACTTATAGCTACTGTTATATATACTGTTAAGACAACCCATTATTTTCTCGAAAAAACAACAAAATTGACTCAAGATACCTTTCCACATGATAAAGGATGTCTTAAATGTTTCAAAAATATCATTAACTAATTTTTGACCAAAAACGAAGTTATTGCCTTTTGCCTTTACAGAGTAGTCTGAGGTTGTTTGAAACTAGAGAGAGAGGAGGTATGAACTAAGGGGAATAGGTATATATAAAGAAAAACAAGGACAAATGGCCACAGCGCTGTGGAGATAGGTCTGGCTACACCACAGATACATTCTAGTATAGGAGAAAACAAACACTCTGCCTTCTGCGGAGATGAGACAGCAGAACGGGACTGGATGGCTAGCAGAAACAAAGCTCCTTTTATTTTTTAACTGCGATTAATCGTGAGTGAACTAGGACACTCGTGCAATTAATCACGATTAAAACATTTTAATCGATTGACAGCCATACTAAAAATGTTTTGCAACAAATTCAAAATAATGTTTGTTTGACCAAATAGTCCAGGGAAAACAAACTATTTAGCTTCGTAAATGGCCACAGGCTGGCTCTATCCCCCCCAAACCCTGATCAGTTATTGCACTTCACTGCAAGTGAGGAGAAAACATTTCACCATCACACTTTGTGATATTGACGCCATCCAGCTGAACATTTGTGCTGCTGCTGAAGTGATGAGCTGCTGTTGTGGAACCAAGTGAAGGGAAACATGTCACCACATAGGAGCTGAATCAGCAGAGCTATTCATTAGCTAAACAGGTAATGTTCTTATGAAGGCTATGACAAGCCATTTCAAATGAGACTGCTGTCTGAATGTCTCTGAGATGGAGCATGCTGGTGCAGTCAGGAATAAAGAGCTGCGGGTGGGCTTTGTGCCTGTAATCATTTAAGAACTTGCATTATTTTTGAAGGCAGCACTTTCCTGAAAAATGGAGCTGGTTTTTATTGAAGCAAGAAGGGTGGAATTCTCTGAAATGAAGTGCTCATTTATAGAAAAAGAAAAAGTATTGCTGGTGAAGGGAGGGTGATGTTTAAATTTTCAGAAAATCTCATAACTCCTCCACTATCCCTTTATACTAATAACAAATAGTTCCTGAACTGTTGAAATCTACCTCAGGGAGAAATGATCAGGCATCCACTATTTAGTTATTCAGCCCCCCCTGGTCAAAAATAGGTTCTTCCAACTCAGCCACCAGCTTAAAAACAATCAGAAAAACACTTCATGGTCAGAAAAACAACAGTACAGTATGTGATCATTTACTCTAACTGCTCACAAAAGATGTAGCACATCTCAAATTTCATGGAAAAGTGACTTGATACAATTATCACATTTCACATCACAGGAAGCGCTAATGTGTGGCTGTGAGAATCCTCAGGGTATTCTTCTTTCCAAAGCCCCTGAGCATTTTGAGTTATGTGCATCTTTGAGTGAGGCAAATGTGATAATTGCATTCTTTATTTGCTTTTTTGTTTTCAAATTGTGTGCTATCTCACTGTGTACTTTTAATTGGGTGTGTTATTACACTGAACGCCTCCTACAAAAGTTATTTTGCAACCCACAAACGGTATTATTAGCTTCAAAAAACAAACTCTTGCCATTTTCATCTTCTTAGAAAACTTATTGTGGGTGACAAAAGTCCTCTACCTTCTTCATTCATTCTTGATATAAATTATGTGTAGCGATGTGTAATATTATGGCTGTTGAATCCATTTCTATGTAATAAGACAACCCAGTCTCACGTCAGTTCGTGATGGCATCACGAAAATAAATCTATTAGAACGTGATACCATCACGTAATTGTGAAGATTTACGTGATGGGGTCACGTTTTTTAAACTAATGTATTTTAATGGGAAGCATCTTTCATGATTACAGCACGTTTCTTTCTACCAATCGGCTGCAGCAGAGAAGCTGGATACAGCTGCCTTATTATTGGTATTTTTAGCCCAATAATTGCTGTTTTTATCAACATTTATTCACCAGATCGTATCATGGTTTTTATGTATTTCTTTTACTGTTATTACTTCGGTCTATTTCGGCCAGGGAAGCTGGATGGCTTTATGTTTATTGATATTTTTAACTATAACGCTACATCTATCAACATTTATTTAGATGTTATCATGGTATTCATTTCTTTATTTTAATCATATTATTTTGGTCTTATTACCGGTGAAATATTACAGTAAATAAGACAGAAGAGTACGTTACGATATGAGCCGAGCTGGGCGCATTCAAAGCAGGTATCCCACAATGCAACGCGGCCATTCATTCAGAGAATCTGACAGCGATCAGCGGGTCTTTAACGCCAGTATCGCTTCAATGTTCATATATATAATCAGTGGTTTTGTCACCAACAACAACACGTTGCTCAGTTTTCTTCCTGTAAGTTATGCATCGTAATAACATTTAAAAAAATCAGCTGAAGACTCCGGAAGTGACGTAGTAGTAGAGAGGACAAATACATAATATTCATAATATTGATGTTTTTGTCTAACATTGTATTTGATGATTTAAACAATGAAGATAATAATAATAATAAAATACAGTTTCATGTATTTGTCTCATGTACTGTTTAATAATAATAATTCAATAATAAAAAATAGTGTTTTATGCTAAGCATGTTGATTTGCCTTGTATATACTATATAATATAATATATACATATATATATATATATTAACAACCTAGAGTTGAGTGTTAGAAATACAGCCTAATGGCTTGTTTGACTACTTTGCATTTGTTTTGACTTGTTGATGAACTATTTAGTTCACCTACAAAGAGAAGCAGTTTTTATTTTATTTTCCATGCATCATTATTTAAAAATGCAATTTTCTAATTTTGCAGTTGATGAATGTTAATAACAAATACTAAAGGGAAAAAAACATGAGCATATTTATGTGAGACTTTGTAAGATTTAAAACACACTGCATTAGTTGTTTTAAATAAATGACTTTTTTGAAATTTCAATTTATGGCAGGCCTAATTATTATATTCAGAAGATGATCTTCATATCAATCACCATGGTTGTAACCATCCTAACCTTTGTAGCCTTTACTGAGAGACTATCTTTTCAAAATTAAGAAGGGACTAGTTTTAGGAAGCATTTTCAGGAAATTAAAAGGATAAGCAGATTGTTGCCGAGGTTTTTGTTCACAGAGTAAGATGTATATATCTTTGTATGGGTATTTGTACATATATAACATGTGTTTTGGCATTTTTGGCACACTTCTACCTCAGCCTACTGCACACAGACACAAATACATTTTGCATATTCTGCTGAAATAGAGACCTATGTTTCCATGCCAACAATCTCATTCAACCATTTGACAAACTGAGCAGTTGGTGGTGACATGGGTCAGAGGGTATCAGAGGTCATACATGATGAACCAATCAATGGGCTCTGCTCCTATAGACACCTTGGTGTTCATATGGACAACACCTGGCTGGAAGGCCTGTGTTCAGAGTGTGTGTTATCATTTAGAGCAGACACTCACGGTGAATCAGAGGGTTTATGTTATACAAGGCTGCATTACAGAGCATGTTCATATGTCAGAAAGCATGGCAATATCTAAAAACATCTCATTTAAAGCTTGCTTGTCAGGTGACTGTCATGAAGGTTGTGGAGAGGAATAGAAACCAGTCTCTCCAGGAAAGCACAGAGAATATGGTCTCATCTGTCTTTATTCTCCATGCAAAGTATGAGTTCTTACACTCTAGCAGAAGAAATAGGGTACCCCAATGAACCTTGAACCCAGTCCATGTTTGAAGGCTTGTCATTTAGCAACAGTAGGTGTTACACACATAGGACCAGCTGTTATAGAAAGCTCTGGCCCTCTGGTCACCAATGTTTACCCACTGTAAGCACTGTCACATATGGTAATAAGCTATTTTCACCTATTTAACAATTTGATTTTTAACATCTGATGACACCAGTGTGTTCCCCATCCCAAAAAACCCCAGGGGGCATCCAAAATGATACACTGCCAACTTCTAATTATGACTAGCCTAACTAGCCTACTGCTCCGAGTAAATGACAAAATAACGGCCCAGTTTATATACGGTTAGAAGATGGCTGTGTCTCAAGTGACGTTGTTATTTGTACACGCTGTGACTATACAAATCACAACATGTAAATAGGAACATGTTGCCGTTATTTTGTCACTTACTCGGAGCAGTAGGCTAGTTGGAGCCGGTTACCTCCAGGATCTGTGCTAGGCTAAGCTAATGGTGGAGCCGTCAGACAGAGTTACGACACGCACGGAGATGAGAAGGGTATGTATCGACTTGTCTAACTGTCGGGGTTACGGTGAATAAGCTAATGTCCCAATAAGTCGGCGTGTTCCTTTAAAATGGTGTCATAAATATAGATAATTTTTAAAAATATAAAAATCAGATCAATCAATTTTTACTAAATTAATACACAAAATATTTCTAAATGTAGAAACATGAACACAACTTTCCTTAACACTGAAGAAGTTATTTGAAATATGTACCTTTTATTTATATATTTTTTGAATTATATTTATATTTTAGTTTTTGTGACATACTAACGTTTATGAACAGAGAGTAAAGGCATTTTAATAGTTTCATTTGCAATATAAAAGGTCCACCTGCTGTTTTGTACTGGACGTCATTTAACATTATGACGTCATCACAAGCATACAACGTTATGACGAGAAAGACAGAAGCCTTAGCTTTCTGCTGAAATAAGAATGAATGCTCTAGCTCTTTTGGTTTTTGTTTTAGATCGTTTTCTACAGGATCATGTAAACAACGATCTCCCGCGGCCATAACGGGGAAATACACTGTCGCCACTGCTAGTTATCAGCTCCTTTAGACCAGACGTCACGTAACATGATGACATCATCGCGAGCGTACAACGTGGTGACAGGAAAGACAGAAGCCTTTGCTTTCTGGTGCAAAAAGAATGAATGCTATAGCTATGCTAGTTTTTATTTGAGACGATTTAAAAAGGATCATGTAAACAATGATCTCCCGCAGACAATCATGTCTTATTTTCATGTGCAATGACGATTGCTAGGTAATACGTACTGTATGGAGCTAAGCATAAATTCTTTCAGGAAGACTTCTAAAACGTAATCACTTTTCTCTCTCCCCTAAACGTAACAACTTTTAGAAAGTTCACTTTTATCTTAACCAATAATAAGCGTCCATGAAACTCATGAGCCAATCACCGCATGACATCCCTGTTTTAAACCTGTCTCTCTCTGCACTCAATTGTCATTTCAGGCTAAGAGCACAACCCTCCTCTTCCCCTTGCTCCTCCGGTCTTCATCACGCACGGCTCCTGGGTCCTCCTCCGGCAGGCCACTACCGACGGCTCTTCGGTATTGGTCTTCGGGCTCCTCACACCACCATCAAGGTCTAGACTCCATCGGGGGATTATCTTTCAGCTTTCTACCCCTTTAAAATAATTATATCTTTTCATAATGATGGAGTCTAATCTCCAAAGACTACATTTCGTATTATGTGTATGTACAATAAATCTTTGCATATCTGCAACGAAGTCTCTCCTGATTGAAATGTTGTCTAAAGTCAAGTCTCTTTTTGATCATGTGACAAGTGTGTGTGTCTGTGCGTGCATGTGTGCGTGCGTGTTTGTGTCTGTCTCTCTGCTTCACAGCACTTCGTGGCTATTTGCGGTGAGTGTGTTCCAGTGTGTTTCTGGCGTTAGGTGCACCAACCTCTGAGAAATTAGACGGGTGTCTTTGTTCTAATGTTTGGTTCACTTCTAGCCGTTCACCTAATCTGACCAGCCTTTCACTCTGGTATTTTCCAAAGGTCCTTTTTCACAGCAGACACGTTGAAGTGTCCCAGTAAGCTGCGACAGTGAGACAGCATGCTCAATACCAGGACCCTGAAACTGAAGCACCAGTGGAATTCAGCCATTCATTCATTCATTTATTTTTTCTTTTCTTTGCACCTATGCTTTTCCTACTGTCGCGTTTCTCAGTCATCCATCTTATGTGTATCTTAGGGAATCAATACTAACCAATACAAAGTTGCTTTCACTGGCCACAGCATCTTTTAGGCTGGATCTGTATTTTTCTTTCTGCAGTCTGGACTTTCTAACCACCGATGGAGGACTGCAGGTGCTGCTAATGTCTTGTTGTCGCTATGCGACTAAGAGTAGACAATGTTTGATTCTCATTGGGATCGACACTACAAGCGACCCTTTTTATATTACAGGGATTCATTTGATTCAACACATATTGCTTAGTGAAGCTTTAAGAACACAGGAAACCTGAGATAGCACAAGAAGCTCAGAAATAAGTTGGTAATCACTCATGACATTTGGGTCTGCATCTCATATTATGCTAACTCTAGCATGCTGGTACCATGCCCTTCATGGAATGCATGCACCAGTTATCTTTAAGAAAATGACAATATAGAAATACATATCAGTGAAATACCATACAGCTGATAAAACTAGCCAGTGTAAAAAAAAAGTGCCTATGGGATAAATATGGAAACGCTCTACAGGGAGTAAAGTTGAGGAATTCTAAATCCAGGACTTGGACTTTATGCAGCCTGGTGTGACCAGAGCTCAGGGCAGACTTGAACATATTCGTGCCTTTGTTTTTCCTCTCCCTCTAACCAAGCCACGACCTGAGGTCACTTCACCACCCGCAGTCCTGTGCAGACATGCAGCCTCAGGTCAGTGAGCAGCAGACTTTAGTCCAGCTCACCCAGGAGACGCACTGACCCGTTTACTACAGCACATGCAAAGGGAACGACTACACAGCAAACACACTCACAAACACACACACACACACACACACACAGCTGGGGGCTCTCTTCCCAGCATGAGACAAATAGGAGAGGCAAGCCTGTAATTGGATAGGCGATGATGGGGCACACTTGTGTTGTGCAAGTGTGCAGGGTTTGCTACAATCATCTATATCTGACGTGGTTAATATGATTGTTCTTATTATAACCATTGTAGTAAGTGGAGACATTCTAAGCCTTCCTTTGTTTGGTTTATGAACGATTTTAAATTGTTTTTTTCCTCACTGAAAAAAGTAAAGTGTAGTAAAGTTGCAAGAAAGATGTGTAGAGATATACTGTATCTAGGAAATTGCTGTTTTGATAAATCTCCTCCCTGTTGACTTTATTTTCTTTCCTTTTCCTTTTTGCTTTTGACTTGTGATTTTTAATTAATAGGCCTACCCCCTTTTTGTTTTTTTGTTATGTTTTACTCAGGTGATTCTTTTTCTTTCATGTACACTGACATTTATATTGAACCATAAAACCTGAGAACTTGAGAAACACGTAGTAAAACCCCTGTGCAACTCCTACAAAGCGTGCTTATGTTATTAACGTGGAGTAACATACAGAAACATACTGTATGTGTATGTTAGTGTTTAAACAATCTAATCACAGACGCAATACACTGTTCTTTTCCAGTCTTCCAGTCTTTAATATAAAATATAACACACACCTAGACTAATATCTCTACACAAATCACTGATTAAAATTGTTTCAGTCTTCTTAATTAAATATATTCCACTAATTAATATATTGATATGAACAATGGGTCATATGACCATGTATAAGAGGTTGCTCAGAGTGACGAACCCTGAGAAATATCACTCAACCCTGGAGTTCCCCTCAGCTCTTAACAGAGATGTAGCATCGTTTAGCTAATTGTTTCCTGAGTAGCTGTTTTGGTTCAGTCTTCCGTTCTCATCAACCTTATTTTCAGGCAGCTGTTTTCAAGAAGAAAAAAAAACACTGATAGACCCATTGTATGCTACTTTTTCAGTACCAAACGTCAGCCAGATAAAGTTAGTGACAAGCTAGTGAACACACTGGAGCATTTAGAGGCTAAAGAGCCAAATATTTCCTTCAGGAGTTGGTAAAGACCAGTGGTATAGTCTATGTGATACACAGGTATACGCCATATACCCACTAAGAAAGCTCCAGAATTCCGATATACCCATTTAAAAATGTGCAGTGATACGTAACAAAAAGTTTTGTGACAGAACGTTCACTTCAGTCATTTGTTTTCGCTATGACGGGTCGAGTAAAGTGACCGTAAACTGAACAAATGCTGCAGAACATGAAGCAACAACTATTGTAGTATACCCACTACAATAAACTTAGTCCATATACACAACGTTCCACTTCTGGGATCGCTCCCTTGCTGCCGGAAATTCCTCCATATGTCCTTCATTTCGGCCAGATGTCCACTACCTTCCTCTTTCTTTGTGTTGGCGTTCTAACCTCCGGCTGATTTGTGAGGACTCTGGTTAACTGCTCCTCAGATTTCTGCAGGGTAAATCCAGACAGCTAGCTAGACTATCTGTCCAATCTGAGTTTTCTGTTGCACGACTAAAACAGCCTTTGAACGTACACATGTTCCACCTAAACAAGTTCCTTCCCGAGGCTATTTTGCAGAGGCACCGTGGCTCCGCTCGGCACTTAGCACCGCCCAAGACGATTGCGATTAGTTTAAAACAGAGTTCTCAGGTTTTATCAAATGTTTGAAGTGATATCACATCTGGGGGGGGGGGGGTTAGGGGGTTCCAGGGGAGTGCTACCCCGGAGAATGTTTGTGGCCATAGAAGCCCAAATTTGGTGGCCTCTGGTACATTTTAATGCCACCATTCCATCATATACACATATATTAATTATTTTAATTAGTTTGCCTTGCACTATTGATTTATTCATCCCTGCTCTTCATCCCTCCCCATCTCTGCCTCACACTCTTTCACTCCCATTACCACTGATCTCACCTGTAGAAAAACTGGATTTTAAGACGTTACACAGAGACACACACTCTCTGCAGCCAGTCTGTCAACTGTCATGTTGTCCTAGCAGCTGCATGGAGTCAGCGCTGCGGGCTGAAAACCCACCCTGCATATGTGCTCATCTAATTAATGAGAAGTTAAAGCTGGTAGAGGGACTTGGTGTGCAGGGCCGTTGATATAGCACGCCGATTTACCCCCCACCACCGGATATCACGGACACGCCTGCAAGTTATGTTTGCACAGCAGCCCGCCTCGCTACATGCGCAAAAGGAAACCATAAAAGGAGGTCAGAGAACCCACTGAGAAGAGTTTCAACACGATTAACAGCTAGGAGATGGATATTATCTATTCCGTGTCTAACGAATAAGCATAAGACGTAGTTCTGGATTCTTTATTCGTCATGTAATTTTAAGGTTTGTCTCAGATGAGGAAAGGAAGTTTCTTTAACTTTGGTTTCTAGGAACACCTTCAAAGGAAAGTTGAAGGCATTTTAGTATAAAATCCAACAAGATGTCATATGAAAAGTATTAAAAAAAAACTTCTGAACAAGCACTGCTTGACCCTTTTCTGATCCTTATGACTTTTTGTTTGTTAGCTAAGTTGAGAATGTTAACTCTGCTGGGGGATGGAAGGAAATCAATTTGATGCATTTAAGGTTCAGTGCTCCCATACCCTGTCCACTCATCTCTTCATCCGTAGCGTTGCTGCTATCAATACATTGGAGGCCTTTGGCTGAAGGAAAAGAAATTCTGGATATTTAGCCATTTCTCTTTGTACTTCTTTCTCCCTTTTTTATTTCCCTCCCCTTGTTCGCCTGGCAAACTATGTACACTTGTATATGTTGGTTTGTGTGTGTACATCTGTGTGTAATGTGTGTTGCCATCAGAAATACAGGCTGCACGTCAATCAGCCAAGACACAAATGTCAATATTGGTGTCAGCGCATGTTAGGCTTATGGGGAAATCATGACAGCAGAGGACTCATGGCTACGCAGATAACAAAAAGAGAGGGTGTAGGTGTGTGTGTGTGTGTGTGTGTGTGTGTGTGTGTGTGTGTGTGTGTGTGTGTGTGTGTGTGTGTGTGTGTGTGTGTGTGTGTGTGTGTGGATTTCTCAGTCACAGCAAGAGACAACAAGAGTGAGAGAGAGCACAGTAAGAATGGGTGTTAGACATAACAAAAAGAGCAGGAAGAAGTGGTGATGGGAGTGAAAGAGTGTGAGACAGAGATGGGGAGGGATGAAGAGCAGGGATGAATAAATCAATAGTGCACGGCTGTGGAATGAAGGGCCGCTTGCTGCCAGTGCGTGATTGACACCTCACTGGGGTGCTGTTGCTGAGACGCTGACACCTCTCTGCACCACTTACTACCTCCCCCTTCACCAGCACACCCTGCTGGCCCCAGGATGCTCCCCTCCTCTCCTCCATCCTGAAACCGTCGCAGGTTGTTTCCTCCGACACTTCCTCTGCCTGTCTATTGAATCCATCCAACACTGACATGTACAAACAACATACACCAAAATGTGCTCAAAAACACAGCGGTGCAAATGATTACACATGGATACGCATGGATACGCATATACATCATTTAAAGCCCCTGGGTGCTTGGCTCACCACACTGTATTACCGTCAAAGGTTGGTCAAATAAATTGTTTTGGAAGTGGGGAAAATTGGTCGATTGTTTGTGTTGTATTCTTTGTCTTGTTCCCAAAACGAGTTAAAATAGTCATTTCTTTAATCTGTACAACACAACGGAAAGGTAAAAACTACTTTTTCAGGAGTTGGATGCTGAAAATGTTTGTTTCCATGTAATGTGCACCATTTGAAAATGTTTACAACGATGGCCCTCTCTGTTCTTCTATAATTACAGCCATGTCTGAAGATGCCATAAACATGCAACAATTAATGTACTCAAAGATGATTGAATTGAGTGAAACTTGCTCACCGAGCAGCCAACTGCGAACCTGACAGGCCAGATGGTTTGTTAACACAAAAGCATCTGAGAAGCAGTCATTGGAAACTGTTTGGAAAAGGGGATGCCAAACAGTCGCAGCCGTCACACACACCTAAACCACGCCTCCCCTGTTATGGCGTTATATATGTGCCTCATTCCTGAGCGAGTAACTGTATGTTTTGAGCACAGATAACTATATTTTGCAAGCACATTGCATTTTGAACAGAAATGAACACTCGCGAAAAATAATTGCGTTTGAGCAAACAAAAACCTATTCCGTGCTCAATAAATGTATTTGCATGTCTTTCTCTGCGCACAAGTAGACACTGCTGCACTCCAGTCATGTCTCCCCAAGAGGGCAAGCTTCTCTCCACAACGCAAAGCTCCTATGGCGCCATTTTGATGCTACCAAGCCATCACCCCCCGTTAGCATTCCATTGACTGCCATTCATTTTGGCGTCACTTTGACAGCCAATAACTTTACATCTGAAGCGTTTGAATACTTAATTTGTCCATTGTTTATTTCTAAAGAAACACGACAATGTATAAAAGGCTCCGTTACCTTGCACCAGGAGTAGCACTTTTAATTTCGTTGTAACAACGTTTTACAATGTTTTTATGATGATAATAAATGATTCTGATACCTCACGTTATGGCTCCGTAGCAGACGTTTTTATTAAAATAGGCTAACGATTGTGTCATAACCACGAGACTTACTGTCACATAGTAGAGGAATTACCGTATAGTACAGGAGAAGCTCGCAGGAAGTTTGGACTTACATTAGCTGTTTAAGTTTAATTACTAATGTTAATGTAACCCACTCCCTCTGTGCGTCTGCCGCCTGGAGGTACCCCTCAGCACTGCTGCGATACTCTGCGTTGTGTTGTGTTAGATGTTGGGGTGAAGTGCAGAGAGAAGGAGGCACGGGACACTGGGAGTTTAAGATTGTGGCTGAGACCATCAGGATTTAATGTTGCAGAGAAGGCTGGTTTCATCATCCCTTAACGTAGGACATACAGTTTTTAACGAACATGGCAGCCTACACAGATCAAGTGTAAACTGTGGTGTCTCGTAGGGTACAAAAAGGTGAATTGCTGAACTGCATCTGTTATGGTAATGGAAACAGCACCGCCTAGTGGCCTACTTAAGGCTACTTCCTTACATCTTCCCCTTCTTTAATTGATGGCGTCCCAGCCATCAGACCAAACTAAGTACAAGACCATCCACCAAACATATATAGAGGAACTCTAAGCAACAGAACAGAAGTTTGACCTGTGTTTAGTGAATAAGTGTGTGTGTGTGTGTGTGTGTGTGTGTGTGTGTGTGTGTGTGTGTGTGTGTGTGTGTGTGTGTGTGTGTGTGTGTGTGTGTGTAACTGCCACTCCAGCATATGTACTACGACTGCTGTTTCACTTAGGGCCTGCTGCTCTTCTTGTTTTGACCCTTTGCCACAGCTGCCTTCCTCTCTCTATTTTCTTCTGATCACTTTCTGTCTTCATGACTTGTGACTCACAAGATAGTTTCCTTGGGGGACGCCGATCCCTTGGTGGATTTCTCCTAGGAGAACTGGGACCCTGAGGAAAATCTTATTTTCCTCCCCTCTACTGATTTCCCTCGTCTCCATGTCCACATCCTATGTGCTTGTGTGCTCGCCCTGTCTGTTTGATGTCCCAGGTAAAACTCTGTCCACACTTCCCCCCATATCGTCCTCTGCTGTATCTGACTCTGAGTCTGCATCTCTTAAATCTGTATCCGGGTCAGACTCCTCTCTTACCGTTTCACCAGGAGAAACATGCATTGTGTAAGGAGGTTGCGGTGGATCACTTTTTCTGTTTCTCTATCCTCCTATCGTACCCAACCCAGTCTAACACCAGTTGGTGAAATACTCACGTTATTTTAATTTATTGATACGTGTACAGGTCACGATTTTGACGTTTATTTTGTGTACAGGTAACGACTTTTAAACGTGTAAAGGTCACGATTTTCAAACCTGCTCTGGGAGACGCAGCAACGGGGAAATGAAGTGCTACACGCCAGCCACAACAACGGGACGGGCCGCCAAATGCGGGACGTGATTCCGGGCGCAGTGGCACACAACAACGGGGAAATGAATCACCACACGCCGGCCACAACAACGGGACGGTTGTGGTTAGGAAAAGAACGGGGAAAGGAACCGTCACAGAGGAAAAAGAACCGTCACACGCAGGACACGCGGACAATAACGGGGCGTTTATGGTTATTAAGAGAATAACGGCGAAAGGAACTGCAACACGCGGGGCGCAATCCCCGGTCTCCGGGGTGAAAGTCCTGTGTTTTCTGACCCATCCACCACCTCAACCAACCTCCCTACGCAGACTTTCTCCTTATCAATACCGCTTGTTACAGTAATCGTTCTGGGATCACAAAATATGCTTCCCATTGAAATACATTGCTTTAAAATTCGTCTTCACAACACGAAAAAAATGACATTATCGTGTCCTGGCTACGAATCAATAGATTAAATAATGTTACTAATTCATGAAATTCCATGAGACTGGTCTGGTCGTACCACATACACTGGGATGTTAGGTTGCTTTTTCACCACAATGTATGGACAGGACTCCCATTTATCTCTTAATTTTTGCTGTCCCTCAACCTGACAGACTTTGACTAGGACTCTATCCCCTGGGCTGAAGACTTGACTCCCTGCTTTTAGATCATAGTACTTTTTCTGCTGTTCCTTAGCGTGTCGAGACATCTGGTTGGCCTGAGCATAGGGCTTTTACAGACAGTCATGCAGAGTCTGGACATAATCACTGTATTCACTTTGCTCATTATTTGTAGGGAGCCCAAAAATCAGGTCCACAGGAAGCCTGGGGTGTCTACCAAACATTAGATAGTATGGTGTGTACCCAGTCGAATCATGGCGTGTGCAGTTGTATGCATGTGTCATGGCGTCCACATACTCGTGCCAGCGGATCTTCAAGTGTGGCTCTAGTGTCCCCAGAATGTTCAACAATGTCCTGTTAAACCTCTCAGTGGTCCCGTTTCCCTGGGGGTGGTATGGGTCTTAGTGATGCCAGTGCACTTTAGGGCTTTGACTTTTGCCCAAAAATCATATTCGAAGTTCGTTTGTTTATTAATATTAATATTCGAATATATTCAAAGACTCTGCATGACTGTCTGTCTAAGGCCTATGCTCAGGCCAACTGAATATATTTGAATATTTATTAAGAATATGTTGACCATTAAATGCCTTCAGTAAGACCTATATTGGTATCAAACTTACATTGTATATGTTCTGCCCAGTGTCCAAGGAGTTTCTGCTTGGACTCCAGGAGGTAGCTGTCTGTAGGGGAATGCTTGAAATGCTGAGCGGCAGCCTTCAGGCGACTGACTGTTGCAACCGAACGCTCTGCAAGGCCTTTTCTCGCTGCCAGGTAAATTGTGTGAGCCATGCACGGGATATCCGTGATCCCCAAGTACCTCTCTACAGCATTGACATAGTTGGTCGTATTGTCTGTTGTGATGGCAAGCACAGACTCCCGCTCCACATGGTATTTTACATATCGCTTTGTCCTTACTCGTGATTTTTAGAAAAGTAAAAAGTAACGTA
Source organism: Gymnocephalus cernua (assembly GCA_023631565.1). Taxonomy (NCBI): domain Eukaryota; kingdom Metazoa; phylum Chordata; class Actinopteri; order Perciformes; family Percidae; genus Gymnocephalus; species Gymnocephalus cernua. Next base: position 32,577,782 of record CM042437.1, on the reverse strand, counting down.
GCGCCACACGTTGCTTTTCAAATTGTCAGGAGTGTAGATTTATAACTCCTCGTCAGGTGTGGTTGTTGTAGGCGTTGGCGCAGCCATTGTTTTGGTAAATAGGCGCTAACCAGGACGCTAACGTCAACTACAGGAGCCCAGATGACCAATAATAGCCTTGCTAATGAGCTCGCGATTCACAACTTCACCAGGCGTGAAAATACCTCGGAATCTGAATTGAAAACAACGTATACAAGCAAACACATTTACAAAAAAATAATGCCCATAACAGGTTCGAAATTCGAATATTAAGGGCTGCCTAATATTCTCTCTCTCGCTCTGGATTGGGCTGTGTCTCCTCACGCTTTGGGCCACAGACCCTCACTCGCTGAGGACAGGATTGTAAAACCTGTGTGACTTCCTGGTAGGACAATTCAATTAAATTAAATTGTATTTATAGTATCAAATCATAACAGGAGTTATCGCAAGACACTTTACAGATAGAGTAGGTCTAGACCACACTCTTTACTTTGCAAAAAACCCAACAAATCCCCCAAGAGCAAGCACTAGTACAACAGTGGCGAGGAAAAACTCCCTTTTAGGAAGAAACCTGGGACAGACCCAGGCTCTTGGTAGGTGGTGTCTGACGTGCCGTTGGGGTGCATCACAGTATAGATAATGAAACAGTGACTAGAAATAGTGGTTGTAGTAGCGCAGGGAGCAGCACGACATAGCAGGGAATTTCAGCAGAACCACGGCAACAGCTGGAACCATGATTTTGGTTAAGGGTGCTCCGATCAGGATTTTTGGGGCCGATCACCGATCACCGATTGCTGGGAGACGTATCAGCCGATACCGATCACCGATCACCGATCACTTTTATGAACTGAAAATTACGCCATTACATAACAGTCACACATGTTTAGAGAATGTATCAGTAACTGTTTAGCTTTCTGTCCTAGCTCAAAATCTAAAAAATGTCCTTTCAATCACTGCACATTTCTTCAGCACACACAGACACACACAGTCAGTCACACACACACACACACACCGACACACACACACACACACACACAGGGAAACAGCTGTTTGAGCGGCGCCGGAGCTGCTAGCTACACGACTCACACACACGGACCGACACACACACACACCGACCAACACACACGGACCGACACACACACACACGGACCGACACACACACACACGGACCGACACACACACACACACACACACACACACACACACACACGGGAAACAGCTGTTTGAGCGGCACCGGAGCTGCTAGCTACACAACTCACACACACGGACCGACACACACACACGGACCAACACACACACACACACGGACCAACACACACGGACCGACACACACACACACACACACACACACACACACACACACACACACACACACACACACACACACACACACACACACACACACACACGGGAAACAGCTGTTTGAGCGGCACCGGAGCTGCTAGCTACACAACTCACACACACGGACCGACACACACACACGGACCAACACACACACACACACGGACCAACACACACGGACCGACACACACACACACACACACACACACACACACACACACACACACACACACACACACACACACACACACACACACACAGGGAAACAGCTGTTTGAGCGGCGCCAGAGCTGCTAGCTACACGACTACACTCTGCCTTAGCGTTAGCTAACTTTGAAAACTCCTCATCCTCCTTTCTGTGACTAACCTTCAAATGTCTGATGAGGTTGGTGGTGTTGAAATGTCTTTGGAGCTTTCCTCCTCGTGGTATTTCCTCGGTACACACGTTGTTAATCGCTAGTGTATCGTCTTTTTCCCAGATAGCAATGAGTCGGCGGAACACCAGCGGTGCTCCAGAGGCAGTAGAAGCGTCAGAATGGCGTAATCACAAACACGTTTGCCGGAGCACCACCGGTGGCAGCCGCTTTTTAAAAGCGGTAGCCGTCTTCCTAGCGTCTTCCTAGCGCCTTCCTTCCGCGGCCTGCCGCGGGCCAACTGCTGTTCTACCACCGTTCAGACACCTTGTAGAACTGCCAGACCGCTGAATGTAGGGACGCCGCCATTTTGAAAATGTTCTCAGGAGTAGTGCGCTCTTAATACATCCATGGTAGTGCGTCATCTGATCGGCCTATCTGATCGGCCTTTATGGAGACCACCGATCAAACTATTTAAAGCCATTATCGGCCGATACCGATCGGTGGCCGATCGATCGGAGCACCCTTAATTTTGGTGCCATCCTAATCCCGGGATTTCATCCTGGGTGAAAAGAAACAGAAAGACTCCGGGGAGCAAGCTCCCAGAGCTAGGTTAGTAACAAGCATTTCTGGGACAGAGAAGCAGGTGGGCCGGGCTAGGCAGATGCTGCAACTCCTCACTCCCTAACTATAAGCTTTATCAAAGAGGAGAGTCTTAAGTTTACTCTTGAATGTGGTGACAGTGTCTGCCTCCCGGACCCAGACTGGGAGCTGGTTCCACAGGAGAGGAGCCTGATAGCTAAAGGCTCTGGCTCCCATTCTACTTTTAGAGACTCTAGGAACCACAAGTAACTCAGCATTCTGGGAGTGCAGTGCTCTAGTGGGACAGTAAGGTACTATGAGCTCTTCAAGATACGATGGTGCTTGACCATTTAGAGCTTTGTAGGTCAGAAGGAGGATTTTAAATTCAATCCTGAATTTTACAGGGAGCCAATGCAGAGAAGGTAATACAGGAGAGATATGATCTCTTTTCTTAGTTCTTACAAGCAGGAGAGAGCATCAGCATTTGAGTTTCAGGAGCGGAACTTTTCTTTCCTCCTCTCTTTTTCCTTCTGGGGTCACCAGTGGTGAGGCGATGAGCAGCTCGGGTGGATTATCCCAGCACATATCGCCTGTAATACCCAAAAATCCCAAGAACTGCAGCACTTCTTTACGATTTGTGGGCCTTGGCCAGTCCTTGACTCTGCTGATCTTCTCTGCGTCTGTCCTAATTCCCTCAGCAAACACCAAGTGACCCAAATACCGCACCTCCTTTCTCACAAGCTGGCACTTCAAGGGCTTCAACTTCAAGCCATGCTCCTGGAGCCGATCAAACACCATCTGTAGCCTCTGTAGATGCTCATCAAATGATTTTGAGAAAATAATGAGGTCATGCAGATAAATCAGAAGGTGGGTAAAGTTGAGATCGCCAAAGCAGCAGGTCATGAGTCTCTGAAAAGTGGACGGAGCATTCTGCAGCCCGAATGGCATTCTGTTGGCTGAAAACAGTCCCATGGGAGTGCTGAATGCCGTCTTGTGTCTGTCATGCTCCACCACTTCCACCTGCCAGTAACCAGATGTGAGGTCGAGAGTGGAGAAGTACTTGCTTGTCTCAGAGCTTCCAGTGCCTCTTCTATCCTAGGCAGAGGGAAAGCATATCTTATGCTGCAGGAGTTGAGCTTCCTATAGTTGATGCATAGCCTTAGTGACCCATCCTTCTTGGTCAACGATCACTACAGGTGATGCATATGGCCTCCTGCTAGGCCAGATAACTCCCGCTGTCTCCATCTCCTTTAGCAACCATCTGACATCCTGCCACTGAGAGGGGGGGATCTTTTGATATGGGAGCCAAAATGGCTCGGAGTCCACCAGAGGGATTTCATGCTGCACTGTTTTTGTGTGGCCATAGTCCATTGGACGCTGTGAGAAAATGCCTGCATTCTTTTCCACAACTCTTGAAGGAGAGAGCGTTGATGCTCATTTTCCACCGCTGCTCCACTAAGGTCCACACCCCAGCCTGTCACCACTTGATCACAGCTCAGGCATGCCTTGTTGTCCCCCCTCCTTTTTGTCAGCAAACTCCACAACACTGTCCACGAGAAAAGCACTGACCAGGTGTGTATGTGGCTTGATGGTAAAAGCACGCTGGGACAGGTTCATCACTCTGACAGGGGCCGAACCTCTCTTAACATCAACAAGAACTTTGGCAACCAAGAGGTTTTGAGAGAGTTGTAAGGAGGGGTGACCTTCAATCAGGGCTGTGTAAGTCTTTCTCTGTGGGCCGACGTTAATGTTACACAGTAAGTCCATTTCCTTTCCTGCAGGGATGCGAATCTTATAACCAGTATACACAGCAGGGCCCACCATGTCATCTTTCACTTTGTTCAGTGCCTTCAACCTCCTGTAGAGCCACATACCATTCTGGATGGCTTTCTTTGATCCAATGGAGAAACTGCTGGCCAAAGGATGCTTGGAGGTAGGTTCTGGAGGCCCTAATGACATTGGTCCCTACAGAGTGACGGAGTAGCGATATTCAGAATCAGGAACAACAAAAGCTGGTACATCCTTTAACTGTTTTCCCAGCGCTTTCAGTCGGATGTGAAGGACACCATAGTGGGGCACCCTTTGACCTTCCGCACCCTCTATGGGTATTTTGGAGGGCTGTAGCTGTTTAAGAGTGGGGTATCTATGGGTAATACTGGTTAGGTTACTTGAGAGCCAGAGTCAATGTCGTTCCTGGGACCCACTAAGGGAGGGTCCTCTTCATCGCTGGCCTTTTCATCCTTCACTGGGGGACCTTGTTGCATGCCCATGGTTGCCCGGGTTACCATGGGCTCTAGGCGTTTAAATTATGGGATGACTGAGGCGTGCTTCCATCCACAGGAGTCACCGGCTGGGTCTACAGGTTGGGATTTGGAAACGCTGCTCTGCAGACCCGGGCTATATGTCCTTGCTTCCCACACCTGTAGCATGTGACATTAGCAGCCTGAACGACATTTCCAGCAGTTGGCTGAGTCCTTATTGGGGGAGGAGGGGGTGGAGTAGAGATCCTTGATTCTAGGCGACACAGCTTGGCCATGTGTTCCTCTTGGTTAAAGGAACACGCCAACTTATTGGGACATTAGCTTATTCACCGTAACCCCGACAGTTAGACAAGTCGATACATACCCTTCTCATCTCCGTGCGTGTCGTAACTCTGTCTGACGGCTCCACCGTTAGCTTAGCCTAGCACAGATCCTGGAGGTAACCGGCTCCAACTAGCCTACTGCTCCGAATAAGTGACAAAATAATGGCAACATGTTCCTATTTCCATGTTGTGATTTGTATAGTCACAGCGTGTACAAATAACAACGTCACTTGAGACACAGCCATCTTCTAACTGTATACAAACTGGGAACTATATTCTCAGAAAGGGAAGCAGCGCTACTTGGGCGGAGTAATACGCTTGCAGCTCTGCTGAGCGCTACTTGGGCGGAGTGATATGCTTGCAGCTCTGCATGGGGGCTGCTTCTCTAGGCTCCTGGGAGTAGTTAACAGGGGATGGTGCTGTAAACATCTGAGAGAACTCTCCAACAGAAGGGGGTTAGTCGTAGTGTTTATTGATTGTGGTGTTTGATACCTTAGCATAGGGCCCTGGGTGTGTGTGTGTGTGTGTGTGTGTGTGTGTGTGGGGGGGGGGGGGGGTGACAGTGAATAGCCAGAGGACTAGGCTTCATGTCCTGTGTCGAGTGATAGAGGGCAGCTTGATGCTTCAAGGAGGGCTGCAGCACAGTTTGCCTTTCCAGTAAGATGGGTTGGTGGAAGCTACGAGAAGGCAGTGGGGTTGGGGGCCAGTGGCTACTAGCTTGGGGTGGGGCAGCAGTGCCCATCATAGTCTGCACTGCTGGCTGGGGCACAGGAGCATCAATTGGGGGAGTGATAGCTGGCAAGCTGTAATCTGACCCGTTTGTCTGGTGTCTTGCACCTGCGACGATGATTAATGTAAGGTGAGAGTACTGGGGGGGGCGGTTTGGTGGGCTGGGAGCCTAGCTCAGGTCCTGGGTAATGCCTATAGGCATGGTGATCATAGTGGTGGTGCAGTTGAGGGTCAGCAAACTGGGTGGCATGTAGGGCTGTAGCGATACACAAATCTCACGATACGATATATTCAGCTCACAATACGATATATATCACGATATTCAGCCAACGATACGATTCGATATGATTCAATATAATTCAATACACTTACATCATTTTCTGAAAGATTTAAAGGGGACAGAGTGATTTTGGTGACATCCATTTAGTTGGATTTAATTAATTGAACTGAAAACTAAAAACATCAATTACACAATATATGTTACTGACTGGACAGAGTCTACATCTTGCAAATGCTGGACAAAATTAATCAAAGATGTATTGAGAAAATTTGTTACATTTATTGAAACAGTGCAAACTGTTGCTTACAAGCCTTTGAAATGTAAATAAAGTGCAGTATTGCAATTAACAATGGAGAGTTAAAAAGTGCAGCAAGTGGCCTGTTCTGAACAGTTTCTTTGACAGCTTTTTTAGCTTGACACTGAACATATGAGGTAGCCAGTCTAGCGACCAGGTAAGTAAACATAGTACCATGGCTTCTCCAAAACATCCAATAATTCAAGTCACTAAGAAGAACATTTAAACATTTAACTTAAAATGTACCCGTCTTAGCCGAGCAGTTTAAGGCCTGTAGGCCTACGAGTATGTGAGGTAGCCAGTCTAGCCAGCAGAAAATAAGCCATGACTGTGAATTAGCGTGGGATGTAGAATGGTCAGCATTTAACAGTCAAACTACCAGCAGTTAGTTGGATACAAATCACCTTATTTCTGCAACAGTCCGTGTTAACACCATGGATGTATTAAGAGAACGTTAACACAGCCCACCGGCGACAGAGCATCTCTAGCTCGGAGGGCTAGCAGGCCTGGTAGCTGGACAGTCCGGTACACTGTTGTTCAGCCATGTTTCCACAAAAACAAAAAACACAGCAGTCTCTGAACTCGCGTTGGGACTTTTGTTTAAGTTGGATGTAGCTAGTCCAGTTTGTTGTCGGACACTTGGAAGCAGGACTGATGGGACAGGTGGCCAACTAGCGTTGGCTTCCCCTAGCCGGCTAGCGCCATTGAGCGACCCCGCTGGTTGATGTTCTGGTCTCCGTGCAGGCGAAGCTCACGTAGTGTGTCGAGTATTCCGTCTGTAATAACGTTCCCTGCATATTCTCCGATTTGTACCAATGTATCTGTCAGTACCCGATCCGTGCTGACAGTATCCAGGTGGTACACATGTGCGGTAGTTTGACCCATAGACAGTTTGACCTGACTCTGTAAACAGGAAGAGGTAGTACGGGTAACTTGCTCTACAGCGACACTAGCGGCTGGCTGACCAAATCGCTCGGAAGGGGAACATCGTGGATATAGACTACTAAGGTGTTAATTGACATCTGTTTTTGCTAATCAGGGCAGGAAACCTAACACTGGAGGATAAAAATGCTAACACAACAGTAAAGGAGTCAATAAAATTTCACAATATTAAAACTCGCACACTACAACAACAACAAAAACCACAACACAAGTCTGAAGCCAATGCAGGTGTGCCTCGATACCAGACCCGGATTGGCTAATCGGGGGGCCGGTCTGGGTTTTTGGTTGTGAGGGCCGGGTTGAAATCATAGTTGAATATCATAGATGCTGTCCCTAGGCTGCCTGCACTCGCAGCCCACTCTTTGTATTTCCAGTATTTATTTTTTCTTGCAGCCCACAGTTCTTTACATTCATGCAGCCCACGCGCAGAGTGCAGCCTGGTTAATGATGACGTATATTTATTTTTTGAGTCCTCCGACAGCGGTACCATATTAGAAATTCTTTGGCGGTACCTTCTTTTATATACTGTTTTTGGGTACCTTGCTAAAAAAAAAGTAACAAACCGTCCACGTACACTTCAGTCACTGGTGCTTGTTGGAGGATGCCACCGCTGTTTTAAACAGGTAATAGAAAGCGCTAAACTGAAAAAGCGATTTGAAAAAGGAGAGCTCTAGAAAGTGATGCGACCAGATTAACTTTAACTAAAACGCCAAATGAAGACGGTGAGACGGGTAAGCTAAGCTAGTTAGGAGAAGTGCAGGATGCTAGCGGTCTTGCAAAACAATACAACGTTGCCTGCAAACCAGGGTTTATGTTTATTAATCAAACTTGTTCTTGTAGCTCCGTAAGTAAATATACAAAGCCCACGACTGAAAGGGAAGAGAAAGTTATATGAAATATTATTCAAAGGATAAAAATGATTATGGTGTCATTAGAAAGTGCAATACAAGGTATCTTGTTCTTTATTTAATTTGAAGTTTTGGGATATCTGTGATTACTTATTTGCACAGAAAATAGATTCTGATATTGTTGAACATCATTGGGTTGTTGTAAAGATGTTAACTTTTCTAATAAATCGACATTGTGAAGCAACACTTGGAAATAGTGATATTTTACAAAAATACACTGAATTGCAAGACTGTATAGAGTAGGGCGCTATTGCAGACTTATATACTAAGGTTTTGATTACATTTTTTGTGAAGTAAAGTGGGCCGGTCTAAGGCATGAAACTCCAGGGCTGAAAATGAGTCCCACTCCGGCGGCGCTCGATACTGCATTCTATCTAATTTCCAGCCGGGGGCAACTCCACTGGTTGAAAAAACAAGTCAGATTCTCTAAAAATCTACAAGAAAATTACTATACTTCACACTTGATTACCTCAATAAACATTTTCATAAAGAGTTTAGGGTCTTAATCGTTACTTTCAAGTCTTCTTCAATACAGCATGATGTTCATTTAGTGAACTATGGTCCATTTATTTTTAAATAGATGACAAAGCAGGGGATGCTTTAGGGTGGCTACACATCGACCTGTCAATCAGGACAGAGGCTTAGCAATGCAAACCATGGCAACATTACAATAGACCTGAACTTGTTTTTGGGTGCTGTCCGTGTCTTAAACTTTGACCCTCTCACTGTGTGTTTTCACTTTATCAAAGTTGATTGGAATATTTTGGTTGTCTAAAAGAAGGGATGAAATTCAGCAACTTTCCCTACAACAACAAAAAGGGCAATCTATATAAGCATATAAAGAGAAATTAAAATCTCGTATTTTATCTGCTTTTATATTTTTAAAGGTATAGTGGAGGATTTTCTTTTTCCGGGTGGATCATCAAGACTATTGGTCCTCCTAGTTGTCAATCATTCTGGTGATATGTTTACGTAAGGCCGTCGTACGTGCTCGTCCCGAGGTAGTTTTCGCTTTCTGCGGCCTCTAGCCCGACCGCTGCCTCCCCCTCTCTCATGGCCGCCTTCTCCCCGCTCTCGGCTGGTGCTGGCTCTTGCGCCCCCACCGCGACCTCGTCTCCCTCGGCCTCTAGGCGCACCCCCCCTCCTGGGTCTTGGTCGGGATGAACAGGGCACGGGCTCGTAGTCAATATCAGATCCCACAAGACTCTCTTCTTGAAAGCTCTAAACGCACCAGCAATAAAACAACAACAACAACTTAGATGCTAGACGATAGCTTGTTTGTTGGCCTGTAGCATGCTAAAGTTAGCTATAGAACTAGGCTCGTGCATGCTCTCTCGTGCACACGTTTAGTAGGCGTTCCCTCTCGGGAGCAGGTAGAGTGTTGCGCGTGAAAATGTAGAGGGCGGGTCTTTCTAAAATTCGGGAAAATCCTCCACTATACCTTTAACTGTTTTTAACTGCTCTTTAATGTTTAATTTCTTATACTGCACTGTAACTTTTATTCTCGTATTTTAATCGTTTTCATGTAAAGCACTTTGAATTGCCCTGTTGCTGAAATGTGCTATACAAATAAAGCTGTCTTGCCTTGCCTTCTAGCGTTTAGCTTAGCGCAGTCCTATTGTAAACATAAACAACACTGGCTTGGGCGCGTCATCCTCGCCAGCTCCACCCTCTCGTCAAAAATCATCACATCCGGATGCAAAAAAATAAGATGGTGACGGCCAAATTGCCAAACTCAAGGCTTCAAAAATGGCAGTCCACAAACTAATGGGTGACGTCACGGCTGCTACGTCAACTATTTTTACAGTATATGCAACCAACAAATGTTAGTACATCTGCAAATATCTCTACAAATATATCTACAGTGTTAAATTGGAATTCTGAAAACACTCCCCATTCTTAATAACTGAGAACCAGCTAATTTGCAAAAAAAATGAGTAGCCTATGTTCAAAAGATTAAAGGTTTTTGTTCATATCAGTTATCATTTTATCACAAAGTCATACAAGCACATGCCAACACAAAGACATGCACAGAAACAAACACAAATACAGACCCATACACACAGTATCTCAGTCCCCTCAAAAGCTGTTTCATGTATTCACAGGGATTACATCATTACTGTGACAGATCAAAGATAGCTTTGCAACGGTGGATCAATAGCTTGCTCCTCATTAGCACTGCAATACAGTAGATCATATCCTGTGTCTATTGGCTTGCTGCTTATATCTAAACAGAGACTTGGTTTACAGTCAAAGGGCATTTGGGCAAGGCAATGTTTTTTTTCTGAATGAAATATTTCAAGTAATTGTATTGTATATGCGTCATTGGAGTGTTCACCTGTGGCTTTGGCCAAGACCACATCAAGAATAACCTTTCCTTCTAATCAGTATGTTTCCTTTGATGTGTTTTATGTGGGGATAATGAGCTAATCATGGGGATGGGAAATAAAGTGGGATTGCTACTTATGGAGTTAATGCTGTGGAAAGAAACAGGGGATAGGAAATGGAACAGCAGCCCTCCCCAGGTGAGACATGTGTGGGTGTGCACATGTGTACGTGTCTGTCCACGTGCAGGCAAGCATGTGTGGGTGAATTGTGGTACACGTGCATGCTTCTATTATGTACGTTTACCGTCACCGCGAGGTAAGAAGTCATCATGTCATAACTGATGCCTCACAGGCCCTCGGTAAGCTGTGCTTAATAGGTCTAGAAACTCATCAGCAGGTCTCCAGGCTTCAACACAAACACACACATAGGTTTGCCCGCCACTTCACGGTGATATTGCACATCTCAGACATGCAATTTCATATCCTGTGCCATATATGACATCAAGACAATGACAACAGAAAATCTAAGTGGAAATAGATGAAATGTAAGGAATAAGCAAAGAGACTTACAACTAATTACTGTTTTAATAATAAATTAATTTGCCAATTATTTCATGATTATTTTTTTCTAGATTAATTGTACAGTCTATAAAAATTGCTTGTTTCTTTTCAAATAACAATTCCAAAGACAAATATACGTATTCCATTAACAGTGAAGGCAGCAATGCCTCACAATTAGTGGAAGGTGGAAACAGTTTGGGATTGTTGCTTGATAAATGCCTTTAATGATTGATCGATTAGCAAAAATGTTGTTTAATTTATGTCAATCAAGTCATCTTTTCGGCACTACTTACAAATCGTATTTGCACATTTGGTTTATTGATTGTTTGGTTGATATATTGACGGCATGCAGACACTGCCTTGTTCCTATTTTCTGACTGGTTTCTCACTCTACATCTGCAGCTACATTTTCTCATTATCTAAATACAACATCCTTTCTTTTTTCTTTCACGCTCATCAACACCTAAGCCAATCAGCCGATCAACCACTTCCCCATTCTGTGTGGAACCAGAGGTTCTGAGGCCCACCACGCCCACCGCTCCCTCCCACACTGCCCCACCAGATGGCAGAGGAACAGATCCATCATTGCTTGTGCAGAGTGTCACGTTCTTCGCCCATCATGGCGTAGCACGCTGCGCCGTCGGGCATGTCCGTGCCGGCCCCTGTGCCAGGGACCGTGGGCATGTCAGCTGTTGCACCTCCAACGCGCCGCAGCTGCAGATGCTGCTCATTTGCAGGTTAATGTATTTTTGGGAGAGTTGTGTCAGAGCGCTGGTGAGTGAAGCAAGTCAGCCATCCAATTAGAGCAGAACAGATTAGGAGGCTTTTTTTTCTTACATTGAATAGTCAGAGCAACAGCCTCTGGTGGGCGAACATGTAAAAGTGCAGTTGTATCCAGAATCAAGTTAGATAACAGTTTCTTACTGTGAATATCTTGTTATGGTTTTCTGTTGTTGTCCTTCTCTGGCAGGCGTATTGAGAAACGGTGGTCACAGGAGTGGATGTAGAACCTTGTGGCAATGTGGGCAAATTGTCCTGTGTACAAAAACAACCAGAGACTTATGAATATGCACATATACATAACATCATACATGGCCATAATAATATCTGAGCTCTTGCAAATTGTTGACAGGCTAAGTGTGTAAATGTGTGTCAGGCTATTCCTGACTAGCACAGAGCCAACCAATAGTTCAAATTGAATTACATAAAAATGTAGCCATTTGCCTTGGAGAAGTTATTTTTATGACTGTGTGTCTCCAGGGCAACAGGCTAATGACACTCATCTCACAGTCTGGTGGCATCCATTATGCTACCTAACCCGTGGCATTACAAATCTGCTTGCCATCATCCAATTTGCCTCCTGTAAATTGCCTTTTCATTCTATGAAGAAATGGTTCCCCATTTGTAATATATGTGTCAAACGGATTACCAATGTAATATTAATATTCTCGCAGACAATTAGACATCACAAAAGGGAACATTGTGTCCATAAAATTACCCATGTATTGGGTGGGAGAATGATACAGAGAGCGGAGGAAGAGGAGAAAGAGGAAGATTGAGAGAGATTGTCACCATACAGTGTTGACTGGGGCCGATGCTGCAGAAGGAACATGGGTGTCTCGAAAAGATAATGAAAAGAGCTAGTACCACTCACACTGCTGGGCTGAATCAATCAGTAAGGGATTCAAAAAATGTTCATCATTTATTCTCTGCCAGGAGCCTTTCCTGTTCTCAAAAAATAAATAAAAAATAGAATAACTTTGAATATATTTCACGGCACAATTTTTCTGCCAATCAAAAGTAAAACTGTCTTCCCTAACTGTTCTCCTTCTTAATACAACAGGGGGTTCTCCATCACTTTTCTTCCACCTCACCTCAGCCGCAGTTTGTTTAATCCAATATGGGATTGTGGGTCCATGGAGACAAACGTCTGTGCATCAGCATGCAGAGGTTGGTTTTCCCCATCTGGGCTGGGTTATGATACAGGCCTATAACTCTGTGGAAGTTAAAGCTCTCTGACTGATCTCAGAGGCCGCGTATCCCCGCCTGGCCTTCTCTCCAGTGTCTCCACCGCTGCTGTATGGCTTAGATGTAACTAAACTAATGTGTGCCGTCTACACACCGCAGCTTCATTGCTCCACATACCATCTGCTGAGATGAAAAGGTGCAGTAAGCATTGGAGGACCTCGCCCACTCCTGCGTCATCCTCCATACCATACTGAGACACAGGCTAATTCCTGCCTCCTTGTTAAAGTGCTCATATTATGCTCATTTTCAGGTTCATAATTGTATTTAGAGGTTATATCAGAATAGGTTTACATGGTTTGATTTAAAAAAAACATATTTTTGTTGTAATACACATTGCTGCAGCTCCTCTTTTCACCCTGTGTGTTGAGCTCTCTGTTTTAGCTACAGAGTGAGGCATCACTCCTCTATTCCATCTTAGTTGGGAGTTGCACATGCTCAGTAGCTAGGTAAACACTGCTAGCTCATACAGTTGCAGAGTATGAGGGCGTGCCATGCTAGCAGCTAGGCGAGCATTATAACTTTTCGCTTTGTAAACCTATTACATGCAACAAAAAGATATATAACACAATAAAGAAAAGGGAAAAATCCAAAAAGCATAATATAAGCACTTTAAAGGAGAACTCTGGCCAATTTTTACGTTAATCTTGCTAAATATAACTATGTGAGACCTGTTTATAGCAAAAACAGTTAGCGCAATAGCAGCTACCTACACGGAGCTGCTGCAGCTAATGCCCACCGCTCCCTCTTAGCTAAACAGCAGTTATGGGGGCATAAATTAAATAGTGCCTTTGTGTATCTTAACAGACACAAAATGCAATTAAAATGTCTGTGTAACATGAACATGACAACAAGAAGCGTTTTCAACATCCACCTACCCTGTTAGCTGCTAGCTATAGCTGTCCTCTTGGATGACGTAAGTGTGTTCAGTCAGGCTTCGGTAATAATCATCATGCAGCAGTCCTATGTGTATTTGTAGCATATATATGGATATATATGATATATATCCATTTTGTGTGCGATCCATCTGGCGTTGGAGAGTAGTATTCTCTGTTGTGGGGATCGTTGTGGTAGTTTCCGACCGGTGGACGTGCTTCTGCTTCCTGCCCGCCCTCCTCGCTTGCGGCGGCCGACAACAATCGCAAGAGCGCCCGCTGGTCTGGAGGATGTCCTACAGAGGACCGGTGATGCCTTCGCGGCGAATTGTTTTTGTTAATTTCCCTTCATAAATAGGTAATTAAGCAATGTAGTGGTTATGAGCATATTATTGACTATGTAAGTACATGGAAACGGGCAGAATTACAGAATTATGCCTGTGCCTTGTTCAGTAAAACACTAACAGACAGCTAGCGGCAGTCTTGGAGCAGCTGCTTCATCTGCCTGTTGCCCCTCTGTCTGTCTGGTTCTTTCCAACTCTTGTGAGGCCAGTTCTTCGTCTGTATACTCGGTTTGAATAAATAAGGATGACCATCAAACTCAAAAGCCTCTTCCATATGTTCAATATCTTCAATATTCTCAATAGTTACGTTACTCCAAGCTTCTTCTGTTGTGAACACCTCCGCTCTTCACGCTACATTGTATGCTCCTCCGACCTACACTGTTATTTATCTTGCTACAACTGACTTCAGCACGAGACTGCCGCTAGCTGTCTGTTAGTTTTTTACTGAACAAGGCACAGGCATAATTCTGTAATTCTGCCCGTTTCCATGTAGTTATCCATCCATCCATATATCGTCGTCCGCTTATCCATGGTCGGGTCGCAGGGGGAGCAGCTCCAGCAGGTGACCCCAAACTTCCCTTTCCCGAGCCACATTAACCAGCTCTGACTGGGGGATCCCGAGGCGTTCCCAGGCCAGGTTGGAGATGTAATCCCTCCACCTAGTCCTGGGTCTTCCCCGAGGTCTCCTCCCAGCTGGACGTGCCTGGAACACCTCCCTAGGGAGGCGCCCAGGGGGCATCCTTACCAGATGCCCGAACCACCTCAACTGGCTCCTTTCGATGTGAAAGAGCAGCAGCTGTACTCCGAGCTCCTCACGGATGACTGAGCTTTTCACCCTATCTCTAAGGGAGACGCCAGCCACCCTCCTGAGGAAACCCATTTCGTACCCTGGATCTCGTTCTTTCGGTCATGACCCAGCCTTCATGACCATAGGTGAGGGTAGGAACAAAAACTCACCGGTAGATCGAGAGCTTTGTCTTCTGGCTCAGCTCTCTTTTCGTCACAACGGTGCGATAAACTGAATGTAATACCGCCCCCGCTGCGCCGATTCTCCGACCAATCTCCCGCTCCATTGTCCCCTCACTCGCAAACAAGACGCCAAGGTACTTAAACTCCTTCACTTGGGGTAAGGACTCATTCCCTACCTGGAGAAGGCACTCCATCGGTTTCCTGCTGAGAACCATGGCCTCAGATTTAGAGGTGCTGATCCTCAACCCAGCCGCTTCACACTCGGCTGCAAACCGATCCAGTGAGTGCTGAAGGCCACAGGCCGATGATGCCATCAGGACCACATCATCTGCAAAGAGCAGCGATGAGATCCCCAGCCCACCAAACTGCAACCCCTCCCCACCACGACTACGCCTCGATATCCTGTCCATAAATACTACAAACAGGATTGGTGACAAAGCGCAGCCCTGGCGGAGGCCAACCCTCACCTGGAACGTGTCCGACTTACTGCCGAGAACCCAGACACAGCTCTCGCTTTGGTCATACAGAGATTGGATGGCCCTGAGAAGGGACCCCCTCACCACATACTCCCGCAGCACTTCCCACAGTGTCTCCCTACCTCAGTGACCTCCACCAGGGAAATGGACGACAATCCCCGTCATCCTCCAGCTCTGCCTCTAACAAAGAGGGCGCATCAGCTGGATTTAGGAGTTCCTCAAAGTGCTCCTTCCACCGCCCTATTACCTCCTCAGTTGAGGTCAGCAACGTCCCATCCTTACTGTACACAGCTTGGATGGTTCCCCGCTTCCCCCTCCTGAGGTGGCGAACGGTTTTCCAGAAGCGCCTTGGTGCTGACCGAAAGTCCTTCTCCATGTCTTCTCCGAACTTCTCCCACACCCGCTGCTTTGCCTCTTTCACGGCTGAGGCTGCAGCCCTTCGGGCCCGTCGGTACCTTGCATCTGCTTCCGGAGTCCTCTGGGATAACATATCCCAGAAGGACTCCTTCAGTCGGACGGCTTCCCTGACCACCGGTGTCCACCACGGTGTTCGTGGGTTACCGCCCCTTGAGGCACCTAAGACCCTAAGACCACAGCTCCCTGCCGCAGCTTCAGCAATGGAAACTTTGAACATTGTCCACTCAGGTTCAATGCCCCCAGCCTCCACAGGGATGCACGAAAAGCTCCGCCGGAGGTGTGAGTTGAAGGTCTGTCGGACAGGGGCTTCCTCCAGACATTCCCAATTTACCCGCACCACCCGTTTGGGCTTACCAGGTCTGTCCAGAGTCTTCCCCCACCCCCTGACCGAACTCACCACCAGATGGTGATCAGTTGACAGCTCCGCCCCTCTCTTCACCCGAGTGTCCAAAACATACGGCCTCAGATCAGATGAAACGATTATAAAATCGATCATTGACCTTCGGCCTAGGGTGCTCTGGTACCAAGTATACTTATGTGCATTCCTGTTCGAACATGGTGTTTGTTATAGACAATCCATGACTAGCACAGAAGTCCAATAACAGACAACCACTCTGGTTTAGATCAGGGAGGCCGTTCCTCCCAATCACGCCTCTCCATGTGTCTCCATCATTGCCCACATGTGCATTGAAGTCCCTCAGCAGAACTGTGGAGTCCCCCACCGGAGCCCCATACAGGAATCCATTCAAGGTCTCCAAGAAGGCCGAATACTCTGAACTCTTGTTTGGTGCATATGCACAAACAACAGTCAGAGTTTTACCCCCAACAACCCGCAGACGTAGGGAGGCAACCCTCTCGTCTACCGGGGTAAACTCCAACGTAGCGGCACTCAGCCGGGGGCTTGTGAGTATCCCCACACCTGCCTGGCGCCTCACACCCTGGGCAACTCTGGAGAAGAAAAGAGTCCAACCCCTCTCCAGGAGTACGGTTCCAGAACCGAGACTGTGCGTAGAGGTAAGCCCCACCAGATCCAACTGGTAGCGCTCCACCTCCCGCACAAGTTTCGGCTCCTTCCCCCACAGCGAGGTGACATTCCACGTCCCCAGAGCCAGCCTCTGCCGCCTGGGTCTGGTCCGTCGAAGCCCCTGACCTTTACCGCCACCCGTGTGGCATCGCACCTGA
Organism: Gymnocephalus cernua; assembly: GCA_023631565.1. Lineage (NCBI taxonomy): Eukaryota > Metazoa > Chordata > Actinopteri > Perciformes > Percidae > Gymnocephalus > Gymnocephalus cernua. The sequence goes on along the minus strand of CM042437.1, from coordinate 32,560,575 downwards.
CCCCAGCGGTTCCTCCCACAGGTGGTGGGCCCATGGGCTGGAGAGATAGGTGCCACATAGCTTGTGAGCATAGGGCTCCGTGGCAAACCCGGCCACCAGACGCTCGCTGACGAGCCCTCCCTCTGGGCCTGGTTCCAGACGGGGGCCCCGGGCTTCCTCCGGGCAGGGTCTCTCTCCCTTCCTCGTTTTTTCATTCTTCGTCTGGCCCCTCACCTGAGACCACTTTGCCATGGGAGACCCTACCAGGAGCACAAAGCTCTAGACAACACAGCCCTCAGGTTCATAGGGACACCCAAACCTCTCCACCACGATAAGGTGATGTTTCCCGGAGAGGTAATTCTGCCCGTTTCCATGTATTTACATAGTCAATAATATGCTCATAACCACTACAGCCCTCAATTGCCTATTTTTGAGGGGAAATAAAAAAAATTGCCGCAAAGGCATCACCGGTCCTCCGGAGGACCTCCTCCAGTCCAGTGGGCTCTCTCGCGATTGTTGTCAGCCGCGGCAAGTGAGGACGGCGGGCAGGAAGCAGAAGCACGGCCGCCGGTCGGAAACTACCACAACGATCCCCACAGCAGAGAATACTACTCTCCAACGCCAGATGGATCGCACACAAAATGGATATATATCATATATATCCATATATATGCTACAAATACACACAGGACCGCTGCATGATGATTATTACCGAAGCCTGACAGAACACACTCACGTCATCCAAGAGGACAGCTATACCTAGCAGCTAACAGGGTAGGTGGATATTGAAAACGCTTGTGGTTGTCATGTTCATGTTACACAGACATTTTAATTGCATTTTGTGTCTGTTAAGATACACAAAGGCACTATTTAATTTATGCCCCCATAACTGCCGTTTAGCTAAGAGGGAGCGGTGGGCATTAGCTGCAGCAGCTCCGTGTAGGTAGCTGCTATTGCGCTAATTGGTTTTGCTATAGACAGGTATCGCATAGTTATATTTAGCAAGATTAACATAAAAATTGGCCAGAGTTCTCCTTTAAGGCTGGGAAGTGCACTCAGGTGTGTTAATGAAATCCTAATGGGCCGCTGAACAGGGCAAAGGTCACAGAGGTTCTCCCCCCAGAGGCTGATGCATAGGCTGTACAAGTGAAGCCAAAACATCTTGATCGCCCCTTGGTAACCCCATTTTCCACTGGCCGCGTCTGTGCTGCATTCTGCGTTTTGGTTTTGGTCCGTCCTCCGCCACAAACCATACCACACCGGGAGCGTCTCAGAAGCGGAGCATCTTGCTGCCGGACTCGCATATTTCATTGTCTCTACTTTGTACTTTCCAGAACAATCAAATGTTTATTAAGCTAGTATCTACCTTCCACTTCAAGCACTCCTACAGTTAAACTCCATGCCTTCTCTTTTCTGGTGTTGTCCTTAAAAAAAAAAGATCTGTGGTGTCTATTATGTTTTTCAAACTCCAAGATTAATCTCTCATCGTCCGTGGTGTTGTGGAGGACACATATACGTTGTACATACATTGTGTGTGTGTGTGTGTGTGTGTGTGTGTGTGGGGGGGGGGGGTTGTAAATTGAGCCCTGAAGGATATTTGACAACTTCTCTAAAACCGTCTGGTTTTTCTTTCTATAAAAGCTTGTTAAAACATCAACCCTGTTGTCCACAGTCAGTCTATGAACATCATTTGTTTCATTTGAAAAACTGGGCTATTAGAATGTGTATGCTGCAGTGAGGTCACTTGAATGTTAAACAAGGTTGTAGGACCTTAAAGATAAATAAATAAATAAATAAAACGGAACGTGAGTCTCGCAGATATGTATTGATATGACACACAGATCAATAAAAGCTAAGCCAATCTCTTAGACGATCTTTGTGGCAATAGAACATATTTGTTCACATCGTTGCTATTCTGGCTTTGTGTGAGCTATCTCTTCTATCATAGAATATCTTTGCTCTCGGATGACTGCTTTCCATTGGTTTGCAAGACCATAACAAAGTCCCAAAGCATCATGGGAAAACTGAAATGGATGTTAGCATCAGAGCTAGCGGCAATCGGCGGAGATAAACGGCCGAAAAATCATAAATTATGGACATAATCTTGGATGTAAGAGTTTGGATTTATTGCTCAACCACCCCGAAAAAAGGCACAAGTTCCAGGCTGGATACAAAACCTCCAACAAAAAACCTACAAAATCAGCAAAGTCAGCAAAGTCAGCAAAGACACCCCCGTGACGGCTAACTCATTAGCTTTTAGCTGCAAAAAACGGTAAAACGATCAATCTTATGGCTATTAAATGATTAAAATATGATCAAAAGGTGCCGTTTTGAATCGTATACAATTCTTTCGATCTCAGAGCTTATTAACTTCCTGCCTGGCTGTCCAAATGCCCCACAGCTCGCGTGAAAATAGACCTGCCACATATCTTTAGAAGAGCGGAGTAGAGAGCTGCTTCACGCACGCTTCTGGGACTTGCCGTGGCACAGCTGGTGGAATATCAAGCATTGCCGCGGCTCCTCTGGAACGCAGTGCAGATGCGCCCAGTGAAAAATAGGAGCAACTGACTCCAGTACAGCTAATGAATCAAATAAATTCTTTCCAAAGATGGTTTCTGTTATTTTAGGGAGTTCTTTTCATGCTGCTGTTTGTTCAAGTGTTTGTTCTTCTGATAAGTTTGTTTTTTATTTATTGTGTTGTTATTTAATGCTGTTTTTGACTCACGATTGGACGGATGGGTGTATGGGGGAAGCTTGGATACCATGAATCCACCACCCGATTCCTATTGCGTTAGTCACGCATTGCCAGACCTATCTCCACAGCACTGCAAAGTAAGGTCTGGCTACACCACAGATACATTCTGTAACAGGACAAAAAAACACTCTGGGTTGTTTGCATTTCTTTAAACCAATCACAATCGTCTTTGGCGGCGCAAAGCTCCAGACTCAGCGACGGTGGCTCTGCAAAATGGTCTCGGGAAGCAACTTGTTTTGTTGGAACATTTGCAACCCGCAAAAGAAAACGCCACATACAATATTAAATGAAGTTAACTGTTCACACAATACAGAAACATGAGCTATTTAAATTAGCGGGCTACATGGTTAAACGTCCTTTCACGTTTAACCATAGCAAATCCCAGCCAATCAATCCCAAAACGTCCCAGTTAGAGAGTAAATGCTGTAGGCGTATTATATTTAAATCTTTACAATAATTTCCCGAAAGAACCAAGCAGGCCTGCCTTGTTGCACGATCCAGATTTTCGTCAAAACGTGCCATTTTCAGCCTGTAGCTTGCTAGCTCAAAGTTAGTTGTTTCCTTGTTGTTTTCAGTAACAGAGTAATCAAATTAAATTACTTTTCCCAATGTTGCAATGCCGTTATCGTTACTGAGAATGTAAAGTGGCGCGTTGCTATAATTTGGTTGAATGAAGGCTTTGGCTACACATCAGCTGCCTGGAGAGAGCAGGGGGGGGGGGGGGGGGGGGGGGGTGATGACATCGTAGCAAATGTGATGATGATTGGCTGGGTGACCTGCTCACGCTGTCTCACTGCATGCTCTGACTACCACTAAGCACAAGACAGCAACAATGGCGACGAGCCAGGGAAATTCAAAGATAGCGTTCTGGAACTGGAAGTACCGGCACTACTTCTCGCTCATTGAAATTAAAGACAAGAATGTTTATGTAACATGCACGCTATGCCCAGGAAAAAAGACTTTATCCACGTCTGCCTCAAGCAACGAATCTTATGAAGCACCTCACATCAACACATGCTAACACGACACTTGTTGCTGCTGCTAACCCAACCCCATAATAACCCCAACCCCATAATAACCCCATAATAACCCCGAGCCCAAATGCAGCTAGCGTGAGCTCCAGCGAAGGAGACGGAGCCACTCTGTTAAAACAAGAAACGCTCAGTTTTTCGGGTCAGCAACAGGTGACCAAGGCCGAGCTGAACACATTGATTGCTGATTGGTATGTTGTTGAAAACATGCCCCCCCCCCCCTGTCCACTGTGGAGTCTGAGTCATTAAGAGCTGTCCTTGCATATCATATGGCCGGCTGCAATCTATTGAGTTCAGATAAATACCAAATGTTCTAAAATACTGTATATAGTGTTTTTATTCTTCAATCAGTTAACTTAATATAAACATCTTTGATGTTAAAAATGTTATAGAACGTAATAGCGTTATAGAACATAAAAATATCAAATACTTTGATGAGTAACTAATTACTTTTACAATGTGGTAATTGAGTTACTAACTCAATTACTTTTTGGGATAAGTAATTTGTAACTGTAACTAATTACTTTTTAGAAGTAAGATGACCAACACTGCCAGCGAATAACCAGGAAAATAACTGCCGTCGATCCAGACTACTACAGCGCAGACTATGGCTCAAAAATGACAAGTTGGCAGCACCCATATCGGGGATATTTGAGCTTCACTTATGTACAGTGGGAGGAAGTAGAGATGTGTCCTCTATCTTTTTTTTTTTTTTACAATCCATGTTTCCACCTCATAACATCCTCCTCAGCAAACTCTAAATGCCCTGACAATCATTTCCATTTTTGTTCCTTTCAAGCAGCGTTCTTACATCTTACCACCTCTCCACTTAAACAGGCTAAACAGCCTCTCTGCAAGCCAGGAAGTGATGGAAAATATTACGTTTCAATGGGTTTAATACTTAGAATTTCTCTCTGACTTGGTGTAGAATATTTATAATAGTAAAACACATTGCAATTCCAGACCATCAAGAAGAGCCGCAGGCAAATGCGCCCAAGAAGTGGCCCGTTTGGGGAATATTTTATCTCTACATGGTAGCTCCTTAAATGGATTTATGACTCATAAAAACAATCTAGTGGAAGAGCCACGCACATAAATGCCTCGTTGGCTTCAGAAAGGAATTACATCACGAAACAAGAAGAGAAGTGGGCTTGTGGTTACCTGGGGAGATGGGTCAATAAATGTCAGCATGGCATCATTAGCCCTGTCACTTCATGATGCAGCCGCGCTCACATGGCCATGTGGAAACAATGCTAGAACAAGACAAAGGCAATTTTTTTTTTTTGGGGGGGGGGGGGGGGGTATTTCCCATTACGGCACAAACTCAGCCAATATCATCGTAATAGTTAATGCTGACACAGGCAGTTCGGAGAAAGCATAGATGGAGTTTGGCAAACTTGACTTCAGGAGTGTTTTTTTCCCTTTCCGCTGTGGGAGAAGCAGGAGACAACATATTTCTTTATTTTGGATCCATATGCTGCCAAGCTCTTATAGTGCCACCCACAAGGGGAAAAATGTGTGTGTCTCTGTGTGTGTTTCAGTTAGTGGACCGCTCTGAGCCCTGACATCCAGCTGATTTGTTTTATGGTTTATTTGACTCTCCCACGCAATATAGGGGGATGTTTCTGTTGCTATCAGCGAGGTGAAGTGTGGTAATATGAGCAGAGGCAAGTTAGATGTGTCCTCTTTTTAAGAGCTCCCTGTCAGGGTTGACATCATAGATTTGCTAGGGGATGAAAAAACCAAATACATACCTAGACGTAAAGGAAATACCTCCACAACATGCATTTTCTGCATGAAAGAGTATTCAATTATTGTGTTTCCTCAAATACTGCATGCCTATTTGATATATTTTGTGGCTACCACATACTCAATGAAAAGCTGCCTGTTTGGTTCATAGTGCCATCTAGTGCTTAACCTATATCTACCTAGATATTTCTGTCTGGTTTGTGAGACACAGACACACACAGACACAGACACACACACACACACACACACACACACACCTGAATGAGGTGTCTGGTCTCCACAGCAACAGGTCTCCCCTCTCTCATGCTGTCAGTGAACCAGCTGATGTCCAACACATTCACGTTTTGTAGATTCTTCAGGGCACACTCCTTTAGCCACTTCCACAGGGATGAAGCGTGGCTGTCCTCTGACACCACGTGAGTGACCTCATCACTGTAGAGGGAGAAGAAAAAAAGCTCAGAAGGTTTAATGTTCACTTTGTAGTTTTATTACATTCAGTGTGTTTTCACATTTTTATTTCCCACTGGCTCTATGAAAGAGGATTAGTATACCAGTACCAGTCCAGACCATAATTTACGCGAAGCATCATGGGGGCTAAGAATAAGGTAGATAACAATAACAATGCATTATAAATATGAAAAACAGAAATACATAAATATCTCATGTGAAAGAAAACTGTTCGAGTTTAATAATGTTGATGTATGACCAAATAGCTCAGCGTGAGAAGCTGATTCACCTAAAATATTTGTTTGGGGACCTTTCAGTGAATATATTTCTCATAATGTATTCTGGATCGTCGACATTTCATTCACTGGATAATCGCCGGATGTCGTCGCCTTTCAAAACTCAACTCAACAAAAAACTTGGAGCTAGCAAGCTACACCAACTTGAAACTTGAAAAAGTTTTGAAGAAAATTTGGATGGTGCAACAAGGCAGGCCTGCTTGGTTCTTTCAGGGAATGATTGTAAAGATTTACAAAGTTTTGGGACCGGAAGAAAATACGGTTATACACTGGTAAGAGCAAATTATGTTTAACCATGTATCCAGCTTAAATAGCTCACGTTACTATATTGTGTGAACAGTTATCTTCATTTAATATTGTATAATAATGTTCCTCCAAAACAAGTTCCTTCCAGAGACTATTTTGCAGATCCACCATCTTTGCGACCGGAGCTTAGTGCCCGGAGCTTAGTGCCCGGAGCTTAGCGCCGCCCAAGACGACTGTGATTGGTGTAAACGAAATGCAAACAACTCAGAGCTTTCTCCTATCCAGGAGTGTATGTGTGGAGGGGTCAGACCTTACTCCGCAGTGCTGTTGAGTAAGGTCTGGCAATGCGAGACTACTCATAATGCAAAAAAGTATGCCAAAAGCCATTATGATACCGTGTTGATGGATTAGGTACCTTGAATTTTTTGACGCAAAGATTTCCTTCACTGCTTGATCTAACAAAAAGAACTTTCCTGTGTTCGTCTCAGCAGCCTTAAGAGAGTCCGGAGGTTTAAGCCATGCTTTTGAAATGCAGGTCATATCTCAGGATCACGGTCTTACAAGAGCTGCTTGGGGATCAACACTGGGTGAACAACAATCACCACAGGACCTCAGTGCCTCCCTCAACTGTTTGATAGCTGAACTCATTCAACCGGTGCCTTCCCTAGCTCCGCCGAGACTTTCTCAGCAGACTTTTTATCACAGCCTCCTCCCTTCTGCTTCCTGCCACGGAGTCTAACTACCATACCCGATCAGGGCGCCCAGCCATGCATAATTACCATCGGCACACTCCTCCTCTTCCTCTCTCCTGGCATGGGTAAATCAGTGGAAAGACTCTTTAAATGATAACCCAGCAGCGCTCAGGCTGGGGCTTAATTGGCCAAATCACTGGCGAAACTAATCCTCTATCTGCTCGGCATACCAGTCTGGCCAGTCTGGTCCATGTTTAAAAAAAACATGTCTTTCCCAGCACAAAGAGCCTCTCAAGCAAGCAGACACATTTGAGGTATCAAAGACACACAGCGATTATCTCCAAAAGCTTAAATTCACTTGCCGTGAACAGTTGTCTAACCCCAGTAATAGAGATTTGGCTCTTGGGGCTGATTTCCCTCTCAAATCACAAGCTGTTATGTTGGAACAAGATTAAGATCATAGAAAAAAGAAAAAAAAGCTCTCTCCTTGTGCCATGTTTACCTCGATCTTGTGCATAGCCATGCAAAATTTACAACGGCAGATTGGCGTGCAAATGATCGGGGATGCAAGCCCAGCACCAGATTGTACTTCCCAGAATCAGTGGGACTCTGAGCCCAGACACTAGGACAGGCTAAAGTCAATGGGCTTTAATAGGGAGATGGCGAGGCTTCATCTCTTTGCCTTTTACAGCTGCTCCCATTGGACCTCTTCACTGAGATATACATGATGCTTGTACGTAGTAAATAATTCATAATAAACAAATATCTAAATTAAATTGCCTTAAATTATTATTAAATTCAGGCAAGAAGAGCTTCTTCCATGTCTAATCAACCAATTTCACAGATAAACAACATGAGGAAGGGACCAATCGCTATAAACCCCTCGCTCCGAACAGTGATTGTCCAATCACAGCTCAACTTGGCGACACATGCCTGTCAATATTAAGATTTCTCCATGTGTTGTGTGCATGGGGCTGGATAGAGAGCCGAAGTCACACCCTTCTACTTCCGGCTAATGGGACCTATCTTTCGAAAAAATATGAACGAGGGTCAATGGAGAGATAATAATAATTTTTTGATCCCATTTGAATTGAGCCATGGATTACAAATATGATGTTTGTCAATTTAAAAGATAATTTTTCAACCAAAGAAAGTCTCAGTTTATTGTTAAACTGTTGAAGTATAAGACTGTGAAAATACGTAATTACAAAGACTACAAACTTCATGGATGACGTCTCGCTGAAGGTACGATGTCTCTGTGTATCGTACCGGGGATGTAACGTTACTCTAATGAGAAGAGGATCTTGCTTGTTCTTTTGCTTACCTGCTGAAAACACTTCACTGGATAAAACCCAGCAGTTAAGATAACGTGACGTGTTGTTTAACAGAGCTAAGCTAGCTAGCTAGCTAGCGAGCAAGCCGAGCATCAAGCTAGGTGAGGTAGATTGTGTGAGACGGGAGATGTAGTCCACTGAGCAGTTTCACACAAAACTAAGTGGTCATATGACAAACCTACGGCTAACTGAGACTTTCTTCGGTTGAAAAATTATCTTTTAAATTGACAAACATCATATTTGATGGCTCAATTCAAACGGGATCAAAAAATTATGAGCTTTTCCCCATTCACTACCGTTCATATTTTTTTCTGAGTTAAGGTCCCATGAGGTCCACCGGAAGGGGCAGGACTTCGGCTCTCTATAGAGCCATACATTTCTTAACCCTTAAAACCAAAAGTACAAGAGCAAAAGTGTAAACTGTGGACTAAAAGATGTGTTTTGTCACTTGTAAGCAACTGTTAGCATGTCCAGCTAACAAGATCGCTAGCTACAGTATTAACCTAATGCTGGAAGGAAAGTCCAATGACATTTAAAGGACAAATCCGGCACAAAATGAACCTAGTGGTTAATAACACATGGGTTCCGAGTCGACCGTTCTCTGCGATATGTTTCATGCTAAGTCGTTGGGCCACGCGAAAGAAAAAGAAATCTCTATTTCTATACCACTAACAAGGCTCAAAATAGCACCACACTTCAATGGTAGCATAATGAGGGTCTCTACATGTAAACCGAAGCATTGAGAACTTTGTAAGAGTACAGACAGTTTATTAAAAATATAGTTTAGAAAGACAGCACCGCTCGGTATACAGGCAGGCACTATCTTGGGAAAACAGTCATGACCAGTCGAACAACGAACGGCGTGTAACCAGTAACCAGTAACATAGCTCAAGCATGGCATTCGTCGTGGAAGTGTGATGCTATTTTGAGCCTTGTTAGTGGTATAGAAATAGAGATTTCTTTTTACTTTATCCGTGCCCCGATGACTAGCGGTATAAGCTAATTAGCTAGCGGTTTGCGCTAAAACTGGTCACATTCGATTAGCATGAAAACATATCTCAGAGAATGGTTTACCCATGTGTTATTAACCCCTAGGTTCATTTTGCGCTGGAATTGTCCTTTAAGAGTACACTATTTTGTCGTTTTACAGGTTACCTTACAAAAAAAGCCCTGTTCAGGGCTAGCACATCCAGTATGTTGTATTCATATTGATATGTATACATGTTAGCTAATCAAACAAGGCTATGTTAGAATAAAAAAGTTTAATCTTACATTATTCCTTGTCATACTAAGATTAGCTTCTTTATTTTCTCTACATGTGTCAACTGTGAGATGCCAAAATTTTTAGTTCTGGTTTCAAAACAATCAGCTTAGGATAGCTAGCTATAGCTGATAAAATCTGCTTGTGACAGCTTTATTTAAGCCACCAAATTAATGGTGGCTGCCTTTAAATGAGAATTTTTCCTCTAACTGTCTAAAAATCAATGACCCATTGTTTTAAAATCGAGTGGTAAATCTGCCACTGTTACCATTTTACACTGCATATGTGCCATGTGGGAACAGAAAGCTTGACAACAGTAACGAAAGGTGACAAGGCATACTGTAGCCAACACGGGAGGAATCTGGGTAAGAAGACGCTGCTGGATCCGGAGTGAACCTCTGTCAAACATCCAACTTTAAACTAGCTTTACATCAGTCAGATGTGAAAGATCATTCATTGCAGCTCATCAATCAGCCAGGACAAACATGTCAATATTTGAATCCATGTCCATGTGCATCAGACTTGAAATTAGGCCAAGGGAAGACTGGTGTGTGTATGTGTGCGAGAGAGAAGAGAGAGAGAGAGAGAGAGAGAGAGAGAGAGAGAGAGAGAGAGAGAGAGAGAGAGAGAGAGCGAGAGAGAGAGAGAGAGAGAGAGGGAACATTCCTTTATGCACAAAGGAATGTGCTTCTGACCATATGCTCAAGGCAGTGTGCCTATAACTCGTGTAAGACTAGAAAAGGGAAGTGTTGCTATCAAACTGCAGCTGATATCAGTTTTGTTGGCATACAGAAATAATGTCAGTTTGAGGCAGGCACGCTCTACTTCCTGTCGTTGGTTTCAAACAATTGTATGAAGCCAAGTGTAACCGTAGGAGCGCTCAAGCTGGGTTTCTGGGAATGCTGCCATGGCCATGCTGGCGCACGGCTGGCAGGCATACTTAGACACGCATTTAAACACACTCTCACACACACTCTTGGTTATACTATACCCGAGAGGACCCTATATTAACCTAAATCACAATCAACCTCAACCTGTTTTTTTTACCTTAAGGGGACATCAATTTGGAAAAACCACCCTCACTGTGAATCTTAAAAAGTCCAATTGATCCTTGCAATGACAGAAGCAGAGAAATTCACACACACACACACACACACACACACACACACACACACACACACACACACACACACACACACACACACACACACACACACACACACACACACACACACACACACACACACTCACAAGAAAAGCTCAAAGTCTTGGGCCCAAAACAAAGCAGATTGTTAAGAAAAGGGAGTCTGCATCAACTGTATCACCAGCCTCAAAGGAACCTGACTCTGAATCGTGCAGATGTCAAGCAGAGGACTTCTGCTGTGTTCACAGTTTGGGATTTAAAAGATACGTTCAATCAGAGACAGAAAAAAATGAAGGCATGCTGCTTCCATAATTACCGCTCGATTCATCATCGGGAGGAACAAGCTCACAAACACCTCTGCTTAAGTGTGACTTTCCTAAAAACTTTCGCCAATCTCATTAAAAAAGAGTTTGTTCAATCTGTTACTTTTCTTCAAGTGTTTTTAGTTTTAAACAACATATAGCTGGGTTAGTCAATGCCATTCCCTTGCTTAATGTATTTATGTAGGAGCTGAGAGTTATGGCTCAGGGGGGAAATTCACTAAGGTGTAGCAGAGACAGGATGGATGCCCTTAACCTTCCTAATTAAGTATTCATTAGACAATAGTGGCTTTGGAACTAGCTAATTGGACCGGAACGTCTTAAAAAAGAAGACATGTTTTCAAGAAAATTGTACATAGTCACACTGAATCTCTCACTGGAGAACTGCTCTTGTATCAATAATGTCCTGACATGTTTTCAGATTCTGTCTTAACTAAAACTAGGGCTGCAACTTATTTTCATTATTGATTAATTGGCCAATTATTTTCTCAATTAATCATTTGGTACATCAAATGTCAGAAAATACTCATAAAGTTCCATCCCAGTTTCTCAAAGTCCAAGGTAATGTCAAATGTCTTATGTCAGTCCAAAACCCAAAGATATTCAGTTTATTTATGATATGAGAGGCTGAAAACAGCATTTTATTTTTTCATAAAAATGAATTGTCAAAATAGTTTAGCGATTATTTTCCTCTCGATCGACTCACGGATTAGTCGACTAATCTCTGCAGCTCTACTGTAAACATCTGGGCTGTAGGTTCAATTTCAATATTAATTTAAAGATTACATTATTACATCATTGTAAGTGCCTGTACAGACTATAAATGGATGTTTATTTAAGCATTTTATTTTGCATTTATTGACCCAGCTCTGAGACAGTACAACCATGCTCAAACAGGCCTTTAATTAGCATTGTAACCTTCCATTTTATTGGAGTTACAATACACCACAAGGTCTACCTGTTCTGGCTGCTACCTGAGCACAAAACACAAACACAGAAAACACTCCTGCATCCTTCTTAGCTCTACATTAGCGTACTCTCTTGAGTATTGCATTCAGAAAAGCTTTTAGGCACAGAGCCGTGCTCAGTCAGTGAACAACAACCAACCTGAGGATGTCTTCCACAATAAAGCCCTTTGACCTAGCCAGCTGGGTCAGAAAGCTTCTCCTGCTGCGGCCCATTTTCCTCTCCACCAGGTACAGTCTGACATCCTCAAACTTCACCTCTTCACGCTGGGGAACATCAGTTTCCACTGGCCTCGACCTTTTCCTCACTGGAGGCACAATAGGAGCGTGGAACATCTCTCCCGAGGTGAGATATCTGAAGTATTTCTGCACCTCTAGGAATTTCTGCTTTTGTTGTTGTGTGCCACTTACCGCTCGTCTAGGAAACAACACCCACTTTTGGTAATGACAGTTGTTTATTTCACAGTTGTAGCTCTCTTTTTTTTTTCTTTTTTTTTTTGCCAGAGTGTGTCAGTTGGTTAGAATTGACAGACAGGACGTTGGCAACAGGTGTTGAGGAATTGGTGTTTACCAAAAAACCACCTGCCAAGATCCAAATGATTGAGGATGGGAGAAAGGAAGATAAAAACACCCTGTTGGCAAGTATTCACTTCCTGTAAAAGTTGTTGGTTTGGAGGAAGTAAACAAAGCCTGATGCAGTTGCTTCTTAAAAAAAAAAAAAAAAAAAAAAAAAGGTGCCCTGAAAAGTTTCCATGCAGTTGGAACTCTGCTCTCTTGGCTGGAGTGACGCTTCACTCCTGGGAGATGCCTGGATTCTGGTCACCTCACAAACCCCTCACAGCTGTCCTGCCATGTCCGGTCCGTCTCGCCACTCACCGGCTCATTATGTTCGGACCAAGTCTGCACCATCTGCTCCTTCGCTTTAATTAGCTTACTGCCTAAAATGAGAGGCTTTGTGGGCATTACTCCTGAGATCCCACAAACTCATACACGCACACAGGTATAGTACATGCAGGGCCATTGATGATTAGGGACATTTATCCGTAGAAAAGAACTGCATGAGCAGTGGTCAGGAACGCAAACTGAAAGTGGATTTATTCTTTTTAACTCATCTATTCCTTTGCTTTCCAAAGAGGTAATTGCAACATGAGCCCCTGCCTTGTGTTATTTCTCTGCTACAGCGGTCAACAACGGGAAAAAGAAAGGTTTAAATGTCACTTTGCTGTAATTATCTACAATAATGCATCTGCTTCAGTAGGCCAAATAGAATTGGTTTGTTGATTTAGGCAAAGGGGGGAAAATCATTACAGGCCTTGATTCCACTCTAATTGCAAAGCCTGTTCATTTCTTCATTTTAATAAGCGCACCTCTGTCAGCTAGTCAGAATTTATCACACTAGTCTCATTAGCGTAGGGTTCTGAGGGGTTACCGGGTGTCACAGGGCAGACGTGACTAATTGTTTGACTATTTACCCCCCTCCAGTCGCTCGGCTGTGTTTGAAGGTGCTGGTCCCTATTCAAACTGAGACAGATGAAATTCTACCATCACTAAGACAAATGGCTCTCACACTGCCAGCAGCAATCTCTGCAAAGAGCAATGAATCCAATTTGTCAGCTTTCTTCAGTAGCTCTGTGGATGCATGTCACCATATTTAGTCAATTTGGTTTAGAACTTATGCTGAGTTTACCTGTGAAGTGGGAAGCAGGTGGTGGGAATGATGTCAATTGACAAAGATGCTCCTGTCACAGGGAGATTCGCAGCATGTTGCCAAGGATTAAATGTGATGGAGAGATCTCTTTGTAGTAGTGGTGTGCGATACTACAACATTTGGTATTGATCCAATTCCAAGTAAATACAGGGCCAGTCTCGCAGATACCGATATGATACCGATACTGATACTTTTTAATAATTAAGGTGGATGCTTCATCAAATTGCTAAATCTGAATGAATTTTCATGACCTTTAAGTGGTTTTGTGATTTTTCCTTTGGATTGTTAATAAGTTACAAACCCAGGACAGAATTGTCATATGCTTGTATTAATTTGTTTAGTTAACACTGTATCTTACAGCCTTTTTAAAAATTATACAGCTTGCCGTTGTTTCATTTTCGGCCTGAAAATATAGCCAAACGGCGCACCTCTTCCTCTCTGCCATTCTTCTGCTCCGTCTCTGTCCTGCTTGTGTGTGCGCTGCTGGCCGGCGCCAGGCCTGGCTGGTTGCTTGCTTGTTTGCCTGGCGCCGCTGAGTCACGTGATGGTATAACATCAAATCACAAGAGGGGGGGAGGAGGAGCAAAGTGTACCTGCTCTGCGCTGAAACCGGCTGTTAACAGGAGCGGCACACAGACACAGACAGCCAGGTTGCCTATTTGATGAAACCCCAGCGGTGCATACTGGAGACAAACTGAAACTAAAGTATCAATCTCATTACACTGGTATTGATCAATATCAATACCAACGTTGGTATCGATATTATCAATATTTGGATCAATCTGCCCACCTTTACTTTGCAGCCTTATGTTCCACATGGGATAAATAGGAGTTAGTAAGTAATGTTTAGTGTTAACGTCAGTGACATGTTTGAGCTGTTGCCCAGTTTTGACTGACGAACGTAACGCTATCGTCAGCTCGCTCATTGTAAATGTAAAATTGGGCCTATGACTCATTAGCTGTTAACTGTAACGTTACCGTTAACATTAAACAGGCTAATGTTAGCTAACTGGTGATGTTAACAAGCTAACAAACACTTACCAACGTTAAAGCCCCAGTGTGTTTGGTAATTGTTTATTATCAAAATCTATATTGCCCTTCACAAACTTGTCCTTTTTATGAATATTGACCACCACCATCAATTCCAAGTATTCCTATTGGCTTGAAATTTTACATTTGCGCTTACATGAACTGGGGTAGACGCTCCATAGCCAAGCGCCATCTTGAAATACGGTAGCCTGTAAGGGACATACAGACTATACTGCTCTGCATTTCGCGCTTTTCACTCAGTGGCACTGACTGTGACGTATGCCAGGGAGGGAGGGGGAGAAGATTACTTGTGACTCACTGCCGGCAGATTTGAAAGCCGGTTGCGTCTATTATCGAGGACATGTAACTGAGTCGCCGAGGAAATTAAAATGACAACGTGACAGGCAAAGCAAGATGGAAAGAGCTGATGAGGAGCAAGGATTTTAAAAGGGACGCCGAAGTTGCTGCTTTCTTCTCAACAGGTAATTCTGCCTGTGTAATTTGTGTAAAAGTTTTATAGTTGCTACTTGCTTGGCTAACTATAGCATGGTTGTGTATAACACTAGAGCGACGTCTAGGATACTTTTCCTCGCGTCAATGATGAAAAAGGATTGTCTACCTTGTAACATAAACGTAATCATATGTGCCGTGATTTCCCTGGCAGACAACTCGCGTCATGGATCTGTAACACAGACTAGCTACTTGAACAGCTGCGTGGAAACGATGGAGACACTAAGAGATCATTTCAGTTTCACTGACATTGTTCATGCTGCAGTTACATCACATTTGAACCTGTTATTTAGTGGCATTTGTTTTTTTAAGGAAAGGCAAGGCAGCTTTATTTGTGCAGCACATTTCAGCAACAGGGCAATTCAAAGTGCTTTACATAAAAACGATTAAAATACAAGAATAAAAGTTACAGTGCAGTATAAGAAATTAAACATAAAGAGCAGTTAAAAACAGTTACGAATATAAATGCAGATAAAATACAAGACTTTAAAAAATTCACCAACACCACAAAACATTTCGGCACAGAAAAAAAAGTCTGCGAGTGTTATTTCCTGTTGCTGGACTCGGTGGTTGAAGTTTTAAATTTTTTTATTTAACCTTTATTTAACCAGGTAGGCTGTTGAGACCAGGTTCTCATTTACAACGGCAACGTGGCCGAGAAAAGCATAGAAGACAACATATAGTTTCACATATAGTTTCACATTCAACATAGTGCAGGAAAACAAAATACAGACTGAAATGACTGCAGAGACAGTTTTTTACATTGTGTTGAAGTGAGCCGACCCATCATTGTTCTTGTGGTCAGAGCCAGAACCAGAGACAGTAGGCTAGGGACATCTGTGTCCTGTCAGTGCCAACAGCAATGTGACCGAGCAACTGACAGATAACAACATGTCAGGAATTAATGTTTAATATCATTACTAGGGCTGGGCAAGTTAACGCGTTATTATCGCGTTAACGCATTAATTAATTAATGCCGACAATTATTTTATCGCGCATTAACGCAGTTTTTATTATTTCTTTTATTATTCAGTCCCTCCAGAAAAACGCGATTATGCGATCGCAGAATTCAATGCATAATCAGCCAAAGTCCGCATATTAATGCGGGGGCCGCATTTTTTCAAATACGCCGCACTTTCGCCGCATAATTTGCCGATTTCCGCGCAAAATATGCGGGGCTTGCATGATTTCATAATCCCCGCATTTTCGTTGCAAAAAAGTCACATATATCTCAGCAGAAAGTTGAAAAATGTTGCGTTTACTTCACACAAGAGCAGCCATTTTCCCCTGTTGCCATGGGAACGTTATAAAGTGACGTAATTTCACCTACTGAGAACACTGTGCTGGGGGAATCATTTCTTTTCTCTTTTTCATCAAACCGCAGTTTTTGCAAGTTCCCGCAAGTTCCCGCAATTTTTGCAAGTTCCCGCATTTTCATCGCATAAAATGGCATAAATATCCCGCATATTCCATCGCATTTTTTAAGAAAACGTGCCGCATAATCAAGGATTTTTGCCCGCAACAATCACAAAAAAACTCCGCATTTTTCTGGAGGGACTGATTATTGTAAAAGTATGTTGTTCACAAGCTTTTATTTTGAAATAGTTTGTTATATGTTGCTGACCGCTGCCGCGCTTACAGGAACCAGGAAAGAAAATAATTTCCGCATGAACCATGGATCAGAGTGATAGAGAAAGCATGGATGTATCAAGAGAACAGACCAACAAACATGGGGAAGGGTATGGAACTTTTACATGGCCACTTTCATTTTAAAGTTCTTCCAGACGGCGCAGTCGACAGAACCAAAGTCTGAAATATTACCTAAATGCACTAAATACACACAGTTGATACCAGCAAATCATTCAACAAAACAAACAGCGGCGCGAGGCTTCGGCAGACTACGTTAGATGCAGCGTGTGGGAGAAGTAGAGATAAACAAAGGAAAGAGAAACTAACAAATGCCATATACAGCGAAGTGGAAAGCTACAGACTGCAGGCCGATTTGTGTTGTGGAGGACGTCGGTCTGAAAAACATTCTGAGAATTGCGACAAATGACGGCAGGTATGAGATTTCCTCAAGACGCACCATCACAAGATGAATACACGAGTTGTATGAAAAGTAGAGGACTGCAAAAGCGACAACTTTACAACGTGCACCTGCAGTTGCTCTCACTGGAGACTACTGGACATCACTGGGTAACCATAATTACCTCGGAGTTACAGTGCATTATACTGATGAGCAGTGGGCGCTGCATTCATATGCTCTGACTGTAATGAAAACAGAGGAGAGACATTATGCTGAAACGTGCGTGGGACACTTTATTGATGTTTGACAGCAGTGGAATGTGTCCTATTAATGATAACATGAATGCCCTGGCAGTTTGGCAGTTTAGTATTTGCTTTGATTACATTGTTTAAGTTGAGATTTACACTAAATATTTTATTTAACTGCTACTGTATGAACAAAATGCTGATGTTAAAGGTCCAATATGTAATACTGACAGCTAGTGTTTAAAATAGTTACTGCAGTTCAAATTCAAAATACTGGAGATAGTCGTCTCCCCCGCCCCCTCTTCCCCAGACTCGAAGTTCACGGAGATTGCCAGGCTGAGACCGCAGCATCCACAACAATGTGACTAGATGCTTGTCTCACATAGCCAGACATACTTCACAGCACAGCGGAGTAGCTAACGTTAGATACTCGCTCTATTTACAGTCATAGAAGCCCGTGCTCACGCGGAGCTCTGTACCCAACTGACAGACACACTTTTTCAGCTTAGAATTACAGTAGGAACCGCCAAAAACCCCACAACCTTGCCTTTCTCTCCACACGCCAGACAGACACACTTCCTCGGCTTAGAATTACGATAGGAACCGCTAAAAATAACACTACCTTGTCGTCCTTTTCCACCCGACTGAAATACACACTTTATTGTCTTAGAATCACGACAACAATCGCTAAACACACTGCAAACTCACAGTCTTCTCTTCTGGATTTAGAGCCCCCCTCTTGGTTTAAAATAACTCACCTACAGCGGGCTACGCCGTTGTAAACAGCCGTGGTCAGCTATGGTCCTCCAGTAACGTTAGCTAGATAGCAGTTAGCATGGTGGCGTTAGCCAGGACCAGTTACTGGCTGAGTCTCAATTGTTTTTGCAAGTAACCAACTTGTGTTTCAATGTGACTACACAAATGTTGAAATGACATAAAATGCCCATCCCTAGTAGCTGTGATAAATTAGCTTGAAGCTAATGCTTACCCATTCAGGAAGAAATTAGCCAACTCAGCGTCCTTCTGGGCTGTAAGATGTCTCCATCTTTCAAATACATCTCCAATATTAACCCGGGGTTTGTTACGTCTCTGGTCCAAGCAACTGTTAGAAACATGCTGTTTTTTAATGTCGGGTAGAATCTATCTCCGTTGATCCCGTTTGTTTGTTTGGTGCATTCATGGCTGTACTAACGTTACAGATGTTTACCTGTTTACAGGTATATCTGGCAACCGGCCTGGCTGTCAAACTGGGCAGTTGATAACAACACACAGACCAAAACATAAACATAAATTCCGTCACGGATCGTAAATTTCAAAACGAAAAAATACTGACTTTAGCATTGTTGTCAGAAAAGATAGTATTTCAGCCTAAGATGTTTCCTTAATATCTGATGGGGCATTGGTGTCATTTTTGGATTTATTACAGTACATATATTACATATTGGACCTTTAAATGTTTGCAGAACAAATGTTATGGCACTTTAGTTCATATGGCAGATCATTTAAAACAAAATTGCGCTATACACTACTCCACCACATTTCAGAGTCAAGAAGGCTATTGTACGATTTACTTAAAGTGCCCATATTATGAAAAAAACACTTTTTCTGGTATTTGTATTCCACACGCATACAAACTTGGAAGAAAAAAAACATCCATGCTGTTCTGAGTGATATACGGTTTCTGAATGATTCCTGCCTTCAGTCTCCGGGTGAGCTGTTCAAAATCAGCAGGGCTTTTTACGTCACTAGCCGAAATGAGGTGCTTGCGAGGTGCTAGCGAGGTGCTAGCATAGCATGGTTAGCCCCCTCGTTCTCAATGGCAAAACACTGCTATAACACACCATAATCACCATAATCTACAAAAGAACTACTTACATGTTGGAAGTGCGCCCTCGTTTAGAAGAAGTCTCCCGGCTAATACTGCCTTGAAGTTAGAGAAAAAAGCTAGCTAGCTGATGTGATTTTACCTAGCTACTGCGCATGTGCTAATCCCTACAAAGATGGTATAGAGGTGAGATGTCTCACTCTGTAGATAAAACAGAGACCTGAACAGAGCTGAAAAGAGGAGCTGCAGCAATGTGCAGTACAACAAAAATATGGTGTTTTTTGAGAATTAAACCATGTAAACCTATTGTGGTACAACCTCAAAATACAATTATAAACCTGGAAATGAGCATATGGCCACTTTAACTATTTATTTTACAGCTTTAGTTACTTTGCAGATTCAGATTAATAATGCATAATAATATGAATAAATTATGATGTATATAGTGGATAAAGATGAGACTTTGTTGATGCCGTGGTGAAATTCACAAGCTACCTGCCAAGTCATACTTACACTTTTATTTTGGTTGGTATTTGGCTTGAATATAGTAATGATAGTAATAATAATAATAATAATAATAATAATAATAATAATAATAATAATAATAATAAAGAGCTGTAATAGCAAAAAACAAGGTTAGAAGAAAAGAAGGTGTGATTGAGGTGCGTGATGACAGCGGTGTAAAAGCGTTACTTACGGTTGGTGGACGATGGTAAACTTGTTGATGTCACTGTCAGACAGGCTCTGTGAAAGCATCACAGAAATCACTTAAAAAATTAGAGCCTAACAGGTTCTAAATGACTGATTCCTTACTGAGGTGACAACACAGGTGTGTCACCTTAACTAAACACATGCATCTGAGCATGTTGATGTATTAAAACTGCAATACAACACACATTTATAGTTATGCATCACCTCTTAGCTAACAGGAGATGGCAGCACCTCACTAAGGGCCGTGTCATCAGCACAGTTTGTTCTTCTGATGTAGCCCTCATGTTATTTTTAAACTAAACCAAAGAGGAAGAGAAACCACTTTATTAGTACATACTGTACATAAATCATGGGAGCTGCAGGGTCACAAATGGTTACCAACATTACATAAATGCAGAACACCTTGAAGTCACTGCAGCAGTGGAGAAGCTGCTGGGGTTTGTGCCTTCGCACAAGGATGGGAGATTAAAATCAAATAAAGTTATTGATGTTCTGTGTGTGTGTAGTCGAGTCACCAACTGTCTGAGTCCGAGTCAAGTCTTGAGTCCCAAGTGTTCGAGTCCAAGTCTGTTCCAATATGTTACAGCTCTGTACATTACATTTTTTTTAAGTGCATTGGTTCTGGGCATAGACAGGGTAAAGCGATAACCTGCAGCCAGTCTGGTATCATAACCATGCCTATCATTACAGCTGCCAGAACAGGCTGGTGCGTTTGCCTGTACAAATATTCTTTACAAATACAATAAGGTCTGGGGCGGCCTCTAGCTCACCTGATAGAGTGCCCCCATGTAGGCTTGGTCCTTGCCAGCAACCCGGGTTCTAATCCTGAGGCCCTTTGCTGCATGTCATCCCCACTCTCTGTCCCCAATTTCCTGTCTCTCTTCAGCTGTTCTGAAAAAAGGAAAAAGCCCTCAAAAATATCTTTAAAAAATACAATAAGGTCTATTGCTAGTCTTTCACCTACTGTCATCCATGACAGCCTGCTATGCATTTCTTCCACATTACTCCTTGTGGGGCAGCGAAGAACAAGGCATGCTGCTCTGTTTTGAGTGAGCTGTAACTTGACAAGCTCTTGTTTTGACTCACTAGACCAGATCATAGGGCAATAATCTAGATGGGGCGAGACTAGAGACTGTTACTAACATTTTTGTAGCGTTTGTCAACAGACGACCACTTCTTCTAATGATGGAGATGTTTCTACTCATTTTAGACACTAGACAAGGTGTTTCATCTGTCGTAACACCCCACAATTTGGCCACTTTTACCTGTTCGATAGCATGTCTGAGTCCTCAAAGAAGAGTCTGAGTTGAGTCACTATGACCTGAGTTGGAGTTCAAGTGTGTCTCGCGTACCCAGTGTTCGAGTCTGAGTCAGTAAAGAAGAGTCTGAGTCAAGTCACCATGACCTGAGTTTGAGTCTGAGTCACTAAAGAAGAGTCCGAGTCCAAGCTGAGTCACCATAGCCAGCGTTCGAGTCCAAGTCTTCTCCTCAATTTTGCTTTCACAAATGAAACATTAAGCAGTTCTCTTTCCAGCAGTGGATGCAAAATCTGTAAAGGCAAACAGCAACAGATTAAAAATATATAATTTTTTTATGACCTATTACACATAAAAGTAGAAACTTCCTCTTCCGAGTCCTATTTCATGAATGCTCAAGTCCGATTTTATAAATCCTCAAGTCCGATTTCATAAATCCTTGGGTCCAAGTCATCAAGTCGAGTCCCGAGTCCAAAAAATAGTGACTCGAGTCGGACTCGAGTCCCAGTTCAGGACCCGAGTCGAGTACTCCATCACTGACTGTATGTAGCATCTTTAACGCAGAAATGTAACCAAGACTGATTTACAAACACACTGGTAGTACACAGTTCATAAACCGACATCATAAAGGACAGAGAACTGACGACACAATCTCTAAAACACAAAATATAAAAAGAAATGTTTTGAATGCTGTTGTCTAGTTTCTCTTTTGTGAATTTAAACTGCTGACCTTCAAGTGAAAAGCTCGATCCTCCAACTAAATTCACACCACCATTACACACAATTTCATAAATCATCAAGCATTTAAAAGACTTTATCTGGCAGCCCGCTGCATTGGGATTCTTTGCTGCATTTAATGTCTGCTTTGCAGTAAGGCAATTGTGATTCACAAATGAAAGGAAATGATTACCATAAAATATGAAACAAAATCTAGCTAAATTATATATTCCCCTCTTCATTCATAATTCATTGCTCCATGTCGTAACTTGCTCTGTGTCTTCTCTGTTTTATATTTGTCATAATTTAATGAAGATCCATGACAACAGATGTTTGTGAAAGTGTGGATATTTTGCTCTTAAGTTTGTAAGGTGTCATATGAAAACAATAGAGAGGCTTGTGATAAGAGGCTAATGTATGACATATGAGTCTAATATGGATAGTTAATTTAGATATGAATACTGTATGGCCGGACCTATATCTGCAGAGTCTCCTTTGAAACAGGTGTAATGATGTACGGTTAAGATGCCTACAGCTGATTACATAGTAATTGTTGTTTATGATGTTATAATGCAGCTCACATTCCTTAGTGTGAGAACCTAGGTGCAACAAAAGGATTTATTACCTCTAGGAATAAGTCCACGAACGCTGTGTTTGAGCTATGTTACTGGTTACTCGTTGCACGGCGTTCGTCGTTTGACTGGTCATGACTGTTTTCCAAGATAGCGCCCGCATGTAAACATGAACGCTACTGTCTTTACAATCTATCTTTTTTAATAAACTGTCTGTACTGTTACACTTACTTGTGGTGCTATTTTGAGCCTTGTTAGTGGTATAAAATAGCGATTTACTCTCTGCCCCGAAAGCTAGCATTAGAAGCTAATCACCGGTTTGCGGTAGCTTGTTTCACGCTAGAGACGCATTCGATTAGCATGAAAACATATCCCAGAAAACGGTCGACTCGGTACACATATGTTATTAACCCCTAGGTTCATTTTGCACCAGATTTGTCCTTTAATATGAAAGGCTTTACCTCCTTCAAAGAACTGAACCTTGGCCTCGCAGATACACACTTGATCGTCCCACTGGCTTACAGGAGAATATCAGTATGAAATCAGAATTAGCCTTTTGACACTAAATAAAATTATCAAATAATCTGCCCCAGTAGATACTCACACACTGCTTTATTTTAGTGTCTGTGCTGTTTAAATGAGACACAACAGCTCTACAAGCTGCAGCCTCTCCTTTGTACTTCATACCAGGTACTGTCACTCAAAGCAGCACTCAATGACATCTTAATTCTCACTGTTATAACTTACATATTGTCACTGTTCATCACACCCCCAACCGGCACCATCAGACACCGCCCACCAAGAGCCTGGGTCTGTCCGAGGTTTCTGCCTTAAAGGAAGTTTTCCTCACCACCCAAGGTTTCTCCCTAATAAGAAGTTTTTCCTCGCCACTGTCGCACTTAATGCTTGCTCTTGGGGGAATGTCGGGAATTGTTGGGTCTTTGTAAATTATAGAGTGTGGTCTAGACCCACTCTATCTGTAAAGTGTATCGAGATAACTCTTGTTATGATTTGATACTATAAATTGAACATATAGTCCAACTTTCACAAGTAAACAGTCTCTATGGTCCAATTTTTTTCAAGCTTGAATTCTTGCTTGCAATGACGTGAGTAGCAATGCCTGTGCATGCTAAATTTTGAGCTGGAGATTATTTGAATGAATGTTTTATCGATCCTTATATTTCATTTCCCTGTTTTTTCTAAAGCTAGTAGAATATCTAAGATTTGCATCATCTGGTGGTAGTATTAGCTGGAACTCTACAGTTTGTATGTTAACATGCTAACATGCTGAAAAACAAGCTGAGGCGGGCAGCAAAGATTGTGTCCGATCCCTCTCACCCCAGACACAAACTGTTTGCACCCCTCCCTTCGGAATATCAGCAAGTACACACATTAAGAAGCTCTTTAGCCAGAGTTCTGTTGATGTCAAATCTCGGTTTTACCCAAAAACAGGCACATGGAGGGCAACCTTTTGTTTTTGGTCACATGTGGCTGTCTGCTCTGTTGGAATGGCAAACGCTCAATGGTGTTTTAAGCCTCCAATGTCACCTTCCAGGCAGCTAACCCTAACCTTAACCCTAAACATAACATTGGGGGCTTAACACACCAAACACGATGACAAGCCAAGGGGGTAAGCTTCTCCCCACAACGCGTAGCTCCTATGGCACCATTTTGATGTAGACTCTCAACCACCGTTAGCAATCCATTGACTGCCATTCATTTTGGCGTCACTTTGACAGCCAATAACTTTACATCTGAAGCGTTTAAAGACTTTATTTGCCCATTGTTTATTTCTAAAGAAACACGACAATGTATAAAAGGCTCCATTACCTTGTACCTCACGTTATGGCTCCGTAGCAGACGTTTTTATAAAAATAGGCTAACGATTGTGTCATAACCACGCGACTTACTGTCTCATAGTAGAGGAATTACCGTATAGTACAGGAGAAGCTCGCAGGCAGTTTGGACTTACATTAGCTGTTTAAGTTTAATTACTAATGTTAACTAGCATTTTAGTTAGCAGTAATTACCCTGTGCCTATGTTATCTCCTTACATATACCTACGCTCTCCGTCTCTGATAGATTGGGAATGATTGAGATTTCTCTTGGCACAGCTACCAGAAGACTTACAACGTTCAGAGACGTTCACGTCACATCTACGGCGGGAAGCTCAGTTTGCAACTGCACAGTAACGCTCAGCCATCCGTGGAAAAGTGCTTCTAATAGACTTCACTGGTCTAAGTCCAGAGCAATGGGATATGTTGGTCCATTTCTTTAACTGTCTATGTGACTAGCTGCATGTTAAGGTTTATTAAAAAAAAAAAGTCTGGACTGCTCAGAAGTTCAAACAAATGATGAATGTGCTCTTTGATAAGGGAACACACATTTCCAAGGCACTCTTCTAGAATTCTTTTTTAAAAACCTTTATTTAAATGGCTATCTCATCAAGAACTCTTAGTATATTAATAATAGATGGGCAGCAACCCACACTTAGTGGCACAAAATGGCCTTCTGCATGTGGATGTGTCATGGGCTGTGTTTACAAGCAGCCAATAACCCGTTCAAAACCGGAATATTAGCAATAACCCGGTCGCACACAGCCATGTAAACACCGGCAAAAACCCGAATATGCTCATATTCCTGTTTTTAAAAACCCGAATATGACCCCTGGGTTACCTCTTTTCTAACCTAAATATTTGGTCATGTAAACGCGTATCGGCATATCCCCATCAAAAGGAACATTGATTTGTGTTCTGCGCATGTTCTATTTGCAAGGAATGTTGGTCTTTTGAGTAGAGGAACTTCTTGTATGCGCCGTTTGGCGCATACAAAAACCTGCGTGCAGTATACCGGAAGTAAACAAGAAGTAGAGGTAAACATGGCGAGACGCAGACAGCACCACCCTTTTGGAGCAAGGAGGAAACCAATTTCTTTAATAGTGTGGTGAAAACCATGAATATAATGTCTTTTGTTGTTGTTGTGTTTGTTGAAAGGTTGGAAGGTTGTCCGTACGTCCAGACGCTAACCGTGCGTCACCGTTTACATCGGGATATTGCCAATTGATTACAAACTCCATGTATACAGGAGTAACTCTCTCTGCTCACGCATGTAAACGGGTTATTCCGAATGTTTCAGAAACCCGAATAGCGACCTTAACCCGACCATAACCCGAATATTGGATGCATGTAAACGTAGTCATTGACGTGTTGAACATTTGTTAATGCTTTCCTTTGAAATCAAGTTTCATTTCACGTGCCCACACAATAAGCATAGCTTTCAAAGCAGCTGTGCAAAGTCTCATGCAAAGGCTGTCATGAGGTGAGAGACCGTCCACATGTTCACAAATCTACACTAAATCTTCCAAAATCTGTAACAAGCTAATAATGGTTAAAAGAGGATTTTGCACATTTCATTTTTCTGTTTCATACTTGTATTTGGGGGTTTTACTAGACCATGTTTACATGATTTAATGTTCAAAAAACACATTTTTGTTCTCATAATATAATCTCTGAATAAACCTGTATTCACCGTCTGTCTGAAACACCTTCTAGCACCTGTCTCTTTAAGCCCCCCTCCCGAAAAAGTGGACTGAGGGTTTTGATACTTTTACAATATGTACCGTACATGGCATCAACATGCTTTATAATACTATTTATAATATATTTCCCTTTTTATAATAGGTCCCATACCTTTAAGGACCTTTAAGGTGTTTTCCTCCTTTAAGACTCTAATATGTTGCTCTGCTTGCATCATTCATCACAAGGGGGCTGTGTCCAAATTCTTATTAGATTTAGTGAGGCTACAGTTGGATATAATACCTAATCTTTGTTAAAAATATAGTTGTTTTCTCTCTTTTTAACTATTGCCTACATACATGTTTACAAAGCACATCATTTTTAATTATAGCATGTTACTGCAGATGTTTGATGCCAACAACAAAGCACTCATGTGATATACATTTTATATTGCCAAATGGGTGTGCATAGGCTGTCCTTTGCTTTGAGTGTGACTTCCTCACGCAGCAACCACACACAGGCAGCATCACAAAAATAGAGGCTGATAATTCTTATGATCTACTACATATCTCTTTTAACCTGTGTGTGTGTGTGTGTGTGTGTGTGTGTGTGTGTGTGTGTGTGTGTGTGTGTGTGTGTGTGTGTGTGTGTGTGTGTGTGTGTGTGTGTGTGTGTGTGTGTGTGTGTGTGTGTTTGGAACAGGGCATCAAAAAGATGGAGAATACCTTTATCTACGCTTTGCTGACTGACTGTCATTTCTGTCCACACTGTACTATACGACACCCACCACTCAGACACAACTAGATTGGATTTTCTCCAAGGATGTTATAGGTGGAATGTAAGGAAGGAGCCAATTTACTGGAGGATTTTGATGACCTTTGCTCCATCTACTGCATAAATGAATATGAATATATTGAAATG
Source organism: Gymnocephalus cernua (assembly GCA_023631565.1). Classification (NCBI taxonomy): domain Eukaryota; kingdom Metazoa; phylum Chordata; class Actinopteri; order Perciformes; family Percidae; genus Gymnocephalus; species Gymnocephalus cernua. Next base: position 32,533,321 of record CM042437.1, on the reverse strand, counting down.
AATATGCAAAGTAGGCCAAAGGCCATGCTCAGCAGGAGCACGCTCGCTGGATGACATTCAGAGCCCACAAGTACAGGTCCTCTCTGCCCTTAGACACGTGCTGAGTTACTGATGAGTCAAACAAATCTTATCATTAAGATTGTTCCACCTTTTCTGCTGCATTTGTGACGGACTGATTGCAGTGAAGGTATACTGATTGACTTCATAGGTCTTCAAAGATCTATCTAGAAGTTTAAGACTGTGGTTCCCAAATATGTTGGTCTGTCAGATGAACTCACACCTTCATCAATTCCCAAAACTATTTTAAAAAAAGTGCATATTGTTAATTTTTGTTTAACGGTCAGTTGATTGGTTGGCTTAGTCAGAAATCACACAACTACATCTAGTTGCGTTCCAACCAATTATCTATTACTTTTAGCTAACCATTTCAGCTTCTTATGCAATACTTTCAGATAACTATATTTGAACAGTGTCTCCACTACTTTTAGCTACTCATTAGAACTATTTAGTCATTACGCTTTGCTATTAATTTCTACCATTTAGTCATTGCTTTTAGCTTCTTGTTCAAACTTCTGTGCTCGCTTGCTAGCTAGTTTCCATGCACTCATACATAACTGCAACATGTAGTGTTCAAGTGTAACAGCTGATTTATTATTTTAATCAAATCATAATCACAATTTTAAATTAGATGAGCTGCTCCACAATCTGTCCATGTTCCCCCTGGCAACAGCAGAAGTATGTTATGGTTTTGGGGTTTTTGTCTTATTTTGGTAGTCTGTTTTGTATTTAGTTCTGTTTCCTGTTTTATTTTGAATTCTGTTTCCTTCATGGTCTTGTCTAGTTTTACTTCCTGTCTTGTGTTTTTCCCGCCTGTCTGATTGTTCTGCCCCACCCTGATGTGTCTCACCTGTTGTATCACCTGTCCCTTGTTTGCTCGTTACCTCTTGTATTTAGTCTGTGTGTTCCCCTTGTCCTTTGTCAGATCATTGTGTTTCTGTTTGTGGATGGTATGTGTAAGTCTACCCTTTTGTCTTGGTTTTGCTGTTTCTTGTATTCTTGTTTTTGATTACTACTTCAGTGTTTGGATTACACTCCCTGCTGTTTTGTGGACACCTTTTGTTGTATGGACTTTTTTGTTATATTAAATCATCAAGCAACTCTACTCCTGCCTACTCTCTGCATTTGGGTCCACAATTCCCTGAAATCCCCTGACAAAGTACCCCTGGGGTACAGGTACGCCTGGTTAGGAATCACTGCTTTAAGACCTATTGAATATTCTCTGTTGAACATTTATATGTGGTATGGTTTCCAGTGGTGGAATGTAACTAAGTAACTACTCAAGTAATGTTCTTAAGTACAGATTTGAGGTACTTGTACTTTACTTCAGTCTTTTCTTTTCATGCCACTTTCTACTTCTACTCCGCTAGAAATATTACATTAATATATTAATATTAATATATATTAATATACGTTTTACTTTTTACACACATTTCCAAAGCTGACACTTTTCAGAAATCACTTTTAGAGCTAAAAATGTCAAAACAAATCTGTGAGAATGCAGATGGCAGACTAAACAATAACACAAGGGAACTGTTGTGTATACAGTAAGTACTCCTATTATACAAACCTGTTCATTAGAATGCAGTATATATTTACACGTTATATACATATTATTTATTTCCTATCGACCCATCCAGTTTGAGATTTTTCAAATTTACCAACATTGCCATTCCTAGAGCCATTATGGCGGTCTGGCCTCAATCATGTCAATAACATTGAATGAAAAGATTATAGAGCAATCGATCGGTCACCAAAGTCATTAGAATTCATCCTCAAAGGAGCATGGATATCTCTCGCTGTCGGGCAGAAACCTTGTATCTCCATGTTCTGTCATTTACATTTTTTTTTAAATCAGTGCTGTTGTCACCCTTTATGTCCGTCTATGGGTTTAACAAATATTTAATCAGCCACGAGGCAATTTCATCTGACTTTGTCGAAGGTAAATAGCAAGCTCAATACAATGTTTCCTTTTCTCATTTCCTGAGAACCAACGGTTTTGGACACACATTGTCGACAATATCTGTAGCAAACAGAAATCCATTGAATAGTTGTTTATATATTTAACTCTGAACCACATACCGTATGTCAACCTGACATGGTGCCAGAGGAAAAGCCAGGAGATCACACAATCCTCTGGGGACCTTGTATCTCCATGTTTTGTCAATTTTTTGGTGCTATTGGTCACCCTTTATGTCCGTCTGTGGGTTTAACAAATATTTAATCAGTGATAAGACTTTGTCCAAAGTAAATGGCCCAACATAATCATCTTTTTTCCATTACCTGAAAATTTGGACACCGGACATATCTGTAGCAAACTTACAGAAATCCAGTCAATAGTTGTTTATATATTTAACTCTAAGAAAAAGAAACGATGGGACCCACAAATGCACGACTCCGGTAAGTACAATTCCACAGTCTTTATTTAGAGCACAGAACAACTCATGGGCAGCAGTATCCAAATTGACAGGCAGAAAGGGAAAGTCCAAAAACAGGCAATGGTCTGAAATACAGGAAATCAGGAATACAGGGAACAAAGTTAACTGGGAATAAGCTTGTCACGAAGGAAGCAGGCACTCTCGCACTGAGGTGAGGCACAGGTGAGTTTATATACCAGAGGACAAGGGGGACAACGAGACACAGGTACAACACATTAGGGCGGGCAAAGGTAATCATACAAGGCGGGAAGGCAGACAAAGAGCAGGAAGTAAACAGACATGAAACGAGACAAGACAGTGAGTAAACAGGCAATGGAAAACCAAACTGAAAACATGAACTTAACTAAAAACATAAAGTTGACTCGGGAGCAGGATGTGACAGTATGTCAACCTCATGGTAGTGCCAGAGGAAAAGCCAGGAGATCACACAATCCTCTGGGGACCATGAATGTCTGTACAAAATCCCATGAAAATCCATAAAATAGTTGTTGAAATATTTCAGTCTGGACCAAAGAGGTGGACCGACCGACTGACATTGCCATAGAGCTAAAGGCTAAAAGTCAAATACAGCGACCAAAGGTTCACACAACTAGGTGCACTCATAAACTGAATATTTGACTCTGCAGCCTTGAAGCTGGTTAAATTGATGGTGTGTGTAGCCAGCTGTGCAGTCACGGTGAAATATTCTCGTTCAGTACAAGCATGGGTTTACCTGAGCTTAATAGAGCCCTGGCATCCTCGCTGGGTCTGTAGCTATGGGATCTATCAGTCAATACACATACTCTCTGTATATATGCATTTTTCAGATCTGCACTGGTAACCTGCACATCAAAGCCTCTGCTCTGAAAACATTATTTTCATTTTGACTCGTAAAAATCCACAGTGAGCATATTTTGGGGGAGATAAGCCTGCGAGATATAGGAGAAATATTTTCATGATGGAATATCTCCCACCTAAAATGGAATCAGCTCAGGGTCAGTGAATACTAAATAGAAGAGTAGATTGATGCTGCCATTCCTTAGTCTGGCAAGAAGTGTTTAAAAATGGCCAATGAAAAGACACATTTGAATAAATGCTTCTACAGGCAAGCCAGGACGTGTTACTGAGGTATTATTTAGCCTCAAAATAAATATTAGGAAGTTATAAACCCATGCTTCAGTTTTTTCACTGCATATAATCTTTGTTAGACACACTAGCGGCGCCAGGATTTTGATTGTAGGTGGGCCTCCAGAAAACTGGATGGGCCAGTTAAAATAAGCCAAAACTGCATTTGTGCTAGGCTGCTGAACACTGTCTCCTCCTATAACACATGCGCTATCATAAGTTACCTCTGCCTCCAGCTGCCAATATTATTTTTCCCTCCAGAAAATGTGCATACAGACAGCCAGACATAGGCACCGATACAGTGGGCGCTCCGGAGCTCTACCGTCGGTGCTCCGGAGCTCTAGCACCTACGGAAAATACTGAGCATCCACGTGTGCCAGACTGCCAGCAGGCCACATTCATTTAAAAGTAAACATTGCAGTTGGTGCTAAGTCATAGTGTGATCGGTTATGTCGCTGTCAGTCCCAGCTGATCGCGTTTACGTGTCAGTTAAACTTCTCATCTCCAGTCCTCTCTGTATTTGTGAAGTGGCGCTGTCCTGAGTTGAAAGATAGCTAGGCCTACTTTACGGCTTTATTATCCAGTTAATAGGCGTGTGTGTTTGTGTCGGCCGCTGTCCATTTCATAAGGTTCTGAAATGCAAACATTTGTTGACTACTTTTTTTTTCAAAGGATGTGCGCCCGTGAGCACCCACAGAGGAAAACACAGAGGCCTATGCAGCCAGACACTAACGGTAACGTTAGCCTACTTGCCTTGCTGGTGTGAGGGGGGGCTACGGGAGGACTTGATGGGGAGAGGGCGGCCGCCGGCCGAGCAGGATGGTAACTGGTCACTTGTAACCTCATTACATAAAATGGCAGAGTTTCCTCCTCCTGCTCCTCGGAGCGCTTTTTGCTGAATGAAAACAGAAAAGCTTGCGCGCCAACGTCATTCATTTCATTGGATCACTTGCTGGTGATGATGCAACATGTGGGCGGGCTTAAGAGTCCACACGTGGGGTAGAAGCCGTTGATTGGCTGAGAAGCTTTCACTCAAAGCTTTCCTCGAACTGCTAGAATGAAATCACTCATGGGTCAAAATGGGCGGGCCTGGACCTAAAATGGGTGGGCCCAGGCCCACCCGGGCCCAATGGTAGCGCCGCGGGTGGTTAGACAGTTCTCACCCAACACTCATGACTGAAGCAGATCTAATGATACTTGCATGCATTTCAAAGCAGAAGTTGCAGCTGATGTACTCACTTCCATATTAGGAGGGCGGAAGTAATGGGAAGTAATACAAGGGAGTGTCACACTTCATATCCAGTAAACTGTCCTCTGTTTTACAACGTTGGAAATTTCCAGAGCTGCAGTACAATTTAAGATTCATAGCAAAGTTTATTCTTCAACTTATTCAAGAAATAGCATTTTCAAAGGTTTACGATTCAGCTATTTTAACATGGATAAACAGACTGCTACAAACATTTGACTGAGGATGTTACAAATGTTTGGCATTGTAAACTGGGGTTTCACCAAGTTTTACAACGGTTTATTTTTTCTTTAGCAAAACGGACACAAATAGCTTGAGGAAATGTAACCAGTTCTGCTGTTTTTAATACCATAATCATAATAATAATTGCTCAGGAGGATTTGTCTATTTTGATGCAATTAGTAGATTATGTGACTGCGAGAGACAGAACGAGTACTTTCTGGAAATATTCAGGTGAAACAAGAAAAATGTGAGGCAATAACTCACCAGAAGTCTTTGTCCATTCATTTTCAGTCTGTTTACGGTGGCAGCACATTCTTGCATGTTGTTCTGAGGGGCAGTACTTGAATTTTACATTCATTGACACAGATGAACTGAATTTAATTCCATAAAACATATCTTCCTGTCATCTTATGCCACCATCTGTTTATTTAACACTTGCTTGAGCGGTATGCATACCGTATGAATGACAAGAAATAGTCAAACGTGAGATTCCACATAATTCACATTAGGTAGATGAACTATGAACTTTTACATTTTAAAGAAATGAAGCTCAGCGCAAATTATTTCAGGAAGACGTCATTAACCTAATCAGTACTCTTTCTCCGTAAATAAAATCAGCTGTTTAGAAGCGATATTTTCACTTAAACCAATCAGTCATGACCACGGAATTCAAGGACCAATCACAGCACTACAGCTCTGCTTAAATATGTTCTCCTTTGCTGTTCAGTTTTCGTTTCAGGAAAAGCGCTCAACCCTCCACCTCCCCCGCCGCCTCCAGTCTTCATGTTTCTCCCGGCTGGCCATTCCGTTGCCTCGTCGGTCTGGTCCCCGGTCTCTTCTCCGCCACCACCTGTTAACGTTCACCGTCCCGTATACGACCCACCTCTGCTCAAATTGGACGCTGAATATACTTTTTTATACCTTCTAGACATTAAATCTTATATATATATATATATACACAATATATGGCCATGCGATACACCATTTGAAAGCTTACCCTCTCAAGATTCATTTAAGCCCACACACAAAGCATAAGATGATTTATAGCAGTTATAAAACTGTTATAAAGTTAAAGAAAATAAATTAATTCAGAATTGTGTGCATTCATACCTTTTTGAGTGTCCCTTTATCCACAGAGGTGATATAATCCCAAAAACTTTGTTTTCATAAATCCACAAGAGTCCAAGGAAATGAAATATCTAAGCAGTTTAATCCAAAACGAGTTATTCGCCTCAAAATCTTAAAGTTTACGAGCCAAGAGTTACTAAAACAGCGACGCAAGGTTCAACTGCTGCGCTCTTCCAACGGGTCTATCTCCTCCCTCCGGCCGTCTAACGACCGATGACCACTTCCATGTTATTCTCTGAAGCCTTAGGAATCAAACAAAAGTCAAGTCAATCCGTCTCCGGGAGCCGGAGATTGATAGGTTTAACCCCAAATCAGGGCTGTGAAGTGAAACTCCCCACGTGGACTTTGATCGACATTTGCTTCAGCCAGTTAAAATTCCATGCTATGAAACGCCCCTAGCCTTGTAGCCAATAAGGAGACGATTCCATAGACATATTGGAACGCATTGAAATTTTAACCCTGTGATGGCTGGCTCTGTGTTTCAGCACATACAATGACTGTTATAATGCAAAGCCCTCCCTGACCAATTTATGACTTATTTCTATATATTTATGTATATAGTTATTTACAGTATGTGTGTGATTAATGTGGGTGTGTTTTTGTATTTGAGAAGTTTTGAATTTTGCACTTTTTTGGCTTTTTTCTTTGCACCAATTTTCTTTCACCAATTCTTGAGTCTTTCGGCTTTTGGATTGTTTCTGTAGTAAGCAGAGACATGTGGCTAATGTCCTGGATTGTCTGTCACCTGGTAGATGTGTTCACAGCAGTGTATTCTAATCATATTACAGATGTATGACTTGGACGGAAATAAAAAAAACTCTATTCTAGCCTCTGTAGCTCTGTGTCAGTGAGTCCTAGAATCACCCTGACACTTGGAACAAAAACTTGAGTGTTTCCTTTCCAATGATATCACATCCCAGAGTGTCAACGTATATGGGAGCTGTACCACTTTTAATGTGGGAAATTTCAGCCGACCAATAACAGGCTCCATCGGGGGGGATATGTTTCCTATTCTCTACAACTTTAATAATATTAATTTGATGGAGTCTAATCTCCAAAAGACTCATACATTTTTGTCATGCAGTTGTATAATAAATATTGTTCTTTTGCATATCTGCAAACAAAGTCTCTCCTGATTGAAATAGTTCCATTAGCATCCATTGGTTTTATGACAGTGCCTTATTTTGTCTCCTATTCTTTCTTGTGAGTACAAGAAAGAATCATGGTACTTTTGAGACGTCTACATTTGTTGTATGTCGGAGTTTTTAGCGATGGTCAGCACGTTTTTTTTAAACTAATGTATCTTTCATGATTACAGCACGTTTCTTTCTGCCAGTCGGGTGCAGCAGAGAAGCTGGATACAGCTCCGCTATTATGGGTATTTTTAGCCCTGTAACTGCTGTTTTAATCAATGTTTATTCAAAAGATCTTATCATGGTTTATGTTTTTCTTTTAGTAATATTATTTTGCTCTTATTGCCAGGGAAGCTGGATTGCTTTTTTTTTTTATTGATATTTTTAAAAATATAACGCTACATCTATCAACATTTATTTAGGCTAGATGTTATCATGGTATTCATTCCTTTATTTTAATATTATTTCGGTCTTATTACCGGTGAAAAATTACAGTATGCTGTATGATAGAACACTACAGTATGATCCGAGCGGGACGCATTCAAAGCCCATATCCCACAATGCAATGCGGGCATTCATATCAGAGAATTGGACAGTGATCAGCGGGTCTTTAACATTACATTACATGTCATTTAGCTGACGCTTTCATCCAAAGCGACTTACAATTGCTATATATGTCAGAGGTCACACGCCTCTGGAGCAACTATGGGTTAAGTGCCTTGCTCAGGGACACATTGGTTGATGGATCATGGTGGGATTCAAACCCAGGTCTCCCACACCAAAGGCATGTGTCATATCCACTGCGCCATCACCACCCAATATTAACGACAATATTGCTTCAATGTACATATTTAATCAGTGGTTTTGTCACCAGCAACAACATGTTGCTCAGTTTTGGTCCAGTGAGTTATGCACCGCAATGTTTTAAAAAAACAAATTGACGCTCAGCGTCTCTGAAAAATTGCTGCACATTGTACGTGAGAATTTGTACAATAAAAATACCAATGAAAAAATAGTGTTTTATGCTAAGAACTTTGATTTGCCTTGTCGCAGAAAAATACTCGGCCTATATAAAACACCTAGAGTTGAGTGTTTAGAAATACAGCCTAATGGCTTGTTTGACAAATTTGTATCTGTGTTGACTTGTACTGTTGTGAAAAACAAAAAATAAACTATTTACAAAGAGAAGCATTTTTTATTTTATTTTTTATTTAAAAACACAATTTTCTAAATTTGCGGTTGATGAATATTAATAGCAAAGACTAAAGGGGGGGGGGGGGGGCATATTTATGTGTGGGACTTTGATTTAACATCACACTACATTATTAGTTGTTTTAAATAAATAACTTTTTTGCGTATGTGTACATATACAACATGTGTTTTGGCACACTTCTACCTCAGCCTACTGCACACAGACACAAGTACGTTTAGCATATTCTGCTGAAATAGTGACCTGTGTTTCCATGCCAACAATCTCATTCAACCATTTGACAAGCTGAGGAGTTGGTGGTGACATGGGTCAGAGGGTATCAGAGGTCATACATGATGAACCAATCAATGGGCTCTGCTCCTATAGACACCTTGGTGTTCATATGGACAACACCTGGCTGGAAGGCCTGTGTTCAAAGTGTGTGTTATCATTTAGAGCAGACACTCACGGTGAATCAGAGGGTTGATGTTATACAAGGCTGCCTTACAGAGCATGTTCATATGTCATGATCCATCTTTACTCTCCATGCCAAGAATGAGCTCTTACCCTCTGACAGAAGATATAGGGTACTCCAATGAAAACTTAGTATTTCTAAACTATAGGCCTATTCGGACCTACCTCAATTAAAACTTTAAATAATGTTGCTCGAGGCTGCAGGGTTTGTGCAATAGCTTCATGATATGATGCATAGGGTTGTGTGTAGGTTGCTACATACCACTTTGTTTATGTTGTTTTTTATTGTAAATATATGTCAGCTTTAAGATAAAACAATATGTCAAGTGTTATGTGTGAAGAATTTGAACTCAAGGCAGATATCACTCCGGGGATAATAAAGGAGGCTATCGCCTGCAAAGTGGTCTCCATGATATGTAAAAATGAAAACGTTGCCGTAGGACTATAGGAAACAGATCGTTGGGAAGGTCTCAACCTTCACAGTAACATATGTCAGTCTGAAGAGGATAGATTACTCCTGCTTTGAGATATTGACCTCTGAACCTTGAACCTAGTCCATGTTTGAAGGCTTGTCATTTAGCAACATTAGGTGTTACACACATAGGACCAGCTGTTATAGAAAGCTCTGGACCTCAGCTGTCATGTAGATATGGTCAAGTTTACCGACTGTAAGCACTGCCATATATGGTAATAAGCTATATCCACCTATTTAACGATTTTATTTTTAAAATCTGATGACACCAGTGTGTTCCCCATCCCAAAGAAACCCAGGTTGCATCCACAATTCTAGACTGCCAACTTCTACTTATGAGAAATATGCCAATATATTTTAAAACTACAACTCCCACTACAGACGTGGCCCAGAACCTGTTAGAAAGCTAGTGTACTTGTAGTTCTTCCAGGGTGGGTGGGAGGACATGTTCGGCTCCTGTGTTTCTGCTGTCTGCCGTGAATGGGCTTCATTCCATTTCAGCAAACACTACATGAGACAAATATATCTTCATTGTTTAAATCCTCAAATACAACGTTAGACAAAAACATCAATATTACGAATAATTTGTATTTTTATCTTTCCTATCCGCCGAGCGGTAATTACTACGTCACTTCCGAGTCTTCAGCTGATTTTTTTTAAACGTTATTGCGCTGCATAACTTACTGGAACAAAACTGAGCAACGTGTTGTTGCTGGTGACAAAATCACTGATTAAATATGTACATTGAAGTGATATTGTCGTTAAAGATCAGCTGTCTGATTCTCTGATATGAACGTCTGCATTCCATTGTGGGATATGGGCTTTGAATGCGCCCAGCTCGGATCATACCGTAGTGTTCTATCTTACAGCATACTGTAATATTTCACCGGTAATAAGACCAAAATAATATTATTAAAATAAAGAAATGAATACCATGAAAACATCTAAATAAATGTTGATAGATGTAGCGTTATAGTTTTAAAAATATCAATAAACAAAGCAATCCAGCTTCCCTGGCAATAAGACTAATAATAACATTAAAAGAAAAACATAAACCATGAGAAGATCTTAATGACTGATTAAAACAGCGGTTATAGGGCTAAAAACAAAGCTGTATCAGCTTCTCTGCTGCAGCCGACTGGCAGAAATTTAGCGAGCTGTAATCACGAAAGATGCTTCCCATTAAAATACATTAGTTTAAAAAAACGTGCTGACCATCGCAAAAAAAGAGATAAACGTGTCTGTATACATGAATCAATAGATTAAATTACGTAAACATTTCACGAACTGCCGTGAAACTGGGTTGAATATGAACTGTGACCCAAATATTGCTTGCATGAATGGAAAATGTGGCAGCATTGTTTATATTGCATTTACATTTTCAAATTTAAAATAACATTTGAATAGTGTTCACTCTACACCAGGTCACACGCGTCACGTTGGGCTCGCTGCTCCCGAATTTCAAAACTGGCCATGATGGCGCCTCGTTCGGAATACAGTCTCGTATTTTACGAAAATAGTTCACCGAAATGTGTTTCTGAAAAAAACAACATTTTAAGCGAGAGTTAGGCTATGCAGTTGATGAATCTGTCTTTGTTTCAGACAACAAAGGTCAGTTTAAAAGATTTCTGTCAGTTTTGAGAGGCGGTGAGCAGAGCTGGCTGCTCCTCATTTGCATCAAGTTGGCTGGATTCAACCTTTTGCAAATGAGGAGCGGGTGACTCGACGCCCTGCTTCTCCAAAATCCCTGCGACGCTACCAGAATGCATTGCACGGCTGCTCCCATAGAAATGAATGGGAGGTGGGGAAATGACGCTGACAAAGGACACACAGCATAAGTTATGTGTAGCAGTTTGTGCAGTTCTTTTTAAACCTCCTTGACAACATAAACGTTCGCGTTTGTGCACACACAGCACATCAGACGCTGGTCCGGTCACAGCGAGTATTGACTGTCAGAGCGATGTACAACGACTCCCCGTGGTGGGATAACTTACTGCTGCAATTTTTTAACATTACATCAAGTAGGCCTAAGCAAACACCAGGAAATCACAGAGCAGAGCCAACCCCTGACCTCAGGACAGCTGCAGCTGCAACCGGGATTTCAACCCAACCAACTTTGTTTGTTAAAGCCCCAGTGTGTAAGAATTTCTCCCATCTAGCGGTGAAATTGTATATGACAACCAACTGAATTTCACGTTGTAGCCCCCCCCATTCCGAGTGCGTTATAACTCCTACGGTGGCCGAACCCGAAATTAGCGACAACCGACCATGAGTGTCGCTTCCAGTGTAACAATAGTTTGACGTTATTTTGGTACCATTTCATTGCTAACATCAGCTATCAGGTTCCCAAACATATGCAAGCTAATGTTAGTAAAGTATCAGTGCTATCGTTATTCTGTATATTGGACCAGATTAATAGTGTAAGGCAATGTTTACAGTGTAGGAGAGAAGCAACGGAGGTTTGTGTTTTTAATATATTTCTCTGAGCAGCATGAACAATGTCAGTGAAACTGAAATGATCTCTTAGTATCTCCATCGTTAACACACAGCTGTTCAAGTAGCTAGTCTGTGTTACAGATCCATGACGTGAGTTGTCTGCCAGGGAAATCACGGCACATATGATTACATTTATGTTACAAGGTAGACAATCCTTTTTCATCATTGACGCGAGGAAAAGTATCCTAGACGTCGCTCTAGTGTTATACACAACCGTGCTATAGTTAGCCAAGCAAGTAGCAACTATAAAACTTTTACACAAATAGGCAGAATTACCTGTTGAGAAGAAAGCAGCAACTTCGGCGTCCCTTTTAAAATCCTTAAAAAGGACAAGTTTGTGAAGGGCAATACAGATTTTGATAATGAACAACTACAAATGTTACACACTGGGGCTTTAACGTTGGTAAGTGTTTGTTAGCTTGTTAACATCACCAGTTAGCTAACATTAGCCTGTTTAATGTTAACGGTAACGTTACAGTTAACAGCTAATGAGTCATAGGCCCAATTTTGCATTTACAATGAGCGAGTTGACGTTAGCGTTACGTTCGTCAGAGTCAAAACTGGGCAACAGCTCAAACATGTCACTGACGTTAACACTAAACATTACTTACTAACTCCTATTTATCCCATGTGGAACATAAGGCTGCAAAGTAAAGGTGGGCAGATTGATCCAAATATTGATAATATCGATACCAACGTTGGTATTGATATTGATCAATACCAGTGTAATGAGATTGATACTTTAGTTTCAGTTTGTCTCCAGTATGCACCGCTGGGGTTTCATCAAATAGGCAACCTGGCTGTCTGTGTCTGTGTGCCGCTCCTGTTAACAGCCGGTTTCAGCGCAGAGCAGGTACACTTTGCTCCTCCTCCCCCCCTCTTGTGATTTGATGTTATACCATCACGTGACTCAGCGGCGCCAGGCAAACAAGCAAGCAACCAGCCAGGCCTGGCGCCGGCCAGCAGCGCACACACAAGCAGGACAGAGACGGAGCAGAAGAATGGCAGAGAGGAAGAGGTGCGCCGTTTGGCTATATTTTCAGGCCGAAAATGAAACAACGGCAAGCTGTATAATTTTTAAAAAGGCTGTAAGATACAGTGTTAACTAAACAAATTAATACAAGCATATGAAAATTCTGTCCTGGGTTTGTAACTTATTAACAATCCAAAGGAAAAATCACAAAACCACTTAAAGGTCATGAAAATTCATTCAGATTTAGCAATTTGATGAAGCATCCACCTTAATTATTAAAAAGTATCAGTATCGGTATCATATCGGTATCTGCGAGACTGGCCCTGTATTTACTTGGAATTGGATCAATACCAAATGTTGTAGTATCGCACACCACTACTACAAAGAGATCTCTCCATCACATTTAATCCTTGGCAACATGCTGCGAATCTCCCTGTGACAGGAGCATCTTTGTCAATTGACATCATTCCCACCACCTGCTTCCCACTTCACAGGTAAACTCAGCATAAGTTCTAAACCAAATTGACTAAATATGGTGACATGCATCCACAGAGCTACTGAAGAAAGTTGACAAATTGGATTCATTGCTCTTTGCAGAGATTGCTGCTGGCAGTGTGAGAGCCATTTGTCTTAGTGATGGTAGAATTTCATCTGTCTCAGTTTGAATAGGGACCAGCACCTTCAAACACAGCCGAGCGACTGGAGGGGGGTAAATAGTCAAACAATTAGTCACATCTGCCCTGTGACACCCGGTAACCCCTCAGAACCCTACGCTAATGAGACTAGTGTGATAAATTCTGACTAGCTGACAGAGGCAAGGTGCGCTTATTAAAATGAAGAAATGAACAGGCTTTGCAATTAGAGTGGAATCAAGGCCTGTAATGATTTTCCCCCCTTTGCCTAAATCAACAAACCAATTCTATTTGGCCTACTGAAGCAGATGCATTATTGTAGATAATTACAGCAAAGTGACATTTAAACCTTTCTTTTTCCTGTTGTTGACCGCTGTAGCAGAGAAATAACACAAGGCAGGGGCTCATGTTGCAATTACCTCTTTGGAAAGCAAAGGAATAGATGAGTTAAAAGGAATAAATCCACTTTCAGTTTGCGTTCCTGACCACTGCTCATGCAGTTCTTTTCTACGGATAAATGTCCCTAATCATCAATGGCCCTGCATGTACTATACCTGTGTGCGTGTATGAGTTTGTGGGATCTCAGGAGAAATGCCCACAAAGCCTCTCATTTTAGGCAGTAAGCTAATTAAAGCGAAGGAGCAGATGGTGCAGACTTGGTCCGAACATAATGAGCCCGTGAGTGGCGAGACGGACCGGACATGGCAGGACAGCTGTGAGGGGTTTGTGAGGTGACCAGAATCCAGGCATCTCCCAGGAGTGAAGCGTCACTCCAGCCAAGAGAGTAGAGCAGAGTTCCAACTGCATGGAAACTTTTCAGGGCACCTTTTTTTTTTTTTTTTTTTTTTTTTAAGAAGCAACTGCATCAGGCTTTGTTTACTTTCTCCAAACCAACAACTTTTACAGGAAGTGAATACTTGCCAACAGGGTGTTTTTATCTTCCTTTCTCCCATCCTCAATCATTTGGATCTTGGCAGGTGGTTTTTTGGTAAACACCAATTCCTCAACACCTGTTGCCAACGTCCTGTCTGTCAATTCTAACCAACTGACACACTCTGGCAAAAAAAAAAAGAAAAAGAAAAGAGAGCTACAACTGTGAAATAAACAACTGTCATTACCAAAAGTGGGTGTTGTTTCCTAGACGAGCGGTAAGTGGCACACAACAACAAAAGCAGAAATTCCTAGAGGTGCAGAAATACTTCAGATATCTCACCTCGGGAGTCACGTGGGTACGGTGAACAAGATGGCGGCTGATTAAGGATCCTCCGCTCTCCGACGGGTAAATTTGTGATAATACCAAAGAATTTCTAATATAGGAAGAAGTTCCACTCCCTCGTTACTTCCGGGTTCTGAGTTCTACTAGATGGCGCTCACAGGCCAGTGCAGAATGAATGGGACTCTATGGAGCTATACCCCTAAATATCCACTTTTCTGTTGCATTCGAAAGGGGAGGCAAAGAAAATACATACTGCTGGGGGTTAGATTTTTTTAAAGTCGCTTTTTTGTTCTAAAAAGCAGAGCCGATCCGCCGTATACGCTCACTACTCAAGCTGCGTAGGGCCCCGCAAATTACTCGAGGCCCCGCCTCCCCCTCGTGTCATAGCGCGTCAATTAATGTTTACAACATCCATGACAAAATGAAGCGAAACTATCCTTCTGGTCACGGAAAGAGGAAAAAACACCATGAGAGTGAATTGTGGGAACAACAATCAGGTAAACTTGTGTTCTCTCCTCTCCAAGTTTGATGTCAGCAAATTAAAGTTATGTTTATGTGCATTTCTATTGTGTTTTTTTTTCGGTCTTGCTAACCTAGCTAGGCAGGCAGGCAGTGCATCTCTTGTCTAGCTGCTAACGCCAGTCACTTCCAGGGCTGTGTTTTGTGACTTTGTGCCTGACAAAAGTGAGAGTAAAATACAATTATTTATTACGTTTGATAAACGACAAAGTGCAACGGTGTTTGTTTACTGCAGCTCGGAAAAGATAACCGCGTTGGGTGTGTTATCATGCGTTAGGCGTGTACATGAAATGAAACGTGCATTTTTCAAGCAGAAATATATGTGAAGACCAGACAGACTGTAGGCTACAATATATGGGCATGAATGATGGCACTCCTCATCAAAGTACACATTATACATACTTTTAAGACACTGATTATCTAGTCTCAGACAATGTGTAGTTAAAAACTCTAAACAACTGCACTAATTATGCAAGATGGAAAGTAATGTTTTGACAATTTGACATTGATTTATAAGCTATATTGAATTTAAAATGTTGATTAGCTGGACATACTGGTCAATATGGATGCACATCCCTCAGTAAATAATAACCATAAATCAAGAATTGCTTCAACATGCATAATACAAACTTTAACATGCTATGACAAGCCATTTTAGCTTTCATTCATTCAAAGTTTATGCATTTCTGATATCAAGAATTCGATTTTATTACTATTTGCAAAGTGAATTCTTGATTATTTTACTAGTAGGTTCCCTTAGTTAATTTTTACCTACCAATGTCTATTTTTGATATCAGGAATTACATGTTCACTTGTACAAAAGTTAATTCTTGATATCACTCACAGGGATTATTGATATCTGGATCACTAGTTCACTATTTAAATATTACAAGAAAGTGCAGAAAAGGAATATTTTGATGGTAAGATTTTAATTCAAACATTCAAATGTTTACACATTTGTAACATGTAACAAGTAGTGTAACTGACTGCTTAACTAACTATGTGATATTCTTCTCAGTTTATTCTAGACAGTCCAAATAGTGGTGGTGGCCATACTGATGCTGAAAATGCCCAGACTGTAGAGAGAACCAAAGTTAATCCCAAAAGCCAAAGTTCAGGGTTATAATTTATTATTTTCTTCTTATTTATGTTTACGTTAATATTCACTTATTTAATAATATTCACTTGTTATCTTTATATTATAGAAAATACTCTATTCCAGGGGTCTTCAACGATTTTTAAGCCAAGGACCTCTTAACTGAAAGAGAGATGGAGCAGGGACCCCCATACATATAAACGGTATAAAATCAAGTTGCATATTAAATTGGGCCTACAATAACCTGTAGGGTGGCCTAAAGTCTTTATACACATCTGTTTTGCATAGAATACTAAACTATTCAAATAGCCTAATAATTGTTGGCATGATTTTATAAATCATGTTTTAATGTAAAACATATATGTGGCAAAGTGAATCGTTAGGATTAACTACCTGTGTATGGCCTTAGTGACTACCTTACAGGCCAGTAAGCAGTGGGGATTTTGCTAATATGTTGTATGCTGTATGTTTTTTGAAAAATCTTTCAAAAATTTACGAAGTCGAAAGGGCATAAGTACTCGTTCATTCAACTTTCGACCTATAATCCATGTTGAACTTGCAAAATCTACAATCAAATCTGAGATTTCTCAATGACAATCAAGCGAAAGAGACAAATTTAGCCGTCTAGCTCCATAAGGTCACATTCATTTTGCACTGGACCGTGATCACCCCCAGTGGAACTCTGGTGGAACTGCAACCAAAGTAGGTACAATGGGGCTGAATGGGGAGTGGAACGGCTTTTCGTAGACGGGCTTTGATAATACCAAAGTATAGGCTCAAGTTATATTAAAATACTACCCACGTTGCGAAGAGAAAACAGCTGGAGCTGTTTTGGAAAATTGCAGTAACCGAAACGACAACGACAATGACCAGGGTAACGACTAAACATCCGACAAGGGAGATGAGTGGATATTTACAGAGGATTACAGGCGGGAGGAGCGGTAACCCACGGACCAGATAAGGTTTTATTTTAGTTTTTCATTTTAAAGCTGCACATGTCAGCTAAAGGACTGTCAGACTTCTTCTGGCTTGAATTCAAGTTTTTGCTTTTGGTTGTTGTTTTCTTTTGAGTATTATGCACTGGAAACGTTCCTTTTCCAGGGTAAAGGTTAGTGAATATGTTGTCAGAGTAGGCTACAGGGTTTTAAAGAATGATAACACAGAAGGCATAGACATACAGGTGAAGAGTGCTTCAAACAGGAACAGTGAAGTAGACATGGAAATAAAGATATACAAAGATGATTAAGAAATATATTAAGTAGGCTACGTGTCATGGAACATTAATGGAAGTGGAAATCCAGCCAAAAGACGCAAGGTATTGTCATATTTAAAAACTAATAAGGAAGATATAGTTTTCATACATTCAAAACAGGCTGGGTGAGGCATGTTTTTCACAGCTCACTCTCAAGTTCACAAAACTGAGTTATGATTTTGGTCAACAGGAGGATACATTTTGTGTTGCTTAAAGAGGTTAAAGATACAGAGGGAAGAATGATATGTGTGCAGGCACTAATAGAGGGTATGCAGGTGATATTATGTAATATTTATGCACCTAATAAGGGAGACCCACAGTTCTTCCATGAAGTGTTTAGACAAAAGTCAGTTTAAAGGTCCACTGATGACTAAAGATAGCGAAGAAATATGTTATGTTATGTTAATATGTATGGATGTCTGGAGGCTTACTAACCCTAAGGAGAGGGAGTACACGTTTTTTTCCCCATTGTCGTAAGTCACAGTCCAGAATTGACTTTTTCCTTTAGTAAACAGTGTAGTTAGAGTATAAGAACTATTGCTATCACAGATCATGCAGCGGTGGAATTATGTATAAACACAGAACTGGACATGGGTAAGAGTACTAGATGGAGAATGAATACATCATTATTACAGGACAAAGGCTTTAGGACATTGTTGGGAGAGGATTTGAAATCTTTTTTTGAATTAAACATTGGCAACACTAAGGAAATTGCAACAGTTTGGGAGGCCTCTAAAGCATATATAAGAGGGAAATTAATAGCCCGCTCAGCTCAAAAGAAAAAAGAGAGCCTAAACAGAACTATATTCTCAGAAAGGGAAGCAGTGCTACTTGGGCGGAGTGATATGCTTGCAGCTCTGCTGAGTGCTACTTGGGCGGAGTGATATGCTTGCAGCTCTGCTCAGAGCTGCAGCGTATCACTCCGCCCAAGTAGCACTGCTTCCCTTTCTGAGAATATAGTTCCCAGTTTATATACAGTTAGAAGATGGCTGTGTCTCATGTGACGTTGTTATTTGTACACGCTGTGACTATACAAATCACAACATGTAAATAGGACCATGTTGCCGTTATTTTGTCACTTATTCGGAGCAGTAGGCTAGTTGGAGCCGGTTACCTCCAGGATCTGTGCTAGGCTAAGCTAATGGTGGAGCCATCAGACAGAGTTACGACACGCATGGAGATGAGAAGGGTATGTATCGACTAAGGGTGCTCCGATCGATCGGTCACCGATCAGTATAATGGCTTTAAATAGTTTGATCAGTGGTCTCCATAAATGCCGATCAGATGACGCACTACCATGGATTTATTAAGAGTGCACTACTCGTGAGAACATTTTCAACATGGAGCTAAAATGGCGGTGTCCCTACATTCAGCGGTCTGGCAGTTCTACAAGGTGTCTGAACGGCGGCAGAACAGCAGTTGGCCCGCGGCCGGCCGCGGAATGAAGACGGTAGGAAGACGGCTACCGCTTTTAAAAAGCGGCTGCCACCGGTGGTGCTCCGGCAAACGTGTTTGCGATTACGCAATTCTGACGCTTCTACTGCCTCTGGAGCACCGCCGGTGGTCTGCCGACTCATTGCTATCTGGGAAAAAAACAATACATTAGCGATTTGCAACGTGTGTGCCAAGGAAATACCACAAGGTGGAAAGCTCCAGAGACATTTCAACACCACCAACCTCATCAGACATTTGAAGGTTAGTCACGGAAAGAGTATGAGGAGTTTTCAAAGTTAGCTAACGCTAAGGCAGAGCGGAGTCGTGTAGCTAGCAGCTCCGGCGCCACTCAAACAGCTGTTTCCCTGTGTGTGTGTGTGTGTGTGTGTGTGTGTGTGTGTGTGTGTGTGTGTGTGTGTGTGTGTGTGTGTGTGTGTGTGTGTCGGTCCGTGTGTGACGGTGTGTGTGTGTGTGTGTGTGTGTGTGTGTGTGCTGAAGAAATGTCTGCAGTGATTGAAAGGACATTTTTTTGATTTTGAGCTAGGACAGAAAGCCAAACAGTTACTGATACATTCTCTAAACACGTGTGACTGTTACGTAATGGCGGAATTTTCAGTTCATAAAAGTCAACGGTGATCGGTATCGGCCGATACGTCTTCCAGCAATCAGTGATCGGTGATCGGTGATCGGCCCCAAAAATCCTGATCGGAGCACCCTTAGTATCGACTTGTCTAACTGTCAGGGTTACGGTGAATAAGCTAATGTCCCAATAAGTCAGCGTATTCCTTTAACAAAAAAGTAGCATACTCCTTATACGGATTAAAAACAATTTTTTATGAAGGCGGGGAAAAAATATCAGCTAGACAAGTGAAAGAAAAAGACTTCTCAAATATAATTTCAGCCATCAAACAGGGAGATAAATTAGTGACCTCAACAAAAGATATAAATGAGACATTTCAACAATATTACAAGAAACTATATACATCATCAGTATCTAAATATAATTTCAGCCATCAAACGGAGATAAATTAGTGACCTCAACAAAAGATATAAATGAGACATTTCAACAATATTACAAGAAACTATATACATCATCTGTATCTTGCGATGATAACCAAATAAATTCATTCTTCTCTAACATTAATATTTTGGAATATCTGAATGCGCCACAGGAACGCTGCATGGCCTCGCAATTCTATAGACTGACAAACTATTAAGTAAGTGGAGAGTCCTCTAATGTGAAATTGTTATGGCAGAGAGACCTAAGAATAAACTTTACACAGGAGAAATGGTTGGCTGTACTAGCAGACTGTGGAAAGTATGTAAGGGAAGCAAGAGGAAAGTTCACACAATATAAGATCATGCATAGATATTATCATACCCCTGTGAGATTACATAGAATGAAATTGATGAATGATAATATGTGTTGGAAGTGTAAAACAGAGGTAGGAACTTTTCTTCACTGTGTATGGGAATGTGCATTAGTGAGTCAATTTTGGGTCAAAGATGTGGACTTCCTGAGTAACTGGTCAGGTTCAGTGATTCCCCGACTCCTGCCGTATGGTTACTAGGGGACAGAACACAAATACCGAATATATCAAAAAGAACTTTTTCTGTCATTATGGTGGGCTTGGTCACCACTTCCAGAGTTATTTTAAGGCACTGGAAAACTGCTGTATCTCCTAATCTGAAAGACTGGACTGATGCAATGGTGGAGACAGCATCTTATGAGTCTATGCTTCACAAACTGTCAACAAGGAGGATGGGATGACCTCTTGGGATCTCTTTTGGACCTACACAAGGGCTAATGAAAACGCAACCTAAGAAATCAGAGACTAAATACAGCATAGCTTCATTGTCCTTCTGTAGACTGGTTTTCCCCCTTACATTTATTACTTTATTTTTCAAGTTTTATTTTTTCCTCTGTGACATGTCATATGTTTATGCCAAGATTCCATAATGTATGACCAACCCTGTACTCATATACTCTGCTATTAAGAATTCAATAAAAATTTAAATGAGAAAAAAAAAAGATATCTCACCTCGGGATGTTCCACGCTCCTATTGTGCCTCCAGTGAGGAAAAGGTCATTTTTAAATAGCTGTGTTTTTTTGTTTTTTTTGCTGCCTCCAGCTTCATTTGAAACAAAATGTGTCTTCTGGCTGTGGAAACAACAACACACCTTTGACATTCTGTGTGTGTTAGGTTAGGTCATGGCAGTTTCATGCGGCAGCGCTATGACGACCATTCACGCTCTGTGGCAACCCAGGAGACTTGAAAACCCGATTCTCAATGAACATAGGTAACTCAGACAGCTGGCTTAAACATAATTCAATTCAATTCAATTCAATTTTATTTATAGTATCAAATCATAACAGGAGTTATCTCAAGACACTTTACAGATAGAGTAGGTCTAGACCACACTATAATTTACAAAAAACCCAACAAGTCCCCCCAAGAGCAAGCACTAGTGCAACAGTGGCAAGGAAAAACTCCCTTTTAGGAAGAAACCTCGGACAGACCCAGGCTCTTGGTAGGAGGTGTCTGCTGGCCGTTGGGGTGCATCACAGTATAGTAAATAAACAGTGTTTAGAAAAAGTGGGTGTAGTAGTGCAGGGAGCAGCACGGCATAGCAGGGTATTTCTCAGCAGAACCACGGCAACAGCTGGAACCAAGATTTTGGTGCCATCCTAATCCCAGGATTTCATCCTGGGTGAAAAAGAAACAGAAAGACTCCGGGGAGCAAGCTCCCCAGAGCTAGGTTAGTAACAAGCATTTCTAGGACAGAGAAGCAGGTGGGCCGGGCTTGGCAGATACTACAACTCCTCACTCCCTAACCATAAGCTTTATCAAAGAGGAGAGTTTTAAGTTTACTCTTAAATGTGGTGACAGTATCTGCCTCCCGGACCCAGACTGGGAGCTGGTTCCACAGGAGAGGAGCCTGATAGCTAAAGGCTCTGGCTCCCATTCTACTTTTAGAGACTCTAGGAACCACTAGTAACTCAGCATTCTGGGAGCGCAGTGCTCTAGTGGGACAGTAAGGTACTATGAGCTCTTTGAGATACGATGGTGCTTGACCATTTAGAGCTTTGTAGGTCAGGAGGAGGATTTTAAATTCAATCCTGGATTTTACAGGGAGCCAATGCAGAGAAGCTAATACGGGAGTAATATGATCTCTTTTCTTAGTTCTTGTCAGTACACGAGCTGCAGCATTCTGGATCAGCTGGAGAGTCTTAAGTGACTTGTTTGAGCATCCTGATAGTAAGGAATTACAATAGTCCAGCCTGGAAGTAACGAAGGCATGGACTAGTTTTTCAGCATCATTCTGAGACAGGATGTTCCTTATTTTGGCAATGTTACGAAGATGAAAAAAGGCTGTTCTTGAGGTTTGTTTTAAGTGGGCATTAAAGGATATATCCTGGTCAAAAATAACTCCTAGATTTCTGACAGTAGTGCTGGAGGCCAGGGCAATACCATCCAAGGTAGCTATATCTTTGGATATTGAGGATCGGAGGTGTTTAGTACCCAGCACAATCACCTCAGTTTTGCTTGAGTTTAGCATCAGAAAGTTGTAGGTCATCCATGATTTTATATCTGTAATACATGCTTGAAGTTTAGCTAATTGACTGATTTCATCTGGTTTGATTGATAAGTATAATTGGGTGTCATCTGCATAACAGTGAAAGTTTATTGAGTGTTTCCTAATAATATTACCTAGAGGAAGCATATATAAGGAGAATAGAATTGGTCCAAGCACTGAGCCTTGTGGAACGCCATGGTTAACTTTAGCGTACTTGGAGGATTTGTCATTAACATTAACAAATTGAGATCGATCAGAGAAATAGGACTTAAACCAGCTCAGTGCGATTCCTGTAATACCAACTAAGTGTTCCAGTCTCTGTAACAGGATGGTATGGTCAATAGTGTCAAAGGCAGCACTAAGATCTAGTAAGACAAGTATGGAAACAAGTCCTTTGTCTGAAGCAATTAAAGGGTCGTTAGTAATTTTCACCAGTGCCGTCTCTGTGCTATGATGCTTTCTAAATCCTGACTGAAAGTCCTCAAATACACTATTGCTATGTAGGAAATCACATAACTGATTAGCAACTACCTTCTCAAGGATTTTGGAGAGGAAGGGAAGATTAGATATTGGTCTATAGTTAGCCAAGACCTCAGGATCGAGGGTGGGTTTTTTCAGAATAGGTTTAATCACAGCTACTTTAAATGACTGTGGTACATAACCTGTTAATAAGGACATAATAATCATATCTAATAATGAAATGTTAACCAGTGGTAGCGCTTCTTTAAGTAACCTCGTTGGGATGGGGTCTAAGAGACAGGTAGATGGCTTAGCTGAAGAGACTCTTAGCATTAATTGTTGAAGGTTTATAGGGTAAAAGCAGTCTAAGTATATGTCAGGTCTTGTTGTTCCTTCTAGCAGTCCTGCATTTGAAAGTGAACTGTTAGAAGTTGAGGGCAAGAGGTGATTAATTTTATCTCTAATTGTTATAATTTTATCATCAAAGAAGCTCATGAAGTCGTCACTACTCAGAGCTATAGGAATAGATGGCTCAGTAGAGCTGTGACTGTCTGTCAGCCTGGCTACAGTGCTGAAAAGAAACCTTGGGTTGTTCTTATTTTCTTCTATTATTGATGAGTAATAGTCTGATCTGGCATTTCTGAGGGCCTTCCTATAGGTTTTCACACTGTCCTGCCAATCTAAACGAGATTCTTCCAGTTTGGTGGAGCGCCATTTACTTTCCAGTTTTCGCGAGATTTGTTTTAGTTTGCGAGTTTGGGAGTTATACCAAGGTGCTAGTTTCCTTTGCTTCCTCGTCTTCTTTTTGAAGGGAGCAACAGAGTCTAAAGTCGTCCGTAGGCAGGCCGTAGCACTGTCTACAAAATTATCAATTTGGGAAGGACTGAAGTTAACAAAAAGGTCCTCTGTTATATTAAAGCATGACATTGACAACACATAAGTGTTCTTTAATAAAGTCGCTCGGGAAAAGGGTAGTGGTACAAACTTTAACTTAGGATTCTTCCCGTCCGGGCTCTGTCAGTCTTCAGGAGATGTTGTCCTGGGAGGGTTTAAGCAGAGCGAGAGGTTAGTCTTTCTTCCCAGCCAATATCCTTATCGAACATCAACTCCTGTGTTGCTTCTCTGGGCCGTTGTTCCTTACTGTCTCCTTTTTCCTTCAGTCTTGGGTTGGCTCTCTTAGAGGCTATCCAGACGAAGACACGTTTGGATGCAAACACACTTTTTTTGCATCGTTTGGGCCGATTGTCCACACAAATCTTTTGTTTGGCTTCGTATGGACGGCGAAACCGCATACGTGCGTATCAATGATGTCATCGCCACACACCTCAGCCTCAGAGCTGACTGCCTTCAACCCAGCTGACGGCTCTAGCAGGGACGCAATGCTGTTTATAAAGTGAAAGTAGCTAGACAACTTATCAACTAGCTAGCTAATCTGTCTGCTCATCAACTCCTTGAACGGATTATAGTAACTTTTAGCACCGCTTATTGTAGAAAGGCTACCGCAAGAAAAACGTGTAGCTAGATTATCAAAAAGACATCGGATCATTGATGTTTGTTTGACTGCCGATGTTAGCTAGCAGAGCTAACGTTAGCTAACGTCGTGCACAGCTGTCAGTTTTCAGAAAAGTGTTTGTTTATACATACCCGTGTATATATGCCATCAAGAGTATGCCAACGTTAGCCAAACAGCAACGAATCACTTCCTGCTGCCTAAACCTCAGTTTGTCTCAGTTTTCATGCAAACAAAGTTTTCCAAAATCTCCATTCTGGCCGGAGTTTTTTAATAAAGAATCGTTTTCAGAGGCAAATTCTCCGTTTGCGTGTAAACGAAGGTCACAAACGAAGGGAAACGTCTCAATTTTTCAAAATAAGCATGTACGTGTAAACGGAGTATCATTGATCACGTTTACATGCAGCCAATATTCGGGTTATGGTCGGGTTAAGGTCACTATTCGGGTTTCTGAAACATTCGGAATAACCCGTTTACATGCGTGAGCAGAGAGAGTTACTCCTGTATACATGGAGTTTGTAATCAATTGACAATATCCCGATGTAAACGGGAAATCGGTACTTTCTGCCGTCAACAAAAGACATTATATTCATGGTTTTCACCACACTAATAAAGAAATTGGTTTCTTCCTCGCTCCAAAAGTGTGGTGCTGTCTGCGTCTCGCCATGTTTACCTCTACTTCTTGTTTACTTCCGGTATACTGCACGCGGGTTTTTGTATGCGCCAGACGGTGCATACAAGAAGTTCCTCTACTCAAAAGACCAACATTCCTTGCGAATAGAACATGTGCAGAACACAAATCAATGTTCCTTTTGATGGGGATATGCCGATACGCGTTTACATGACCAAATATTCAGGTTAGAAAAGAGGTAACCCAGGGGTCATATTCGGGTTTTTAAAAACCGGAATATGAGCATATTTGGGTTTTTGCCAGTGTTTACATGGCTGTGCGCGACCGGGTTATTGCTAATATTCCGGTTTTGAACGGGTTATTGGCTGCTTGTAAACGTAGTCAGTGAAAAGAGCCATTAAACCCCCACCCCCCCCCCCCCCCACCCAGAAAGGGGTAAGGTTATGTTCTTTCACAAATTCCAGCACACGTCTAGAACTACTTTGTACACCTTGTTTATTTAACAGTACAAAGTACAATCATGAACCACATTCTAATTAGATATTATTGTATCTGAACTTGTGCTGAATAATAAGACCTGAACAATCCCGTAAATGAAACATGGTCGATATAAACTACCAAACGCCTAATTCAAATGCAAAACATGACATGACCCATTTAGTCATGAACCTCAAAGCTCAAAGTTCAGACAAAAAAGAAATGTATTTAACCCATAATAAACTAAACTTAAATTGTGATAAAAATTAACAACACATTAACAAACACCAACTGAAAATTCTTGCGTAGCAGCCCTTTAAATGTGTTCACTCTTCTTACTGGTTACCCTCAACAAACCCACTGATTGGTTTTTCCATTTTTTTGTTCAGTGAACGTGATCAGTGCCAAGGGGTTGGAAAATCACTTGTGATTGATGCTAAACTGGAAAATATGAAGGGTAAATGAGCATTTTTGTTTGTTAGTTACTGAAATAAAGAAAAATTAAGAAATCAGGGTATATAAACATTTTACCCCCTGGTAAATTTGGCTAACATACAACATACTGTACATATGTTGTCCCCAAATCACCACCTATAGGAGTTTACTGTACATCCAATTCTGTTTGTTAGGTTTTGTCGGTCGGTATTGACCTGACAGGACCGCTTCAGAAGGCATCTGATGGCCATATTTACATTTTGACAGCCACAGATTAGTAAAAAAAAAGAACCCCTTCACACACACACACGCATGCACCCTCGTCTCTCTCACTCTTCCTCATGCACGGCACGCGTGCACACACAAACACACACACACACACACACAGGTTCACCCCGGAAATTATATATTATTTGTTAGTAGCCTAATGGTAAATGCTGCAGGTTTATCAGAGACTACCTCCAGAATGTGGGAGTGGAGAGGATGGAATGGCCTGCCTCTCAACCCTGACCTCCTGACCTCAACCCCATTGAACACTGTGGGATCAGCTTGGGTGTGCTGTTTGTGCCAGAGTGACCAACACAACCACGTTGGCTGACTTGCGACAAATGCTGGTTGAAGAATGGGATGCCATCCCACAGCAGTGTGTGACCAGGCTGGTGACCAGCATGAAGCTTCAGTTATACTAGCGCTTCCAAAAGTGTGTGCCATGACTGCCATGAGTATCTATACTCGCGCGTGGTGGTCACGACACTAGTTGCAGTCTTCTCCTGAACAGCGGTGGCTCTAAGGCGCAAAGGCTACCGATGTTTCTCTTTCTAAGGACTAGAAGAAGAAGAAAAAGATAAACAACGGCAGAACAGGCAGCAACAGTGCCATCAATGCTTCGATTTGATTCAATGAGCTACTTGGTCAGATCAAGCCTTTCATTCACCATAAAATAACTCATTTTAACCCAGTAAGTTTACGAGAGACTTGCAGTCAGTCGGCGAGTCCTGGCATCCGGTTTCCCAGGAGCTCGTTCAGGCTTCCTGTTTCCGGTTTGTCGGGCACCGCTGAAAAAAATAGACTGGTGCGCGCCCTCAGCTCGTGCGCTGAAAATCGGACGCACCAGCCGGAAATTACGTCATTTTGATGTCACGAATGCGTGCGCCACCTCCAACGCGTCAGGCATAAATGAGCCATGAGGAGGAGGTGCCAGGCTGTTGTGGCTCTGTATGGTTCTTCTACACGCTACTGAGGCTCCTGTTTGTGAAATGAATACATTGTTAAATTGCCAATATGTCTTGTTTCTTCAAACTTCAATCATCCAATCGACCAAATACCAAACGAGTCAATGGCAGAATAAGCTATTTGGCATTACAGAGAAGATTTGGCGAATCTTTCATGGGCGCAACCCACATACTCAGCGCTGCTGCTCATCCCACAAATGCATGTTCCTTACAAATGGGGCACCATTTGTAAGGGAACAAAACAGGCTTTCCAATGGTATAAGATGTATTGCCAAAAAGCATTGTTACCATAGAGAAATAATCTACCAAACACAAATGTCCTTACTTTTTGTGCTAAGCTTATTAAAGAGATACTTCACCGATATAGCATTCAGCTTTGTATCAGAAACCCGGTAGTATTTCTGAATGACCGAAATGTCAGCCATCTTGAATCTTCACTAAACAGGGCTCTCTCTTCTCAGCAGTAAACTTTTACAACAGTTATGTGCATTCAAACTACCGCACATGTGTACCACCGGGATACATCGGTACAGATCGGAGAACAGTGCCGATCCTGACCTCCCTGGGGCCCTAAGCAAAATTCTGCTAAGGGGCCCTCTACCTGACCCGTGATGCTGTGAGCTATGTAAACCATTTGCCACACAGTCACACCTGATACTTCAGTGCTCCCAATACAATCCTCCCTCCTTTAAACAAAACAGTCAAAGAATAAGTACAACAATATAGAACAGAATGAGGTTCAAACCAACTATATTTATTGAATTGAGTATTTTCTATAATATTAAGATAACAAGTGAATATTATTAAATAAGTGAATATTAACGTAAACATAAATAAGAAAATAATAAATTATAACCCTGAACTTTGGCTTTTGGGATTAATTTAGGTTCTCTCTACAGCCTGGGCATTTTGGGCATCAGTATGGGCACCACCAGACTATTTGGACTGTCTAGAATAAACTGAGAAGAATATCACATAGTTAGTTAAGCAGTCATTTACACTACTCGTTACATGTTACAAATGTGTAAACATTTGAATGTTTGAATTAAAATCTTACCATCAAAATATTCCTTTTCTGCTTCTTTCTCTAGTGAACTAGTGATGCAGATATCCATAATCCCTGTGAGTGATATCAAGAATTAACTTTTGTACAAGTGAACATGTAATTCCTGATATCAAAAATAGACATTGGTAGGTAAAAATTAAGGGGCCCTACTAGTAAAAATAATCAAGAATTCACTTTGCAAGTCGAATTCTTGATATCAAAAATGCATAAACTGTGAATGAATACAAGCTAAAATGGCTTGCCATAGCATGTTAAAGTTTGTATTTATTTATTAAGCATGTTGAAGCAATTCTTGATTTATGGTTATTATTTACTGAGGGATGTGCATCCATATTGACCAGTATGTCCAGCTAATCAACATTTTAAATTCAATATAGCTTATAAATCAATGTCAAATTGTCAATACATTGCTTTCCATCTTGTATAATTAGTGCAGTTGTTTAGAGTTTTTAACTACACATTGTCTGAGACTAGATAATCAGTGTCTTAAAAGTATGTATAATGTGTACTTTGATGAGGCGTGCAATCATTCACGCCCATATATTGTAGCCTACAGTCTGTCTGGTCTTCACATATATTTCTGCTTGAAAAATGCGCGTTTCACTTCATGTACGCGCCTAACGCATGATAACACACCCGACGCGGTTATCTTTTCCGAGCTGCAGTAAACAAACACTGTTGCACTTTGTCGTTTATCAAACGTAATAAATAATTGTATTTTACTCTCACTTTTGTCAGGCACAAAGTCACAAAACACAGCCCCGGAAGTGACTGGCGTTAGCAGCTAGACGAGAGATGCACTGCCTGCCTGCCCAGCTAGGTTAGCAAGACCGAAAAAAAAAACACCATAGAAATGCACATAAACATAACTTTTTTTGCTGACATCAAACTTGGAGAGGAGAGAACACAAGTTTACCTGATTGTTGTTCCCGCAATTCACTCTCATGGTGTTTTTTTTCCTCTTTTCGTGACCAGAAGGATAGTTTTGCTTCATTTTGTCATGGATGTTGTAAACATTAATTGACGCGCTATGGCACGAGGGGGAGGCGGGGCCTCGAGTAATTTGCGGGGCCCTACGCAGCTTGCGTAGTGAGCGTATAGGGCGGATCGGCTCTGTCGGAGAATATGCAAGAAACGTTATTAAAGACGGAATAATCGGCACACTACGTGAGCTTTGCCTGCACGGAGACCAGCACGGAGACCAGTGGTGTTGCTCGATGCCCCGAGCCGGGTAGGGGACATCCTCGTCGGCTAGGTGGGAAGCTAACGCTAGCCGGCCACCTATCCCATCAATCCTGCTTGCAAGTGTCCGTTCATTAAACAACAAACTGGACTACATCCAACTTCAACGATGCTCCCAACGCGAGTTCAGAGACTGCTGTGTTTTTTTGTTTGTTGAATTGGTACGGATAAGTTAATGGTACCATGTATTGCATGTAATATATATTTTGTTACTGTATATTAGCACATTATGCTCATTAACATTACAATGACTTGCTGGTTGACGTTAACTCATATCTGGCTCAGTTGTCAACACTACTGATCTGGTCGACATTGCTAAACAATATGTATGTAAGTATGAACAATGTGTATTCTCCATTTTAGCATCTGTAAATCTGTGACCGACCTCTGCACAAACAAGAATACAAAAATAAACATGTTACACTCATTCCAAGACTCCGTTTTTATTTTATATTCTATATTGTTTTCACACTCGATTTCTATGATACTGTTTAGTTAAAAAAAACACCAAAATATATCAAGTAGCATATTCATTAGCATAGTCTGCATTTATACTACTGTTAAGTTAAAAATACCAAATATATGAGACGGGACGCTCCACGCTGCAGCCATACAGTCTTGGAAAGATGGCTAACAACAGACCTGAGGCTGGCTCAGCATCACAGGTAAAGTAAATAACGTGTTTATTCAACATTTTTTATACGATTTTACTATTTTGATAGCACTTTATAATGATATACATTTCCGCAACTCATAGACGTTATCGATTTAGCTTGCAACCTAACTGAGCCAGACGAAGTAATTGCTTTAGCTTGTAAAATAATGATAGCGTTAACTTACGCCTATTAGTATGCCAAACATACTTCAGTTGTAATGTTTTGAATGTCTATCTAGCCTAACGTTACATAATGTTGAATTGGTACGGATAAGTTAATGGTACCATGTATTGCATGTAATATATATTTTGTTACTGTATATTAGCACATTATGCTCATTAACATTACAATGACTTGCTGGTTGACGTTAACTCATATCTGGCTCAGTTGTCAACACTACTGATCTGGTCGACATTGCTAAACAATATGGTTACAGTGCAGTTTAGTTCTAACATCACTAACTATAATGTTACTTTAACACAGAGCACTACGTCAATGCTAACGTCGTCTAGCACTAGCTAAAGGTAACAGCGAGTAAATACCGTTAGGTTGCAAGCTAAAGCAATAACGTCTATGAGTTGCGGAAATGTATATCATTATAAAGTGCTATCAAAATAGTAAAATCGCATAAAAAATGTTGAATAAACATGTTATTTACTTTACCTGTGATGCTGAGCCAGCCTCAGGTCTGTTGTTAGCCATCTTTCACCTTTGACGCATGCGCGTTGGATGAAATCTAGGTTTGATTTCCTGCCCTGTGACGACAGTGACGTCATTTCAACTGTTCTTTACTCGTATCCACAAACTTGAATTTGTGTTCGTAGTGAAGAATTCGTAGTCGTAGAAATCAGACTTGTACTCATGAATGTTTACAGTCATAGCTTCTAGAGTCACACTCACATAAAAATACAAATGTCATTTTATTGACTCACGTGTATGAAAACGTAATTGTGCATGCCTGAGTTAATTTACGCACAAATGTTTAAAATACGAATACAAATTCTTAAAGTTGTGCATACATCTTTTTGAAAGCTTTCTTACACCATATAAATGCCTCTGACTCTGCTTGGCTGTAAATGAATCATTCCCCGGGAGGTGAAAGTCGAGTCACACTCTGTTAAGACACTTTGGTTTCTTAAGACGTTTTTATACATGACTTTGAGGAAGTCCCTGCTTCCCTATCGCCGATGCCTCAATGCAATCTTGGAGACAAATGTAAACGTCTCAAAAGTACCATGATTTGCCACATAACTTACGGATGAAGGACAGGGAGACGGAGAGTGTGTGTAGCTGTTACTGAGGTGACCTCCCTGTGTGTACTTCTCCTTGTTGCAGCTGGCTGGTGTGTTGGAGCCACAGTGTGTGAAGGCTCAGTCTGTAACTGTACTTCCAAAGGCACGCTTCTGCTCACAGGTTCCCTGTTGAGACAAAAATGAACCTGCCGTCCAGAGAAGAGTGTGAGGGTTGGGACTCGGCGCAGGTGGCCTTCTTTATGTGCAAGGTGAGTACAAGAAAGAATAGGAGACAAAATAAGGCACTGTCAGAAAACTAATGGATGCTAATGGAACTATTTCTTTAAAATGTAAAAGTTCATAGTTCATCTACCTAATGTGAATTATGTGGAATCTCACGTTTGACTATTTCTTGTCATTCATACGGTATGCATACCGCTCAAGCAAGTGTTAAATAAACAGATGGTGGCATAAGATGACAGGAAGATATGTTTTATGGAATTAAATTCAGTTCATCTGTGTCAATGAATGTAAAATTCATGTACTGCCCCTCAGAACAACATGCAAGAATGTGCTGCCACCGTAAACAGACTGAAAATGAATGGACAAAGACTTCTGGTGAGTTATTGCCTCACATTTTTCTTGTTTCACCTGAATATTTCCAGAAAGTACTCGTTCTGTCTCTCGCAGTCACATAATCTACTAATTGCATCAAAATAGACAAATCCTCCCGAGCAATTATTATTATGATTATGGTATTAAAAACAGCAGAACTGGTTACATTTCCTCAAGCTATTTGTGTCCGTTTTGCTAAAGAAAAAATAAACCGTTGTAAAACTTGGTGAAACCCCAGTTTACAATGCCAAACATTTGTAACATCCTCAGTCAAATGTTTGTAGCAGTCTGTTTATCCATGTTAAAATAGCTGAATCGTAAACCTTTGAAAATGCTATTTCTTGAATAAGTTGAAGAATAAACTTTGCTATGAATCTTAAATTGTACTGCAGCTCTGGAAATTTCCAATGTTGTAAAACAGAGGACAGTTTACTGGATATGAAGTGTGACACTCCCTTGTATTACTTCCCACACTCTTTTGCGGTGTGTAATCAGTGGCCCTCCTAATATGGAAGTGAGTAAATCAGCTGCAACTTCTGCTTTGAAATGCATGCAAGTATCATTAGATCTGCTTCAGTCATGAGTGTTGGGTGAGAACTGTCTAACAAAGATTATATGCAGTGAAATAAATAACTTCCTAATATTTATTTTGAGGCTAAATAATACCTCAGTAACACGTCCTGGCTTGCCTGTAGAAGCATTTATTCAAAGTGTCTTTTCATTGGCCATTTTTAAACACTTCTTGCCAGACTAAGGAATGGCAGCATCAATCTACTCTTCTATTTAGTATTCACTGACCCTGAGCTGATTCCATTTTAGGTGGGAGATATTCCATCATGAAAATATTTCTCCTATATCTCGCAGGCTTATCTCCCCCAAAATATGCTCACTGTGGATTTTTACGAGTCAAAATGAAAATAATGTTTTCAGAGCAGAGGCTTTGATGTGCAGGTTACCAGTGCAGATCTGAAAAATGCATATATACAGAGAGTATGTGTATTGACTGATAGATCCCATAGCTACAGACCCAGCGAGGATGCCAGGGCTCTATTAAGCTCAGGTAAACTCATGCTTGTACTGAACGAGAATATTTCACCGTGACTGCACAGCTGGCTACACACACCATCAATTTAACCAGCTTCAAGGCTGCAGAGTCAAATATTCAGTTTATGAGTGCACCTAGTTGTGTGAACCTTTGGTCGCTGTATTTGACTTTTAGCCTTTAGCTCTATGGCAATGTCAGTCGGTCGGTCCACCTCTTTGGTCCAGACTGAAATATTTCAACAACTATTTTATGGATTTTTATGGGATTTTGTACAGACATTCATGGTCCCCAGAGGATTGTGTGATCTCCTGGCTTTTCCTCTGGCACCATGTCAGGTTGACATACGGTATGTGGTTCAGACTTAAATATATAAACAACTATTCAATGGATTTCTGTGCAGTTTGCTACAGATATTATCGCTGTCGGGCGAAAACAATGTGTGTCCAAAACCGTTGCTTCTCAGGAAATGAAAAAAGGAAACATTGTATTGAGCTTGCTATTTACCTTCGACAAAGTCAGATGAAATTGCCTCGTGGCTGATTAAATATTTGTTAAACCCAGTCGGGTACAGGGCACCGCGATGTCACGGTCTGTTCAGCTGCTGTTGCGGTGGAGTTTAGCCGACAAAAAGTTACCGTCATGCCACAACGACAGTTAAGTTTAGGCACGAACAAGCGTTTCCTGGGTGAAAGTCTTTTTTTTGTCTCAGGACACGAACTCCGCTCCCCTGTGTTTCATGAGTGCTCTTACACAGCAGCAGTCAATGTGATATGTGATTCCTACAGCAAAAAAATATGTGGAATAACTTACATACATAGCTATATGTGAGCTACATATGAGCCTGAAATATAAATACATTGAAAATAACTTGAAATGATGTACATATATAGATATAGTCATGGTCCCCAAAGGATGAAGCCTACATTATGGTTCCTCAATGGTGGATGATTTTGTTTATTTAAATCAAATTCAGCTTGGGTCATTGTATTAGTTGTCAATGATTGATGAAGATTAAATCACTTTTGCTGGGGAGAGGGAGGACATGGACATTTCTTTGGCTTCTGAAGGGCGGCATGGCATGAAAAGTTTGAGAACCAGTGAGTTATCTGATGGATTACCTGGCCGGTATACTGTGAAGAGAGCCTTCTGTGTGTATACAGAGTAATTTGTCTCTTTGTCCTTGTGTGTCCCTGCACCTTGTCCTATACTTCCCCTTGTGTGTAAGACAGGACAGTGTTATTGTTTAATCTGCCATCTGCATTCTCATAGATTTGTTTGACATGTTTAGCTCTAAAAGTGTCAGCTTTGGAAATGTTTTATCTCAGAATTCAGTAGGTGGCACTATTTTCCTCTTCAGTTATGAGTGTTGTTTCTTCTATTTTGGACAAACAACCTGCTTGCAACAACATCAACTGTGAGCTTTGATGCTTTGGTGTTATAAATTAGAGTGAAATACATATACTTACATGTACATATACACACATTTATATATACACACACAAAAATGTGTTCTCTTATCAGTAGGCGTAGAGCTTCACTGTGCAGAATGATGAATGTGCCGAGTTTGACACTAGAAGGCAAGGCAAGGCAAGGCAGCTTTATTTGTATAGCACTTTTCAGCAACAGGGCAATTCAAAGTGCTTTACATGAAGACAATCAAAATACAATAATCAAAGTTACAGTGCAGTATAAGAAATTAAACATTAAAGAGCAGTTAAAAACAGTTATATAAAAGCAGATAAAATAAGCAACGAAAGTATAAGAAATGGATAGTTATTTAACGAAAGGCAACATCAAAAAGAAAGGTCTTCAGCCTTGATTTAAAAGAACTGAGAGTTGCGGCGGACCTGCAATTTTCTGGAAGTTGGTTCCAGATGTGTGGAGCATAGAAACTAAATGTTGCTTCTCCCTGTTTAGTTCTGACCCTGGGGACAGAAAGCAGACCTGTCCCAGACGACCTGAGAGGTCTGGGTGGTTCGTAGTTTACTAGCAGGTCAGAAATGTATTTTGGACCTAAACCGTTTAATGATTTATAAACTAGCAAAAGTATTTTGAAATCAACTCTCTGAGGCACAGGAAGCCAGTGTAAAGACTTCAGCACTGGAGTGATGTGATCCACTTTCTTGGTCTTAGTGAGGACTCGAGCAGCAGCGTTCTGAATCAGCTGCAGCTGTCTGATTGATTTTTTAGGATAGACCTGTAAAGACACCGTAGTCCAGTCTACTGAAGATAAAAGCATGGACAAGTTTTTCCAAGTCCTGCTGAGACATAAGTCCCTTTACCCTTGATATATTCTTAAGGTGGTAATAGGATGACTGTGTAATTGTCTTAATGTGGCTGTTGAAATTCAGGTCTGAGTCCATAATTACACCAAGATCTCTGGCTTTGTCTGTTGTTTTTAACATTGTCGTTAGAAGCTGAGCGCTGACTTTTAATCGTTCCTCTTTTGCTCCAAAAACAACCACCTCAGTTTTTTCTTCATTTAATTTAAGAAAACCAACTGAATTTCACGTTGTAGCCCCCCCCCATTCCGAGTGCGTTATGACTCCTACGGTGGCCGAACCCGAAATTAGCGACAACTGACCATGAGTGTTCCTTCCAGTGTAACAATAGTTTGACGTTATTTTGGTACTATTTCATTGCTAACATCAGCTATCAGGTTCCCAAACATATGCAAGCTAATGTTAGTAAAGTATCAGTGCTATCGTTATTCTGTATATTGGACCAGATTAATAGTGTACGGCGATGTTTACAGCGTAGGAGAGAAGCAACGGAGGTTTGTGTTTTTAATATATTTCTCTGAGCAGCATGAACAATGTCAATGAAACTGAAATGATCTCTTAGTGTCTCCATCGTTTCCACGCAGCTGTTGTAGTAGCTAGTCTGTGTTACAGATCCATGACGTGAGTTGTCTGCCAGGGAAATCACGGCACATATGATTACGTTTATGTTACAAGGCAGAGCCGATCCGCCCTATACGCTCACTACGCAAGCTGCGTAGGGCCCCGCAAATTACTCGAGGCCCCGCCTCCCCCTCGTGCCCTCGTGTCAATTAATGTTTACAACATCCATGACAAAATGAAGCAAAACTATCCTTCTGGTCACGAAAAGAGGAAAAAAAACACCATGAGAGTGAATTGCGGGAACAACAATCAGGTAAACTTGTGTTCTCTCCTCTCCAAGTTTGATGTCAGCAAAAAAAGTTATGTTTATGTGCATTTCTATTGTGTTTTTTTTTTTCGGTCTTGCTAACCTAGCTGGGCA
This sequence comes from Gymnocephalus cernua, assembly GCA_023631565.1. Taxonomy (NCBI): domain Eukaryota; kingdom Metazoa; phylum Chordata; class Actinopteri; order Perciformes; family Percidae; genus Gymnocephalus; species Gymnocephalus cernua. Next base: position 32,496,796 of record CM042437.1, on the reverse strand, counting down.
GGCAGGCAGTGCATCTCTCGTCTAGCTGCTAACGCCAGTCACTTCCGGGGCTGTGTTTTGTGACTTTGTGCCTGACAAAAGTGAGAGTAAAATACACTTATTTATAACGTTTGATAAACGACAAAGTGCAACGGTGTTTGTTTACTGCAGCTCAGAAAAGATAACCGCGTCGGGTGTGTTATGCGTTAGGCGCGTACATGAAGTGAAACGCGCATTTTTCAAGCAGAAATATATGTGAAGACCAGACAGACTGTAGGCTACAATATATGGGCGTGAATGATGGCACGCCTCATCAAAGTACACATTATACATACTTTTAAGACACTGATTATCTAGTCTCAGACAATGTGTAGTTAAAAACTCTAAACAACTGCACTAATTATACAAGATGGAAAGCAATGTATTGACAATTTGACATTGATTTATAAGCTATATTGAATTTAAAATGTTGATTAGCTGGACATACTGGTCAATATGGATGCACATCCCTCAGTAAATAATAACCATAAATCAAGAATTGCTTCAACATGCATAATAATAAATAAATAATAAATAAATACAAACTTTAACATGCTATGGCAAGCCATTTTAGTGTCACGATTTACTAGAGCAGGAACCCAAAAGCAGACCAGGACCAGGTAAGTAGGAGTACAAGGTGGGTATTTATTTGGTAAGGTATGTGGAAACGACTTGGTCCAGTTGGTCGGCAGGGAAGGAGGATGGAAGGTTGCAGGGTTTTGTACTGATCCAGATGAAACGCAGTGAAGTTGAAAGCCAGGCAGGTGTGAATGAAAATCCAGGTGAAGAACTGTAGGCAGAAGACAGGCGGCAGATTAGGGATTGGCAACAACGAGCAAAAAGACTTGACAAAACCAGGAACTAGATACGTGAGCAAAAACATACTGTGTACGCTAACGATCCGGCAGGGAATGACTGTCAGGACATGGCTTAAATAGTGCAGGGAATGATGATCAAGACCAGGTGTGTAGATAGCAGCAGGTGTAAGCAGTTGGAGTATCAGCCGGGATGTGTTCAGGGAAACTCGGAAAAACAAATGAACTTCAGGTTAGAGCAAACAAAACATAGGCAACACAGGCTCAGGATGCTGGGTTCCTGACAGTACCCCCCCTCCGAGGGACGCCTCCGGGCGGACTACCCGGAGCACCAGGATGGAGCCGATAGAAGTCCCGGAGCAGATCGGCATCTAGGATCTGGCGCCGAGGTATCCAGCACCTCTCCTCAGGACCGTAACCCTCCCAGTCCACGAGGAACTGGAAACCCCGCCCACGTCGTCGGGAGTCCATGATGCGGTGAACGGTGTAGACAGGACCCCCGTCAATAATCCGCGGGGGAGGCGGACGAGGCGAAGGGGGCAACAGGGGACTGAGGAGAACGGGCTTCAGGCAGGAGACATGGAAGGCAGGATGTACCCTGAGGGTCTTGGGCAATTTCAGACGGACCACAGCTGGATTTATGATCCGGTCCACCACAAACGGTCCAATAAACTTGGGGGACAGCTTCTTAGAATCCGTGCGCAGGGGGAGATTCCGGGTGGCCAACCAGACCTTGTCCCCAACCGTGTAGACAGGAGCCGGGACACGGTGACGATTGGCTTGACGCTGGTAACAGTCAGAGGCCTTAAGAAGGTTCCTCCTGGCACGATGCCAGGTCCGATGGCAACGGCGAACGTGAGCTTGGACTGAGGGAACGGAGAGATCCTTCTCCTGCGACGGAAACAGGGGTGGTTGATATCCGTACAGACACTGAAAGGGGGACATCCCAGTGGCAGTGGTCGGGAGAGTGTTATGGGCGTACTCAGCCCATGGTAGCTGAGAGGACCAAGTGGAGGGATTAGAAGAAACGAGGCCATACAGCTGAGGTGAACTGCGGGCCACGATCCGACACTATGTCTCCAGGTAGACCGTGTTTCCTAAACACTTCCTTGACTAAGATGTTGGCGGTCTCAGTAGCAGACGGTAGCTTGGGAAGGGGCAGAAAGTGAGCGAATTTGCTGAACCTGTCCACTACAGTCAGGACAACGGTGTTCCCGTCAGATAAGGGCAACCCGGACACAAAATCCAGAGCCAGATGCGACCAGGGTCGCCGAGGGATGGGCAGAGGATGCAGAAGTCCAGAGCTGGGTCTATTGGTCCCCTTATTTTGAGCGCACACCGGGCAAGCAGCAATATAACTCCGAGTCTGGTCTCCCATGGCAGGCCACCAAAACCTTCTGCGCAGCAAGGCCATAGTTCTAGCCACACCGGGATGACAAGCCATCTTGCTGGCGTGGGCCCACTGAAGCACAGCAGGACGGACAGAGTCAGGCACAAACAGACGACCTGGCGGACCGTTGCCAGGATCAGGCTGCGTCCGAAGGGCTGTCAAAACCTCCTCCTCGATCTTCCAGGTGACAGCGCCCACGATGAGCTTCTGTGGCAGAATTGTCTCTGGTGCAGTCTTGTCTTCCACTGCCTTGGAAAACATCCGGGAAAGAGCGTCTGCTTTGCCATTCCGTGAGCCTGGTCGAAAGGTGAGGGAAAAGTTGAAGCGTCCAAAAAACAAAGCCCACCTGGCTTGACGTGAGTTAAGACGTCTGGCGGATTGCACGTATGCAAGGTTTTTGTGGTCTGTCCACACCACGAACGGTTGTTCAGCCCCCTCCAGCCAGTGGCGCCACTCTTCCAAGGCGAGTTTCACAGCGAGCAGTTCCCGGTTCCCCATGTCATAATTTCTTTCCGCCGTAGAGAGGCGACGAGAGAAAAAGGCACAAGGATGTAGCTTATGGTCACTGGAGCTCCGCTGAGAGAGAATGGCACCGACTCCCACATCAGAAGCATCCACTTCCACCACGAACTGACGGGACGTATCTGGGTGAGAGAGGATAGGTGCATCAGTGAAGCGCTTCTTCAGATCCAGGAATGCCTTGTTAGCATCCGAATTCCAACTAAAAGATCTGGAACTAGACGTCAGGGCAGTGAGCGGAGCGGCCACTCTGCTGTAATCGCGGACGAACCGTCTGTAAAAGTTTGCAAACCCCAGGAACCTCTGGAGTTGCACTCTGGACTCAGGCTGAGGCCACTCGAGTACTGCCTTGACTTTCTCACGGTCCATCTTCAACTGGCCCTCGGAGATGATGTAACCGAGGAATGAAGTGGTGCGGGCGTGAAAATCACACTTCTCAGCCTTAACGAACAGCCGATTCTCCAATAACCGCTGCAGAACCTGTTTGACATGCAGGACATGGTTAGGCAGATCATCGGAAAACACAAGAATGTCATCCAGGTACACAAATACAAAACGACCGATCATGTCTCTCAGAACGTCGTTAACCATACTCTGGAAAACTGCCGGGGCATTAGTGAGTCCAAATGGCATGACCAGATACTCAAAGTGGCCCATAGGTGTATTGAATCCTGTCAGCCATTCGTCTCCCTCTTTGATTCGGACCAAGTGGTAAGCGTTGCGCAAGTCCAGCTTAGTAAAAACGGTCGCACCCTGCAGGGAATCAAAAGCAGAGTTCATCAAGGGCAGAGGATACTTGTTTTTGATAGTAATGTCATTAAGCCCACGGTAGTCAATACATGGCCGCAGGGTGCCGTCTTTCTTACTGACGAAGAAGAACCCCGCCCCCAGAGGCGAAGAGGAGGGACGAATGAGACCAGCAGCAAGTGACTCCGTAACAGCTGTTTGACTCACGTCTATGCTGGCGCTCCTCTGCTGACAATCCATGACGTCCCACCTGCATGGGTTCGGGATCAGTAGATCGCGGTTCCTTCTTAATCCCCTGGCATGTAGCTCGGCTCCCCGATTCCACTACATATCCAGGTTTGGCAGGTTGGCGGCGCGGAGAATGGTTGGCAAAACTCTCACGTTTCTCCCTCCTTCTCTCTCTGCACCGGTTATCAACTCGAATAGACAAAGCCACCAACTCGTCCAAGTCCCTAGGCTCAGGATAAGAGATTAGCTCATCCTTTATCTGTTCGGACAAACCCTGATGAAACACAGCCTGCAGTGATTCCTCGTTCCACCCACTCTCCACTGCCAATGTTCTAAAGTCGATGACAAAGTCTGCAACGCTGCGTGAGCCCTGGCGCAGAGAGCACAACCGTTTAGAAGCGTCCTTACCTCGGACGGGGTGTTCAAAGAGTTTCCTCAACTCGGCTGAGAATGCGTGGTATGAAGCCAAGCAGGAGTCCCTTCGTTCCCATATGGCAGATGCCCACTCTAGAGCCCTTCCCCGCAACAGTTCGATAACAAAGGCTATCTTAGCTTTATCAGAAGCGTAGGAGTTGGGCTGCAAGTCAAAAACCAAGTCACATTGCATGAGAAAGGAACGACATCCTCCCAAATCCCCATCATACTTGTCCGGTGTCGGAACTTTGGGCTCTCGGAGCGGTACAGCGGTGGAGACGGCAGGTGAGGGTGGAGAAACAGGTGGTGAAGCAACTGCTGGAGCACTGAACTGAGCCTGGACTGAGGTAAGACTAGTGGTTAGACCATGAATAGCAGTCGTTACGTCCTGTAGTGCCACACTATGCTGTTCCAGCATGTTTCCTTGCCGGGAAATGGCAAGCCGCATAGAGTCCAGATCCGCTGGGTTCATCTTGGCCGGATCGTTCTGTCACGATTTACTAGAGCAGGAACCCAAAAGCAGACCAGGACCAGGTAAGTAGGAGTACAAGGTGGGTATTTATTTGGTAAGGTATGTGGAAACGACTTGGTCCAGTTGGTCGGCAGGGAAGGAGGATGGAAGGTTGCAGGGTTTTGTACTGATCCAGATGAAACGCAGTGAAGTTGAAAGCCAGGCAGGTGTGAATGAAAATCCAGGTGAAGAACTGTAGGCAGAAGACAGGCGGCAGATTAGGGATTGGCAACAACGAGCAAAAAGACTTGACAAAACCAGGAACTAGATACGTGAGCAAAAACATACTGTGTACGCTAACGATCCGGCAGGGAATGACTGTCAGGACACGGCTTAAATAGTGCAGGGAATGATGATCAAGACCAGGTGTGTAGATAGCAGCAGGTGTAAGCAGTTGGAGTATCAGCCGGGATGTGTTCAGGGAAACTCGGAAAAACAAATGAACTTCAGGTTAGAGCAAACAAAACATAGGCAACACAGGCTCAGGATGCTGGGTTCCTGACATTTAGCTTGTATTCATTCACAGTTTATGCATTTTTGATATCAAGAATTCGACTTGCAAAGTGAATTCTTGATTATTTTTACTAATAGGGCCCCTTAATTTTTACCTACCAATGTCTATTTTTGATATCAGGAATTACATGTTCACTTGTACAAAAGTTAATTCTTGATATCACTCACAGGGATTATTGATATCTGCATCACTAGTTCACTAGAGAAAGAAGCAGAAAAGGAATATTTTGATGGTAAGATTTTAATTCAAACATTCAAATGTTTACACATTTGTAACATGTAACGAGTAGTGTAAATGACTGCTTAACTAACTATGTGATATTCTTCTCAGTTTATTATAGACAGTCCAAATAGTCTGTGGTTGGTTATATATATATATATATATATATATGGTGCCCATACTGATGCCCAAAATGCCCAGGCTGTAGAGAGAACCTAAATTAATCCCAAAAGCCAAAGTTCAGGGTTATAATTTATTATTTTCTTATTTATGTTTACTTTAATATTCACTTATTTAATAATATTCACTTGTTATCTTAATATTATAGAAAATACTCAATTCAATAAATATAGTTGGTTTGAACCTCATTCTGTTCTATATTGTTGTACTTATTCTTTGACTGTTTTGTTTAAAGGAGGGAGGATTGTATTGGGAGCACTGAAGTATCAGGTGTGACTGTGTGGCAAATGGTTTACATAGCTCACGGCATCACGGGTCAGGTAGAGGGCCCCTTAGCAGAATTTTGCTTAGGGCCCCAGGGAGGTCAGGATCGGCACTGTTACAAGGTAGACAATCCTTTTTCATCATTGACGTGAGGAAAAGTATCCTAGACGTCGTTCTAGCGTTATACACAACCATGCTATAGTTAGCCAAGCAAGTAGCAACTATAAAACGTTTACACAAATAGGCAGAATTACCTGTTGAGAAGAAAGCAGCAACTTCGGCGTCCCTTTTAAAATCCTTGCTCCTCATCAGCTCTTTCTATGGCGTTATTTTTTAGTCAAAAGTTATGAGCGTGTAACACACGCTCACGAGCACATTATGTTATTTCACACGCGCAAAAATGAACCTTCAGCTGGCATGATAAAAGTACTCGCGCACAAATTCAACAACCGAGAGGTGTAGGTAGCTGCGAGCGAGCGCCTGGCTACTCTTACTCTGCTTGTACAGTGGAATCCTGCTCGCGCGCAGCGGCCTTCTGCTCGCGGAGTGCTGTTTTGCTCGCAGAGAGGATTTCTGCTCGCTCGAGTACATGACTTTTGACAATTTGGAGGCGGAAACCAAGGAGGGCACTGACCCTCTTATGATTGGTCACTTTCACACAGGGACATCCTTGATTGACAGCTCTCATTACAGGAAGCACGGAGTCAAAGTATCTGACGGAGTTCAGTCATTCAGTTAACACTGCACAGTGGACGGAATGGCGGCGACACCTGAAGATGTAGATGTAAGTGATATTGATGATATGATGGGGGCTGTGTGTTTGACAGTGTTATAGCAATTTAATCTGAAATTTGTTGAGAATAAACTCATTAAATATTGAGAATAAAGTCGCTGTGTTTCGAGAAAAAACTCATTAAATATTGAGAAAAAAACTTGAAATACAACGACTTTATTCTCAATATTTAATGAGTTTATTCTCAACAAATTTCAGATTAAATTGCTATAACAATGTCAAACACACAGCCCCCATCATATCATCAATATCACTTACATCTACATCTTCAGGTGTCGCCGCCATTCCGTCCACTGTGCAGTGTTAACTGAATGACTGAACTCCGTCAGATACTGTGACTCCGTGCTTCCTGTAATGAGAGCTGTCAATCAAGGATGTCCCTGTGTGAAAGTGACCAATCGTAAGAGGGTCAGTGCCCTCCTTGGTTTCCGCCTCCAAATTGTCAAAAGTCATGTACTCGAGCGAGCAGAAATCCTCTCTGCGAGCAAAACAGCACTCCGCGAGCAGAAGGCCGCTGCGCGCGAGCAGGATTCCACTGTACATGCAGAGTAAGAGTAGCCAGGCGCTCGCTCGCAGCTACCTACACCTCTCGGTTGTTGAATTTGTGCGCGAGTACTTTTATCATGCCAGCTGAAGGTTCATTTTTGCGCGTGTGAAATAACATAATGTGCTCGTGAGCATGTCTTACACGCTCATAACTTTTGACTAAAAAATAACGCCATATCTTTCCATCTTGCTTTGCCTGTCACGTTGTCATTTTAATTTCCTCGGCGACTCAGTTACATGTCCTCGATAATAGACGCAACCGGCTTTCAAATCTGCCGGCAGTGAGTCACAAGTAATCTTCTCCCCCTCCCTCCCCTGGCATACGTCACAGTCAGTGCCACTGAGTGAAAAGCGTGAAATGCAGAGCAGTATAGTCTGTATGTCCCTTACGGGCTACCGTATTTCAAGATGGCGCATGGCTATGGAGCGTCTACCCCAGTTCATGTAAGCACAAATGTAAAATTTCAAGCCAATAGGAATACTTGGAATTGATGGTGGTGGTCAATATTCATAAAAAAGGACAAGTTTGTGAAGGGCAATACAGATTTTGATAATGAACAACTACAAATGTTACACACTGGGGCTTTAAATAAAAGGTTTGAGATATGTACATACAAGCATTATTTTATTAGTGGTATGTGAAAACCTAGGAGATATCATGTAACTGAACCTTTCAGTGGGAAAAACCATACCACATATTAATGTTATTCAACAGAAAATATTGGATATGTCTTAAAATAGTTATTCATAACCAGAGGTACCTTCTGCTGTTGCCAGGGGGAACATGGAAAGATTGTGGAGCAGCTCAACTAATTTAAAAAATAATGTCATTGTGATCTGATTAAAAGAATATATCAGCTGTAGCACCTGCACACTTCATGTTGCAGTTATGTATGAGTGCATGGAAACTAGCTAGCAAGTGAGCACAGACATTTTTACAGGTAGCTAAAAGTATGAATACATGGTAGAAAGAAATAGTTCTAATGAGTAGCTAAAAGTAGTGGAGACACAGTTCAAATATAGTTATCTGAAAGTATTGCATAAGAAGCTGAAATGGTTAGCTAAAAGTAATGGATAAATGGTTGGAACGCAACTAGATGTAGTTGTGTGATTTCTGACTAAACCAACCAATCAACTGACCGTTAAACAAAAATTTTGGGAATTGATGAAGGTGTGAGTTCATCTGACAGACCAACATATTTGGGAACCACAGTCTTAAACTTCTAGATAGATCTTTGAAGACCTATGAAGACCATCAGTATACCTTCACTGCAATCAGTCCGTCACAAATGCAGCAGAAAAGGTGGAACAATCTTAATCAGAGATCTTCAACAGGGGGTCCGGGACCCCTAGGGGGTCCTCAGAGTCACTGCAGGGAGCCTCCAAATTATTGTTAATATTTGAAAGTTTTTTCAAAAATAAAAATGGCTTAACATGAATCCAACATATTAATAGCAAATATAAATCCCCATTGATGATAGGCTTTCTGGCCTATAATGTAGGCAAGGTAGTAGCCTACTGGGCTTGATTGTAGATGGCTTGTAGGTGTGCACGGCGGGAGAGGTGATGGTGGAATAGCGAACCGGTGTGCAATCAGCTGGCAGGAAGGGAAGGAGGGGAAAACACGGGAGACACAGAAAGGGGCAGAGCCAACAGAGACCTGACAGCAGGAAACAAAAGTAGAAAATAGAAAACTAAACAGAAACTCACAGCCAGCCGACCCCAACCATCACACATCCACAGATACAGTATATCTTAAGGATTCGCTGGGCCACATGTATGTTTAACATTAAAAGATGGTTTGTAAAATAATGCTGACAATTATTATTTTAATAGCTTATGCACTAAAAACCTATGTATAAAGGCTTTAGGCCGCCCTACACGTTATTGTAGCCCCAGTTTATTATGCAACTTCATTTTTTACAATATATGTAGTAGGGGGTCCCTGCTCCGTCTCTCTCTCAGTTAAGGGGTCCTTGGTTTAAAAAACGTTGAAGAACCCTAATCTTAATGATAAGATTTGTTTGACTCATCAGTAACTCAGCACGTGTCTAAGGGCAGAGAGGACCTGTACTTGTTGGCTCTGAATGTCATCCAGTGGCGCCTTCTTTACATTTCACCTATAACATCTCTTTATTTAGTGGTATTAGTGGGGAAGAATATCCAATTAAGTTTTGTCTGAGCAGTGGGTGGCTGTAAAATTATATAATTTGGGGGTGGCAGTAGCTCAGTCTGTAGGGAGTTGGGTTGGGAACCGGAGGGTCGCTGGTTTAAGTCCCTGTACGGACCAAAGTACGGAGTGTGGATTGGTAGCTAGAGAGATGCCAGTTCACCTACTGAATACAGCCAAGGTTCTCTTGAGCAAGGCACCATATCCCCCAACCGCTCAGAGCACTGGTCCAGCACTGGCAGCCCACTCACTCTGACATCTCTCCATTTGTGCATGAACCATGTGTGTGTGTATTTCAGGCCTGTGTGTAGTGATTTCTAACAACCAGAGTGTAAATTGTAATTTCCCCACCGGGGATCAATACAAAGTATAAAATTAAATTAAAAATAAATTAAATTAAATTAAAATACAGTACAGTGTGGATGGGATTTACAGTCAGTCAGCAAAGCGTAGATAAAGGTATTCTCCATCTTTTTGATGCCCTGTTCCAAACACACACACACACACACACACACAGGTTAAAGACAGCCACATAAAAAGGCATGAAAAAAAAAATGGCCCTCCATGTGCCTGTTTTTTGACAACAACAGAACTCTGGCTAAAGAGCTTCTTAATGTGTGTACTTGCCAGGTTATGTGCTTTAAACTTTGGCAGCTGTGCCCAGATCTTTTTGGTTGTTGGGCCTCAGGTCAGCTTAGCCAACATCTGCAGAGATGCCGGACAGCAAAGACCTCTTTGAACCTCAAGAATATAGATATATCCATTGTGAATGTGCAAGTGTTTAGCATAATGGAGTATATTCCATTTTACACGTTGTTTTACGCACTCTGATTTAACGCTGCTAAATGTAGAATTTGACATGATTATACTATCTTTAAAATTATTTAAGTGGCATAATTTTAAGAGAAAAGAAACAATCCTGGCAATCTGTGTCCACCCCAAATATCTTTTTAGCTATGCTAGTAGCATAGCTCTAGGGATGGCCATGTTGGTCCACCACTTCAGTCCAGACTAAACCATCTCTACAATTATTAAATGGATTGGTATGAAATGTAGTACATAGATTCATGGTGCCCATGATGAATCCTAATGAATTTGGTGATATCCTGACTTTTTATCCAGCGTTAGCAGCAGGTCAAATTTGGTTTTGAAATATATGCAAAACTATTTCCAGTAGCCTTAGCTGTATTTTGTGTGAACTGCTAAACAGAATCAGAAAGAGATGTTTTGCCAGTGAGGCCGACTGCTGAGAGGAAAAAACTGTTTTCTGTGGCGTGAGGTTTAGGTGCTGATAGGCCGAAGGGAGGGGTTCAAACAGTTTGTGTCTGGGGTGAGAGGGATCGGACACAATCTTTGCTGCCCGCCTCAGCGTCCTGGAGGGATACAGGTCCTGGAGAGATGGAAGATTGCAGCCAATCACCTTCTCAGCAGAGCGGATGATACGCTGCACTCTGCCCTTGTCCTTAGCAGTGGCAGCAGCGTACCAGATGGTGATAGCATGTTGACACATTAAACTAAGATGATGAAGATGACAAAGTTATACCTTCTAAAGAACAGCTTGTTTTTCAGCATGTTAGCATGTTAACATACAAACTGTAGACTTCCTGCTAATACTACCACCAGATGATGCAAGTCTTAGATATTCTACTAGCTTTAAAGAAAACAGGGAAATGAAATATAAGGATCGATAAAACATTCATTCAAATAATCTCCAGCTCAAAATTTAGCATGCACAGGCATTGCTACTCACGTCATTGCAAGCAAGAATTCAAGCTTGAAAAAGATTGGACCATAGAGACTGTTTACTTGTGAAAGTTGGACTATATGTTCAATTTATAGTATCAAATCATAACAAGAGTTATCTCAATACACTTTACAGATAGAGTGGGTCTAGACCACACTCTATAATTTACAAAGACCCAACAATTCCCGACATTCCCCCAAGAGCAAGCATTAAGTGCGACAGTGGCGAGGAAAAACTTCTTATTAGGGAGAAACCTTGGGTGGTGAGGAAAACTTCCTTTAAGGCAGAAACCTCGGACAGACCCAGGCTCTTGGTGGGCGGTGTCTGACGGTGCCGGTTGGGGGTGTGATGAACAGTGACAATATGTAAGTTATAACAGTGAGAATTAAGATGTCATTGAGTGCTGCTTTGAGTGACAGTACCTGGTATGAAGTACAAAGGAGAGGCTGCAGCTTGTAGAGCTGTTGTGTTTCATTTAAACAGCACAGACACTAAAATAAAGCAGTGTGTGAGTATCTACTGGGGCAGATTATTTGATAATTTTATTTAGTGTCAAAAGGCTAATTCTGATTTCATACTGATATTCTCCTGTAAGCCAGTGGGACGATCAAGTGTGTATCTGCGAGGCCAAGGTTCAGTTCTTTGAATGAGGTAAAGCCTTTCATATTAAAGGACAAATCTGGTGCAAAATGAACCTAGGGGTTAATAACATATGTGTACTGAGTCGACCGTTTTCTGGGATATGTTTTCATGCTAATCGAATGCATCTCTAGCGTGAAACAAGCTACCGCAAACCGGTGATTAGCTTCTAATGCTAGCTTTCGGGGCAGAGAGTAAATCGCTATTTTATACCACTAACAAGGCTCAAAATAGCACCACAAGTAAGTGTAACAGTACAGACAGTTTATTAAAAAAGATAGATTGTAAAGACAGTAGCGTTCATGTTTACATGCGGGCGCTATCTTGGAAAACAGTCATGACCAGTCAAACGACGAACGCCGTGCAACGAGTAACCAGTAACATAGCTCAAACACAGCGTTCGTGGACTTATTCCTAGAGGTAATAAATCCTTTTGTTGCACCTAGGTTCTCACACTAAGGAATGTGAGCTGCATTATAACATCATAAACAACAATTACTATGTAATCAGCTGTAGGCATCTTAACCGTACATCATTACACCTGTTTCAAAGGAGACTCTGCAGATATAGGGCCGGCCATACAGTATTCATATCTAAATTAACTATCCATATTAGACTCATATGTCATACATTAGCCTCTTATCACAAGCCTCTCTATTGTTTTCATATGACACCTTACAAACTTAAGAGCAAAATATCCACACTTTCACAAACATCTGTTGTCATGGATCTTCATTAAATTATGACAAATATAAAACAGAGAAGACACAGAGCAAGTTACGACATGGAGCAATGAATTATGAATGAAGAGGGGAATATATAATTTAGCTAGATTTTGTTTCATATTTTATGGTAATCATTTCCTTTCATTTGTGAATCACAATTGCCTTACTGCAAAGCAGACATTAAATGCAGCAAAGAATCCCAATGCAGCGGGCTGCCAGATAAAGTCTTTTAAATGCTTGATGATTTATGAAATTGTGTGTAATGGTGGTGTGAATTTAGTTGGAGGATCGAGCTTTTCACTTGAAGGTCAGCAGTTTAAATTCACAAAAGAGAAACTAGACAACAGCATTCAAAACATTTCTTTTTATATTTTGTGTTTTAGAGATTGTGTCGTCAGTTCTCTGTCCTTTATGATGTCGGTTTATGAACTGTGTACTACCAGTGTGTTTGTAAATCAGTCTTGGTTACATTTCTGCGTTAAAGATGCTACATACAGTCAGTGATGGAGTACTCGACTCGGGTCCTGAACTGGGACTCGAGTCCGACTCGAGTCACTATTTTTTGGACTCGGGACTCGACTTGATGACTTGGACCCAAGGATTTATGAAATCGGACTTGAGGATTTATAAAATCGGACTTGAGCATTCATGAAATAGGACTCGGAAGAGGAAGTTTCTACTTTTATGTGTAATAGGTCATAAAAAAATTATATATTTTTAATCTGTTGCTGTTTGCCTTTACAGATTTTGCATCCACTGCTGGAAAGAGAACTGCTTAATGTTTCATTTGTGAAAGCAAAATTGAGGAGAAGACTTGGACTCGAACGCTGGCTATGGTGACTCAGCTTGGACTCGGACTCTTCTTTAGTGACTCAGACTCAAACTCAGGTCATGGTGACTTGACTCAGACTCTTCTTTACTGACTCAGACTCGAACACTGGGTACGCGAGACCTTATTGTATTTGTAAAGAATATTTGTACATTAGGCAAACGCACCAGCCTGTTCTGGCAGCTGTAATGATAGGCATGGTTATGATACCAGACTGGCTGCAGGTTATCGCTTTACCCTGTCTATGCCCAGAACCAATGCACTTAAAAAAAATGTAATGTACAGAGCTGTAACATATTGGAACAGACTTGGACTCGAACACTTGGGACTCAAGACTTGACTCGGACTCAGACAGTTGGTGACTCGACTACACACACACAGAACATCAATAACTTTATTTGATTTTAATCTCCCATCCTTGTGCGAAGGCACAAACCCCAGCAGCTTCTCCACTGCTGCAGTGACTTCAAGGTGTTCTGCATTTATGTAATGTTGGTAACCATTTGTGACCCTGCAGCTCCCATGATTTATGTACAGTATGTACTAATAAAGTGGTTTCTCTTCCTCTTTGGTTTAGTTTAAAAATAACATGAGGGCTACATCAGAAGAACAAATTGTGCTGATGACACGGCCCTTAGTGAGGTGCTGCCATCTCCTGTTAGCTAAGAGGTGATGCATAACTATAAATGTGTGTTGTATTGCAGTTTTAATACATCAACATGCTCAGATGCATGTGTTTAGTTAAGGTGACACACCTGTGTTGTCACCTCAGTAAGGAATCAGTCATTTAGAACCTGTTAGGCTCTAATTTTTGAAGTGATTTCTGTGATGCTTTCACAGAGCCTGTCTGACAGTGACATCAACAAGTTTACCATCGTCCACCAACCGTAAGTAACGCTTTTACACCGCTGTCATCACGCACCTCAATCACACCTTCTTTTCTTCTAACCTTGCCTCCCTCCCAGCGGTGATTTTTCTTTACTTTTAATACATGAGTACATTTTCCTGATGATACTTACATACTTTTACTGAGTTAACATTTTCAATGCAGGACTTTTACTTGCACTGACTGTGGTTGTAGATATGGGACCTGAATACTTCTTCCACCGCTGCTCCCTTCTCCCCAGTCTTTGCTTCTCTTATCTCCCTTTTAATTGTTGTAATGAGAGTAAAACATTTCAGGAACACAGTGTTTCACAACATATAGACTGCTCTTAAAACCCAGAAATATTACTTCAATTACATTCAAGCATCTCTATGAATTTCGAGTGACAGGAGTGTAAAAACTAGGTCTGAGTAGCACCAATGAACCAATTTGATTCTGATTCACAAGGTCCCGATTCGATATCGATTAGGTTAGGGGATTTTCAGTTACAGTACTAGTTTGCTTGAATATAAAACAGATTCTCAGAGAACTTTTGCTCTAAATTGTATAAGCAAGAAGCAACCCTTAAATATTTTTTATAATCCACCAGGTTAATGGTAAAAAAACATGTACATGGGGCAAACATGTAGGGGGGGAGCAAACAGCTGGCACTAGGCACTAATCAAACTCAACAGGAAAAAAACAATGCTAGGCAAAGACACATGAAACCAAAACTACAATATAATACAGGAAGTAAAGCATGCAAACATACACAAGGAATGGATCTAGGAAAGCAAAACAAGACTACAGACAGAAGGAAAGAAGAGATAGAAACGGGAGAGAATGAAAACAATACAGCAAAACGGGAAACGGAGAACAAATAACAGGGAAACAGGAAACAAGAATGGACTGGAAAACACATGCCCTAGTGAGGTCACAGGAATTTAAACTTTCCATAAGCATAAGTGGTTTCACATCAATCTCCAGACCAAATGGTGACTAAAGGCTGTCCAAAGACTTTTTCTCATCTTTAATCCTACACAGCTGGTTCCTTAAAGTGGTGATAGAATGCAAAACCGATTTTACCTTGTCATAGTTGAATAACAACAGTTTGGTGGACATACATAGACCTTAAAATCCCATTGCCACCTCTTTCCTCTGCCAATCTCACCATTTGAAACTGCCTCTGAAAACGGGCAAATCCCAACAAAGCTCATAGTTGACGTCAACTCATTGTCTGTCCCTTATTTGGCTCTAGTCTCCAGTCTTTGTCACGCCCCAACATTTACATAGGCTACACCACTGACCTGAGGTCAGCTTAGTCTTCTGAATAGGTCACACAGATCTCAGAAAATTTATATATTGTTCGTCTGCTATTTAATTACTAAATTCACTTCTGAGACTTTTTTATGTGTGAAATCAACTATGTAGATGTCAACTATGTGCTGTTTTAGGAAAATGTATGGCTAATTGCAAATTATGTCCGACTGTGTGTCGGAGTTCAGAAGCTCAGCAGGCTAACGTGACATTTTCAGCCCAGCCAATGTTACATACCCTATTAGGAGACCTTAAGGAACAGTGTGAAATACCCTGTATAATCACCCCTTTAAAAAACTGTCTCTTTAATTCAGGATGGACATTTCTCACCACAGACAGCTCTCTGGTTTCTTCTTTTCTGATGTAGTTGACTGTGATCAGAGGTAGAACAGACATTCTTTTGGCAGAAAAATCCCAATGTGGACCACACACACTGTAGTGGATCATCCTGCCTTCACCATCCTAGGAAAAGAAATATCGCGCCCAGGAGTTTGTAACAGCTGACCGCTCCAGCTACAAACAACAGTCCCTCCGTCTCTTTTCTTTCTGCCTTTGAAGCTGCCTTCAAATGCGGTCGCAAATGTCGATATCATAAAAATGATCTGACGGAAAAAACAAAAACTGTGAAATATAAAGTCTACTTTTTCTCCCACCGCTGCACAACCCTACGGCAAATCAGCGGATCGCCTGATCTGGTCTGATCCCGCTTTACCTGTGTGTGTGTGGGTTTGTGTGTGTGTGTGTGTGTGTGTGTGTGTGTGTGTGTGTGTGTGTGTGTGTGTGTGTGTGTGTGTGTGTGTGTGTGTGTGTGTGTGTGTGTGTGTGTGTGTGCGCGCGCGCGTGCGTGTCATCGTGGCAAAATGTGGTCCTGGATAAACCTACTGTTCCTCTACCTATGGTAGTTAGGTATTTCTCTCTTTCCTTTTCCTCACCACTTTGTGCAATTGCTCCTAGGGGACTTGTTGGGTCCATGTAAACTATAGTGTGGTCTAGACCTACTCTATCTGTAAAGTGTCCTGAGATAAACGTCTGTTATGATTTGACACTAAACGTCTGTTATGATTTGACACTAGGCCTATATATATATATATATATATATATATATATATATATATATATATATATATATATATATATATATATATATATATATATATATATGAGCCGGAAGGCAAAGCTCTCGATCTAACGGTCAGTTTTCGTTCCTACCCTCACCTATGGTCATGAAGGTTGGGTCATGACCGAAAGAACGAGATCCAGGGTACAAGCGGCCGAAATGGGTTTCCTCAGGAGGGGGGCTGGCGTCTCCCTTAGAGATAGGGTGAGAAGCTCAGTCATCCGTGAGGAGCTCGGAGTACAGCCGCTGCTCCCTCACGTCGAAAGGAGCCAGTTGAGGTGGTTCGGGCATCTGGTAAGGATGCCCCCTGGGCGCCTCCCTAGGGAGGTGTTCCAGGCACGTCCAGCTGGGAGGAGACCTCGGGGAAGACCCAGGACTAGGTGGAGGGATTACATCTCCAACCTGGCCTGGGAACGCCTCGGGATCCCCCAGTCAGAGCTGGTTAATGTGGCTCGGGAAAGGGAAGTTTGGGGTCCCCTGCTGGAGCTGCTCCCCCCGCGACCCGACCATGGATAAGCGGACGACGATGGATGGATGGATGGACTAGGCCTATATATAAAATTGAAAATGACTGTAGCGGCAACTTCCACAGAGGCAGTTCTACTGGTAGGGAGTACTACTGCCAGGTGTTCAAATGTCTGTTTGCAGACAGATTTTGTGCTCAGACCACACCCATCTTCAAACTCAGCCTTCATTTTGATTTCAACTGCACACCTGTGAAGTTCCGTAACTGCATCTTGCAAGGTTGTGACGCCATCGCAGTGACAAAATCTGTCCTCAGATTGACTTACAGGCTTAACACATAGCAAAGTAGTTACAACCCCAAATCAGAAAAAGTTGGGACAGTATGGAAAACACAAATAAAAAAAGAAAGTAGTGATTTCTAAATGTACTTTGACTTGTATTTCATTGCAGACAATACAACAGCACATAATTTAATGTGTTCCTCATGATTTTTTTTTTTTTTTTTTTTTTCAAATAAACAAAATTCCTATTTTGGTTCTTGCAACACATTTCAAAAAATGTTGGAACAGTAAAGCATTTACCACTTTGTAATGTTGCCATTCCTTTTCACAACACTTAAAAGACGTTTAGGGACTGAAGACACCAAGTGATGAAGTGTTTCAGGTGTAATTTTGTCCCTTTCTTGCTGCAAACAAGTCTTAAGGTGGGCAACAGTACGGGGTCTTCGTTGTCGCATTTTGCGCTTCAAAATGCGCCACACATTCTCTATTGGAGACAGGTTGGGACTGCAGGCAGGCCAGTCAAGTACCCGTATCCTCTTCCTCCGCAGCCAGGACTTTGTAATGTGTGCAGAATGTGGTTTTGCATTATCTTGTTGAAATATGCATGGACGTCCCTGGAAACAATGTCTTCTTGAAGGCAGCATATTGTGCTCCAAGATCTCTATGTGCTTTTCAGAATTAATGGTGCCATCACAGAAGTGCAAGTTACCTTTGCCAAGGGCACTGACACAACCCCATACCATGACAGACCCTGGCTTTTGGTCTTGTTGCTGGTAACAGTCTGGATGATCCTTTTCTTCTTTGGTCCGGAGCACACAGCGTCCATTTCTCCCAAAAAATACCTGAAATACTGATTCATCTGACCACACTACACGTTTCCACTGTGTGATGGTCCATCCCAGATGCCTCCGAGCACAGAGAAGTCGACGGCGCTTCTGGACACTGTTAACATAGGGCTTCCTTTTGGCACAGTACAGTTTTAACTGGCATTTGTGGCTGTAACTACGTATTGTGGTACTTGACAAAGGTTTGCCAAAGTAGTCCTGAGCCCATGTGGTGATATCGCTTATAGATGAATGACGATTCTTGATGCAGTGCCGCCTGAGGGATCGGAGATCACGGTTGTTCAGCTTAGGCTTGCGCCCTTGTCCTTTACGCACTGAAATTCCTCCTCATTCCTTGAATCTTTTAATTATGTTATGCACTGTTGAAGGTGAAATAAGCAAATGTCTTCCTATCTTTCTTTGAGGAACATTGTTTTTAAACATTTCAATAATTTTCTCATGTATTTGTTGGCAAACTGGCGATCCTCGACCCATCTTTGCTCCTAAAGGAGTAGACCTTTCTTGGATGCTGCTTTTGTACCAAATCATAATTACAATCACCTGTTGACATCACCTATTTTAAATCACATCATTATTTAACCAATTTACCTGATTACTAGCCCTTAATTGCTCCTGTCCCAACCTTTTTTGGAATGTGTTGCAGGTCTGAATGACAGGAAAGGATGTATATTTACAAATGAAATGAAATTGACCAGACAAAACATGAAATATTTTGTGTTCACATTGTCTGCAATGAAATACAAGTCAAAGTACATTTAGAAATCACTACTTTCTTTTTTTATTTGTGTTTTTCAAACTGTCCCAATTTTTTCTGATTTGGGGTTGTAATACTGCCTCTGTGATAGTTCCCACTACAGTAACCCAGGACCACATTTTGCCATCTTGACACACACACACACACACACACACACACACACACACACACACACACACACACACACACACACACACACACACAGAGACTCACAAGGTGAAAACAATACATCTCTTGTGTGGAAGCTTTGAAAATGGTGGCAGAGTTCTTTGCAGATGATGGAATGTTAAGAAATGAAAATCAATAGAGACGTTTGTGTGTGAAATAGTGGAAAGTGCATAGATGGCCTTAGAGCTGGACGATATGGAAAAAAAATCAAACATCACACTATTTTTTACCAAATACATCGATGTCGATATTGCGACAATATTGTAGGGTTGACTGTTGTGCTTTCACAAAATATTAACACAATGAGAGTTGTGGTAAATAATCAACAATAATGTGGATACAGTGACTAAGTGGGTAAAGGCAAATAATAGAATAGCTAGAACAGGTTGGCAAGTTCAGAAAAATGACATAACTTTACTGTAATGCAGCCTTTAAAACCAGGAAAAGACAACACTTGTCTACTATCACAATACTACGTTATCCAAATTTTAAGACGATATCTAGCCTCATATATCAATATAATATCAATATATTGCCCGGCCCCTAGATGACCTTGCTAAAAACTGTTGCCAAAACATGCCCCCATTAACTTGAAGGCCTCATCCAGTGATCTCATTCACATGATGTAAGTTATAAGCAGCCGGTTGAAATGGCAACATTGTCTAGATGGAAGTGGAATTGAAGATGGTCAGGAGAGATGTGATGCAAGACGTTTGTTCACTGAAAGACGGGGAGTGGAAAAGAGAAGTGATTTTTTTTTTCCAACAGAGGCTGGTTAGAATGAATTTCCTCCCCTCTGTGACAAAGACATGACCTGTAGCCAAACACTGTGTTCATTATCATTTCTGCGAATGATCTAGCAGCACACACTTAATGCATGACAGGACTCAGGCCCCAAAATGTTAAATATGAATATGGAAACGTTAGGTAAACTTGCTGCTCCTGCTACAGCAAAGATTCGGTAAGAAGTTCATTTTTATTTGATATTTTGCTGTGAATCATGAAACTGTTTGCTAATGCTTTTTAATATATAATAAAACGGTGTTTATATTTGGTGCTTTGGACAAAAACTGAACCACAACCTCTTACATTTTTGCAGTATATTATGGAGTATTGTAGTAGTATAGTAAAAGCATTGTGTTACATCTGTTACCGTAACTTTTCTCTGCAAGTGACAAAAGGGTTCAAACTTGGGCAAAACAAATGTCATGTCATTGTAAGAATGTGCTTTTTACATTACATTTACCATTAAATAAATAAATAAAAACTTAAACAGAAAAGTGGTAAAGTAGATCATTTAAGTACATTTAAGTACCTTTTAAAAGCTGAAAAATCTATTTGTCTAACACTTTTGGCCAGCTAATAATGCTCCAAACTTCTTTTTTGAAGACCTGTTTATGAATGACATACCATGTTTTCCAGGCAGCTTCAGAAGATTGTTCAAGAGATCAAGAAAAATGACGGCAGCTTACTGAATAAACTGAGAAGGTCAGTGTTTCAAATGTTACCATTTACTGCTCTCTTTAAAGTATACACGCAAATATTATGTATGAAAAAACACAGTGGAAATATATCAGTCTAAATGTATGTGTATTGTTAAGTAAGAGACAAATCGCTGAGAAGTCTGGCTGATCTAAAAATTCCCTGTGCGGTGGTGTATTAGAAAATGTCAATTCCTCTTTCACAACCGTTGGAATAAGAGTAAGACCCAAAAATAACTGAAACAGATGGCTGTTTCAATTTCCTTTCCTGAAATGAGTCCTCTCAAGGCACATAAGGATAGATACTATAATGACACATGCGTGGTAAATGTGCACAGCAGTCTGCTAACTGTGGTTATGGTAATATCCCGTTTACAGTTTTACAGCACAGGTGTTTGCTGAGTATGCAAATAGTTGTGTCTTGCACCAAGACAAAGTACCATTACTCAAACAGTTCCACTTTTATCATTTCAGTTTCATTTCCTTAGCAAAAAGTCCTCCAAACCATACGGCCATATAGGTCGTTTATTCCTACTTTCTAATGCGACCGGCCCATTGGAGCGTTTTCCATCCTCATATCTAAATGTAACACTTATGGTTTTAAACATGTTTTTACCGTTGGTGGTCGCAGTTGGTTAGGTTTAGGCACAAAAAACGCTCTGCTATGTTTAGAAAAGATGGTGGTTTGGGTGCATACTAAGGGTAGTAATCATCACCAGAGGCCCCACGAGACGATATTATCACGACACTTATGTCACGATACAATATTATTGCAATTTTAAACATATTGCAATTTTCTGCGATATATTGCAATTTATAACCTCTTTTTCCAACTTCAAAGGAAAGGAAAACATCTTATCTAAAAAAAATAAAGTTCCATGTTTGTTCATCACACTTCAATTGAATTATTCTAGTACCAAAAAGTTTAATTGTCATGCGCAATTTATATAATAAAAGATCAATACTTGGCGTCCCTGTATCGATACAGTATTGCCGCAGGAAATATCACGGTACTATGCTACGTTTACCCCACCCCTAGTACATAGCACATAGTACACATTACTTAAAGCTATAGTGCGTACTTTGCTCCCATCAAAATGACCACGGCCACTACATGGTGTAAATATTTACTAAAGGGCGATTCATATATGCTATACATGTAAATATGGGTCATAACTGCTGCTTTCAGGGCAGGACAGTTTTATAGTAAGGGAATATGTTCACGCTGTTAAATCATTGCCAAATCACTGTTGAGTCATTCACTGCCTGCTGCATGATGCCAATATTTCTCTCTATATGACAGGCTGAAAGGCAAACAACTTCCAAAAGTCCCTGCGAGAGATTACAGAGGTAAGAACTGAGTCATTATCACTAGTGCCACACCAAGATTGACACGTGGTACAAAATAAGCTGTTATTAAAACCTCTTATGATACTGAAAGAAAACACAGTTGAGTGCTGTCCTGTGTTTAATGCACATATATACAGAACATCTTTATTCAAGTCTGTCTTATAACACTGTTTAAATGCCAATACGAACATTGGAAGAATCGCTGCAATCATCTGAGTCAGCCAAATCAAGTGTGTATCTTCCAAAGTGATGTCTTTAGTACAGAATTCACTCTTTGTGCTGCTATACCCCTACCATGACGCTCTGCAAGAAAACATTGTAGGAAAGGAGTGTAACCTAATAAATTCAATAAACCTTTGGGTAGTTTAATCTTTAAATCAATATTTTATAACTGGTCATAGTTTTTGTGTGCACAACTAGTAATTATATGAAATGGAGTGAAGTAAATGTATAAGGTATAGCATATTGAAATGCTCAAGTAATGTACAAGTGATTAAGCAAGTAAATCTTCTTAGTTACTCTATAATTTACAAAGACACAACAATTCCAACAATTCCCCCAAGAGCAAGCATTTAGAGCAGGATCTGTTTCATCTCAATTAATTCCCACCTGACAGAAGGTGAAATGTCCAGATTTACAAAAAACATTGCAACTGAGCTGCAGAAACAAGCAGACATCCCTGCACCTGTTTCGAGATATTGTTTTGAGAAACACGCTGTCAGTGGTGGAATGTAACTTACAACCCCAAATCAGAAGAAGTTGGGACAGTATGGAAAACACAAATAAAAAAAGAAAGTGGTGATTTCTAAATGTACTTTGACTTGTATTTCATTGCAGACAATACAACAGCACATAATTTAATGTGTTCCTCATGATTTTTTTTTTTTTTTTTTTTTCAAAATTCCTATTTTGGTTCTTGCAACACATTTCAAAAAATGTTGGAACAGTAAAGCATTTACCACTTTGTAATGTTGCCATTCCTTTTCACAACACTTAAAAGACGTTTAGGGACTGAAGACACCAAGTGATGAAGTGTTTCAGGTGTAAATTTGTCCCTTTCTTGCTGCAAACAAGTCTTAAGGTGGGCAACAGTACGGGGTCTTCGTTGTCGCATTTTGCGCTTCAAAATGCGCCACACATTCTCTATTGGAGACAGGTCGGGACACTCAAAATGCGCCACACATTCTCTATTGGAGACAGGTCGGGACTGCAGGCAGGCCAGTCAAGTACCCATATCCTCTTCCTCCGCAGCCAGGACTTTGTAATGTGTGCAGAATGTGGTTTTGCATTATCTTCTTGAAATATGCATGGACGTCCCTAAAAAAGATGTCTTCTTGAAGGCAGCATATTGTGCTCCAAAATCTATATGTACTTTTCAGCATTAATGGTGCCATCACAGAAGTGCAAGTTACCTTTGCCAAGGGCACTGACACAACCCCATACCATGACAGACCCTGGCTTTTGGACTTGTTGCTGGTAACAGTCTGGATGATCCTTTTCTTCTTTGGTCCGGAGCACACAGAGTCCATTTCTCCCAAAAAATACCTGAAATACTGATTCATCTGACCACAGTACACGTTTCCACTGTGTGATGGTCCATCCCAGATGCCTCCGAGCCGAGAGAAGTCGACGGCGCTTCTGGACACTGTTAACACAGGGCTTCCTTTTGGCACAGTACAGTTTTAACTGGCATTTGTGGATGTAACTAAGTATTGTGGTACTTGACAAAGGTTTGCCAAAGTAGTCCTGAGCCCATGTGGTGATATCACTTATAGATGAATGACGATTCTTGATGCAGTACCGCCTGAGGGATCGGAGATCACGGTTGTTCAGCTTAGGCTTGCGCCCTTGTCCTTCACGCACTGAAATTCCTCCTCATTCCTTGAATCTTTTAATTATGTTTTCCACTGTTGAAGGTGAAATAAGCAAATGTCTTCCTATCTTTCTTTGAGGAACATTGTTTTTAAACATTTCAATAATTTGCTCACGTATTTGTTGGCAAACTGGCGATCCTCGGCCCATCTTTGCTCCTAAAAGACTAGACCTTTCTTGGATGCTGCTTTTGTACCAAATCATAATTACAATCACCTGTTGACATCACCTGTTTCAAATCACATCATTATTTAACCAATTTACCTAATTACTAGCCCTAAATTGCTCCTGTCCCAACCTTTTTTGGAATGTGTTGCAGGTCTGAATGACAGGAAAGGATGTATATTTACAAATGAAATTAAGTTGACCAGACAAAACATGAAATATTTTGTGTTCACATTGTCTGCAATGAAATACAAGTCAAAGTACATTTAGAAATAGTTTTCCATACTGTCCCAACTTTTTCTGATTTGGGGTTATACTACATTTACTCAAGTACTGTACTTAAGAACACATTTGAGTAAGTAAAGTTTATTTCTAGAGAACATTTAAACACAGCTTAAGCTGACCAAAGTGCTGTACAAAGAAGCACCCTGGTGCATTAGGTACTTGTACTTTAGTTGAGTCTTTTCTTTTCATGCCACTTTCTACTTCTACTCCGCTACATTTCAGAGAGAAATATTGTACTTTTTACTCCACTACATGAATCTGACAGCTTTAATTACTAGTTACTTTACACATTAAGATTTTTGCACACAAAACACATGTAGTTTATAAAATACAATGTTATATTATAAATTAAACTACTCAACACTATATAACAGCCTAAAAGTCCAGCTGAAATGATTAGCTGATTAAACACTCAGCTGATAGACAGAACTGTTTGGATCATTTCCAGTTTCTGAAATGTGAGGATTTTTCTGCATTGAGTACTTTTACTTTTAATACTTTGAGTATATTTTTCTGATGATACTTACATACTTTAATTTAAGTAGCATTTTCAATGCAGGACTTTCACTTGTAAACTTGTAAAGCTTTTGTTGAAACTGCATTAGAAAAACATCAATTTAGTCCCCTTGCAGAGAAAGTACACAATAGTTCAAGAGGTGAGGAAACACGCACCGCTGGTTCTTCAACTGACGAAGCTGGCTTAGAGAGTAGGCTTCGTTCTAAAATTAGAAAATGTGCTCTGACACCTGCTCCGATGAATTTAATGCTGGTACTTAATGTTTTTTTAGGTAGCTGCGTTTAATCAAAATCCACAAGCCTTTGTCACTCTTTGTAATGAAACCCCTCTGACTGTCTGTGTTCACAGATGACAGGGAAGATGACGAACTCTCTGAACCTGATTATGTAAGTTGGGAAATATGTCATTTAAAGTGTTGTTGTTGTCAGAACACTTTTTTCCACAAATTTATTGTAAATTCTCACAAAACAAATGACACAGAAAACAACTATACAACAATTCGGCATCATACTCATTACCAGGCCAGCTGACAGTCTTGCCTGGGCCCGGGACAAGATAATCTTAGATGGGCCCCCCCGTGCCCAGATCTCTCCTTTTCCCTTGCTCTTCCTCTCCTCTGCTGTTCCTCTCCTCTACTCTTCCTCTCCTCTGCTCTTCCTCTCATGTTCCTCTCCTCTGCTGTTCCTCTCCTCTACTCTTCCTCTCCTCTGCTCTTCCTCTCCTGTTCCTCTCCTCTGCCCTTCCTCTCATGTTCCTCTCCTCTGCTGTTCCTCTCCTCTACTCTTCCTCTCCTCTGCTCTTCCTCTCCTGTTCCTCTCCTCTGCTCTCCCTCTCATGTTCCTCTCCTCTTCCTCTCCTCTGCTCTTCCTCTCCTCTCCTCACACCTTTCTCTGCAAAAGACAGGCATTGACAATAACGGGTAACATTAACAAACTACACAAGCTGTTGCCAAATACACTCTTCATATGTATTGGAATTCTGACTCTAGCAGGAAATAAATGAATATTTACCATTGTATTTTAGGGTACTGCTGGTGTGACATGTTTAGATTTGAACTCCAAATGCCATGCGCCGAACTTTCCTTGTGGCAAAATCATCTATGATGTCTTTAAAGTCCAGTTTCTTGGCAAGTTGACGCTCTATGGAGAGCATTGCCAAACCATTGAGCCTCTCCTGTGACATGTTAGAGCGCAAGTAGTTTTTTATTAAAAAAAAATCTCTCATAAAGCTTTCTGTATTTTATATTCAATATTTTCATCCCATCTGTGGAATGTAATGCACTAGTTGACTTTTTCTCTACTTCAAAGGAGAACAGCAAGAATGGTAGGCAAAATAAGGCCTTTTTTGAGCTGCTATATATTATCCAGTCCCTATCGATTTTTTCCCTTCCATTGTGGGATGTGGAATATGTCAAATAGTTTGGGAATTCCCTGCCCTCTGCATCTGCTGGCAATTCCTTTGCCCTCTCTGAGAAAGGCGTTCGTTTTGCCATCACACGTACGAGGTTCACTCTATCAGAGTCGGTCATTCTAGTTGGCCATAATGCAGGATCGCTGAAATTAGGTGTGTGATCAGTCTCTGATCCATCCTGCTCAGACTCTCTGACAGGGCAGCGGGCCCCTACCGCATCACTGTGACTCTCTCTCTCTCTCTCTCTCTCTCTCTCTCTCTCTCTCTCTCTTCTCTCTCACCGGTAACCTGACTCTGTCCCTCCGTTGCGGGGCTGTGGGCCCCTCCCGCATCACTCTCTCTGTCACCTGAATGCAGCTGGATCTCTCTCCTCTCTGTCGGAGCTACCAAACTCAACTGTTTCTGTCCAAGACAACATGTTGTGTCAGGCTTTCTACAAGCTAACGGACGTTGACATTAGAGCTGGGCTGTTAGGTTACGTTACAAGGCTCGTAAACGTCGGCTGCGCTGTTTCTTACCTTGCTCTACATTGACTTCACTAGTTCCAGCTTCACCGTCACCACCTTTTTTTAAATATTTGTTTAGAAAATCTATAAGGCCTCTATTTTCTTCTTCTCTTTTCTTTCCTTTTCTGAGCACCGGACATTTTGAGCGTACCGAACTTCAAATCTACTGACAACATCAAGTTTTGATCAGTGGCCAAACCATTTTTGTGTTGGGGGTGGGGGGGTTCTTGACCACTATTTTAAGGACAATTAGGAAGAAAACAAATAAAAAAGCTTTTCACAAGTCAAATATTACATATTTTTTTCCACAAATATGCCTATTTTAAAACATTTTTTTTTAAATTATTCCATAATTTAATGAGGGCCCAGTTCTGGGCCCCCCCCCATCCTGGGCCCGGGACAACAGACCCGTTTGTCCCCCCCTATCGGCGGGCGTGCTCATTACAGCTTTTAGAACAATCTTTTCTTCACTCTCATGAAGGCATTACATATTATTTTATCGAGACATAAGATGAGCTTACAAGAAAAAGCAATACATGTATAAATAAGAAAAAGGGGGGAAAAGAAAAAATAATAAATACAAAAAACACTGTGGCCTATCAACTATATGATTTATATATATATATATATATATATATATATTGTCAGGGTCCCACCATCACCAGCACTCACTACGTCACCAGCACCATCCGTTCTCAGTCTCCTCAATACTGATCACCCGCACCAGCACCTCATCGGCCCAAGTAATCAGTCCACCACCTGCACCTCATTAGTCCTCCATCTTTATATTCAGCACACTCTCAGTCACTCTTTGTCTGGTCTCGTCATTACAAGACACATAGACTCTCTCCAGCTACCTACCCGTCAGCTTCCTGAAGATACTTACCAGCGTTCATCCTGCCGTTCCCTTCCTGCCGTCATCTCATTGCCAAAGACTCTGACTATCTTCAGTTAAGTTCATTCTGCCTTTTGACCTACTCACCATTCCTCAGTTTGGATTTCTGAATAAAGAGAACTTGCCATTCACCACCAGTCTGAATCCTGTTCATTTCGTGACATATATAGGGCTGTCAGTTGCGCTATTAATGGCGTTAACTAAAACCCATTTTAACGGCGACAATTTTTTTAACACACGATTAACGCATAGAGAGAGCAACGGGATCTGTTAGTCCACTTTAACTGTCTATGGCCACGCCATGTCCCGCCCTACAAAGCAGCTCGATTGGTTGGGGTTAGGCATTTCAACTCGAGTGGTTAGGATAGCGGATTGGTCAGGGGATAGGACTTGAACTAATGGGGTTACGTTACCTTGGACGCCTGGCCAATAGTAGTGATTGAAGGGCGAACCAGGAAATGAGTCGGGGGACCATGGTCGCTATGACGACGACCAACACTCGCCTGAGGCATGAGGCAGTACTATCTGCAATGGAAAATGGAGGTAACAGTGTTACACTGTGCCAGATTATTAGCTCCAAGTGTGAATGTTAGTGTGAAATTGAACATAACGTATATGCCAATGTTGTTTTCAATAAAAAAACATTGTCACAAAGCAAGCCAATCTACTTTTCCATGTTGATAAGAGAATTAAAATGAGAAAAAATAATGGGACAAAAAGAAATCAAGGGACATTTAGAATAGATAAAAATGTGTGATTAATTGCGATTAATCGCGAGTTAACTATGACATTAATTTTGATTAATCGCGATTAAATATTTTAATCGTTTGACAGCACTAATATATATATATATATATATATATATATATATATAATTTGAATGGACTCAAAGTAAGAAATACTTTGAGTCCATTCAATTCTAAAGGGTTCAAATGCTGGCTGAGATTTTGAGAACTTAGCTTTATGAATGTGAAATATTCCCTGTATAATTAATAAGTTGACAATCCGCTGTACTGTCTGGTTTTTATTTCTATAGTATGATATTACATCCTTGGCTTCCAACTTAATTGAATTTGCCTGAAAAATATGTTGTTCCTAGGATAATGACATGTACGAGGATCCACGTGAGGATCAGGACGACAGCTACGAGCCTCCTCCCAGCCACAGAGTCTTCCCCACAACTCCCTCCGCTTCCTTCCCCAGGGGGGAGTATCTTGGTCAGTACAGTCATCTGACATGAAGAATTGTTTATGTCAGCACTTATTTTTCACAAGAAATGGCTAAACATACTGGCATCATTAGTTCCCCTGATAATGACATTCAAAATTCATTTTCATTTTCAATAGCTTAGGCACTATAGAGCAATGCTGTAGTCAAGTCCACCATTGTCAAGTCCAAGACAAATCCAAGACCAGGACTAGTCGAGACTGAGTCACGACCAAGTCCAAATGAGAGACAGTCAAGACCGAGAAAGAAAGGATCAAATTAGGCCAAATTATTTACTTTAAAGGCTATAGCTCAGCATTGTTGCATTTCAAGTGTTGCATACGGTAACTCAGCCTACTTTGGATGTCTCGTGAGCTAAACCAGGTAACAACATTGTCACTGTGTCACGAGCCAAAGCATTAAGAGATTGTTGTAGCAACCAACGTAATAATAACTTAGATTAATATAACGCATTTTATGAAACCCATGAACGCTTTACATAAGTACAGGGGGACAAGGGAAAAGAAAATAATAAAACACAAACACTGACTTAAAGGAATAAATCGTCTGTGCTAAATTTAATGTTGGCTACTGACGTACAACCACATCGCGCATCTAAAGTTATTTTATGAATGAATTAAACATATTACATACCTGAGGGCCAATTCAGGAACATTTTTGAATCATTTACAATCCCGTTATTGTCTCCATCTGTTGATAGCCCGACAGGGACTGACTCAGGTTTTGCCTGTCTTTCACTTTCCTTTTTAGCTTTTAGTTGTTCTTCGTTTCATGTCCTTTTCTGTGATGGTCCTGCCCCAGTATCAGCCATAACTACAGACTACCTGCCGTAAATCATTTTGTGACTTTTGTGACCGAGCAGAGCCATTAATAAATATAAAACTAGCGTTCTTTTCACTGTTAGTCTCGTTTGCTGAAAAATTAAAATGATTGATCCCTGATGATTGAGGCATATGACGCAGCCCGTTCTAGATGGATTTTGAATTAAACCAATACCTGTTTTTTTCTTAACAAGCACACATCAATGGTTTTGTTTTGAAAGAGGAAGTTACTTTGGAAAAAAAGCATGTAGTGCTGGACTCGGGCGAGACCAACTACAATGGACGCTGGCGCTGTTTATTCGTCGCTTCTCTGCCTGCTCTGATGGCTGCTTGCCCAGAGTGATAGAGAAAGACACTATCTCTATGGCTCTGTGCTTGCCTATGTCTGGGTTACCTCCACCCCCCATTCCCCCCATCCCCCCCATTTCCCTCCCCTGTTGCAAGTCATGTGTTGAATCGTGTTGTATGTGCTTATTGCCGAGGTTTTTTTTCCTGTTCCCACACTGTACTCTGTACTGTACTGAGCATAGTTTGGGAGTCGCTTTTTTTTTCTCCTCCCCTTTCCTCATGTTATGCTGTATTTTCCTTACTTGTAATTCTTCCCTGTAAAGCGACTTTGAGTCTATGAAAAGCGCTATATAAATTCAATTTATTATTATTATTATTACAATATTTGGCCGAGTCTGAGACAATTTTGAGTCCAAATACCAACAAGTCCAAGACAAGTCCAATAGAAAAACGTCTCGAGTCCGGACTCAAGTACTACAGCTCACCAGTGAGAGCATTCTTACCTACTGCATCTCTTCCTGGTTTGGTAACAGCACAGTAGAGGTGAGACACAAACTGAACAGGATAGTGGGAACAACTGAAAATATCATTGGTGCCTTGCTGCAGGACATCCACACTGAGTGCTGTGTGCGTAGAGCAGACAGCATCATTAAAGTGCTCATATTTTGCTTTTTGGCTTTTTCCTTTTCCTTTATTATGTTATATATCTTTTTGTGCACATTGTAGGTTTACAAAGTGAAAAAGCCCAAAGCCCCCCCCCCCCCAGGACTTACCATCTCCAACAGAAACCTCTGTTCACCAACTGCTCCAAACAGCTCTGTTGTAGTCCAGCCTTTACTTCAGAGACACATGTGGTCACTTTGGAACACACGTTATAATGCTCGCCTAGCTGCTAGCATGGCACGCCCTCATACTCTGCTTCTGACTGGCTAGTAGTCCTTACCTAGGTACTGTCAGGACACGCCCTCATACTCTGCTTCTGACTGGCTAGTAGTCCTTACCTAGCTACTGTCAGGACACGCCCTCATACTCTGCTTCTGACTGGCTAGTAGTCCTTACCTAGGTACTGTCAGGACACGCCCTCATACTCTGCTTCTGACTGGCTAGTAGTCCTTACCTAGGTACTGTCAGGACACGCCCTCATACTCTGCTTCTGACTGGCTAGTAGTCCTTACCTAGGTACTGTCAGGACACGCCCTCATACTCTGCTCCTGACTGGCTAGTAGTCCTTACCTAGGTACTGTCAGGACACGCCCTCATACTCTGCTTCTGACTGGCTAGTAGTCCTTACCTAGGTACTGCGCATGTGTAACTCCCAACAAAGATGGAGTAGAAGTGAGATGTCTCACTCTGTAGCTAAAACAGAGAGCTCAACATACAGGGTGAAAAGAGGAGCTGCAGCAATGTGCAGTAAAACAAATATATGGTGTTTTCTGGAAATTAAACCACATAAATATAACCTCTAAATACAATTATGAACCTGAAAATGAGCATAATATGAGCACTTTAAGGATGCCACTCATCCCTCTTATGGCATGTGTTGCACTCATGCAGTCCGGAAAAGATACAGAAGTATCAAATCAAGGACTACTAGGCTGTTAAACAGCTTCTTTCCCACAGCAGTTACTGCTTAATCAGAAAATTTTAGACTACTCACTTCATTCTATTTTAGCGTAATGAGTTTATTTAATTAGTGCTTATTTAAGCGTAATCTTAGTTTATTTATGAAGTGCTTTTATTTATGAGCTTAGAATTTTAAAGTTTTGTACTGACTTATTTATTGACTAGTGCAGAGATCTTTAACGGGGGGTCTGGGGCCCATAGGGGGCCCTCGGAGTTACTGCAGGTTGAAGTAAATATGTGAAATGAAAATATACATAAACATGAGTCTAACATATTTAGCAAAGATAAATGGGCCTATTTGTGATTTATTTTTAAAGTAAAGCAACATCAAAGATTCTTTTGTACCTTAAAATAATGTTTCCAAAATCGTTTCAGTGGTTCATCAACTGGTAACAGGGTGAAGCGGCCCTCTATCGGCTAGAGTCGCACTATGCAAGTTTGCCAGATCGGGTAGCGGATCTGTAGTTCGAATGAGACATACGACACTGGTAATGGACAATTCCGCTTCCAACCTGTAGGGGGTCCGAAGAGAAAAAGTGCTTTGGTGTTGCTTTAACACAACACTGATCACAGGCTTATCGGCCTGTAGGTAAGGTAGCCACTAAGGTAGCCATCCGCAGATATAGTTAAGCTTAAGGATTTACTGTGCCACATGTATGTTTAGCATTAAAACATGATGTATAGTGTTAATTAAGGCTTTAGGCCGCCCTACACGTTATTGTAGGCCCAGTTTATTATGCAACTCAATTTCATACAATATAAGTAGGGGGTCCCTGTTCCGTCTCTCTTTCAGCTAAGGGGTCCTTGGACTAAAAAACGCTGAAGACCCCTGAACTAGTGGATGTGTGAAACACAATTTCGTTTTTATGTGGTGCATAAAAATGACAAATAAAGGAATTTGGAATCTTCTCCTTAGCTCTCTTCCAGCTGGAGTTGCGTTGGTCGATTAAGGTCCTTTACACCATTGAGCCAAAGCCACAATACACAGGGGGCTTCATGCAAATGCTGACGTCCTGCTTCTGCTTCTGCTTCTCCTTTCCAGACAACTGCCGTAACCAGCCCGGCCGGCCGCCCAAAAAACCCCTCCGCCCAACCAAAGCCTCCAAAGAACTGCCCCCCGTACCCACCCACCAGGGAAGCGATGATGTAAAGCAACTTTTCCTACCTCAAGCTCACATAAATACTGTACTGCAGGCCTGTGTCGTTCACACATTTCCACAAACATTATTGTGCATTGGAGAATTTCGCCATTTCCTGTGTGTGTTGGTAAATGCTTTCCAATGTGTGACTTACTGACCCTGTTTTCACAATATGTTGTCGTTGTTGTTTGGCAGGAAGACTACATTGATCCAGACTGCAGTAACGATGATGACAACTACGTAGAACCTGCAGGGAATCAGTCTTCCAGTAAGATACATATCAGAAGAGAGAGGAGACAGACTTTTTTGTGATTAGAATATCGGGGGGGGGGGGGACTGCAAGGACTATGTGCCTCTTTAAAATTCACTTTTACAAGATGGCCTACACTTACTTAACCATGTTTTCTTTTCCATTATTGCGTTACTGCATATTTCCTCTAGATATTACTATTTTATGGTGTTTTATTTGAACTTCACTGTCATGACATTGTATCATCATTTTTGTATTTTTAGATGCATTTCTATACATTTGTTCTTTTATTGACATCCTATCTTGCACTTTCACTATTTTATGTATGGGCTCAGTCTTGCTTGAAATATGTGCTCTCACATTCACATTTAGTATGTCATACGGGGTTGGGTTCCTTACATGGGTTTCTGATTCTTTAATTGTATTTTGTAAATCCTTTAATCTGGACAGCATGCTTGATAAGTGCTATATAAATAAAAGATGATTATTACTATAAAGATATAATAATGATAATAATCTCCATGCCTCTCTTTAGATCCCATGGTGCACGGTGGGAGCATAGCAGGGAGGGAGCGTCCCATGTTGCCTACACCTTTACCAGAGCGTCCACCCAGTCCTGGTAGGTACAACAATTGTCTCGCTTTGCCAGACCTTCCTCCACAGTCAAAAGCCCTTAGTCCAAACACAAAAAAACGCCCAAGGGCAGATACTGCTGCATGCTGAAGAGACATGTCTGTCTCAATGAAAACAATGCGATCCAGCACCAAAACGCTCAATACTGATACTGATACTGTCTGATTTTGGCTCTGGTTTGTTTTTCAGACTTTTATGAAGTTCCTGACCAAGAGGTAGGCTTTTACTTAACAGCAATTCCAATTATTTGTTTAAGGTACATGTGGAAGGTTTACATGTGGAATTCATTGTAGTTCCATTTTCTGGCATCTTTACAGGGAAGCTCATTATCTCTTCCAGCAAGCAGGTCAGTGTGAGACTGTTTTAGCTTCGGTTCATTCATGTAATTGTATAGACATGCAATATGAAATGACAGTATTTAAGAAGACATTTTGACTGCAGTCTGAGACTAATCATTTACCTTGCAGACTGGGTCCAATCCCCGCAACACACTCATATTCTTTACCGCCGAAGCCCAGCCCCAGGTAGGACTCACAACATTGAATCTAGGGGCCTGAAAGTACGACATAAAAGAGAAGTTATGGAGTTTTTGCATTGCTTTCCTATTACTACACTAACAATTAGGTTATTTTTTTCCCTTTTCAGAGTGAATATGAAGAGATCTCCTACTGCTGTAAGTTATGACAAATGTGCAAGATTTCATTTAAAAGAGGTGCTTTGTAGAGATTTGCTGAATGCTGCATAGTTAGGAGGTCATTGACTGATCCGTATTGTGATTGTCCAGGTCCAGGAGCCCACAGGCGACGATGAATATGAAGTTTGCCATCCAAGTGACGGTGAGTATTAAAGGTCCAATGTGTAGGAATTTCTCCCATCTAGCGCTGAGATCGTATATTGCAATCAACTCTCTCGCACCACGCAGTTCAATGTACGTATTACAGCTACGCTTCCCATTAGCAGCATTAGCAGCAGCTGTGAGTTTATCATGTGACAGCGAAAACGTGAAAGGTGGAGCAGTATGTCCTGTATGTCCCTTATCGGCTAACGTATTTCAAGATGGTGCATTAATATGGAGCATCTACCCAAGTTCATGCAAATGCAAATGTAACATTTCAAGCCAAAAGGAATGATTGGAATTGATGGTGGTGGTAAATATTCATGAAAAGTGCCCGTTTGTGAACGGGCAACACTGATTTTGATAATGAACAACTAAACACGTTACACACTGGACCTTTAAATCAAACAATGACTGTTGCAGTAGCTCCAGCTTCAACAAATGAAACACGGAACAGAGGCTCCAGATTTTCCAGGAAGCACACTGGCCCATTAGAGCAGACTGGGCTTTTTGGGAGGAGGGATTAAAGAGACAGGTGCTCCTACACAGCATGTCATACAGAGGGTGAATACAGGTGCAGTGTTTTTTTTTTTTTTTGCAATAAGGAATGTAAACATGTTCTAGTACAAATACAAAATGCAAATATAATCCTGAAAATGCTATGTAATAGTTGCCCTTTAAAAGAAGTCACTGATTCAGCAAGCCTTATCTGCTCGGTGACGCCATCTAGAGGATGGCCATTGGAAGGAAACATTGTTTTAAATCTTAATCAAATCTTAACAGACGTTATCTTAGGACACTTTCCAGATAGATGCCTAAATAAAATTGCCTATAGAATAGGTCTAGATCACACTATAATTTACAGGTACCTAACAATTCCCCTGAAAACTTCCTTTTAACAGGCAGAAACCTCAGACAGAACCTGGCTTACAATAGCAAAGTATGACTTTCCAAAGCTAACAGCAGTCATAATAACTGGTAGATCACTAGTCTTTGCTTTGTGTGCTCCTCTAGGTTCCAGTGATAAACCTGCAGAGAGCCCTCCTCTACTCCTACCAAAACCTTTGCCAAGAGAGTAAGCATCACTTAACCAAACATTTTTCCAATTATAGGCTATATACTCAGGGTCCCCACGGTCATGGAAAACCTAAAAATAGTAAAAATAGGAATTTTAAAATCAAATTTATAAGGCCTGGAAAGGTTAAGTAAAGTCCTTGAAAGTTTTGGAAAAATTATGAAATTTTGTTGTGTTAAATAAAATTGTTACAGTTATCTTCTTGGATAACCTTCAACGTAATATAACTAGGGCAGTTAATCAATTACAATTTATCGCATGATTGTCACATTTTTTATCCGTCCTGAATGTGTATGTAGTTTTTAAAGCAAGAGAGGACAAGCACTAGAGAAGTTTTCCCGCTTTGGTCCCCCTACAGGTTGGAATTGTCCATTACATTACATTATGCAGGTTTGCCAGATCGGGTAGCAGATCTGTAGTCTGAATGAACTGGACAATGTCATGTAATAGACAATTCTGCTTCCAACCTGTAGGGGGACTGAAGCAGGAAAAGTACTCTAGTGTTGCTTTAATAATGTTTGTAATGTAATGTTAATAGCCAAGTTTGGCCCGTGCTCCCTTTGTTTTTGTTCGCCATGCTTATTCTCCTCTTATTTTAAAAGTGCTGTAAAATCCTAACTGTAATGACTACAAAACGTACATTTTGTGCAGCTAAAAAGTACTTCATCCGAGTTTTTACGCCAATGTAAAGCACAGTGCTGGTAAACTTCCCTATTCAATTAAATATGTACAGGAAGTTTTATCTACGACGAATTACAATAATTGCAGTGTTCAACATCAACATTTATTTTTTGGCCTGTGGCCTTCCATCCAGATCCATTTTGGCCCTAAATATAAAAGAATCTGATTTGGAGTAAAGTATTCTATACCGTTCTGTTTGTGTTATACGTTGTGAATGGTCATGGACATTTCATTATAGGTCCTTAAAATCTCATGGAAAGGTTTTGAAACTTTGTCCATTGAAATGTGTGGGAACGCTGTATACTGTAACCTGATTAAGCTTTACGAAGGGAATAACTGATTGTCTGATCATCTCTGTTTTTTCCTCTCAGGAGGTCACCAAAACCACCTTTAAAGCCGGTAGGAATATCACATTCAATCATCAATACTTTTTGTGTTTTACTTTGTTTGTTTTACGGGATCAGCTGATGTCTGTCGACATTACAGTGAGTACTTTTTGTTTTTGCAGAGGCCAGCTTTAAAACCCAGGAAATTTGAAAGTAAGTGTTTACATTAATTCAGATACTATATGTACACATTATTAGTCACATCAGAGCTTGTATTAAACATAGTAAAATCAGACAGTTAGTCCAAGGTGCTTCTATGATTGGAGTGTTTCCCTTCCTGAGACCCTATTAAACCCACATTGTTACCAGCACACATTTCATTTACTCAGTGGATTTTTTGAAGACAGTAGTTTAGCACAGTTGCAAACTTTTGCCGACTTTTTGTGTCTAATTTCTAATGATCTAATTTCACACAAGTCATTCATTTTCCAAATGAAATCTATTCCTGTTAAAAGGGAATGTAGATGTAGTCGTCAAGACCACCTGTCTAGTCTAAGACCTGGGCCCGTATCCCTAAAGATTCTGAGAATCCTCTCAGAGAGCTCCTAACTTAACCTAAAAATTCCTTGCCAGGAGTTTTAGCTTAGAAGTGATTCCAGAACATTTTCAGTGAACTCTGAGCAAGGAATGGATGGAAAATCCTATCTTAGTGAGGAGGTGTGGTTGACCCCGTTGCTAGGTATGAGTCATCATTTCAAAAGCCGTAATTGGTTGATCCTACAAGTTTGATGAAAATGAACTTTTGGTGATAATGAGCAAAGGATGTACCCTCAAATCAATAAACATAATTATACACTCTAATCTTATGCAGACTGTAATTGTAAATAATATTTCACATTCAAGAAAATATCTGGAAAATGAATAGTGAGCTGTAGGGGTTATAGCCTAACATTAGAATCTGAAATATGTGAAAACTTAAGCTCATTACACCCTGTTCAAATAATGATTCGTGTCTTATTTGCTCATATTAATATCCTAGCTGGCATATTTTGTACTTTCACTCCCATATGGACCCCATTGAAAACAAGATGGCCTATCTCAAGGGGCTGTCCTTAATGAAGTAGAAATTGCAACGTTACAACTCAGTGTGGTCTTAACGAGGGTAACACGGCTCAGCTTTTATCAATGTCTGTGATTGCTGGCTGGTCTATTTATGAAGGCTTGTTTGTTGCTGGCCCAGTTGGTGAAGTAATTGCATCTCTAAGGAGATCCACCACAAACATGATTCCTGCACGATCCAATCTGTAGCGTCTCAATAATTCCCTGTCATCCAGTGTTTGCAGGACATCTCTCCTGCCTCCTCTGTTGGCCATTTTGTGCAGCTGCTTAGGGGAACACCTAAGCCACTAAAAGTCCTCTTCCGTGTTCTTAGCAGATCTCGCCTTAGGAGCCCTTTTAAGCGCTAGGACTCTTGAGGAATAGCTTTTATATTAACTGGGATTTTCGTGTCACTTTTAGGGGAAATTCTAAGAAAACGTCATGCCTCTGAGAATTTTCTTAGAATTTGGCCGCTAGGAGCCACTTTTTGCACAAAAATTCTTTAGGGATACGGGCCCAGGACTAGTTGAGACCAAGTCAAGTCCCGGTCCAAAGAGGTTTGAGTCCAAATCAAGATTGAGTCCAAAAGACACAGTCAAGGCTGAGTTTAGTTCTGTTGCAACATTTGCTGGTGGCCTTGTGTTTCCTCCACTTCAGTGCACTGTGGACAAATTCTGTGTCGTTTGTAAAACCAAATTGTGTTATGCTGCTGATCGCCAACATTGTGTTTGTGGCCAAAATGAAAATGACTCATGCCTCAGTGTGTGCGCTATATATTGCTAGACTCGGTCAAGAGTAGGGCTGGGTTTCATTCAGAAATGTTTGATACCGATACCAGTACTGTCACTTTGATAACGGTTCCTAAACGATACTTTTGTCCATACCAAAAACGAAAAAAGAAGAAATTACAATATTACACTCCACAGCACAAATCTTTTTATTTATTTTTCAGCTCCTACTACGTGAGCCCTGTCTCTGTGTAGAGATGTTCTGATATCGATACCAGTATGGGAAGAGCCTCCGATACTGCCTAAAATGCTGGTATCGGTATCAGAAAGTACTGCTGTTTAAGCACCAATCTGATAACACCTAATTCATCCTCGAAGAAAATCTAATTTTAAATAGCTTATTTATGTTCTTTTTTCCGTTATGACCAACTGTCAGACTGGATAATAAAAGAAAGTTCTATGGCGTTCATTGTTTGTGTTTGTTTATGTTTCACAAAAAGTTTAACCTGAGCCAGGCCAAACAACAAAGAGAGAAATCATATCACATTCATACAGGGATAGTAGTATACAGCTGTTAAAACATAATAAAATATATGACACACTTGTATTGGATCGGTACTCGGTATCGACCGATACACAAGTTCATCAGGAAGCAAAAAATGGTATCGGACCATCTCTATCTCTGTGGAACGTCGCGTTTTTCCTGTGAGTCTACAGCGTGTAACGTGAGACAGCAAATCACCAGCATCATTAGATCTTGGTAGAAGCATGCTGCATGCTTACTGGCTCACTGACACTGATGAGATTTACTCCTTAGGTATTGAAATTGGGTATTGAATGACGAGGCATTTTTCAATACTCAATACTTTAGAGGCAATTCGGTCTGTGCCTAAAAAGTATTGAATTCAGCACCCAGCCCTAGTCAAGACCAACTAGAATATTTGGCGCGACCAATGGCCATGTCTGAGATAAGTCCGAGTGCAAATACCAACGAGTCCAAGATAAGTCCAAGACATTAGAAAAACGTCTCGAGGAGTCCAGACCCAAGTACTACAGTGCTTCTATGATTCTATGATTCATGTCAAGTCATCTTTTTTTATACAGCACATTTAAAACAGCATAAGCTGACCCAGAGTGCTTTACAACCAGGACAGA
Organism: Gymnocephalus cernua; assembly: GCA_023631565.1. Taxonomy (NCBI): domain Eukaryota; kingdom Metazoa; phylum Chordata; class Actinopteri; order Perciformes; family Percidae; genus Gymnocephalus; species Gymnocephalus cernua. Next base: position 32,457,359 of record CM042437.1, on the reverse strand, counting down.
TGGGGTGAAGTTTTACTCGATACATACATAAACAACATCAGGCTACATGAATAATAAAGTGCATAACAAACACAACACCACAACATGTAATACAAAACAACTTGCATGATAAAACCAACGTCAAAAATTAAGGAGGTGAATTAAAGCCTCAAAACAACTGAAAAACCTGTGTGTCTTCAACTTCTACTCATTACTAAACAGCAAACATAGCCCTAGTTACCATACATCTGTATTTCCACAGGCCAAACACTTCCTGTGATGCAAACTGACCAGAAACTTCCACCAAAAGCTTTTACACTGGACTTGAAACGACCAAAGTAAGTAATGCAGCTCACAGTTTTACACGATGCGTTTTATGTACACTGAGCATATGCAATTTTCAATGCTCGTCAACTGAGGGACAGGGCCTTTAATCACAGCTTGGTGCTGTGTGTTTACTGTGCGCTGCTCTGTTTGTGGTCTCTGTCACAGGATTCCTCTTCAACAGTTGCCCTCCCCCAGTAAGTACAGCTCCTGCTTAAATCTCACAACCATATGCACAGGAGTTTTTTATCTTTTTTTCTTTTTTACTTTAACATTAAGTGAAAGGAATTCAAAAACAAAATGTTACATGTCTACATCATCAAACAAAAACCCCATAATTATTACGTTTGTGTCTCTTGTCCCAGAACCAGCTGACAGAAGAAGCGTCTCTGCTGAAAATGGACTAATAGACCAAGATAAGGTGTGCTCTGACAACATTATATTGTAAAGATGAACCAATACCTTAATGAACTATACTCATATAGTATAACCTGAGTGATGGTATTAAGAGGAGACACTACAGGCCAAAACATAATTTTTCAATTTTGAGTTGTTGGGATATTTTGCTTCCATAACTATATCTTCTTTTAGATTAGTGGGGGGGACATCCAAAATACACATTTATTTTTCTACACTTTGTCTATTTGCGCCAAAAGTTAGCAGTAGTTAATGCCTCATTTGCATATTTAAACATAAGATTTTCAGAAAACTTGTAATACAAAAAAGAATTGTCTTAATGTAAGTAATCAACTGGGGAGGTTTCATGGTGATATCTGTTAGTTAAAATGTTTTACCCCATACACCTGTAGTGTCTTCAAAATGTGAGGAATTTTACATCCATATCTTTGAAGGCCGTTTTCTCAAAATGAGTATTTTTCAGACTCGAGCTAGAAATCTCTACTGACATACACCAAACTTTGCAGTTTCATTCCTATCTATATTCTGAAGCTTTTTACAGAGGGGCCTGTTCATATATCATTCATTGCCTGTTTCATGTAACATTTACACCTATAAAAATGTTTATTTTTTATGGCTGTTGACAGTATTTTCTGATTTATGGAGTGATCAAAAGAGATATCCAAAATGCCCTCTGTACAACCCTTTGACTCTAATTATGTTAAAAGTGCTCTAAGCGATGTGACGTGTTTTTTAGGCTACAACATTTTTTGTCACATACAGCAAACATCTCCTCACTATCTGCTAGCTGCCTGTCCCCTGAACACACTGTAAAAAAACACGGTCTCTGTAGACAGCCCAGGCTCCAAAAAAGGCAACAAAAACAAACTGACCAACCTGCACCACTAAACAACAACAACAACAAAATAACAAAGAGTGTTCCAGCCAATAACCGACAAGAAGGATTTGGGGGTGGGGGTTGGGGGGTGTGCCATGAATGTATTAGACTATGTTTACACGTGGGTGGCTATTTTCATAAACAGACATTACAACCTCTCCGGTTTCAAAAATAACATCGTGCACAGCTGTCAGAAAAGTGTTTGTTTACACGTACCTGTGTATATCTGCCGTCAAGAGCACGCCAGACCTGTAGGTGGCGGTGTAACGAGAAGCTCAAGCCCACGTTAGCCAATCAGAATCCAGAAAATAGCAACAACAGCAACTAATCACTTCCTGTCTCTTCTTTTCCTCATTTCCTCGGCTGCCTAAACCTCCGTTTGTCTCAGTTTACATGCAAACGAAGTTTTCACAGATCTCCACTCTGGCCGGAGTTTTAAGAACTTCACGTTTTCAGAGGTGAATTCTCCGTTTTCTCCGAAGGGCACAAACGAAGGGTAATTTCTCCGTTTTTCAAAATAATACGTGTAAACAGGGTCTTAGTGCGCGGAAGGGAGGGGGAGGGGACGGGATGAGGAGGAGGGAGGGCCGAGCTAACCTTGTTTTGTTTGAAAATACTTCAAACGTCAACAAGAAGTAACGTCACCCAACATCGCTTAGAGCACCTTTAACAAAATGAAGCGAGAAATAATTTTGAACCTGGTTTTATCCAATTTTCACATTTATGTTCTGGAAATGTAAGCAAATTAGCACATATTTAACCAGAAAATGCCTCATTTGCATATTTAAACATGAAAATTCAGAAAACTTGCAATACAAAAAAGAATCTAAGTAATCAACTGGGGAAGTTTCATTGTGATATCTTTTATCCCTATTCACCTGCAGTGTCTTCCCATTCTGTTCTCCGTTGTCTTTATTTCAGGACGTCTATATGAAATCCTGGTACGCCAGCGCATGTGACCGCAAGACTGCTGACGATGTCTTGTGTCACTCAAATAAAGTAAGAATCTTATGATTTAGGAGAGCACAGTCATCCAAGTGAGGGGTCTGTGTGAAGAAAAGTGGCTGCCTCAACTATTGGTTCGACATTGTCTTTTGCACCAAATTGTAACTATTTTTAATCTTAGACACTTTAGTTGTCTGTAGTGCAGCAGTGAGGCTGTTTTTGATCTATTTTGTAAGCATTGTGTATTCATGTCACCTTCTGAAAAATGTGTAGCCATCATAAACTGTTGAATTGTATTTATGAGCATCACACCCGCTGGAGTCTGAAACAACTACATGCATTAATTGTGAAGTGAAACAGTGAGGTCATTATTTTGTCATCTTAACTGCCCAATCTGAATAGTAGTGTGTACATCTATGTCTGAATAGTATTTCAATGTATGTTTATTTTTCGCATATCATATACCGCATATCTCCATGTGAAGTGATAAAAACAGATTAGGGTCAGAGGTCACAGGAATCAAATACACCTGGGGAAGGCCACTTTGTGGGCCGAAATGTTGTGTGCCTTATTTGCACTATTAAAGTATTTTTCCAGAGCATTAAGCTGTGTGCGGACTTTACCTTCTCTGAACATTCACTTTTTTGTCCTGTATCAGCAACTACATGGATGTGCACAACATCGTCTTTTTGGAACTGTGTGGATGATATCCTATCGCCCCCTGCTGGGTCTGACTGTGAGCGCTTTTGTGTTTCAGGACGGGGCGTTTATGGTGAGGAAGAGCTCCGGGCAGGACGCACAGCAGCCATATACGTTAGTGGTGTTTTACAAGGGCAGAGTGTACAACATCCCCATCCGCTTCATACCAACCACTCAGCAGTACGCTCTGGGAAGAGAGAAGAAAGGGGAGGAGGTACAGTGGAGGACTTTTCAGTTTCCTTATTCTGACTGTTTGACTGTCACTGTGGCCTATGGGAATGAAGTTTGTAGGGGTTAATCAATGTTTTGTCTGTTTTTGAGTATATAGCAATTGCAGATTGGAGCCGTGTTTATGTCTCACTTGGCATGCATGTTGATCTAGCTGCTTATCCTGAGTAATGGCTATGGGTGTTTAAGTCCAATAGTGACACTAGGATTCAAGGGTGTAACTTTGGTTTGAGAAGAAAACAGGAGGTCTTAGGGTCCTCGCCAAAATGTTTTCTATTTGAATCCTATTTCCTGCATTTCTGCATAAGGGGGGGGACACAAACTGGATTTTAAAAAGTGTGTGTGTGTGGGGGGGGGGGCATGTCCCCCCTGTCCCCAGTGGAAATTACGCCCTAGCTAGGATTGTTAGACTAAAGCTACAGGCATTCTGTACGCATACTAGTTTGCCAAATAATGTTCAACCCATGTGTATCTCTTTAAAAAGGTGATGTTCTTAGAGGACAAAAATGTGTGCACCATAACATTATATATTCTTTTTTTCCACTTTCACTAAGCTAATATATATTTTTATAGCAGTTTTAAGTAGTTTTTTTTTTTAATCTGACTGCACAAATTTTTTTCTAAAGAAATGCTTAAAAAAACAATGTTGTTGCTAATCGTTGTTAATAAACTTTTAAGATCATTCAAAATGTCCCTTGTGAAAATATAAAAAGAAAATAAATTAGCTCATTGACCTAATTTGATGATTTCAAGAACATTTAAACTTTTAATTCCATCTTCATCACTGTCCCACTCTTGCAGTATTTCAGCAGCCTCTCCCACATCATCGACAACCACCAGAAGTATCCTCTGATGCTGATTGACAGCCAGAGTAACACCAAGGAAGCCACCAAACTGTGCTACCCAGTGAGGCCCTAGAAAACCCCCGCTGAGTGCAAACAGCCAAGGGACTAGACTCATACATCCCAACCTGCTGTGTTAACCGTCAGACTGTTTACAGACTGTTAATTTGAGGTCCTGTCAACAGGATTGTATGCTAGACTTGCCTGTATTGCTGGCCATGCAGAGCCAAAAATAGCACTGACTCAGATGTCTTTTTTGAACTTGTGTTTTATTTAGAATTTTTTTTTTTTAATGCTCAGTCGGTAAACAGTGTATTTAAATGAATGCAAGGAATGACAGTGTTGCTGTAGCTGAAGGATGCAGGTAAACAAATCATGACAGCAAATATTTTGGGGGAGCCACAAAGAAAGAAATACAAAGGTTGTATATTTTTGTTTTAATAAAAATCTTTTCTTGTGTTAATTTAGCTCACATCTTCAGTCATCACAAAAATGCCACCTGGGACTGACAAAACTAGTTCATTTATTGTCCGGTCAACAAGTTATGCTATCATACTCGTTTGTTGCATAACAAGAATTCCTATAGGCACTTGGTGAAAACTCTCAGGTAATATTTTTACAGTCCCTCCATCTGGACTATGTACAATTATAAATCTTATCTAAATTGAAAAAAAAAGTATACATATACACAGTGACACTGAAGTGTGCATTCCAGAAACAGGGATACATGCACAACATCAGTACATACAGGACAGGTGCATCTGTGTAATGGTCTAACACACACACACACACACGAGCCACTGTTCCCTTGCTGTGAATACTGAGGGATCAATGCTGAGCCACAGCAGGACACTGGTTGAGATTGTCAAAAGCTTAGGCCTGATAAAGGTGAGGTAATGGGAACTATAAATCCTCCTTTCATAGTGCAATTAAAAAGATTAGATTATTGTTTCAAGTCAAAAGAGGAAGGAAAAAAACAGGCCTTGTGTCCAGATTTTGCTAGTATTTTGTTAATTTACATACAAAACACATTTACTTTTTTTTTTTTTTTAATTAAGCGTGTCTTTAGGGACATCTGCTTCCACTAAATACAAGCATGAAAATATACGCCCCTTTTTACAGGTAAAGGACAATTCCAGCGCAAATTGAACTTAGGGGTTAATAACACATGGGTACCGAGTCGACCGTTCTCTGGGATTTGTTTTCATGCTAATTGAATGTGACCAGTTTTAGCGCAAACCGCTAATTAGCTAATAACACTAGTCATCGGGGCCACACTTCCACGGTAGCATTATGAGGGTCCCTACATGTAAACTGAAGCATTGAGAACGGAAGTGTACAGACAGTTTATTAAAAAGAGAGTTTAGAAAGACTGTACCTTCACGTATACAGGCGGGCGCCATCTTGAGAAAACAGTCACGAACAGTCGAACAACGAACGCCGTGTAACCAGTAAGTAAGTTCGTCGTTCGACTACCACGCTACTGTGGAAGTGTGGTCACATTCGATTAGCAAGAAAACCCCCATAATCTGCCAAAATCCCAGAGAACGGTCGACTCTGTGTTTATTAACCCCTAGGTTCATTTTGCGCCAGATTTGTCCTTTAATACTATTATTTGAACATAATTTGTTTTTAGAGTTTATACAAAAAATGTTTACAAATACACAGATTCTTTCAACGGCCCAAAAATAAATCGTAAAGAAAAACATACAAAAGGCTAAACTTATGAGTCATAAATAAATGTAGAATAAAACAGCTTATTGTCTTTTTTTTCTTTTTTTTCTCTAAACACACACAGTTCTGGTATATCTGAGTTAACTTGTGGGTCTCTGCGTCCCATTCCAAAAACATAAATACGATAGCTACCACACTGTAGAGCCTACCCGTACATAAACTGATTCAGATAGTGTGGCAAATATACACATTACAGCGTTCTATAAAAGAATCCATAAGACAGTGTACTGAAATCACCTTAAATAAAGCTATTATAAAGCATACACAAAATACAAACAATACAAAAAACTAAATTATCCACACCATGTCTGTGTGGCTTTACAGATAAATCCCTTATGTACAAATACTTTGTATCAAGCTACTCCAACTGGGAGAGAGACGACAGGTAAAGGTTTACCCTGAGAATGTGAACCCTCCAGGAGGTGTAATAATCATTTGATTCTCCCATAACCAACCAATCATAATTAAGACTTAAAAAAAAAAAAAAACAGACTGGCTATCACCGTTTCCATTATTGTGATATTGCAAAGTCATCATTTTCCAAACTAGTTTTTCGTTTTTCATCCAGTGTGTGCAACATTTAAGAGTTTTTCACAGTTTGGCCTTTTCCACTCCATCAGATGTCGCTGCCGATGGACCATCCACACTTCCTGACATGCAAAGACCCTGCCGCAAAACCAGCAGCGAAACTTGGTCGCAACGTCCCTGCTGGGAGAGACTGCGCCGACTACTTCGTACTTTTTCCGGCTCAACCTACGGAGTTTCAATTTCAACATAAATCGCTCCTGTACAGAGTTTTTGGCGTGGCCCGCAGAATCGGGTTGGGCCTCCGTTGGCTCGTTCGCCTCGGGGGCCTCGCCGTCCATGGCTGCGAGCGCGTTCACGGTCCTCCGTGACAGCACGACCTTCTGCACCTCTCCTCTGTACCTGTTGATGACCTCCATGATCCTGGCCACCGCGGGGATGTCGGCGTCGGGATGATTTAGCACCACAACAGGTTGGTCTCCCGCTGGGCGCTTTACCAACTGAGAGGGCTTTATGGCTACTAACTTCAGGGTCCTCTCCAGGTTCTTTGGGAGCGTCTGCCACCGATGCCCGGAGGCTGGCGAGGGCTCCGGTCGGATGTTGCTGAGGAGATCTGGGCAGGAGTCAGCGGGCACCTCTCTGCCTCTCACCCCCTCAACAACCTCATTGTTGGGCTCTGAAGACAGAGCAAGGCTCAGATCTTCAGAGTTCAGCTTATCTGCAAGACAAAAGGTGAAAAAAAAACACTCATTTTAAAACAACTGGGCATTGCCAAAGATTTCCCGAAAATCAATTTGATTCCGAGGTCCCTATTCGATTACATTTCCGATTCAATATCAATTAGGTTAGGGAAATTTCAGTGAGAATTACAATTTTGCTTGGACATAAAGAGATATAAAGAGAACTTGTGTTGTAAATCAGGGGTCTTCAATGTTTTTACGCCAAGGACAGCTGAAAGAGAGACCCCCCCCTCGACATATTTTGTGAAACTGAGTTGCATATTAAACTGGGCTTACAATAGGTGGCCTAACGCCTTTACACATACCTTTTTGTGGTGCATACAATACTAAGATATTAAAATAATTATTGACATTCATGTATTTATACATCATGTTTTAATGCTAAACATACATGTAGCAGAGTGAATCCTTAATGGATGGATGGATGCTACCTTAGTGGCTACCTTCAATGTTGCGTTCCTTTAAAAAGAAAATAGGCCCATTTATCTTTGCTAAATATGTTGGACTCATGTTTATGTATATTTTCAGATATATTTAATTTAATTCTTTTTAAAGAATAAACAATAACTTGGGGCCCCCCCTGCAGTAACTCTGAGGGCCCCCTAAGGCCCCTGGACCCCCTGTTGAAGATCTCTGCTGTAAATTGTACAAGCAAGAAGAAACTTTCAAGTATTTTTTTTTTATTTTTATAAAGCACCATAATATGACAGATACATCCATGGGGAAAAGGCATATATTAAAAGATTGATTTGGGGATTCTTAATCGATATCAGATCAATCAAACAAAAATCGATTTTAATTGGAGAATCAATTATTTTAACCCAGCCCTATTTGCTATTGCTCTCGATTGTGAAATTTCAAAACATCAAACATTCAAATGTATTCCAAAACAATTGCCGTTGCATGCTAAATCTTTTAACCATTATGTCTATGTAGGAACTATAATTTGCAGTCTTACCCTTTGCTGTAATAACAGGGTGCGAAACAGGGGAGGCCTTGGTGCAACTGCTATGAGTCGTCGCTCCATCAGCAGCCATCTCATCGACCGACAGATAGCGGTCCGTGCCACTGCCTGATGTTTGGACCTGTGCGTTCTCGTGGCCCTTCTGTACTTCAGTCTCAGCTGCAGCCGTCGAATTTGACTGGCCCGTCTTACAAGCTGAACCACTCTCGTCGACTTCTGCTTCCGAGAGGGACTTCTCTGCGTCGTCTTGCATTTTTTGATGCGTCGATGACACGCCGGGCGTGTTTCCATCCATATTTTCAGACGCCGTTGGCTTCGCAGCACAACTGGGGGTTAGTTCTTCCCCTGGCTTTGGTTGTAGACTTAAAGTCATGGCTTCAGAGGGGCCGTCCAGATCAGTCTCAGATGCTTTGGTCCATTTCTTCTGGTGTTCTCCTGTTAGCAGTGGGTTGGGGAGAATCTGCGCCGTCTCCTCCAGTGTTGTGTGAGGGCTTGGCGGTCCATGATGGTCATCCGTCGGACCACCTACTGATGGAGACAAAGAGCTTTGCGACACCCACTGCTTCTCCTTCACTGGATTCTTCTTCAACACTATCTTTAAGGCCAATCCCAATGACCTTTTATCCACTCTTTTAGATCTGGCCCTTCTTTTTCGTCTCTTGTTTCTTGGTGCAGCTTTATAAACAGATGTCTGCTCTTCACTCTCATTCGTCAACTTCACCTCACTGGAGATATTAATCCCATCCTCATGCACAGACTCCACAGGTGTGTTACTATGTTTCTGAATTCCCTGATGAGTCTTTAGTTCCTGATTTTCTCTGTTTTCCTGCATTTCAGTGCGCTCAGGTGGCTCACTCTGGGCTGGCGTTGAGACGTCATTATTTAGTTTGGTGTCAGTCTGTGGACAAGGTGTACGATCCTTTGAATCTGACCGACATCCATTTTGGTCAACTGCACAACGAGCATCATCAGGAGCACTTTCTGGGGTAACCGTTTCCTTGTCTGATGATGATGACGTCATCGTTTTCAACCTTTTGGCGTAAGTAGCGCCGTTCTGAGCCACAGTTATCTTGTTCTTGACAGTCAGGACGGTCAGATCCGACGAGTTCGACACAATGCCGTTCTCTGACTTTGGGTGAAGATTCATATCTTGAGGGACATTTGACCAAACGGTTTTAAGAGCCTTGGTCCATTTCTGGTCACCGTTTTCCCCGGCAACAGATTTCATCAAAAATTGTTGCGTCTCCTCTAGTGTAGTTTGTGGATCTGACAGATGGCAGTATTTATCCAGGAACTCTCTCCCTGGCAGAGAAAGGCAGTCCTGCGTCAGCCAACACATTTCCCTAACTGCACTTCTTGTTAATCTAGGCTTGATTTTGGGGATTGTGTCATTTGGTTTCATTGCTATGGAACAAACCTCCTCCTCCTTCTTCTTCTTCTTCCTCTGATTACCATTCTGGCAAACATGGACAGCTTTAACGTGCTTAGTAATCAACCATTTCTGAGATGCCTCATAGCCACAGTGCTGACAACGTAAAGTTTGATCAGTTTTTTTAGGCCCAAACTTATTCTTGCCCTTTGTATGCAGTGATAGCTCCTTAGCTCCCTCCAGGCCCAAATTATGTGCATACATGTGCTCTAAAAATACTCTAACATCACCTGTGGAGAATTTCTGACACATTTCACATGAATATTTGCCATTTTGGTGGTGATACGTAGTCAGGTGTGCACTGAATTCAGGCCATGTGCGCTGAACGTTGTCATTGCAAATGCTGCAACTAGAAAAAGTGTCCTCGTGGCTTAATAGATGAACCTGAAGGTAGGAGAACACATGCGTACTGAAAGTACACATATGACAGGAAAAAACTGGTGGGCTCCCTTTGTGGTTTTCCTCAAAGTGTTTCACTAAGTCTTTGGGAACATATTCCAAGTTGTCCCTACATTGAGAGCATGTGAACCTGAGTGTATTTCCGCTGTCATTTGTCTGAGCCTGCTGTGCTTTCTGGGGGGGCTTCTTTGATGAAGGCCACACTGTGCTTTGCTCCCACTCTGCTATCTTCTTTGGTCCATTCTTATCTTCACTTTGCATAATTGGAGGCTGAGCGGCAGTTTTCCTGAGGTGGAGCCGTTTGTGCCGATCTCTATTCTTCTTGTTGACGTGCTGTTTATTATCTCGTCGTTTATTATCTCCCCTGGAGGTAGTTGCGCAAATATCCACTGAATCCATGTTTTTTTTCCAGTTTCTGAAAATGCAGAAAACAAAAAATCATGTTTGTACTTATATCATTTCAGAACCACATCCATCTAGGCATCCACATGCAGTTTGAGAAATTAGTGTGCGTTTAGCGTGTGGCAATAAAGGATAATTAAGAAGTGACACTTGTTTGGTTCTTATTGGACCCCCTTCAGTGGACCCAGATTCACTACTAACCAGTTAGTTTTCGGTATATGGGTAGCACCATGCAGCCGTTTTTTCACATATTAAAAAAAAAACAGCTTTAAATCCAATGCAAAAAAAAGCAAAGGGTGCCTGTTTTAGATGCATTTACTCTTGCTATGACATGCTTTCAAAAGAGACAGCATGTTGTGTGTGTTAAGATTGCTGGTTCATCATTTCACAGTAAACCCATAAAAAGAAGCTGCATTCACAGTCACTATACTCTGCACGTTGTTAATGTTAAGTCCACCTGTTGCTGGCTTTGGATTAAAATGCCTCTGCATGGATATTAATTCATCCCAATCAGATCAGGCGTAAAACAACGAATTTGTTTTCTTATCGGCCCCCATGTGTAGGGAAATGTACTTTAACTCACCTGCCCACACAATAGTTGTGATTGTGAACTGAGACACAGCTAGCGCTAAATGCACCAATACAAAGACTGGAAAATCTTGAGGTAGCACTTCTTAGTAGCAGATTAATCGGCGAATGTGCGGCCATTGTGCAGTTTGACTTAACCACAACAAAGTGATGAGACTGCCTTTGTAGCGAGCAACGACCGCCTTGGGAATTGCGAAGTTACGATAAAACTATCCCACTGTGATACCACTGGAGCCTTTTACATTTCGCATGTAAACACACGGTTGTTGTTTACCACCTGGGCTAACTGTTTAAACGTTTTTGACATATCGTCTGAGTGATTTGAATTAAGGTTAACGTGACGCGACAAGCGCTTACAAAAGACGAAATAACTTGAAGAATAAAAAGCGTAGCAACAAAGTTACGCCAAACCAGTTTTTTTTAACATTGCATCGAGTTATTACTGCAACTAAAACCCACCGAGTGGTAGATAAATCATGAAGCTGTTTGTGTGTGTAGTTGTCTCGGTTTTTTACCTTATCTTTTGTGGAGAGCTTGACAGCTCAGCGACTGGCAGCCATGATGGTTTCATACGGGGATTACAGCCTCTGAGCTGCTTTAGCCTTTAGCCTGGTGCCTCCGACAGAGAGCCGTGCTGTCCTGGGCCTACAGCTGAACACAATCACCGAGCTTTTTTAATGCAAACACTGCTCTTAATGCATTCATATAGTGCTTTATTCATAGGGGGACAATTCACATCTGTCAGCATTAAGGTAAAACAGCCACAAAATGGTGTACCAAACTAACATCAACTAGTAGCTACAAATTGTCTCAAGTTAAAATTGTACCCACAATCCCCGTGCTGGATACTGGAGAGGGTAGCATGTTAAACAATTAAACTCAAATATGTGTACATGTAATTGTCAACTAACACAGTGACACACGGTGACAGTTTCCTCATTGTGAATAAAAGCTGCCAGGCAAGCAGTCTGTTGCGCCCTGCACCCAAATATTTGGACCAAATGTGCCCACCTCAACACATCAGGCTACTATGAAATATGAAATTCCAAAATATGTTTAGCCATTACATGCTGCGGTAGGCTACCATGCACATTTGGATCAGCCTCTGAACATAAGGCACTCAAAGACTTTGTAGTAAAGGCTTTAGATTTAAAGAAAAAGAAAAACAACATTTGCATGCATTTTGTATAATATTTAGGTTATTTAAATTGAAGGAGTAGGCCTTCACTGATTCATTTTAAAATGTATAATCTATCATCTCTAATCAGTGTACTGTTCGTATTCGAGTTTTTGTCTAAAAAATAAAAAAGCTGTATTATCTATTCAAATTTAAATAAACTTTAAATACACTTTGGGAGTTATGCTGATTTATAGCTTTATTTACTCCTGCCAGAGGCTTCACACCCTTTGGGTCTGCCCAGCTGTTCACAAATCATATTAACATACAATGAAGGGCCACTCTACACAGTTCATCAACAGCTATAAAAATAGGCCAGTGGAGCTAAATTCAGTAAACGTGAGACACCTTTTGTTAAGATGCCGGACTGTAGATTCACACTGTTGACCTTTTTAAGTGATCACTGTTTAACATGAATTTGTAAAAGTAAAAAATAAAAATTACTTCATGCTAGTCTCACATTGCCAGACCTATCTCCACAGCGCGTGGACTCTGGCTACACCACAGATGCATTCTGGGATAGGAGAAAAAAACTCTCTGGGTTGTTTGCATTTCTTTAAACCAATCACAATCGTGCTCCGGACGCAGCAACGGTGCAAATTGGTCTTGGGAACATAGACATATATAGAAAATGGACCGAGTGACTCCGTTGTTTTTGACGGAGACCAGTGAAGTCTATTAGCACTTTTCCGGTGATGGCTGAGCGTTACTGCGCAGCCGCAAACTGAGCTTCCCGCCGTAGATGTGACGTGAGCAACGTGTCTGAACGTTGTAAGTCTTCTGGTAGCTGTGCCAAGAGAAATCTCAATCATTCCCAATCTATCAGAGACAGAGAGCGTAGGTATATGTAAGGAGATAACATAGGCACAGGCTAATTATTGCTAACTAAAATGCTAGTTAACATTAGTAATTAAACTAAACAGCTAATGTAAATCCTGCCTGCGAGCTTCTCCTGTACTATACGGTAATTCCTGTACTATATGACAGTAGGTTGGTTGGTTATGACACAATCGTTAGCCTATTTTTATAAAAATGTCTGCTACGGAGCCATAACGTGAGGTACAAGGTAATGGAGCCTTTTATACATTGTCGTGTTTCTTTAGTAATAAACAATGGTCAAATAAAGTCTTTAAACGCTTCAGATGTAAAGTTATTCGCTGTCAAAGTGTCGCCAAAATGAATGGCAGTCAATGGGATGCTAACGGGGGGGGTGAGTGCTTCGTAGCATTAAAATGGCGCCATAGCGGCTTCGCTCTGTGGAGGCAGGCTTGCCCCCTTGCTTGGGAAGGAACTTTTGTTGTTGAAACATTTGCACCCACCAAAGAAAACGTCACATACAGTATTAAATGAAGTTAACTGTTCACACTATACAGTAACATGAGCTATTTAAATTAGCTGCATACATGGTTAAAGTAATTTGCTCTTACCAGTGTATCGCCGTGTGTACTTCGTCCGTAGGAATCAAAGTCAAAAGTCAAAGTCAAGTTTATTTCATCCATAAAAATGGAAATTACAGTGCTCATACCCACCTAATACAATACAATAAATACAATGTTTTACAATACAATACAACATTTATATAAAAGTGCTTGTTGTGCTGTCTGATAGTCTGAGGTATAAAAGAGAGAACATACTGCTTAGTTCGTGTCACGGGAGGCCTTAGCCTACCACTACGTTCCATAACTCTGCCTGTCAAATTACCATGACGAGGGTGACCCGAATCCCTCGTTATTTTCTGTCATTTTTGCCAGACGGTCATCATATACTTGATCCACTGTATTTAACTCTTACTCCAAACGCTACATATCACTGACATGAAAAACATTCTCACCACATCTGTATTCACCTTAAAGGACTGCAACTTCCTCATATAGTATACACGTGGACTTAATTTTTTCATCAGTGAGTCAACATGATCTGACCATGTTAGCCTATCATTAAAAGCAATGCCCAAATACTTGTATGTGTTCACTCTTTCTATTACTGAACCTTTAATTTCCACTGCCTTAGTTGTCATCTTATTTCTCCTGTAATCAATCACTAATTCTTCAGTTTTCTTAACGTTGAGTTCTAGGAAATGAGTTTCACAAAAATCAACAAAAGCTTTTATCTCATTTTGATAGTGACTATAGTCATCATTTTCAATTAACCCAATGAGCGCTGTGTCGTCAGCAAATTTAACAACTTGACAGCTTGCCTGCTGTGGACGATAGTCTGCAGTATAAATGGTGAAAAGTAAGGGTGATAAAACAGTTCCCTGAGGTGACCCTGTGTTTGTCATGATTGTCTGACTTAACTTTTGAGTTTAGCTTAACAAATTGAGACCTGTTCTCTAATAAATTTAGAATAAAATAAATAAATACACCTGGAACCTTCATCATGAAAAGCTTATTAACTATGATGTGTGGTTGTATCGTATTGAATGCTGAGCTAAAATCATAATACAGAATTCTCACACACCGTCCCCCTGCATCTAGGTGAGCATAGACACTGTCAATTCAATTCAGTGTTGTTTATAGTATCAAATCATAACAGGAGTTATCTCAAGACACTTTACAGATAGAGTAGGTCTAGACCACACTCTATAATTTACAAAAACCCCAACAAATCCCCCCAAGAGCAAGCACTCAGTGCAACAGTGGCGAGGAAAAACTCCCTTTTAGGAAGAAACCTGGGACAGACCCAGGCTCTTGGTAGGTGGTGTCTGACGTGCCGTTGGGGTGCATCACAGTATAGATAATGAAACAGTGACTAGAAATAGTGGTTGTATTAGCGCAGGGAGCAGCACGACATAGCAGGGAATTTCAGCAGAACCACGGCAACAGCTGGAACCATGATTTTGGTGCCATCCTAATCCTGGGATTTCATCCTGGGTGAAAAGAAACAGAAAGACTCCGGGGAGCAAGCTCCCAGGGCTAGGTTAGTAACAAGCATTTCTGGGACAGAGAAGCAGGTGGGCCGGGCTAGGCAGATACTGCAACTCCTCACTCCCTAACTATAAGCTTTATCAAAGAGGAGAGTCTTAAGTTTACTCTTGAATGTGGTGACAGTATCTGCCTCCCAGACTGGGAGCTGGTTCCACAGGAGAGGAGCCTGATAGCTAAAGGCTCTGGCTCCCATTCTACTTTTAGAGACTCTAGGAACCACAAGTAACTCAGCATTCTGGGAGCGCAGTGCTCTAGTGGGACAGTAAGGTACTATGAGCTCTTCAAGATATGATGGCGCTTGACCGTTTAGAGCTTTGTAGGTCAGGAGGAGGATGTTAAATTCAATCCTGAATTTTACAGGGAGCCAATGCAGAGAAGCTAATACAGGAGAAATATGATCTCTTTTCTTAGTTCTTGTCAGAACACGTGCTGCAGCGTTCTGGATCAGCTGGAGAGTCTTAAGGGACTTAAGTTGACTGTCTAATTTACAAACAAAACCATCCTCTGCCCCTCTCCCTTTCTGATAAGCAAATTGGCAAACTGGTCAAGATAATGCTCTACATGAGGTTTCAGACTATTTAACACAATTTTCTCACATACCTTCATAGCTATGGAGGTTAGAGCCACTGGTCTTAGATCATTCATACACTCAACAGTTGTCTTTTTAGGTACTGGTATAATGCAAGATTGTTTCCATAAATCCGGTAACACTTTATGAGAGAAACAATAATTAAAAATACTTGAAAAAATACTTGCTAACTGAAAAGCACAGCCTTTTAATACTTTTGAAGACAGTCCATCTGGACCTGCTGCTTTGGTAGCTTTCAGCCTCATAAACATGCCATATACCTCCTGATTGTTTGTTTGCAGGGTATAGTCATCATCCTCTGTGCTCCCAATCATATGCTTGAGTCTTTGTCTTTCATCACAAAAGTATTTTGTCAAATCTATTATAGAAATGATTTAGGTTATTAGCATTTGCCATTTAACTGGGATCTGTTTACCTTACCTTTCCCTGCATATCCACTCATTAACCGCATTCCTTCCCAGACTTTCTTCATATCATTCGCTTTAAAATAATTTTCTATTTCGCATTTATACCGATATTTCTCTTCATTTCCTTTTTAAGTTCTTTATGGATATTTTTCAGTGTATTCTTGTCTCCCCTAGCATTCCTTTTGTCATTAATTAACCTTTTAAATTCTGCATTCTTCCATGGTTTACAATTTGCATATACCTTAACCCTCTTTTCCTGTACAACCATATCATTGCAAAAATGTATATATCCACAGACGGATTCAGTAAATTCATTTATATCCTTGGCACTATTTTCAAAAACCGCCCAGTCCGTATTTTCAAACGAATCTTTCAGCCTCTCCATCGCGTCTTTTGTCATCTTTTTCACCATGATCATTTCCTTTTTGTGCCTCTTTACGAGTGGGATATATTTGGGACAAAGCAGGATCAGATTATGGTCCGCCTTGCCCAAACTTGGCAAACTTCTGGACACATACACATCCTTGACCTTAGTGTAACATTGGTCGAGGACCGTTTCTGTTATAGCTGTGACTATGACCCAGAACACAGAGTTTCACAACACGGACACAGCGGAAACGTTCGAATGTCTCTTTAATGATGGACAAGAAAAAAACAAAGCAGCCAGGAAAAAGAAGCAGCGCTGGTGGTGGAGACAGGACAGCTGTGGGCGTGGGCTGAGCGTGGCGTGTCCAAAAACTCACAGGAATCCCAGCTGGGAGATGGAAGGTCCGAAGGGTGAGCGGCTGGTGGAAAGGCAGTCAACGGCAAAAGGTTTAGTGGTGTAGGTCTGGAACAGGAGGACAAAGAGAAGCAGGCAGGTAAGTGGAGCTCAAGAAAAATACGAAGCACAAAAAATCTTACAAGTTCAAACAACGGTTCTACAGCTGGGAGCCAAGTTACCACTTAGGTAGCTGTAACAACCTGGCGCCGAAGGCAGGTTCCAACCGGGTCTAAATACTGCAGCCGTGATCAGAGGAATCAGCCACAGCTGATCAGAGGGAGATTGCAGAATCACCGGCAGCTGTGCAGGTAGGTTGCACACCCGGCCACACCCCCAGCCACTCCAGCAAAACAGACAGGGAGAAGGGGAGAGAGACAACAAACACACACAGGACGGAAAAACAGCTGCCCCCATAACAGTTTCCCCCCTTGTATTACACTTGACATGTTGATAGTAGTGTGACCCACTTGACTTTACGATACAATGGATAAAATCCCCCGTTATCACAACAATCCCCACCACTCAGTCCTAAAACTTCCCAGTTAGAGATGAGCTGTAACATATTCTTTGTAGATCTTTACAATCATTCACTGAAAGAACCAAGCAGGCCTGCCTTATCACAAGACCCAATTTTCTTCCAAGCTTGCCATTTTCAGCATGTAGCTTGCTCAAAGTTTGTTGTTGTTTCCTGTAGCAAAGGGATTTTGAGAAAGGCAATACACAGAGAGCGGAGGGTGAGGGACATCCGGCGTGTGAGCTACATCGGATGTCAGGTTTTCTCCTGAAAACTTGATCCAGAATAACTTTATATTTCTGCCTTTTCAGAATCTGAATCAGAAAATGTTTTAATGCCAGAATAAGTACACTTATGTAGAATTTTCCTTGGTGAAAGGTGCATACTGTACATTAACAAACAATAGAAAATAGAAAATAAAACAATAAATACAGAAAAACAAATATATACATTAAAAATAACTGTTGTTGAAGAAAAAGAAAAAAGTGTAGAATTTGCAAAGAATATATATGCGCAATTGGCAGATTTTATGTGTTGGACCCACTTACTAATTCTACTTTACAGCTTATGGTAAGCAAGGTAGCTATAGTTTCATTGTGAACTAGGTCAACAATTAGGCTACTATGCATAGCACTCCATCATAACAGTGTGACTAGTTGCTTTGTCGCGAAATCCTATGTGAATGACTGTATAAGGGCAGAGTGACCTTTGTGCTGCCAACAACTTGAAACCGAGCACTCCCAAAACTAAGATAAGGTAAAGATGAACATTTGTGTTACCAAGAAACATCAGTAAAAAAAATCATTGGTTGTGATTTAGAAACCAGGTGAGTCACCAACACACCCCTGACCAGAATATTTCAGATAAAAACAGACCCAAAAGAGTATGCTACTTAAGGAGGCACATTGCCAGTACTGATCCAGTGTAATATCAATAACCAACACACAGGGTCTAAAATTAGCACCATCCCCCAGCCAAATGCTGGGTCCGATTTACAGATCTGGCATGGAAGTGGCTGGTAGATTTGCTTCACTCACCAGCCAATAAGCAATTGTAACCTATTGAGTGGCTGGTAAAATTTGAACATTAACTAGCCATTTGACTGGTGGACAAAAAAGTTAATTCTGAACCCTGCCATCACAATAACTGACAGACTTACGTCGTCTACTTAGGTATCTCTGTCTGTATCTTTACGAAATAAGAACAGGACTGTTCACATTCCTGTGCAGGTCAATGGCTGTCAGCTGCCTTCCAACAAGGCACTGCATGACTTCACAGGGAAGAAAACCACAGAAATGTGAGACATTTCCAGCCCATTAAGAACAAAACTACCCACCAATTCAACTGATTCTACCATAGAGCAGCTAACATTACCAATCCTCTTAAGACTCACCCCCTGCTTGCGTGAAACATCGCGATTTATCAAAAACCAAAAAACTTGGTAGGTAGCACCTCCAGACCGACCTGACAAAAAGTTATAAACAGAATTTTTATAGGATACAAATTGCGCATATTACGCACAAACAAACTTGTGTAGCTAACTATGAAAACACCAACTTTCCCATATCTCGGTCAAAATAAATGCTATCAACGTGCAGCTTCAGATTCTTGTTTCCCATGACCCTCTGGAGGGGCTGAACACATTTTACAAAAATTGGCCAGTAGGGGGCGCTACAAGTACAAAATGTTTATATCTCATGAACGGCTTGTCCGATTTTTACCAAATTTGGAGGGTACTATCTAGGCTCACCCATGACACCGATCTTTCTTCCATCATCATCCTTCTGGACCTTTCTGCTGCCTTTGACACAGTGAACCACCAGATCCTCATTTCGACACCTCAGAATCTGGGTGTCTCAGGCTCTGCGCTATCATTGCTCACATCTTACCTGACAGACCGTACCTACCGGGTAACTTGGAGAGGATCTAGCTCAGATCCTGGCCCACTCAAAACGCAGATGACACCCAACTAATACTCTCCTTTCCTGAGTCTGAAACTCAAGTAGCAGCACGTATCTCGGCCTGTCTAACTGACATCTCCTTTTGGATGTCCACACACCATCTGAAACTCAACCTTGTCAAGACTGAGCTCCTTTTCATTCCAGGGAAAGGCTCTCCTACCCAAGACCTGACTATAACAATTGACAACTCTGTGGTAGTCCCCACCCAGACTGCTAGAAACCTGGGTGTGACACTCGACGACCAACTCTCCTTCACTGCTAACATTGCTGCAACCACCCGATCGTGTAGATACATGCTGCATAACATCAGAAGGATACGTCCCCTTCTAACGCAGAAGGCGGCCCAGGTTCTGGTTCAGGCTCTAGTCATCTCACATCTAGACTACTGCAACTCCCTCCTGATTGGCTTGCCGGCATGTGCCATCCGACCCCTGCAGCTCATTCAGAACGCAGCAGCTCGGCTTGTCTTCAACCTCCCCAAGTTCTCTCACACTACACCGCTCCTCCGCTCTCTTCACTGGTTACCAGTTGCTGCCCGCATCCGCTTCAAGACACTAGTACTTACATACAGGGCTATGACTGGATCAGCCCCAGCTTACATCCAGGACATGGTCAAACCATATACCCCAACCCGCCCACTTCGCTCTGCATCAGCCAAACTGCTTGCTGCTCCTTCACAGCGAGGGAGAACTAATCACTCAACGAAATCCCGACTGTTCACTGTCCTGGCTCCCAAATGGTGGAACGAGCTCCCCACCGACATCAGGATGGCCGAAAGCCTACACACATTCCACCAAAGGCTAAAAACACATCTCTTCCGACTACACCTCGGATAAAATATAAAAAAAAACCTTGAACCTGCGCTTTCATGTCTCTTTGTAGCTTTACTTATTTAAGCTAATGTACTTGCACTTAATACTTGTTGTCTCGAGTTTGTACCTTCACAGTTGAAAGCACTTAATTGTAAGTCGCTTTGGATAAAAGCGTCACCTAAATGACATGTAATGTAATAATGACACCACCCCTACCGTGGGGTACTGATTGGTCAAAGTGGGCGTGGCCTATGAGACTCACATCTAGATTCACCCCTTACACTGATGTGAGCCAATTGAAATTGGCATGGTAGATGTAGAATGGGCCATGGACTGCACCTACCAAAAATTAATTACACATGTGGACCACTAGGTGGCGCTATAATGGTTTTTTGCCTTTAACTCCCACATTACACATCGCACATTAGAAAACCATACGTCTACCTGTTCGTCCAATCAATCTGAATCTCATGATGTAGGCCATGACCATTTCTACTAAGAATATTTTTTCGCAATATCGCGCAATGTGCAAAACCAACTTTTTCAAACTTGTCCTAGGCCATGCAACCAATATGCACGAAACCTGATTCATAGCACCTCAAGATACACTTGAACAAAAGTTATCCAAAGAATTTTGCTACATTAAAGTGTGCGCATTTGACGACCAAACAAATTATCCTAGCTAGCTACCAAGCACAAACTTAATCATATGTCGGCCAAAGGTATAAGCAAACCACTTGAGAACCTTGTGCTACATAGCACGCCAATGCTCTGTACCAAATTTGGGGAAGATCGGCCATTAGGGGGCGCTATAATAAACATTTAAGTTTTTCAGCAAATAACTCAATGCATTTAAATGGAAGATTTCAAATGCAGTATCTCGGCCACAGTACATGTTATCAACGCGAAACTTGGGGTGCTTCGTCACACATTCAATTAATTATTTATGCCAGGGATTTACCATAGACAGTTAAAGAAATGGACTAACAGATCCCGCTGCTCTGGACAGAGACCAGTGAAATCTATAAGAAGCACTTTTCCAGTGAGGCTTGAGCGTTACTGAGCGTTACTGTGCAGCTGCAAACTGAGAGACGATGTAAATGTGACGTGAGTAAACTGTCTGAAAGTTGTAAGTCTTCTGGTAGCTGTGCCAAGAGAAATCTCAATCATTCCCAATTTTGCAGAGACGGAGAGCGTAGGTATATGTAAGGAGATAACATAGGCACAGGCTAATTATTACTAACTAAAATGCTGGTTAACATTACAAATACACTTAAACAGCTAATGTAAGTCCAAACTGCCTGCGAGCTTCTCCTGTACTATACGGTAATTCCTCTACTATGCGACAGTAAGTCGCGTGGTTATGACACAACCGTTAGCCTATTTTTACAAAAACGTCTGCTACGGAGCCATAACGTGAGGTCCAAGGTAATGGAGCCTTTTATACATTGTTGTGTTTCTTTAGAAATAAACAATGGACAAATAAAGTCTTTAAACTCTTCAGATGTAAAGTTATTCGCTGTCAAAGTGACGCCAAAATGAATGGCAGTCAATGGAATGCTAACGGCGGGTGTGTGCTTGGTAGCATCAAAATGGCGCAATAGGAGCTTCGCTCTCTGAAAGCTGGATTTACAAGATGCATTTCCTGACAATAAGTGACACAGTTGGATCATACTGGCTCCATGAATACATATCCTTGGAAGCCACAGAATAGTCGAATTGTCTTACTGTAAGGAAACAACGGGGGAAGTTTCATGGAGTTTCCCCTTAACATGGGCTGCAATGGGAAATTGGCATCATCAATTTCAGTATTTTTCTATACTTTCTATATATCTATTTCTTAGGACTTTTTATATGTTATAGAGGTGACTTTTATGAGACTAGATCAGTTGAAAGAGTTGTTGCAATTTGTGTGGGATCATGTTGCATAATGCCTGTACTAAGAAGGGATGTATCAGCTGACATCTTTAATGATATATACCAGTATTCCCAAACTTTTACATGTCAATGACCCCTAAACTGACCCCAGTTAGACCACGGACCCCCATGGAAGATTTCGTCCCAGGGTCCGCCATTGGATAGGAGTTTTGCTTTCAGATTTTTTATTACAGAAAGTGTATGAAACCCATGACCAACATAGTCATGCATTATGACATTGTGTTACTTATGGATGGAGAAATAGGGAAAATAAATGATTCCCCTTTTGGCTGGGGACCTCCTGTAAGGACCCCACTTTGAAAACCACTGATACAGACGATCAGATTCCCTCTGCACCAAACTGAGGTGGTTGGGTAACCTGGGGCATTAGATTAGTTCATTTGCTTTTGAAAGGCAGGGAAGCCATTGTAATATTGATGTCGCTTTAACCTAGTATTTGGGTCAAATTGAGCTGTGCTGTGCTGCTGGGGTAAACTGCCCTACTTTGAATGCGTACTACAACCCCAAATCAGAAAAAGTTGGGACAGTATGAAAAACACAAATAAAAAAAGAAAGTAGTGATTTCTAAATGTACTTTGACTTGTATTTCATTGCAGACAATGTGAGCACAGAATATTTCATATATAATATTTTGTCTGGTCAACTTAATTTCATTTTTAAATATACATCCTTTCCTGTCATTCAGACCTGCAACACATTCCAAAAAAGTTTGGGACAGGAGCAATTAAGGGCTAATAATCAGGTAAATTGGTTAAATAATGATGTGATTTGAAACAAGTGATGTCAATAGGTGATTGTAATTATGATTTTGTACAAAAGCAGCATCCAAGAAAGGTCTAGTCCTTTAGGAGCAAAGATGGGCCGAGGATTGCCAGTTTCACAACAAATACATGAGAAAATTATTGAAATGTTTAAAAACAATGTTCCTCAAAGAAAGATAGGAAGACATTTGCTTATTTCACCTTCAACAGTGCATAACATAATTAAAAGATTCAAGGAATGAGGAGGAATATCAGTGCGTAAAGGACAAGGGCGCAAGCCTAAGCTGAACAACCGTAATCTCCAAGCCCTCAGCCGGCACTGCATCAAGAATCGTCATTCATCTATAAGCGATATCACCACATGGGCTCAGGACTACTTTGGCAAACCTTTGTCAAGTACCACAATACGTAGTTACAGCCACAAATGCCAGTTAAAATTGTACTGTGCCAAAAGGAGGCCCTATGTTAACAGTGTCCAGAAGCGCCGTCAACTTCTCTGGGCTCAGAGGCATCTGGGATGGACCATCACACAGTGGAAACGTGTACTGTGGTCAGATTAATCAGTATTTCAGGTATTTTTTGGGAGAAATGGACGCCGTGTGCTCTGGACCAAAGAAGAAAAGGATCATCCAGACTGTTACCAGCAACAAGTCCAAAAGCCAGGGTCTGTCATGGTACGGGGTTGTGTCAGTGCCCTTGGCAAAGGTAACTTGCACTTCTGTGATGGCACCATTAATGCTGAAAAGTACATAGAGATTTTGGAGCACAATATGCTGCCTTCAAGAAGACATCTTTTCCAAGGACGTCCATGCATATTTCAACAAGATAATGCAAAACCACATTCTGCCACAAGTCCTGGCTGCGGAGGAAGAGGATACGGGTACTTGACTGGCCTGCCTGCAGTCCCGACCGGTCTCCAATAGAGAATGTGTGGCGCATTTTGAAGCGCAAAATGCGACAACGAAGGCTCCGTACTGTTGCCCACCTTAAGACTTGTTTGCAGCAAGAATGGGACAAAATTACACCTGAAACACTTCATCACTTGGTGTCTTCAGTCCCTAAACGTCTTTTAAGTGTTGTGAAAAGGAATGGCAACATTACAAAGTGGTAAATGCTTTACTGTTCCAACTTTTTTTGAAATGTGTTGCAAGAACCAAAATAGGAATTTTGTTTTTTTGAAACAAAAACAATAAAAATAATGAGGAACACATTCAATGATGTGCCTGTGTATTGTCTGCAATGAAATACAAGTCAAAATACATTTAGAAATCACTCCTTTTTTTTATTTGTGTTTTCCATACTGTCCCAACTTTTTCTGATTTGGGGTTGTACAAAAATGACTCAATAAATTGTTTTGTCAACATGAAACTTTACATGAGGCCATACTGGTTATAGTATATTTGCCAAAATACGTGATTTCAATTCTTGTTACACTAGTTGTCAACATTGCTCTCATAGCAGTGTACCCAGACTCAAATGCATGCTAACGCTCATGGTCTCATGCACCCATGTTCAGGGTTTTTTCTGGCTCAGAATGGGCCACTGGGGGGGATACATATTAAGCGTTGGGTCGGGGGGGGGGGTCTCTCCCCAGGAAATTTTGAGCATCAATTACTTCATTTTTTTCATACTGATACATCTTTATGCACCAATTTATGGTGACAAATTTGGAAATGTAAAAGAAAAAGGATCAACTGCACCAAAACACAGAATTGGACAACTATTTACCGGGTCTACAAGGAGTTCTCAACCGGTTATGAAACTGTCTAAATGTATTACTGATGCCATATACAAGAGAGAGGGGAGTTGACTGCTGGAAGCCAAAGACGTTAGGCACTTGGGATTTTCCTTTGGCGCTGGCTAAAACCTATTTGGGGGGTGCCAACAATTCCTCTATACAGAAAAAACCCTGATGTCTTTTTCTTTCCCTTTGTTCAGATTTGCACAATATTTCATACATTTAATACACAACACTTGTGAATTCCAGTTCCTTCTAAAACTATTTTGTCACTTTCTTACTTCATGAGAGAGAGGGACTAAACCGATACATTCCCAGCAGCATTATAGCCTCTAACTCGCATCATGATGAGCTGAGCTCAGCGTGCCTCAGGGCTAATGCAATAGAGCATGGAAAACATAACAGGGATAGTGACAGATGGGGTTTCTCTCAATGCGATGTACAAATATCAGTCAAAAACAAATAGGAAATATTTGACCTAACACTTGAAAACCTTGCCTCAGTTTATCTCCAGGATAATCATTATTAAACAATCCAGCATTATTTTACATTTTAATCAAAGAAGATAAATGCCACTTTCATGTCAAGTGTGATCTAGTTTTGGGTAAATCCCTGTCATTAACCATGAATATCATATTCTACAATATATTACTTGAAATCAAATCAAAGAGAATATATTTAATATAAAAGTACTTTTCCATAGATTTGATTTCCACATAGCTTTAAAGGTGCCCTGCCACACGTATTTCATTACTTTGTGGTAATGTCTGAAGTTCTACCATGGACTCTGTAACATTTTTGTGGAAAAAATGCCTTGGTTACCTTGTTTCAAGCCATTCTAGCGTGGTATAGAAAGCCTGCAGGAAGATTTGAGCCAGTTCTCATTAATATTCAACGAGCTAAGCTGCTTGACTCTGATTGGCTAATAGCTAGCCAATGAGAGCCTGGCTATCAGCATCCTTTACCCAGCTCAACTGGACGAGCTCATGAATAGTAATGAGCTCATGAATAGTAATGAGCTCAGGCAACACCACGTCAGACTGACCAGCTTTTGGAATTGGCCTCATTTCTCCTCTTATTTCCTTCCAGTGGCTAGAGCTGACAGAGGAGGTAGCAGTTCATTTTCACATTCACCACATAACACAGACACATATGGACTATACAGATTTAAAATAAATAAAAAAAAATAACAGTTTTGTGTGGCAGGGCACCTTTAAAAGTCCTAAAATGTCCCAGCTCAAGTTGACCTGGCTAATGTCACCATTATAAAAAATGTTAAAGTCAGGTAAGGGTTAACCCTTTATGTATTTATTTTTCTTGTTCTTATACTTTATGTATATTTTTTTTTCATATGTCTACTTAATGTGTACTTGAGTTATTCTGATGTGTGTACATTGTTTTTCTTTTCAGCTGCTGTAGCACAGGAATTTCCCCAGTGCGGGATTAATAAAGTCTGTCTTATCTTATCTTATCTTATCAGTTCTTATTTTTGTGTGCTGCAAATGTTTTTTTTTTAATGTAACATATATCTTACATGCTACAAATGACATTTACTGTGACCTGTTCTGTCGAAAAATGATGCCTGTTTTTCTGTTTTATTATTATCAGGAATGGCAATCTATAAATGGCATGGAGGCCACATGGGAGAAAACCTGATGCGTTTCAAGTGATGAATGATGTGAAAGTTATAAATCCCTCTACACATTTTTAAGTTTTTTTTTTTTAAAACAGTCATTGCCATGTCACCATGAGTTCTGCATTGACAAGGACACAGAGTTTATATTTCTCACAAAATCTAGAAAGATTTATTGGAAGCTTTATTGCAAGATCATCTGTAAATGTGGTCAATCTGGCCTGTATTCTATCAAAACGTTGCACTTTGCCACAAGCTGGTGCAAACATAACAGTTAATACTGGAATTAGTGCACAAACTAAAGGTTACCACTGAATTGCTGTGTTTTCAAATAATGTGTAATCTTATTGGCCAGATTTAGTAATCAGCACTTTATAATTTAGTTTTACAATCAAATACATATGGCGTGTTGGGCATATTTTGCTGTGAAAAAGTAGATCCTTACAAATTCCCATTAATTGGGTATAGGCTGCATCAGGCCAGGGATGTTGACCATACACTAGTGATGCCTTCAAGTGCTAATCGGAATCTTTGTACTCATCTTAAAAATTCCCTCTGGCGGCGCCTTGGTAGCTCACCTGGTTGAGCGTGCGCCCCATGTAGCCTACCAAGGCTCAGTCCTTAACGCAGCGGCTCGGGTTCGATTCCGAACTGCGGCCCTTTGCTGCCCCCTCCCCCCGCCTTCACAAACAATGAATCAAGCGTGTATGACGACGTTTGTACTGGAATGGCATAGACAAGATCAAACCATCATAAGATGTTAAATTAATGTAGCCTTATAGCAAAAACAAAGTAGTATATGCATCTGTTTTACCACCAGCTTTGTGTTTTCCACCTGCAAAAACACCACTTTTCGGCTCTCTGTTTATGCGAGATGGTGTTTCCGGAAGCACTTTAAGGCAGCACTAGTGTTTCGTGAACTCGTGCTGAGCCGAACAGTCTCACACTGACTACGAGTGTGAGTAAAAGCATGTCACTGCTAGTTTGAATTGAAGTTTACTTCATCAAAATTGCCCGTAATATTTACTACATGTGCTCATTTGGTGAGTGTCAACTTTTGAACAGTCAACACTTTTTTTTAATTTCCTAGTTTCGGAAAAATCCAATGAACGGCAGCTAGGCGATTGATCACGGTGCCAACTCCTGATCCGCTAGCGTGCACAGCTCTTCCGGCTGATGCGAGTTCCGATACTTTAGCTTTTCCATGTGCAGAGCATCTTTAGCGCGAAGTGTTTGATTGTCTTTCACATGTGTTGCCTTTCAGACGTTTCCAAAGCCCTGTTAAATGGAGCTAGAGGACCAATGGTGGAAAGGACAACTCGCTGCAGATATATACCAGGCGCTACGATACAAAGTGAGTCGGACACTAAATAACTTTAGTGATGGCTGCCACAGTAGACAGATGAAACAATCGGGGAAAAAGGTTTTCTTTAAGGGATTTTATCTTGTGTCATGCTTCGATTGCGTGCATAACATACTTCTTTGTTTCATGCTTTTTTACTTATCGTCTTTGTCCTTTTTATTGGATATCTGCGTTTTTGCGTATGTGTTAGAGCAGTGACGTTAGTTCTCCTTTTTTTTTTTAAATAATATACCTGATTTTTTTATCCAAGTATCCCCTGAACATTTCTGGTAGAAAAAAAAAAGCCTACATGGTGCTGCACCATGTCAGTGTCTGATTTACTAGGACAAACAACAACCTTGTTACTGAAAAACACTTAAATGCCAGCCTACATTTTACATGTTTAGAATCCATCAATAAACTCATTCGTTATAGTAGTATGATTATTTTAGGAATTATGCATACAAAAAAACATGTAGGCGTGGCCGGGTTAGCTCAGTTGGTAGAGCAGGCGCACATACAGAGGTTTACTCCTCAACGCAGCGGCCGGGGGTTCGACTCCGACCTGTGGCCCTTTTCTGCATGTCATTCCCCCCTCTCTCCCCCCTTTCATATCTTCATCTGTCCTATGGAAATAAAGGCCTAAAATGCCTGAAAAAATCATCTTTAAAAAAATAAAAATAAAAAAACCATGTAGGCTACCCCCTGCAATACTCCAAGGTACCCCCCCCCCCTCCCCCATTTGAGAAACACTGTCAGAGCAACCAAAACCAGTATTTTGAAGCGGATGGCAGTTATACCGATTAAAAATCTGATGATATATTAGTCCTAGGCTTTTCTTTAATATAGGCTATGGCTATGCATAACCTCAATGTGAGAATGTGTACAAATGACAGGTTTAACTCTCACTGCTCATATCACCCTGCATCAGATGGCTGAATTAAAAGGGTCTTTAGGCCGGCGTGTGTGTGTGTGTGTGTGTGTGTGTTTGCGGAAAACAATAATTGTGTCTACTTGTGCTACCTTGGGGGGGGTTAAGGAACACAACAGGACGGTGAAAAATATGGATGTGAACAATATAGCAGAATAATAATTTCCTTTCCATAAGTAAAGACACTTGCACTATAAATTGTTGCCTAAAAATGCGCTAGAATGCAGGAAATTAAGTGTCAAAAGTTTGTGGGGGACGACCTCCAGACCCTCCAGTTATTAGTGTCACCCTCAATGAAAGAAAGAAAACTTATGCCCTTGGGTTGGCTGACAATCTGTGTAACCGATACAAATTTTGTAATCAAGTCTTTTTACGCTTATTTTATACAAAAAGTTACTTTCTTTAGGATAATCCTCACAGAATGCAATTTGAAATGCAGTGTCTACTTCTCTTTTCTGGTGTTGTCTTTATAAAAAAGATCTGTAATGTCTATTATGTTTTTCAACCCCTAAGATGAATCTCTTGTTGGGGGGGGTGTTTTGGTAAAGTGACTGGATAGTCTCGCTGTTTCACTTCCTGCCCGGCTGTTCGAACGCCCCGCGGCTTGCGTGAAAATGTAGACCTGGTGCGTATCTTTAGAGTGGAGCAGAGAGCTGCTTCACCCACGCGCATGTATTTTCTGACAATTTTATAGACTGTTTTGTTGTTGTTTTTGTAAAAGCCTGACCAGGGACAAGGACTACAAATGAGCGGAGGCTTGAGGTTCTAAACACCTTGCATCTTTGTCATCTGGTTGTGATCATGTTGGTATTGGTATTGTCCATGCGTGTCTAACAGGAGCTGGAGTTGCCATCCTACAAAGGCCAATCCCCTCAGCTCAACCTGAGACGATACTTTGCTGACCTCATAGCCATCGTCAGCAACCGCTTCAGGCTGTGTCCCGCAGCCAGACACCTGGCCATCTACCTCCTGGACCTCTTCATGGACCGCTATGATGTCACGGTGCAGCAGCTCCACATGGTCTCGCTCTCATGTCTTCTGTTGGCCAGTAAGTTTGTAGTCTAGCATTGCCAGACCTTCCTCCACAGCGCTGCAGTGGAGGGTCTGGCTAGTCCACACAGCATTCCGGGATGGAAGAAAAACGTGCTCTGGTTTATTGGCATTTCTTTTGACCAATCACAATCGCTAAGTGTAGGACGCAGGTACGATGCCAGTCCAAAATAGCCTCGGGAAGGAACTTGTTTTGGTGGAACATGTGTACGCTCAAAAGTAGTTTTAGTCGTGCAACAGAAAACTCAGATTGGACAGATAGTCTAGCTAGCTGTCTGGATTTACCCTGCAGAGATCTGAGGAGCAGTTAACCAGAGTCCTCACAAATCCACCGGAGTTTGAAATTACAACACAAGGAAAGAGGAAGGTGATGGACATAAAAAAAGGGACTGAACAATCCTGGAAATGAAACCTCTTATATATTATCCTCCGATATAGACTAATGATTCCCTGACCTTCACTCTCTATGTGGTGGGATGATTTTGCAACTGTTAACTCATTGCAGGTAAATTTGAGGAAAGGGAGGACCGGGTGCCCAAGCTGGAGACCCTGAACAGCCTGGGCTGCATGAGCTCCATGAACCTGGTCCTGACCAAGCAGGGTTTACTTCACATGGAGCTCCTCCTGCTGGAAACCTTCCAGTGGAACCTGTACCTCCCAACAGCCGCACATTTCATAGAATACTACTTGTCTATTGCCGTCCACGAGGCAGACCTCCACGATGGCTGGCCTATGACCTGCCTGGAGAAGACTAAACTATTCATGGCCAAGTATGCGGACTACTTCCTGGAGGTTTCCTTGCAGGGTAAGTTGCATTTAATAAGTTATTTGGACCTCTTTAATGCAGCTTTTTAACAATGCATAGACAAGCGGTGGCGGCGCAAACAGCATTGTTTACATACTTACCTGCATACTTTGCGTGTATCTGGAAGATAAACATATATCCACTAGGGCAGAGATCTTCAACAGCGGGTCCGGGACCCTTAGGGGGTTACTACCTCAGAGTTACTGCATATTTAGCAAAGATAAATGGGCCTACTTGTGATTTCTTTTTAAAGGGGTGATAGAATGATTATATGGGGTATTTCACACTGTTCCTTAAGGTCTCCTAATAGGGTATGTAACATTGGTTGGGCTGAAAATGCCTGAGTGCTGTTTTTATGCTCCCTAATGCTACCCTGTTAAATAGGGCTGAGTGAAACAAGAGCTTTTCTGCCTTATATGGTATGCTCATGAATATTTAGATGAGCTGTGCACTGATTGGTTGAGCGAACCACATACACATACATTGGAGACAGCAGGTCTGATATTTCAGACACTGCAATGTTATACAATGTTCGTCTGCTATTTAGTTGCTAAATTCACTTCTGAGACTTTTTTTATGCGAGAAATCAACTATTTAAAGCTCAAATATGGGCCGTTTTACGAAAATGTATGGCTAATTGCAAATTTGGTAAGATGTGTCGGACTTCAGAAGCTCCACACAGTCTGACGAGACAGCGGCAGCCCGCCGCGCTCCATACCCAGGGCAAAGTGACAGTTTCTGGGTTACCAGACTATGGGATGGATACTGCACAGATACCTCTTACTATGGAACTAGCAGCTTGTTCTGCGAGTTGAACTCTGCATCAACAATGAGACGTGATCATCAGCTAGCTTCAGGGTGAGTAGAAAGGTTTATTTGGATTCTGTTTACAGACCCGCTGTGGTTTAGTTAGCGGCGAGTAAACGCATTATTATTATTATTGATCTGTGATATCGTTGGAGTCATGGTTTATTTATACAGTCTATGGTTGGAGTGCGAGCTTGTGGAGTTTGGCATCAGTGCGTCCATTGTGTTTAGCTGCTGGCCCTTTCCCTAAGTTGGATTGTTTGGAATCGAGCTTGGTTTTGTGACTCAATTTCAATTAATGCTCAGTGTGTCAGTCTCAGTTTTGTTGAACGTTATAAAGCCTATACGTTGGTCTTTATTTGTGCGTGTAAGTGAATATGTAGCTACGTGTTTTGCTGGATAACAGCTAAACATACCTCTCTGTCCTCTGCCTGATGTGAGCATTTCAGCGCCCTGTCTCTGCGGCAGACAGCATCGGTGGTGTTAGCTAGCTAGCTAGTTAGTACTTGCCGTAGTCTATCTGTCTGCCCTGTACTGTAGCTTGAAAAGTCGATCATTGACAGAATGGCCTCAGGTTTCAGTCTGTTGGACTTAACCCTCACCAGTGACCCTGTATCGAAAGTACAGCTCTCTAAATAGTAGGGTTGGGTACCGAAACTCGGTGCCAATAGGGCCCCGGTTCCGACGTAAACGCTAGTAACGAGACCGAATAAGAACGAAAATGTCGGTGCCTTATTTCGGTGCCTGACTTTACACTACACTCGACAGCAGGTAACGTTAGCCTACCTTCAGCTAGCAGTTGGATTAAACACGGTTAAAATGCTGACAGGTAACGTTAAACAGTGTAAAGTGTGACTGTATTTCAACAGTCTGCTCTGCAGCGCAGCAGCTGCTGACGTCGGAAAAACACAGACGGTGCGTTCACTTAAACTGGTAACCTACAGCCTCGCAGTGCATTCAAAGTTATTGTAAAATACCCTTTTTCCATCTGGTTGTTGTTTTTGTCATTCAACAGAAATTTACTGGTGAAATAAGTTATTGTTTATTATAAGTTATAGTTATTACATTACTATTAAATCATTTAATTTTGACCATATGGCCTTAGTAATAAACAATGTGTTCTTAAATGTCACCGACTGTTGTTTAGTAGGCCTATCCTTCTTGTTTCTTCTTCTTTTTTTAAAAACTTTCTTAAAAAGTATCGGTTCAGGCACCGTTTAGGCACCGGCACCGTTTTAAAAGTACCGATTTAGCACCAGTATCGGAAAAAAACCCAAACGATACCCAACCCTACTAAATAGTCTGTTGCTAAAAAATGCTCGCTACAGACTCTAAGTCCAGGGGTTGTCGGAGGGCTAGCCAGTTTTAAGGCAGCTAGCCATGAGTTGAGGACTGGTTTCCTTGATACAGGTAGCCTGTGGAAATGTATCATAACCCCAGCTGCCCTATACAATTCATTACTGCAGCCAGGGGCAATACAGTACGACCCCCCCCCCCCCCCCCCCCATACTTCAGTTCCGTTCTTTGTCAAATCATAGACAGTGGACTGTGTACATTCTGTGGTGCTTACCGTGCCAGTGACGTAGCTGATTGAGGAATGCCAACATGGCGGCGCCCGTGTAACAACAACAACAACAACAACACTTTCAACTTACCATTTTATCCCCTTTAACAAATTCAGCCATTTTAATAATTGTACTAATGAGAAGAAATAAAATACATCTCTTATATCACCTTTTAATCTTTAAGGCCTTTTTGTGAATTTGAGGGTCTCATTGAGATTTGCCCGTTTTCAGCAGCAGTTTCAAATAGTGAGATTTGCAGAGGAAAGAGCTGTCAATGGGATTTTGAGGTCCTATGTATGTCCTATTTACCCACCAAACTGTTGTTATTCAACTATGACAAGGTAAAATCGGTTTTGCATTCTATCACCCCTCTATGCTAGTTAGCCATAGCATGAGTTTAGCTAGGTGTGTATTCTTTTTTCATGACTGAATTCATGTGGAATTCTTTGGGTTATGTGGAATAATAAACTTACCACAGTGTTCATAAAAATGGAAACGTTTCAATTATAGATAACCGCTAGGGAGAAATCAATAAAAGTGTAGCTTTTGCTAAGGCTAGCCATGTCCATGTCCTTACTAGCGAGCTTTCAATTGATATAGCACTCTTGTTTTAACTGTCGAGTATTTCTGTGACAGGGAGGAAAAAAGTGCGAGAGGAAGAACATTTTATATGCTGTTTTCTTGGAAATGTTGATAGCAAAATATTTGTTATGGTAAAACAAACATCAAAAGTATGATTCTGGCCTTAATGTCATTTTTATCCAGTTATGAAGTTACTGCGTAGGGCTGTACGATATGAGGAAAATATGTGATATGCGATAACATTGTTGAATATCACGATAACTTGCGATAAATAAACAGATATTAAAGTGTACTCAGTTCTGCCTTTCTGCTGCTTTCAGTATTCTGCTAAAATTGCTTACTGCATTTAAAACCTATGAAAGGTACGGAAGCCGAGAACGGCCATTGATATTTTTTTTTTTTTTTTTAAGGCATTGTTTTCTTCTTTTTTTTAGGGATTTTTTTTTCATGCACTGTTACCTTGTGATAACTTTATTAATTTGTTATCTCAATATAACAAGGTTTGTTTTCTCAAGATGTTTTTTTTGTTTTGTTTTTTTTTATGGATTTTTTTGACTAAGACACTCTTCCATTTAACCTGGGGAATGGGGCTCCATAAGCAGATAGAAATCTGCCGTTTCTCCCTCTACTTCTCCGGTCAAATACTCGGGAAAAATCCCACTAAAACAGCCTTCAATTTAACCCGGAGAAGAGGAGGGAGAAACGGCAGACCTCTATCCGCTCATGGAGCTCCTTCCTCGGGTTAAATGGAAGGGTGTCGTGGTGGGATTTTTCCTGAGTATTTGACCGGAGACGAGGAGGGAGAAACGGCAGATTTCTATCCGCTTATGGAGCCCCATTCCCCGGGTTAAATGGAAGGGTGTCTTAGGCACACAAAAAAAAACCATGAAAAAAAACATCTTGAGAAAACAAAACAAAAAATCTTAAACAAACTTTGTTATATCGAGATAACGAATTAATAAGTCATTATCACGAAATAACAGTGCATGAAAAAAAAAACAATTAAAAAAAAAAAAAAAAATGGCCGGAAACAAAATCAATAAAAAAAAAAAAAAATCAATGGCCGTTCTCGGATTCCGTAGAAAGGAAATAATTTCCAACATTCTTTTGTCAGACAACTTTAAATATAAAAGGCAGCACAAAAAAAAGTGACAGTTACATTTTAAAGTGCAGTTTTCTACCAATATTTTCTTTCAACTAGCACAAAACAAGTGTCTTTGGCTATATGTCGCGGCCTTTCGCAATGTGTTTATTGTGCCAGTTATTATGCCAGATATTGCAATGACGATAAAAAAAAAACAATATATTGTGCAGCCCCATTACTGTGTTTTTGCATGTGGTGATGGAGTGCTGTTTTCTGTCTCCCCCCAGATCATGTGTTTTTGTGTTTTGCCCCCTCGCTGGTGTCTGCTGCGTGCGTGGCCACCTCCCGCCTCATCCTCCACCTGTCCCCTACATGGCCGCCCCGACTGCAGCGCCTCACAGGCTACACGTGGGAGAACCTGGTCCCATGTGCCGAGAAACTCCTCGTGTGCGTATCTGTCCGTAGCTCAGTCGACGCTGAGTTACCGTACACGCTCATGACAGCTAATACAAATGGATAGTGACAGTGGGGTCAGTACCCCCCCGAAAGATGATTACCCTATGATTGGGCTAGAGTGTTGGGAATCTGACAATTGTGATTTCCATTGGATCGGAGTAATGTCTCTTGGCTGCCTGTTCTGCCAATATTCCCAGCCCTTGTCACATGACATGTTTGTTCATTAATCAGAATTACATTAAGATCTATCCTCTCCAATATCCCCGTGCCACCCCACTTTTAAAAAATCTTGGAATCGCCCCTTGAAAACACACATCCATGCTGCCACATTACACAAGGAGAATATGATCTCACAGTAGCTTATACATTCCACGCTACGCATTCAACAAGAGACACGTATCAACCTCACAGCACTGAATCTTTTCACAAATCAGCAGTGCAACTCTTTGTTCCTTTTTTTTCTTCCAGTGCACATGACGGTGACGTCAAAGAGGCCAACAAGCAGAAGTGCCAGCAGCCCAGCCAGCAGCAGCAGCAGCAGCAACATGGCCAGACGGTGTACCACGGTTCAGGCCAGACAGCCACTGTGGCCCAGTACCTTCACTGGCCCTGCGTGCAGTATCCCCAGCAGGCTCCGCAGCCGGGCCTGGCCCCAAATCACAGGCCTGCCTCCTACCTCAGCCACTCCACCGCCAGCCTGCAGACTCCTAACGGCAACACCCAGGCCATCACTGCCCTACAGGATCCAAAGTCCAGCATTACTAACCGGGCTTATCAAGTCAGCATGCACTACACCTGCGCTGCTCTGTGCTTTGACAGATGATGGGTTTTTCAGGGTGTAGTCATTTTTTGGGGGGGAAGAAGAGATACGAGATGTGATCTGTTTCTCTTGAAAATAAGAATACCCTGAGTGTTTTTAATTTGTAAGAGACTTGATGAGATTGGTACATGTTGATCCATATGTTGTATGTACACAATGTGCAATATGCATACTCTGCTGTAATTTTCTGAGACCCTGCAGTAAGATTTTTTTGTTTTGAGATAATGGGTATGAATGTTGTGGTGAGGTGGCTAGAGGCAGAGTTTGCACCACTGTACCCACTAGTGTTATTGTATAATTTAGCTACAGACCAAAAAAGTATTGTATTTATTTGAACCAAATTACCTCAGAAGTATTGAATGTAAAATACCTCATGCCTATAATCTTTAAGTTAAGGGCAGTTACAAAAAGGGACTTAAGTTGGTTTGTGGTTGAGATTAGAGAGCACAGTTTATGTAGGTGTTCTGTACCTCAAACTTTTCAGTTTTTTGATGAGTGTCATTACTAAACTTCAGGGAAAAAATACTTCTGTAGATGTCACAATTTATGTGCAGAGAAAATTGTTGCTCTTCTGAGGATTCCAGTCAGTGCTGTGCACTTTGATGATGATAGTTTTAAATAAAAAAACTGTTAGTTGAACTGAGATTTATGTCCTGTTAATTTCTTTTGATAATGCCTCAAAAGCTGTTCTGGTTTAAAATGGTATCATATAATTCTACCAAATGCAAATAATTTGCAGTCAGGGGGTTCTAGGAACTCTGGTCAGGCCAATCACATCGTGTATAGAGTCGGTGGGCGGGCTTACGGCTGCTGCTGGCGAACAGCCAGGCGCGGATTAATGCACAGGCTTGCTAGGCTGCAGCCTAGGGGCCCCACGTGTGCAGGGGCCTCAGATTGGCCAGACAATTTTTTTTTTTTTTTAAATTTACTTCAGCGTGAACAAAAAAAAGACCCTAATTGGCCCATAAGAAACATTTAAAAAAAAACAAGCAGGTGATTGGGTAGATTGGATATCCAATCAGCTGCTGCTGGTCAAATCATGTCAATCATTTTCATTTATGTCACTACTATTACTGGACGGCATAGTGGCAGAATGGCGGAAAGAAAGCATGAAAGTGGAGCACAAAAACGCAAAATACAAAGGTTAAGAGAACAACGTGACCAAGATATCCTGAAAAAAATCCCTAAATTGACTGGATATTTCAAGGCTGTTGAATCTTCATTCAGTCGAAGACAAGTTCCACAGCAGGAGGACTGCCAGCTACCATCAGCTAACATCGGAGCTGGGGTTGAAACGTTTGCAGCGGGATCCTTAGCTGTTGCAGCAGCTAGCTCATCATGTCATCATCGGTAATATTTCAGGGAATTTGGGGGAGTTATTCCACAATGCAGTGTTTCCTCTATGTTGATTTTATTGTGGCACTTTCTTCCGAGTCGACTATTAAACGAACAGCTCCACCAAAAACGTCACAGCGGGAGATGGCTTTGAAACGCAGATACCAAAATCAAGGTAAAAAATAAATACCAAGCTAAGGCTAACAGTACAAGAAACATAAACAGGCTAACTAGCTAACTGCTATCGATCTCACGACGTGACTTTTTGCCCGAAGACAGTGTTGTGGAGAGTGAAACGGGAGACTAGAAAAGGCGTTCAGGTAGTGTGTTCTTAGGATGGCTAGGCTACTACAGTAAATCATAGGCTCCTGTTACCTAAAAGATTTTGAAGGTAATAATGGCTCAATATCTAAATGATTTGACAATGTGGATGAGGTCGTTATAAATGGATGGCCTGCAGCTTAAAGCACAATTCATTTGGATACAAGCGTTACATTTTGCAAGATAGACGGGATTCTGAACAGCGATGCTCGCGCTGCATGCGCACGCGCACACACACTAACACACACACACACACACACACACACACACAGCAGAGGTGTGTTACAACACGCAGCACATGCACCTGACTGGGAAAGATAGCGCTACGCTCGTTACTGTAAGTAGGGTACAATAAAACCTAAAAGTGAATGCGTATCAATACCCACTCACCTGTCTACAGGCATACACATGTAGGAAGCGATATATTTCAGTCTCTGTCTGGGCGCAGTCCACTCTCGTCCACCGCGCTGTTTACACAAACACAGCTCTTCCCTACTCTAAATAGCGAATTTTGACAAACAAGCTAAAACAAAAGCTGTCGGTTTGTAGTCTAACTGTTTATCTTAGTTTGCCTCAAATCTTGAAATGTGGACAAATTCTTGTAAACTTAACTGCTGGCTAAACTAACCATCCTCTGCTGGAGCATTTATGGATGTATTATAAGACCAAAACAAACCAACGTGGCTACTTAATATGCACGTAAATGACGCAATCTTTATGTTCAGTCTTCATTCTTGATGATGATGCTGGTTGTATTTTGGCCCTCATGACTCCTGACTAGGTAGAAATTAAGTACATTTGCACAATGATATGGTGTTAGGCCTAGACCCAATTTGTTAGGAATACCAGTTGTACCATAAAATAGGATGAGAAACTGTAATGTTTTATTACAATTCTATTCAACAATATATATTGGGGGTAGGGCTGCACGATTATGCCAAAATGATAATCACGATTATTTTGATCAATATTGAAATCACGATTAATTATCACGATTTGTTGATTTTAGCCAAAACAAATTTTATTGTCACATAATTATACAATTATAACTGCTTTTACATCCATATTGTGCTACATTCTTACTAATACATCCATACATCCGTTGTGCGACCGCTTTCCACACATGCATTTTTGCCGTGAAATATACAGGCAACGCAATTTTCTGTTCACGTTAACGGCGCATGTGGTGCCTGGTATCTACCAGACGAAATAGCTACGCGGATTTCTGTGGCTCATTACACTGCTACTTACATGTCTGCGTTGCGCTCTGATGCTCCGAAACCCACGTTAGAGGCAACATAAACATCGCTGCATGTCACACTAGTAAACACTAATAACACGTTACACAGCAGGTAGCGTTAGCCTACCGTTAGCCACAGTAGTAACTGGATTGAACACGGCTAAAATGCTGACAGCTAAACGGTGTAGTGTGTCTGTATTTCACTGTAGGATTCCAACAGTGGGACGTCCAACAGTCTGCTGCTAAAGCTATGAGCTAAAAGACACAAACTAGCACTATGGTCACTGCTGTTGTCTGAAAAACAAAACGGACGGGACAAAATGTTGTGTTTTCTGGTAAACTGGTAAACATCGTGACCGGCTTATGATGACCGACTGCTACCTGTTGTGGAGTTTTCCTCACGTTACTCTGTCCTCTGTGACGGTCTACATCTAGAAACTAAGCTGCGCGGTGCATGCAGGGAACAGCTCTGATTGGCTCATGGAGACATGTGATCAGACAGTGGTTTATGGAGCGCTAGATTGGCTTTGCAAAAACTGTTCTATGAAGGGAATGACGCATTTTAAATATCGCTCGATCACGCAAATTTGATCGTGGGAAGCCAAAATCGTGATCATGATTAAAATTTTATTAATTGTACGGCCCTAAGTGGACCATGCATGGCACTAAATACATTTTTTCAGTAAAGCACAACGATTAAGGGGGGGGGCTCACACAAAGAGCAGCCTAGGGGCCCCTGACCACCTTAATCCTCCCCTGCGAACAGCGGTCATCTGGAAGACTTGGAGTTAAGCTTTTCTTTGACGGAACTGAAGTAATTCTGAAAAAAGGAAGATGTGTTCGGAGTTTTGCCGACCGGATACGGCAAAAGTTTAATCTATCAACTAGCTCCGCCACCTTCTTCGTTGGTCTGGGTCTGGCTTGTCAGGGTAGGTGATTGAGTACAGCCTAGTCAGAATGGGATGTGCTGCAGTATCTTCGTCTTTCTAGTGTCTTAAAGTATCTCACAGCTTGTTTCGCAGCTCCCGACTGCAGCGGTTTTGCTTAAAGGTCCAATATGTAATACTGACAGCTAGTGTTTAAAATAGTTACTGCAGTACAAATTCAAAATACTGGAGAGAGTCGTCTCCCCCGCCCCCTCCTCCCCAGACTCGAAGCTCACGTTGATTGCCAGGCTGACCCTGGATTTCCACCGACTGCGTAACTGCTGCGGAACGGCTCCGGAACGTCGGCACTGACTCGGCAGAGTCAATCGGTTTCCATTCTAGTCAATGTGTGTATTTCCACCAGTTGCGTAACGTCTGCGTTCCGACTCCGGCACAGCTCCGGCGGTCCGCAGCCCTGCGGATCAGATACGCAGAGCTTCTATTTTTGCCGGACGCCGGAGAGCTTCGCAGCAATTCAGCACATGGCAGATAGTGCGGGACAGGAAGTCGAGCACAGAAACAAAATAAAACATCCGGTTAATTTTCAAAATAAAATACACCATGCTCACGGCGGATCATATTTCCCTTCACTACACCTTGAAAACACAGTACAGAGTTGTTTCCTCTCTACTCCTCGGAATAGAAACAAACTGTTGGTGGTTTTGTGGTTCTATTCTACGTGAATTTGCGAGATCTAGTGGGTCCTCGTGACTACAGCTGTCAGTCCTGGCCGCAGCCGTTCCACAACAACTCCGAATCCGGTGGGTATTGACAGACGGCGGACCACGGAGCCGTTCCGCAGCGGAGCCGTTCCGCAGACGTAACGCAACTGGTGGAAATCCAGGTTGAGACCGCAGCATCCAACAATGTTGCTAGACGCTTGTCTCACATAGCCAGACATTACTCCACAGCACAGCGGAGTAGCTAACGTTAGATGCTGGCTATATTGACAGTCATAAAAGCCCGTGCTCACGCGGAGCTCTGTATCCAACTGACAGACACACTTTTTCGGCTTAGAATTAGCTACCGTAGGAACCACTAAAAATACCACAACCTCGCCATCCACTCCACACACCAGACAGACGCACTTCCTCGCCTTAGAATTATGACAGGAACCGCTAAAAATACCACTACACTACACTTTATTGGCCTTGGAATTACGGCAAAAATCGCTAAACACACTGCAAACTCAAGTTCCTCTCTTTACGACTTACAGCCCCCCCTCCTGGCTTCAAATAACACACCGTTGTCGGCTACGGCCGCTGAACAGGCTGCACGGTGTAAACAGCCATGGCCCGCCTGCCTGGTCCTCCGGTAATGTTAGCAGTTAGCATGGCGGCGTTAGCCAGGACCAGTCGGGATCACTTTACTGGCTGTGTCTCAATTGTTTTTGCGAGTAACCAACTCAGGTACTTAAGCTATATAATTCAATGGGAATAGCTACACAATTGTTGAAATGACATAAAATGCCCGTCCCTAGTAGCTGTGATAAATTAGCCTGAAGCTAATGCTTACCTGTTCGGGGGTCCGTTTCAGGTAGGAGGATTAGTGGAAACTCTGAGTTTGTTAAGCCTGAGATGAGGGAAACTGGGTTTTCCATTTCAGAAAGAGAGGTAACTTAACCTCAG
Organism: Gymnocephalus cernua; assembly: GCA_023631565.1. NCBI lineage: Eukaryota > Metazoa > Chordata > Actinopteri > Perciformes > Percidae > Gymnocephalus > Gymnocephalus cernua. The sequence continues at coordinate 32,416,155 of CM042437.1, read as the reverse complement.
AGTCAGTTACTATGGTAACTGAGCCTACCTAACCTGGTCGGAGTTTTTTTTTTTTTTTTTGATTTATTGGACAGTAAAAAAAAAATGCATAACAAGATGCCATCACAGTGACATTGTACATTTATCAGAACTGTCGAGGATAACACAAGAAAGTTGCAAAACTTATTTCCATTGTGGTCCTCGTTGTAGTCTGATATGATGTCCAGGAAAGCTATAAATATGACTAAAGGTACCTTGTACACTCAACCACATACAAATACAAAATAAACACAAATATACACACTGTAAGAGCAGGTTTTCTTCAAGAAACCTCAAGTTTCTCTGAGTCTCCTCCCTCTGACACAGCGCTCTTTATTTCCTCATTCATTCATTCAGTCTGTATCAGGCGCATTTTAGCGAAGTTTGTTATATCGGCATGGAAAAAAATAAATAAAAAACATTGTTGGTTTATTAAAGGTACAATATGTAACATTTCTGCATTAAAATGTCTAAAAACGACCATACCTATGTTATATATTTCTTGAGTTGTGTAGTTACACTCTCACAAATGTTTCCACCAAACTTCAAATCCAGAGAAATCTGTTATTTTATTTTCAGACACGGCACGTTTCCTTTCCTTCCTAGTCGCCCGTCAGTGGCGTCATATAACTTTTCACCCTCTAGTTCCTCGTAACTTCCTTCAAAACACGAGCACCCAGATGATACGTTTGAGCGTAATTGTAAATCATACAATGTCACAGAAAAAAATACTCCTAACCATAATACTGCTTTTTCTGCCACACAGCATAATTTTGTGATTGATAACATGCCACTTTGCAATACAGTAATACAGCAGATATCTTATTTAGTGATACATATCAATATCGATCCAGTTTAACGTTACTACAATGTGTTGGTTGACAAGTAGCTAACTTAATGCTAGCTAGCTAATGCTTGGTGGATGACATTATACGGTTACCACATCGTTCAACACGTTCATAAAGTTATTAGTAGCATCATTGTTTTCACCACGGATAAAAGCAGCGCTGGGCTAACCCACGAATGAGTTTACCAGTAATGATAACGTTAGCTGTAGCTATATATCGACGACTAATCTAATGCTAATTTAGCCAGCTAGCACCCGGTCTGTCTGCCTGGGACAGCTGCAACACAGGCGGGATATGTAGCTTAGCCCACAGCCAGCCAACAGACAGCCACCATTACAGCAATCCATACAGCATAAGTACTATACAGCACTTAACTCCGGTGCCGGGTGCTTACGACGCTAACGGCAGTTTAATGAAGCGTCGGGAAACAGACCATATCAGACCCAGACCCAGATCCGAGTTGCAACAGCAGCCATCCATAGCTAATGTTAGCTGCGTCTCCGTTAGCGCTAGCTACCGGTGTTCGTGCCAAAAATCTCCTCCCTGCCGAATTTCTCACCGCTTTGCGTTTAGCTGTCTTTACAGTTAGCTAAATTAACCCGACAAGCACCAAAACGAATAGTTAAGATTAAAGAAAAGTAAAGGGGGAGATCATTTCGGGCAGCTTGGAGATGTTCTGCTGCACATCGGCCGTCCTCGGCTCGCCGTCCCGGGAGATTCCCCCGGCAATCCCCACCCACACCTGTCTCTCAGTCTCGTTGAGTAGCTACAACAAATCCCGTCCACCCTGGTGTTGAAACCATCCAAAAGGTGACAGTGACATGTGAAATATATTGTGATAGTCACTGTGTTTTAGCTGCTGGCTAACGTTAGCTTGCTGGCTCACTAGCTAGCTAGCTAACTGGTCAGCTACCAATATAGATCGAATCAAGAAAAACGTAATTATGTTGGGGGAAATGCAGCTATGTTATTAGAATTACATGAATAAACATAAAGTGAATACATTTGAATGTGCAAACTTGTACGTGAACAGATGCATTCTAATCGGCAAAGGTGTTTAACATTAAAAAGTACAACTCCCATAATTCCACACAATTTACCAACGTCATCAAAAGTCCGTATTTACAATCCATTGTTTTGGTTGAGAGACCCCTAGCGGCAGAAAGTTACATATTGTACGTTTAACTGTTAGGCAGACTTTAAAACATTGTTTTTTTCTCAAAACATGGCATTTCCTTTTGTCAACGATCCCGTTGATGAAGACGCTGTATTGGGAGTTAAACATAGCCTACGTCGGGAGATGATATTGAGGCCCCGACGCATTTTAATTTCCAGATAACTTCCTATTTGAGCGGTATGGTTTTTCTTCCCAGTCTATCAGTTATGTATCCTACATAACCTTATCCGTCCTCATATCACTAACGTCACCCATCGTGGACATGCTCTACATCCCAGCACATTATTTTTGTTGCATTACAGTTTTCTTCACAACCTTGGTGATGCGGAGCATTTTAGTAAATCGCCGTCAGAAGAGATCGCTCTGAAACGTGTTTTAAACATTCGTAGTGTTCCCTGGACACAAACCAGAGCCATTAAAAAGGAGTTCCACAGTACTGCAGGTGAATGATGTAAACCCTTTTGAATAAAAGATTATGAACTATAATTATGTTAATGATGGTGCTGCAGCCTCAGAATGGGATTAGTAGGCCTAGGACGTTTTTGCCTGCAGTATTGCACCTAAATGAAATAGATTTTCAGTAATATTAGCTATACTGATGATTAAATATGATATACATTATATTGGAATATATACACATTTACTCTAGCAGCAAGCTTCTCCCACGCAAATTCTCTCTCTTTTGCAGCAGCCGTTGTGTTGCTTTTTTAACGAAATACATGTTTAAATTTGCATATGTGCGCATGAGTATTTCCGCCGACCCGTTTGTTTGTGGTTGTTGCCATGGTGAATCGTAGTATCATGGCTCCATTCATGCTGTCTTTGGTGCACGCGCGTAACCCTGAGTCAACCTACTCCGAGTTGATTGAACCAACTCGAATCAGCGGTTGTGAAACCAAAAACTCTGAGTTTCCATCTCAGGATAAATCAACTCAGAGGTCAGGCTTAGACTCTGAGTTTGTTGAACCTCCTACCTGAAACGGACCCCAGGAGGAAATTAGCCAACTCAGCGTCCTTTTGGGCTCTAAGCTGTCTCCATCTTTCAAATACATCTCCAATATTAACATCTCTGGTCAAGCAACTGTTAGAAACATGCAGTTTTTTTAGGTCAGGTAGAATCTATCTCCATTGATCCCGTTTGTTTGTTTGGTGCATTCATGGCTGTACTAACGTTACAGCTGTAGCGCGCTGGGTTTACGCTTTTACAGGTATATCTGGCAACCCGGCCTGGCTGTCAAACTGGGCAGTTGATAACAACACAATACTGACATTAGCATTGTTGTCAGAGAAGATAGTATTTCAGCTTAAAGTGCCCATATTATGAAAAAAATCACTTTTTCTGGGATTTGGGGTGTTATTTTGTGTCTCTGGTGCTTCCACACCCATACAAACAAAAATCCATCCATGCTGTTTTGAGTGAGATACGGGTTTCTGAATGTGTCCTGCCTTCAGTCTCTGGGTGAGCTGTTCAAAATCTGCAGGGCTTGTTACGTAACTAGCCGAAACGACGGGCTAAACACAACCATTAGCATGCTAGCGCTAGCGTTAGTGGTTAATGGTTGTGTGTGAGAATCGTTCACAATGGCAAAGCACTGCTACAACACACACAAGTTCACCATAATCTACAAAAGAAGTACTTACATGTGCACCCTCCTTTAGAAGAAGTCTCCAAGACCTGAACACAATGTGAAAAGAGGAGCTGGAGCAGTGAGAGAGAGATGTGCAGTACAACAAAAATATGGTGTTTTTTTGAAAATTAAACCATGTAAACCTATTCTGGTACAACCTTAAAATACAATTATGAACCTGAAAATGAGCATAATATGGCATCTTTAACATGTTTCCTTAATATTTGATGAGGCACTGGTGTCATTTTTTGATTTATTGCAGTACATATATTACATATTGGACCTTTAATACTAGACCCAATTTAAAAAAAGAAATTGTTCCCATCATAACTTAGACACAAAAACATAGGAAAATAGGGTCCATGTTGAAAAATACCAAAGTTGCCATTCTAGTTTAGAAAAGAAATTGTGGTTTGGGTTATCAGTTGTGTAGTCTTGCATTGCCAGACCCTCCTCCACAGTGCTGAGAAGCAGGGTCTGGCTAGTCCACACACCATTCTGGGATGAGAGAAACACGTGCTCTGGTTTATTGGCATTTCTTTAAACCAATCACAATTGTCTTGGGCAGCGCTGAGCGCCAGACTCAATTACGTTGCCACTGCTAAATAGCCTCGGGAAGGAACTTGTTTTGGTGGAACATGTGTACGTAGCATCTCCAGATCGACCTGACAAAAAGTTATTAAAATAATTTTTATAGGATAAATATTGCGCATACTACACATAAACAAATTTGTGTAGCTAACTATGAAAACACCAACTTTGCCATATCTCGATGAAAATAAATGCTATCAACGCAAAACTTTAGATTCTTGTTTGGCATGACCACATGAAGGTGCCCTATACATTTTACGAAAATTGACCACTAGGGGGTGCTACAAGTACAAAAGGTTTATATTTCATGAACGGCTTATCCGATTTTCAAGAAATTTGGAGCGTACCATCTAGGGCCACTCCTGAGGCCACCCCTACAGTGGGGATTGGCCAAAGTGGGTGTGGCCTATGGGACCCAAATTTGGATTCACCACTTACACTGATGTGAGCAACTGTAGATTTATAGGGTAGATGTACAATGGGTCATGGACCTCACCTACCAAAAATTACACGTGGACCACTAGGTGGCGCTATAATGGTTTTTTGCCTTTCACTCCCACAGTACACATCGCACATTAGAAAACCTTACATCATTGTGTTCCTTCAATCAAGCTGAATCATATGATGTAGGCCACGCCCATTTCTTCTGAGAAGTTTTTTCACAATATTGCGCAATGTGCAAAACCAACTTTTTCAAACTCGTCCTAGGCCGCGTGACCGATCTGCACGAAACCTGGTATATAGCATCTACAGATGGACCTCCCCAAAAGCTATTAAAATAATTTTGCTACGTTAAAGTATGCGCTTTTGACGACCAAACAAATTTTCCTAGCTAGCTACCAAACACGAACGTTATCATATCTCGGCCAAATTAAATGCTATCAGCAAAAATTCTTAAGATTGTTGTTCAACATCCCACCGCGATGCTCTTTACCAAATTTGGCAAAGATTGGCCATTAGGGGGCGCTATAAAATACGTTTATGTTTTTTGGCAAATAACTCAAAGCAACACGAAATGTGGGATGCTGATTCGGCATGCCGCTCTGAGGCTCTGCACCAAATTTGGCAAAGATTGGCCTTTAGGGGGCGCTATAGTCAACGTAGACCAGTTTGAGCCCTTTTAACCCTTCTGAGGTCGAGCGTGTCGTATATGACGCCAAATGGCACTTCTTATTCATTGTGTTGAGATCTGGTGACTGTGGGGGCCGTTGTAGTACAGTGAACTCATTGCCATGTTCAATAAACCAATTTGAAATAATTCAAGCTTTGTGACATGGTGCATTATCCTGCTGGAAGTAGCCATCAGAGGATGGGTACATGGTGGTCATAAAGGGATGGACATGGTCAGAAACAATGCTCAGGTAGGCTGTGGCATTTAAACAATGCCCAATTGGTACTAAAGGGCCTTAAGTGTGTCAAGAAAACATCCCCCACACCATTACACCACCACCACCAGCCTGCACAGTAGTAACAAGGCATGACGGATCCATGTTCTCATTCTGTTTACGCCAAATTCTGACTCTACCATCTGAATGTCTCTACTGAAATCAAGATTAATTTGACCAGGCAACATTTTTACAGTCTTCAACTGTCCAATTTTGGTGAGCTCATGCAAATTGTAGCCTGATTTTCCAATTTTTAGTGGAGATGAGTGGTACCTGGTGGGGTCTTCTGCTGGTGTAGCCCATCCGCCTCAAGGTTGTTCGTGTTGTGGCTTCACAAATGCTTTGATGCATACCTCGGTTGTAACCAGTGTTGGTCAAGTTACTTGGAAATAGTAATTAGTTACTAATTACTGATTACTTCTCCAAGAAAGTAATCCAGTTACTTTACTGATTACTTATTTTCAAAAGTAATTAGTTACTTTACTAGTTACTTTACTAAGTTACTTTTCAAAAACATGATGCATGACCTGAATACGCTATAAAGCAATAGACCTTTCAGCCTAATTGGCAGCATGTCCTCGACAATACAGCCAGCGACGAGCGTCTTCAGTTCAGTGGCACTAAGTCCTGTCGCTTTTAAGTCTATTTTCACCTGTTTAGCAGGAGAGGGGGGGGGGGCCCTCGGAGGTTCGCCCGGCGGAATTGGATGTAGCCCCGCGGTCATGTCAGTTGGGGGTTCAGGGTTTTTTCAGAGTTTCACATTCCTGTGCCGGCTTGCTAGGTGCTTGCTCAGATTTGAGGTGGAATTTTTCACTGTAGATAAAGGTTTTCTTCCCACGCAGAGTGTACAGCGGACGCTGATGTTTTTGTCACCTATAACCAAGTCAAACTCAAAGTAATGTCGGTACTTCCAAGTATTAAATGCTGCATGATCCTGCTCTCTTCCGCGCTCCATGTTGTCTCTTGTTCAACACTTTTCATGTCGGTGTTTACACTGACGTCGCGGCGCTCATACGTCATTGTCAGTCACGAGACAGTCTCACGAAACAAAATCACGATTAAGTAACGCAGTAACACAGCCTGCTTACGGGGAAGTAACGGTAATCTAATTACTGTTTTTGCAATCATAATCCCTTATTTTACTCGTTACTTGAAAAAAGTAATCGGCCCATCAGTGGTTGTAACGAGTGGTTATTTGAGTCAAAGTTGATCTTCTATCAGCTGGAATCACTCGGCCCATTCTCCTCTGACCTCTAGCATCAACAAGGCATTTTCGCCCCCCAGGACTGCAGCATACTGGATGTTTTTCCTTTTTCAGATCATTCTTTGTAAACCCTAGAAATGGTTGTGTGTGAGAATCCCAGTTACTGAACGGATTGTGAAATACTCAGACCAGCCCGTCTGGCACCAACAACCATACCACGCTCAAAGTTGCTTAGATCATCTTTCTGTCCCATTCTGACATTCAGTTTGGAGTTCACTGTGGGGGTGTGATGGCGCAGTGGATATGACACATTCCTTTGGTATGGGAGACCAGGGTTCGATTCCCACTGCGGTACATATATAGCAGACCTCTGACATATAGCAATTGTAAGTTGCTTTGGATAAAAGCATCAGCTAAATGTAATGTAATGTGAAGTTCAGGAGATTGTCTTGACTAGTTTCACACCCCTAAATGCATTGAAGCAGCTGCCATGTGATTGGTTGATTAGATAATTGCATTAACGAGAAATTGAACAGGTGTTCCTAATAATCATTTAGGTGAGTGTATATCTGTGAGATTCATGTTCCATTTATTTGTCTTTATGGTCCTACAACCTTTTAACATTTGCAGCATAAATATTCTAATAGCCCAGTTTTTCCTGAAAAAAATAATGTTCATAGATTGACTGTGGACAAGAGGGTTGATGTTTTACAAGCTTTTATAGAAAATGAAACCAGACAGACCAGAGGTTGTCAAAAATCCTTTAGGGCTCTGGGATATTTGCAATGACAATGTACAGCAGACCTGACGTTTGCTTCCCCACCGTTAGCTTTGGGTTCCACTGTCACGCGTTGGGTTGAATGGCGCAATGAGGCTTGGACCCCATCATAACTGCTTGCAGTTCTAGTTATTATTGTTTTGTTATGCTGTTAAAAGTAAGAAGTTAATTTGCCTTACGTCTTAATGAGTTCTCTGTTTACGTTACTGTCACTTTAAGACTCTCAGCTGGTAACCGCTATGTCGTGTGAGCCGTAGTAAGGAAGTAAACGAACGCTACAAACTAACGGTTCAGTGTTTTATGGTTGTAGTGTAGCAAGCCAACTACAGCTACATTTGCCTACATTTATGCCTAGATTAGCATCGTTGGTATGTATTCATTCACTGTTTTTAAATAACTAGTGCAGCGCCCGTTGAAAATGAATAGAATTAATCAAAACCAAATGACCCCAAAATTACTTACAGAAGGATCCCAAACCACTTCAAATGCAACTCCCCTGTATACCCTACTACTAACTTACTGATGTAGGCTCCCTGACAGAGAACGTTGCAGATTTAGAATGTAATCACAAAATCTCACAATGGAGTAATCAGACATTAGCGTCATGGACTCATGGTAGTGCGCTACCCATCCAGCCCGTTATGAGAGCTAATCAGCACATATCTGCAGTCATCAACCAACAGAACCGGACCGTGCGTGTTCATAGAGAGAGAGAGAGAGAAAGAAGGAGAGAGAGAGACATGTTGTCTCATGTCGTATGATCTTTAACGAATTTAACATTTCAGCAGAGGTGTTTGACGGTTAATGGTGAAGTAGGGGGTTTTATTCACGGGGGCATTTTGGCGACTTAATTAATCCGAGTCTGATGAAAACTGATGTATCTTTCTCGCATTGCACAGGCTCTGAAGGAATAATCTCCGAGATTATGTTATTGATTATAACTATGGCCCACCCATTTTAGGTCCGGGCCCGCCCATTTTGACCCAGGACTATAGTGAGTGATTTTTAGCAGTTTTCTAGCAGTTCGAGGAAAGCTTTGAGTGAAAGCTTCTCAGCCAATCAGCGGCTTCTACCCCACGTGTGGACTCTTAAGCCCGCCCACAGGCTACCAGCAAGTGATCCAATGAAATGAATGACATTGGCGCGCAAGCTTTTCAAGCTAATATGAAACGCAAAGCAAAGCAGCTAGTTTTCATTTAAATTCAGCAAGAAGCGCTCCGAGGAGCAGGAGGAGGAAACTCCTGCCATTTTAAGTAACGCTGTTACAAGTGATTAGTTACCATCCTGCTCTGCCGGCGGCAGTGGCCGCCGTCTCCCAAGTCCTCCCGTAGCCACCCCCTCACACCAGCAAGGCAAATAGGCTAACGTTACCGTTAGTGTATTTATGTTTTCCTCCATGGGTGCTCACGGGCGTACGCCCTTTAAAAAAAAAGGAGTCCAACATTTTTTGCATTTCAGAACCTTAGGAAATGGACAGCGGCCGACACGAACACACACGCCTATTAACTCGATAATAAAGCCGTAAAGTAGGCCATCTTTCAACTCAGGACCGTGCCACTTCTCACAAATACAGAGAGGACTGGAGATGAAAAGTTTAACTGACACATAACCGCGATCAGCAGGGGACTGACAGCGACATTACCGATCACACTATGACAGACGCTCCACTTAGCACCAACTGCAATGTTTACTTTTAAATGAATGTAGCCTGCTGGCAGTCTGGCACACGTGGATGCTCAGTATTTTCCATGGGTGCTCGAGCTCCGGAGCACCCACGGTATCGGCGCCTATGTAGGGAGGGAAAAATAATATTGGCAGCCGTAGGCAGAGGTAACTTATGATAGTGTTTTATGTGTTATAGGAGGAGACAGTGTTCAGCAGCCTAGCACAAACAACGTTTTTATTTTTTGTGGCTTATTTTAACTGGCCCATCCAGTTTTGTGGAGGCCCACCTACAATCAAAATCCTGGCGCCGCTAGTGGTTGCTAGGCAACTATAAGTCATAAGACAGGCTACAGGTTCGTATGAATGAACGTAATATTGTTTACATGTAATAATATCTTTGTACAGCATAATCACAATTACTAGCTATCAGTTTAATAGTCATGAATTATATGGTGTAACGGTAGAAAGGAAATATTTGAATTGATGATTCTGAACATCAGCTAGGCTATATTGTATGTTAAATGCTAGCATATAATTGATTAGTCTGTCTTTGTATGTTACAGTTTCACACTTTACTTGCAACATCATTAAACCTGTGGACGTGGGAATGACTGTCTTCAGAGTCTTGATGTTAGGAGAGAGTTTAGCTGGCTGTCAGTGTATAGAGCAATACCGAAGACGGCACAATTATTATTTGTATTAGATTGCATTAGCTTGTAACACAGTGTACTTAATAAAGTGGCCCCTGATCTTGCTCCAGATGCTTGTGAGAAGATTGGAAAAAGACCTGTGACATGCTGAGGGTTTTTATATACCTCTCATTTTGTTATTTATCACAATTTTATTATTTTTTAACAACATCCAAAACATACCACTCGCAACATGAACATTAACCCTGTCATTACTCGCTGAACGGAAGAAAATACAATGGCTAGTAATAAGAAAATACTGGTGTATCTTATGGAAGAAGCACTGATTCGCTAGTCAAGGGCTAGCACTCCACCAATCGGATTGGTCATTGACTCCGACTACACACTGGCCAATTCAACAAGTAAAATCGGCCAAAATGGATGCCGATGGCTCCTCCGACTGACAATGGCACGGAACACACCAAACAGACTCGATTCACCAACCTCGCCAGACTGCCAGACGGCCAAGGCCGCTTTAATGCACGGGCTTACCTGGGCTGAAGCCCAGGGGCCTCCCAAGTTCAGGGGCCTCCCATATTCACGTTAATGATCAGCTGAAGAGGTCATAATTTTTTCTAACTTGTCAGGTTTTCTGTCAATCACTCTAATCGCAGGTTACATGGCTGCTGATTGATCCAAATTAGGAGTGACCCACGTGGCCCCATCGCTTATGGCCCGTGAGCTTACCTATCAGAATGTCTATAGTTAGTTTTGTGGTGTGTCCCTCTATGACTGAGTGATGTCTTCTGTACTGGTTTGCGCTTGACAGAGCAACAGCAGGACATTTTTAACAATTTTCACTATCTTATTCATCATTAAAGTCACTTCTGACAACGTTTTAGGTGAGAAATGAACTGTTTAGATTTCAAATATAGGCAGTCTTCCGAAAATCGTTGCCAAATTGACAATTTGCTTCAAAGTTTTTGGAGTTGAGAAGCTCCATCCCGGCTGTAAGTTGGCGGTCTCTCAGACCGGTCTCGTGAATAAGAGGCTTTTATTTCACCGTTGACGGATTGTTTGTTTAAATATCACAACATATGTCCATCATAAGAACGTGTGTTAACTGCCTCTTTGGCGTTAAACTCCACAAGCGCCTGGTCCGCCGTCACACACACACACTCACGCACACACGCACGCATGCACGCACACACACGGCCACAGGCAGCGCGAGAGAGAGAGATAGAGAGATACCTTCGGGAGACTTGTTTAAATTATGACATAGGCTACATTAGATTTAGTATATAGTTCATACTTTTTTTTGGCGTATTTCTCTTCTGCTTTTAATTAAGACCGTTGCGGTGCTTGCGTCACTCCCTTACCCCTCCTACCAGTCCCTGTGGCCACTTGGCCAGTGGGAATGCAAATGGGAAAAAATATTTTGGGGGAGAGTAGTTCTTAGAACTGCTTAGAAGTGTACTTTTACTCTAAAAAGTACAAGTACAGTCATTGTATGTTTTATCCTCATGCCCTCTCGGCTGCTGCTTGCTAACGTTATTTCAGACTCTGGCTCTACAGCTGATCAACAGTTTGCCTCGGCGGTGGACGAGGAAACATCAACTGTAACATCTACAGATATAATCTTGCTAAATTTAGCCACATTACTAGGCGAAGAAAAAATCTCAAATCCTTTTCTGCGACATACTCTTCTACAGCTAACGTTCAGTCAACTAGTCTCAGCCTGCTCGCTTCTCAGCGAGTCACATCACTTTACTCACTTTCACTTTCACCTCTCATCATCATCATTGCCCGTCACTCCTATCAGGGTATGGGCCGCCAACTACAGATCTCCAGAGTCCTCTGTCCTGGGCCATTTTCTCTAGCTGGTTCCAGGTGTAGCCCATCTTGGTGGTGTCTGCCTTGAGGTCCCGTCGCCAGGTGTTTCTTGGACGGCCTCTCTTTCGCTTGCCTTGTGGGTTCCACCTCAGCGCCTGCCTGGTGATACTGGTTTTCGTAGGGTGTGCCCTATCCAGCCCCATCTCCTCTTCCTGATTTCTTCTTCAGCAGGAAGTTGGCAGGTCCTTTCCCAAAGGTTGGCGTTGCTGATGGTGTCAGGCCAGCGGATCTGGAGAATCCTTCTGAGGCAGCTGTTGATGAAGGTCTGGACTTTCCTGGTGGTGGTCTTTGTCGTCCTCCAGGTCTCTGCTCCATACAGTAAGACTGACTTCACGTTGGAGTTGAACAGTCGGATCTTGGTGGTCAAGGACAGCTCTTTGGAGGTCCAGATACTCTTGAGCTGGATGAAGGCGGCTCTTGCTTTACCGATCCTTGCCTTGACGTCTGCTTCTGTACCGCCCTGCTGGTCTATGATGCTACCCAGGTAGGTGAAGGACTGCACTTCTTCCAGGGGACTTCCATTCAGGGTGACTGGTTCGGTACTGGTGGAGTTTATCTTCAGGATCTTGGTCTTGTCCTTGTGGATGTTGAGGCCGACTTGTGAAGACGTGGCTTCCACCACGTTTGTCTTTTCTTGCATCTGCTGTTTACTATGTGAAAGGAGTGCAAGGTCGTCGGCAAAATCCAAGTCGTCTAGCTGGTTCCACAAAGTCCACTGGATTCCGTTTCTGCGCTCGCTAGTGGACGTCTTAATAATCCAGTCGATGGCGAGGAGGAAGAGAAACGGTGACAACAAGCATCCTTGTCGGACTCCAGTTCTCACCTGGAAGCTGTCTGTGAGCTGCCCTCCATGGATAACTCTGCAGGACATGCCATCGTAGGAGTTCCTGATCAGGTTGACCATCTTGGCTGGGATGCCATAGTGCCGAAGGAGTTTCCAGAGGGTTTCTCGATCCACGCTAGGGCTGGGCGATATGGCTGAAAACTGTATCACGATATAAGTGTTTCATATCAGTCGATATCGATAATTATTGATATTTTTTATGACCTATTTAAAATAAGGACCAGAAGAAAAAAATGTATTCAATTTAAACATTTTTATTTTAAGCTTAACCTTCCTCCGATTATAATCCTCTCAGTTATAAAAGCAGAAATGTCAACACAACCATGGAAAACACTCAAATAATTCAAATGTAAACATAAGTCTAAAATCACAATGAACACTTCTGGTGAATGAAGTGTTTTAAAATATGTGCAGTGTTTTGTAAACATAGGAGAAATTGAAATAAAACTGAGGTAGACTTTACATCTGTAACATAAAAAACTAACGTGATACAGCACAGTAACAGTTATTATTTTTCTCCGTCTAACAGTCACGGTACAGCCTAAACCGTACATGGTGGGGGGGTGCTCAGCGGAAGCATGTCTTTGCCTATATGATATGCCACTGCCTCCAGTATTTGTACCATTTAGCTTTTACAGTCATAAGGCACTGAGAGTACCTCTCCGTGGTGCTCCTGCTTGTGCGGGGTTCCAGCTGCAGATGTTGTTGGACGTTGCTGGCAAACATGGCTGTGCTCCAAAGGGTGAACGCGGCTAAAGTGGTAAAACAGGTTTGCGGTGCGGACGATGGTCTTGCATAATTTGCAGACGACATTGGTCTGACTACGGTCAGACTTATAAAATTCAAAAAACTGCCATACTGGCGAGCTGACGTTTCCTGTTTCATCAAGAACTTCCGCGCTCGCTGCTTCACGCATTTTCCACTTATCACTCCACGGCAGTTCTGTTATTGAAGAATCCAACACGAGACAACGATATGGCGCAACCAAACACAATACTGTTACATGATTGGCTGTTAGCGTGTCACTCCCTACGTTGCTAGGCTACCAGAGAGCGAGTGCCTTTGTTCATGCAACCAAACTTGCTTTGAAACCTCTGGTTTCTTCCGACGAAGAAAAAAAAAAAAAAAAATTATCGAACTTTTATCGAGCGCATTTTTTATTGATATTGATTACATGTCTATCGCGATACATATCGTTATCGTTTTATCGCCCAGCCCTAATCCACGCTGTCGAACGCCTTCTCATAGTCTATGAAGTTGATGTACAACGAGGAGTTCCACTCTAGGGACTGCTCTACTATGATGCGGAGCGTCGCAATCTGGTCGGTGCAGGATCTGCTCTGCCGGAAGCCTGCCTGCTCGTCTCGCAGTTGTGCGTCAACGGTTTCCTTCATCCTTTCCAAGAGGACTCGGTTGAAGACCTTCCCTGGCACAGATAGAAGTGTGATGCCTCTGTAGTTGTTGCAGTTGCTGAGGTCACCTTTCTTGGGAAGCTTGATCAGGTAACCTTCCTTCCAGTCTGCCGGTATGTCTTCTTCCTCCCAAATCCTCTCAAAGAGTGGATACAGCATCTCCACTGATGCATCCAGGTCTGCCTTTAGCGCCTCTGCTGGGATGTCGTTGGGTCCAGCCGCCTTCCCGTTCTTCATCAGAGTGATGGCCTTCCAGATCTCGGCTCTGGTCGGTTTCTCGCAATTGATCTGGAGGTCCACGTTAGCTGGTTCGATGTCTGGGGGGTTCGCGGATGCTGGCCTGTTCAGGAGGTCCTCAAAATGCTCTGCCCATCTGTTCATCTGCTGGTCTAAACTGTTGATGGTGTTCCCCTGCTTGTCCTTGACAGGTCTTTCTGGCTTGCTGAACTTCCCGGAGAGTCATTTGGTGATGTCGTACAGCTGTTTCATGTTGCCGCTGTACGCTGCCTGCTCCGCCTCCGTTGCCAGTCCATCTATGTATTCTTTCTTGTCCTTCTTGATGTTTCTCTTCACTACTCTGTGTGCTTCTGCATAGTCTTCTTGAGCCTTGGCCTTCGCTGCTCTAGTTCTGCTGTTGTTGACTACTGCCTTCTTCCTCTTCCTGTCTTCCATCTTGGTCAAGGTCTCTGATGTGATCCACTCTTTATGCTGGTGTTTCTTTGGCCCCACTACTTCTAGGCATGATGCTCTTAGTGTTTCTTTCACTTTCTGCCAACTATTGAGTACACTGTCTTCTTCTTCTTGAAAAAGCTCTTGAAGCACTTCAAACTTGTTCTTCAGCGCCAGGCCAAACTCTTGTCTTGTTTTGGGGTCTTTCAGAAGGCTGACGTTGTACTTGACTCGTCTGTCTGACGCTTCCATCTGGTTTCTCTTCAGCTTCAGCTTCAGTTTGGCCACCACCAGGTGATGGTCGGACGCCACGTCTGCTCCTCTTCTCACTCTAACGTCCTGCAGGGATCTTCTGAACTTCTTGCTAATGCAGACGTGGTCGATCTGGTTCTCTGTCGCGCTGTCTGGTGATACCCATGTATTCTTGTGGATCCGCTTGTGAGGAAAGATGCTGCCTCCAATGACCAGGCTGTTGAGTGCACACAAGTCTGCGAATCTCTCTCCATTCTTATTCATCTCTCCCAGGGCGTGGGTGCCCATGACTGGTTCGTAACCAGTGTTGTCAGACCCAATCTTGGCGTTGACATCTCCCATAAGGATGGTGACGTCCTTGTCCGGATGGGTCTCGAGGATCTTCTGTAGTCTGCTGTAAAACTGGTCTTTGTTCTCCTCTTCACTGTCGTTTGTTGGAGCATAGCACTGGACGACGTTCATCTTGATCTTTTTCTTCTTAGTACGGAAAGATGCCGTGATGATCCTGGGGCCGTGCGCCTCCCATCCAATCAGTGCCCTCTGTGCCTGCTTGGACAGCATGAAGCCTACTCCCTGTGTGTGGGGTGCGTCGCTCTCTTCGTGCCCGGAGTACAGCAACAGCTCTCCTGTCGTCAGTTGTGTTTGTCCAGCTTGAGTCCACCGTGTCTCGCTGATGCCTAACACGATCAAGTTGTTGCTCCTCATCTCGGCTGCTACCTGCGCCGTCTTTCCTGGTTCGTACATGGTCCTAACATTCCATGTGCCGACGTTGGTTCTCCTGGTCAGAGCCGATCCGATTAATGTTTACAACATCCATGACAAAATGAAGCAAAACTATCCTTCTGGTCACGAAAAGAGGAAAAAAAACACCATGAGAGTGAATTGCGGGAACAACAATCAGGTAAACTTGTGTTCTCTCCTCTCCAAGTTTGATGTCAGCAAAAAAAGTTATGTTTATGTGCATTTCTATTGTGTTTTTTTTTTCGGTCTTGCTAACCTAGCTGGGCAGGCAGGCAGTGCATCTCTCGTCTAGCTGCTAACGCCAGTCACTTCCGGGGCTGTGTTTTGTGACTTTGTGCCTGACAAAAGTGAGAGTAAAATACACTTATTTATAACGTTTGATAAACGACAAAGTGCAACGGTGTTTGTTTACTGCAGCTCGGAAAAGATAACCGCGTCGGGTGTGTTATCATGCGTTAGGCGCGTACATGAAGTGAAACGCGCATTTTTCAAGCAGAAATATATGTGAAGACCAGACAGACTGTAGGCTACAATATATGGGCGTGAATGATGGCACGCCTCATCAAAGTACACATTATACATACTTTTAAGACACTGATTATCTAGTCTCAGACAATGTGTAGTTAAAAACTCTAAACAACTGCACTAATTATACAAGATGGAAAGCAATGTATTGACAATTTGACATTGATTTATAAGCTATATTGAATTTAAAATGTTGATTAGCTGGACATACTGGTCAATATGGATGCACATCCCTCAGTAAATAATAACCATAAATCAAGAATTGCTTCAACATGCATAATAATAAATAAATACAAACATTAACATGCTATGGCAAGCCATTTTAGCTTGTATTCATTCACAGTTTATGCATTTTTGATATCAAGAATTCGACTTGCAATTCACTTTGCAAAGTGAATTCTTGATTATTTTTACTAGTAGGGCCCCTTAATTTTTACCTACCAATGTCTATTTTTGATATCAGGAATTACATGTTCACTTGTACAAAAGTTAATTCTTGATATCACTCACAGGGATTATTGATATCTGCATCACTAGTTCACTAGAGAAAGAAGGAATATTTTGATGGTAAGATTTTAATTCAAACATTCAAATGTTTACACATTTGTAACATGTAACGAGTAGTGTAAATGACTGCTTAACTAACTATGTGATATTCTTCTCAGTTTATTATAGACAGTCCAAATAGTCTGGTGGTGCCCATACTGATGCCCAAAATGCCCAGGCTGTAGAGAGAACCTAAATTAATCCCAAAAGCCAAAGTTCAGGGTTATAATTTATTATTTTCTTATTTATGTTTACGTTAATATTCACTTATTTAATAATATTCACTTGTTATCTTAATATTATAGAAAATACTCAATTCAATAAATATAGTTGGTTTGAACCTCATTCTGTTCTATATTGTTGTACTTATTCTTTGACTGTTTTGTTTAAAGGAGGGAGGATTGTATTGGGAGCACTGAAGTATCAGGTGTGACTGTGTGGCAAATGGTTTACATAGCTCACGGCATCACGGGTCAGGTAGAGGGCCCCTTAGCAGAATTTTGCTTAGGGCCCCAGGGAGGTCAGGATCGGCACTGCTCCTGGTTAAGACGGGTGGTCGGCTTTGTGGCTTCCTTTCGGCTTTCACCACCCAGCGTCATGCGTCTTCGCGATGAAGACCCTTCCTCTCCCAGGATAAAGTTTTCTCTTTTTTCTGTTGTTGACGTTTTTGTAGCATCGTTCTTTTTTACGGGGTGGGGGTGCTTTTAGTAGGCTATATTTTAGAACCTATCCATAACCCTTTTTTGCTATTTGCCTCATTATTTGATATACAAAATGATAAATAATGTCACACAGCGAATTAGTAATCATTTAAAAAATATAAAATCCAGCTCCTGCCAGCAGGTGCATGTGATTGGTTCACAGGGCTTGCTGAGGCCAGAGAAGAGGCTCCTACTTTGATCTGTTGCTGTTCTTTGCTAATGCTGTTATCAGTTATTATCAATGTTTGTGCAGACAGGTGATGGTTGGTGATGTTTTTCATAATATCGTTTGAAATCATACTTTCACACATTTGGTTTTATCATCACCATAAGTTGCTGTGTGTGGTTGTTACATAAAGTATCTTGTGTTTATGCTCAGGTGGACTCAGTGATATGTTAATAACAATATTATGGTGATGTCTGGCTCAAAGAGGGAAAACTCACTGTTGTGTGCCTCGAAAGAAACTAATTCATTTTGTGATGTAGATTACCTAGATATTACACTTTTTTAAAATGAGACTATAAATCGAGGGGATGGGGGACCTACAAAACCTCTCAGCCCCGGGGCCTAACATTAGGTTAAGGCGGCCCTGCAGACGGCCGATTATCGGGTTGGTGTGTCAGCGCCTTTAGGAGTCCTCCAGAAAGCTCAGCTACTTTCCCCATTTTCTAGTATAGACATCCAACCTGGCAAACTGTTTATATGAAATTTTTTCAAATGTCGCCCCCCTTAGCCATCTCATACCTCTCATTTTGGATGTTTTAAAATAGATTCTACTTGCTCAGAGCAGGTGAGATAATGGCTTATGATGTATTGGACCAAGCAACAACAGCAGCCAGTTGATTAAAAAAAGAAGTGATATCCAGACCAGCTAAATGTCATTCAAAATAATGAAAGTAAGGGTGCCCTAGGGCTGACCATGAACTGCAACATCCCCGGTGCGCATCTGGCTGGAGACCTTTTATTGCATATCCGACTTCGTTCCCCATCTCCCTCTCCCTCTTAATTTGTTTTTCTCAGTTATTTTGATTACCATTTTCCAACAGTTTTGTGTGTGTGTGTGTGTGTGTGTGTGTGTGTGTGTGTGTGTGTGTGTGTGTGTGTGTGTGTGTGTTTTCAACATTTGGCCTGGGCTGCTAATGTTTTCAGGATTCAGCCTGTTAGAAATCCCCCAAATAAGCCTCTGTTCTTTGGTGATAAAAGACAGTTGTCGTGCACTGATAAGTTTTGACAGTTCAGTTCAGTTGGTATTTCACAGTGGTGAAAGAAGTATTCAAACCTTTTACTTAAGTAAAAGTACTAATACCACACTGTATAAAACACTCTGTTAGAAGTAAAAGTCTGGCTTTGAAAACGCTACTCAAGTAAAAGTATCTTCAAGAAAATGTACTTAAAGTATTAAAAGGAAAAGTACTCAATGCAGAAAAATCCTCACATTATAGAGACTTGAAATGATCCAAAGAGTTCTGTCATTCAACTAAGTGTTTAATCGGCTAATCATTTTAGCCATACTTGTAGGCCGTTATATTGTTGGGTAGTTTCATTTATAATAAAACATCATATTAATAAAGTACATACGTTTTGTGTGCAAACATCTTCATTTGTGTCATGGTTGTGTATGTTTTATGTTTCAGTTTCCTGTTTTATTTTGTAGTTTGTTTTCTCCCAGACAGCTTGTTATGTTTTGTTTTACTTCCTGCCTTGTGTTTCCCACCTTTGTGATTGTCCTGATGTGGTTCACCTGATCCTGAGCCCTCATGGCACCTGTCCTTTGTTTCACCCTTGTTACCTTGTGTATTTAGTCTCTGTGTTGTCTTTGTCTGTTGTCAGATCATTGTATTGTATTGTTTGTGAGTGTGTGTAGTCTACCCCCTTTGTCTCTGTGTTCCAGTGGTTTTGTATTCCTTGTCTTTTGGCTTCCTCTACGTTTTGGAATATTTTTGCATACTGTCTTCAGGACTCTTTTTGTTGCTTCGCTTTTTATTTTATTAAATCCTCAAGCTCACCACTGCCCTGCTGTCTCTGCATTTCTAGGTCCACCATTTCCCTAATCCTAACAATTTGTAAAGTAACTAGTAACTAAAGCTGTCAGATAAATGTAGTGGAGTAAAAAGTACAATATTTCTCTATGAAATGTAGTGGAGAATGAAAAGTAAAGTACAAGTACCTCAAATTTGTGCTTAGGTACAGACTCACACACACTCTACCATAACACCTTATCATGGTCATTGCATTTCTGTGAGTGATTTTTATTCTTTTTATTTTTATTTATGTGTGATATATGTGTATTGCGGCATATTAAACTTAAAACTAATCCAAACGCCGCAGCAGGCTAAGACGTGGGTTTGCACTGAAGACGCGTCACGCTGAACTATTGCACATGATGGAATGTCTTTATTGATCCATTTCACGAGCTTAGCAAGAAACAGCACTTACTTGATTTGATGCATTTTATAAGCCGTGCAAAGATACTTCAGACACAACACAGGATGATGATGGTGACGGTCAACAGAAAGTTTTTCCACATGCTCACCCTGCAGCCATTAGTCCAAACACACACACCGCTGTCGCACAGGTGAGCACACACACCGCTGTCGCACAGGTGAGCACACACACCGCTGTCCCCGGTGACACCCACAATAACCAACAACGTCACTACGTGCGTGCACATACACAACAATATAGAACCAAAAGGAGGAAGGATAATAAAAGACTAATCAAACCCAATGTATGGCTCCTACATTCCGGCCCCAAATTATTTCATAGTAATAATTGACCACCATAATCACCTTGTGGGAGACATAGATCAATCAATATACAAAGTGAACTTTTAGTCCTCTGAAAGTCCTTTGATGTCAATGTTCATGTCCGATCTTCACTGCTCCTCTGCTTCCTGCAGAAGGCAGACTTTAGTTATTGGCCTGTTCAGATAACTGGTTTTCGTTTTAATCCGTACACTTCGCACCAGCCCATTTCTGTCCGGAACAGTATCCACAATTCTTCCTGTAATCCAAGAATTACGAGGGGCCATATCATCCACCAACACAATGAGATCTCCTGGAACAAAGTTTCTTTTAGTAGCATTCCATTTCTGGCGCTCCTGAAGTCCAGGAAGGTACTCCTTCACCCAGCGCTTCCAGAACAAATCCGACATATACTGCACTTGTTTCCAGCGACGACGAGCGTAAACATCCTCCTTCTTGAACAATCCTGGTGGCAACAACGGCCGTGATTTAAGCAGAAGTAGATGGTTAGGAGTCAACGCCTCCAAGTCTTGAGGGTCTGTTGATGCTTTTGTTATTGGGCGACCATTAACAATCGCCTCAGCCTCGCAAAACACCGTCACCAAGCCTTCTTCATCCAGAGTCTGAGTCTTCAAAATGGAGTTTAGCACTTTACGGACTGACCGGATTAATCTTTCCCAAACACCTCCATGGTGTGATGCTGCTGGGGGATTGAAAACCCATTTCACACTCTTTTGTAACAGCACATCATTTATGAGGTTATGGTTCAGATTCTCAACGGCCTCCCTCAATTCACGTTCAGCGCCCACAAAGTTGGTACCATTATCGGAACGGATTTCCAGGACTTGACCACGTCTCGCCACAAACCTTCTAAGACCATTGATGAAGGAGTCTGTGTCCAAAGATGAAAGAACTTCAAGGTGTATGGCTCGCATCGCCAAGCATGTAAAAATGAGCCCATACCTCTTGACCACAACTCTTCCACGTTTAACCTCAAACGGTCCAAAGCAGTCCAAACCAACTCGACTGAAAGGAGGCTCATCAGGAGTTATTCGGTTGTGAGGAAGGTCAGCCATTTTCTGATGTCCAGGTGAAGCAGACAATCTACGACAGATGACACACTTAGACAAAACCTTTCTAATAGCAGCACATGCACCAGAAATCCAATATTTCTGACGCAAATGAGAAAGCATATGGTTTCGTCCACCATGGCCTGTTTCTTGGTGTACATGACAGAGAATAAGATTGGAAATGTGTTGATCTTTAGCCAGTATAACTGGATATTTTGCTTCCACTGGCATAGCTGCTCTACTAAGCCGTCCTCCAACCCTAATGATATCACCTTCCAGGATCGGGTTAAGCTTGTAGAGATGACTCGTCCTCCTTACACACTCTCCTTTCTTCAAGTTGGCCAATTCTTCCGGAAACCTTATTTTTTGACAAAAACGGATAATATCTAATTCTGCTGCGACCATATCCTCCATGGACAGAATATCCTTTGGCACTTGAGCCTTAACACCTTCCATCTGGATCTGTAGCTCTTTCTCCAGTTTCTCAGCACAAAGGTCCGATCCAGAAAGGGTTTCTCTCAGCAGCTTACGATGTCGCACCCGAGACAAAAGCAAGGTCTTGAACTTGAGAAGCCAACCAACAGCCCTTTTCAGACAGAGCCAGGAGGAAAAGTAATCAATGAGCTTCTCCATTGGACTGACATGCTCAACTTGAGTAGCGTTCACCACCAAAGCCTTGACCTCCGGGTCTACAACAAGAGGGTCTTCCAGGGTCTCAGGGTTTTTGGGCCACCTTCTCTCAGGCTTAAGAAGAAAGTCAGGACCACCGAGCCATGCACCAGTCTTTAGCAATGACTGAACTTTAACACCTCTGGAGGCCAGATCCGCAGGGTTGAGTGATGTATTCACGTACCTCCACTGGGATACGTTAGACATTTTCAATATTTCAGACACTCTGTTTTCTATGAAGATTTTAAATCTAGAGGTCTCATTTTTTATGTATCTCAACACAGAAGTGCTGTCCGTCCAAAAGACTGACTCTTGGAGGTCCATTTGTAGCTCCTTCCTCCACAACTTGTCCATCCTGCTAGCCACCACTGCGGCAGTCAGCTCCATACGGGGAATGGTGACAAGTTTTAGAGGAGCTACTCGCGCCTTTCCCATCACGAATGCACTGTGAGTTTGCCCGCTATCATCATGGAGCAACAGGTAAGTCACAGTCCCAAACCCTTCTTCACTTGCGTCTGCAAAGTGGTGGAGCTGAGCAGAAACAAGACGACCACAATCCACAGGTTTTAAGCACCTACTGACCTTCCAATTTTCAAGGTTACGAAGGTCTTCCAGCCAAGCCATCCATTCTCCAGCAATCGAAGAGGGCAAAGGATCATCCCATCCCAGACGTCTCCTGCAAAGGTCTTGGAGGATTTTCTTGGCGGACAAAACAACAGGTGCCAAGAAACCAAGAGGGTCGTAAATCGAACTAGTCACGGACAAGATTCCTCTTCTGGTGAGTGGGTGGGGTTTAAGTGTGATTTTAAACTTGAATGAGTCAGATTGGACACACCACTGTACACCCAAAGCGCGCTCTACAGGCAAAGCATCACTATCCAAATCCAGATCTTTCACCTCTTTGGCCCGCTCCTCCTGAGGGATAGTAGCGAGGACGGTCCGTCGGTTACTAATCCATTTCGTGAGCTTAAAACCGCCTTTAGCACACAAGGCACTAAGCTCTCGACATAAAGATATTGCTTCCTCTTCAGAGCCAATAGACACCAAACAATCGTCAACGTAGAAATGGTGCAGGACAGTGTTAATTGCCATAGGACTAAAGCACTTTTGATTGTCTTCAGCACACCTCCTCAAGGCGAAACAGGCACAACTAGGGGAGGAAGTAGCACCGAATAGATGCACCAACATTCTGTACTCCATTAGCTCCTGACTGCAATCTCCATCAGGCCACCACAGAAATCTCAACAAGTCAGAGTCTTCAGCCGGCACCCTGACCTGATGAA
Organism: Gymnocephalus cernua; assembly: GCA_023631565.1. Lineage (NCBI taxonomy): Eukaryota > Metazoa > Chordata > Actinopteri > Perciformes > Percidae > Gymnocephalus > Gymnocephalus cernua. Next base: position 32,392,882 of record CM042437.1, on the reverse strand, counting down.
ACATGGCCTCAATATCTGCCATGAGCACCACAGGTTCTTTGCGGAATCTTGTGAGGACTCCCACTAACACATTTGTTAGATCTGGTCCTTGAAGAAGCTGTGAGTTCAAAGATGTCCCCTGAAACGTGGCCCCACAATCAAAGACTACCCGCAGCTTTTTCTTTTTAGGATGGTACACCCCATGATGGGGTATGTACCACACCCTTCCATCACAACGGGCCAGCTGCTCAGTCGGAACTCTCTCTGCGTAGCCATTAGTCAGCATCCCGGACATGAAAGTGATGTAATCGGAGCGAAAAGATAGATCCTTATTCAAACGCCTTTTGAGACTCAATGCACGCTGTTCTACAACTGTCTTATTGTTTGGCATTTTAAGGTATCTTTGTCTTACCGGCAAACCAATATCTGCTAATGACACTAAACACAGCGTCCCTTTTATAACTTGTGTTTCCACGTGAAGAAAGTACAATGCGTTGTCTTTGATTCCCCCTAACTTCCACCGAGGCTAAGCTAAGCTCAACCCTAGTCTTCTGTGCATACTAGCGGTGGGTATTTATGTACCTCAATACCGATAGTCTCGAACCAGACTAACCGTCTTAGAACCAGAACTACGGCGGCACTCCCAAGCGCAATGCTTCACCCGCTTGACGCACGAACCAAAACGCTACCAAAAATACCAAAAGAAACAAACAGTACAATCACCTTATGCGAAAGTACCGCTGAGCCTAGCAGGGAATACAATGACAAACAATGCACATTGTTCATAAACGTGTACCTTTCAATAAAGGCGACTGTGATGACCAAATAAGCATCGTAACAGCAAATTTGTGAATGAATGGGCTTTACACGAGTCCAATGAGCGTTCACGTCTAACGTTTACAAGTTACAACTTTGAAAGCGATTTCAAAGATCCAGTGTTTATCCCGACAAAACGTTTCCGCGCTTCATCAAAATTTCTGTTGACAAAATATTGCGGCATATTAAACTTAAAACTAATCCAAACGCCGCAGCAGGCTAAGACATGTGGGTTTGCACTGAAGACGCGTCACGCTGAACTATTGCACATGATGGAATGTCTTTATTGATCCATTTCACGAGCTTAGCAAGAAACAGCACTTACTTGATTTGATGCATTTTATAAGCCGTGCAAAGATACTTCAGACACAACACAGGATGACGATGGTGACGGTCAACAGAAAGTTTTTCCACATGCTCACCCTGCAGCCATTAGTCCAAACACACACACCGCTGTCGCACAGGTGAGCACACACACCGCTGTCGCACAGGTGAGCACACACACCGCTGTCCCCGGTGACACCCACAATAACCAACAACGTCACTACGTGCGTGCACATACACAACAATATAGAACCAAAAGGAGGAAGGATAATAAAAGACTAATCAAACCCAATGTATGGCTCCTACATTCCGGCCCCAAATTATTTCATAGTAATAATTGACCACCATAATCACCTTGTGGGAGACATAGATCAATCAATATACAAAGTGAACTTTTAGTCCTCTGAAAGTCCTTTGATGTCAATGTTCATGTCCGATCTTCACTGCTCCTCTGCTTCCTGCAGAAGGCAGACTTTAGTTATTGGCCTGTTCAGATAACTGGTTTTCGTTTTAATCCGTACACTTCGCACCAGCCCATTTCTGTCCGGAACAGTATCCACAATTCTTCCTGTAATCCAAGAATTACGAGGGGCCATATCATCCACCAACACAATGAGATCTCCTGGAACAAAGTTTCTTTTAGTAGCATTCCATTTCTGGCGCTCCTGAAGTCCAGGAAGGTACTCCTTCACCCAGCGCTTCCAGAACAAATCCGACATATACTGCACTTGTTTCCAGCGACGACGAGCGTAAACATCCTCCTTCTTGAACAATCCTGGTGGCAACAACGGCCGTGATTTAAGCAGAAGTAGATGGTTAGGAGTCAACGCCTCCAAGTCTTGAGGGTCTGTTGATGCTTTTGTTATTGGGCGACCATTAACAATCGCCTCAGCCTCGCAAAACACCGTCACCAAGCCTTCTTCATCCAGAGTCTGAGTCTTCAAAATGGAGTTTAGCACTTTACGGACTGACCGGATTAATCTTTCCCAAACACCTCCATGGTGTGATGCTGCTGGGGGATTGAAAACCCATTTCACACTCTTTTGTAACAGCACATCATTTATGAGGTTATGGTTCAGATTCTCAACGGCCTCCCTCAATTCACGTTCAGCGCCCACAAAGTTGGTACCATTATCGGAACGGATTTCCAGGACTTGACCACGTCTCGCCACAAACCTTCTAAGACCATTGATGAAGGAGTCTGTGTCCAAAGATGAAAGAACTTCAAGGTGTATGGCTCGCATCGCCAAGCATGTAAAAATGAGCCCATACCTCTTGACCACAACTCTTCCACGTTTAACCTCAAACGGTCCAAAGCAGTCCAAACCAACTCGACTGAAAGGAGGCTCATCAGGAGTTATTCGGTTGTGAGGAAGGTCAGCCATTTTCTGATGTCCAGGTGAAGCAGACAATCTACGACAGATGACACACTTAGACAAAACCTTTCTAATAGCAGCACATGCACCAGAAATCCAATATTTCTGACACAAATGAGAAAGCATATGGTTTCGTCCACCATGGCCTGTTTCTTGGTGTACATGACAGAGAATAAGATTGGAAATGTGTTGATCTTTAGCCAGTATAACTGGATATTTTGCTTCCACTGGCATAGCTGCTCTACTAAGCCGTCCTCCAACCCTAATGATATCACCTTCCAGGATCGGGTTAAGCTTGTAGAGATGACTCGTCCTCCTTACACACTCTCCTTTCTTCAAGTTGGCCAATTCTTCCGGAAACCTTATTTTTTGACAAAAACGGATAATATCTAATTCTGCTGCGACCATATCCTCCATGGACAGAATATCCTTTGGCACTTGAGCCTTAACACCTTCCATCTGGATCTGTAGCTCTTTCTCCAGTTTCTCAGCACAAAGGTCCGATCCAGAAAGGGTTTCTCTCAGCAGCTTACGATGTCGCACCCGAGACAAAAGCAAGGTCTTGAACTTGAGAAGCCAACCAACAGCCCTTTTCAGACAGAGCCAGGAGGAAAAGTAATCAATGAGCTTCTCCATTGGACTGACATGCTCAACTTGAGTAGCGTTCACCACCAAAGCCTTGACCTCCGGGTCTACAACAAGAGGGTCTTCCAGGGTCTCAGGGTTTTTGGGCCACCTTCTCTCAGGCTTAAGAAGAAAGTCAGGACCACCGAGCCATGCACCAGTCTTTAGCAATGACTGAACTTTAACACCTCTGGAGGCCAGATCCGCAGGGTTGAGTGATGTATTCACGTACCTCCACTGGGATACGTTAGACATTTTCAATATTTCAGACACTCTGTTTTCTATGAAGATTTTAAATCTAGAGGTCTCATTTTTTATGTATCTCAACACAGAAGTGCTGTCCGTCCAAAAGACTGACTCTTGGAGGTCCATTTGTAGCTCCTTCCTCCACAACTTGTCCATCCTGCTAGCCACCACTGCGGCAGTCAGCTCCATACGGGGAATGGTGACAAGTTTTAGAGGAGCTACTCGCGCCTTTCCCATCACGAATGCACTGTGAGTTTGCCCGCTATCATCATGGAGCAACAGGTAAGTCACAGTCCCAAACCCTTCTTCACTTGCGTCTGCAAAGTGGTGGAGCTGAGCAGAAACAAGACGACCACAATCCACAGGTTTTAAGCACCTACTGACCTTCCAATTTTCAAGGTTACGAAGGTCTTCCAGCCAAGCCATCCATTCTCCAGCAATCGAAGAGGGCAAAGGATCATCCCATCCCAGACGTCTCCTGCAAAGGTCTTGGAGGATTTTCTTGGCGGACAAAACAACAGGTGCCAAGAAACCAAGAGGGTCGTAAATCGAACTAGTCACGGACAAGATTCCTCTTCTGGTGAGTGGGTGGGGTTTAAGTGTGATTTTAAACTTGAATGAGTCAGATTGGACACACCACTGTACACCCAAAGCGCGCTCTACAGGCAAAGCATCACTATCCAAATCCAGATCTTTCACCTCTTTGGCCCGCTCCTCCTGAGGGATAGTAGCGAGGACGGTCCGTCGGTTACTAATCCATTTCGTGAGCTTAAAACCGCCTTTAGCACACAAGGCACTAAGCTCTCGACATAAAGATATTGCTTCCTCTTCAGAGCCAATAGACACCAAACAATCGTCAACGTAGAAATGGTGCAGGACAGTGTTAATTGCCATAGGACTAAAGCACTTTTGATTGTCTTCAGCACACCTCCTCAAGGCGAAACAGGCACAACTAGGGGAGGAAGTAGCACCGAATAGATGCACCAACATTCTGTACTCCATTAGCTCCTGACTGCAATCTCCATCAGGCCACCACAGAAATCTCAACAAGTCAGAGTCTTCAGCCGGCACCCTGACCTGATGAAACATGGCCTCAATATCTGCCATGAGCACCACAGGTTCTTTGCGGAATCTTGTGAGGACTCCCACTAACACATTTGTTAGATCTGGTCCTTGAAGAAGCTGTGAGTTCAAAGATGTCCCCTGAAACGTGGCCCCACAATCAAAGACTACCCGCAGCTTTTTCTTTTTAGGATGGTACACCCCATGATGGGGTATGTACCACACCCTTCCATCACAACGGGCCAGCTGCTCAGTCGGAACTCTCTCTGCGTAGCCATTAGTCAGCATCCCGGACATGAAAGTGATGTAATCGGAGCGAAAAGATAGATCCTTATTCAAACGCCTTTTGAGACTCAATGCACGCTGTTCTACAACTGTCTTATTGTTTGGCATTTTAAGGTATCTTTGTCTTACCGGCAAACCAATATCTGCTAATGACACTAAACACAGCGTCCCTTTTATAACTTGTGTTTCCACGTGAAGAAAGTACAATGCGTTGTCTTTGATTCCCCCTAACTTCCACCGAGGCTAAGCTAAGCTCAACCCTAGTCTTCTGTGCATACTAGCGGTGGGTATTTATGTACCTCAATACCGATAGTCTCGAACCAGACTAACCGTCTTAGAACCAGAACTACGGCGGCACTCCCAAGCGCAATGCTTCACCCGCTTGACGCACGAACCAAAACGCTACCAAAAATACCAAAAGAAACAAACAGTACAATCACCTTATGCGAAAGTACCGCTGAGCCTAGCAGGGAATACAATGACAAACAATGCACATTGTTCATAAACGTGTACCTTTCAATAAAGGCGACTGTGATGACCAAATAAGCATCGTAACAGCAAATTTGTGAATGAATGGGCTTTACACGAGTCCAATGAGCGTTCACGTCTAACGTTTACAAGTTACAACTTTGAAAGCGATTTCAAAGATCCAGTGTTTATCCCGACAAAACGTTTCCGCGCTTCATCAAAATTTCTGTTGACAAAATATTGCGGCATATTAAACTTAAAACTAATCCAAACGCCGCAGCAGGCTAAGACATGTGGGTTTGCACTGAAGACGCGTCACGCTGAACTATTGCACATGATGGAATGTCTTTATTGATCCATTTCACGAGCTTAGCAAGAAACAGCACTTACTTGATTTGATGCATTTTATAAGCCGTGCAAAGATACTTCAGACACAACACAGGATGACGATGGTGACGGTCAACAGAAAGTTTTTCCACATGCTCACCCTGCAGCCATTAGTCCAAACACACACACCGCTGTCGCACAGGTGAGCACACACACCGCTGTCGCACAGGTGAGCACACACACCGCTGTCCCCGGTGACACCCACAATAACCAACAACGTCACTACGTGCGTGCACATACACAACAATATAGAACCAAAAGGAGGAAGGATAATAAAAGACTAATCAAACCCAATGTATGGCTCCTACATTGTGTATATGTGTTTGTTGTGTTATGGTTGTCTAATGGCATTTTTCCATTGCTAGTACCAGCTCTACTCGGCTCAGCTCGACTCGACTCGACCGCATTGCCCCGTCCTCCTGTTTCCATTGCAGCATTTGTATCGCCTCATGCGTGAGGCGAGCGTGGCTGGTCGTCTTATAGCGCCGCCGCAGTAAACTGCCGCGACCTAACTCGACACACACACAGAACGTCGAAGGTGTGTTGTTGTTGCCAGAAGACACATTTTGTTTCAAATGAAGCTGGAGGAGCAAAAACAACCTTTTGGTATCGGCTCAGCTCACTTGGAACCTCGACTGAGGTAGTACTAAAAAAAGTACCTGTTAGCAGTTACCACTTTTTTTCATAATGGAAAACCAAAAAAGGCGAGAAGAGTCGAGGCGAGTCGAGCAGATACTAAACTATGCAACGCCAACACTCATAACATGATTGAAGGGTGTTTCGTCCCTTTTTATTTTATTTTTTAAATATTAATTTATCAGAATCATTTATTTGTCATCATAAATGATTCTGATGAATGAATATTACCGATAGTTCGGAAAATGCCTAATATCGGCCGATAATATCAGCCCGCCGATATATCTATTAGCAACCCAACTATAGCATGAATGGAATCAGGGTGGGAAATTAGCACCCACCACCAGCCAATGGCGGGTACTTTTTCAAAGTGGCGGGTGATTTCGCCTTGTATACCAGCCACAGTGGCGGGTGGATTATAAAAGATATTTTTATTTGTTACTACTTAAAACGAACACGCCATTCTTGCCCAAGCACCGGAGGGAGAAACCGCTCGCCTCGGCGTAGTTGATCTGCAGTTGTTGTGGTGAAATGAAGCTTGAGTGACCCTTGTTGACGTCCACGGAGCCGTTAGACAAGTTCCGGCCTATTAGTGACCGTCATGCTAGGTCACCGCAACGCGCACGAGAAAGTGAGCAGGGCTCGAGCTCCGGTGTCGTCCCGGTAGTAGCCTGAAAAACTTTCAGTCCGGCTTTACAGTCTGTAAAGCGATGCCCTCGCTCCACACACACGGCTGAGCCGAGAGGTGTGTGCACGCGCTACCTGACAGGGAACGATACAGAGGATTACCAATGACCGCTGGCGCAGATGAACTAACGCTAGTCTTGTTACTGTAAGTAGACTACAATAAAACCTATGTGAGTAAAAAGTCAATACTCATCAATGCACTCACCAGCTGTCTACAGGCATAAACATGTAGGAAGCGACATTTCAATCTGCTCTGTCTGTACAGTCCACCGCGCGTTTTACGCAAACACAGCTCTACTCTGCAAATTATAAACAAGCAAAAACAAGAGTTGTCCGTTTGTAGTCTGTGTATCTTAGTTTGCCACAAATCTTAAAGGTCCAATATGTAATACTGACAGCTAGTGTTTAAAATAGTTACTGCAGTACAAATTCAAAATACTGGAGAGAGTCGTCTCCCCCGCCCCCTCCTCTCCAGACTCGAAGTTCACGTTGGTTGCCAGGCTGAGACCGGAGCATCCAACAATGTTACTAGACGCTTGTCTCACATAACCAGACATTACTCCACAGCACAGCGGAGTAGCTAACGTTAGATGCTGGCTATATTGACAGTCATAAAAGCCCATGCTCACACGGAGCTCTGTACCCAACTGACACACACACTTTTTCGGCTTAGAATTACAGTAGGAACCGCTAAAAATACAACGGAATTCGCCGTCCTCTCCACACGCCAAACAGACACACTTCCTCGGCTTAGAATTATGATAGGAACCGCTAAAAACACCACTTCCTTGCACTCCTTTTCCACCCGACTGAAATACACACTTTACTAGCCTTAGAATTACACAATCGCTAAACACACTGCAAACTCAAGTTCCTCTCTTTCCGACTTAGCTACAGCCCCCCCTCTTGGCTTCAAATAACTCACCGTTGTCGGCTACGGCCGCTGAACAGGCTAAACGGTGCCGCGGCCCGCCTGCCTGGTCCTCCGGTAGCGTTAGCAATTAGCAGGGTTAGCATGGTGGCGTTAGCCAGTGTTGAAATATCTGAGGAGTCTTAAATTTATGAATCCAAGTGGTTGAGTTTATTTATAAACTTCCAGAAACCATGTAGAACTTATTCAATCAAGTAACAGGCATCATCTTGCATTCTTGGCGGGGAGCCGTACACACACAGAGCTCAATCCCACTGCGCATGTGCACTTCCTAAAGTACGGTGTCTCGCAGCGTCCATACAGAAAGCAAACATAATAATTCACCAGAATTATCTACATCCCCTTTCTTTAGTATGTGTTTCCTGTAGAGAATAGACTGAAAGACTAGGCATTAACTAGCAAAACAATAGCATGGCTGTCATTTAACCTGGTAACATTGTTTTATAGAATGAAAATTAGTAGCAGTTTCAAAGAACCATCTTAATATATACTCAAACGATAATCAAACAAATTATACTGCATAGGTGAACTCAGTACCTGAATAGGTGGCTGTAAACATTTTCAACAATGAAGGCTATATACTAAGCACTTCAACTAGACATATAAACAAAGTTCCATAGAGTCCAGTGCAAATTCAGTTGTTCTCTTTTTTTTTTTTTTAGCTTATGATACGTCAATGTTCATTGTTCATATTTTGGATTTGGCCTGCAAATGCGACCCGAGCGCGTCACATACAGCGAGTTACCTTGTGCTACCTTCGTGGGAGATTGAGCTGCAGGCCTCTGCTGCTGCTCAATGGTGGATCACTGAGGGGTAACCGGATTCACACGAGGTGTCTGCAGCGTGGGAGGGAGACTGCCTGGTGCAACTGGGTCAGCATATTGACGATTGAGGTCCGCAGGGTCGACCTGTCGTGGTGGTGGCTCAGCGACGGGAAGGATGTGACGGCGATTTCTCCTGTAGGTCCCTCCATCGGACTCAATGATGTAGGAGCGTGGTTCCTTGCACCTTCCTTTCACAGTGCCCAGACGGTCGTGTCCCTTGATGGTCTGCATCCTGACGACTTGTCCCTCCGCGAGCGGCTGTAGTGGGCGGCTTGATGTGTCGTAGTATTGCTTTTGGGCGAGTCTTTTATTCTGGAGTAGGGCAGTGACCTGCTTTGTGCTTTTCGGGGCTGGCTCTAACACTCTGTTGCTGACAGGAAGAGCTGAGCGTGTCTGTCGTGACATCAGACGTTCTGCAGGTGAGCCCAATGCTTGGTCACGGGGAATATTTCTGATGTTAACCAGGTTTAGAAAGACGTCAGTCCCATCTCTGTGAGATTTCTCCATCAGTTGTTTTGCACTGCGGACCGCCCTCTCAGCCAATCCGTTTGACTGTGGATACTCCGGACTGCTGGTAACATGGCTGAAGTCCCACTGCCCGGCGAAGTCTTTGAAACGTTGGCTTGTGTACTGCCTCGCATTGTCTGTGATGAGGGTGTGAGGCATACCGTGAACAGAGAAGTGTCTTTTCAGCTTGGTGATCACAGCTGCTGAGGTTGTGTCACGGAGGAGGTCAATTTCAAACCATCCTGAGTATGAGTCTACCAGCACCTGGTATTGTTGTCCGTGCCACTCAAACATATCAGTGGCCACTGTGGACCACGGCAAGACTGGAACTGGATGCGGTTGTAGAGGTTCCTTCTGCTGATGTGGTCTGGTGCTATTACAGACAGAACACGACAGCAGCTCCTCTGCAATGTCATTGTTCATAGTCGGCCAAAAAACTGTGCTCCTGGCTCTGCGCCTGGTTGACTCTATGCCTGGGTGACCTCTGTGGAGGATATTGATGTATTCCCTGTATAGAGAGTGGGGAATCACCATTCTGTGGCCCTTGATAACTATCCCATCCTCCACTACCAGCTCGTCTCTGTAAGGGAAGAACGGACGAATGGAAGGGTGGACGCTGCGTTCTTTGCTAGGCCATCCTCGGTGGATGACTGTGCTGAGAGTCTGTAGCACCTGATCCTGTGTTGTGTGGGTCCGGAGCTCCTCCAGCCTGTTGGTTGAGATGAAACTAACAGACATCACCTCAAACGTGTTGTCTGCAGCTTGACTTTGTGAGACAGTTTTGTTTGGAGCTCGTGATAGCGTATCTGCTAGATACATGTGCTTCCCCTTCTTGTAGACTAGTGTGATGTCATAAGCCTGTAACTGCAGTAACATCCTTTGCAGTCGGGCAGGAGCAGTGTGAATGGGCTTCTTCAGGATTGTGACGAGGGGTTGGTGGTCTGTTTCAATGACCGTAGGCTTCCCATACACGTAATCCCTGAATTTGGTGCATGCAAACACCACTGCCAACAGCTCCTTTTCGATTTGAGCATATCGGGTTTCCACGTCTGTGAGCGTGCAAGACGCGTAAGCAACAGGCCTCTCATCCTGCAGACATGCAGCACCAAGTCCATGACACGACGCATCACAGGTCAGTGTGACTGGTTTTCGTACGTCGTAATAGGATAGAATCGGTGAGCTGGACAAGCATGACTTGAGACGGTCGAACGCCTGCTGATGCTGCGGAAACCAACACCACGCAGCGTCCTTGTGTGTGATCTGTCTCAAAGGTGCAGCGATATCACTGAGATTTGGGATAAACTTCCCGAGATAGTTTACCATGCCAAGGAATCGCTGCATGGCTGGGACATCCTGAGGGACTGGCATGTTTGTGATCGCCATTGTTTTGGCGGGGTCGGCCTTGAGGCCCTCCTTTGTGAATATGTGACCCACATAACAGACCTGGTCCAGGCGAAACTTGCACTTGAGAGGGTTTAGCCTGAGGTTCATCTCTCGTGCCCGGTCAAGCACTTTTTTTAGGTTGGCGTCGTGTTCTGCGGCATCACGGCCTCCTATGATGATGTCGTCAACTATGATGGCACATGGATACCCTGCAAATAGCTGTTCCATTGAATGCTGGAACACCTCGCTTGCTGAGCTTATGCCGAATGGCATGCGGAGGAATCTGTAGCGCCCGAAAGGCGTGCTGAATGTGGTCAGCAATGATGACTTATGGTCAAGCTTTATTTGCCAGAATGAGCTCTTTGCATCTAGCACAGAGAACACTGTAGCACCTGACATCTGGGTAGCAACGTCCTCCACGCCGCGCATTGGATAGTGAGGTCTCTTCAGGGCTGTGTTGAGGTCCTTTGGATTGATGCACAGCCTGATTTCCTGTTTGTCCTTTTTGTGTGCTGCAACCATGGAAGAAACCCAATCTGTAGGTTCAGAAACTGTGGTTATGACGCCTTTGTTCTGCATGCTGTTGAGTTCAGCTTTGACTCGTGCTTGCATTGCAACCGGGATGCGGTGTGCTGGACGAACTATTGGTTGTACCGTCGGATCCAGTGTCGTGGAGTATGTAATAGGGAGTTCTCCAAGCTCGTCACTAAACAAGTCTTTGTACTGTACATGGATCTGTTTGGTAAAATCAGCATTGCTCTCGGTGCTAACCTGATGAACGTGTGGGCTCATTGTGACAATTCCTAAGCGCACACACGCACTAAATCCCAGTAGTGGCACTACGTCTCGGTCCACTAGGAAAAAGGGTAATGTGTGTTGCTGTCCATCTAGACAACAAGGCAGTGTGACTATGCCTATAGTCTCTATTTTGCTGCCTCCATAAGCCACTAGGTTGGCATTTTTGCTGTGCTCCACTGGCCGCTTTCCATTAGCCAGCTGTTGGAAAGTGTCTTTTGACATCACGTTGCACTTTGCACCTGTATCAACCTTCATCTCGATTGGTCGGTCGTATACATCCAGTGTAACAAACCCTTCATCTTGATCCTCTGCTTGGGGATTTATAGTGTCCACTTCAACACCATCCACATAGAAAGTGTCGTCACTGCTACAGTTATCAGGCTCCTTCAGCTCTAACTGGTGAACCGATTTTCTGCAGTCCCCTCTCTTTGCGTAGCCCTTGTGTTCATAGCTTTGGCTGCGTGACATGGACTTGCAGCATTTTTTGTAATGATTAAATTTTTTACAGTTATGGCACTGCTGCCTAAAGGCAGGACATTTGTCTTTCTGTGCTGCGTGGCTGCCTCCACAGTTACTGCAGTTTGTAGTGGATCTGGCCTCACACTGGCCTGCTTGGGGTTTATGTCTTGACCTGTTGTGCCACCCACCAGAGTTTGGCTGAACCGTGTCAACAGTGGTGGCTATTTGGGGCTGGGCTAGAGCCTTATTACTCTCCTCAGTCATTTCATATATGCGGCAGATAGTAATGGCTTTTGTTAGAGTTAATTCACTGTCACGTAGCAAAGCCTTTCTTATATTGTCATTCCTGATGCCACACACTATTCTGTCACAAATCAGTTCATCTGTCAGGTCTCCAAAGTGACAACTTTTTGCTTTGATCCTCAAGTCACTGATGTAGGATTCAATAGTCTCACCTTGTTTTTGATTCCGTGAATGGAACTTGTGTCTCTCCATAATTTTGTTGTGTTGAGGGTTACACACTTCACGAAATTTCCGTTTCAAACATTCTGGGTTTTCTCTGGATTCAGCCGGAACGATGACGGCTCCATCGTCACCAGGCGCCCTCACCTCCGCTGCGTAAACAAATGAACGCTCCCGTTCGATGGCCTCTGCACCTGCGAGATTGAGGAGGATATACGCTTTTGTTTTGGCAGGCTTGTCAGAGTGTGCCGCCGCTATGAAGATATCATATTCCTGTTCAAAAATCCGCCAATTCTCGGCAATGTTCCCGTCAAAAACGAGGGGGTCTGGTCTGCGAAATCCATCCGCCATTATCTCTCTCAGTTGTGACGTTAGCTTAGTTGTCCGCTCTGCTCAAGACAAAAAAATCACATGGAACTTACAGGCGATGAATTTATCCCTCTTCTGACACCATGTTGAAATATCTGAGGAGTCTTAAATTTATGAATCCAAGTGGTTGAGTTTATTTATAAACTTCCAGAAACCATGTAGAACTTATTCAATCAAGTAACAGGCATCGTCTTGCATTCTTGGCGGGGAGCCGTACACACACAGAGCTCAATCCCACTGCGCATGTGCACTTCCTAAAGTACGGTGTCTCGTAGCGTCCATACAGAAAGCAAACATAATAATTCACCAGAATTATCTACAGCCAGGACCAGTCGGAATCACTTTACTGGCTGTCTCAGTTGTTTTTGCGAGTAACCAACGCGGCTACTCTAGCTATACAATTCATTGGAAGTAGCTACACGAATGTTGAAATGACACAAAGTGCTCGTCTCTAGTAGCTGTGATAAATTAGCCTGAAGCTAATGCTTACCTGTACAGGAGGAAATTAGCCAACTCAGCGTCCTTTTGGGCTGTGAGCTGTCTCCATCTTTCAAATACATCTCCAATATTAACCCGGGGTTTGTTACGTCTCTGGTCAAGCAACTGTTAGAAACATGCTGTTTTTTAATGTCGGGTATAATCTATCTCTGTTGATCCCATTCATTTGTTTGGTGCATTCATGGCTGTACTAACGTTACTGCTGCAGCGCGCTGGTTTACGTGTTTACCAGAGATGGGAGTAAGTCACACATGGGCAAGTCACAAGCAAGTCTCAAGTCTTAACCTTCAAGTCTCAAGCAAGTCCAAGTCATTTTGTGTGACAATCAAGCAAGTCAAGTCAAGTCATAGCTTTGGTCAAGCAAGTCAAGTCAAGTCATACAAAAGTTTCCATTTTTAAACAAGCTAAAGACAGTGGTTATAACTGCTGGAGTTTTATTTGCATTTTTTCCTAGTCAATATTCAAAAGACATTGCGTCCAAGCCACATATATCTGAACAGTTTAAATGTATACAGATTTAAAAAAGCACAGCCTAAAACTGATATTAGGCCAACAAAAATATCAATATGCCTCAAACATGACATCAAATCATGAAATTCATTCAAACAATTCAAGTATAATGGTTTCTAAGTCAAATAATATTCTTCAAACATGCCTCACTTTTATGGGACAGAAACACATTTAACCTAAAAACCAGAGATGGGAGTAAGTCACACATGGGCAAGTCACAAGCAAGTCTCAAGTCTTAACCTTCAAGTCTCAAGCAAGTCCAAGTCATTTTGTGTGACAATCAAGCAAGTCAAGTCAAGTCATAGCTTTGGTCAAGCAAGTCAAGTCAAGTCATACAAAAGTTTCCATTTTTAAACAAGCTAAAGACAGTGGTTATAACTGCTGGAGTTTTATTTGCATTTTTTCCTAGTCAATATTCAAAAGACATTGCGTCCAAGCCACATATATCTGAACAGTTTAAATGTATACAGATTTAAAAAAGCACAGCCTAAAACTGATATTAGGCCAACAAAAATATCAATATGCCTCAAACATGACATAAAATCATGAAATTCATTCAAACAATTCAAGTATAATGGTTTCTAAGTCAAATAATATTCTTCAAACATGCCTCACTTTTATGGGACAGAAACACATTTAACCTAAAAACAACATATTCTTTAAGAGTAGCTGAATCCCACCACCTTTGCATAATTTGGAGAGATTGAATAGTAGGCTATATGTTAATATTTGTCAGTGTATTTGTGAGTGAATGTGTGCGTGTTTGAGAGAGAGAGTGAATGAAAAGTTATTAATATTGGTGAGTGAATGTGTGCATGTGGTGTGTGTGAGTGCAGTGTGTGTGTGTGTGTGTGTGTATGTGTGCCTAGCTTCATTCACATACTTCATCTGCACAACTGCGTGTGTGTCTGCATGTGTGTGTGTGTGTGTGAGAGAGAGAGAGAGAGAGAGAGAGAGAGCAGTTGTGTGTATGTATACAGTGTGCCTAGCTGTATTCGCTCTTACCGCCACCTTGAACAAAGAGGGGAGGGTGTGCTTATTCATGGCCCAAAACTGAAGGGAGTTCTGTTCATCACAAGCGTCCCAATAGTGGTTCAGCTGAATATGGGGACTGGAACCTGAATCTTTCCCGATTTGAAGTGTCTGATGAAATTCGCCGCGGTGGTGGTTGACGTCGGATTTTTTTGTACTGCAGACCTTGCAAACTGCCGTTTGTTTCTTCTTTGCCCTGGTCAGATGTGTAATCCTTATAGCCAAACTTTATTATTTTCGGTGCAGAAGAATCCATGACGTTAAATAACAGCCGTAGCCAGTCTCGTTTACTGCAGGTCTGCCGCCGTGTGGCGCGTCACCATAACAACGGGCGCCGCGCATGCAACAGCACTAAAATCGTAACGTTAACTCCTCCTCAATATCAGAGAGGAAAAATATATATTTATTAAACAGAAAATCAAGTCATTTCAAGTCATTTGACTCAAGTCTAAGTCAAGTCTCAAGTCATGAATGTCAAGTCAAAGTCAAGTCGAGTCTTTTATGAATGTTTATCAAGCAAGTCTCAAGTCCTAAAATTTGCGACTCGAGTCTAACTCGAGTCAAGTCATGTGACTCGAGTCCCCCATGTCTGGTGTTTACAGATATATCTGGCAACCCGGCCTGGCTGTCAAACTGGGCAGTTGATAACAACACACAAACCAAAACATAAACATAAATTCCGTCACGGATCGTAAATTTCAAAAACTAAAAATACTGACTTTAGCATTGTTGTCAGAAAAGATAGTATTTCAGCTTAACATGTTTCCTTAATATCTGATGAGGCATTGGTGTCATTTTTGGATTTATTACAGTAAAAATATTACATATTGGACCTTTAAAATTTGGACAAATTCTTGTAAACCTAACTGCTGTCTGGACAAACCATCCTCTCCGCTGGAGCGGTAAATCTATGGATGTATTATAAGACAACGTGAATGAACGTGAATGACGCAACCTTATTTTAGTCTTGATGATGATGCTGGTTGTATTTTTTTAGGGCTGTCAAAATTACGCGTTAATTTCGATTAATTAATCTGATAAAAAAAATGTACGCAAATTAATCGATTCCATATTGACCTTTCACCCGGAGCCTGTAAAATGAAGGAGGAAGACGAGAGAATGCGCAACAGAAGTTTCTTTAACTGTCTATGGTTAACACTACACTCAACAGCAGGTAATGTTAGCCTTCCGCTAGCTAGCAGCTGGATTAAACACGGTTAAAATGCTGACAGGTAACGCTTAATTGTGTTAAAGTTTGACTGTTTCTGCCGCTGTCGGAAAAATACAGATGGACATGGTGCGTTCAATGAAGCTGGTAATCTACAGTCTCGCGGTGCATTCGTAGTTATTGTAAAATACCCTTTTGAATTTATTTCCTCAGCATATTAGGTCATATATATATATTATTTGAACAGTGAAAATAATAATAAAAAGAGATTTTTTAACTTTAATGTCATTGATGCTGATTATTCATTGATTCATTTGAATTGAAATATTCAAAATACTTTCACAGCGAAAATTATGTATGCGATTAATTTAGATTAATTAATCACAGAGTCTGTAATTAATTTGATTACATTTTTTAATCGATTGACAGCCTTAATTTTTTTTGCAACAGCATCATTTCATTGCAAATGAAGTATACAGTATGAATGCTAGCCTGCTTATCAGTCCATTCATCATTAAAGCTGGGCTTTTCCACATCAACTTTTAGCTTTAGCCTCTTTGATTGTGACATTTTTACCTGACAACAGGCCTTTCTTTCTGCAAGCATTTTCCACCAATCAGCACGCTGCATGCTACAACCATGTTTCCAATCACAGACTTCACGCTCCTCAGTGACCTGCCTTCTAACCTGAGATCTTTTTCTAGTTAAAGAGCCAGTTATCATTATGGAGTTTCCATGTTTTTTAGGAGTTTGCTCACACTAATGCATGTAAAACAATATAGCATTACTTCAGTTAGAAAGTGAAAATATCGAACAAGAATAGGCGTATTAGGTATAAATACATTTTATGTTCTTTAATTGGAAGTCCGGCCTCCAGACTGTCTGCTTTCTGGCCCTTGGAAAAATGTAGTTGATGACCCCTGGTCTACAGGAACGGGACTCGTGCTGCGTTCAGGGCATCCTCGTAAGCTGCTGCTTCAAAGATAATCATACAAGATAGTCAGTGTAGAACTTTGGTTCAACCGATATTTTCTTCATGTTATGTTACGATCAGAATATGACCAAACTGACCAAAACACAATTTTACCATGGTCTCGCTGGCTCTTTTTCACATCATTTTTTATTTGCCTATATTAATAAAATATATATTAATAATAATAAAAAATGCATTGAAGCAATTCCAAATATGCTAGTGCACTTTCTTTTATAAATTTGAATTCTGGAAAAAGTGGTAAAAAATATAAGTGGCTGCTAAAATTGGGCTTCCACCAACCACTGTGGCTGGTGGGCAAAAAAGTTAATTTCCCACCCTGAATGGAATGAGCCTTTGTGTCATAAAAACATTTTCAGAAACTGTGACGATTCGACTGTGAGATTGGACATTCGAATCAGGTTCCTTAGATCGAATAGTCGACTTTTCGGGAACACCCCTTAAAGATATACGTAGCCTATATATAAATCACTGATTCTTGAGTCGGGAGAAAACATCTAAAAAGTCTAATTTAAATTAAAAATGAAGAAATTCCTCATGATTGACATACTTACAAAGTTAAATCTAAAGGAATTGTATATACCTATGTGATTTTTAGAATATACTTTTTAATCTTTTTGGGGAAAATTTGTTTAAATGTATGGTCTGTGGTTAGAAGGTCTATGTTATTGCACTTGTCCTCAGCAAGAGGTCTAAATATTAACCATCCCAAAATCTTTAAAAAAGCTCTACAATTGTGAAAACATATACATCACATAAAAAAGAAGTGGTATAAATATAAAAAACAATGCATGAAGTAAACGTCAAACAATATTTTCCATAAAAATCTGCTTATTAAAGTTGTGTCCTCAGTTTCTGTCAACTCCGTCAGATTTTTTCATGAATCTCATTAAATCAGGAAATAGCATGGTCAGCTATATCCCCGAGGACCCCTTTTTCATCTTCATCATCAATACATGTTTTAGCGGGAAAATACATGCCCTTACGTCAACTCCGTCAGACGTCAACTCCGTCAGGTTCTATGTCTGACGGAGTTGACCTGCAAGCTGACGGAGTTGACAAATCCACCAATAACCTCTTAATGTGCGAATATAATATTATTTGTGAATATAGTGATGGGTTAAATTTTATCTCAGGGTTTTATTTATGCATAAATGCACATACATAGCATGCATTACATTATTTAACCATACTCACCTGACATGTAGAGAATGGGCAGGCAGTGGTCTGCTTATTATTGTGTAACGTGTAACTTTCCTAGCACTTTAATATATATATTCATATATAGAGAGAGACAGAGATAGAGAGATGAGAAGCCAGTCTGTAGATTTTCACAACATGTGGTTATGAAAACTACATACCGCACCTTGAAGATTTTACATCCATCCATCCATCCATTCATCCATCAGTCAATCAATCATGTCAAGTAAATAAAAATCTGATTCTATAGTCTTATTCAAGTACGTTTTTCATCATTTCAATTTGTATTGTAGGAAAGCATGGCTGGACAGAAATTGTCAGTTGAGGAGCAAAGGAGAAGAAATAGAGAGTACCAACGAAAGAGAAGAGAAAAATTAAACAGTGACCAAGAGAGCAAGCATGCTATGCAAGAGAAGGAAAGACAAAGGTGGAAGAAGAGAGTTAAAGACAAAAAAAGTAATACAAATAGACGAGATGGGAGACATGGCAAAGAGGAATTGGAGAAAGTATTGGAGAGAGGCACAGAAAAGGTACAGACAGAAAAGATTCAATGAAGATGCAGTACTGGAGGCACACACTCCTCCAGATAGTCTGCAAGATCAGAATATTCAAGAATACAATGCCAGACACAGCAGACAGTCTCTCAGACAGGAAAGAGAGAGAAGTAAAAACTTTGAAAGAGAAGCTTAAGAAGGTAACAAAGCAACGAAACAAACTGAGAAAAAATATGTCGAAGAAGAAACGCTACAAATAAAACACCACTTGATTCCCCAGGCACAGAAACAAAGAAGATGCTATCAGGAAGCAACATTAGGAATCACAACATCCTTAGAAGAGAGCTAAAGAAAAACAAACAAACTCCTGGGCCATGGCATCAGGAACCAGCACTAAGTGTGTCATCAGTCAAGATTCTCAAAAAGTATTGTCTCCTTCACCAAATCCACCAGTTTGGGATAACCTACAAGTTAATGAGAGGCAAGAAACAAACAAAGAAAAAGCCAACATTCCTAAAGGGTATAACAGAGACTGTTAAGGATTTCTTTTTGAACTCTGCACATGTGACCTGGCAGACTCCATGATCAACCTCCACACTGATTTCCTCATTCGGAACCCCACTGGGAAGCTGAGCTATTCTTCTTTCTGTACTCTGAAGCCATTCTAAATTACAGCACCAAAAGCATCTGATCGGAAGACATGTCTGTGTCAAAAGCATGAAAATGCATACTTAATGCTTGAGGTCCTTAGAACGTCTGGTGTTGTGAAGTCAAACAAACTGGATGACAGTTTGTTGCTCTCCAGCAAGTGAGGCCTGCCTTCTTCGCACCTGCTCACGATGTCTAAACAAAGGTACAGTTACAACCTAAGAGCAAGACAAAATCCATGTTCAGTGGAAGCAGTGGGAGAGAGTTCAAGAAGACACAGTCAATGGAATCCACATCAACACTAAACTCGTCCAACACAGTGGCAGTCTTTCAGAGCTCATCAAACTCTATGGGCAAATACTCAGAAATGAAACCACGACACGTGTGTTTAGTGCAAAACCAGTCAAAAGCATACAGAAACACAATTGAGACTAGTGAAGAAAGTCCAGCAATTGTTCACGTTGACTTTTCAGAATCCTGGAGATGCAAGTATCAATCTGAAGTACAGGCCTGCCATTTTGGACAAAATCTGCCACAGATAACGTTACATACCGGAATGTTTTACATTAAGGGTGGAAAGGCAGGGTTTTGCACACTTTCAGAGTCAAAGAGACAGGATGCTGCAGCAATCTGGATACACATGGATCCAGTCCTAAAAGATATCCACAGGTTACCACCGTGCACTTTTGGTCTGATGGTCCAAGTAAACAGTATAAGAACAAGAAGATTTTTTTCTTTCTGTCTTGTATCCCTCCTACACTTGTGTTTGAAAAAGCAACATGGAACTTCTTCCCCACTTCCCATGGTAAGGGCGCACCAGACGGCATTGGCGGAACAGTGAAAAGAACAGCTGACAACCTGGTCCTGAGAGGAAATTATGCGACAGATGGACACACATTCTTTGAAAAGGTCTCAAACAGTCTGAAGAGCATTCAGCTGTACCACATTGCAGAAGAAGACATGCAAAGATACGATACACTTCTCATGCATCCTCTCAAACAGGTTCCCTCAACCAGACAACTACCAGGTCATCCCATATGAGAACAGGATCCAGACAACTATCCTGCTTTTGCAGCAAGATGTTGGTTTGCCAGTGCTTCTGCCCAGCTACCTTCTATTTCCATGGCTACCCAGAGGAACAGCAGAGTGATACAAGGAGGGCAGGGAAGAAAAGACCTTTGGCCATGTTGTTGGAGGAGATGGAAAAAGAGATGGGAGGGGAGATGGAAGTGGAAGATGTGATGGAGGAGGAGTTGGATGAGGAGCCTCTGAAAGGTCCTGAGGGTACTGTGACAGTAACGACTGTTAGCAGCCTTAATAATGGAGACTGGCTAGCAGTAGTATATGATGAGCACTGGTGGCTAGCCAAGACCATTGCTGTGGATACTGAGCATCAAGATGTGAAAGTGGAGTTTCTGCATCATGGTCCAACAGCAAAGTATCAGCCTAAACTTCTCACAAAGGATGTCTGTTTCTGCCCAGTCAAAGACATCATAGTAAAACTAATGGGAAATGCATCACCAGTCCAATTGAGAACACGAGAGATCTACAGCATAGCCCGATGTGATGGACTTCATAGAGCGTGAGCATGTCTGACGCCTGCTGCTCAAGGCATAAGCGCAGGTTAGACAAAAATGTAATCTTAAGTAAGCTAATTGAACCTGATTCTAAGCTACAGATTATGTGTTGCAGTATTGTTGTCAAGGAATGTCAATTTAAGATCACACCTAGTATGAAGTAGGCAGTGCAGGGCAATCACACATCCAACACACCCAAACACACACGCATACACACACACATGCCACTTTAAAGTAAATGACTACTTACAAAGGAGGAAAGGAAGAGGAGAAGAGGTGGATGAGAAAAAGGAGAGCAGGAAGTGGTGTAGGGGAGCTAGATGAAAGCAGAGAGGGAGGAGGGCCCCTGGTTTCCCTTATTGTTTTTTGATAGTTGGAAACGGTGTATGTGCAATATGTTTATTATAGTTTACTTTACAGTAAGTTCAATACTCTAATAACAAGAAGTAGTTTTAGTAGTAGTGTTTAAAGAGCACATTTGTTCAATAATCAGCAATGCACACATTTTTTGTCAACAGCGTTTGGGAAAAAGAAATTCTTCCTTCAGTTTATGTTGTTTTTGTAATAAAGGACCATCTGATCTACATCCTCTTATGTCTTATTTATTTAAGGAATTTGTTTTTACAATATTGAAATTAAAATCAATGTTTGAAAATGCAAATATTTAGAAATCTGGGTTTTCAGAATAGTGTGAAATCACAACTGAAGTATATATATTGTATTTTTTTTACATATCAGAGTAACTAAACACTATTACAACATACTTCAGAACTTAAGATTGTTGTTGGATTGGAAGAATTAAAATTGTATACTTTTTAGTGTGTCTGACGGAGTTGACACAAATCCAGTTCTGAAGGAAAACATGTTTATTTGTTAAAAATGTGTTTTTATTTAGAACCTGTTCCTTTACATGGTTAAATAGCTAAGACCTTTCTCTCCAGAAACATATAACTCTAATTGATATAGTGTGTATTTAAAAAAAATGTTTTAAATGTTTTTTAAAACGTGTTTTGTCCCAACTCTCAAGAATCAGTGAAATATATCCAAGACAATGATCAGTCATGCAAATTCAGGCACTGTATATATTATTGTGTTGAGGTGAACCACATGCCCCCCACTCCCCTGGATATCAAAGGTGTTAGGGTACAATGGCGGACTCAAATGCACGACTCAGGAATCAGAGGTACATGGTAAGTGTTTTTATTGTTCAAAGAACAATGCAGGCAACGGTACAAGTCCAACAGGCAGGAAACGTGGTCGATAACACAGGCAAAGGATCAGGATACACTGGAAAACTAGACAAGGAAACGCTGGAAAGTGAGACATGCAAGGAGCTACAACAATCTGGCAAAGGGAGAGTGAACACAGGTGAATATACTGTATATACACAGAGGATGGGAAGACAACTAGACACAGGTGAATAACATTAGGGCGGAGTGGGATAATAAAAAATGGTGGGAAACAAAGGCAGGAAAACAAGTAAATGGAAGGAATACAACCAGTATATTTCAAAATAAAACAGGAAGTCCATGAGACACACAGAAAACACAATAAGAACGGAGGCAGATGTGACAGTACCCCTCCCTCTAAGGCAGGGGTGTCAAACTCATTTTCACCGAGGGCCACATCAGCATAATGGCTGCCCTCAAAGGTCCAGATGTAACTTATAAATGTAACCAAATGTAATGTAAAATAAATTTAACTACTCCTTAATGTTAAATAACTCAAATTATTACTTATTCAAGTTACAAATATTACATATATATTTGCATAGAAAGAAAATATGTTTGCTTGTTGCTCTGTTATAACATACATCCTTTAAATTTGTCAGGTTATGAAACCCACATAACTATCAATGAAGGATCAAACTATCCAAGTAAATAAAGAAAAATAACCTCAAACACAAGTTATGACATTAACTTTGTTCAAAACTTGTTTGCTTGTAAAACCAACAATTGTGAGCTGCTAAGAACATGTGTGACAGATGTAGCATTTAACAAAGAAAATAATAAAAATGGCTGCACACAGCCTTGCATGTGGCATACATCCAACTAATGAGATGGTTTGATTACAATAAACATTTATCTGCATAAACACATAAAACCTGCAAACACTGAATACATTGCTCCACATTTAACTAAGTATATGTAATAAACTCAAAATAAAGGTTGTCTCAGTTCACAACTTATTGGTCAAGTTTTTAGGTTAGTTTTTGATGAGGAGATGCTGCCTGTCCCTGAACACACCAAGTGGATCCCCTCTCCACCATCCATTGATCATGGTCTGAAAATAACAAATACAAAACAAAATGCAAGCACAATCATTACATTGCACACAGTTTAACTATTCTTCTTCTTGGTTGAATTACATTTTATTATATTCTAATTAGGTTTTTAAAAATTCTTACCTATGTGTTTTCTGACCAGATGTCTGACACCGTTTTCCCGTTGCCAGTGTGCCAATGTCTGGTTTTAGGTCCTGTGCTGAGGCAATCCGTAGAACAGCATGGAGGTTGTCATCAGTGATGCGAGATCTGACCTTGTTTTTGTTTAGATTCATTATTCAAAACATCTGTTTGCACAGGTAGGTGCTCCCAAACATGGACAGAACACGAGTAGCATGAAGTCGCAGCTGTGGCATCAAACCAGGGGGCAGCAGTCGGTAAAAGTCCTGGATTGCAGCATCCTGGAACTTTGCTCTCAGGCCACTGTCTCTTTGAAGCTCAATTAACTCCATCTGAAGGTGTTGGGGTGCAGTGCAGACGTCAGTTGTGAAAGGATTGGCAAAGATGGCAAAGCCAGAGTGCTGTGCTCTGAAGTCAGAGAAGCGCCGATCAAACTCATTCATTAACCGGCTCAGTTTGGCAGCCAACTGAGCACATGAAAAAGTACCAGGAAATGAGGCTGAGATGCTCTGACAAACAGGAAAGTGGGCAAGATTGTCCTGTTTCACTTGGCACATCCATAGGTCCAGTTTACGCTGGAAAGCCGTGATCGTGTCGGACATCTGCGTGATGACTTGTTTGCGTCCCTGCAGCTTCTGATTCAGTTGGGCGAGATGCTCGGTTATGTCACACAACACAACAAAGTCACACAGCCACTTTGGATCTGACAGTTCAGACAAGGGTTTTCCATTACTCTGCATGAAAAGAGCAATGTCTTCCCTGAGCTCAAAAAATCTTTTGAGGACTTTGATCCTACTCCACCGTACTTCTGTATGGTACGGCACATCTCCGTGCTCCAAGTGACACGTATAGTCCCTGTGTCAAGTTTCTTTGTTTAGTTGGTTTCATGTTTTCTGTTGGTTTTTCCCATTTCCTGTTTTATTTTGAAGTCTCTCTGTTCCCTTATGTGTTGTCTTGTTTTTCTTCCTGTCTTTGAGTTTTCCCGCCCTTGTGATTGTCTAATGTGTTTCACCTGTTCCTCAGCCCTAGTGTCACCTGTCCCTTGTTTGCTCGTTACC
Organism: Gymnocephalus cernua; assembly: GCA_023631565.1. Lineage (NCBI taxonomy): Eukaryota > Metazoa > Chordata > Actinopteri > Perciformes > Percidae > Gymnocephalus > Gymnocephalus cernua. The sequence continues at coordinate 32,368,679 of CM042437.1, read as the reverse complement.
TTGTGTACCTTGTGTCTCTGTGTTGTCTTTGTCTTGTGTGGGAGCATTTTGTTTCTGTTCGGTGTTGCCAAGGTCTGTAGTGTTCTGTGCTTTCGTCTTTGGATTTATTTTGTCTTGTCTTCCCTGTTATTTTGTTCTTCCTGGATACTTTTGTTGTAGTTTTGCCATCTGCTCTCTGGACACTTTTTGTTGGTTTGCACTTTGTTTTGTTATAAATACATTTTCAAGATCAACTTTCTTTGTCTGCTAGCTGCATTTGGGTCCAAGCCTCGTAGCTCCATCGTGACACTGAGCCCATCTCCTGCAAAAACAGCTGGAACTGACGATGTTTCAGGCCACACGCCCAAATGAAGTTCACTGTTTTCATGACCGTGGTCACTGTCATCCATCCCCAGCACCTTCCCACACAAAGCTTCTTGATGGATGATGCAATGATACATTATTAGAGGCGTGTGACAGTTAATTTTTTGCATTTTCCCCTTCATTAGTCCAACTAAGCTCACTTTTCCTCCACACATTGCGGGTGCACTGTCTGTAGTTAATCCCACCAAGTTTTCCCAGGGCAATGCATTTTTACTTACGGACTTCTCCACCGCATCAAAAATGTCCTGTCCCGTTGTGGTCCCATGCATAGCAGCCACATCCAACAGCTCCTCAGTGACAGTGAGGTCCGACTTCATGCCTCTAATAAAAATGGATAACTGCGCTGTATCCGTGTTATCTGTGCTTTCATCAACAGCTAATGAAAAAGCTATGTAGCTCTTCGGCCAGCTGTGTTGCAAGGTTTTCTGCTAGTTTCTTAACTCGGTCTGCGATGGTGTTTCGTGATAAACTGACATTTTTAAAAGTCTGTATCTTGTCGGGACACACTTGCTCACAGACCTTCAGCATGCACCGCTTCAAAAACGCTCCCTCTGAAAAAGACTTTGAAGCGTGGGCAATGTCTTCAGCCACAATAAAGCTAGCTTTCACTGCCGCATTATTTTTGGTTGTGGCTTTCGTGAACACATTCTGCTGCGCTTGCAGTTTGCCTTTTAATTTTTGGGCAATTTGTTGTTTTTCTTGAAGGCTAGCTTTGGCATACTTAACTCTGTGTTTGGTGTCTGTTCTCTGGATATGAAGTGATGAGAATATAAAAGAAACATGCAGTAATGGATAACATACTGTATGAAATATCACACATCAGTATGACAGATAGAAAATTTCCACTACACTTTCCCCCTTTTGATTATTCATTAATCATTATTACAAACCCTTCACAGTTTCCAACATCAAGCCAAAAAATTCACAAAGATTCAATTTTAGCCATCATTAACGTCATTGTGTGAAAGTTTGTTTCCACATGGACATTAACATCCTAAGGGGTAGAACAATGCCAAATGTTACCAGCATTGCTCCCAATGGGCCTAGTTTGCCTGTCAGCCATTTTTTCAGATGGCTGACAGAACCTGCTGAATCTGAGGGGCCAAATGCATCACGTATTGTTTACAGGGCATGGATGACATGGATGAAGTAATGTTGTCAGAAATGTCAGGATCAAAGTGACACAGACATCCCCAGTAAGATTTAGAGTAAAACACAATCCTCCAGTCTTTGCTAATAGACAGTCAAGTGCCATCTAATGCTTTAAGAGAGTCATACGGTGAGATTTTTGAGTTGAAGACAACAATTTAAAACCCTTAATTGTTTCGTTTGCGAATTGGGACATGGAATAGGTAATGTTATCTATGTGATCTGCTACAAAAGCTAGAGATACCAGTGATAGGACTCCAAGTCATAAAACTCTTATTTCACGCTTTACACAGTGATTGTAGTCAGGGGATGGTTCTGTGGCTAGTACCTTAACATTAGCTATAGAATGGTTCAACGAGTTCAATGAGTGCAACATTCCAACCAATTCTGTGGCAAAAACAAGTACAGACTAGTGTCGCAACGCCAAAGTTGTTTAAAGGATGATCCCTTGTCTGGAGAAATTTCAAAGGTCTCATCGGAGACTATGAGGTCGATACCTGGTATACGAACAGAAATGTGATCGGTATAATACTTTTCACAAAATGTCATAATCATATTCTGTCCCCGACCATTGTTACAAATCACTCGGTTTTGGTCTTAAGGATAGGGATGGACAAGGGTGTAGAGTTATCACGTTCACAGTCGGTAAAGGGATAACTGTGATGGCAATGGACTATGATGACTTCTGTCAGTCTGTCCTTCCGACTATACCAACAAAACAATTGGGCTGTGCTTTCTAGACTTTGCCTGGCACCCAAAAACCACTGTATAGGTGCTACTATGATAATTGTGAGAGTCAATGGGATAAATGTTGTACTACGTAGACCATACATGCCTGGTTGTCGGAATGGATGTCATGGTCTATTTCTAGGCATTATAGAGTCAAGGAAGGGCTTCTGGTACACTCTGCCGCCGTTTGCTTCTTCAGGAGTGGGCACTTTCTTGCAGTGGCTGGCGTGTATTCACGTAGCTCTTTCGGCCACCTTCACTGCTGTATGTGTCGTCAAAAGAACTTGGAAGGGCCCCTGCCACCATTCAGATCTCCAGTTCTTCCTCTTGAAGTTCTTTACTACCACGTAGTCGCCTGGCTCGATCTTATGAAGAGGTCTCTGGGCTGACTGAGGCAGGGCAGCTACTACCTGTTGTCTTATGCTTTTCAGAGCAGAAGAAAGGTTAGTGCAATAGGTTATTATGGCATCTTCACACAGAGTAGTTGAGGGAGGGGGCTCCCTGGGGTGGCTCAGTCCTACGTTGGGTGGTGCTGCAAAAAGAATTTGTGTGTGTGCAGGCTGATCTTCGTTGCCTGTGCGGAATGTGTGTTGTGTATGTGTGTGTGTGTGTCACCTCCTTTTTCTTTATCAGGCTCCCCTCCCCTCTGCCCACTCTCCTCCTCCTCTGACTTCAGTCAGCAAACCCTCTGGCAGCCCCAATGCGATCAGCTTGTTGATCAGCATGTCTCTGGGGACAGTTACACGCCCAATGGCCTGGCTGGCGGCAGTAGGAACAAGCATTATTGTCCTCTGGTTGGTCTGTGCCCCACGGCTGCTGGTCACGGCCTCTTTCACGTTCTCTGCCTCTTCCCCTTTGTTGAAACCCTCCCCTGCGAGAGTTTGGGAACTGTCTGGGTTGTTGCCCTGAGACTGGAACTTGTGGTGGAGTCAGGTTCATCTGGGCCACAGCCTTGACCATGGTGAGGTGAGCCTGATGATTTTCCTTGTCCCTTTTCTTGTCAGCTTTAACAGTTGCGGCAGCAAGGTTTTTCTGTGCGTGAATGGCATGTCTCACCACTTCAGTGAGGCGAGCGTCTTCCCAGCCAATGCATGTGTTCTTTATCCCTGTTCTAATGTCTGGCAAAAGTCCATTCAGGAGAGCCTGGGTAAAATGTGTCTCCCAGACACCTCTGGTCTGGCCCAAGTCTTCAGGTTGTTGGATCCCAGAATGGATGGTGAATATTTCCATTCCATTTTTAAGGCGATATTCTACTGTTTTTTGTTTGCATGCAGAAATCTTTGAAATGTCTACTTTGACAGGAAAGGCTGTCTTTATTGCATTGACAATGGCTGTTGTGCAATTTTGGTATTGAAGATTGCTGGCATGGTTCCAGTCAGGATTTGTCAGCTGTTCTTCCCCACCTGCTTGGTTGCTGATTTTTGCATACAGGACAGGTCCCATGTGTCTCATCAGTAGGCGACGTATTTCTGGAATGGTTGGCTGGAATTGTCTGCAGAAGATCAGGAACTGATCAGCAAATTTGTCACCTGATGGATCACCCGGGGGCAGGTGTGCCAATGCCTCTGTCATGTCCGCCTGAGTCCATTGTCTGTAGATTAGGGCTGTTGCTCCAGTCGGTCCCATCACGTTGACCATGGGCATTAGTGTCACCTTCTGCTCTGCGTCCCTGAATGTCTCCTCGTCTTCACTATCGTCTTTCTTTCCTGTCTTCTCTTTCTTTTTCTTCGAGCGTGTGGTCTGCGGCGGATTGGTCTGTGGCAGAGGATGCGCCTGTATTTTAAGGATAAGGTGGAAGGGCCATAGGAGGAGGAAAGGTTGCATCGAGGAGTGGGCCCTTATGACCTGTGAGAGGTGGATACAGGCGTCAATCCTCTCTTCTCTAACAATATATGACAATCATATACAAATATATTGTAAGCAGGAGAGCTGAGGTCAGTTTGTCATGTCACAAAAATGTTATGGAGACCATTTACAGATTCTAAGGATATGATCAAAAGGCACACAGAGGAGTGTCATTTTAAATGTCTTTATTATTATTATTATTATTATTGGGCTTAGAAACTTTTTTAAATCACAAATTCCTTTCACAAGAGAAGCTGTATTCTCCATTGTGGGTTTGAAATAAATAAAAAAAATAAAAGCAGGGGACCATTGCCTAGATAAGTAATTTGAGAGTCCATGGTCTGTAGATTAGGGCTGTCAGAAGAACAAAAAAACTAAAAACAAGACAGAGGTCATTATGGACTGTCCCTAGTCTCTCACCTGAATCTGTCTTTTTTCTTTTAAAGAACTGTGGTATATAGGCTTCAGCACCCCTAAAAAGGGGCTAGCCTCGCCCTTGGTGGACACACTGTGGTCTAGTCTCTACAGTCGCGGGATACCGTCACTTCCCGGGAAACATAATAGGCATGCATTGTGGGGAAGTGTAGTTTTTGGTCAAAGCATGCTTTTGACCTATTTATTTTTAGAGAATCAGACCTTTTAAGGCAAAGCTCTCGCGGGCCACATAAAATGACGTGGCGGGCCACATTTGGCCCGCGGACCTTGAGTTTGACATGTCTGCTCTAGGGCCAAACACCGGACGGCCCAGGCTCGGCAGAAAGCAGTCTGTAAAAGTCCTGAATGAGACTAGGGTCCAAAATATTACTGGCTGACACCCATGATCTCTCTTCTGGACCGTACCCCTCCCAGTCCACCAGACACTGACGGCTGCGACCCCTCTTCCTGACCGCCAACAACCGCTTGTGGAAGGTATAAGCAGGATCCCGTCAACAAGACGAGGAGGAGGTGTTGTGACCAGAACCAGAGCGCTCTCCTTGACCGGTTTAACTTTGCTCACATGGAACGTGGGGTGAACTCTCATAGACCGGGGCAGTTTCAACTGGACAGCCACAGGATTGATCTCTTTGGACACAGGAAAAGGTCCAAGAGGAAGATAATTAGTGGCCAGCCACACATTCTGGCCCACCTGGTAATGGGGCGCCACCGACCTCCGATGATCAGCTTGCATCTTGTAGCAGTCTCTGTTGCTCAGTAGAACCTGTCAAGCCCTCGTCCAGGTTCACTGACAACGCCTGACCAAGGCCACTGCCAAGGGCACCCCCACCTCTGCTGTCCATGATAAGTGTGTTCAGCCACCCCCCCAGAGAGCGGCGCACTGAAAAGGTGACAAGCCGGTGGATGGGCAGGGCAGGGTGTTGTGAGCGTATTCCACCCACAGAAGCAGTTTAGACCAGGATGTGGGAGTCCTCGAAACCAGGCAGCGAAGACCCGTCCCCATCTCCTGGTTAAGTCTCTCAGTCTGTCCATTGGATTGTGGATGATAACCTGAAGACAAGCTGACCGTGGCCCCGATCAGTGTGCAGAAAGCCTTCCAGAACTGGGAGATGAATTGAGGACCACGGTCAGAAACCACATCGGTGAGCAGCCCATGGATCCTAAACCCAGACAACCCGCAGGAACAGTTAATCTATCTTGGGAGAGGGATCAGGATCAAACAGACGGGAAAGGGCATTAGGCTTCACATTCTTGGATCCAGGACGGTATAACAGGGTAAAGTTAAATCTATTGAAAAACACCTGGCTTGGTGAGAATTCAGTCTTCAGGTATTCCAGATTCTTGTGATTTGTCCAGATGAGGAATGGCCGCCACTCCTCCAAGGCCACCTTAACCGCTAGCAACTCTCTGTTGCCAACATCATAGTTCCTCTCAGCTCCAGACAGCTTCCGGGGGTTAGGGTTACTTGGACTTGTTTGCGGTTAGTGGGTGCAGGCCATTCAGCAACCACTCTCACTTTCTCTGGGTCCATCTGGATCTCTCCCTCCGACACCACGAAGCCCAGGAAGGACACAGTGGACACATGAAACTCGCATTTCTCCACCTTGACATAAAGCTGATTGTCCATGAGTCTCTGGAGCACCAGGTGAACATGTTGAACATTAGAACTTTGGTCGGATGAGAAGATTAGGATATCGTCCAAGTAAACGAACACAAATATATTTAACATGTCTCTGAGAATGTCATTAACTAATGCTTGAAACACTGCGGAAGCGTTAGTAAGTCTGAATGGCATTACAAGATACTCACCGGCCGTTTTCCACTCGTCCCCACTCCTTTTTCTCACCAAGTGGTAGGCGTTACGAAGATCCAGCTTGGTGAAGATCTTGGCCCCCTGAAGCAGTTCAAAGGCAGTGGAAATCAAAGGCAAAGGATAACGTTTTTTTACCGTAATGTCATTGAGTCCCTTGTAATCAATACAGGGGCGTAAGGACTTGTCTTTCTTCCCCACAAAGAAGAAACCGGCCCCCACTGGAGATGAGGAAGGACGAATAATCCCTGCAGCCAACGATGCCTCCACATACTCCTTCATCGCTGCCATCTCGGGAGGTGACAGAGAAAACAGATGCCCCTTAGGAGGTGACTTACTGAGCAACAAGTCTATAGCACAGTCATAAGGTCTGTGAGGAGGCAATGAAGTAGCCTTAGTCTTGTTGAAAACTTTCTTTAAGTCCAGGTAACATTCAGGAACACCAGAAAGATCAGGAAAGTCGGCAGAATTACTCTCCTGCTGCACAATAGAGATAACAATGTCACTTCCACCAACCTCAATCTGGGCTGAAAAACAGGTCTGCGAGATACTTGTCTGCTCACAGTCAGATGTGACAAAATGAACAGGAAAAGTTTAGAATCAGACAAAAAAGCATAACATAACAACATAACAACATAACCTAAAATAACATAACAATCAAGTTGTTTCTCCTCCGCTCCAACATTTTGGAATCGTAGCTATACTTTTAAAGACACCCCCAGGGGTCTTGAAAGATTCTAATTAAAGTTAGTTCCTGCTAAAAACAAAACGATCAAAAAAACAATGTGGTCAGGTCAGACAGGTGCACTCCTGATGCCTACATGTCACAATGTGGCAGAGCTAAAGAAAGCATTTCCGCTCTGGGGTTATAACGCTGCAGAGCTTCCTGTGGATGAGGAAGCAGACTTATGAACCTGATGGTGAGGACCAAATTCCTCTCACTGTTTAGGCTTTGCCATTGGTATAAATTTAATCTAACAGTTGGGGTGGACAATAAACATAAAATTATTTAAGAGCAAATATTGAAGGGGACACAAATAATACAGCAAAAAATGTACTTGTATAGGATATATGTTGTTGAACTCCAGTAAGTAGTATTAAGTAATAAGTATTTTATTCACTTTAAACATTGGATGAAGTGATTCTTTTCTCTAATATAGATGATACTGAACCAAGAACTAAACCCTCTAGCAAGCAAGACAGCCAACCTACTAGCCAGCCATTGAATTACTAAAATGTAACAGCTCAATGTTTTATTCACACACTCTTGTCACAGCTTAGAAAAGCACAGCGCTCTCACTAGATGAGTGACTACTTTGTTCCACTCATTTTCTGTAATCAGTGGTGGGTGACTTGCTAACTATCAAACAAGCTACCAAACAAGCTAAAGCGTGATTTATGGTTCTGCGGAGGCTCAATGCAGAGCTTTTGCCATAGCCCACATAAGTGGCCTGAAGTTTACACTTAATGGTGTGTGCGTCGATCTCTTTAAGGAAAAAGTTAACCCTCTCCTTGAGTTAATGTTGTTTATGGAGGAGAACCAGGAAATAAGTAGTGGGGAAATGCAATGCTAGGGCCGAGCGACGTGCGTCGCTGTGACGTGTAGTTACATTTTTAGAGAGGTGCATGTCTGGTTACAGCGTAGGGTCCGGCGTAGGGTCTGGCATAGGGTCCGTGTCTCCAAATACCTAAGTACATAGCCACAGCGTAGATTTAATGCGGAAGCATAAATCACGAGTAAGTAACGTTATAAATGCTAACATAGTGGACTCGTTCTTGCCCTGTTTGCGTTTGTATCGTTTTACTACTCACACAATTATTTAAGTATATAGTATTAATACACAGGGTTGTTTTTAATGATATTTTTAGTGGGGGGCAACCCTCAGATTGGGTAGGTCCTGTCTTTTTTCGCCACGAAGGCATGATCTGTCCTCTGGAGGACATCCACCAGACCACCGGGCGCTCAGAGGATTTTTGTCGGCTGCAAGAGGCGAGGAAGGAAGGGACAAAGGCTGCTTGCCTGGCTAAGGGAACTACCACCCACATCGACACTGAAAAGCCTCCTACTCACCAACACCAGATCGATCACACACAAAATGGATGAGCTACAAATACATATGCTGCATGATGATTTTCACAAAAGCCTGGCTGAACACACTTATCACGGACAGCAGTTACCAGCTAGCAGCTTGCAGCTAGCAGCTACCGGCAGGATCGAGACAGGGACCAGGGTAGGTGAATTTAAACAATGTCTGAGTTGAAAACGCATCTTGTTGTCACGTTAGGGCCCTGCTCATGTTGCACAGACATATTAATTGCATTTTGTGTCTGTTAAGAGGCACAAAGGCACTCTAAAATCTGCCCTGACAACTGCCGTTTTAGCTCAGTGGGCGCTCATAGAGGTAGCTGCAGCAACTCCAGTTTACTAGGACCGTTCCAGGTCGGGTTTTTTTCTATCGAAAGTACTCGCATATCTATAGCGATCAAGATTAGCGTTAAAATTGGCTGGAATTTTCCTTTAAATGTCTTTCACATACTTTTCTGTGGTTGCTAAAATGTTGTATCTGAAAAACCCAGCCGCCCACCTATCCATCTGTTACTCCATGCCTACTAAAACAAGCACCAACAAGATTTTACTTATTTTATTTTTTCATACTCTGAATGTACATTTATGCATGTAATGAAGTGTGATGTATCCATCCATCCATCTTCTTCCGCTTATCCGGTGTCGGGTCGCGGAGGGAGCAGTCTCCTCCCAGCTGGATGTGCTTGGAACACCTCCCTAGGGAGGCACCCAGGGGGTTTCCTTACCAGATGCCCGAACCACCTCAACTGGGTAGGAACCAAAACTGACCGGTAGATCGAGAGCTTTGCCTTCTGGCTCAGCTCTCTTTTTGTCATAACAGTTCGATAAACTGAATGTAATACCGCCCCTGCTGCGCCGATTCTCTGACTAATCTCCCGCTCCGTTGTACCCTCACTCGCGAACAAGACCCCAAGATATTTAAACTCCTTCACTTGGGGTAAGGACTCATTCCCTACCTGGAGAAGGCACTCCATCGGTTTCCTGCTGATAACCATGGCCTCAGATTTAGAGGTGCTGATCCTCATCCCAGCCACTTCACACTCGGCTGCAAATGGATCCAGTGAGTGCTGAAGGTCACAGGCCGATGATGCCATCAGGACCACATCATCTGCACAGAGCAGCGATGAGATCCCCAGCCCACCGAACTGCAACCCCTCCCCACCACGACTATGCCTCGATATCCTGTCCATAAATACTACAAACAGGATTGGTGACAAAGCGCAGCCCTGGTGGAGGCCAACCCTCACCTGAAACAAGTCCGACTTACTGCCGAGAACCCGGACACAGCTCTCGCTTTGGTCATACAAAGATTGCTGAGAAGGGACCCCCTCACCCCATACTCCCGCAGCACCTCCCACAGTATCTCCCGGGGGACCCGGTCATATGCCTTCTCCAGATCCACAAAACACATGTAGACCGGATGGACATGCTCCCAGGCTCCCTCCAGGATCCTTGTGAGAGTGAAGATCTGATCCATTGTTCCACGACCAGGACGGAATCCGCATTGTTCCTCTTCAACCCGAGGTTCGACTATCGGCTGAACCCTCCTTTCCAGCACCTTGGAGTAGACTTTACCAGAGAGGCTGAGAAGTGTGATACCCCTGTAATTGGCACACACCCTCTGGTCCCCCTTTTTGAACAGGGGAACCACCACCCCGGTCTGCCACTTCTTTGGCACTGTCCCAGACTTCCACGCAATGTTGAAGAGGCGTGTCAACCAAGACAGCCCCTCCACACCCAGAGCTTTCAGCATTTCTGAACGGATCTCATCAATCCCTGGGGCTTTGCCACTGTGGAGTTGTTTGACTACCTCAGTGACTTCCACCAGGGAAATTGACGACAATCCCCCTCCAGCTCTGCCTCTAACATAGAGGGCGTATTAGCTGGATTTAGGAGTTCCTCAAAGTGCTCCTTCCACTGCCCTATTACCTCCTCAGTTGAGGTCAACAACGTCCTATCCTTACTGTACACAGCTTGAATGGTTCCCCGCTTCCCCCTCCTGAGGTGGCGAACAGTTTTCCAGAAGCACCTTGGTGCCGACCGAAAGTCCTTCTCCATGTCTTCTCCGAACTTCTCCCACACCCGCTGCTTTGCCTCTTTCACGGCAGAGGCTGCAGCCCTTCGGGCCCTTCGTTACCTTGCAACTGCCTCCGGAGTCCTCTGGGATAACATATCCCAGAAAGACTCCTTCAGTCGGACGGCTTCCCTGACCACCAGTGTCCACCATGGTGTTCGTGGGTTACCGCCCCTTGAGGCACCTAAGACCACAGTTCCCCGCTGCAGCTTCAGCAATGGGAACTTTGAACATTGTCCACTCAGGTTCAATGCCCCCAGCCTCCAGAGGGATGCACGTAAAGCTCTGCCGGAGGTGTGAGCTGAAAGTCTGTCGGACAGGGGCCTCCTCCAGACGTTCTACCCATTTTTGCTTACCAGGTCTTGTCCAGATTCTTCACGGCGCTCAGCCGGGGGCTTGTGAGTATCCCCACACACGCCCGGTGCCTCACACCCTGCGCAACTCCAGTGAAGAAAAGAGTCCAACCCCTATCCAGGAGTATGGTTCCAGAACCGAGACTGTGCGTAGAGGTAAACCTCACCAGATCCAACTGGTAGCGCTCCACCTCCCGCACAAGTTCCAGCTCCTTCCCCCACAGAGAAGTGACATTCCACATCCCCAGAGCCAGCCTCTGCTGCCCGGGTCTGGTCCGTTGAGGCCCCTGACCTTCACCACCACCCATGTGGCAGCGCACTCAACCCCAGCGGTTCCTCCCACAGGTGGTGGGCCCATGGGATGGAGAGAGAGGTGCCACGTAGCTTTTTTGGGCTGTGCCCAGCCAGGCTCTGTGGCAAACCCGGCCACCAGATGCTCGCAGACGAGCCCTCCATCTGGGCCTGGCTCCAGACGGGGGCCCCGGGCTTCCTCCGGGCAGGGTCTCTCTATCTCTTCCTCGTTCTTTCATAGGGTTTTGGAACCATTCTTTGTCTGGCCCCTCACCTGAGACCACTTTGCCATGGGAGACCCTACCAGGAGCACAAAGCTCCAGACAACAAAGCCCTCAGGCTCATAGGGACACACAAACCTCTCCACCACGATAAGGTGATGGTTCCCGGAGAGGTGTGATGTAATCCTCTGATAAATTAGGCCGACCTTAGAAAGAAATCCATAAAATCCAAAAAAGAAATGTTGGTAATATATTTGGTCACATTGAGAGGTGTTTTTCATTTTTTTTCTCTTGATGACAGCAGTACTTACTTAGACAATGTAACCCTTGGAATACGTTTCTATCTGCACTCTGAGTGAATTTGAGATATGGAGCTTTAAAGTTTTCACATCCGAGATAGCAAAAGGGATGTACAGCAAAGCTGTATTTTATTTGTCACAATAACAGGCACATGCTAAATCACATTCTTTCACCTTTTTAAATAGGTTTTTCAGAACAGGTGTTTTGCAGATGGAACCATCTCTGATTTGTGTATGTTCAACAGTGGGACCTTTTATTTGGATTTTGTCCAGCATTCAAAGGCAGGCCATGAGAATAGCTAGACGGTTGGAGCCTTAGACTTTGAGCCTGACATAGTAGAGCTGTGTAACATCAGCATAGCAACTAGGAGACATTGTTTTGTTGAATATTGTATTTAAAAAAATCTGTATTGTGGGGCGACCTCTAGTTTTCCCTTTGCTGCGTGTCATCCTTTCTCTCCCCCCCTTTCACGGTTTACACTATCTCACAAAAAAAGCCCCCCAAAATATTCCAAAAATAAGTGAAAGAATATTGTTATCGTGGCATCAAAACAGAAAAGGGGCCTAAAAGCCTTATGGGACACCATGCATACGGTATATGAATATCTCCCACCCAAACGTAACTAGCCATGAAGAGATTCTTTCTTACGTTACAAATTATGAAATTCCTTCTTTATGTTTCCACGGACAGTGTGACACAATTTAAGTTATTTACTTCATATTGTCGTATTTATTTCTTTATTTTTGTTTTACTTTCACACTCTGAGCACTACCTCGCAAGTGTGGTATACTTTATATATACAGTTATGGTGTTAAAGCTTTTGAGATGTATGCAAATTATTTTTAAGGGTGCCCCTGATCCCCAGCATTTAAAGCTACATTGTGTAAGAATTACTCCCATCTAGCGTTGAGATTATGTATCGCAATCAATTATCTCTCGCCACGCAGTTGAAAGTACGTATTGCAGCTACGGTAGCCGTCAACGCTTCAAAAAGCGAAAGTGTACAAAAGGACTCCTGTTCCTGAAATTTGGATTTTGAATACGTGTGGTCCTCCGTGTTTCCTTCTTCAAACTTGCCGGGGCCGGGAAGCGACGGGCAGCTGTGAGTCGAGAACATGAAAGGTGGAGCAGTATATCCTGTATGTCCCTTACCGGCTAACGTATTTCAAGATGGCGCATGACTATGGAGCATCTACCCCAGTTCATGTAAGCGCAAATGTAAAATTTCAAGCCAATATGAATATTTGAAATTGATGGTGGTGTCAATATTCATAAAAAAGGACAAGTTTGTTAACGGCAATACAGATTTTCATAATAAACAACTACAAACGTTACACACTGGGGCTTTAAAGATACAGTATATCACATGTTGATATCATGAAATAAGCTACAGTATGTCCTCTAACACAAGGATGTATTATCTAGTGCTTTACTAAATATTACTGTATGACTTTGATGTAATAGTGTTACCAGCTTAGTCTGGGAGTGACATCCCCACTCATGGATTAAACAGGGATCAAATCAGAAAAAACTAAACTTCAGTCACATTTTTCCCCCTCTACAGCAGCTGATGCACCCTCCTCCAGATTCATGAGCTCATTACACACAAAGCGCCTCATAAAAATCCCATTGTCCGCCCCCTGAAGAAGGATGACTAAGCCCATTACAGACATGCAGATGATGTATTGCATTCAAAGTTTTGAAAATAAATTTTCTATCATTGCATTATGATAAGCACCTGTCTTTTTTGTATTTAGTTTGGATGATCTATGATCCCTCAGTTCAGAAGGCAGACGGTAGGCCAACAGTACAAATGGAAGCATGAGGGAGATCTCAGCAGTATATTCAAAGGAGTTGAAGAGGCCTGATAGGTCACACAATACACAGTGACATGCTGTTTGTCTGCAGTGATAACACACTTGTCGATTTCATTTGACAGGTGTCGCTATGTTTAGGATTTTATGATTATGATATTTTTCATAAGACCTGTCTGTTTCTCTCTTTTTCCAGTTCACTGTCTGTATCCCTGTTAAAAATGTTACTTGGTCAGAATAAACCTCTTCATATCATGTATCATTACATTTTGATTCTGAAGCTTTGTCTATTTTTTAAACATGATTTTTAGCAGTTTCAAGATTCTGCGTTACTTACAGACATCAGTAGGTGAAACGCAGTTCAGCTTAGAAAAAAAATCAATTGCCTCATTGCCAGTTATAAAATAAATGTGCCTAATATAAATGTGATGTAGCTTGGGCTGCAAGCCATCAACTGCACCTCATTGTCTCCAATACTCTGATGCTACTGAGCAAACATATGCTATATGCTGAAAGCAGGTTAGAAGGTGAATATTAAGCCCAGCTATGTTCAAATCAATACAGCAGTCTATACTAAACATATCTATAAATTATATATATCTTTTTATTTTGTCAGAAAATGGGTGAAAAAATCTAACATTTTTACAAGTATCAAGCAGTTGTTATGCAACCACCTCCTAATTTAAATGACCATGTTTCCCTTTATTTCTTTTGTTTGCTTTAAAATATAACAACCACGATGAGTAAAACCAACAAAAAGGTAAATCATATCGGTTTCTGATTAAGAAAAGCACATTGATCATTCAATAATACTACATTCAGATAAATTCCATAGTGCATTTTAGCCTATTTCGATTCTATACTTTGTAAAACAGGATGTACTGTATTCTTAATGTGAACACACATACAGTAGCACTCCAAACTGCACTTCCCTGTGCTTATTTTAGACATTGCATAACAATGTGTCATAACCAAAATTCTAAAACCAGACAGAATGCTCATTATGTGCTAACAATCATTTCTAATTCTAATTATATACAGGCGCTCTCTGCAGTGATGCTTTCATAACGTTTTGTTGATATTATGCAACTCAACCATCTCAAAGCCTGCCCTCTTCTTTAAGTTCCTCTTTTTTGCTGGTCATCCACTGTAGAATATGGGGTTGATCACATGCATGCAGTGCTTTCTGCTGCATATGACAGCATCAGATTGTTTGTGTTTTCATTCAAATCAAGAATATTATTTGGGGTATTTTTCAGACTTGAAATCTACAGTTTCAAGCATTCTCAACCTCGGCCTGTAAATTAAACATAAACCTGTTTTTCTATGACAATGCTTTAAGAACACACTGGCAATAGTGGAAAGGCACTTCTGGTTTTTACATTTATTTTTAAATTACATTGCTGGAGAAGGAGACATAAACCTTCAGATAATAGAGGTCACGCTGCACTTGTAATATTCAATCATCAAATTTATTGCAGAAAAATAGGACCCTTCGGGAAGCTTAAACTTATGAGAAATAAATAAAAGCTATGAAGACATAAAAGTCTTCCAATGTAAAAGACCATGAAATATTATGAGGACGGACTGAGAAAGGTCACCCATAAAGTCAAGCTTTCTGTTCCTCGTCTGTCTTTCACTGTATGCTTACACTTCAACTATGAGGGAAAGCTACTACTATACTTTTTGCTCCTGTAGTTGGTGAAAAACAAAGTGTTGCATTATACTGCTGTGATGATGAAAGGGGTTTGATCAATTGATGATTATGTCAAGAGATCAGCAGCACAAAAACATTCTGTAAAACTATGACAAAAATCAGAAACATTTAAATTTGCATTATGCTTAGTAAGTGTTAATCGAAGTTCAGATGATGGGGATTTCTTTTTCAAATACATTCAAATTCCATTTTGTATTATCTAAATAATAGGTATATTGCATATCTGCAGTCACACAAAGGCCTCATATGAGGTCAGAGGTATCAGAGGAAGTATATATGATCTGATAAACTATTGAAATACGGTTGTAAGGTGTGTGTGTGTGTGTGTGTGTGTGTGTGTGTGTGTGTGTGTGTATGTGTGTGTGTGTGTGTGCGTGCGCGCGTGCGTGTGTGTGTGTGAGAGAGAGAGTGATACAACAGTCACGTTGTCATATTTCATTTTTTTATTTGCATATTGCAAATACTTGAATTATGAGTTGCCAGCAATACAACTGTCCACTGAATTGTCTGCATATTTGCCCAGCTGGTTAATCCTACTTAAAGGGATACTTCACCGCTGGAAAGCTGAATATATCTTTAAATTGGGTCACTTATGTAGCAGAAATGTGAAAAAAAAAATTAATTGGTGCCTTCTAGGCCGAGAAAAGCCAGAAAATGTGTTTTTGGCTCATATGGATGAAAGACACCAAATCCCAGAATGCACTTCGCTTCGCTGCTTTGAGTCCACTCCCAAGCCACGCCTACCGCTTGACAGACAGACAGTGAGGCATTCGACTCAACTCAATGTGTTTTATTGTTATTTCAACCATATACACAAAACAACGTTTCATCGTGGCTCAAGTGGCGTTACACATTTAAAATATATAAAAACTACATTATATAAAAACTACATTATATAATAACGACATACGAAACAGGCTACCTTTAGTGCACACACACATTATAGGCTCCGTAAAGTTCAGCTAACGCATACTAGCATTAGGCTTGGTGGGCTGTAAACACCGAGTATAAACACAGCCGTGAATTAGCGTGGGATGTCGAATGGTCGCCATGTAACAGTCACAGACTCCAGCGGTTAGCAGTTAGTTGGATACAAATCACCCCATTTCTGCACCAGTCCGTGTTAACACAGCTCACCTTCATACAGAGCATCTCTAGCTCGGATCGTCGGAAGGCTAGCAGGCCTGGTAGCTGGACAGTCCGGTTCACTGTTGTTCAGCCATGTTTCCACGAAACAAAAAAACACAGTCTCTGAATTTGCGTTGGGAGCATCGTTGAAGTTGGATGTAGTCCAGTTTGTTGTTAAATGAACGGACACTTGCAAGGAGGATTGATGGGACAGGTGGCCGGCTAGCGTTAGCTCGCTCTGGATGTGCCTTTCCCCCGGCTAGCGTTAGCTTCCCACCTATCCGACGTGGATGTCTCCTACCCGGCTCGGGGTAGGAGCGAGCCCGCGGTCCCCGTGCTGGTCTCCGTGGCAGGCGAAGCTCTCGTAGTGGGCCGATTATTCCGTCTGTAATAACGTTTCCTGCATATTCTCCGATCTGTACCGATGTATCCCGGTGGTACACGTGCGGTAGTTTGAATGCACATAATTGTTGTAAAAGTTTGCTGCTGAGAAGTTCTCTTAATACATCCATGAGAGAGAGACATAGACAGTAAAAGAAGCTCGGATTGTCGGAGGGCTAGCAGGCCTGGTAGCTGGACAGTCCGGTTCACTGTTGAGCAAAAAACACAGTCTCTGAATTCGCGTTGGAAGCATCGTTGAAGTTGGATGTAGTCCAGTTTGTTGTTAAATGAACGGACACTTGCAAGCAGGATTGATGGGACAGGTGGCCGGCTGGCGTTAGCTCGCTCTGGATGTGCCTTTTCCCCGGCTAGCGTTAGCTTCCCACCTAGCCGACGAAGATGTCCCCTACCCGGCATCGGGGTACGACGAGTCCGCTGGAGTCCGCCGGTCTCCGTGCTGGTCTCCGGTAGTGGGCCGATTATTTCGTCTGTAATAACGTTTCCTGCATATTCTCTGCTCTGTAGCGATGTATCCTGGTGGTACACGTGCGGTAGTTTGAATGCACATAATTGTTGTAAAAGTTTGCTGCTGAGAAGATAGAGCAGAGCCCTGTTTAGCGAGGATTCAAGATGGCTGACATTTCGTTTTTTTCGGCCGAGATCGGCTCGCTTCGGGCGATGGGCGGGTTTAAAACATGCGGAAGTAGGTCCTACTACTGGTTGTAGTCTTTTGCTCTGGCCAAAAAAATCTTCCGATGACGCAAAAATCGTCATTTTACGTCATCGGAAGATTTTTTCCGGACCCCCCAATGCAGATATCTCCTGTCTCAGGGGGACATGAGGGAGGGACGCACGGTCATTCAGAAATACTACCGGGTTTCTACTGATACAAAGCTGAATGCTAAATCGGTGAAGTATCCCTTTAATACCACCTAAACAACAGCTATCTGAAATACATGATTAAACTTTATGAGAAGCCCCTCACTGCAGAGCCGCAGACCTCAATGTGGGCGGAGTTAAACGTTGAACCCCGCCGTCACCGTGTCACCGTCATGGATGTATTAAGAGAAGTGGATACAGTGTTCGGCGGGATGCCCCGTACGTTCCAATGAGAGTGCTCAAAAGCGCATTAAGACAACATGGAGCTCGATGGACATGCGCACT
The DNA here is from genome assembly GCA_023631565.1 of Gymnocephalus cernua. Lineage (NCBI taxonomy): Eukaryota > Metazoa > Chordata > Actinopteri > Perciformes > Percidae > Gymnocephalus > Gymnocephalus cernua. Next base: position 32,350,819 of record CM042437.1, on the reverse strand, counting down.
AGCAACTATTTGTTTGCGTTGTCTTAGCAACTGGTAACAACATGCTCGTTCATAAGCGTGTCTCTTACAAGTGGCGAACTCACGAACTCGCCGTTTTTATTGTCTAAAACATTCACTGACGTTAAACATTGTGTTTTCGTTCATCCACGTTACAAGCTTTACAGCATACAGCCCTCGGGTGTATCATAAGAGAGAACCAAGGCAATGTAATCACTATCTGTAGTAACGTTGTGTATTCATATAGCTAGCTACCCCTCATGTTAGCAACTAGCTAGCTAGCCGATAGCCCCACAAGTTTGGGAAACGCTAATGACGTTACATACATGTAACAGGCTTTACAGCACACACACATCCCTCGGATGCATCATAACTTAATAAGATAATACCATGGACGTATTCATATAACCATAACACATGGTGAATTACAACCATCAGCTAGCGCTATTTCGCCACATTCATTAAGGTTTCTTGTCTATTAGTGATGTGCGGATCGATACTAAAGTATCGATATTAACAATCCCAACGTCTCCTGCTCTAGTATTGATTCTCATATAAAAAGATCGATATTTAAACTCAGTAATTAGGAGTGAGTGTTTATGTTACACGGCGGACGTGACAGCGGGGTTCAACGTTTAACTCCGCCCACATTGAGGTCTGCGACTCTGCAGTGAGGGCTACATGAACTTTATTGCTGAATGTCACTTGAATGGTGTTTTGGCAAAAACACTATTCTTTGCCATTTTTAACTCTATGGCGATTTTAACCTTTGGCTTTTCAGGACCATGGTCAGCTCAGGGTTCAACTGCCTCGTTTCAAAGTAACGTCCGCAAATACAAATAAATATAGTGAAATGCAAAAAAAAACATTAGACTGATGTAACAAATTGTAAGCTCAAACAATTTGATAGGATGTTAGAACCAAATGAACTAAATGGCAGTTAAATGGTATCTGGCTTGCATATGAGCACTCACGAACACACGCAAATCAGTTAGGGGTACATGTTTATGTTTTAGATAAACTAGAGCCACATAGGATGCAACAATGTATCTAACATTATTGAGGGAAAAAATGTAAACTATCCCTTTTCGTTTTTTCTTTCCATTCATTTCCTCTTTTAACGTGCATTTTGATTGGCTTTCCCCGATGCTTCTAGCCAATCAGCTTACGACTGCTATGGAGGAAGGAATAAATGCAAGATGGCTCCTCATATAAAAACAGTCTTCTGGGTCGCCCTCAACGTGCTACAAAATAACTCTTTACACCGTATTAGGTTAAAATATTTATCCGCGAAGAGTTCTGAAGGGTAACTTTAGCTATAGATTGATATGCGTATGGTACTCGGCGATATTTTGTGGGAGAAGATACAGAAGAGACAAGAGGGACAACTTTGAAGCCATGAATTGGTGGTGAACTCAGACAGAGTCGGGGTGGTCAGAAGCACACAGCCTGGGCCTCGGCTAGCTAGCGGTAGCTGCTAACTAGCTAATGACTTAATCTAGCTACCGTTATCTGCGGCATTGGAAACGTTAAACAGCAGAGAGGAAAAAGCCTCAAATTACTGGTTGCCTGTTGAATGTGGGGCGTGAAAAGCCATACAACAGTTGGCCATGGCTGTATCAAGGTAAGATTGGCTTACGCCTATGCTGACTCGGAATTTTTCTGTCAGAGTTCCCTTACAAATTAGCTGGCTAACCTGCTATCTGATAGCTTTTGATTTAGCAAAGAATGGCATGGCGACGGTCGACGCTAGCAAGCTAACACAGCGTAATGTTATAGTGTAACTTTGTCACTATTCGTAGCGCGGGTTTGCAGGCTGGGCATATCACTCAATTGGGACTCATTTTTACTGCATGTGCGAAATGTTAGTTAATTTCACATTTAGTTTAAGGATTCACAGATTAACTAACGTCAACGTGATTGTGAAATTATGTTATGTAAACCAGTTTGCAAACATGTCAATCTGCAAGTGTTGCAGCCTGTCCTCCAAGCCAAATTTTAGGTAATCTTTAACGTCACTAAACATGCTAGATTATTAATCTTAATATTGTTTCGATGTTTAGTTGGCAAGCGTTTTCCGTTGTGATTGTTAAAATTCCACGTGGTGTCAGTGGGCCTCTTTTGCATAGCAAAGCCGACTCCTCTGTAGTTCAGTTTAAGTATTAAGTGGTACCTGGGGTCACGCCCCTTACATCTATAATCCGCTCCACTTTATTAATAGACTGCTAATGAGTGAAAGACCAGGCTCATTAGACAGGTTACCTTGGTTCAAAGCCAAACGATTTAATAATGCATAGTGATTTTATTCATACAAATAAATGTTAGTGTGTTGTCTTTATTTTATTTAATTTATAAAATATTTAGATTATCATTCAGTTCTGGTCCTCTCACCACTCAAGTGGTCCTTGCATATTAGAGCACCACAAATTGGGGAAGAGGAACCAGCATGTGTGTTAAGTGCTGTGCATTGTCTTTAATGTTTCTTGTGACCTTGCTTTTTTTTTTTTTCTTTAGACTTGATCGTTTGTTTATCCTGCTCGACACCGGAACAACACCAGTAACCAGGAAAGCAGCAGCCCAACAGCTTGGAGAAGTGGTCAAACTCCACCCCCATGAACTCAATAGCCTCCTATCAAAGGTGTGTTTGATGGCTTTTTCCAAACTGTCTTTCATGAGGCTTCATAAAATAATCTCAACCGGGGCATATTTGGCTGTCCCTGCAGTCAACTTTGTGGAGTATTGACAACAGTGTTATTCTCCCTGGTAGAGCAATGAGCTTTCTGTGCCATATTAGTACCTGGATTGAATTTTCTTTGATTCTGACCTTGCAACTGCAACAAAGTCTTTTGTCAAGTCTTGACAAATTTTCTGTTCTGTGCTGGCTGTTTGGTCTCTTTCCTCTCTTTATAGGTCCGACAGTTATAATTTAGGGTGTACGTGGAGTATATTAAATCTATTTTCTGTCAACTACCAGGTCTTGACCTACCTAAGGAGTCCCAATTGGGACACTCGAATAGCAGCAGGCCAGGCTGTAGAGGCCATTGTGAAGAATATTCCTGAGTGGGACCCGGTGCCCAAGCCTAAAGAAGGTAAGCTTTCCTGTCAAATGCTGATGCATGTACTTGAAATTAAACACTGGATTTGCAGTTATCTTTGTCTTCTGTTTGGCATCATTATGAAAATACTCAGAGCACTAATGTTTACCTTGGATTTAGTTACAATACCTGTGTGTGTGTGTGTGTGTGTGTGTGTGTGCGTGCTCTTTTACCTGGCAGGGAACAGATGTCACAGGGAACTTAGTGGCACATAATATTTAAGAGAATCCGCCCTAATTTGGATACAGGGCTATCTGATATCATACAGGTGTTGCTGTTCAAACACACAGTGCACTCTGAGGCCACGTCCACACATACCAAAACAATCTTCTTTTTTTTTTTTACCCGTCTTCCCTGGATTCGTTTCAAGAAAAGTTGTGTCCAAACAAATCCATTTGTAAATGACTCAACGCGCTCCTTCATATTCCAGGCCTATAGGTGGCGCTGTTATTGCTACAGAAATTAACCAAAAACTGAGAAGAAGAGTCTTCAATTCGTCCGTTCATAACATGACTAGACTCAAAGAATTTCTAATAAGTAGACGGGCTTTGCTAGACTTAAATAACTTTCACCACTGCTCATTTTATAAAGGTCGCCGCAAGAAAACGTGTCTTTGTTTACATTGTATAATGTGCTGTTGCTTTTTATTTCGGGCATGATTGCAGCGTGCTAGCTAGCAGAGCTAACATCGGCAGTCAAACAAACATCAGTGATCCAATGTCTTTTTGATAACCTACACGTTTTTCTTGCGGTAGCCTTTCTGCAATAAGCCGTGCTAAAAGTTACTAATAATTTGATAAGCAGACAGATTAGCTAGCTAGTTGCTAAGAGTTCTAGCTACTTCCACTTTATAAACAGCTATCCATAGCAGCTAACGTTAACATTACGTCCCTCCTAGTGGTCAGCTACTTTAGCGATGTTTAACGTTAGCTACATAATGTTAGCAATATATCTTGTGTAGAAGCCAGGACCAGCAGAGCAGAGGGAAGTGTCAGGGAGCAGATACAAAGTATTTAGATGAAGTGAGTTGGTTTGACCATGGAGATGGGATACGGTTAGCTTGACCACAGTCGTGTCAGTGGTCGTGCACTATCTAGTGCGGGGTAAGAGGTCGAAGGCTATGAGGTCGACGGGTGTGGCGATGACATCATCGATATGCAAGTATGCAGTTTCGCCGTCCAAACGAAGCCGAAAGGGAGCCGTTTTCGAATATTTTTTATTTTTTTATTTTATTTTTTTTTATTTTCCCTTGGGACCAGGTTTCAAAAGTGCGTTTACAGGATTTGTTTGGACGATCGGCCCAAACAATGCAAAACGTACGTTTGCATCAAAAAGCGTCTCCGTGTGGATGGCCCCTTAGTTGTGAACTGCAAAAGAGCGCCTCTACAGTAGGTCCTCACACTCTTGGGTATAGTATAAATTGACAATCGATATTACTGCATTTTTGCCAAACACGGGGTTGGGTGTGGAGGAGCTCAGCCCCCATACAGAGCAGGGGTGAGACTGCAGTGTGATGATAAATCCTACAGTTTTTAGACCTGTGGCCTGTTCAATACCCCAGTTTTGGTACACATCCCTAGATACATTTTCACGTTCATGTTTTTTTGTAGTCTTTTGCGATGTGTTTATCGCACATGTTCATATCGGGGTGATGAGGAAAATCCGATTCATCGGTCAGCACTACTTGGTACACATCCCTGCTGTTCACTGCAGTCCGTCTTCTCTGCATCACATGACTGTATTGATCACATTATTGGTCCCAGCTAACATTAAATGGAAGTTGTTTATCACAAATGTAAATCAATATTAATCTCGTCCACTCAATTTCATTATTTTCAGTATTTATTTATTTTATTTTAGGGCAAATTAAAAAACATTTTCTACAGTGCTTTTATATATGTGAGCTGAAATGACTTATCACACAGAGAATGCATCAGAAAGAAGGCACTGTAACATTTCTTCTGTACAAACAACTATGAAAGCATCACTGTTTTGGAGAAGCTCAGTTTTTTTTTTCCTGACAACTAAGACCTCCATTTCCAGCTCCATCCATTGTATAGACTATTTCAAAAAGCTCAAACTTGTTGGGTGGAAAACACAAGTTTGTTCTTGATGAAAGGCATTAGTGTGAACGTGACCTCAGATTCATTTAGTAGTTAGAGGGACAAATGTGAACTTATGAGACTTTTATTTTTCTTTCTTGTAGAAGACTTGTCTCCAGAGGACTCCTCTTGTGACCGGTTGAGTTTCTACCACTTTGACATCTCCCGCCTACTTAAACATGGGGCCTCTCTGCTGGGATCTGCTGGGGCTGAGTTTGAGCTGCAGGATGACAAAACTGGTTTGTAGTGGTTTATATTGTGGTTTTAATGCAATAACCTCCACTGTTACGCTCTCACCCACATAAACATGTATGAAAGCTACATTGTGTTGTGAGTGTAACCCGTAGAAAGGAAAAGTGACTCATTTTGAAAAGAGTAGGGTGGTTTTAGTTATTGGCTAGTCTTTTTGGGACACTGACCACTGGACAGCTTTGTTTTTTGATTATGTATGACTAACTAATTTTGAATATGTACTTTTCAACCTATTTGTTTTGACTTGAGGAAAGGGGATTCTGTCTTGAATTTTGTATGCTAAACAGCCTTTGTGTACTTCTCATCCCTTAAGTCACACACTTTTGTGTGATTTATAGAGATGCACCAATTACAATTTTCTATGCCGTTATGTTATTTTGCATAGAACACTTTTTCAGTAGATAATCAATTGCTATAAAATAGAACTATATAAATTACTCCTGGTGTGGGAAATCCTGACACATCTAAAGTGCAATTTTATAGAAGAACCATTTCCTTCTTTTCACATCCAATATCCAACAAAAAAAAGATTAAGATAAGATGTATTGATTTAAGATATATTGATATTTGGCAAACTAAACTGTATGTATGAAAACAGGGGAAACGGGTAATGGCAGTAAAGAAATATACAAATAAAATGAATATAGTCTTGCAGTATAAAGATATTTCTCAAAACACACACAGGCCTGTTTGAACGTCAACAGTAACGTTACCTGAAAACGGCGTTTAGTTCCTTTTTTTTTTAGCAAGTTTGCTTTATTTATTGTACATAAATATGAACACTACCGTTGCTGTCAACGGGCTTATCTGCTAACGTGAGCTACCGACGGTTACCTCGGAACAATCCAGCAAATAGACGGTACCCTAGTGTGCTGTTACCTGAAACAGATAATTTAACCTCACCACTCATTTTACACAGTTTAGCAACAAAACTAAACGCTGAGGGAAGATTACTACCTTTTTTAATGTTAGTTTTGAGCAGTATGCACCCCCACTAACCTGAGGGACCACAGCATTCGCTAACGTTAGCTTCTTGTCTCATCTGGGGTCTGAAACAGTAAATTCATCACAGTCAGTGTGCCAAAGCTATTTTCCAATAAACTGAAGCTGTCGTATTTGACGGGACCACGTGAGTGCAGTTTTCATGTTCCTGTTCAGCCTCAGAGGGGGAGAGGGGAGAGAGAGCAGAGAGGGAGAGAAAACTGCTCTGCAGAGCCGTTTATAATTACGACTTTATGACATTTTATAAACAGCTGATTGAGCGGCAGTGCACCTGCTACATGCATATAGCGGAAACCCTGCGTGCGCCCGAGTGCATTTGACCGGCATAAAATCAACATGTCAGACTGACCGGTAAGTCGCCGGTCATGGACGATGACGTGAAAATCGCCAAATTACGGTCACCAGCCGGTCAATCAGTGCATCTCTAGTGATTTATATATCTCCGGTTGATTCCGACACAAATACTGAGCAACAAACTAGCCTACTTGGCCATGAATTTGAATTGAATTTGAATAGGGAAAGCTGCTCTTCCTCATCTTTTGATGGTCATTCAAAGTCCTGCATTCTGTTGTTTGACCAGTCGTTGCTTCTCTGTGATATCATTTCTCGTTCAAGGACCCATGTACTGTTGAAGTTTACTAAACTTTGCAGATTCTGGGTGATTTTCAGACCTATTTATGATCCTGTTCTTGTATTTGTGGCCCTAGCACCAATCGTGTTTGCCTTCTAGCTGCGTTTAGCTCCCGAGTGACGCTCTCGTTCATACACTTAATCAGTATTCCTCACATAGCTACAATGACGATTTGTGTGTATTTCCACCAACTGCGGCACAGCTGCGGCGGTCCGCAGCAGATACGCAGAACTTCTATTTTTGCGGGACGCCGGAGAGCTCCGCAGCAATTCAGCACAAGGCAGTGCGGGACAGGAAATCGAGCACAGAAAAAATAAAACATCCGGTTAATTTTCAAAACGAAATACACCGTGCTCACGGCCGATCATATTTCCCTTCACCACACCTTGAAAACACAGCACAGAGTGGTTTCCCCTGGATGGAAACAAACTGTTGTTGGTTTTGTGGTTCTATTCTACGTGAATTTGCGAGATCTCGTGGGTCCTCGTGACTACAGCTGTTGGTCATGGCAGCAGCCGTTCCGCAACAAATCCGGACCTGGTGGGTATTGACAGACGACAGAGTACGTAGACGACACGCAGCGGAGCCGTTCCGCAGTTGGTGAAAATCAGCAGTAAGCTAATGACACGACATGGCTAATGAAAGTGAATATTCCCATTTACATGTAGCCGTGCAAAATATGATTTTTTTATTTATATTTTTTTCTCAAAGTTTACCAGCGGTGGTGCACTTGTTGGACCGTGCGAACACAGCGTCCCTCTTTCATTCCTTCAACCAGCTTGAAAAGGTCGGCGTAGCTGTGTGCACAATTTTTAGGAAAAAGGCCTTATTCACAATATCCAACCGGAAAATGTTGTTTACGTGACCTGTATCAAATTCGGAATATTGTCATATTTGGAATAATAGTGGAATATTGGTGTGCATGTAAATCTACTCATTGTACTTGTTCTCCAGGCTGTCTAGTGGTAACCCGTGACGTCCTGCCATTTGTTTTTCTCAGGTGAGATGGACCCTAAGGAGCGTCTTGCCCGCCAGAGAAAGCTTCTTCAGAAGAAGTTGGGTCTGGACATGGGTGCTGCTATCGGCATGGACACACAGGATTTGTTTAACGATGAGGACCTAGACTATACATGCCAACCCAGCGGGCTTAAAGCCCAAGGAAGCAAAGCCACAGCTGGATCCAGCTCGCACAACCATGTGGTGGGTCTCATTTAAACCTCTTACCTTTGATTCAGCAGACCTCAGAGCATGTACTTTATGTTCTTTGGTTCACTAAGGCTCTTACTGCAAGCTGTTGCCTTGGACTGACTCTAAAATTGGAAAATAAGTAAATATAATCAGAAATGTGTGGCAGGAAGTGGGAACGTGTTGTCACAGCTTCTGTCAGCAGTTGAATGTTGCCCTGTAGTGAGATACTGTGGCTTTACGTCATGGCCTGACATAGCTGGCTAAGTTGATTTTAAGTTAATGAAAGGAGGTAGGCTATAACTTGTGTCACAATGATGAACACTGTTGCTGTGCAGTGCCAAGTTTTAATAAATTCATTCAGCTGTCATCTTCTCTTTGGTTGTGAATCATCCTTTTCTCTGCCTCTTTTGAATCAAACCTTGGTGTTTTTTGTATTTCCAGTCTGCTCTTCATATGTTCCAGGCCTGTGTGCCTGTCTGTTGTGTGGTGCTGCATACATTTCAAGTTGGCAGAAGGCAGGGGATGTCAGTATTTCAGTGTGGTAATACAATATAATAAACATCTGTGTGTTTTTTTTTTTTTTTTTTCTCTCTCCCCTGATCCATATGTAAGATGTCAAACATGCCACTAATAATAGTCTAAATCTTCTGGGGCTTTAGTCACTGATAACCTGTTCTGCAATAATTCCTACATAGTATAAAATAATGAATATGACTTGTGCATGAATAGGAAGGGAGAATAGTTAGCCTAGAAGAACAGCTTGGAGCCACTTGGAGATTTGTGATACTTTGAGCCGGAGAATTAATTTATTAAATAAGTAATTCGGTAATCTTCTCTACATTGTAGTGCATCTGATGATGTACTGTATCTATGGCCTTGGTTACATCTATGGCCTTGGTTACACTTGTCTTTTCTATGTGACCTTTGTCATCTTATTCCAAGATGCATAAACTGTCAAGTCTGTACGTTCGGAAATCGGATCTTGCTCGCATTGGGATCCGATCAGCCATATCACATGCCAAGGTGGCCTGGCCTTGCTTCCAGCTGTATGGATGTCATGTTTAGTTACTTGTAATAAAAGCCCACCATTACCATGTTTTACTGTTTTGCCATAAAACCTTTTAAGATAATGGGACTTTAATTGTGAAGACTTTATGGGAAATGAAATGTGAATGAATTGGCGGAGCCATTAGAGAGCCATCTCTGCTGCTTTCTCCTTAAAGTGGAACTCGTACGGGCCCCGCAACCTTTTCAATAACGTTATATCCACGTGGAAATATATCCGGTCACCATCTGATCAGGCGGGTCTCGTTGAAGTGTCACGAGTGGACACTCGTGTGCGGACACAGCGAAGTTCCTATTAGGCGCTTCTGATCACAAAAGTCTCATTATAAAGACAAGTGTAACCACGGCACATGTGTTCAGTTAACCCCTTAAAATGAATAATTAACTCCACTGCTTTGTTTTCAGCCCATTCAGGCTAGTGAGTTGATTGACTCTGAGTTCCGGCCAGGCATGAGCAGTCGTCAGAAGAATAAGGCGAAGAGGATGGCCAAGCTAGTAGCCAAACATAGATCCAAAGATGTGGATCCAAATGAAAAGAGGTGAGATGATGCATAATGTGTACCTGCAACATGCCCGGTTTGATTTTGACCTGAAACTTTGATCATCATCTTGATCTCTTAAAAAAAACAGACCAAGGTAGAAATCATTATACTGGCTCAAAATTATTGAAATATTTTTCCTATCATATACAACCAATGTGTATTTTTAGTGTTAAAGCTATAGTGCATAGTTTCTGTCACCCCCATGAGGAATTCTAAGTAATGAAAACTAAATTGTTGGTGCGTCCACACGATACAAGCCTCACGTGATCGCGCACCTCCACCCCTCCTCCACACAGTTGCTAGTAGCCAAGGAAACGCGTAGGATTAAAAAAACATGATGGACACTTCAGAAGAGGTCATTATCTTTACTCGAGTTTCTGCGCGCCGGACGACACAATCTTCTGAACATAGTCATACTGAGAAATCCAGAGAGTTGTGTGGAGCTGATAGTCTTAATTAGCTTTGTAGCAACTCCTTTGGCAACGGCTTGAATGTAACGGACGTTCGTTATTATCAAAAAGTTACGCACTAAAGCTTTAACATACTTGTGATTTTTCAGAGATTTGACCAATTTCATCTTGACAGATTTGAAAATTTTTCACAAGTAGGCCTGCACGATTTAGGGAAAATATGTGAATCAAGATTTTTTTATTTTTTATTTATATTTTTTTTTTAGCTTAGAATTGATATCACGATTCTCTGCCACAATTCTTTTTCTCACGAAGTATGTTTGTTGCACACATGAACCATGACAAAACAAAACAAATTGGCAGTACAAAACTTTTTTTGCCACCTATAGCACATTGCACATCACCACAAGCCTGTAAACATAGAGGCTTCAATGAATAAAGAAAATAAAGTACATACTGGCCAGTAGGCTACCACACATAGTGACATATAACACATTGAACTAAATATGGCCCTGATACAGGCTCTATCTGAACTCCTTGAACATGTCTTTACATCATTAAAACATGATCAATGTCAAATGCTTTCAATAAATTAATTGAAGGACAAAAAAAGAAAAATCAAAGTCATTTAACCCTCATGCCCTCCTCAAATTTTGTACCCTCTCACCCTCTTCGTGGCTAAACGTACACGCACACAAACTATTACATCATCATATATCAATATTTTTTCTGCTTTTTTTTTCATTTTTTTTTTCATAAGTCACAAACAACTTGTCACTTGCTCAAAACTACCAAATATTCCATACTTTTCAGGATTTTAACCCTTTAAATGCCAGTTTGTTTAGTAACGGTATTTCAATTTTTTTATTACAAAAAACAAAATGATTTTTTTTCCATATAACAAATAATATGGAGATGGGGTTTTGGTGGGGATTAGAGACTTGGATATGTCAAAGATAAACAACAAAATTAATTTGATTGCATTAGCATTTTTAGCTTAGAGCTAAATACTCCCTCTTACCCTCTTCGTGGCAAACACGTACACAAACTGCTATTAAATCATCATATATCAAGATAAGCAACACAACTGATTTGATTGCATTAGTATTTTCAATGTAGTTCCACATACTACCTCTGGACACAAAAAAATGCCTCATTGACTTCCATTATAACCACATGTTTTTATCTCACTGCCTTTACAGTATGAAAAACCATGTATTCTGCAATGTCAGCATTTCATTTTGAACAAAAGTGGTAATATTTGACATTTTTACTGTATTCCATCAGATTCCACCATTTTCCCTTTGTAAGTTGATGTATGAAATTATAGTTTGTGTGTGTGTGTGTCTGCGCTGATCATTTTAGGGGTGAAAAAGGCATCTTTTGAAGGATGCATTTCATGTGTCTTTGGAGATGTGCTTGAATAAAAACATTGTCTCCTACCTTTGTTGTAAACAAACTACTATTAGTGTGTTTATGCAACTGGCTGCTTTCACAGCCAAAGATAAAATGCAGCTTGGCTGAGGGTTCATTTCATTAGTGAGCAGAGAAGGAACAAAAATAAAGAGGTATTTTAGTGCAAGAGAGGCTTTAGAAATGGTCATGCAGCCTTTATCTGCCAGCGAACTGCAGGACTCATCTGAAGATCCTCAACTGAGGCGCTGCACTATATTGAAGCACTGACCGGCATGATGCCAGGGCCCACGAGATATGCCATATCAAGAATCCATGATGTGGCATCCTCTTTTTACCTTTTCTTCACTCCTGACTTGATCCAGCTGATTCAGCAAATGACAAACCTACATGGGAGGCGTTCAATCTCAGGATGGAGTGATGTGGATGCTCAAGAGATTCGAGCATACGTGGGACTTCTCATCCTGGCAGTTGTGTACCGGTCCTGGAGCCTGTGGGATGCCCATAGTGGGAGACCATTCTTCAGGGCTGCCATGTCCCACAAACGATTTGAAATGATAAGAGCCAGCACCGGTTGGTGCTTGAATGAAGCGCAGCGTCTCAGTATTAGAGGGAGACCAGACTTGCCCATTCTTCGTTGTCCACTCACTAATTGTAGTTTTTGTTTACAACAAAAGGTAGGAGACAAGCACGTCTCCAAAGACACATGATGCATCCTTCAAAAGATGCCCTTTTTTCACACGGCTCCATAATATAACTATAATTTCATGCCCACAAAGGGAAAATGGTGGAATCTGATGGAATACAGTAAAAATGTCAAATATCACCACTTCTGTTCAAAATGAAATGCTGACATTGCACAATACATGGTTTTTCATACTGTAAAGGCAGTGAGATAAAAACATGTGGTTATAATGGAAGTCAATGAGGCATTTTTGTGTCCACAGGTAGTATGTGGAACTACATTGAAAATACTAATGCAATCAAATCAGTTGTGTTGCTTATCTTTGACATATCCAAGACTCTAATCACCACCAAAGCCCCATTCCCCTACAATTTATTTTATGGAAAATAATTAATGTTTTGTTGGTTTTTTTCATAAATAATTGTTACTTCAAAGAATTAAAACTGGCATTTAAAGGGTTAAAATCCTGAAAAGTATTGAATATTTGGTAGTTTTGAGCAAGTTAGAAGTTGTTGAAGTGATTTTATGAAAAAAAGCAGAAAAATATTAATATATACGATGATTTAATAGCAGTTTTTGTGTACGTTTTTGCCACGAAGAGGGTAAGAGGGAGTATTTAGCTCTACGCTAAATATGCTAATGCAATCAAATACATTTTGTTGTTTATCTTTGACATATCCAAGTCTCTAATCCCCACCAAAACCCCATCGCCATATTATTTGTTATATGGAAAAAAAATGATGTTTTGTGTTTGTTTTTTTTTGTAATAACTTACTAAACAAACTGGCATTTAAAGGGTTAAAATCCTGAAAAGTATTGAATGTTTGGTAGTTTTGAGCAAGTGACAAGTTGTTTAAGTGATTTATGAAAAAAAGGTGAAAAAAATATTGATATATGATGATTTAATAGCAGTTTTTGTGTGCGTGTACGTTTTTGCCACGAAGAGGGTGAGAGGGTACAAAATGAATCATTTGAGTATAAAGAACATGTAAGAGTAAAAAACACTGGATTTCAAAAATTTGACTAAAAAGAAAAAAGTCTGACCAAATTTCATGCCATTAGCAAAAATGATCACAAAATGAAAGAAAAAACTTGAGATAAATGCCCGAAGAGGGCATGAGGGTTAAAAATTAAATCGCGAACAGGTGAAACGAGATTGTGATTTTATAACGTTTTATCGTGCAGGCCTATTCACAAGTGTAGTTTGATTGGTTCTAATGATTCACTTTGTGCTCCCTCCACTTTTTTTTTTTTTTTTAGTAATGACAGTTTTGAGGGAGAACCTGAAGAGAAACGAAGGAAAACCACCAATGTAGTTATTGACCAACCGGCAACGGAGCATAAAGTCTTAATCGACAACGTTCCAGATAACTCTGGTCTTTTAGAGGAGGTAAGGAGTCAAAAACAATTCAATAACTCATTGATGTCTTTGCCTGAACCATTTAAATACGATATATGGTACGAATGACAATATTAAAAACATTGTATAAGGTCCCATCACATGGTGCTCTTTGGATGCTTTTATATAGGCCTTAGTGGTCCCCTAATACTGTATCTGAAGTCTCTTTTATATAGGCCTTAGTGGTCCCCTAATACTGTATCTGAAGTCTCTTTTATATAGACCTTAGTGGTCCCCTAATACTGTATCTGAAGTCTCTTTTATATAGACCTTAGTGGTCCCCTAATACTGTATCTGAAGTCTCTTTCCTGAAATTCAGCATTAGTGCAGAATTGCATCCACTAGAGCCAGTCCCACAATGAGCTTTACTCAGGACATGCCATTTCTGTCTGTAGCTATTGAGGAGGAGAGGGGGGGGCAAGGTGGAGGGCGGGGGTGTGGCCTTGACCAACTGCCACTTTGCTTGTTTGAAAGCCATGATGTCTCTCTCTTATGGGTTGGCCAAATTCTCTGGGTGGGCAAGCAGAGAAAGGGGAGGTAACCTTGCTGCTTATGACCTCGTAAGCAGCAAGATTCCAGAACGGCTCATCTGAGTTTACTTTTTGTCAAAGGCAGAGCAGGATATCCAGGGCTCGGTTTACACCTATCACCATTTCAAGACAATTGGGGACCATAGGCAGGCTGGGGGAACTCATATTAATGTTAAAAAAAAACCTCATTAAGTGAAATTTTCATGTCATGGGACCTTTTAAAATGTGTTGATGTAACTGATCTCTCATTGCTTTGTCTTTTAGATGCAAGAGTGGCCTCTGGAGAGCTTCTGTGGGGAGCTCTGTAATGACCTCTTCAATCCTTCATGGGAGGTAAAAACAAAGCATTTTTCAATGATGTGATATTTAATTTTAGCTGATATTTCACAATACAGTTGAACATGAGGGGGTTGACTGAGTTAAAGGCACAATCTGTGAGCCAATTGTGAACCAAGGGTTGCCAACAAATGGTAAAAACCTGCTTCCAAAGAACTCCCTTTTTTAACACATTTTTATATGACCAGTGCAAATTAAATTTAAAATTGTATTGTCTGTTTTGTACAGATTCGTCATGGTGCAGGCACAGGTCTTAGAGAAATCATCAAGTCCCATGGTGCTGTGGGCGGGAAGCTGGTGGGAAGCACTGCCGAACAGGTATATATATCTGAGCCTTATTCTCGTGTTTGTTTGTTTTTTTAACATTTCCGTGAGAATTAAACATGACACAAGCTGTCTGTTTTGATTTAGATGTTGCGGCAGCATCAGGAGTGGATAGAGGATCTGGTCATCCGGCTGCTCTGTGTCTTTGCCCTAGACCGCTTTGGAGATTTTGTATCTGATGAGGTAGGTGTTGTTTTTGTGGACAACTGAAGTTATAAGAAGTTACTGCCCGCCTTTTCATGGCTGAGACACGAGCAAGACTTGAGACATGCGGTGTAGTAAAGACCAGGACAGGATTTAATGTGCTCATGCCATGGTTATTCATAATGAAGTGGCTCTGGCTCAAAGGTAGAGCAGATCTGTCCTTACACCACAAGGTTGGCAGTTTGATCCCTGGCTTCTTCAGGCCACATGTCAGTGTCCCTGAGCATGACACTGAAACCCACGTTGCTCCCCAGACGCTGTATGTGGCTGCCCACTGCTCCTCCTGCTTAGGATGGGTTAAATGCAGAGAATGAATTTCACTACGTTGTGCTGTATGATTGTATGTGACAAATAATAAAGTTTCTAAAGTTCTTACGGAGTTATGGAATTGGCCTGGTTTCAGTTGCATTTACTGACATTATTCATAGCATCTATAGTTCTCATTGTGTGAGAGGTCTGTTTTTTTTTTGTCTGCTACAATATTTGCATAAGGCAGTGGTTTTGGAATTCACACTTCCCTCTCCTAAATGTAACAACTGTGTGCCAACTCTTTTGATGCATGGTATTTATCTACTGCAAAGTGGCTTTAGTTTAAGGTGTATTTGCCCCACTCATAACTGGCAACACTGTAGAACAGCAGTGAGTTTAAAAATTATGTTAACCCTTGTGCACTGTTCAAATTCACTACCCTTTCGTTATGTTCGTGGCTGAAAACAGCCACTACTTTAAACTGCTGTAAAAATGTATCAGACAAATATTCTTTTCAATTTTTTTTTGCATAAATCTATTAATCAACCTCAGTCCTGATCAAAACTACTATTATGTTTAAAAGAAATCAGGATTTTAACTCTTTAATTGCCAAATTCATAAATGATGTCACAGATTTCGGGAAAAAAAAAACACAAAATTACTGATTTTCCATATAAAATGTGATTGTGGTCTGGATTTTTTTTTACCTTTTATCACAGTCTTGGACATGTCAAAGATTAGAAACAACATTGGTTTTGATGCATTGTTAGTTTTTGTGCAGGATCAGATTTTAACTTTTTCTCCCTAATTTACTGTTCGTGGCTGAAAACAGCCACTACTTTAAACTGCTGTAAAAATGTATCGGATAAATATTTCTTTCCATTTTTTTTGCATACATCTATTAATCAACCTCAGTCCTGATCAAAACTACTAAATTTTCTAAAAGAAATCTGGATTTTAACTCTTTAATTGCCAATTTCATAAATGATGTCACAGATTTGGGGAAAAAAACACACAAAATGACTTATTTTCCATATAAAATGTGATTGTGGTCTGGATTTTTTTTTTTATCTTTTATCACAGTCTTGGACATGTCAAAGATGAGAAACAACATTGGTTTTGATGCATTGTTAGTTTTTGTGCAGGATCAGATTTTAACTTTTTCTCCCTCATTTACTGTTTGTGGCTGTTTTTGCCCCATTGGCTTCCATTATAACCACATTTTTTGATTGCAAAGCCATGACACCATATAATCATGCATTTTTTATTGTTGGTGGTTTTCCCTGTTGGGAAGAGGTAAAATGTGTATTTTTTACTGTTGATAACCAGGTGGCACCATTAACCCTTTAGATAGGCCTATGCAAAAAAAAAAAAAGCTTAGATTCTGGATTGTACATGGAGTTATATGGAGTATAATATCATATTAAAGTGTGTGTGTGTCTGTGTGTGTGAGAGAGAGTGAGAGTGTGGGAACTCACCTTGATGCGACCTGAGAAAATCAAAACATGCACCTCAGGTCTCAGTACTACATTGAGTAAACAGAGTAAAAAGTGTATTTATGCACCTGCTGCCTTTTGATGGTGAGAAATGCAGACTAAACAAAAACAAAGCAAGTGGATTCAAACACTTGCTTGCAAGCCTGCTGGTCATTTGATGGTGAAAAGAGCAGCAAGCAACATGAGAAAGGGCTTGAGTCGCAGTGAAGTTTTAGATGTGATTATGCAGCCCGATTCCTCCAGCGAGCTCTGGTTTATTTTTCCTGATCGTCCCGACCAAGGCTATTTTCTTCTGTAGTAGTAGTAGTAGTAGTAGTAGTAGTAGTAGTAGTAGTAGTAGTAGTAGTAGTAGTAGTAGTAGTAGTGTAAAAAAGTTGTGACAGTGACGCCCTGGAGTCCTTCTGTCATCTCCTTGACAACACGCTTTGCCTGACCCACCTCTGCAGCATTACCTGTCTTACCCAGGTAAATGTCACACCTCCAGGATGTGCCACCATCAGCAGTCACCCAAATTTTTAGCCCGTATTTTGCTGTTTTTTTTCAGCATGTATTGCCAAAAGCTGCATCTCCCTTTGAATGGCACAAGCTGCTCATCCACTGTGACATCTTTGCCAGGGTTGAATAGGAGGGGAAGGCGATGCGTCCACATTTCCCACAGGGATCTGATCGGGGCAAGCTTATCCTCTCTACGTCGAGCTGGTCTCTGCAGCTTGTCATCAAAACGCAGAGCTCTGCTGATTTCATGGAATCTGGAGAGAGACATGGTGGCTCTAAAAATCGCACGACCACTGCGATCATCCCACAGGCAATGTGTGGACTCCCCTCTGGACCTGTAGACGCCGGCCAAAATCAGTAGCCCCATGTAGGCACAGAGATCTGTGGAGTCCATCCCGGTCCAGTTTCTCATTGTGCAGCACCCATGGAGGTTGGTCATGCTGACAATGAGGTTGTCATGGAGATGACAGAAGGACTCCAGGGCGTCACTGTCACCTGTGACAACTTTTTTACCTCCTTCTTCTGCAGAAGAAAATAACCTTGGTCGGGACGATCAGGAAAAATAAACCAGAGCTCGCTGGAGGAATCGGGCTGCATAATCACATCTAAAACTTCACTGCGACTCGAGTCAAGCCCTTTCTCATGTTGCTTGCTGCTCTTTTCACCATCAAATGACCAGCAGGCTTGCAAGCAAGTGTTTGAATCCACTTGCTTTGTTTTTGTTTAGTCTGCATTTCTCACCATCAAAAGGCAGCAGGTGCATAAATACACTTTTTTACTCTGTTTACTCAATGTAG
This sequence comes from Gymnocephalus cernua, assembly GCA_023631565.1. Taxonomy (NCBI): domain Eukaryota; kingdom Metazoa; phylum Chordata; class Actinopteri; order Perciformes; family Percidae; genus Gymnocephalus; species Gymnocephalus cernua. Next base: position 32,332,607 of record CM042437.1, on the reverse strand, counting down.
TACTGAGAGCTGAGGTGCATGTTTTGATTTTCTCAGGTCGCATCAAGGTGAGTTCCCACACTCTCACTCTCTCTCACACACACAGACACACACTCACACACACTTTAATATGATATTATACTCCATATAACTCCATGTACAATCCAGAATCTAAGCTTTTTTTTTTGCATAGGCCTATCTAAAGGGTTAATGGTGCCACCTGGTTATCAACAGTAAAAATACACTTTTTACCTCTTCCCAACAGGGAAAACCACCAACAATAAAAAATGCATGATTATATGGTGTCATGGCTTTGCAATCAAAAAATGTGGTTATAATGGAAGCCAATGGGGCAAAAACAGCCACAAACAGTAAATGAGGGAGAAAAAGTTAAAATCTGATCCTGCACAAAAACTAACAATGCATCAAAACCAATGTTGTTTCTCATCTTTGACATGTCCAAGACTGTGGTCTGGATTTTTTTTTACCTTTTAATCACAATCACATTTTATATGGAAAATAAGTCATTTTGTGTGTTTTTTTCCCCAAATCTGTGACATCATTTATGAAATTGGCAATTAAAGAGTTAAAATCCAGATTTCTTTTAGAAAATTTAGTAGTTTAAAAAAAAATTAAAAAATTAGTAGTTTTGATCAGGACTGAGGTTGATTAATAGATGTATGCAAAAAAAATGGAAAGAAATATTTATCTGATACATTTTTACAGCAGTTTAAAGTAGTGGCTGTTTTCAGCCACGAACATAACGAAAGGGTAGTGAATTTGCCCACAGTGTACTGTTGGGTTTTGGAAAATTTTCAAAGCATTTTCCTAAAATATGTGTTAAAATAAGATTTGTCAGTGAAAATCATTCCATTTGCTGTAACACAGAAAAAGTTATGGCCAAATTTAGACTCAAAATTACCCCTTAGTGGCTGAAAACATCCCGAACAGTGCACAAGGGTTAAGGAAAAAGGGCTTTTATTTTTTATTTTTTTATTAAACAAAAGAACCCTCTACTTTACCCTCTTTAATATATTTGATTTTACATTTCCTCTCCCTTTAAAATGTAATACAACAACTCAACCTACAGCCGTAATAATGACCAAAGAGTTAATGGGAGTTGATCAGATTTAGGGGCATTGCATGTGACTGTATTTAGGTTGTCATGTTGTGTTCTTTCTTTTGTAAGTGTAAATATTCCTGCAGGGATTAACATTCTTTGCTTGGTGGAAAACCCTGGGACATCTAGTCCAGAGAAATGCTAATATTAGCTTAAGTTCAACCAGAGGGATAACTCTTCAGTGAATGGACCTTGTGTAGGGTTTTATTGGTGTAAGGCCTGCATAATAAGTGGTAGTACATAACTTGCCACTGAGACTTGAGATAATGTTGCTATTATAAATATATATCACTGTAATGACTATAGGTATTTATATTGTCATGTATAATATGTTGTCAAACATCTCATTTATGGTGACTCACTAGAACATCATCCAGATCTATTAGCAAACTGAGTATAACTAGTTAACCAGCTAGATTTATGCAATTTAAAATTATTATATTATATATTTATTTTTTGTGTGTTTTTATATTTTTGTATCTCTTTCCTTTTGCAAGGTGGTGGCTCCTGTCAGGGAGACGTGTGCCCAGACACTCGGGGTGGCCCTTCGCCACATGAATGAAACCAGAGTTTCCATGACAGTAGACGTCCTGCTGACGCTGCTAAAAGAAGACCAGTGGGAGGTCCGTCACGGAGGCTTGCTTGGCATCAAGTATGCCCTCGCTGTCCGACAGGTACCACCTGTTCTGCGTGTATATGATCAGCTGTTTAATAAGCATAGTAAGGTTCTACAGTGTATTCGATTTGAGTGCCATATGGTCATGAATATAAATTTGGAGGTGGGAACACAACAGTATGGACAAAAAGCTTTTTATTTATGTTTGGGGTCTAGAAGCATATGTGCTCCCTGTGGCGAGATGTCACTGTAAAGGCCATTCTGTCTGTCATACCCATACATCTTTGCTGATCTTCATCCATCTGTTTTCTCGTCTCACAGGACCTTAGCTCTGTTTTACTGCCCCGGGTGCTCCCTGCCATCACTGTAGGCCTACAGGACCTAGATGATGATGTCAGGGCCGTGGCAGCTGCAGCCCTAATCCCTGTGGTGGAAGGCTTGGTACAGCTACTGCCCAATAAGGTCAGAGATGCAATAGTAGATCCTTTTGAACAATATATCAGCATCATGTTTCAGTTTGTGTTGAAGTTTGTATGCTGTGTGTCTCTTAGGTACCCTTCATTGTTAACACACTATGGGATGCTCTTTTGGACCTGGATGACCTCACTGCTTCCACCAATAGCATCATGACATTGCTGTCCTCACTGCTCACCTACCCGCAGGTCCGCCAGTGCAGGTCAGTCTCGTGGAAGTTCACACAATAAATGCTACTGCCTCAAAATCATAATTTTGTTTTGAATGATGGCATACTCTAAAGAGACACCATGCTGTGATTTATGTCCCATTTGATAATTGTATTGAACAAATGTATAATGCTCCTAGCTAAAATATATGTACACCAGGCAGGGCAAAGGAAAATCAATGACAAGTTTGGGTACTGTTGACTTAAACAGTAAATTAGAAGACATGTGATTGTGTTACATGTGAAAGGCAGTTTTGCATGGGGTTTGATGGCCTTTGCATGTACTCGGTTTCACAAGAAGCTAACTATTCTGACTTGGCTTGTCTATTTTCATTCAGCCGAAGGTAGGCAAATTGTCTCCTCTGTATTGTGGTTGCGTGTTCAGTGTCGTATCAGCACTCTGCCAAGAGGTTAGCTGAACTTCATTTGAACTTTATGTAAAAGCAGACAGACAATGGCCACCCACCACTGAGTGCACTTTCTACAAACACACAATTAGATGGACAATGACTCTGACTCTTTAAAGTGCTCATATTATGCTCATTTCCAGGTTCATAATTGTATTTAGAGGTTATATTAATAGGTTTACATGGTTTAATTTTCAAAAAACACCAAATTTTTGTTATACTGCATATTGCTGCAGCTCCTCTTTTCACCTTGTGTGTTGAGCTCTCTGTTTTAGCTACAGAATGAGGCATCTCACTTCTACTCCATCTTTGAGTCGCACATGCGCAGTACCTAGGTAAGGACTACTAGCCAGTCAGAAGCAGAGTATGAGGACGTGCCATGCTAGCAGCTAGGCGAGCATTATATAACATGTTACAAAGTGACGCATGTTTGTCACGGAAGTAAAGGCTGAACTACAACAGAGCTGTTTGGAGCAGTTTGATCAGTGTTTTCTGTTGGGGTGGACTTTGGGATTTTTCACTTTGTAAACCTATAACGTGCACAAAAAAGATAGATAGATAGATAGATAGAAAACACAATAAAGGAAAGGGAAAAAGCATATGAGCAATTTTAAGGCTAAGCAGGGGTTAAGTGTATACCCTTGTAACAAGGCATTATTTTGTTTTACTCTAAAGTAGGGATGTAACGATGCATCGTGAATCAGTTACATTTTTTTGTTTAAGATCAGATAGAAGATAAAGATTACAACCGGTTGAGATGAAAAATTAATCTTGATGCAATTTTTTCTATAAAGTAAGCTGGCTTAACCAGGTTTAAAATGCTGGCAGCTAAATGGTGTGACTGTATTTCACTTGAGTCTATCATTACATCCCTACTCCTAAAGTGATGATCTTGCATGTCCCTTTCTGACGATGTATGTATATTGACACACTTACTTGTCCACTCTAGCATGCAGCAGTCATTAACGGTCCTGGTCCCTCGGGTTTGGCCGTTCCTGAGACACACTATATCATCAGTAAGACGGGCAGCACTGGAAACCCTTTTCACACTGCTGTCTAAAGCTAAGGAGGTAAAGTTGACTTTGGGCAATTGGGTATTATGTCATATCTGACGAAGTACTTGTCAATCTTGTACAGGATTTAACAAAGTATCAACTACATAGATTGCCATATTGTTTATTCATAACAGCCAGTGTTCCTGTCAAACATTTTTAGTTGAGTTTCAATTAAGGGTGCGCCGATCAGGATTTTTGGGGCCGATCACCGATTGCTGGAAGACTTATCGGCCGATACCGATCGCTTTTATGAACTGAAAATTACGCCATTACGTAACAGTCACACATGTTTAGAGAATGTATCAGCAATTGTTTGGCTTTTTGTCCTAGCTCAAAATCAAAAAATTGTCCTTTCAATCACTGCAGACATTTCCACACACACACACACACACACACACACACACACACACACACACACACACACAGGGAAACAGCTGTTTGAGTAGCGTTAGCTAACTTTTAAAACTCCTTATACTCTTTCCGTGACTAACCTTCAAATGTCTGATGAGGTTGGTGGTGTTGAAATGTCTCTGGAGCTTTCCGCCTCGTGGTATTTCCTTGGCACACACGTTGCAAATCGCTAGTGTATTGTCTTTTTCCCAGATAGCAATGAGTCGGCGGACCACCGGCGGTGTTCCAGAGGCAGTAGAAGCGTCAGAATGGCGTAATCACAAACACGTTTGCCGGAGCACCACCGGTGACAGACGCTTTTTAAAAGCGGTAGCCGCCTTCCTACGGCCTTCGTTCTGCGGCCAGCCTGCGGGCCAACTGCTGTTCTGCCGCCGTTCAGACACCTTGTAGAACTGCCAGACCGGTGAATGTAGGGAGGCCGCCATTTTAGCTCCATATAGAAAATGTTCTCACGAGTAGTGCGCTCTTAATACATCCATGGTAGTGCGTCATCTGATCGGCATTTATGGAGACCACCGATCAAACTATTTAAAGCCATTATCGGCCGATACCGATCGGTGACCGATCAATCGGAGCACCCTTAGTTTGAATGATGGCTATGGGATGCGTTTTATGTTTTTTCTTTTTTAGGGCCCGAGCGCGCGAGAGCGGCGAAGGCCCTACTGGAACTGAAGGAATTATTAGGGCCCGAGCGCCGACAGCGGCGAAGGCCCTATTGGAACTGAAGGAATTATTATTCTTTCTTCTGCGCAATGAATTGCCTTTTTGAGGGGCTTAACATATTCAAAAACTCACCACATTTGGCGTTCGCGGCAAGTCTCGTGAAAAATTACGTATTTTAAGGGTTTCGGAAATAGGCGCACAAAGATGGCTCGCTAGCGCCCCCTACAAAGTTAAAAAAAATTGAGCCCCTGCAGTACGTTTAACGTAGACTCACGAAACTTGGTAAACATATGTAGCATGTCAAGACGTACAGAAAACGTCATTGGAGCATACCCTAAACCCAACAGGAAGTCCGCCATTTTGAATTGAAAGTTCGAAGTTAGTGCGATTTTGGCCATTTCCACATGTCGTACTTTAACGAACTCCTCCTAGAGATTTCATCCGATCAACTTCAAATTTGGTCTGTGCCATCTTAAGACGTTAAAGATGAAAAGTTGTTAAAAGAAAAACTTTTGGTCATAGGGCATGGCTGTGGCGGGGCGGCCATTTTGTGCGTTTCGCCATCGAAACAGGAAGTGGGTGTAACTCAAGTGTCCATTGTCCAATTGGCTCGAAACTTTTCAGGATTCATAAGAGTCCAACCCTGAGGACATATAAGGGCTGAGATTTGCTTAGTCATAACGCCCCCTAGTGGCAACAGGAAGTATGCCTAAAAGTCAAGGTGCTATACTTAACAAACTCCTCCTAGAGATTTCATCTGATGGACTTCAAATTTGGTCTGTACCATCACAACACCTGACAAATGAAAAGTTGTTAAAAGAAAAACTTTTCGTCAGACGGTGTGGGCGTGGCGGCAATTTTGAGCATCCATCGATGAACGAAGAAGTTGTTGTAACGTTAGTGTACTTAGTCATATCCGAAACTTCTTACATTTGACAAGGGTCCAGACCTGAGGACCCCTACAGGCCAAAATTGACATTTCGTCATAGCGCCCCCCGCTGGCAACACGAAATCTGCCTTGTATAACAAACATCATCCGATTTTCATGAAACGTGTGTGTGTGTGGTCTATATGTGATACTGAGCCGCCCCATATACTTTAACGACGCCCACTTACTCAGACCACGCCCCTTTCATAATTGAACTGTTTAAGGTACACCCTTGTGTGAGGTATCGTTGAACTCAGCAGAGAGTTCCTTTTTAATTGGTGATGGTTTGACCCGCCCCTATGCTTTAGCCACGCCCCCTTTCATCATATTTGAACCGTTTAATGTAGGGTCTTGTGCGAGGTGTCATTGAACTCAGCTGAGTTTTTTGATGGGTGATGGTTTGACCCACCCCCTATGTTGTAACCACGCCCCCTGTCATAACATTTGAACCGTTTAATGTAGGGTCTTGTGTGAGGTGTCATTGAACTCAGCTGAGTTTCTTTTTGATGGGTGATGGTTTGGCCCACCCCCTATGCTTTGGCCACGCCCCCTTTCACAAATAATGAACTGTACGACATTGATTGTTGTGTGAGGTATCGTTGAACTCGGCAGGGAGTTCCCTTTTCATTGCTGACGATTTGCGGTGTCTGAGTGGGTAGGGTAAATGCACGGTCGCAAGGAGCAGCGTCCGCCCCTAACCCCGACTGCACAGAGGCGCGAGGGCCCGTCAATCGCTGCTTGCAGCTTTAATTTTTTTCTTATTATTCTTCAGAGCTGTGCGATGTGGATCAACCCCATCCTACAAGATATGCTGCGGTACATCTTCCAGTCCTGTATACTGGAGAGCAATGAGGAAATCCTTGAACTGATTCAAAAGGTTTGTTGCCCCATCCTCACTTCATCTCAGGGTAAATTGATGAAGATGGCCCAAGTTTGAATATTGGAAACAAGAGAAACAATACTGACATTCTCACTTTTCTTTCCTTGTATATGGATGACCTTTTTGATTTAGCCTTTATGATTTGTTAATGTGTCACTGGGCAGGTGTGGAGTGAGCTGCTGTCTCAGGCCCCACAGCAGTACGTGGTAGCAGCCAGCTGTCCATGGATGGGCGCCTGGCTCTGTCTCATGATGCAGGCCTCGCACATTCCCATAGACCTGAACATGCTGCTGGAAGTGAAGGCTCGCTCCAAGGTTGGACACTTTTATTTGTAGCTAGATAAGACTGAAGAATAAGAACTATTTATATTGTTCTATTCTCAGCTGATCTTCTGTATTTATACTGTATGAGGGTGTTTAGTGGTTGTGTCCTTTTTAGATGCAAACTGAAGCTCCAGGACAAAGGACAATATCTGCTAGCAATTTTAACCAGTGCAATTAATATTTTACATTCAAGATTTAGGAAAACTGATCTTAAAAGGATATGTAGGATTTTCTTAAACAATGTATAGATTTACACTCACAAAGATACAAAAGTAATCCCTTCTCAATCAATATTTAATGACCCACTAGAAGTGTGTGGGGGTGTCTGTATTTGCAGAGACAGACACTGCCCTCTGCCTGCATTTCCTCTTATTTTCTGTCTGGGATGTTTATGGGTGTCAGCATAGAGCCTTTGGGACCACGTGGGTGTGTAACTGCGGCCATTGGCGCCCATTTGGGTCTGACGCCAATGCACAACGCACCCAGAGGAGATCTCTGCTGCGTGCTTTCGGTCTGTGTCTGTTTAACCGACACACACATGCAGCGACAGGACGCTAACTGTAATAATTAATGTTGTGTTGATGCAACAGGATAAGGCTGGTGCAAAGGCACGTCAAGGAACCAATCAGGTGAAGGAAACGGTCCAAGAGTATATAGCAGGTGCAGAGACGGTGACAGACGACCCAATGACAAGGGACTATGTAGTGGTCCGTTCTCGCCTCATGGCTGCCAAGTAAGTTTTGATTGTTGCGTTGGAAGGAAAAAAATAAAGAAAGCTGAATTGCTAGATAACTTGTTTTTAAAGATGCTAACAGTTCTTACAGTGTTTCCCCGCTCTCTTTGTGTCTCTGTAATACAGATTGCTGGGTGCTCTGTGTAGGTGTATCTGTGACCCTCAGCTCAATGCTGCATCTCAGGAGATCCGACCAGCTGAGTCTTTAGGCCACCTGTTGCTCTTCCACCTCAACTCTAAGTCTGCCCTGCAGCGCATAGCTGTGGCTCTGGTGCTTTGTGAGTGGGCTGCACTGCAGAAGGTGAAAAGCTCAGACACTGAGTTTGTTAATTGTGGAAAACATGTTCGACTCTTTTTGGATGTAGTGTGGGCATTACCAAATCAGGCATTCAGGGGTCTAGTATATTTATTTACTTTATTAATCTCTTTCAGGATTGTCAGGTGGTGTCATCCATGGTGCAGCCTCGTCTTCTGGCCATTCTGTCCGAGCAGTTGTACTATGATGAGATTGCCATCCCCTTCACGCGCATGCAGAATGAGTGCAAGCAGCTAATTGCACTGCTGGCTGATGCCAATATAGACCTGCAAGACCGCCTCAATTGCAGCATTTTCACTATTGATCAAGCCAACGAACTGGTAGGTCCAGCCACACACATAGGAAATCTATTAATCAAATGTAGGTCAATTGATGGTGGGATATCACTTCTGAAACCAACCATATATGATTTTTGAACAGGCATGTAAACTGACAAACTTAATGGTTGTATGAAGCGTGCAGTTTCATTCTTCAGATGCATCATGGTTTCCGAAGAATCATCTTCAAACGGGGCAGTCTTACTGTTTATTATAATTAATTTTTCCCCAATGTTTGTCAACACACCCCAAAACTGTAGTTTACACTGAAGGCTGACATTGTATAGTCTGGCTATCACCAGACCAAGCTCAATAGATTTAAGATTGAGCATTGGTCTGGGGAGTTTGCTCTGTATTTTCTACTGCACAAGAGGCGGGACCAACTGGCGTAGTTCAAATGACTCTGTACGCAATTGGATAGTCCTTCAACCAATCAGACCAACAATCCGGGTGACGCGGCATCGGCATCAACGGGTAGCTGCGCTTCGGGGGCCGGCTTGTTGAATGTAAACAAGAAGCTGCTTGCCGTTGCTTCTCTATCGTCATCGTGTTAAACATGCCAATAGCGCCAGGTGGATAAGCCAGTTGTGATTGGTTCCCGCAAAATTGTGAACTGAAGCAGGAGAATTAAACGTGCAGGTTTCCAGCCTGATCTGCAGGGCGAAATCAAATCGCTGGCAGAGTGGGCAGGGTTTACCCAGTCTAGACATTTTAAGGCATTTGGCTACTATCATGACAGTTTTTTCCATATCATCCAGCTGTAATTTGTTTTCTGTCCAGGTTTTATTTTCTTGAACTGACAGCTCTGGTAATGGTCTGGTACCCAGGTGATTCACAGATTCAAAGGTCCATGGATGTTGCGCTTTGTAACAGATCGCTCCCATTCCAGACTCACATTCTCCCCCCTCTTGTTCCCTAGGTAACCACCATCTTTACAGAGTCAACAGCGGGTCTGAACGTGAAGTCCAGTCAGTGGCAGGCACTGGACGGTAAACGGCAGCAGGCTCAAGTAACAGTGATGGAGACCAACACAGAATGGCAGCAGCTGCATCTGCGAGTCCACATGTTTGCAGCCTGTGCAGTGATTAACTTGCAGGTTCTTCCTGACAAGCTCAACCCACTGGTCAGGCCTCTGATGGAAACCATCAAGCGGGAGGAGAACACCCTGATCCAGGGATATGCTGCTTCCTTTATAGCCAAGCTGCTGCAACAGTGTGCTGGACGCTCGCCGTGCCCCAATCCCAAGATCATCAAAAACCTCTGTGCCTCGGCCTGCGTGGACTCTGTAGTCACACCCTCATCTGCTTGCCCCGTACCCCCCACACAGGAAAATGCCAAAGGTAAGAGATGTTAAAGCTTGGGAACGATATCTGTAATTTTACTCAATGTGTCAGTTACCAGTGGGATTTCAAAACTGGGTTCTCATTAGCATTTTAAGCATTCCACTGACTTACGAATACACAACATAGTGTCTTTGTTTTTCTGTACTTGTAAAATTTAAAGTACAACCTCAGCCCTCCAATAATCATGTGTCAACACTGAAGAAGTGCTTGCTTGCCTGCTACTGAGCATATTTATCTCCATTAGGCAGTGGGTTAGAGAAAGACTGCATGCATCACATGGTCAACAAAACCCGAGGCATCATCACCCTGTACCGTCACCAAAGGGCAGCGTTTGCCATTACCAGTAAGAGGGGGCCAGCTCCTAAAGCCCCAAAGGCCCCCACCACAGAGCTTCCTCCTGGCAGCACCTTTAGCACTGACAATGATGAGGTACAGACGGCTACTAAAGTACATTTTCCTCACATTTAGGTCATATCCACAACAGGTTGTATTTTACCTTTTTGTATTATGATATGTTCCCTATTTAGAGCAAGAAGCCATTTCTTATTCAGAGACGAGGGGCAGAGTTCTCCCTTACAACTGTCGCCAGGCACTTTGGTGCAGACTTCACCAAGTCTCTGCCATACTTATGGGAGAACACCGTGGGACCACTGAAGACAGTAATGACTGAAAATCAACACATTGGTATGTTTGAGTTGATCAAATTTGAATCTTGGATAGATATTTGTAAAGGCTATTTCTTAAAGGGTAAACACTTGACCTACAAGTATTTAACATTTTAACTGGCCTGTAGACATTTTGCCTTAAATGGACTTGAATACAGCAAATTGTACCATTTCAGATGCAAAACTCTGTATGTGAAGTTGCCTCATGATGATTCATACACAATCAGTTATAAGACAGTTTGCAGGTTATATATCTGTACTAATCAATTAAATTCACTAAGTAAATGCACTCATTATCAGCCCCACGGTTCAGGAAGTCCAGGATGTTTGTAGTCGGTACTATGAATCACTTTGTGTCTATCATGTGTTGTAGACAGGCTGGTCCAGCTTGAGAGGGGAGACGCTGCAGCACAGGAACTGGTCAACTCTCTACAAGTGCTGGAAGTCATGGCTGGGGCCATGGCTGCTGAACTCAAACCTTTGGTAAGTCTGCGGAAATTCATTAAGTCATCTTAAACCAACTAATATAATGTAAGAAAATTATTAAATCTGTCTTGTTTTTTCCCCTATAGCTACTGGAGCACCTACCCCATCTGTTCACTTGCCTGCAGCACCCGTACACGGCGGTGCGTCATATGGCGGCACGCTGTGTGGGCGTGCTCAGTAAGATAGCCATGCTGGAGACCATGAACCGTTTCCTTGAGTGTGTACTCCCCTGGTTAGCAGCTATTGAGGACTACACCAAACAGGAGGGTGCCATCGAGTCTTTAGCCTGTATCCTTTACACAGTGAAATAACTTTTCCATTTTCTTAGCATGGCACACTATAAATGCATTCCATAACGCATATTCTGCAGTAATGCTATTTTTAAAGCTAATTGTTAATTAAAGCATCAACCTTGTAGTTGCTGTGTTATCTCTGTACAGTACTGTCCTTGACTAACTTCTCTCCAGGTGTCATGGAGCAGCTTGATGTGGACATTGTACCCTACATTGTGCTGCTCGTAGTACCAGTGCTGGGCCGTATGAGTGACCCCAGTGATAGCATTCGTTTTATGGCCACACAGTGCTTTGCTACACTCATCCGTCTGTTGCCCCTTGAGGTAGGAGCACACGAACGGAAGGCTAAAAATGCATTTACTATTTTCCAAAGTTAAGAATCTCTGCAAAAAGACTAAATCACTCACTCACTATTACACTAATAACACAATGTCATGATCCAGTGTTCTGCTTTTTTTTAAGTATCCCCCCCCCCCCCTGTTGTCCACCAGGCAGGTATACCAGACCCTCCAGCCATGTCAGCTGACCTGATCCGCCAGAAGGCCAGAGAACGCCGCTTCCTAGAGCAACTACTAGATAGCAGAAAATTGGAGAACTACAAGATCCCTGTGCCCATTAAAGCTGAGCTCAGGAAGTACCAGCAGGTGTGTGTCCGTTTCATGTGCCCACTGTGTCTCTGCAATTCATCCTCAAGCAGCAGATCAAGGTCTCTTTGTCTCCCTTGGGAGATATTTGTGTTGGACAAGGGCAAGTTGCTGCATGGACAACACAAAAACAAAGACAAAACGGCAAACAAAAAACATTGTGGACAGTAAAACCACAGGCAAAAACACCAAAACAATGTGAAAAAACATCTACTCATGGACCGCTACTACTTAAAATACATACAAATTCTTCAAAAATGCATACACACTGCTCATCCATACATGCTAAAGTGCCATAAACAACCATATTCAGATGCCTGTACAGAGGCAGTATGCTACTCAAATGTAAGTGCATAAATATAAAAGCAAATGTATATTTACAAAAGCATAAATATAAAACCCATTACTCAGATTCTTCATATGTCAGTGCAATAAATAAGTAAAGACTCAGTTCTTAAAACTATGGTGCGTGTGCGTTTCCTTCCATCCTCTATTATCTGCTCGTTAATGATAAGTAAATTTAAATTGATGCCCGACCTGTGTTTTTTACACATTTAAACAACCCCTGGAACACTTGGACACCTAGACAACTGATCATTATTCTGCCAGATTCAGGGATGATGTTTTGCTTTAAGTTCTGCTGGCTGGCAATGTATAAAAAAGCACTGACAACAAATGGTTTTCTTGACAGAAAACTTTTTAGCTAAATGGATATGGGGTATGTGTGCATGTTCCTTCTAGAAATGGTAGTTGCTGGCTGCTCTGCTGCGACCAGCCATCCATCTCTTTAAATAGAGCAGTGCAGAAAGCAAATTCTCCTACCATTGCTACTGCTATTGGTCAAACACACTTCTGCCAATCAACCTTAACTGATTCAGGCGAAAACGTCACTCTGAAACCAACTGCAGTTACAATGGATGATCTGCTTTTATGTCTACAGTGTGGGTCTTTGTGTCATCTTGCAGGATGGAGTGAACTGGCTGTCCTTCCTGAACAAATACAAGCTGCACGGGATCCTGTGTGATGACATGGGCCTCGGCAAGACACTGCAGTCCATCTGCATTCTGGCAGGAGATCACTACCTCAGGTTGTCCAAACAGCACTATTACTGCCGTTGTTGTTGTTGTTTGACTACCATTCAGAAGCTCATATGCTTGTTCACTCTGTTGTAACTGCACAGCTTTAAGACTTGTAAAGAACATTTATAATTGAATAGTAAAAATAGTCCAAATATATAATCCATATAGTCAGTTGTTTATATGCTTGTGGATGTAATCAATGTCAGGTATTAATATACTATTTACCACTACTAAATCACAAAGGATTGAGCTACCTAATCATAATGTAAGTTCAATAAGGCTTTTTTCTCTTATTTAAGTTAATGTAAACAATTGGCAATGCAGAAGAAATCCGCATGAGACTGAATTCTTGACAATTGTCTACATGTATAAAATTAACTATTTTGTGAACAAAAATACAAGATAATATGAGATGAAATGTCTTGATGAACCACAAATAAAAAGCAAGGTTTGGCTACATTCTCTAAAAAAAAAAAAAAAAAAAAAAAAAAATTGATTTTCCTTTTTTTAAATGTTCTTATCCTATTATGTAAAACATTGACTATGAAACGGTCTTGTAATATATGCTATTCATGTATGACCTCAATGAGCCTGCCTCATGCTGTGCTGTCAAACAATAGACAAAGCAGGGGTTGACTGTTTCAACAGTGACTAGTCCCAGTTTTGACGTACTTGTTTTGATCTTTGTTCTTTAAAACACTTGTTCTCTTTTATGTTTTGGTGTGTCATGTAAGGAAACTTGAATCAGCCTTGTGTATGTTTGATGTCTATTCAGGGTACAGGAATATGCCAAGACTAAGGCTGCAGACAGCAGCCCCCTGCCCTCTCTGGTGGTGTGTCCTCCCACACTGACTGGCCACTGGGTGGATGAGGTGGGCAAATTCTGCACCAAGGAGTACCTCAACCCACTGCACTACACTGGGCCTCCTACAGAACGAATGCGGTAAAGCTTAGTCAGACTTTAAAACAAGACTTGTCAGCATACAGAGAATGACTATATATCCTCGTCCTAAAGGTTTCCTAAATGAAAAAGTACAGTGGAAAAAAACTGTTCAGGAAAACAAATCATTTTTCAATGTTTTGGATTAATTATTATATGCTAATTGTTGGTATACATCATTTAACACAAACACGTCTCATTTACACAACATTCATGATCCTAAACAAACATTTACTTTTCCAGGTTGCAGCACCAAGTGAAAAAACACAACCTTATAGTAGCCTCTTACGATGTTGTACGGAATGACATTGACTTTTTTAGGTGAGAATCATTCTAATTCTAATATCTCTGTGTTTTGGAGGAAGGTGCTCAGTTTTTAAAAATGAACTTAATTTTTCTGTATTTTTTTTTTTAGAAATATCAAATTTAATTACTGTATCCTTGATGAGGGTCATGTCATCAAGAATGGGAAAACCAAGCTTTCCAAAGCCATTAAGCAGTTGGCTGCCAACTTCCGAGTCATCTTGTCTGGAACGCCCATTCAAGTGAGGTCCTAGCTGTCTGGCTGTTGAAATTGTACTTCTTTCCTTATGTTTATTAGTCAGAGCATCAATATTTTTCCACTCTGCGTAGAACAATGTCCTGGAGCTCTGGTCATTGTTTGACTTCCTCATGCCGGGCTTCCTTGGAACAGAACGGCAGTTTGCTGCTCGCTATGGAAAACCAATCCTGGCCAGCCGTGACGCCAAAAGTTCCTCACGGGAACAAGAGGCGGGTATGTAAATATTGCAGGTGTCATTGTTTATTTTCTAGCCAGAGCATGTGACCAGTGAGAATTTCCACTCCTTGCTTATGGAGTTGTTCCTTCCCTCAGTTTCCCTATTAAAGCCACTCCGGCCGCTCCACTAAATTGCTCCATGCATTCAGATTTCACCCCGCTCTCAAATCACTCACCTCTTGTCCCAAAAAAGAAAGAAAATTTTTATTTATCAGATAAACGGCACCCACCCTCCCTTCATGCCCGGAGCTACACAAGCAAAAAATTAGTCGGATGACAGGCACTAGCAGCATGGAGAGGGAGGATGGCCGTTGTTCATCTGCATGTACTGTGCTGCGATAACAGACGTTCAGGCATGCTTCAAACTCATGGTGTGAGCAGTACCAGAGCAAAATTGAAGCGGGGGAGATAAGGCAACGCACCACTTTAAAACTCCTCTCTACACTTATCCAAAATCCTCGCACTCCGCTCACATGCTCTGTTTCTAGCTGAATATTGCCTTACCTAACAACCCAGAGGTATAATAGGACTAGGCCATTAACTGGTTAATATTGGTTCCTTCCTCTCAGGTGTCCTGGCGATGGAGGCCCTACATCGGCAGGTGCTACCCTTCCTTCTGAGGAGGATGAAGGAGGATGTCCTCCAGGACCTTCCGCCTAAAATAATTCAGGACTATTACTGTAATCTGAGTCCTCTACAGGTACTTGTGCCCCCCAACAACTATCTAATGGGCTATCCCAGTACCCACAGGCAAATGCATCATTATAAACATTGAAAAATACATTGTCTTAGTGCCTCAGCTTTGCATTTTTCTTGCTATTCGTATATTATAGGGCTCTACAATGTTATACTTGTTCTACGGTCTTCTATGGACTAAGTAGTAGCTAGTAATATTATATCAGCCATATAAGTTTAATACATTGTTATTGGGATGCATGCCTGCATTATTCTAGGTTAGAAGTAATGTGTCTGGTCTCCATAAGAAAGAACCATGGATAATGTCTCAACCCTCTTAACACCGCTGTATGCTTTCTCACTACCTGCAGGTTCAGTTATATGAAGACTTTGCAAAGTCTCGAGCCAAAGCCAGTGTAGAGGACAGCATCTCTAATACCTCTACAGAAGAGGAGGAGAAGCCTAAACTGAAGTCCACAGGCCATGTCTTCCAGGTACACGTTTCTACTTATTTATCTCATATAGGCATCAACTATAAACCACCTCTGAAACCCTAGTTAACGGTGCCCTGTGGAGATTTTTGTTTGTTTTTTTTCATTCTGTGTTCTTCACCAAAATGCATTGTGTGTATCCTGGAAGTCTAACAAAACTGTTCAATGCCTTTTTCTTCCTCATAAAACATTTTTAAAAGCCCAATCATTTGGCAATTAGTTTTGTCTTCTTCCCTGCTTTTGTTGGTACATTGGCTTGGTTCATTACCAGCACCTGTCGATCACTGTGTATCGCGTCACGGGCCTGTGCATACAGTGAACATTTCATAAAATGCAGTTTGAGTTTGTTTCACAGAGCAGATGTGTGATGGTTTGGAATCAAAGCATTAATTGTTAATATTTACTATATGCCCTCATCTCTTGCAGATGCATCTCATTATAACCATGCAACAATATTTACCTTCATTCCTACGATCTTTCAGGCGCTGCAATACCTGCGGAAGCTGTGCAACCACCCGAGTTTGGTCTTGACCCCGCAGCATCCTGAATACAAACGCATCACTGAGCAGCTCGCAGGGCAAAACTCCAGCCTGCGGGACCTTCAGCACGCGCCCAAACTCTCCGCTCTCAAACAGGTATCATTCTGGGAAGTCTTTCAGATCAACTACAGCACAGGATTTTATCCAATTAGGTTTTCATGAAAGTAACATGGGGGGTGGTTTGTGGCCCAGAGTTAAAATGGTTGCCTCACAACCACAAGGTTGGTGGATCAATCCCAGGTCATCCGGCCACATGTGAAAATGTCCCTGAGCAAGACACTGAACCCCAAGTTGCTCCCCGGATTGCTCCTGGGTTAAATGCAGTAATAGAATTGTATGATTTAAGAATAAAGTTTTTTTTCTTTTTTTTTTTTTTCTTTTTGTCTAGCACTTTATCGCTTCAATTAATCGGATATTTTTTTTTTTTGCGTTTTTAAACAACCAAAACATAACGAAAATGATGTGGCTGTAAAATGGTCAAGCATTTGGCTTTTATTTGTCAAAAGAACAGAGGTATTTATTCCAACTCCAGCATTTGGCAATTTAATTAAGTTTCATGCTGTAATCTAGCCCTGACATCAAAGCAAATATCTGTTTTATGTAGATTTCTACACCTGCAGCATTTACCATTAGGCTACCAACAAATAATATATAATTTCCGGGGTGAGCCTATTTGCTATGGTAACCTAAGTGTGTGTGTGTGTGTGTTGTCACCAGAGACACAAAATAACGCCCCAAATCCCAGAAAGTTATTTATTTTTTTATTTATTTTTTCTTCATAATATGGGCACTTTAATGTGATAACGCGTTAACTTGCCCAGCCTTTTATTTATTTATTTATTTATTTATTTATTTATTTATTTATTTATTTATTTATTTATTAAAGGCCAGCTCTTTCATGGATCCAGGATACTATGCATCCTGATAAAGTCCCTTTGGCCTTTGGAATTAAAATAGCCCCACATCATCACATACCCTTCACCATACCTAGAGATTGGCATGGGGTACTTTCCATTAGGGCTGGGCGATATGGCCTAAAAATATCTCCAATTTAATTTTTTTGAATTCGATTTCCGATTTAACCCCCCCCCCCCCCCTCTACTTATTAAGGAAAGCAATAAGTACAAACGGCAGACAACTTACCGTCTTCTCCATGGTATATATGGGTACCATGTCTTTGGCTATGTGCAAAGCGACCGCTTCGGTGATTGTTCTCCACCGCGCCCCTTTCCTGTCATATGCGGTGCCTTGTGCAAAGGATTCGGCTACAGTTAGCTGTATTTTAGCTAAGGTTTGTTGGTCACTACGGTTTTGTTTGTCTCGGAGAGAGACTGGCATGTTTCATATTGGGCTGGATGTTTCTGTTTCAGGTGTTGGAATAGGTTTGTGGTGCTGCTGCCTTTGACTGCGATGGGCTTTAGGCAAATGTTGCAGCGCGGGGTCTCTTGCTCCACGTCTGTCGCAGCAAACCCATACCGGTTCCAAACAGATGATTTTATTCCTTTCTTGGGAACAAACTTCCCACTCTCACCGGTAGCCATGTTGTCACTTGCTGTTGCTGTTTCGTGTGTGCTATGATGTTGTTGTTGTCGCTAGCCATACTGCTATGTGAAACTAACGCTACGGAATCTCCGGAGAGCCAAAAATGCGGCATTACACAAAAACTCAATTTACTTATCTTTTTAAATCGCCCGCAACAAAAAATTTGTATTAATTAATTTAATCGATTTTTCGTCCAGGCCTACTTTCCAGAAAATCATCTCTCAATGCAAATCAAACCAGCTATTAGGCTACATAAAACCATGCCAATCTCTGTTGAAATCAAAAAGTCTGTTTTATAAAAACAAAACAACAAAAAACCACATTGCTGACCAATTAGGTTGTTTGCCCATGGTTTTGTCAGCCTTTCAACTGTCTCAAACTGTGGCTCTAATGTGTTTTCTGTTCTTCAGTTGCTGGTGGACTGCGGACTAGGAGGTGGTGGAGGATCAGAGGGGGGCACCGAGGCCGTGGTGGCCCAGCATCGTGTGCTCATTTTCTGTCAGCTCAAGAGTATGCTGGATATTGTGGAGCATGACCTGCTGAAACCCAAACTGCCCTCTGTCACCTACCTGAGGCTGGACGGCGGTGTGCAGGCGGGCCTGCGCCACTCCATCGTTTCCAGGTCAGTGGGTGGTGATTTATACAGACGCTTTGGTTCAGATTTCCACTCTGTGTTGCTTGCTATTGTGAATGTGAGCTCAGTCCAATTCTTCTCCATGACTTTGTTCTCTGAATCTCAGGTTTAACAATGACCCATCCATTGACGTGCTGCTGCTGACCACCCATGTCGGGGGTCTAGGTCTGAACCTGACGGGTGCAGACACAGTGGTGTTCGTGGAACATGACTGGAACCCCATGAGGGACCTGCAGGCCATGGATCGTGCCCATAGGATAGGACAGGTACACAGACGAATACAGGCCACACACACGCTACATATACCATGTCACGGACCTGTGCTTGTGTAAACGGTATAAACCAAATACCAATAACATTTAGATCATCATCTGCTTTGAGAAATTCCAGTTGCATTACGGTGAAGATGATAGTGAATCCAAAATGCTCCTGTGGCACCCAAAGTAAGATGTAACTGATCAGTTCCCTTGCTGCATTATTAAATGTAGCCTTTTGAACAGCCTTGGATATCAGTGATGCAGAATGACCCCAGTGAAATAAAATTGACGGGAGGCGCTGTCCTACACTTCTGATACATTCTGTTAACATTCATCATTGTGTTTGTCGGGCAGAAACGGGTTGTGAACGTGTACCGGCTGATCACACGAGGCACACTGGAGGAGAAGATCATGGGTCTGCAGAAGTTCAAGATGAGCATCGCCAACACTGTCATCAGCCAAGACAACGCCAGCCTGCAGAGCATGGGCACCGACCAGCTCCTCAACCTCTTCAGTCTAGACAAGGTGAGAGCTTGTCTGAGTGTTTTCATCATGGAGAGACAGAGAAACATGTTGGTGGGGATCACGGATCTCCCATGTGGAGTTATACAATTCTTTAAAATGTCAGTGAGCTAAATTCAGAGGTTTTATTTGTCACGTCAGTCATGTAGACTTTATGCTGTCAACACAGTTGACGAGTTAACAAAAACTTCCAACGCGAAGCGGAAAAGCGCCCGACTTAATTAACTTCACAGCAAAATAACATTCAGCTGAGGGCGGGTGATTTGGTAGAATAACAATCGGGGCTGATCGGTGCTCCTTGCATTTTGCAACCTGCAAACATGCTGTCTGATCGGGCCCTAACTCTGCCGTAAGCAAGCCCAAGCCCACAGTAGCTAGCATGTCTTCCCTCACGATAAAAGTATTTATAATGAATAATGCAATGCTTCCCTTAACCAGAGACAAGTCTACCAGCCCTGCCCTAACTAATTGGCATATTGAGATCCCACCACAATGAGGCTACAATCAAGATAACGAGTGCTTATTAATACCAGGATTGGATGTCATCATTCAGATACAAATCACATGTTAATTCCTGCAGCTTATTGTAGCAGAGGTGCCATGCTTCGCCTGTCCTGGCTGACATCAGAAGAAATTAACACTTGTATAATATACAATAGAAAATATTTAGTGCTGTCAGTTTAACGCATTAACGGCCCTTTTTTTTTTTTTTCTTTTTTTTTTTTAACTAAGATAAAAACCTGACAAAAGCTGTTAGTATGCATTCCTATGTATTCTTGACATGCACACCTATACCTGTGAAACATTCGTCATGTTTGCTTGATCGGTCTTGTAAAAATGTGTTTCAGGGTGAGAAGGGTGAGCAGTCGGCATCGAGCTCCGGGAAGTCGTCTATTAAGTCTGTGCTGGACGGCCTGGGAGAGTTATGGGACCAGCAGCAGTACGACACGGAGTACAACCTGGACAGCTTCATGCACTCTCTGCAGTAGCACTGTAGGAGCAGGACCTGATCAGACCCCGTGGAGCCCCCCCCTACTGCTGCAACTGTCTGCCCCACTTCCATGCACCCCCCCACCCACCCCTTGGACAATATCAGAATAAGGAGTCACTCATAGCTTATGGTTACAAATGTCCCAAAGCAACAACCAAAAACAGCCAAAATAAGAATGAAATCTGTATTTTAGTTTGCTGCAACAACGTTAACCCATTTCTTCTGACGTTTCTGAACATCAAGACATCCCGTAATTCCTTGTTGAGAGTAAACCACCCAGGTTTTTCAACAAGTCCTCTTTAAAACTGCTAAGACTATATTGGTATGATGACTATGTACCATCTGCGACAAGCAACCCCCAGTGTTGGTTTACATCTTCTACATTAGTTAGCAGCAGCATCACCACTGTGTACAGTGATGTTGCTGTGGTCTCTCCACTATAATTATGATGCACTGAATGCGTATCTTTTATAGGAGCAGCACCAGGTGCTACTTTTACAGCCTGATGCCCTTCTCCCACATCACATTGCCAGAGTATACAGTGTTAACTGCTTTAGACACGATTACCCAGTAGCACCTCCCTCCCTCACCCACTTTCATCACAAGGTCTTAAAAAGCACTGCGATACCCAGCCACACCTGTCAACGCCTCTCTGACTGGATACAAACATGTTTTTGTATGACAAAGGGAAGCGGGGCGAGAGTGACGAGCTCACTGGAGAAACCACAGGATGTCATCGCTGGCTTTTTAAAGCCCTTTGGTGACCGCTGTTTATGCTATAACCAGATGACTCCCATCCTCCAGATGGCGCTGGTCTGTACTCCGCCACAGGAGTCTGTTCACGTGACTTAAAGCTTTGTTGAAACGATTTGCGTTGTGTTCATCTCCTCCAACAACAATGGTGTAACAATGAGCTGGGAAAGCACCGCACGTGAAGCATACAGAGACTGAACACGGGGCCAAGCTAAAACCGGTACCTGAAACCTGTCACCAGTATTTTTAAAAAAGTAGACTTGTACATATTTCAGCAATTGCTGCTTTTTGTTTATGATGGTGGAATTGTAATAAATTCTACAGACCTTTGAACTACATGGTTATTTTTTCTTTTCTTTGCATGTTACCAGTGATGGCCAGTAGATGGTGTGGTTGTACATCCAAGAACAAGAATACTGATAAGACATAAATTAACCTAAAATATGGTCATATTGGGCATCTTTTGCAGATTTAAAAGATGCCCAAGATTTCCCTTTGCGGTGTTTAACATACAGTTAAACACCGCAAAGGGAAATGGTTCAAAAAAGGATGCAGACACTTATGAGTTCTTGAAGTTGAGATTCTGAGTTCATTCTTGACCTATTAATGCTCCTAAGTGGACCTTTTGGTGTTCTGTTTCTAAAGTCAAGAATGAAGTTTCCATCTCCAACCTCTAAGCCAACATGGATGAGAAGTCCTTTTAAAATGCACAGACAAGTGGAAATGTAATGGAAGCAGAGGCTGTTGTAATTGTATAAGCAACCAAATACATTGTTGTGTAATCAATACTGAAAACTTAATTTCAACAAATTTCTTACTTTGAAAACCGAATGTTTGTGTTTTTAATCATGCTTTGAAATGTATTTATTAAAATTTACAATTTCAAATGGGTTCAATTTAAGTAAAATATTTCAGTGTAGTCCACTTGTAAGATTCCTATTCTTTACACCTAGGGGTGTAAATCACGTTTTATCAATACAATATTAAATCGATTTCTTTGGACAACAATATATTTTCCTAATCAGTCTGCCACGCTACAATTTTAATGTGATTCAATTCAATCTGAGATGATGTACTACAGTCCTTTACAGCTATATCAACTCACACAAAGCAACTAAAATATGATTTAACTATTTTATTACGGAACTCTTCCAGACATTTAAATGAAAAAAATATTTTTAATAGAAGAATATGAGGTGGGAATTTCAAAATAAAGGCGCATCTTAAAGATATGTATCGATATTTTCACTTTGCATCAGTCATATTGGACCGTTAAACATTGAATCGATATTTCAACCCAGATCAATGTATCTTTAGACCCCTACTTACAGCCGGTCTATATTTCACACATTTTGAACATCTACAATTCTGCGAGAACTGGACGAACCCCATCTGCTGATGAAGATTGCGTGATCTGATTAAAATCTCCAGAACAGCTTGTGGGGGGATTGTTTTGTCAAATCCAGAAACGGATCATTAAGGATACATCAATATCTGCCTTACTGTCTGAATCTGAAGAATGAATCCATTCCACTGAAAGGACAGATGTAAGCATATAAAGACAGTAAGTTGCAGAGGGCCATAATGCAAGTTAGTACTGGTCAGCTGTTTTCTAAAGTCTGGTGCATGACACGTGACAGAGAAGGAGAGATGCCATGCAAAAGACCACAAGGTTTCACAGCGTCATACAACTACGTTTAATAAGATTTGCTTATTAGTACAGAAAAAGGAAAAATGAAGGTGGGAACTACAAACTCTGAAGCAGTAGTAAGCATTAGCAGCATTGAGCTCCATGTTTTCAAATCACAGTTACTGCAAAAGGTTCAGACCAAGTCAACAATCTCAAAAAGCCTCGCGAAGATAGATCCAGTGTTGAAGTTGGGAAATAGAAACCTAGAAAATCAAACCACAGGTGCCTTAATAAAAACTAAAACAAATACACATTACAAAAGTAGTGGGATGTTTGTGAAAAAAAGCACATTACCAATCTTTTTTTTTTCATCCATTTTGAGATCACAACATGACGTGACTGACAGTGTTACCTACCCAGAGAACGCCCATGAAGCAGAAGTGAATATACAGTATACTACCCAAGTCTAATTACATGAAATACATACGTATATCTATAGAGAGGAATATAGAAAATGGTTGCCATCATCCAAATCATGATCTTTTTCATTTGCACATACATTTTGCGTTATAGTTTAGGTATAAATTCTTTTAAGTGAAAGAAAGCCCCCCCCCCCAAAAAAAAAAAAACGAGGGTCAGGAGATAGATAAATACTTGGTGGTATAGTGGTGAATAATACAGAGCCCTGGGAGAGAGAGAGAGAATAGTTGGACTAGTTAAAAGACATGATGGGGGTTGGTTTTAGCATCAGCTGTATAAACTGCTAGAAAAGGGCCAAAGGCCAGCCAGAAATAACATTCTCACATGAGCACTGAAGTCTCTTTTTGGATGAAAACAGGAAGGGACGTCAGAAACACTTCGGCCTACATTAAATAAACTGTCTGACATTTTGGGAAATAACGCTTATTCACTGTCTTTTTGAAAGTTAGATGAAAATAAAAAGTAAAGAAGCTTCAGCCTGAAGCCGGTTAGCTTAGATTAGCATAAACATAAACAGCTAGCCTGGCTCTGTTAACAGGTTACAAAATCACAGCAGCAGCACCTCTAAAGCTGACTAATTAGCTAGCTAACACATTTGCTATTGTTTGTTAAATTCGTACTAAAACAAAAGTGTAAAAAGACAAGTTGGCTTAATGTTATTACTCTTGGACAAAAAGCCAGGAAGTCATTGCTCCCGACCAAGAAATAGTCTTACACTGCAACGTGACGCTTTTACACTTAGGACTTTGATTGGAATAAACAAGATACGCTTCGGTGCTGATTGTGTTACCTTTGGACCCCGCTCTGTTTCCCCGTTTCCAGTCTTTATGCTAAGCTAACTGGCTGCCAACTGTAGCTTCACATATAACTACAGCCAACTAATTATCTTTAGCCTAGCATAAAGGAGGCAGGGGGTAGCTAGCTCAGGGTCCGCCCTATGTTCCCATATTTCTAAGAAATTAGTTTTCACTGAAAATTAGGCCCTATGTTCCCACATTTCTAAGATTTTTCTTAAAATTAGGCCCTATGTAGGGTTAGGGTTACATTCCATCTGTAGCCAGTAGGTTGGGTGTAATTGGCTACCAAATTGGGAGAATAAAATATGATACAAATTCATGAAAAAGGAAATGTGGGAACATAGGGCCTAATTTTGGAGAAAAAAATCTTAGAAATGTGGGAACTGTGGGAACATAGGGCCTAATTTTCGGCTCGGTTCCGAAATGTGCCTGACAGCACCTCTAAAGCTCACTAATTTACACGTTATATCTTGTTTCTTTAATCTCCACGCAAACAAAACTGTAAAAAACATATGAGCTGTAGTTTTACAGGGGGTTATGTAGCAGGGTGCTAATGCTAGGCTAAGCTAAAAGTCTCCTGGCTTTAGCTTTATATGTATCATACAGACATGACAGAGGCGTCAATCTTCTCATTTATGTTAACTCTTGGCAAGAAGGTCTAATAAGACTATTTCCCAAAATGTCAAACTATTCTTTTTAAGGCAGTGTAGGATTAAAAAAAGAATAGTACAAAAACAAATCAAAAGTTGGGGGGGGGGGGGGGGGCACTTCAGACCATTGCCTCCTATGAATAACTAAGATTCTACAGTTACACATGCTCTTTCCAAACTTTGTATATTACACAGTGAATTTCTACATTTACATTCATACTTAAACACTGGTGCACTCTGCAGGGACCGGACCTACTACAAAGACGAGGATGTGACATGGCTGTTGAATATTTCACGTGAGGAAATGTTGCTCTCCACTGCACAAAGTGAGGACAGGTTATTGTAGAGTTAGTGGTAATAGTAATAGTAGTAGTAGTAGTAGTAGTAGTAGTAGTAGTAGTAGTATGGGAGTAGCAGAAGCAATATGTAAATGGTCAGTGGTGTAGTCCATCTTCTACAATTACATCACAACATACTGCATGTATGCTCCATTCTGCCATTTTTATTGTATTGCCCATTCATTCGTTTACATTGCGAATCACTTAAACATCACCAACCACCAATCTGCTGTTTGTGAATAGTTATTTTTTTTCTCCGAAGATCCTTTTTTCACACTAATGTGAGCAACATCAGCGAGTTAACACATAAAGCTTAGCATTTCAAGAATCTAGACACTTTAGTAACAATATTACCA
Source organism: Gymnocephalus cernua (assembly GCA_023631565.1). Lineage (NCBI taxonomy): Eukaryota > Metazoa > Chordata > Actinopteri > Perciformes > Percidae > Gymnocephalus > Gymnocephalus cernua. The sequence goes on along the minus strand of CM042437.1, from coordinate 32,307,294 downwards.
AGTTTTTTTTCAGCTTCAACAAATGAAAAAAGTGAAAAAAAGAAAAGAAAAAAAAATCTTTTTAAGAATTAGCATCATAAAATTAATTTATTCCAAGTAAAAATACAAAATAATATTAATGACATTGACGAGATATGAAAGTCTCCCCCAGAAATAACTATTAATGGTTGAGAAATAAGTCCTGTTACGAAAAGAAATACGAAATAAAAATGAAAATATGTCAATATGTTTGAAATTCTTTTCCTTTTTAGCAAAACTTTCTAAAAAATAATGAAGTTTTTCTCAGTACAAAGGCTACATTACTACTGGAAGGTACTAGCAGGTCGAGTAGGTAAATACACAGTAGAAAATGATTTTAGTGAATCACAATGCTTGCAATGAAAATAATTCTGCAATAAAGATTTATGCCTTTTTTCTGGTTTTCTTCTTTTCTACAAACAGTACAAACAGTATTGCACATTACAACAAATAATCAAGGTTCTTAGCCTTTAAAAAAATGGGACTAATTCAAGTCTTGCGTGAATAGAAGGCCACCAGTCAATTGATGCACCTTGGGGGCTTTTGATCAGGTTGCAGGTGAAAACACGTGTGTCTGTATCGTGTTAAAAAATAACATTCTTGTCTCTCTACCTCCAGCTGTTGAGTGACTCTCACAAGTCTCTTTTTTAAAGTTTTTCTCCCGACGACGTCAGGCTAACAAATCAGGGTCACATTGCTTTTTTTTTTTTTTTTTTTTACAAAACAAAAAAAAAGGGAGCACATACTTTTAGGAAACATAAAAAACTTCTCTTAAAAAAATAATGAACAGAAGATCTCTTTCACAACTCTGGTCAGCATAGTTAATGATTGATTATAAATATACAAAAAACGTGGGAAATATGTTCAGTTTTCTCTCTGAGCACCTGATAAGTTTTTTTTTTCTTCTTCCTAAAGAGCTTCTTCTCGGATGTTTCGAACCAATTCGACCAGTGGGACGCTCACCCTTTACGTCCACAGTAACAAAGTGGACCACACTCTCACTAACTACATTATTATATTAGTAATAAAGCTCTAGCTCCTTCAGTTGTCTTTTTCAAAAAAATACATTCTTAAAATAAAAGCAAATAAGCATGATAAAAAATAAAAGAAAATCAACCATCTGTTAAATCATTTCTCTTGATTAAATTAATATATTTTTTTTCATCTGAATAAACTTACTTAGAAAATATCAGTTTCTATCCTATTATATTTCAAAATTGAGGTATTGCAAAAGATCTTGTCAGTCAGAAAGCACGCTTTATCGTCTCTTTTTGTTGTTGTCTTTTAACAAAAAGCTGCTGACCATCGAAAACTGTTCGGATACAAAGAGTAGTGCATAACAAATAGCTATCATAGAGAAGGAACAAACATAGAAAAGCTGTCTGGGTGGGGAAAGAAATGTCACAAAAACACCCAGAATTCACTTTCATAGGGATACTTATTATTACTCATGGTTAGCCTCTTCTCCTTTTTTCTTCCTACCAGTAAAAAAAGTATCTTCTGCTTAGTTTCAGTAAGTTTTTTTTTCTTGGACAACAAAAACATCTATTCTAAAGCAACAAAAAAAATCAGTTTGCGACTAAAATGAGAGAGGAAAGGGGCCGCGGGGCGCCAGCAAGGGACAATCACATCTCACGGACAAAAAAAAAGGGGACACACATTAACTTGCAATGATGTAGGATCCCGTTCGGATTGTCCACAAAACTGCTAAAACCAGTGTAACTTGCCCCCACCCCACCACGCCCCCAAACCAGAGCCGCCCTGTCTTCAGCAGCCAATACTTATTATACTTTTCGATGCACCCTCCCTCCCCACCCACCCAATGCTGTTTGAACTGCGCACCATAACTTTTTGATAAAAACTAAAAGAGATATATATATATATATATATATATATATATATATATATATATATATATATATATATATATATATATATATATATATATATATATATGCTATGTCCACCTTTTATTTATTTTTATTTTTTTAAGCAGGTCCATTACTTCAAGCTTTGCAGGAAAAAAAAATATCTGGATAAATATGGTAACCCCAGCTTGCACATCTGCATGTTCTGGCAATGTCATTCCCCCCGTTCCCATCCTACCCCACCCCAGTGAGAGCATGTGCAGAGCTCAGTTTATCAACCTCAAGTCTCCAGTAGCTTCAATGTTACATTTGATCCCGCCCCCAGCCCCAATTCCTCTTCCTGTCTGCACCTTCAGCCCCTCTACAGCTGGCTGTTAGCTCTGCGTGCTAGGTGCTCTGTTAAAAGTCCAACACGTGAGCTCTTTGGTTGCATTCTGAGATGTAAATGTGCGCTTTTTTTGTCAACGGTGGAACAAATTAAAGAAAAAAGACCTGTTTTCAGTTTTAAGCTCACATGTTTGTGTGCGTAAGAAAGACAGCCGTCCGTCCGTCCGTCCGTCCGTGTGTGTGTGTGTGTGCTCGAGAGGCTTCTGTGTATACTGGTGCAAGTATGTGTACAAGAGAACATATATACGTGTGCATACACTAGTTATGAAGTTTCACAGGACTTCTATGTCGGACATCGACGACAGTTAAAGCGAATCACAGTTCTAGGCATACTCAGACCTAACTACATACGGTATAAAAAATTGCACAACTATATCAACAATCACTGCAAAAAAGTACTTCACCTACCATAGACAGTTTTTTAAATGGTAATCCTACATTTAATTGGATTTGTGATTATTATGGTTGTTTTTTTGCCCTCCCACCCTGTTGCCTGGATATGTTCGCTGCCTGGTTTTGTGCAGGAACTATCTACTCTGGCCGCCCCTGTGGCATGGCCCGTCAGCCCGAGCAGCGACGTGGAGCCACCATGATTCCTTTTGACCAGTCCTCCCTGTTTCCGTCCAGTTTCGTGCGAGTTGAACATATGTCTATAGTGTGTTGTGCAAACATGGGCAGAATCGAATAGTAGATGTGATACTGAAAAGTCTATTGCATGCAGCAACCTGATTGAAATAAACATGCAGTTAGGGGCGACCCACCCCCGACCCCCATAAAAGGTAGCCATCGTCGTTATCGTCCCCTTCCCCCTATGATGGCTCGTCATTCTACAACACCAGGTGCTTCTCTTGATCTGTTATTCATTATTTTACACCCTAGCCTGAATAACGTACGTATGGTATCCATTTATACCATGGATTTAGCAGCAAAGCTATTGCAGCATTACATTTACATAACACTAAAAAATTATGTTATTATAAAAATAAAGAACCAAGAAATCAAAAAGCAAACTAATCTGATTGCGCATATGAGGTATTAATATTCAGTCAAAATTGAGAGTGAATATAGCCGTGTTATTTTTTTACTCTGGGCGACACGGGCCCACACTACTGGATAGCTGTTAAGTCTTGCTACACCTTATGCCACCTATTTAGCTTTTCTGTACGCACTAATTTCATTTGCCTTTGGTAATTATGTTTGTGTATTAGTAGGGGCGATATAACTACAGCTTTTGAAAATAAGTGCATGCTCCTTTTACATAAAACAAAAAAATATATCCTTTTTTTTTTTTTTTTTTTTTAAATATTCCTATGGTCCCACCTCTTTCTCAGTAAGGAGGGGTCCAACAGGACGTACCACACCACCCAGTCAACAGAACGGGGAACTGAAAATGAGACAGGTGTCCTACATCCCATCCTGTGTGTGTGTGTGTGTGTGTGTGTGTGTGTGTGTGTGTGTGTGTGTGTGTGTGTGTGTGTGTGTGTGTGTGTGTGTGTGTGTGTTTGTGTGTGTGTGTTTAGTGAGACTTTGTGCCAAAGTGCAATTTCTAAGTTGATAGATGTTCGCATTTCATATCCCCCCACAGTCCCTCATCAGAGGGGAGTTCAGAGCCATGTGGGATGAAGAGAGTCCCATCTATTTGACCGTATCCTTTTTGCTTTTTTTCCATGCAGTGTTTGTGGGGAGCAGGGGAGCAGGGCGGAGTGGGGGGGGGAGTGTGTGTGTGTGTGTGTGTGTGCGTGTGTGTGTGTGTGTGGGGGGGGGGGGGGTTGTAGCGCTGTCCCTGTAGGGTAGGAGGGTTCTTTTTAGGGGTCAGGTGTGGGTTCACCGGGGGCAGGCCGGGGGCAGGGCTGACTCGGGACCCCCCCTCAGCTCCAGCGAAAGGACACGTGTCGAGGGCGGTCGCCGCCCTCCTTCACCAGTGGCTTGTGAAACTCTCGGCCTGCTCGCGAGTGGATGCTGGCCCAGCAGTACTCGCAGTAGTACTGCAGGCAGGTGACGTTGGCACAGAAGAAGGGGGCAAACTTCCCCCCGCAGCGCGCCCCCTGGCACTCGTCGCACATCTGGTCGTCCAGGACGTATGGCTTCACCTCCACCTGGGGAGAAGGGAGAACGAGAGGCGGTGTCAAGTCTACTCTCGGCCAGAATCAGAATCAGAAAAAGGATTTATTGCCGAGTAGGAACACTTACAAGGAATCTACCTTGGTGGATGGTTCCTACATGAACATATGTAAAGGAAATAAACAATACATGTAAAAGAAACGGTAACATAAATAGACAAATACTGTATGTATGATGCAACTGTTTTAACGATAACAAAAGAAGGCTGTATGGTTTAGTGCAGGATGTGCAAAGATGTTGAGGAATGTGCAAAAGATTCAGGAGATATAGTCTGTGCAATCTGTTTGTGCACAGTTCAAAACGTGTTTATTTGTGCCTCAGTTAGTCATCTTGTTATGCCCACTGCTAAAGGAAAATTTAATTTGTAAAAAAAAAGTGGATTATTTATCTGGTATCTTCTTCTTTATGCCAGACTAATATACTGCAAAACCAACACAAATAGTATGTAAATGTGCTGAAATAACAGCTGTTGCTGGTGCTTTAGCTCCTTCAAACCATTATCCACAAACCTGTGCAATTTTCTAAAACAAAACTGGGCTAGACTGAGGCAGGTATCCTTCCGTCCACCAGTGAAATGACTTTGACCACTAAGCCGGGAGACAAGAAATGAGAGCTCAGTCGCCATGGAGACGCCTCAGAGCATGAGTTGGCAGGGGTGGATGCTAACCACAAAATGAAAGGTTATTAAATCCTTCCAACAGTAGAAGACCGTCCCTCTCTGCCAAACTCTGCAACAACTTCCACTGCTGGGAGCAACAACCTCACACAAGACAAATAAGACGGCCAGGCAGAGACAGCAATGCTGCTGTGCTATTAGATACCACTATAAACTCAGTGGACATGAAGCCGAGCGGGGGTAATGAGCTTCTACGTCCTATCATCAAGAGCCATTTACAGTTTATGGAATTGTGGATGCTGAACGCAAGAAAAGAGGAAATAAGAAAAACAGGCATCCTTGTACCATACCAAAACTTTAAACTCAAACTAACAGAATTTCAAGGATGTTCCCCACTTACTGCAGTGAACATAGATTCTTTAAGTGTTCAATTTCAAAGAAATGCTGTAAAACTCAATTGCTGACATCTGGAAAAAAAACTGTTCTCCACGGTATACATCAAAAGGGCTAATTTGTTGCCTTCCTAAATGTTTTTTTCTTTAACTTGTTTTTGAGTTCCACAGACACCCCCCCCCCACTGAAGATTGATTGTGATAGCTGAGGTGGGGTGGACTGCCCCACCCTACAGAGGCTCGGCTTCCTGGCTGACAACCAGTCTCTCTTGGTCACGATCTGTCCCGCTGCAATTGGCCGTTGTGCCTAAAATAACCAGACTGCAGCACAGTCCCGAGTGGATAAACACGTATAGGGAACTACTATAATTAGACCAACCCTATGTGTCTACAACTTGAAACATCTGTCGGGGACTCCGGCAGCCAAAGGCCATAGTGATTGCACAGCCGGGCTTTGGCTTTTTTACGTTATTGTAGGCTGTGCTGAATATGAAAACGCCGGCTGTAATGAAAGCTCTGCCACACGGGAGAAGGCTCAGGCAGAGTTCAGCTCTACAGCACGCCATAGGAATGCCTGCGAAAAACCTCAGCTGTGGCGGAGACCACTGCTTTCTATCGGAAGGAATGGATGTTGTGAATGGAGCACATGAACTCGCTCACCCTTTTGTCGATGTCATTGTGCTGCAGCTGAACGAAGCGAGCGCTGATGGCAGCGATGTAGCTCTGCTGATTGGAGAAGGCCACGCGGCCCGCACCCTTTGGGTATTTGAGCTCCGGGTCAGTGTCGATGCCAGCATAGCAAACACCTCCGTACAGCCGGTCCATGATCATCGCCAGCTCCACTGGAGAGAAGAAGTGGAGAAAACATAAAGGAAGGGGAGATGATTAATGCTCCAGCTGTTTTTGTAAGTTAAAAGACCATGTTGGCACTTCTTTTGTCCTCAAAATTGAAAGCCTTCAGCCTCTCTTCAAAACAAAGTGAAAGGTTTCACTTGGACTTTTGTCATTGCCGCTGGTATTAGGTGATGTAAAAATCTACCCTACTGCACTATTCATCAGAGCGGCATTCTCAAACTGCCGGTATAATTTGTCGGGGTCACATTGCAGACCAGCCAGGCATGTTTATCCCAAGAACAGAATAACCGAGCCTTCCATTACACCATGAATTCTTAACATGACGACCATTTGGCTCGCTGCCTGGAAACCCAAGTAGCGGATGGCTTTCTCACAGGGAGAACTTTCATTATAGCCTACAGCCTCTGTGCTCCATGCCAGCCAACAGTATGAAGCCAATTTGGAGGCTTTTTGGGGATCGCAAAAAAAGATATTCCATTAATATTAGCTACCTGCACGCAGGGGCCGCGGCACTCCCCCAACAAAGATGGTCTTGCGAGGGTCCAGAGGCTGGGAGCCGTCCATGACAAAGTCACTGTCGCTCAGGTTCCAGGGACGGATCTGGACCTGCGTAAGAAAGAAGTAAAAAATGTGGTCGATTAGAAGGCAACGTGTGGTAAACTTCAAGTGTAGTGTTTTGTCGTGTCAGCAGCATGAATCCTGAGGACTTTGGTGATCCCCCAGCTTTTCACCACCAGCAGATTCAAGTTGTTTTCACCTATTCAGTGAATCATGCCAATAACTACAAGATAAACTGGAACAAAATGTTGTATCAGTGGTGTAGTCTACGTGATACGCAGGTATACGCCGTATACCCACTAGGAAAAGTCAAGGATTTCCGTATACCCACTTACAAAAGCGCGATGATACGTAACAACATTGTTTGTGACAGAACTTTCTCACTTTCATTCATAAATTCACCCCGTCTGTGTGAACATGGATGTAGGCTATTAAGAGAACGGTTGGGAAGCCGTGGCCGTGCCCTGGATCTGACGTGAAGTCACTTAACGTTACTAAGCAACAACAAGTTGCATTCTTTGCGCGGTCTTTCCTTTCTCGCAACTAGTTAGAGTTTGAACAACGTTTTATAAGTAACGAGATATGAAACATTACTAAACAGACCTAAATAACACTACGTCAGTGTTTTCTAAAGTCTGTCCCTGAAGCTGCTGCCACAGATCATGATGACCCGATCGTTAACGTTACCGTTACAAAAAACCAGCCCGAAAATCCTACCGCAACGTTACTGTTACCTGGTAAGTGAGAGTAGCTTATATGATACCGTGTGTGTGTACGTGCGTGTGTGTCTGCCTGTGTGTCTGTGTGTGCGTGTGCGCCTGTGTGTGTGTGTCTGTGTGTCTGTGTGTGTGTACCTGTGTGTCTGAGTACAGCAGTAAACAGAATACAATGTTTATATGTCCTTTTATATGTCCTTGTTTATATGTCCTGGCCTTCATAAGGTCAATGACTATGCAACATTAGAGTAAATTCTTAAATCTTAAATATGCATTGCTTTACACAATTAAATGACTATATGGTAATGTTAGTTAGCAATGGTCAGATAATTAACTAAAATAGAAAGAGTGGAGCTTTTTTCTCCTTTCGTCTGCTTTTTATGTATTTGTTAGCCATGGTGTTGAAGATTGTAAACAGTTTAAATACTTTTGAGTAAATGTAGGCCCTTATCAGCAGATTTTACTGCTAATCGATACAAAAGTTGTATGATGATGCTAATTATTAGTCATGGTTTTGTGTGGCAGTGGGGGGGTGTCGGTTAAACGGCTTATTTGTGTGATGTGATGTCCTGTTGCGTCTGTCTCATCTTTTCTCAACTCTAAGTGTTGTTTTTCCAGGACTTTAAATAAACGCCATCAATACTTAAACGTCTGTTGTCCGTGTACAGTTCGTATTCAGAAACGTCACAGTACCGACTGTCTGGGGTGTCGCTCTGGGACAGGCGAGTATGAAGCTGGGAGGGGAAAATCACAGTATACTCACTACAAAAAAATAGACTACACCACTGTGTTGTATATATATTCATGCTCCCCAGACCATGTATCCCCTTGGTGATCCCCTTACCTTTTATAAAGCACCATCATCAGGTCAAACTTTCAATTTGTCCAATACTTTAGTTTGGCACTGACCATCAAAACTAAAGACACTCCCATCAGCCTCATCTGTACTTTGTTTATTAAAATTAATTTACAAATGTTAGCATGCTAACACACTAAACTAACATGGGTTACGTCCGAAATCTCATACTATGCACTATACATACACAATATGTATACTATCGTTCAACATACATTTTTGTAAATAAACAGTAGTGTGTATCTTTTCGGATGCACTAAGCTGTAACTTTCACTGCACTTCCTGAGAGCCTCCTTGCCGTTTAAGACGCGTAACCATGGTAACCCCTGCCAACCTCCGCTCCAGCAGCATCGCCAGATAATGCTTAAATTACTAAAACAAGTGAAAACCTAGACCAACAGTCATTTAAATGTGTAGAAATGGAAATTAGAGCGTTATTGACATTACACTTTGTCTGTTATAAACGTTGTCGTTACTACCGAATTGCATAGTGGGATATTTATGCCAGCGTAGTGTCCAGTAATGCATTCTGTAATATGTTACCGGAAATAGTATGCGATTTGCGTACTATTGGTTTCTTACTAAGGTTCCGGACACACACAAAAATCTCACATACTGTTTTAGCCTACTGAATAGCATGTTAGTATGGAATTTCGGACGCAGCCATTGTAAGCTATATACCTGCTAAACGTAAAAGGCTAGCGTTGTCATTGCGAGGATGTTAGCATGCTGACGTGAGCATTTAGCATATAGCACCAATGTGCCAAAGTAAAGCCTCACAGAGTTGCTAGCATGGCTACAGACTCTTAGTATTGTTACCTGAACCAAGCAGGTCATGTTTTCAGTGAGGTTTGTCTGTCTGTCAGCAGGATTACAGAAAAACTACTGGCCTGATTTCAATGAAACTTGGTGAAAGAGTGTAGCGTGGGCCAAGGAGGAACCCATTACATTTTGGAGTGAAACCGAATCTCAGGGCGGATACACAAATTTTTATTATTATTTAACTTTTGCTAACATTGAGAGATAGGGCATTTGTGCTGCATTCATGTGGTGTTGGAATAATCGGAAAATCCACGTGAACGTTAGTCACAACGCTGACATTGCAATATAAGGCATGCCTTTGCGAAGGTCTGCGCTCTCCGAGTGTCCTTCTAGTTTTCTTAAATATTTCAACTGTATTCTTATTTTTTAGAGTACAATTTATGTGATTGGATTCTGAGTCATTGTGTGTCCTAATAAACATCTGCAGTTTTGGACAGATAAGGGGAATAAGCTGGACATGTGAAGACACAAATCTACTACTACTCCATGAATGTCAGGCGCTTACTGGTTTGTCTTTGATGGTGGGACTGGACACACACAGGTAGAGCTTTCCATCCTCCTCGATGCAGGCGTCGATCAAGGCCTGGACAGAAGTCTCTTCCTGGAAGAGCAGGAAGGCGTAGCCTGGAAAGAAGAACAAATGGAGATTTTAGGGAAGAAAAATATATATTTTTTTTCTAACAAAATGTACATCTGCAACAATTCATGAACATTGGGAGTATTTTCCATAGATTCTACATTGTACAAGTCACAATCTCATGACTAACTCCCATACTTTTTCCCCTTTTAATTATTCATAGTTTCAGACTTCCTCTTCACACAGGCATACGACCCTGTGGCCTGTTCTTCTGTCTTCATTTGCCTCGCCGCACAAAGCTCTACAGCCGTCCCCTTGCTGCCTGCGCCGCTTCAGATTAAATGGCTAACAGAGTGCTCCACTTCGAAAGGAACCGTGCAAAATCGACCAGCCTGACACACTGCAGATCTTCCCTGAGAGTGGGTTCAGGTAGAGCGAGTTTGGAGATGTCTAAGCGAGGCAGAAAGCAATTCAGACAGTCACTCTGTACTTCTGAATTATTTAGCATTGAGAGCAGAGACCTTATCCAAGGTCAGAGCTATTAAGCAGTTTTTGGGAGGGACCAACAACAACAAAAATAACTCAATAGGGTATAATACACCCATCACACAATGCTACAAGGGTTGGCGAGCAATTGGGATCTGATTTATACTGAGAAAGGACAAAGAAACAAGAGCACAGAGCCACTTTTTGACAGCCAAATAATAAAAATGCAATAATTGGCCAATAGAGACCATGGGGAATATATTTGCAATACCGTGAAAAGCAGCAGATATTGGTGCGCACAGGCATCTCTTGGTAGATATGCACAAGCGCGCGCGCACACACACACACACACACACACACACACACACACACACACACACACACACACACACACACACACACACACACACACACACACACACACACACACACACACACACACACACACACACACACACACACACACACACACAGGTGTCTCTTGAGAAGCCTGCTCAGTTTCACCCTTGCACACACACAACCTAAGATGCATACATATGCACTTACGCAGACAAATGCACATGTAAAAAAAACGGCAAAGAGAAATGTGCAACTGTCATGTTTCACTTGTAACATTCCTGAGTGGAGTTGCTGCAGATGAGAGGAGGGGAAAGAGGAGAAAAAGAGCCTGACTCGGCAGACCTAGTCAACTGTGGTATGTGCATAGGTCTGAGGAAGAGTGTGTCTCAGGGCAGGGAGGGAGGAAGGGTGTGAGCGTGTGCTGCTGTAGAAAGGGAGGGGATAAAAGAAAAGGCAGTGAGCGTCAAGGTGGAATGGAAGAAAAGCAGGTGCGTAAGCAGGCGTACGTGTCGTCGAAACAGCTGCTGCTCTGAAAGTGGCTTTTGTCTGTGTGTGTGACTTGTGTGACCGTATGCGTGTGACGTGTGTCCTGCCACAATGAAGGGACGTGTGTCTTTCTGACATATCAGCAAACAATTCTGCAGATCACAAAGTGGTCTAAGAAGCTTCAATGTTACATAGGGGTAACCCTGGATAGTCAAGACGAGACGGTGTATCATACTTCTGTTCTAACTTCCAAGTTTCAGGCTTTTTTTTTGTAGCTATAGGATACATAATTTGTTGCGTGTTGTCTAAATATGAATGTGGATAACAGCGATAGTAAGATGCTTGCTTCCGTTGCATTTCTAACGTTTTATTTCTGTGATTCACTGCTTTGTTCTTACACCACTCGCTCTCTTCAGTCAGTCTCTAGCTTGCCAACACCCCCCCCCCCCCCCCCCCCACACACACACACACACACACAATTCTAAAATCAGTCGAAGATAGGCAAGACTTGACAATTCTGATTCGACAATGTAAATTCTTAGTCGGGGACACCCCTAGTGATGATGACTTTGAAGTGTTATTAAACCCTGTATGTGCACAGATTAGTGGACAAATGTGAAATAGGATCCAAATACAGCATTTCTAATGGCGTCCACCAAACAAAAAACCCTAATTGAATTAGAGCTTAAACTTTTAGTCAGTTAATTAAGTGGCTATATGGAAAATATATCAGCAACTGCTTTGATAATTGTTCATTTTCCGGGCATAAATGCAACACATTAACTGGTTCCAGCTTCTCGAATATATATGTCAAGTATGTTTTGATTTGAAACAGCTTTTCCTGTTTCTGTTTCCATTGGAAGACATCACTTTGGGCTCTGGGAAATTGTAATGGGCATTGTTCACTATTTTCTGACGACTAATGTACGATTTAAGAAAACAAACATCAGACCAGTAGACATTACAAATTATTGTTTTGTCGCAGCCCTAAAATCAATACATCAAGGACCATTGATAGTTAATGGAATTTTGGACGCAGAGAAAATAAGAATAGCCATACTATACTATACATACGGATATTCTTGTCCCGAAACCCTAACTATGAACTCAAGAATGTGCTCTGCTTGTGCCACACATTCAGTGGTCTGCAATGGGTTTCATTAGGTGTTAATTCTGCCAACATAAATCTATTCACAGCCTAAAATAAAAAATGACCACCATAATTACCTCACTTAATAGGCTGCTAAGTACTTCATGAGGCCCCCCACGGTAAATTAATGTGTCAACAACAGAAAATAAAATATAATAACTGCAACAATGATGGTAACAAAAGAAAGGCAGTGAGTATGGAGAAGCAGGTCTGTGTGTACTTGAGAGGACTGAAACTCTGAAAAAGTGATGGCAACATGGACACTATAATTATCCATACGTCCCTTTTGGATCGATATCAGATTCTGCAGCATGCTAACACATTAGCATACACACGGTTGAACGATTGTAGTATTATGCAAAGTAACCACAGAGGCTCTTACAAATTAAAAGTTTTTTAGCAGTTGTTATTATGAGCCTTGTAAAGTCAAGTAACAGGCTAATAACCTTGGTGTGGAAATGTATACATGTATGTGGAAATGTTTTCTCTATTAACAAGCTGTACCATCGCGGGCAAAACTAAAATATTCACAATGCAAAACTAATTGCAATCAGCTGCTTTAAGTGACCCGACTAATCGCTGTCTTTTTGTAATTGGTCAACACTGGGCCATAGGGCCACTCCCCTATGGCCCAGCCGCAAAAACAAATGTAGAATAAAGAGGATTTTGTGCATCGTCATCTTTGTGCCTCGTCATCACCTGACATAAGACGCCTGTCTCGATGTTGCTGGGTTACATAAAGAGGGTTTGTCATCGGATGAAATCATGTGGTTCAGCACTGACATCCCCCCTCAGAGAAAAAACTGCAGCCGCGCACGGGCACGCGCACGTGCACATACACAGACACACACACCAGCAGCTCATATAGTCTGAAGGAGGGAACAGCATGTTCCATGACCCAGGGCAGAAGAGAGAGAGAGAGACGGGTGGGGATGAGACAGATGGAAAGAGAGGGGGGAAAAGTGAGAAAAGGTAGGCAGAGAAGGAGAGAAGCAGGATGAAGGAGTGCCATACAAACAGAGTTTGAGGGCATGGGGAGCAGGCGCAGCACAGAGACAGATGCAAAGTTGCTACTTTAATTGTTAAAAAGTGACCAAACTGAATCAAGAGGCCTGGACAGTCATATTTTCCATGTGCTAAACTCTATTTCACAGTGAAAGTAGTGCAAAAGCCCGGTGTTGACTGCTATGACATCCCTCAAACATGTCAAGGCAAAGAAATGTTTACAAGTGAGGACACTAAACTTGTCTGACTGTAATATAAATCAGTGTTATTAGTGGAACAAAATGTTATATATATTTATATTACAGTCAGTCAGTTCATATATATATATATATATATATATATATATATATATATATATATATATATATATGAAGTAATTCATGCAAATAGAATATAATTGGAATATTATAAACATTTGAATGCATCTCCTTGTATCTCTTTTTTTTTTAAAGTCACTGACTTGTGTCGTATCAAATTGTATTGTCCTGTCCCATCAGGGCACATTGTGTCTTTATGATCTATAGCCTGAACAACAGATACACAGAGGAGATACTCAATTTCAGTCAGTGTGTGCATAGTAGAATGAATTCTGGCACGGCCTCGCATTAAAGCAGACTGTACCTGACTCCATAGGGCTCTATGCCACTTTAATATTTAGTCAGAACGGTGCTGAGACTCTGTCTTTTTCCATCAGCCTTGCGCAGTGCAGAGGCTTACACCGCGGGAGGAAAGCACAAATCTGCAGTGGCTCGTGCCTGAGATTTATAGGGCTTTGCTGCTGAGACCCCAGCACTGTCCAGGGGGAAGGGAATACGTACACCCGCAGCATTTTCCAGCCTAAAGAGTGCTGTTTACAGACAAACGATAGGCAGAGTGCCTTGTGGGTTGCGCAGACAAACTGATGACCTCATGCAGGACAGAGTCTTTCCTCTAACGGAGGCCAGCAGTTTGACTCATGAGGACCTCAACAGCAACCTGAAGACTATTTGTTAAATTTCAGTCACTAACTGCAATGATTTAACCAGCAAACTGATACCTTCAAAATAGCATTAGGCTAGGCTTAACTTTAAATGGGAGACAGGTAGATGAGACACTTTCATTCTGTGTGTTCAATATGAAGCCGGTTAGCTTCGCGTAGCATTAAGACTGGACAGGGGGAAACAACTAGCCTGGCTCTGTCCAAAGGTAACAAAATGTAGCTAACAGTTTCTCTAAAGCTCACTGATTAACTGATGTTATGCTAGCTTGTCTTCCATTTTTTAGGTATTTGTGCTAAGCTAACTTGCTGCTGGCGGTAGCTTTATATTTACTATACAGACATGAGAGGGGGTATCGATCCTCTCAGCTAACTTTCGCCAATGAAGTGAATAAGTTTCTTTCCCAAAATGTCAAATGATGCCTTTAAGTGCTTTCCGGAAAATTCAAAACTCCCAGGAAATTCTCTCATTGACTTTTGAGTTGTGAACCCTGATGGTCTTGCTTTCACTCAACTTTATCCACATATCACAGTTGTCCCACCCTGCTATCCTATTCTCTCCATTACCTCATCAACTGAACCCTGTGTTGACTTCGCTAAAATTCCAATCCACGATGAACTGCACAGTCACAATATGCATCTCCCTGGCTTTAATAGTGACATTTAAATCCCGGCTTATCTTTTCATACTCAGACACGTATCCGCAGATTTATTTCACATGGGCGGGGACACAGATATGTTTTGGTCCAAGTGACCAGAATGATTGAGAGATAACTTGGCCACTCGCCATCAGAGAAACATGGGAACAAACAAGAGAGCAAACCTATAGAAAGCAGTTTTCATTGAAAGCACAGATGAAGACAACCCTCCATGTACTATCTATCTATCCCATGAGGGTAGAGAGAAAGAAATCTGCAGGGGGCTGTAACTCTGCCCCAAAATGTAAACAGACCGACTGCTGACTGCAGAAGGAGAAGAAAGCTTAGCAGGATGGATGGAGGGAGACACAAACATCTGCTCTCCTGAAAACAAACTGAGCCCTGAGGCTTTTAGGTGACTGGAGACAGAGTAGTCAGTGATAGAGGAGAGGTGAAATCAAGCGGCGCTAATCATCTCAATTTGAAGTAGTCACTTTTTGCATATAATCCCAGCACAAGGGTGAAAGTAGAAATCGAGGCCTGAGTAATGGCCGTTTTACACTAGCCGCAGCCCAGCTGGCGCGCGCAAATGTGACGTCATGGGATCGCCGTAACTATTTATATCTATATATAAATCCGGGCGCGCTGGCAAGATCTACGTCATTTTGACGTTATGATTGTTGCCACAGCAGCAGGGGTGGGGCTAGAAGGGGGGCACATTTTTTTTAAGTGGCAGACTGAGCCTGTAGAAAATCTGTATTTGGATATACAATTTATATAAAAATGAAAACAAGGAAAATTAATAATGAATGTCATGTTTTATTTAGCAGAATTATTGTGTTGTTCTATCCTATCCAATATTTCCTATATTTCTAAGCAGATTCTATGCTTTATACTGATTAAATGACCCCCCCACCCCCCGAATGATTATTGGTCCCCCCTGTGCCACCCCACTTTAAGAAGAAAAAAAAACTGAAATCGCCCCTGCAGCACGTCATTGCTGCCATTATTTGAGCCTTGCTGCATTCCTTTTATATGGAAAAGAGAAAATACTGACTTCTTCTCAGTTTGGGATGTACATTTTGCCCTTACAACTTCATAAAAAAAATCTGATAATGAGGGGTTGCGGTCAAAAGCAAACTTTGTTCGTAACCTTTTGAGGCCTTTGAACAAGTCTGACACACTGTTATTGCAGCATGACGTAAGCCTTAGCAGTTGTAGCAGTTTATAGCTCCCAGCGCTCAGGCTCCAGCAAACTGACTACATTACTACTACCTCCTCCTCCTCTTCCTCCTCCTCCTCCCTCTATCCCCAATCACGACAGACAGAAATAGCTCCCTAACATTTCAGGCTTATTGGCAACAACAGTGACAACAGTGTTGGGCGATAGGAGTATGTATGAAGGACAGCACCATAGTAACCAGAGCTTATTGGGCCCACTTTGGGCTGACCAAAAACGCAGCATCAATCAAATAGGGGTATGTTGTTGCATATCGTTCACAGGTTTAATCATTTTAAAGCACCATAAAGGGATTTTTTTTGACCACTTGTGGTTTTGGGACAAGCTCTGAATACAACACTGACATATTATCTTCTCATAATGATTACATGGTGAATGTGTTAGCAAGCATGTGTTGCCTATTTACTAGGACATCAATATTTTTTAGGCACCGACCAAATTGCCTCATTAGTATCAAGTATCGCAAAATGCCATGTATTTTTTGTTTTTTTTTACCTAAGGAGTAAATTTAATCAGCGTCAGTGAGCCAATAAGCAGGTTTGTACCAAGATCTAATAATGCTGGTGATTGGTTGTCTACACGTTATAGAGGCAGGCAGGAAAAACACCACATTACGCACAGAGTTGGGGCTCACGTGTGCATCACATAGGTGTAAAGGAGCTGAAAATTAAAAAGATTTGTACCATAATGTGTAACACTGTAATTTCTTTTAATTAAAATGGATTTTTTTTAATTGGTATTGAAAAGAGTATCATTCAGGAACCGGTTTAGATGTCATGGTTTCGGGACCGGTATCGAAGGTTTTTGAACAATACCCAGCCATACTATTTACACATCCAGCAGCCAGAGTAACTTGTTTCTGGCACTATTTACTCCCCTTAAAGCTCGGTTTGGTCTCCACAAACTCCTTAAGGGAAATATCTGGCTGTTTAGCAGTTAAATGCTTCACTATATTCACTGATGCTGGGCATGTAGTTTACAGTAGGTTCACCAGAGCTTCTTCACTGAGAACTGCTGCGTGCTGTGAATGAAAAATAGCTTGATGAGATCGGTGAGAGTGATCCAAACCAGTAAAGTTGCAGGACTTAAAAAACAAAACAAGAAATCTTGCAAAGGAATGTCATAAAATATATCTTCAATGAGGAAAGACCCTCCCCTGAAAAAACTGACTACTCTCCCTTTAGCAAAAATTTAAATTTAACAAACCTCATCACATTGCATTTATATAACCCCTATCTTCGAAGAAATTAAAGTTGTAAGAGAACAATACAATCTGAATCAACAAATAGGGGAAAAGTTCAAATATAATATTGCAGTTGTGTAAACATAAGAGCATTGAACAAAGTTAGTTCATCCCTGTTACCTACTTCCTCTCCAAGTCACCACTTCTCTCCAAGTACAAAATTAGTCCTAGCCTGCCTCTAAAGTCGGACTGAGCCACAATATGAGTAATCCCTAAACCGAAACACTTTTGTAACTGTACAGACACACATCCCCGGCAGTTTAATGGGAAGCAGGGCGGAAAGTGACAACCATCTTCCATTCGGTCGAGCTTGGAAGGACGTTTAACACGAGTAGAGGCCGATGACCTCTTGATGCAAATCCCACATCTGTAAATCAGCCGTCACACAGTCCACACGACAGTAGGACACACACACACACACACACACACACACACACACACACACACACACACACACACACACACACACACACACACACAGATGTGCACTTGCTCTCAACCCTGAAACTATTAGTGCTAAGACCTCTGTCACTGGGCATCTGCCCAAGCTCCATTGCCAGTTAATATGGTTAGAGTGTGATATAAATAGGATATTTAGCAGTTTCACTTGGAGTTTGTGTGGGGAGGGTTTACATTTTGTGAGATGAATTCTACACAGATCACTAGTCCCACTTCACATGTCTCCTCCCCTTACATGGCGGCGTCCTCCAGCCGGCGTAAGCTCATTCATTCCCATAAAAGGATGCTGCATTTTTCCTCCTGACTTTGGATATTAGTAGAGTCAAGCCTATTCAAAATAATCCTCCCTAGCTGAAAAAAAAAAAATAAATAAAAAAAAAATTGGGATGTTGAAAAATGAGAGTGGGGGAGAAACTGGCAGAGGTTTTCGCAGGTCCTCCAGATGCAGCATATTACCATCTGCCTATGGAATGTCAGTAATTTCCAGAGCGTCTTTAATAGCTTTCCTAATATGACACATAGCAGCACCCGGGCCAGAGCGAGTGATGTAGAGGCTTGGAACAGGGTGCTGCAAGTGCAACTCTGATCACCTGCCTGAAAATGACAACTGAGAGGCTGCACAGAAAGGAGAAAAACTTCCACACTCTTCGGTACTCGTTCAAGCAAACAGTTCTTGGGTCAGAAGTCTTGGTGGCTGTGATGTGTTGCTGTGCTATGGAACATGAAAAAAAAAGATGTGTGGAAATGATTATCCCTATGGGACAATAAAGACTATATATCTATCTATATACTGTGTGTGTGGGTTTGTGCAAGATTACTACAGGGGGTCCCTCAGATAAACAGACAGCCCCAATGTTGCCCAGCATGAGCCATGAATTCTGGGTAACATGATTCCCTAAAAAACTCTAAAATGTTGATGCACCCAAGGTGATATTTATTGGTGTAGACTTTGATGTCGGATGGGAAAATAAAGATTATGCTCTGAGAAACTGTTGTTACCTTTAGGTGGGAAGTAGGATTTGCTCTCAGCTTTGTGGGGCCAATCTACCACCAGGTGCCCATAGCGACGGAAACTGTTGGTGATTTCGTCTGTAAAAATGAAGAAAATAGAAGAAAAAAAACTGACTTGAATGTTATTTTCATGACATGATTCGTGGTTGTTTGTGCAATAGGCATTTGAACGACCCTATGCAGAGCCACTCAGTGCTGAGGCAGGCACCGTTTTTAGTTTTTGCCGTGTTGCAGTAGTAGCCACTGCATTAAACAGGAACACAGGCCGGGCACATCCAGTCTGCACTGGACTGACTCGTGCTGTGGAAACTCATGAATTTTTCAGCCAGTTAAGGACACGTATTGTGCATCATGTGCTTGTTCAACGGCGTAGACACGTCACAGTAAACATTTCATATTAACGTTAAACTCTTTGGCATGCTCTAGAGATTGTGGAAGCAATTACAGGTCCATGACTTAGCTGGTCACAGATGTCACACACTAAAGCTCTGCAAGTGATATAAAAATCTACTGATTTTGAAGGTTCAAATAAAAGTTCTCTGAGGCATATTAAAGCAGAAGTCACTGTGATTTGGCACTGGACAGGACAACACGTTACATTTTCACTTTGATTTCGATAAACTGTCAAGTCTGGTTTTTGGTGACAACTTGTTGGTGTTAAGTTTCAAATCACACAGTGGACCCAGTGATATATGGAGGCTATTAGAAGTTTACAATGGCTAAATTGTGGGTAAATGTAATATAGCCAACATTGACTGTCACGGTTCCCCAAAGAATACTTTGACATTTTGGAAAAAAAACACTTATTCTTACTTGCTGAGAGCTACAGTATCAATCTTCTCATTTAACTCTTGGCAACAAAGAAAATAAGCATATTTCCTAAAATGTTGAACTATTCCTTTACCTTTGATAACATGTTCTTTGATTAGGGGTCATTGGTGTAAAAAGCTTCCACTTGTACAGCCAAACCAGGCTTCTTAACAGACATTTATCTTGGCTTAATAATAGTGTGTTAAATTAATATCCTCAACAATGGGTGTCAAGGTGCCCTTAAGCAAGGCCTTAAATACTTCAGTGTAACTGTTAGTGGCAAACAGCCAAAGACAAAGACTGCACTGGGAGGCTTCCAGTTGTGAATGTACTAGGCTATACTTTATGCATCAGTATAAATCTGCAGCAGGGAGATGCTAACAAAAAAGAGCCTGAAGTTAAATGAAAACCTTTCTCTAGATGAGGAAATGAAAAAACAAAAACAAAAAACAGATCCTTTGTTTACCTTCGTCTATGTCAGGGGGGAGGCCTCCAACAAAGACCTTCCTGGAGTAGCGCTCCATCCTCTCTCCGTTCTGACAGCGGGTGGGCGAGTTCAGGCCAGGGGTCAAGGAGGGGTCACCGTGACCGTCGTCGAGGAAACCGTCTTCAAAGGGGAAAAGACAGGAGCGACCTGGGAGAAGAGGAGAAGAGAAGGACACCAGGAAGACAGGGGGGGGGGGGGGCGAAGTAAAGGAGGGTGCGACAGATGGATGAATTAATGAATTAATCCCATCTGGAAACTATTACTGCAGTGGAATCACTAGATATTGAGATCACCCTCATAGGTTTGGTTTTTTTCAATACAACATTTTTCTTATTTGATAAGGGTGGTATACAAAAAACCTATTGATACATACATTAACAATTTCCAAGTGATCATATTTGCATTCGGTCGGGTGGCTTCAAGGCCGCAATGTGTCTTGTCTTTCCCCACAGTTCATTTTTTTTTTATATATATGTATATAAAAAACATATTAAAAAAAGAAACCCATAAAAAAAAATTAAAACACTATATGGCCAAAAGTATGTGGACACCCATAAACATGCAGTCATTCCCAGGTTCCAAAAGTCTTGTGGAAACATTTTTTTCAAAAATCGCATGAGGGTGTAATGTCCGGGTGTGCGCATACTTTTGTCCACAGTGTATATAAAATCACAATCATTATATCATCTTTCTGACCTGCTGAACTGCTGCACAGAATGAGAATGGAGGCGCTGTTGATCAGTAATGAGCATGGCTATGGTATTCTCTCCTTGTCGGATACATCTTAACAAACTAGCAGGCTTCCACTGCTGCAGCCATGTCGGAGCGATATCTTAGTGTATTTTCTGATTGCGGTGTGTTGCTTGTCCAAATGTAATACGCATGTTCTATGCAGTGGAACCACATTTGTCTCTCTTTAGCAGGGTTAATATTTGACTTAAGGCTGGGCGATATGGAGAAAATCAAATATCACCATGTACTGTATATTTGACCAAATACATCGATATCGATATTGCGGTGATATTGTAGGGTTGTCATTTGGTGCTTTCACATATTTACAAAATAAGTTAAAAAAACAAATCACCAGTAATGTGTATATATTGACTAAGTGGGTAAAGGCAAATAATTGAACACAAAATGACAGCACTTTACAGTAATGTAGCCTTTTAAAACAGGAAAAAGCAACACTTGTCATATTGCGTTAAAACGATATCCAAAATGTAATAGAATAGCTAGCCTCATATATCGATAATAATCAATATATTGCCCGGCCCTAATTTGACTGTTTAATAAATGTGGTAAGCAATTACATTTTTACATAATAAAGGAATACTGCACTTTTTTTTCCTGAGTCTCCTACATCAACTACAACATATAACAGCAGCCCGATAGTGCAGTGACCTTAAACAGCTCATACAGCAGCTTTCCTCCTTGCTGAACAAAGACAAACTTAGTAAAAGAAGAAAAAAAGAAAAGGCAGATCAACTCCGAGATGAGCAACATTGGAAGCACCCATCTTTGCCATTCAGATGATGAATCACTTCTGAGTCTGTGCATCGTCATGAAACCCTCCAGATTCATTTTAGAAGCACTTCAACTAAACGCTATAATATTTGAAAAGGTTTAGGGTTTGATTTGGTGGCAGAATCACACTGCCATTGACTGGAGAAATGGAGTCCATCACTGTTGTACCAAATAATAACAATAGTTTTTAGAACTGCTCTTACACTGGCATGCATTTATATTATGCAGTACAACAATTTGCACTATTGTTCATATTATTATTAACATTACAGGTAGAACACTGACTCAGAATGGAAAGAAAAGAAAGCAAAGAAGATTTCTTTTTCCTCTCACCATCAAGCAAAACAAGAATCACATTGACAGATTTGGCAAACCCTTGCCGCATGTCGATTGAATGCACAACATGGAAAACTGGGTGTCAAAATGAATCTGATTTCATTCAGTCACAGCACAGATGATAAAATCAGATAGTGACACAACACTAAGACCCCCCTCAGCCTTGGAGAGAAACACGGCCGCCATGGCAATTAGAACCCCCGAGAAAATGCCACACGTTACCTCTTCTGCGGCCATAGCTCCGGGCTGCTTGTCAGCACAGTGAGGGAAGGAGAGACACAAGGAGAGACATAGGGTTGGGGTCAGGAACAAGGGTAGGAAAAGAGATATAGAGACATGGGTTTTGTGGAAATAAACCAAAACCAAGAACATCTCTAAGGCAACCACAGATGGCCACACCTAAGCTTCGGCAAATGGAGCAGGATGATTGCCGCAGCTCGGCACCAGCACCAGCCCACAGTAAACCTGCTGCACCTGCCTTGGCAACAAATGCATGCAGATGCTGGGGAGGTGGCGGCACGATAGGTGAGTTTTAGGCACGTAAATGGCCGAGATATTAAGCAGCATAATGCCCCGTAGCCAGAGATCGTGATATCTCAGTTTAATGAACCCACAATAGCTCGTGTTCGTGATAATCCTCTGTGAATATTCACAAATGAGGCCATAAAGCAGTGTGCATGCAGGACTGGAGGTGGAGCAGGTTAGTCATTATCATGGCCTTGGTGAAATATTAAAAGTTACTCCCAGGTTAGGTATGGCAGGCCAGGTGGAAGTGGAAACTTCCCACAGGAGAGGAAAGCTGGAGGGAGGATAACATGCAGAGAGGAGGGGGGCAGTGGAGGACATGCTATGACGTCAGGGTAGAAGGGATCTAAATCTATGGCAGGGTGAAGGTACAGCGTCGTGACCACATCGAACCAGCTGGTCACAAAAATGACCTGCACCTTGTCTTTTTGGGATTTTCAATGATTGTTTCACTGCAGTGACTCAAAAGAAATCAAAGAAATAAAGATAGCAATTGTAAATGTTACAGGTGTTATCGGTGCACATTTCTCAAATTTAGTTTTTGACTAACTAGAAACAATGTAGCTCATTTGGACAAATAAAATCAGGACTCAAGGCCCACTCACTAGCTTTTTCAAGAGCCGTCAACCACATTTCATGGTCTCCTCCCTATATAGGACCGACTGTTACCACGTCAGCCAAGGTCCATGAAAACTGAGCCAGTGTTAATTTCATTGACGAAGACTATGACGAAAAATATTCGTCAACGAACCTTTTTCACGGACGAAAACTAAATAAAAACTAAATAAAAAGTCAGAATGATGACGAAGACTGTGACAAAATATAACTGACACTTTAGTCAACGAATAAAAATGAGACGAAAATGTTAGGGCGGGACGAAAGGAGAAGAGATCCAATCAGAACTACTCTTTTTGTGGGACAAGTTGGGAAGAGATCCAATCAGAGCGAATCTTTGAGGGTAGGTTGATCTATGCAGAAGCAGCGGAGCCATTTTAAAAAGCCGCGGCAAATGCAGGCGCAACAGCTAGCTGAACAAACGCAGCAGCAGCAGTTACACAGGAGCTCTCATGAACAGACATCAGACATGTCAGAGCTAGGTCTAGGACGAAAACGAAGAATTGACATCTGGTCACACTTCACATATGACAACAAGGACAACAAGACCGCCTGTAAACCGTGTGAAGCAAAAATCGCTGTGAAAAACACCACCAACTTGAAGCGACAAATACAGACGACTCATCCAGAAATACATGCGAAGGTAAGCAGACACGCTAAGGTTATTTTATCAGATAAACCACCGTGTTTCTGCTAAACTTGGAATAAAATAGAAGCTAAAGGAAACCACCTCTGAACTGTATTGATTATACGATTGTCTCGCTGAATTAATGAGTATAAATATTCAATCTCCTCAAATTGAAGAATCGTGTGTGTGTGTGTGTGTGTGTGTGTGTGTGTGTGTGTATGTGTGAAGATTGGGCAAGAAACTAGACTAAGACTAAAAGATTTCAGATGACTAAAATAAGACTAAAACTAAATGGTGTGTTATTCAAAAGACTAAGACTAAGACTAAATCAGAATTTTCTGTCAAAATTAACACTGAACTGAGCAATCTCTATCTGCTGAGGAAGACCATGAGATGCAGTCAAAAGCTCTGAAAAAAGCAGTAAATGGATCTCAAGTTCAGATTCTTTTTGTCAGAAGGAGCTACATTATTTCCAGTTAGTCAATGTCCATTTAGCTGTTTAGTACCTTTTTCTGAATTTTTTTCTTCGCATTTCACAGTTTCCCCCCTTATACAACCACACTATCACACTTAGCTTACGTGTTGAAAACTATGCAAACATCATCCACTGAAAAAGACCAGGATGTTCACTTGAAACCTTAGTAATGGGCTAGTTATAGGACATTGGAGTGGCTACATCGTTTCCAGTTCATCAAGGTCCACTTAGTAGCTTTTTCCAAACTGTCTTCTCTCCATATACGTACTACCACTGTTATTAATTTCCATAGGTACAGTAGGACACAGGATGACAGCCATGACACCACAGTAAATTCCATCCACTGAGGAAGACCATGAGATGCATTCAAAAGCTCCAACTATACCTTGAGTTATACCCCTTTTTCCAAGATTGAAAAATGAACTTTCATGCTCACTGGCCCTCATTTATCAATCTATCGTAGAAACCAGCGCAGATATCATCTTACGACAGGCTTCACGTGTGATTCATCAAACGTTCGTATCACACCAATCAGAGCGTAAGAATGGTCGTACATTGATAAATAAAGCGACAGGAAACAAGCGTAATTTAAATGTCACGCCCCAATATATTCTGGGTTTTGAGGCCTCGCCCCTACAATTTACGACGTGGCGAGACGTAATCCGGCTAAGTAGCGGCACTTTTCAGAGGTGGAGACTGAAACCTGATATCTCAGGTTCATTTGCACTAACGTGTGGAGTATTTGGCAGCCTGGAAACTGGTATTAAAGGCTGGAGAAAGAATGCAGAATGAAAAGAGATGCGGTCAACAGTAGGCTATAATTGCCGTGGTAAATCGGACTACAGCTAAAGTTTATTTGATAAATACATCCATATAGGACTAAAAACTTACAAACATAAATTTTGTATGCTATAGTCCTAATAGTAACAGGCTTATATTGCAATCTCTTAGGCCTACATGGTGTAGATATGAAAATAAACACTCAGTAGCAGAATTTATTCTAGTCTTTTATTTTACTTGTTTTTTTCACGAGTCAGAGCCAGGCAACAGCTGTGAGGGGGGTGTCCTCCGCCACCCCGACCCTGTCTCCTGACAGCAGAGGTGCTGGAAAAATAAGCCGAAATATTTCGGTGAATGGCAGAAATAAATCGTTCACTTGTGACCATTAACAACACTTTAAAAAAGAAACGAAAACCTGAAGAATAAATAAAAATGTGCATCGTCACGTTTCCTGTATTGAATATCATTGCCAAACATAACACTATAGCCTACCTTTTAAAAGCGAGGAATAACATCCTGTCTCCTTGGCATTGCCCCAGTTGGGGCTGTGCTGGACACTGGTCTCTGGGCATCGGGTCATCTGGCTCCATCACTACATTTTTCTGCGCAATGTTGTGGAGAACCCCACAGGCTAAAACTTGCAGACTTTTTTTCTGCCGTGTATAGTAGGGCCCCCCCCACTGATGCAAGACAGAGCCATCTGCCCTTAATCAATCCGATGGAGCGCTCCAGTGTGACACTGTTGTAGGCCTACCGGCACGTAGAGGTCTTCTAAAAGAGCCATATCTGCCATTGCTGATAAGTGATCAACTGATGACTTCTCCTTCTCCTTCTAAACTGATTATATGCGGCACCGCAAGGCCACACTGACTCGAAAACTTGCGAACACGAGTTCAGACCAGACGTGAGATTTGATCGCAGCCTACGCTCGCGTCCAAATTGATAAATGCCGAGCTTTGCGTAGGAATCGGCGTACGCCCGTTGTACGCCTGTTTTAGGTCGTACGCACGTTTCATAAATGAGGGCCAATGTGAGGGAATTTTTCCTCGCCACTGTTGCACTAGTGCTTGCTCTGGGGGATTTGTTGGTTTTTTTGTAAATTATAGTGTGGTCTAGACCTACTCTATCTGTAAAGTGTCTTGAGATAACTCCTATTATGATTTGATACTATAAATAAAATTGAAATTGAATTGAATGTAGCTCAGGTTTTATGTGCAAAAACACAACATCTTGTTTCAGGATTGCGTTTGAGTGTGTCCCTAATCTCTGAAATCGTCCCACAAAGAAGCTCAATTTGAATCTGCTGAATGCAAGCCACAAAGGAGGCAACATGTGGCTTAAAGGGATAGTTCAGAAGTAGGGTTGTATGAGATACTTATCCATTATCAAGGCCAGATGTACGTACATTTGCGAATGTAGCATTATCAGCGCCATGGCCAACCCGCAGAAAGCGAACACTGTGATACTTCAGTTTATGTCGTATTTACCAAACCTGCAGTTCATCAGTAAATCAGCGCCTTTCTCCGCCCACTATACCGTAAAAGCGGTACTTGTGCTATGATACGGCTGAGTGCAGACTGCCATATTCCCACTGCTGATGCTGTGACTGTTTGAAATGATCCTGATGTCAATATTTGTAACATAGCGAGGAGTTTAACAACTGCTGGAATGGAATGTGAACGCTGAGTCGGAGATTTAATGTCATCTTTGATTTCTTCCAGTAACTGTAATATTGCATGGCTGCTTAATCTGTGACGCTTAATGATTTCGTGTTTACTCAACTGAAAAAGTGTGATTCTTGTGGCATAAATCCTTTAAGCTCGTCTCCTTGGCCTATGTCTTCGTCTTGCTCGGATTACTGCTGCCATTTCACCAGGAGGCATATGAGGAGTGTGGCTGGTTTACACCTGCTTTTAAGAGGCGGAGAATTTTCACCGCAAAATAGAGGCGCGCTGTCACGGGCGGTTTTTGTACATACTGCGGAATACATAATTAGGTGCACTTTACGCTTCCCCTCCCATCTCTTTATGGGAAACTCCCACTTTCCCCTTCACCCTCCTGTGAATGCATATGCATAACACAGCAATTTGCCATTTTCAGTCCCCGCTACAGGCAGTCTGCGCTTTTACCTCAGTGCGGCCTGTTTGTACATACCTCGCCATGCTTTTACGCGCACGTTGCAAAACAAATATGCCTGAAGTGGCCGCAAAAGCATTAGTACATCTGGCCGTCAGTGTATTACCTACAGTAGATGGTGGCGGGCACGCCCCCAGTTTAGAGAATCAGGCAGGAGTACAGGCACGGAAGCTTTGGACAGGGGCAGCAGCTAAACTGATTTTAGCCACCTAAAAAAAGGCCCACCTAAAAACATCTATATCAGTTTAAGTGTATGCTACATTTAGAATATTTTCCACTTAACTTTTACGTCAGACAGCCCTTTCCGAGAGGGAATTGAAATATATCCAACTAAACTCTCTTCAAAGCCACCAGACTCTGTTGACACAAACTGTTATTGTACAGTACCTCGTAAACATGGGACTTGCTTGTCTACTGCTGCCTTGATTGGTTAGTTGTGTGACTTTTGTAAATGAACCCCTTAAAACACCAAAGTCATATAATAACACAAACTAACAAAGTGATCGAGGCAGCGGTAGACCAGCAACTCCCGTGTTCTATGAGGTTGCTGTTTTTGTCAAAGAAGTCTGGTGGCTTTGAAGAGAACATAGATGGAGATAATGAAAAGGGCTGTCTGACAGCAAAGGTAAAGCGGTGAAAATATTTTAAATACAGCGTACGCTTAAACTGACTCTTTCAGGTGGGCCTTTTTTTTAGGTGGCCAAAATATGTTTAGCTGCTGCCCCTGTCCACAGCAGTACATTGCTTTAGCTTTTGTGTCGGTTCTCCTGCTTGCTTCTCCAAACTGGGGGTGCGCCCACCGCCATCTACTGTAGGTAATACACTGACAATGGAAAAGTACCTCATACAACCACACAAAAATCCCAACTACCCCCTTTAAGACTGGGCAAATTCAAACAAACAGCAGAGGGGTAACAGATCCTCCTGCTCCTCTCAACGCATCAGTCACAAAGCAAACCCGTCGCTTCAAAAACCAATATGGGCCTTTGCATTGTTAGAGCCCCACTGTGTGACTAGCGTCTCTGGCTTCTCTCTGGGAATATATTGTCTCTGAGCCTCTTCTCCCTTGCTATGTTTTCATTAAAAAGATCTGTCTCTCCAATCCAACAAAAAACCTGGGCAGCCTTCTGGCCTTGGCAAAAACAAAGTCGCCTAGCAACCAGGGCAAAATGAAGAAAACGTTATGTGGGATGTCTCAGTCAGATGTCTCAGTGAGGGAGAATAAACCCCATGAGGGAAAGAAGGAAAGGGAAAAGTGAGGGTTAAGAATAAGTACCAACTTCAAACTGTGTGGTGTCTGAGAGAGAGAGAGAGAGAGAGAGAGAGAGAGAGAGAGAGAGAGAGAGAGAGAGAGAGAGAGAGAATGTTTGAAAGGAAAGTGGATGATTCCTCTGGGCATGATGAGTTTGAGGTCTCCTGCTCTGCTTGGCTTCAAAGGCTCAGAAACTTCTACTAAGCTGTCAAGTGAACAACACCAATAAATCTGAATAGAGGTGCTATGCTTACTACTGTCCATCCTTTCTTCTTCACTTCAAGTGCTAACACCATCCAAAGAAAGCAGAGCCCTTACAGAT
Organism: Gymnocephalus cernua; assembly: GCA_023631565.1. NCBI lineage: Eukaryota > Metazoa > Chordata > Actinopteri > Perciformes > Percidae > Gymnocephalus > Gymnocephalus cernua. The sequence goes on along the minus strand of CM042437.1, from coordinate 32,278,585 downwards.
TCTCACAGCGAGAAGCCTAAAAGCTAATGGGACGAAATGAAGGAGAAACACTGAGTAAGACACTTTTAAAGTTGAAACCAAAGCTTTTCTGTCTACACACATCGACAGACTACAGTGGAGAGAGACAGTTCTGACAGACTTGGAAGATCTGGACAGATCTGCGCTTTTCTGAGTGTAATCCCATGACACAACAGTTTAACATCAATCCGGGACGCGTTTTCTGAGGACAAGTGATGAAAAGAACAAAATGCGGAAGGTGCACCAGTGGTAGAAACTGCTTAATCGAGAAAGTTTTTGGTATGTTACATATCCTCTGCTTTTAGCCATTTTTATACCCTGTAGGCTGACTGAACATGTCTAAAACTAAGGCTTCGCTGATTTGGTTTCATCACCAGTCAGTCCAGACATCCTTGATATTTTGCTGAGGTTTGAACAAAAAAATGGGAAACATGACTGCCCCTAAAAGAACTCCAGGACATGGCCAAAATTGGTGTGTAAGTTCATAAGAAATCATGATCCCTTAACCCATCCAAAGACAAATAAAGAGCACTTGGAAGGACAGGGCCTGACCTAGAAAACTGTGTCGCCTCCATTTAGCAGCATGACGGGATATAGACCTGATTTCTCTCTATGGCTCGTCTCATGTCACTGTTAGTCATCTGGCGGCTGGTGGGACACTGGGGGGGAATCTTGTCTCACATGCTGGGGTATTTTTGGAAGTGCTATTCACAGGTCAACTGTGCTTCGCCTCAGTACTTAGAGGTCTGTCCTAGCTTTATGGTGTCAGGGAATCCAGACCTTAGCAAAGGGGTAGGCTACTGTGCCCAGAGCACACTGGCATGGGCCACTGAGGTTAGGGGGTTATATGTGCTTCATGGGAACACACCACAAAAACACTTCCCATTCTTAATACCTTCAAAGGACAAAAAGCAGCTGCAACACTTTTGAGTAAAACTCAGACAATTCTAATTAATTCCATATGGAGAACAAGATGATGGGCACTAGAATGAAAGGTGACTTACTATTCAATGGCATTATGTGCTCAGCTCCAGGATGATGAAAGTTGAGGCCCATGCGTCCTGTGGAAGAAAAATAAGAAACGATTTTACAAAAGAGGGAAAACGTGGAAATCGCTGATAAAAAGCCACCCTGTTAACAGACACATGTAATCTTTCATTCTACTGTTGGCAATGGGAAAATGTCAGCCATGATGAAATGTTTAACATGAAATGAATTAACCACAAATGTACTCAATGTGATACAATGGCACAAAGGACAAGCACAGACAGCAGATGCAAAACAAGGAGGTGGAAACACGCATTCCTTTGTTGTCACATATCTCATATGCATGCACGCACGCGCACACACACACACACACACACACACACACACACACACAACACACACACAGCTATAAGGCTAGGAATTCAACAGAGCATGCATTCTGCAATGGTGACAACTTGTGCATGTTACAAGGGCCTATCTGTCAGTGTTTTTGTTGTAAGAGGGGTGGTGTGGGAAATCTGAATGGAAGTCTTCCTGGTTATCTCTGTCTCCATGATCCTATATTTAATAGGCAACAACAAGAAAAACACACAGGCAGAAATAGCCTACCTGGTTTAGGACAAAACATTCCAGTCTCATTGTCAACATCATTTGCAGTGGCAGCCGCAGAGGCACACCCTATTATCCTCAACCACTTAAAATTAGGGTCCTCTGTCAAAATCCGCCTACACAAGCTCTTTACTCAACACACACAGCAAGCAAGCAGTCTGTCTACCTATGTCTACCTAGAGTCATTTAGACAGAAGGTGGAGCAACATTTTCACTCAGACACATCAATATTTGGCCTTTAGATTTAATGAAACACAACCTTTGTGAGCCCACAACATTAACACTGGGGTGATAATGGGGGTTCAGTTTGGACAACTGTAACGGATATCTTGCGTTACAGCTAGTGAATGTTTCTCCATACATAACATGGACTTTGAGAGACCAACCGCCGGCTGCACGTTGCAAGCTGCTATGGCGCAAACAAGATGACATGTCAAAAGTTTCAGAATTTGGCCACAGAAGACAGATAGTGGGGACAGCAACCATAGACAGTATATAGACAGCAACGGGGCCTCTTCCTGATTCGCAAACAAGAATGGAACTAGCACTATACTTACTTACTATTATAGTGAGTTCCATTTACCTCAGAACTCGGAAGGCAGCTGAGAATTACGTCACACCCGAGTTGAATGCGTTCCATTTCCATTGTTTTCATTAGCTCTAGCCAGGTTAGCCATTGTTAGCAATACCAGTTGATAACAACGCATTACGCTGTTTTTTGTGCATACAAACAGCGTGACAACATGTCTACAGATAGAAGTTGAACATGTCTGTGTGAACGACTAATTTAGTGAGACAAATAAGACAGAAGTGCTTATGTAAGGGATAATGTAGAGCGAGGCGGTTGTGATCACCCTGTCAGGGTTGTATTCGCTATAACAACCGCCTCGCTATACATTATCCCGCTTATTACATGGCTACTTTCCAAATAAATCAATAATTTGACACAAAATATTGATTTAAAAATGAGTTTATTGATTTAAATACGATTGAATTGCTTCCGCTAAAAAAAATAGTCCGTTCCGTCTCTACGGTTGGAATCCTGCGTCCATAGCAACGTAAACTCTGTTTCTGTTAAGCTAATGCAACCCTTCATCTACTACTCAACACCACCTTAGGGGCTGTGGTAGTAGCCGTATATGTTATGGGGTGCTGCGGTGGTGGTCAAATTACCCAGCTGCTGTTTTAATCATTGCAGGAATTGACACGACATTAGCTGACGCGTAGTGAGCTAGCGGGCTATTGGCTGGTCGTATTTACATTAAACTGAACATTTCCGTTGACGGTGAAGTGAGACGAGGTAAATGGCTTCTTGTCCTCATTCATCTCGTTTCCTTTTTGCACAGCCGCTGCATGTTGACACACCTAAACGTGCAATGTAAGCTAACTAATTAGCGTTGTTGTCCCTATACTACGGCTGAAGTTACTGCGTAGCGATCATAGACCGTATATAAAGATGTAGCGATAGGCGCTCACCAGATCTGCTGTCATTGCTTGACTTGGAGGACAGAAGTTGCTCGACGGCGTTTCTCCACTTTTTTGCCACAGCTGATAAATTATCCGGACTTCTTTCAGCGGATTGATTGATAGCTGTCCTCCAGAGTGAACAGAACTGCGTCCATGGCAACGCTCTTCTTTTGCATGGCAACGGTGTGTTATGCTTAGCAGCAGTCTGTTATGAAGAAATTACAGACCGCATTCTACATTAGAATTCAACCAAGCCATGTAATAAACACGGTTAAAATGCTGACAGGTAACGTTAAACAGTGTAAAGTGTGACTGTATTTCAACAGTCTGCTCTGCAGCACAGCAGATGCCGACGTCGGAAAAACACAGACGGTGCATTTACTGAAACTGGTAACCTACAGCCTCGCAGTGCATTCAAAGTTATTGTAAAATACCCTTTTCCCATCTGGTTGTTGTTTTTGTCGTTCAACAGCAATTTACTGGTGAAATAAGTTATTGTTTATTATAAGTTATAGTTATTACATTACTATTAAATCATTTAATTTTGACCATATGGCCTTAGTAATAAACAATGTGTTCTTAAATGTCACCGACTGTTGTTTAGTAGGCCTATCCTTCTTGTTTCTTCTTTTTTTTAAACTTTCTTTAAAAGTATCGGTTCAGGCACAGTTTAGGCACCGGCACCGTTTTAAAAGTACCGATTTAGCACCAGTATCGAAAAAAATAAATAAAATAAAACAATACCCAACGCTACTGAAGACTATACTCTTCTTCGTTTTTGGTTAATTTCTGTAGCAATAACAGCGCTGCCTATAGGCCTGGAATATGAAGTAGCGCGCTGAGTCATTTACAAATGGATTTGTTTGGACGCAACTTTTCTTGAAATGAATCCAGGGAAGACGGGTAAAAAAAAAAAGATTGTTTTGGTACGTGTGGATGGGGCCTAAGACCTGGTTCAAAAACAGAGAGGCAAGGTGGGGGAAGGACAAGGGGGAGGCCACCCTGCAGCACCACAGATGTGGATTTCCACACTCCTCTCAGCCAGTCAGAATCCAGGAAACAGTAGGAATCGAGGGCAAAATGAGTGTGACAAGCCCATACATTCACACACGTTTGTTTGAACACGTGGATATGTGTGACATGGCCTAGTGTCACATGATCTTTGCTCTTTCCAACTTATTATCATGAAGAAATAAACACTTTGTTGGCAAAGGCTAGATGCACCCAAAAGGAGGAAGATCCAGCGTTGTGTCCTGCCTGACATGTGTATTGGTAAATGTGTGGGTGGTCTATTTGTTAGTCCTGTTAGGATTTGAGGTGGCTTCCACCTGAGCAATTTGGTCCATTTTAACCGAACCCCGGAGTGTTTGGTCAGATAATCCGATTTGTTTGGGGCGGTGTGAAAGCTCAATCGAACTCTGGACCGCAACAAACGGCCTACTCTGGTCCACTTGATGATAACTTTCAAATCCATAACCTATTATGACCATACATCACTCAACGTCTGTGTGACAACACATCACCATCTTTCTTTCATCAGGGCTGCCCTCTCCATCACTCGCTGTCTGTCAGCTGCTTATATTGTTCGCTTCTAAAATATTTGAAACACTGAAGCAAAATTATAAATCCCAAGATGTTGTTTGTCCATTGTTTCAGCACCAATAGACCAGCGACCGTTTTGACCGTGTGACATTTGTTTACAATGTTTGTTGCGCTTGACAAAGTGCAGTGTAAACACTAACCGAACAAAAGGAAAAATGCGACAATGTTGCAACTTTACTTCCGAATCGCATCAAGTCTACCGAACTACAGGTGTGAAAGCGCCCTGAGAGTGAATCCCTTATAGCCCTAGAGCCCCAGCACCTTGACCTAGCTCCACTGGATTTGGTTGAGCAAAAACAATAATATAAATTTTAGGATCAATAATATACAGCATTACTAATACGCTCCATTGAACACAATCATAGTCAAAGCTTTGACTTTGCAGATAGTAGGGCAAAAGTCACAACAAACCCTGGAGTCTGTGCTTCCCTTTCAGTCTACATTAGTCATTTTGGGTGACGGAGGGGGACAGTTGCCCTCCTTAAAGCCTTAAAATAGCTCTGGGCATGTGCCATCTGCTTCCCTCAGGAGTTGAGTGGCAGGGCCTGAGGGGCCCCTGAGTTGCTGCTGCTGCCGCTCCTCTTCTGGTGACTTTTCCTGAGCTGTTCTCAACCACCCCGTGATGGTTGCACAGCAGTGCAGCCGCTTGGGAGACACGCCATCCGCTTCCTTACACAGGGATTCAAGAGTATCTCCCTTTATCGCGCCTGACTGACTGGACAGTGACCTCGCCGTAACTGCTTTGGTAGAAATGGAAAAAAAAGAGTAGGTGATGGGTTAGCTAGACATAGCCAGCAGACATCAATTTGGGATCCGGTGCCCCAATGGGGACACTACAAAGTTTTCATTGAGGGGGAGCATGAGGCCTCTGAGAGGTTTTAGCAAGGCAGTCAGATTAAAAGACCGCAAGAAACCAGAACAATGAAGTAAAAAGCAACATCAGCTGCATAACTTCCAACAACGGAGACATTGGCCCGCTGATGTTCAGATTTGAAAGACAGTTAAGAGGTTACCTAGAAAATGTTAATAACAATTACTGCTTTCTGGTTTGTTTTTCAGCTGGAGGGCAGACTGCCTCATATCACCATTTTCAAGTTTTGAAAATGTAGTGAATTAACTACAGAGTCCCTCATACTTATCAACAACCACATCTATCATGGTGTTTAACACAGCATGTGGTCCTGTCAATGGTGCACAGGTTTTGAGAAATCTGTGTGGAAAAAAGGGATGGGTCTTTTGGTCTACATGGAACTACTGTAAGGGTTACATGAGTACTGTGCCTCAAGTCAAGTTGCTAAGGCGTTACATTTTCACTAGATTCCATGTGGCAGGTCACCACCAACGGTGTCCCACGTGGAGCTCCGCTCAACTGCTTTGGTCACCTTTTGCACCCTCTGTTCCACATTATAGCACATATTTAAACCCCTAATAACACCTTAAGGAGAAAGCTCCAGCAGAAGTTGTGAGAGGAGAGTGGGTGTACCAACAGCAAGGTGTGGAAATGTTAGCGCTGATGAATAAACACCTCAGCAGCAGGGTGCCCCAAAGCTGCACATATTGCTGAATACTGCCAAAGAAACCTTCAATTATCAACACTACACCGGCAAAGAAAAGATGACAATAACCACTGAGGGGCATGTGTTTTGCACATGGCTGACAGATGACTGAAAAGATTGAGTGGGATGGATGTTTCTGTAAGAACCTGGTGACAGAGTTATTTGTGTGTCTCTGTTGATGTCAGAATGGGCTCTTTCATACCAGCTCCAGCTGAACCCAACAACCCTCAAACAAGACGATTACAACAGGGCCAAAGTTCATTCAGCTATCAAGCCATTACATGTAAAACTATATTAAACTATGTGCAGTATAAAATAACAAATGGTTAGGGAATATTTCTACAAGCAAATCCCCAAATATGCCAACCACCCACTGCTGTTTCATAAACGTAATATTTGTAAAACTATGAAATGCCTTTCATATTATAATAGAGGATTTCCAGAATTCAGTTAAGCCTGATGCACAGCTTGACAGTGATACTGTAGTAATAATTTCAGTAGTATTGCATGGCTTGTGAGATCTGGACAAACCATGATTTTAATAGACAAAACAAGCCCAGACTTGTTTTGTTGCCATGACTGGATTAGCTCAGTCATGCTCGCAGGAGTCATGAATTTTCCACCATAACAAAACATAGCACTGTGACAGTGTAACTTATTGGAAGCACGGTGCGATTAACCTTTAACACAGCCAACAAACACATCATCTTATCTCAAATACAGTCATTACTGGCTGTTTAAAGTACAGGGGCATCCCTCCGACATGGAGATCATCGCGTGTGTTGTTGTTAAGTACAAGGGTTGAAAAGAGGTCAGATCGACTTCCACAACTTCAGCCCAACCGAGTGTTTCAAATATTGACCTTTCACCTCAGGTTAAGCTGTGGTGACCCCTCTCTGAACCTAATCAAAGACAAAAGATCACACAGAACTCCTCTTATAAACAAACTTGATCTTTGAGGACCTAGCTAAGGCTACATCCAAGCTACTACTTTTTTTTTTTTTTTTTTTAAGCAGCTTTTTAAAACTTCTACAATCTCTGTCCTCACGAGCGTTTTAGCACAGTTTCAGAACTAATCTCCGATCATAACATGCCTGTAAACGAACATCGCTTAACATTCACATACACTGGGCATGCGCGTGCCGATGTGTCAAGTTTTGCGTTCCTGCCGATAATTGCATCCACCTCACAGGCAGCAAGGAAATGCTACTAATAAAAACACTGATGACTCTAAACTTTCTAAAATGTATCATACTTGATGAACATAACAAAGAAGATTATATAGTTTTTAAACAGTACTTTTTCTTGGTTAAAGCTGAATATCTATCCAAAAACTCTATAAACCTTTCATTCTCACCCCTCACTGGAGACCTTTACACCACAAATGTACCTAATGTAGAGACAGAGAGTGCATTGTGTGGACTCTATCTATGTAAAGGCCTCAAGAAAAGTTATACGGAGACACCCAATCACACTGTTACTCCTCTGGCCTGAACCATGTTTTCCTCCTGATAAAAGCTCCTGTGTGTCAACTCTTATCCGGTGCTCATGTCAACAAGTTCACAAAGTCAAACAGCACTAATGTTTGCTCCCCGTCAATTACTGACTTCAGTTAAAGCTTGCACCTTCTATCTGTTACAACAACATTATACCTCATACATGCCGTTAACCAACACGTGAAGGGTGACACCCAAACACAACACAGCCTGTAAAATCAATGGAATGGAAAACTGCTTGTGTAAAGATAAACTAGTTAGCATTTTTCTGAATAAATACCAGTTACCAGTGTTCTTTATTCAAACAGTCGGTCCAAAGAAAACTTTTGTTGGGCTTTTATTGCCTTTATTGGATAGGATAGCTTAAGACAGGAAAGTAGGAGAGAGAGGGGGATGACAGGCAGCAAAGGGAAACGGGTCAGAATTGAACCTGGGCTTCTATGGTAAGGACTGAGCCTTGGTCATGGGGCGCACACTCAACCGGGTGAGCTACCAGGGTGCCCCGATAGTCAACAATTTTATTTATAAAATGCATTTTCGGGTTCATACTTGTATTTGTGGTTTTTTACTATAATGTTCAAAAACACATTATGTTTCTCATACTGTCTGTCTGAATATACCTGTATTCACCATAGACAGTAAAAGAAAAATGGACCCAGCGACCCCGCTGTTTTTGACGGAGACAAGTGAAGTCTCTTACCAGCACTTTTCCGGTGATGGTTAAGTGTTACTGAGCGTTACTGCGCAGCTGCAAACTGAGCTTCCCGCCGCCGATGTGACGTGAACAACGTCTCTGAACGTTGTAAGTCTTCTGGTAGCTGTGCCAAGAGAAATCTCAATCATTCCCAATCTATCAGAGACAGAGATAACATAGGCACAGGCTAATTATTGCTAACTTAAATGATAGTTAACATTAGTAATTAAACTAAACAGCTAATGTAAGTCGAAACTACCTGCGAGCTTCTCCTGTACTATACGGTAATTCCTCTACAATGCGACAGTAAGTCGTGTGGTTATGACACAATCGTTAGCCTATTTTTATAAAAACGTCTGCTACGGAGCCATAACGTGAGGTACAAGGTAATGGAGCCTTTTATAAATCAAGTCTTTAAACGCTTCAGATGTAAAGTTATTGGCTGTCAAAGTGACGCCAAAATGAATTGCAGTCAATGGGATGCTAACGGGGGTGATGGGAACAGGGGTTAGCAAAATGCCGCCATCGCGGCTTCGCTCTGAGGAGAGAAGCCTGCCCCCTTGGTATTCACTACACACACACACAAATATTGTGCACCTAGTTATCAAGCCGTGGGTGGAGATACTCAGATGGGGGGTGCGGTATATTCTAATGAGCCTGCTTGTGACATAGCAATACAGAAAACTGGATGGCTTGTTGAACCCCATGTTTCTTGATCTAGGCAGCCCACATAAAACTGACTGGGTTGTCTTATTTCACATTTGGTGGGTTGGTAGGTACTCCAGATACCCAAATGTATGTGCAAAAGCACTGAAAAGGTGCTTGTGCTTTAAGCAATTTCTCAAATACATTCCCAAACGTTTGTAGTTTGCAGGCTCTGCAGTGTGAGTTTTTGTGAACTGATTCACTGTGGGATTTTTAACTGTTGACATTTTATAGACTTGACAATTGAAGGAATGTTTTTTTTTTGGAAGTATGCTTAGACGATGTGCCGAGAGTTACTGTAGATGAGAAGACTGATACCACTCTCTTGTTTGTACGCTATTTATGAAGCTACCCCAAGGAGAACGTTTTCTTAGATTAGCATCAGCACCTCAAGAATTAGTCCAGCACAAAACCCTGCGTAAAACAACAACTTTACATTTTTTGTACGCTTGTACGTTTTTTTTAAGTTGCAGCTCTACTTTGGGGCTTTACTTTGCATTAAGGTTCATGGAGTTCAACCTCTAAAAGCTACACACAAAGAGACAATGCAAATCGTAACGGACACACGAGTAAGATCATGTGAGTAAGACCAGCTGAGGCTGTGTATGTGTGTGTGTGTGTGTGTGTGTGTGTGTGTGCGTGTGTGTGCGTGCATGTTCAGAGAGAAAGACTTTGTGGGTGGGGTGGGATCCAAACAGCTTTCACGAGATCAAAAAAAGGACAAATTTACACTTTTGTGTGTGTGTGTGTGTGCGTGTGTGTGTGTGTGTGTGTGTGTGAGGGGGGGACGACGACACAGTATCATGCCTGCTGAGTCGACTTTGCCATAGATAACGATGGGTGAGAGTGCATGAGGTGAGAGTGCTTTGCATGGAATGTTACAGTTGATTTAGGTGTGTGTGTGTGTGTGTGTGTGTGTGTGTGTGTGTGTGTGTGTGTGTGTGTGTGTGTGTGTGTGTGTGTGTGTGTGTGTGTGTGTGTGTGTGTGCAGCAGCGGTGGTGGCTGATGTCGAACTGATAGTGTTTTTCCAGGCCAGAGGGAGAATCTCTGGGGTGTGTGTGTGTGTGTGTGTGTGTGTGTGTGTGTGTTAGTGTGGGGTGCCTAGCCTAGGTCCACACATGAGCTCAGCTGACCCAGTTCAGGAACTACATGCAGACCTGTGTGTGTGTGTGTGTGTGTGTGTGTGTGTGTGTGTGTGTGTGTGTGTGTGTGTGTGTGTGTGTGTGTGTGTGTGTGTGTGTGTTTGTTTGTTTTGCTACAGAAAGGGCCTGTTTGTTCAGACGTCCACACGGCCCCTTACCCAGGAGTAACGAGCTTTCACAAGAGAGGATTGCGAGAATAAAGTGTCTCTCTCTCTCTCTCTCTCACACACACACACACACTTTGAAGCTAACTCTTCTTCACACAAAGTGCTAAGGAAAAAAAAAAACATGAATGAAGACTCGCCCTGCATCCTGAGAGAGAGAGAGAGAGGGGGAGAGAGAGAGAGAGAGAGAGAGAGAGAGAGAGAGAGAGAGAGAGAGAGAGAGAGGTTACCTCACACTTACCCCACGGATTTATATTCACATCACACTACAAGTGCTTCTCCTTTAGAAAAATGCATGCATACAGGGACTCATAAAACACTCTATTGTGACTATTTCAGTCACAATGAGAAGTATGTGAGAAATGTCTGTGATGGGATGGCTGTGGGTGGGACCCAATCAGTTGGGAATGCAAAACTGGGCCTACTGGGTTAATTAGTTTTGACTGGTGGTTCTCAGCTGGTGGATAGTATCCTCAAAGAGGTACTTTGCTAGGACGGTAGCTGGCTTAGTAAACAACTAAGCATAATAGGGTTAGGGTTAGTATAAGTATAAAATGTTTTCTCTTTTTATCATCTAGTCTTGTCTTGGTAGGTTTCAATTAAGAACTACTGACCTAGATCAGGGATTCTTTTTTTAAGTTAGCACCCAACAACATTGACATCAACAACGTCTAAATCAGGAATGTTGTCAACTTAAAATATCCATATTATTTTATCTTTGGTGGATTTTCTTCGCTCACTTGTCATGTCACATATGTTGATCAGGTTTGTCGGGTTGCACCTCTCCAATTGACAATGCCAATGCTGACTCTCAACGCTTCAGTGAATAACAAATTCACAATGCCTGTGCCCTGTTTTCCAAACGCATCTTAAGGCTAAGACGATCTCAGGCCATTGACTGAAATGGAATAAAAAATATCCAGCCTCAAGATGCTTTTAGGAAATGAAGTCCTGGTCAGTCTATGACATTTTCACTGCATGCCAGTAACTTCACAACTGCAGCACTAGATGCTCGGCCATCTTTGCTACAGTGAGGGGCACCGGCCCAAAACCAACACCTGAATGTAGCATTCAGCAGGTTCCAGACCTTCAGAATCACCACCTGTATCTCTGATTTGTTTGGCGATTCAGACAGACAAACTTATACCTTAGCAAGTCAACTTAAAGAAATGACAACTCTTAAATCGACTCTTCATTAATTAAAGTGAACATTTTAATAGAGCTGGGACAATATGTTTTTGTCCCGATTAGATTTTTTCACGATACATGGCTGCCGTTACGATTTGTATTGCGATTCGGTAGTATTGAGTATTGCGATTTTCTTTTCTTTCTTTAGCAAAAACAAAAGTTGAATAATACACTTTTATCATGAGACATTTCTAAAAACTAATTGTTTTCTAAAAATAATGCACATCACGTCAGTCATGTCAAACTATTTAATTTGTAAAGAAGTACATAACATGGATTTTCAGCATTTTCTGCTTTCAGTCCGTTTTGCTGGAAATGGATATGATGTAGTCGCTGTCAGCAGTACCGTATAAACAGAAAATATTTAGGTGAATCATTGTTAAAAACGTGAAGGAGTTTAAGTACCTTGGGGTCTTGTTCGCGAGTGAGGGGACAATGGAGCGGGAGATTGGTCGGAGAATCGGCGCAGTGGGGGCGGTATTACATTCAGTTTATCGCACCGTTGTGACGAAAAGAGAGCTGAGCCAGAAGACAAAGCTCTCGATCTACCGGTCAGTTTTCGTTCCTACCCTCACCTATGGTCATGAAGGTTGGGTCATGACCGAAAGAACGAGATCCAGGGTACAAGCGGCCGAAATGGGTTTCCTCAGGAGGGTGGCTGGCATCTCCCTTAGAGATAGGGTGAGAAGCTCAGTCATCCGTGAGGAGCTCGGAGTAGAGCCGCTGCTCCTTCACGTCGAAAGGAGCCAGTTGAGGTGGTTCGGGCATCTGGTAAGGATGCCCCCTGGGCGCCTCCCTAGGGAGGTGTTCCAGGCACGTCCAGCTGGGAGGAGGCCTCGGGGAAGACCCAGGACTAGGTGGAGGGATTACATCTCCAACCTGGCCTGGGAACGCCTCGGGATCCCCCAGTCAGAGCTGGTTAATGTGGCTCGGGAAAGGGAGGTTTGGGGTCCCCTGCTGGAGCTGCTCCCCCCGCGACCCGACCATGGATAAGCGGACGACGATGGATGGATGGATGGATTGTTAAAAACAATTTAAAAAAATCTATTCTAGGGAAAAGAATCAATTATAAAAATTGTCGCAAAAACATCACAATACATACGATTTGTCCCCCCCACCTCTAATTTTTACGTTAACTTCTTCTAGGAAACACTACTGCAGCTTCAGTGTCAACTGAAAATGACGTTAGGGGGTGAATATGTCACTTGCAACTGACTAGGGCAAAGCAAAACAAAACACACCCACTTCACAACAGGAAATCAGCCAACATGAACACAATGCCAGGCTGATTGAATCATATAAAAAACAAAATGGCTATTCAGTTGGCTTAACATGGTAACCTGAATCTGGCCCGTGCCTTCACAACCTGACCAAACCCAAGTGGTACTGCCACATTTGAGACCCAAAGTTGTTGTTTTTTTCCACACTTCTGTAATTACTAACATTTAGCTTGTCAACACATTTGCTATACGTTATCCCTTTCCCCGTTTCTACTGGACATTCAATTTTTTACTTTTTACTACAAATTACTTCAGAAAATGACTGAACCAACCTGACCCTGAAGCTTTACACAACAAAATGACCCAGACCTGTCGGGTAGCAAAGCTCTTCCCCCAAGTACAGCGTTTGTTATACAAGTTTCTTTACCTTAGGTTTGTGGAAGACTTACGTGCATGTAGTAGATGGGGGATTTTAGGGGTCCTCCCTCAAGAAAAGGTTAAAAAAATTCACATCATTTTGGACTATTATTTACATATATGTGTCTAAAACGTTAGAAAAGCTAGATCAGATAATAAAATACCACTCAAAATGCAAAAGAAGTTGTCTGGGGACCAACTACAATCCTAATGATTGTAGTCTGAGAAAAGTCATTTAGTTAGTTGTGATGCTCACACTGATTTCCTTCAGCTTAGGTGCTGTCCTTGGATGCTGCACCTAAAAGCCGCTATATGCTTGACGCATTGGAAGTGCCGTGCGCCGTCGTGACGTCAAAATGACGTAATTTCCTGCCGGCGCGTCCGAATTTCAGCGCGCGAGCTGAGGGCGCGCACCAGTCTATTTTTTTCAGCGGTGCGCGACAAACCGGAGGAGGAAGCATGAACGAGCTCCTGGAAAACCGGATGACAGGACTCGTGGAGTGACTGCAAGTCTCTCTTGTAAACTTACTGAGTTAAAATGAGTTCTTTTATGGTGAATGAAAGGCTTGATCTGACGAAGTAGGTCACTGAATCAAATTGAAGTATTGACGGCACTGCTGCTGCCTGTTCTGCCGTTGTTTATATTTTTCTTCTTCTTCTAGTCCTTAGAAAGAAAAACATCAGTAGCCTTTGCTCCTTAGCGCCACCGTTGTTCAGGAGAAGACTGCAACTAGTGTCACGACCACCACGCGCGAGTATAAATACTCACGGCAGTCCCATGACGTCACATTTGGATGCGCCAGCTTGGCTGCGGCTATTGTAAAACGTCATTTTGACGCCACGACGGCGCGCGCCACTTCCAACGCGTCAAGCATATAACAGCTTTAATGGTAGGGAAAACCCTGAGCTCTGATCTAAATGACCTTCTTGAAAAAAAAAAGCACCAGCAGCTAGGCTTTTGGCAGTACAAAGCAGACGCAAAGGGCCCTTCTCAGACAGTGGGTAGGTACGCCGGCAGGGTGGAACTGCTCTGTGGTTGGCATGGTAGCTTACTGCAACCCCAAGCTGTCTACATGATGGTGAGAGGGGTAAACAAGCAAAGAGAGATGCAGGAATGCACACCCATGTCCATGCACCACCCTCCCTGTCTTTCCTTTGATCTCTTCTGTCTGTTGTGCTTTGATACACAATCATAAGGGAAGCCGTGTGGGACATTACAACACCTTTCCAGTAAAGTTAAGTCGGGCCAGGATGACCATTTTGCTGCAACAATGCACTCTCAGCACAAGACTGAGAAAACAGACTCCACGCATGAGAAAGCAACATGCTCTGCTCATTATGTACCCCTCCCACCAGTCTTTCCATTGTTAAGATAGGAGGATGGGGGAGCATAAAAACCCTCCACCCAACCTGACAGGGCCCCATCTGGGAGACTCGATCCAAAGTTTTTACAATAGACACATGACCAGTGCTACAAAATATTGGTTTAGAAGGCCTGAAATACATTGGATGACCTTAAAAGGGGGTGTAGAAAGATCCCATAACAATGTTTTCTTCATGATTTCATGAATTCTCTATACCTCCCAGGAGATAAATATAGTGTGATGTTAATTTATTTTAGTATGAATCTGCATTTCACTCTGAAAAACAGCGTCTGTGTATCAATGGTGCTTAGAAACACTGATTTGATCCTCAGGTTATCTGGAGCCACACACAAAATAAAGATCCACATAGGGTTTCGGAAATCTGCTTTGTGACGATCATGTTGAGGAAAAATGTAAACCACCAACATACTCATTCACTCAACATTTATGCTCACAACATATTCAGCCAACAAAAGCACAAGTCATGCAACATTTTTACTCGATCCATTGATTCCTATCAGCAGAAAGCTAACAGGCAAAGAAGAAGAAAGGGCAAAAGAAAATGCAATTTGCAAATGAGACCACCTGAATGCACATTACTGCACATCTGGTCTACAACACACACACACACAAACAAAACATTATGCGAGATTTTGCAGGTAACGTGGTATAACAAGGTTCATTATTAAATTTCAAAACAGAACATGATCCGTACTGAATTGGTTAAGAGATTGGCAAATTTAGCAAAAGAAAAACAAATGTACCCAGATGATATTATGCCCATGAAGCAAAGAAAAAAAAATAAACAATACTGTAAGCATGGACGTATGAATAGTCCTAACCTGCAAAATGATTCCTCCATATAATATCAGCGATAGTCATTGGTGGGCCACCGGCAGGGTGTGGTTTACCTTTGTCATGGTCAGTCCTTATCATATCCATTAAGGAATTCTCCAAAGAGTGCAAGCTAAAAGCATCAAAGGGCCGATTCCGGTCCTGCAACACAGCAAAACAGGGGGAGGGTTAGTCGCCACAGTACATCATATACAAAATAAACACAGGGAATTAAATACTTATATCACTTTAAGGCTGCCTGCTACTGTTAGAACTACTAAAAGTTATACGGAAAAGTATCATTAATATGAACTGTAACTCGCAGATTTCCTTGGATTGGGGTGGCACCTAAATCGTAGTTGCAGCTGCTGCTGTGGTCCTCCTTGAAGCCCTGCTACGCCCTGCACTGCTACTACTATTATTTCTAGTCATAGTTCTCTTTTCTTTGTTACTATAATTGCCACCAACTGCTATAATTACTATGAATCATATCTCTCTATATTTGTGTATCTGTATCAGAGTCACTGTGTCCCAACCAGCAGTGGCAGATGGCCCCCACCAAGAGTCAGGATCTGTCTGAGGTTTCTGCCCATTAAAAGGAATTTTTTCCTCGCCACTGTTGCACCAAATGCTTGCTCTTGGGGGGAATTGTTGGGTGTCTGTAAATTATAGAGTGTGGTCTAGATCTACGCTATCTGTAAAGTGTCCTGAGATCACTCTTGATACCATAAATAAAATTGAATTGAAATGGAGTTTTTCATGTAGTGTTAATATTGCATGGTACAGCGTAAAAGATTAAAACAATGTTGAATATAACAAAATAAACACACTGAAAGACTAAATCAAAATTCCTTAACACCCCCTCCCCTCCAAAAGAAAATTGGACTCACCAACAGCGTGGGGAACAAAATGAAAAAGCCTGTATTAAGGACATGATCTTTAAAAGCGGGCAAACTTGGACTTGCACATTAAGCCTTGCTGTTGAAATTCTGTTTGGCTGCTATCCTTGCTCAAGGGCAGATCACTTGCAACAACTTGTGCATGTATCAACAGCTCCGATTTTTGATCAAAAAGCAAGGAAGCGTGGGATGCATTCTTGGCTAAATCTAGACTAATATAAATGAAGGACCTGAGACTAGGGGGAAATAGAATGTATGCGTCAGCCCTGGGGATGATTGTGAATACAGCTGCTATTATAAGGGATACATATTATAAGGAATATATATGAATCTTATAGAGGCTCCTTAAGCCTTTTTAATGTCAAAAAGTTACAATGAAAGCACAGACCAGACTCTGCCCTGAGGAGCCCCATCTGTCAGGATTTATATAATTTAGTAGAGAATTACTTAACAGAGGGCCAAATTAAATCTAAAACAGTTACTTTGGCTTACTCCTCACTTGGCTCATGACCGTCTGGAGGTTCAGTTTGGAGTATCAATCAATTTTGACATTTGGATCAATCATACAACTGAAGAGTATCTGGCTATAGGTGGAATGATTTGTCAATTATCAGATTAGTCGATCGATAGAAAAATACATTTTCATAATGAATCATTGAATTGCCTAAAATTCTCTGGTTTTAGCTTCTCAAATGTAAATATATGCTGGTCTTCACAGTCCTCTATGATAGCAAATTGAATATCTTTGGGTTTTGGACTGATGCATTGGATGAAACAAGCAAATTCAAACAACATCTTGGGCTCAGGGAACTTGAGATAGACACTATTTTCTGATATTGTATAGACCGACAATTCTTAATCAAGAAAATACTTGACAGAATAATCAGTAATACAAAATAATCATTAGTTGAAGACAAACGACAAACGAAGACAATCTCTATTTGTCAAGTCCGCGGCAGGTAGCACCCAGTGTCATTTCAAATTGGGGCTGGACGATATGGAGAAAATCACATATCACAATATTTTTGACCAAATACCTCGATATCGATATTGTGGCAATATTGTAGGGTTGACTATTGGTGCTT